>JAZKJV010005150.1:0-1380329 GCA_037367405.1 Ottelia alismoides | reverse complement strand
TATTTGTTTGTTTTAAAGATGGTTTTTGGGAGGAGCGTTTGTTTTGGGAAAGTAAGGCAGTCACTACGATGGGCCACTAGAGACATGTTGATCGAACTTAATGATTGCTTCATTTTTTAGCCAACAACCATAGACCAACTGGTAATCTAGATTCCAGGCATTTTAACCAAATTTTCTTTGCATTCCGGACGTAAGTCCGTTATGGACAGAAATCTTTGGATGTTTGATAAAAAGGCCAAGTAGCATAGTGACTTTTCCGTAAGGTTCATTTCTATTCAATGAATCTTTTTAGAGATTTTTTGCTCAAGATCGGTTGACAAGAGATTGATCCTTTAATATGAATTTTCCAAATCATTGAGTGATTTGCTCTATAACTCCCATTTAGAACAACGGGGCCACTTCCAAAAGAAGCTGCACTTAGGAATTTTGAAAGGCACAAATTTTTGCGGTCAATCAAAGTGATAGCCGATTTTGTTAACAAAGCATCGTTGAAAAGGCAAAGATTTATGATGCCCCAACCATCACTGAATTTGGGTCGAATTATTTTTCCCCAAGCCACCTTTGATCTTGTCTTTGTTACAGTGTTTCCCGCCCAAAGGAATTCCCCTTGTATTTTATCAATCTTTGTAATGATATTTATGGGGATCTTGAGGCATGACACTATGTTCGTAATCAAAGGGGTAAGGGAGGAATTTAGCAAAGCTATTTGAGCCGGAGAGTGGAAGAATTTTAGCTTTCCATTCTTGAAGCATGGTGGAGAATTTTCAATAATTGGTGTCCGATCTTTGGTTAATAATTTTTGTTTTGTAAGAGAGAATTCTAAGTAGTTTAGAGCAAAGAACCCTCAATCCAACCAAAGATACTTTGGGATCGAGAAGCCTCCTCGCTTGACAGGCTAAAACCTACGAACTCAGATTTTTTGAAGTTTATTTCTTGACATAGATTGCGCTAAAAATTTTGATAATTGCAAACACATCCTTCAAGTGATCTTCCTCATATTCCATGAAGATAAGCAAGTCATCGGCAAATTGGATATTTGTGATGGGCGCGTCCATGCCTTTTTTGAAAAAATCACGGGTATTTCCTTTCAATGATAGCTTCGAGAGCATAGCATCAAGCACATATAGAGAATGAATGAACAAAAATGGAAAAAGGGGGTCACCTTGGCGCACTCCCCTTTCAGGGTGAAGGAAGCCCACGGATTTTCCATTAACTTTAAAAGATACTCCCGTAGTTTGTAGGATTGTCCAGATCCAAGATATGAAAATGGGAGTATAATTTACAGCCTTCAGCTTGCCTAGGATGAAAGGCAAACGTAAGGTATCGAAGGCCTTTCGAAAGTCAAATTTTAAGAGTAGCATCTTAGTACACAGTCGATCCTAATCATTTATGATTGTAGACTTAACAATAAACGCATCAACCACTGATCTATTCTTCAAGAATGCACATCGTGATGGCAGAGTCACGTTTTTGAGTATAGGCACCCAATGGTTTGCAGAGACCTTTGAGAGAATGCAAATGGGTAGGTTAATAAGACTGATTGGCCTGAAATTTCCAATATCACATACATCATCTTTTTAAGATTAAGGAGACTAAGGTGTTGTTTAAGTGCCTCAATTTTTCTCCTTCACAATTTGGGGAGTGAACGTAACTAGCCAAGTCCAAAAAAACCTTCTTTAAGACTGGCTAACAATGTCGAATAATTTCACAGTAAGTCCATCCGGACTAGGAACCTTGTTTTTCTTAAATCTTAAATCGTGGTTTGTATTTCTTCGAGATCAAAAGGTCGAAGGAATGAGGTGTGGTCTTGTAGTTTAATCACGAGGTCCGAAGGAATCGAGCAATTTCAACTGGGTTGGGATCCTTAAAGAGTTTACGGTAAAAATTCACTATTACCCCCACAAATATCACTAAAATCGATGACCAAAAGGTTATCTTTCCTTCTCAAGGCATTTAAATGATTTCCTAGAGGCCTTGGTTGAGGAAATAATCTTGAGAAACTTGGTATTAGCATTTACCCTCAATGATGTACTTTGATTTTGCTCTATATTTCTAAATCGCAAACTCATCCTTTCATAATGTTTCAAAATTTTTGGTACAAAAGTTTGAGGTTTATCTCAGTTTATGTTCCTAACTAACTGGGGATCCAATAATGCAATCTCATTTTTGGTGCATTGTATTTCACGATTTATGTCCAGCACTTGTTCCTTTCACCATTTATTAATGATGGGTTTAAGTTGTTTAACCTTAGCAACCCATCGATGGAAAGAGTTATCATAAGGAAGTTTCATACTCCAAGATTCCCTTACAACTGGTAGAAAGGAAGATCTCTTTAGCCAGTAGGATTCCATCCTAAAAATAGACAGTTTAGGTCTGAAACAACCTCCGAAAAAAACTAAAGGGTTGTGGTCGGAATATGTTTTTGGCAAACGCTTGACTAGAGTTCTTGGGCAGAGATTTAGGATATTAAGGTTGATGAATATTCTATCAATAATGGCCCAAGATTTGTAGTCATTGAAGCCAGACCAAGTGGAAAGCATGTCTTTTCCTTTAAGGTCGATAAGTCTCAATTTGTTTACCCATGAATCAAACTTTCTATTGAATGCTCTCAAGGGTTTCATCAAAATTCCATAAGATTAAAATCCCCACCAATATGGAAGGAACACACACACACACACACACACACACACACACACACACACACACACACACACACACACACACACACACATATATATATAGGGAAATTATCCAATGAGCCCTGTGCCCATTTGAGATAAGATGGGCCCACTCATTTTTTACCATTATTTTCTATCTTTTTGAGCTTAATAGGTATTTGTTTACAGGTGTTATATCATATTCTTACTACTAGTAACTATTTTCAGGAAAAAAACCTTAAAAGTCATACAAAATGATTGCATTATTATTCGTATTACTAGTCTCATTTTTATTCTTACTAATGATTATTTCTTGTGAATCTAAGATTTTCTTTATATGAAAATAGTTACTAATAGTAAGAATATGATATAACAACAGTAAATAAATAAGCATTGAACTCAAAATGATGGAAAATATTGATAAAATATGAGTGGGCTCATCTCATCTCAAATGGGCACAGGGCCCATTGGATAAGCCCCCTATATATATATATATATATATATATATATATATATATATATATATATATATATATATATATATATATATAGAGAGAGAGAGAGAGAGAGAGAGACACACACACACACACATATATATATATGGGTTAAATGGGGTTGCCTCCTGGGAGTAGCCAACTTGGCTACTCCCACCCCTATTTTTCCCTCATTTTTTTATTTCATTGGAAAATACAAATTTGCAAATTCATCATTATATCCCTCTAACATTCTATTAAAATTTCGTCAGAAACAGAGACTCATACGGCTTCCATCCAAACAGGGTCGATTTAAAAAATCCCGCGACCGTTAAAAAAATGACGTCTGGAAGGAGGGCCTAGGAGTCACTGTTTCTGATGAAATTTTAATAGAATGTTAGAGGGATATAGTGATGAACATACAAATTTTTATTTTTCAAGGAAATAAAAAAAAATGAGGGAAAAATAGGGGTGGGAGTAGCCAAGTTGGCTACTCTCAAGGGGAAGCCCCATTTTACCCGATATATATATATATATAGAGAGAGAGAGAGAGGATGGGGAGCTTGCACCAAGGTGCATGTAACTTTTCATGCACCGACCCTTATATCTTCCATATTTTTTTTAGTTTTTGAAAAATACCACCATGTATATTCATCCATATATCCCTCCAATATGTCATTCGAATTTCGTCGGAAACAGAGACTCCTATGACCTCCATCCAGAACAGGTAATTTTAACGGTCTTAGAATTGCTGTAATCGACCTGTTCTGGATTGAGGTTATAGGAGTCTCTGTTTCTGACGAAATTCGAATGACATATTGGAGGGATATATGGATGAATATACATGGTGGTATTTTTCAAAAAAGAAAAAAATGTGGAAGATATAAGGGCCGGTGCATGAAAAGCTACATGCACCTTGGTGCAAGCTCCCCATCCTCTTATATATATATATATATATATATATATATATATATATGGGGGCAGGGAGCTTGCACCCTGTGGTGTAGGTAACTCCCTGCAACCGGCCTATTTTTTTATTATTTTTTAACTTTTTTGATTAGAAACTTGGGGGGATTTACTTAATATGTTGAATAGAAAATGTGTTTCAAGTTTCATGCAAAACAAACATTCCTAACATGTTCATCTAGAAGACGTCATTTTCAGCAATTTTGAAACCGTTAAAATGTAGTAGCCTTGATGGAGATGATAAGAGTCTCAAATTAAGTTGAATTTTGAATGGCATCATGGTGATATATAGTGATCTAATTACCCCAAGGTTTCATTTCAAAAAAATCAAAAAATGATGAAAAAATAGGCCGGTTGGAGGCAGTTACCTGCACCCGTCGTTGGAGGCTCCTTTTTCCCTATATATATATATATATAGAGAGAGAGAGAGAGGGCTTATCCAGAGAGCACTGTGCCGATTTGAGAATTTTTAGGCACGCGTAATCATCCGTGTGATGATGATCCTGTGGTTCTGCGTAAAATTGATTAGTTTCTAAATTTAGCGCTGAGAATGAATTGCCATAACCACCCACCGCATATAACTCACAATTTAATTCCCTTTTTTGAGTTATAATTGAGTACTCATTAATTGCCGCATTGTTTTTTCTAAAAATAACCATGAGAATCTCCTCCTTCCTCCGATGACAATCAAAATACGACTCACGTTGAGTTGCTGAAATAAATACAAAGTTATTTTCGTAATACAAAGTTACTGATGCCATTGCAAACATTACTGAAATAAATACAATGTTACTTTTTATGTTATTTTTTATTCTTAAAAAATTACTGTTACGTTTGTATAAGTTACTTGCTATTCGTAGTAACTATTGTCCATACAATAATTACTAAATAGATAAATTACTAATATCTATAAAACAATTACTAATTAAAAATGTTGATATTACTGAACTATTCTGATTGTTACTGATGATATAGTTACTTAGTACAATGTTACTTATCATGTATGTTTTTTATCACTACAAGAAAAAGCACTTTTGGCGAGCACAAAAGTCCTCCCTAGGTGCTCTCAAAGTGCTTTCCGTGTGCTCTCCAAGTCATTTGGCGAGCACATGTGCTCGCCAAGCTTGTGCTCGTTAAAACTCTACTCGCTAACTTATATTGGCGAGGACATGTGCTCTCTATTAAAAGTGGGCGAGCACATGTGCTAGCCAAGTCCTAGCCAAGTGCTCTCTAGTTCCTGTATTAGCTAGCACTTAGCTAGAACTTGGCTAGCACACGTGCTCGCCAACTGTGGAGAACATGAAAAAAAACTATAGGTTCTTCGGGGTTTCGAAGCCCCGTTTAATCTGTATTACCTACTGTAAAGTCATTTTGAATCTCTTATACTATATAAACATATGTTATGCCAAGTTGGAGACCCATACTTAAATTTCATTGCTTTCTTCTCTTCTAGTGTTATCCTAATTTCTCATACACATTCTTTCTATCTCATCATAACATTATAGTGTACAAGCATATACAATAACATGCACTCACAATCAGTAACACACATAAGTATACTAACACAAACACCATACTAATATAAGCATTTCATATCCAGAACCAAAATACTATATTTACACACTCTGCACTTTCTAACAAACATACACACACTATATCTCCTGCATTAACATGCTAAACTATATAATACATACTAATACACACTAGTATTCACATAAGCACACACAAACACAAATGAACTTAAGCCAAACATGCACATCCTCTCTTTCACAGTGTAACACATGTGAACTATAGCACAAACTAACACAATGTAACACACACACACACACATAAACACACTAGCATATACATACGAGCACTCTAACACACACATAAATACGCATTAACCTAAACAATACACATATGAACATGTAAGTACTCAAAAAATCATCTTGCAAAAACATGAAAATAATACATGAAGAAAGAGTATGAATCATAATACAAAAGTAAAACATCATCATATGCACTAACCTCATACATCTAGTGAAGTGCATCCTCCTTATCACCTTCCTATTATATTTTATATAGATTATACCTTGTACCTAGTCGACTCAAAGTAAAATTAAATTAATAGTTTGAAGCTTGAATATACATGTATCAAAGAAAGATAATAAAAATTAATCAAGATACCTATTGATGTAGGATTTGGCCTTCTGCATCCTCAAGATCATGTTCATACTCTTTCAAAAAACAATCATGTTCATACACACGATCATGTTCAAATGTAAGGGCTCGAAATCCTGAAATTTTGAAAAATTGGAAGTGAATACACTTTTCAAGAATAAAAAGAATAACACCTCTAGACATGCATGCTCAATAAATCATATTGCAAAATCATGAATGTAAATACATGAAGACAAAGTGTGAATGGTGATATAATAGAATTGCATGTACGTGAATTTAGAAAGGCATGTACATGACTCTATACTTACAAATAACATGATCATCTTATCGTAAATAATTATTCATACTAGATCCCATCATATTTTACATGGATACTAACATTTCCTAATCACTTAATTATAAACTTTAGTTCAAAGTTTGAAACTTGGATATACATGGATAAAAGTAGGAGGACAATATTTAATTGAGCATACCTAATGATATAGGAGTTGATGTCTGGAAAACGAATCTACATTATATGTGTAAGCCTGCATTCAATTATAAATGATAATCTCAATAGAAATCTAAATAAACTAAAGATAGAGAAGTTTTTACTGGAAGATAAAGTGTTACCAATAATACCGTGAGCTTTCTCCTACTATATCCAAAATAGGAACAAATAAGATAATATGTGGTCACTCTCACAATCACATTCATCTGCAAAGTAATAAAAAATGTAAAATATAAAACTTGGTTAACACGTATATCCATGGTAGCCTTCTACATGTAGAAACTTTAGGTATTTAATCAATAACATCAAAATCAAAGACCATTTTATCGAAACTTTACAAACAATACACACTAAAATAAATCTAACATATTAAGAAGTATGTCCTCACTCTCATAGACTTGTGCTCCATGCATATTAAACTAATGCACTCTCTAACACATACTAACACATACTCTAATATGCATGCACACTCTCCCCAATACACAATATACTAACACACTCCCTAAGATACATGCACATGCATGCACACAGTACACACATACATAAATAGCTCACACAAATAATTTTCCCACCCCCTTCAACACTGTATTAATACACTCTACATTCTCTAACACACTCATCACACACACACATACACCTACACACACACACTAGCATACTAACACACACATGTACACATGCACAAACACATGCAGAAACACACACACATACTTAAATACTACAAGAACATATAAAATAAACTATTTCTATATAATCCTAAAAATGTAGGAAAATATGGGTATTTAGTCTATGTATAGGTTATCATATCACATATAACAATGGAAGTTCTCAATTTTTCATTAGCATGTCATACACCTTGCATACATGTTGATTTGCATATATAATAGCCTCACAAAATTTGTTCTAAATATAATCTATGATAATCTAATGGTATAATGTCCAATATATAAGTAAACAAATTTGAACAATATGGTTGTTTTGTCATGGTAATGGTTTAGACATTTCATCATACACCTTCCTTACATGTTAATTTGCATATAGAATTAGCTAACAAAACTATTCTAACATCTAATATACATCAATATAATCGTATGATGTACAATAAACAAGTTAACAGATTCTAAAAAATACGGTATGATGTTCTATTCTAAAAAAAATGCAAACCCTAAAACATTGAATATATCTATACTATGCAAGCAAAATAAAAATAAACAAGAGAGGAGTGCTCAAAATACCTTATGGAACAAAAAGTAGCATATAATGAAGGTAAATGATGGTCAATGGAGGTGGAGGATGCCGATCAAAGATCGCCGGAGGAGGGTTTTTGGGGTTTGGTTTCATTTGGAATGAAGGACAGAGAGCCCGCTAGCGTTCTGTTTATAAGACGTGGGCGAGCACATGTGCTCGCCAATGTGCTCTCTAAGTACTCTCCCCCAAATTTTCACGCGCCATTTAAAATCGTACATTGAAATTTAAATGGGCGAGCACAAGTGCTCGCCAATGTGCTCTCCAAGTGCTCTCCCCCAAATTTTCACGCGCCATTTAAAATCACACATTGAAATTTAAATGGACGAGGCCGGTGGGCGAGGACAAGTGCTCGTAAGGAGCTCGCCCAAAGGCGGCAAGCACATGTGCTCTCCTCGTCCTAGCCCTTTTGTGCTCACCAAATCGTGTTTTTCTTGTAGTGTATTCGTAAAAAATTACTGATACCATGTGTATAAGTTACTTGCTATTTGTTGGGTGTTACTTGTCTTTCAATCATTCTTACTAATAACATTTGTACAAAGTTACTAATGTCAATACATCAATTACTGATTACAATTGTCCATATTACTGAACTCAACGAAATTATTACTGAAGTTGTATTAACTATTTTGTATACAATAATTACTGAATAGATAAATTGCTAATGTCCATACAACAATTACTAATTACAAATGTTCATATTACAGAACTCATTCTGATTGTTACTGATGATATAGTTACTTAGTACAATGCTACTTTTCATGTATGTTTTTTATTCGTAAAAAATTACTGATAACTTGTGTATAAGTTACTTGCTATTTGTTGGGTGTTACTTGTCTTTCAATCATTCTTACTAATAACACTTGTACAAAGTTACTAATGTCTATACAACAATTACTAATTACAAATATTCATATTACTGAACTCGTTCTGATTGTTACCGAAGAAATAGTTACTTAGTACTTCTGAATAATTGTTAGATAATTGAGTTGTAATATTACTGAAGCTATACGCACAATTACTGAAGATTCATGTCCATGTTACTTACTCATTGTTATTAGTTACTGAAATTATAGTTACACATCAATTATGTATTAAGTAAATGTATTTGTTAATGACCTCTTTTATTAGTTACAGAATGATTTGTTCTTAATATTATTGTCAAATATGTTCTTCTCGCTTCTTTAGTCAATAAGTATGCAACGATCATCAACACTTCTTGTTTTTTTCTTCCACGAAACATAAGTGTCCAGACATCTGGCAAACCTGAAATAATAAATTGTCAGTAGCATTTGTAAGATGAATCAATAACTATGTAAGAGAAATATATATACATGAAAATTAAGAATTACATTAGTAACATATTATGTTGGAAGACGATACATTTATTTCAGTAATATCTTTATTTATTTCAGTAAGAATAAATTCATACACAAGTAACATCTAATGAATTGTCAGTAATATCCCTAATATGAACCATTAATCATGAAAGATAAAACTATGTCCATGAAAAGTAAGAATTATATTTATAAAAGTAACTCGGTGCAAAGCATAAGTAATTTGATGAGTTACTCCAGTAACTTTTGATACAATATCAGTATCCTTATGATTTTTTTAAACGTTCTCAAATTAAAACTCAATATCCAAACACAAATCATTGATTATCATTCTTTCTGAGATTTCATGATACAAACCCAATCGCAATTCAATATCATTTGAAATTGAAATCGAAAGAGAAATCATACATCGCAATTCATCTTTGCAAATCCCACTTTCTCATGATCCAGAAACATAACAAAAAATCAAAATCTGGTCTATAAACAGTCAGATTCAAATCAAAATGTCCAAAAAAATTAATTCTTTCTACATACTATCAGATTCAAATCAAAATACGAAAATAAAAATCTAATCGAAATATAATACCTTGCAATAGATAAAAATGTTCGCCTCTGTTTCCACGATTGATCGCCTCACTTTGCAAAACGCTAGATCCAAAAATGCCAGATCAATCTCCTCTCGTTGAACTCTCAATACACGTTTCCATAAACGTATACTAATTATAGAATTGCTTAATATTTCCAATTAGAGGAAATTCCATTTTGGTTACGGTTCCTATTTTTTAGGGATTGAGAGATACAAGTCTTACGGCTGGAATTAGAGGCCCATTTTATCTCAAACGGGCATAGTGCCCTCTGGATAAAAATCATATATATATATATATATATATATATATATATATATATATAGGGAGCCCTTCTAATGAGGTGGGTCTTTCCTGAAATTTAGAAAGCCACTACCAAATTTGTGAATTACGTAACAATATTGTAAATTTGAACTACATATTGTAAAAAATAATGATGATAATATAGTTACGTAAAATATATCATCCATATTGTAACAAACATTTAATGTCAAATATATTAATATTTTCATAAATCTTTCATGATATACATATTATGTTAATATTTACTATTAAATTTATGGAGTTAGAATGTGTAAAATAAATAGAATAAATGCTTAAATTGATGTGGCTTTCCATGCATCCAGGAAAGGTGCACCTCATTGAAAAATATTTCCTATATATATATATATATATATATATATATATATATATATATATATATATATATATATATATATATATATATATGGGAAAAGGGAGCCTCCTCTCAAGAGGAGGTAACTTCCCTCCTCCTTAGTGAAAGAGGAGCCAAATTTTTTATTTTTTTTGAAAAATGTCATCGTAGATTTTCATAATTATATCCCTCTAATATGTCATTCAAATTTCGTCAGAAACAGAGACTCCTGAGACCTCCATCCAGCCAGTCATTTTTTAACGGTCACATATTTGTTGTATTTTACATGTTCCGGATGAAGGCCGTAGGACTCTCTGTTTCTGACGAAATTTGAATGACATATTAGAGGCATATAATTATGAAAATCTACGGTGAAATTTTTCAAAAAAATAAAAAATTTGGCTCCTCTTTCACTAAGGAGGAGGGAAGTTACCTCCTCTTGAGAGGAGGCTCCCTATTCCCTATATATATATATAGGAAAATGGGGCTGCCTCCTGGGGGAGCTAACTTAGCTCCCCCGCCCTATTTTCTTCAAAAAAATTTATTTTTTTTTGAAAATTTTTTCCGTGAATATTCATCACTATATCCCTATATTATGTCATAAAAATTTCGTGTGAAACAGAGACTCCTACGGCCTCCATCCAGACAGTCATTTTTTTAACGGTAACAGGATTTTTTAAATCAACCCCGTTTGGATGGAGGTCGTACGAGTCTCTGTTTCGTATGAAATTTTAATGACATAATATAGGGTTTTAATAATGAATTTACACGGTTTTAGATTTCAAAAAAAATAAAAAAATTTGTGAAAAAGGTGCGGGGGGAGCTAAGTTAGCTCCCCCCCCTAGGGGATTTCCGAAAGGCTTAGCCGATATCTGAATAAATAGCCCCTCTCGTGTACCCATCGGACTCCCAGTAGGGGCTTCCTTAGGGACCGATTCACTCTGCGTAGATTGACTGAACGCAGAAAGCCTTCCACTGGCAGGCGATCGTGTTTTTCACAGGATTTCTCGTTACTCATGTCAGCATTCTCACTTCTGATATCTCCAGGTCTTGTCACCAAAAACCTTCCCCGATTGACAGATAGGGGGCATATATATATATATAGGAATTTTATCCAGAGGGCACTGTGCCCATTTTATATAGAATGAGCCCTTATTCCCAACCATTGGATTAAATCATGCGATCCCATGATTATAGGAACCACGATTGTAACCGCCATTTTTGTAAAAATGAAAATTAATTACATTCCTTAATTAGCAAATGAGTCATTTCTTCTCGCGTCATTTTCTATCGAGGAAAAAAAACCCTTCTTGTCATTCGCGAGAGCTTCGAGCGATTCTTTACTCGTAATCTGGAACCAAAGGTACTTTGATTTGCAATTTATAATTTTTTATATGTTTTTCGTTACATGTTTTCGTTTCTAATATGTATTTAATAGGTTCGTGTATGGATAATTCGCGAGTAGATTTTGATCTTGATACGTATGATTCAACGATGAAAGACGACTTTGTCCATGGTTCAGAAAGTGAAGATTATTTATGTGAATTAGAAGATGAAGGAAATCTTTTCGATCTGATTGATGTCCACAAGAACTCTGGAAGATTAGGTATTTTTTATATATTTTATGTAATCATATGAATTTTATTTTCAAGTTGTTCATTGTATCATTGAAATTTTGAAATTCGTATCATCATCAAATTTAAATAAGATCTAGTATTATATAAGCATCTTTTAAGTATCTGTAAGATCTCAGAGCAAACAAGTAATATATGTAAGATCAAATATCGTAGCACATGTAAACATCAGTAAGATTTATTATGACACAAGTAATATTTTTATATTCAATAGTAATATTTGCAAAAGAATCAGTATGCACTAGTGTAGCACATGTAAGTATCAGTAAGATTTATTATGACATATAATATTTTAATTTTCGATAGTAATATTTGCAAAAGAATAAGTAAACTCCTATGTTTCAGATGTATCAGTAAGGTAAATGGTATCACGAAGTAATATTATCAATCTCATTAGTAATAACTGCAAAAGAATAAGTAAGTATCAGTAAGCTATGTTATGACACAAGTAATATCCATAAATTCAATAGTAGCACTAGTGTAGCACATGTAAGTCTCAGTAAGCCTTATTATGACATAAGTAATATTTTCAGTTTCGATAGTAACTTTTGCAATAGAATAAGTAAGCTCTTATGTTTCAGATGCATCAGTAAGTTATATGATATCACGATGTAATATTATCAAACTCATTAGTAATAACTGCAAAAGAATACGTAAGTATCAGTAAGATATGTCATGACACTCGTAATTTACATAAATTCAATACTGATACTTTAAATACGTAAGAATACGTAAGTATCAGTAAGCTATTGTATTAGTAAGTTATGCAATATCATGATGTAATATTAGTAAACTCATTAGTAATAATTGCAGAACAATAGTAAGTTCAGTAAGCATACTGATGCTTTAAATATGCATACTGATACTCTTTTTATGGTTTATTCTTTTAGTCAATGATGAATATGAAAGCGTTGAAGATTTAAATGATGATGATTCCTCTATATCAGCTGTTGATCCTGCTATTATCCCTCGAGAGGGTCTCTCTTTCTCAAACCTAAAGGAATGTGAAATGTTCTATGAGAAATATGCTACTGAACTTTTAATATTAGGAGGAGTAGCACCAAATATTGTTTTGATCGAAAAAACAAAGTTAAAAATCTTTCTTTTAAAAAATATGTTTGTTGGAAGGAAGGACAGTATGTTCAAAATGCCAAAAAAAGAAAGATATCATCGAGCCTGTCAGTGGTAGACGCAGAAGCTAATCTTGATGGAATAGACAGCGAGGGTAGACGATGTGGAATAAGCCGTTGTGGTTGTAAGGCAAAGTTGTGTATTAAATTAAATCAGATATCTAAACAGTGGGATGTGGTCTCATTCGTTGAGGAACATAACCATAAACTTTTTTCTCCAAGTAAGAAAAAGTACTTGAGACCGAATAGGAGAATAACTAAGGCCACAAAGAATCTACTAGCTTTTATGTCTCAAGTGAACATCCCTACTGCCAAACAAATTGTTTTTTTGGACAAACAAAGTGGATCTGACGAACGCATTGGTTCTATAGCCAGAGACATATACAATTTGAAGCGTGATCAGAAGAAAGAAATTGAAGGTCATGATGCTGTTATGTTGTTGGAACATCTTGAATATTGCAAAAGCATTACACCTGAATTTTTTTATGTGTACAAGCAAGATGAGGATTTGTGTTTAACTCATTGCATGTGGATAGATTTTTATTCTATGGAAGATTATAAATTGTTTGGAGATGCTGTTACTTTTGATACAACATACGATACAAACAAGTATAAGCTCATTTTTGCTGCTTTTTGTGGAGTTAACAACCATAAACAGACTGTATTCTTTTGCAACGCATTCTTAATGAATGAGACAAAGGAGTCTTTTGTATGGCTTTTTAAAAATTTTCTGATGGCTGTTAATGTCGCTCCCAAGACAATTATTACTGATCAGTGTCCATCCATTAATGCTACTATAAGAGAAGTCTTTCCCTCTACCAAAAATAGATATTGTGGTTGGCACGTTACAGCTAACATGAAGAAGAGGATTGGTTTAACAAAGAAAGCTGATATAGCAATTCCTGCATTGAATAAGATTATTTGGGAGGCAAAAAGTGAACAAGATTTTGAAGCTGAGTAGGACAGAATAGTTATAGAATGTAATTTAGACAAAAATAGATGGATTAATGTTATGTATCGTATCAGGAGAAAGTGGGTGCCTATTTACATGAGAAGTTATTTTTTTGTTGAGATGAGAACAACACAGAGGAGCGAGAGCATGAATTCATTCTTGACTAACCATGTCAATCAGCTGAATAGTTTATATGAGTTCATGACTAGATTTCAAACCGCAGTTGAAAGAATGAGAGAGCATGCTAATATGATGGATAATGAAAATGAAAATAAAATTCCTAAGTTGGCTACGCAGTGGAGCATTGAAAAACAATTTTCTGAGCATTCACAAAGACCGTGTTTTATATGGTTAAGACAGAGCTTTTGGAAGGTATTGAACTAAATGTGATTCCATTTCCTTCTGTTGATGATGTTATACAATTCAGAGTATATCCTATTGGGAGGATTGAAGATTTCAACAGAGTTACTTTTCATTCTTGTTACAATAAATTCAAATGTGATTGTATGAAAATGAAATCAATGGGTATTCCTTGCAGACACATTATTAGTGTTTTAAAACACAATGATGCGTTAGACGTTCAATCCTCCCTTTTATTGAATAGATGGAAGAAAGATATCAAGAGAAATGGTTACTATCCACTTTATAGGAGGAGAACAGTGCAAGATGATAATAGTCAATTAAGGGTATTGGCAAATGAACTTATTAGCGAAGCTGATGGCAACAAAGAAGTATATGATTACATTAAGAAGGTCCTTATAGATGCTTCTGAAGGAGTCAAAGCTATTAAGAGCAAAAGGATCATTGTAAATGTTGAAGATGTCCATGATGTTAATGAAAAATGTGATAAGACAGTATTTGTTGTAAAAGATCCTAATGTAGCAAAACCAAAAGGGTCTCGAAAAGGTGGTAGACCAAAGGGCAGCACTAATAGATTGAAATCAATTAGTGAAGAGAATTCGTCAAAGGGTAGACAATGCAAATTATGCCACAAATTCAATGCAGGACATGATTCAAGGAATTGCCCTTCAAAATCTTAATATAATGCATGATGGTAAGAAATATTCTTATTCATATAGTTTATATAGTACTTTTAGTATATTAACGTTCTAATAACAATATGTATATTTTTTCCATTACACAGTTGGTTACATTATCAATGAGCTGATATTTGAAAGTTTTGAAGTCAGATGTTATTCAAAGGACTGAGAAGACTTGTGGTAAGATAAATTCTTATTCATATGGTTTATATTGTACTTTTAGTATATTAACGTTCTGATAACACTATGTATATTTTTTCCATTTCACAGGTGGTTACGTAATAAATGCAGCTGATATTTGAAAGTATTGAAGTCAGATGATATTCAAAGGATCGAGAAGACTGAAGCTTATTTTGGCATACCCCATTTCACTTTATAGAAGAATTTCATTTTTTTTATGTTCCCCTTCTTTGTAATCTTTCTAAATTGTGTACTATTCATCAAGTATGAAGTTGTGTGTTTATGATCTGGTTGTAAGTTATTTTCTATTGTTCAATTTCCATTTGTAATTTATAAGTATGTATAAGTAAGTTGGTACTTGTCAATGGTCTTGTAAGTATGAATCATGTTTCAGTAAATTTCGTGAATGAATCAGTAAGTTATGTCTCTCACATGTTTTAGTAAGTTTGGAACATGTATCAGCAACTTTGAAGAATGAATCAATAAGTTAATTTTATTAATCAGTATATATTACCCATATTTTCTTTGACGTATGCACCAGTAAGTATGAAGCTTGTATAAGTAAGTTTGTAAAGGACATCAGTAACTTTCATCATTATAAACGTAAGTATCAGTAACTTAAATAATAAGTAAGTTTTTCTGTATCATATTTAACTATAAGTAAGTTTCTAATATATTACAAGTAATAATCTCAAAATCATTAGTAAGTTATTACGTATCATTTGTAATTATTAGTAACTTAAAACATAATATATGTATCTAATGTAAGCACTTGTAAGCGATCGTTAATAGGATTTAGAAGATTTTTTAAGCATTTGTATCAGTAAGATATTAGTTTATTCAAGTAATATTTCCAAAATCAACCTTAAATTTTTATGTAGTATATGTAAGTAATAGTAAATATTAGTAAGTTTTTATGTAGTATATGTAAGTTCTTATTGTTCACTTTTCATTAGTAATTTCCAAGACTGTATAAGTAAGTTGGTACTTGTCCATCATCAGTAAGTACGAATCATGTTTCAATAAATTTGTTGTATAAATCAGTAAGTTCTTGCATGTGACATGTTTTAGTAAGTTTGGTATGTATCAGTAACATTGAAGAATGCATCAGTAAGGGGTTTTTATGTATCAGTATATATTTCCCATATTTTCTTTGACGAATACATCAGTAAATATAAAGCTTGTATCGGTAAGTTTGTAGAAGACATCAGTAACATTCATCATTATAAAACGTAAGTATCAGAAACTTAGATAGTAACTACGATTTTTTGTATCATATATAACTATAAGTAAGTTACTAACATGTCACAAGTACTATTCTCAAAATCATTCGTAAATTATTACGTATCATTTGTAAGTATTAGTAACTTATAGCATAATATATTTTAATCCGTAAGTTCTTATCTTATTTAAGTAAGATTTTCAAAATCAACTTTAAGTTCAAATAGTAGTATATTTAAGTAGTAGTAAGTTATACAATACTCAAGTAATATTGTCTAAAGCAATAGTAACTTTTTTATTTAGCATTGTATGTATCAATAACTTAATGCATCTGTAAGTATCAGGTAGTAGACGAATGTATCATCTGTAATAATTTCAACAATCAACAATCAACATCATCAAAATTTTCTCATTCATAAAGAATTCCATGTTCAAAAGAAAGATACTACATTTAAATTTTGAACAGTACATGTACATATTTACATCATCTCTATATACATGTCTAAGATATCACATTTCTGTTAATCTTTCTTCTGAACACTTGTAAGTAGTATAGCTGCTACCTCCGCACGAAACTTGCGGATATCTTCGTTTCGGAACACTGGATATTTTCCTTTGCAAATAAATTCCATATACTTCATTACATAAACCCCACAATCAATGGAATCACTTCGCTGCATTGGGATTCCTTTTTTTATCTCTACTGGCCACTTTTCAAGGTGCTCTCCAGTAAATAGTCAGAAGTATTCTGCCATCCAATCAACCTAAGGATATTGTTAAAGAAATATGTTAGTAAAAAAAATATCAAAAATGGATGTATCACAAAATTTTATATCTTTTTACCCATTTTCTAACATCCATGAGGTGTTTTTTCATCCCAGCAAGTGAATTGTATGAAATGAATTTCTTCTAATCAAAATCAACCACGAGAAGATGCCAATGATTGGAGGTGTGGATTACACAAAAGGCTTTTTTTACACTATCAAACATTGTTCTTGTGCATGAGAACAAATGATTTAGAGCCTCATAATCTTCTTCTGTTGCTTCTTTCACAGTCTTTGGGAACAATTGCTGAAATGAATAATATTTAGTTAATATAACTTAAATTAAAAACAAAAAATAGTTAAGTACTATTACCATTTGAGCCGTATTTGCAAAAATAAATGGGCATTCCACGTCACTTTCTTGATATGATTTGTAAAGCCCATCCATGAATATGTCCAAAATCACATCTATGACCATTTTGTTATAAAGTAGGTCTTCAATGTGTATTCCATTGCAAAAGTTGTCTCCTGGACCATGGTAAGTTGCTCCCATACTGAAATGTAAGTTAAGTTGTAGCATTACAAAAAAATCAACATAAATATATCATGAAATGGGTCTAATAAATTTAGTAAATCTCCCCTTACTTGGCGACAAGATCCTTCAGAAATTCATGAATGGTTGCCCTCTCTGATTCAGAAATTGCATCATATCCAGCGTAATCGATGCGATTTAAATTGTAAACGTACAAATAAATTTAAGAAATATTATCATTATTTTGTGTTATTGCATCATTGTAATTTCTTACTTTTGAAGCATCACCAAAAGAATTTAAGCATTTGTATTTATGTAAGCATTTGTAAGTATCATTAAGATATTAAAACAATATAAGTAATATTCTCAAATGCATCAGTAAGTTCCTTTGTATCATTTGTAAGATTCATTCAGTATGAAAATTGCTCACCCAATATTTCTAAGATCGACAGTAACTTCTTAGGTGTCATCTCTAAGTATCAGGTACCGAAAGACACTAGTAACATTATATGTATCAACAGTAAGTTAATATGTAAGTATTTGTAATTTAATAATTGACAGAAGTAATAATATACAAATGAACAGTAACTTAATATTTAGCATATGTAATTTATTAAACTACCATCATTTGAATAACACTAAATCAAAAAAAAATTTAAAAGCAACAGTATATGTAAAGTATGGTAGGATGATTTCATACCTCCAAAGCTTGCTCTTTGTTGTCTTCAATCTTTGGAATTTCATCTTCATCTTCTACCGTCATCACTTCTTCAATATTCTTTTTTTTAAGCTTTCTTTTTTTCATTACTATTTTCTCCTTCATTGGGATGATTTGTGCTATTTCTTCTTCCTTTATTGCTCTTCTAGACTTGACCCTTTTTGACATGCTGCTAGGAGTAATAAGCTTCTTGCTTCTACCCCTCTTTGGAAGACATGGTTTAATTTTGCCACGATCTTCAGAATCCTCCTCAATTCCAAGATCAAAGGATGGTGATTCGATCTTTTTTGTGCTATTTCTTCTTTCTTTATTGCTCTTCTAGACTTGACCCTTTTTGACATGCTGCTAGGAGTAATAAGCTTCTTGCTTCTACCCCTCTTTGGAACACATGGTCTTCTTGATCACCAACCTTTGTTGTCTTCTCCTCTTTTACTTTACACTAACTGATTTTGCAAAGAATTCCTCAAACCATTGCTTTAGAATAAAGATTTCGACCTTCAGCTTCTCATTCTCCCTCAATGTATTCTCATATTTTTCTTTCATGTTTTTGTACTCATCCAAAGTGGGCATCTGAGAAATGAAACTCTCCAAATCACTTATTTTCTTCTTGTGTTCTTCACATTTACACTCTGGTGTATTTTGATGTTGAGCAGTCTTCAAAATTGATGTCATTAAACAATTATGAAGTTGCCGTTGTTGTGGTACAATGACACGCAATGCATAAGCAGTTGAGATGAAACCCTCTGTTACGAAGGTTT
Source organism: Ottelia alismoides (assembly GCA_037367405.1). Taxonomy (NCBI): domain Eukaryota; kingdom Viridiplantae; phylum Streptophyta; class Magnoliopsida; order Alismatales; family Hydrocharitaceae; genus Ottelia; species Ottelia alismoides. The sequence continues at coordinate 1,360,830 of JAZKJV010005150.1, read as the reverse complement.
CATAATCAAATATGAATTCATTTGGGTCAATCTTGAATAGCTCTTTTTCTTCATAGTCTAGCTGGGCAACAATCTAATGCAAGGAAATATATTTAGCCATCAATATGCAATATTCATTTTAATAAAAAGTATCATTTCAAGTTAAATTAATAATGAGAAGCATTAACATTTTTAAATGTATCAGGCTGTCAGTAGATTTGAAATCAGTAAAATTGACGCATGAAATAAATTTGAAGTAATCAGTAAAATATTTTATTCATATGAGACATGTATTATTTAATTTGAAGCATGAATTAATATTAATAAGATATTACTTCTCACATGTAACTATTTACCATAGAATATTTGAACAATGCTACATTAATTATGAAGCGTGTATAAGTAACTTTGATTAAGGCAACAGTAACTAAAGTCAATTTTTCAGTAATTTTACGGATTAGACGAGAAATAACAATTGGAGTATGCATGATTAGTAATTTTGAATGATCCAACAGTAAGTTTTCTTTAGTTATTAGTAACTATTTTCAATATCGCATATTTCATGAATACATCAGTAACTTCATAACTTGTATACGTACGTGAATTGTTCAAAACTTGCATTAGTAACTTGCATCAGTAACTTGCATCAGTAACTTCCAAACTTACTTCAGTAAGTATTTGTGATTTATTGATAAATATTTTCAATATCGCTTTTTTCATGAATGCATCATAACTTCAAAATTTGTATTTGTACGTGAATTGTTCAAAACTTGCATCAGTAACTTGCATCAGTAACTTGCAACAGTAAATTTCAAAACTTGCATCAGTAACTTCAAAAATTATATTCAATATTAAAATCACTAATGAAAATGTAAATAAAATTATGTTACCTGATCTTCATCAAAGTTCATGAATTGTTCAATGGTGACTTTGCAAGGAGTTGACCATTTCCTAATTCTTGGCAAGAGATTTTGATTCAATGCATGTGTTGGGAATAAGTGCTCCAGAGCCCATGCCTTAAAATAATTTAACATAATTAAATATTTGGTAAATATTTATTAAAAGCAAACTAGTAGTTAGAGATTAAAAAAACTTACATATAAACACGCTGCACATCCAGTTAAGTAGCCAACTGTGCCTTTCCCGTCAGATGATGAACGCTTCCTCATTTTTTCCACTATGTCTTCCAAGCGTTGCATTATCATAGTCCCAACTGCATTAGACCAATTGAAGAAACATGTATCTTCAATTGAATTTATGTAATTTAGTAGGACCTTTGGGAAGCAGAAGTTCGTTTCGGGGAATAGAAATATACAAAACATCAATGATATTAGACATCTTATGTACATTCTATTTGAATGATCATCTTCTTGAGATCTTAAAGATTCAAGCATGTCACAAATGTTATGACGATTTAATAACATGCTTGGTTGGCAAAATTGCTTTTCGAATGAACTTGGCCATTCAAACGAAAAACCCCTTAGTTGTATAGGAAATCCTGATGAAGGCAACCCCAAAATCAAGCCTATGTCACTATCTGAGAATATGATTTCTTTCTCTCCAAACTTGAAAATCCGATCTCCTTGATATCTTTGAACAATAAAGTCCAATACTTGATAATTAATATCAAGTTTTGTAATTGATACTAATCTTGAGAAAGCGGATTTATCGATCAACTCCTTATGCCTTCCAGTCAACTTGTTGTTACCAAGATATGTTACAAATTGTTTTATGTAACATCTGTGTTGGACGCAATATCTCGCTGCAATAACGAAATTAAAACCATTTAAAATTTTGCATATAAAATAGGCTTTTCTTAACTTACAATCTTAGTGGATATTTTCTAACCTGGCAATGGTTCTATCTTTGCATCATCCTTTACATTTGTAAGACTCAAAACTGATGCTCTTTCTACATAGAACAAAAGTCTGTGAATAGTAAGTTATGATATTAAGTATTACCATTTTGTATGTTAATATGCAAACTTACCAGTGGTAATTTCAGTAGTTTTGTCTCCCTCAAAGCTTGTATCTGCAATAAGTTACTTGTTAAGACATAATTGAATTATATTATATATTTTAAATTAAAAAATAACAAAATTACCACTTGCATAGTCCATAGATCCTTTTTTTACATTTTGCGGTGTTCGTCTCTTGTAAGAAACATCAAATGTTTTTGCTTGTTCCATCTGCAAAATAGTAAATGAAATACTAATCTCAATTACTGATATATGAATTTTAGTGATTTCAACAGGAACATCAAGTATTAACTAATTTACTAAACCATAAATTTGAGATATATTCAGTATTTCTTTGTTAAGCTTCATTAGAATTAGGCAATGGTAAGATAAAAATGCAACCGCAAAAGTAAAAAACTAGACTTAATTGTAAAGAATTAGTAAACATATGTATGCAGCTATTGGAAACATCTTTCTCAATATGTTATATGCATGCAGCTATTGGATTCATACGAAAGTGTTAAAAGTTGAAAGGATTTTTTTTCGTAACCCTAATACGTATAATTCCTACAAAAAAACTCATTTAGGAAGTAACCTAGCATTACAATGGAAGATGACGGTTGTTAATCTTTCAATAACCGTGTCTGACCGTGTTTAGCCTTCTCTGCCCTCGTTGCAATCGTCGAGAAGGTCTTCACTGCTTCGCCGCGAACCGAGCACTCTCTCCTGAAGTAAGTTTTTGAAAGTTAACCTATCTTGTGTTTTATGATAAGGCGGTAAAAAGTAATTTATTGGAAAAATAGTTTATAATATCATGATGGTAATATTATATATATGGCAAGTAACTTTTTGTACTTATACAGGTAACTTTAAAGTCATACTATATTTTTATTCATTATCAATTAGTAAGTTAGAAGCATGTACCAGTAAGTTCACGATGCTCACCGGTATCAGTAATTATGATACTTGAATCAGTAATTTCAAGCTTCACAAAAGTATTCGTAAGATCGTAACACTTATCAGTAACATTGAAGAATGCATTAGTAAGATTATTTAATGAATAAGTAACTATTTCCCATATTACATTTGGAGAATACATTCAGTAAATTTGAAGGTTCTATCAGTAAGTTAGATGAAGACATTAGTAAGTTCCATCATCTTATCAGTAACTTTAATATCAGTAAGTTAGATGAAGATATTAGTAAGTTTCATCATCTTATCAGTAACTTTAATCTTTAAACTTAAAATAACATTAGAGTTATGGTTCTAATATTGGAATATGTATCAGTAACATAGAATAAGGCAGCAGTAACTTACAATTTTAATCTGTAATATTGATGTATCATTAGTAACTTTCTAAATCTTATCTATCAGTAATGTTCTTACTTCTCAAATTTATTTGTAAGATCGTAACACGTATAAGTAACATTGAAGAATGCATCAGTAAGTATATTTAATGTATCAGTAACTATTTTCCATATTACATTTGGAGAATACATTCAGTAACTTGGAAGGTTCTATCAGTAAGTATGATGAAGGTTTCAGTAACTTACATCATTTTATCAGTAATATTAATTTTTACAATTAAAATAACAAGAGTTATTCTTATAATTTTGGAATATGTATCAGTAACTTATAATCATCAAGCAGTAAGTTTACTTTATTTATAAGTAACTATATTTAATATAGAATCTTAGAAGCGATAACATATTTGTTCTTAAACGAAAAAATTAAACGATAAATCATTTCAAAATATTTGAAGCGATAAACTATTTGTTCTTAATCCAACAACCAAAATTTTTCTTACTATCAGTACCTGTACATGATTTTTTAATAAGTCTGCATCAAAATTTAGTAAGATCTAAATCGGAATTTAAATATGTTTAAATTATAGGAAAGAAAATATTTTCAAAATGTTCTTCAAAGACGACTGATGAATACCCATTCATCACTCTTTATTCTTATATTTTAGCTACAAAAACCTTTGCAAATGCATGTAGATATATGTAAATATAAATAATTACCAAAAGCATGCATTGTGTAAAAACCTATAATTAGCATGTTTTTGTGCAAAAATAAAAGAATAAAGATTAAAAAGAAAAAGAGGGAAATATTTAGAGTAAATATTGAGCAACCTAACCCAAGGGAGGGCTCAGCATGGGCCTGACCGCATAAAAGCCAAAGTAGAGGGAGATAGGGGCTCATGTGTAAATATTTATGTAAATAAATAAAACTATATTTTCCTCACCCAAAAATATGCTTGTAAATACTTGTATATATTTATAAAAATATAAAAACAAAATAAAAAGTTAAAAATCAAAAAGATAAAAAATACTCCCTTTCATCATGTACATAAACCACACCTATATATTTATTTAGCTTTGTAAATATATAAAAGTAATTTTTATAATTTTTGTAAATAGTCTATGTTATATATTGTAAATAAATAAAATAAAAACAATTAAAAATCAAAACAAAATAACAATAGAAAAATTTAAAAATATAAAAATACATTGTACATATACCATGTATATAGATGTATATATATTTATTTTACCCATGTACATAAATAATAAAAAATAAAATAAAAACACCCTTTTATTCCTTATTTTATAAAATAAATAAATACCATATAAAATGGGAATAAAATTGTACAAAAATAATATATAAAAATCAAAAATTAAAACCCTATATATATTGTATATACATATATCTAGTACATATTATGTATATAGCCTATTTTTATTTCCAAAAAGTAATTAAAAATCACCAAAAAATAGAAAAAAATAAAATAAAAATGTTTCATGTTTGGAGTTTTTGCAGATTCGACCTCTAGCTACCCCTATTTGTCACCTCAAGATCCAGCCACGTGGCCGAACCCCATTGGGTCCTGGGGATGTTGACCGCCCGGTCAACTAGCCCCCCCAGGACCACTTCCCACGGGTCTGGGCTCCGGACCCGACTTCTCCTAATTCTACCCACTCGACCCGACACCCAATTCGCCAAACCCCGGCTCCGTTTTGACCCTCACACATCCGACACCTTCGCCGGGCATCCACCTCGGGATACGCGCGCTTCCACGACCCTTCCCGAGCCGTTCTTCTCGGACCCTTCCACCGTATATAGCTGCAACTCTGCCACCTTCCCACGCTATCTTTGGTCATTCACCTCCTTCCCTGTGAGCTCCAGAGAGACCGCGAGAGTGACAGCGAGCGATTCCACCTGTTGCAGCGAGGAGAGGAGGAGGAATCCACTGATCCGGCGACGTTGCCGCCGCAGCTCCGCCACCTGAGCGAGCCTCGGGCTGAGACGACCCTCGAGGCGACGACCAGGAGCACCCCCTGCTCTTCCCCAGTCTCACCGATCATCCAGGTAACCCCGTAGCTCCGCCATTTCATCTAATTTCAGTTTTCCCCCAAATCGCTTTGCCGTCGTACTTTTTCGATTCACCCCGGTTCCGACCACCATCCGACCATCGGACCCGACCTTCACGTTCGCCTTCCTCCGCCGCACGTTCTCCACCCGCTCACGCAACCCAGCTCGCACAGGAGCTGGGAACCGGGCTTCTCCGTCCACCACCCTCGTCGGAGCACGCCGTCCCGACGCACCAGCCATCCCCACTTCGCCTAACTGGGTCGAGGCACTTTGCCCTCGACCCGCGAATCTCCTGAGTGGTTTTGGAGGTCCAGCGGAGGCCATCTGAGGCCTCTCGACATTCAGACCAGGAGCTTCACCTTCGCCACCCTCGTCGAAGCTCCCCCGAGCTCGGCTGGGGCTTCGGAGGCCCTCAGCAGCTGCGCACCCTCACGCCAGAGCTTCTCATATACTCAGGCGCAGCAGAGGAGGCCGGAGGCACCTTCACGAGGCCGGCGAAGTTCGCCGGCCGCCTGTTCATCCAGGACCTCCAGTCACCGTCGATCTTCTCCGCCCGCTCCAGATTGCATCTTGACCGTCCATTAGTGGAGCTGCATTCACCGCCCGATCTTTGGAGGATCGACCTCACCCGTTGGATCGCCAGCCACCTCGCCTCCACGCCATCCGATCAGCCACGTGGCGTGCATCCAACGACCCAGCTTAATAAAGGGTAAATTACCCTTAGTCCCCGCTTTTATTTTTATTTAGCTTTAGTCCTGTAAATATTTAAGTACGTTGTTTAGTTTTAGGTGTATTTGCATAGTGGACCCTGAGCTTTAGATAATTACATTTATACCCCTGCTTGTTGTGAGCCACGTGCTTCGTCACGTGTTATTTTGGGTTATTTGCAGCATATGCCCTTGTAGTTCTGGTTCTTATGAAATGAATGAAAGTTTTTAGATAATTGCAGTTATACCCCTGTACGTGTTTTATTTCCCCATGTGCGATATTTTGTGGGTTATTTGCAACTAAGCCCCCTGGACTTTTGGTACCTGTTACCAATAAGTCCTCGGAACTTATTTTTGTTACATTTAGGCCCCTGAGTGCCCCAGGCACGTGCTTGGCGCGTGTTTCGCCGGGTTAATTGCACCGGGACCCACAGAACTTTGGGTATTTGTACTTTGGTCCCTGTGCACAGTGCCCTGCCTTTATTTTTGAATAAAATTTCATATCACCTCCAAATCCAATGAGAATTTGACACATGGCTCCTGCCATGGCGTAGGATTTTAACGGATTTTTGAGAACATTTCTGATTTTGTTTGCTATTTTTAAAAATTCAAAAACCTATATTTTCGTCATTGTCCAGATTGAAAAATCCCAAAAAATATAAAAACTCCTTCAAAAATTCCCTAAAAATTAGTTACTGTTTGGTTTAGTTTGTTTGATTTTCCAGCCAATTTTGGCTATTTTTCACCACTGAAAACCACTAAAAACTCAAAAACACTCAAAAACCCATAAAAAATTCTAGTAAATAAATTAAAAATCCAAAAATAATAAAATTGGTACCTAAATTTTCCTTGTTTTATCATCTTTACAGGAAAATTACCTCCAGGCCATTTTAGGACTTAGATATTTTATCTAGGGCTTTTTGGCTCGGCTGGACAATACCCACTGTTTGCTTCACTTTTTGATTTTTAGAAAATAAAATAAACATCAGAAAATTCTCAAAAATTCACCAAAAACACTAAAAAAATATAAAACACATAAAAACATTTTTGTTGGAATTTTTTCTTGACTATTAGTACCTTTAATAAATTGTTGAATTGTGTGCTTGGTTGTTTTTATCTCTTTCTTAATAAACTTAAAAATCCAAAAAAAAATACAAAACAAATTAAAAACCACTAAAAAGATTTTCTCTTTTTATTTTGACTACTTCGTAGGCCTCTCAGCCAATCCGTGCTCCTTGAGTTCGACCCTGGGTGCTATACCAGGTTAATCACATAGCAGGACCGCTATTCGTGCTTGATTGATTTTTGATTTATTTAGTGGTTCGATTTTTCTTGATCGACACATCGTCTGAGTGACCGAGGTCGCAACGACCACTTCTGTACCTTTACCTTAGTCGCTCGGGCATTTTCTTGTGTCATCAGAATGGCGCCGTTGCCGGGGAGCACGGCTTAGTAGTCACTTTTTTGGCTTTTCCGCGGTTTTTGATTTTCGCGGCTTTTTGTAGAGATTTTTGTAGATATATTTTTCTGATATTTTCTGATAATAATTTGGTCTGACCAGTCTGTTCTTTTTCTTGCGAGGGCCCGAGGATCGAGGCGGCCGATTTCGAGAAGCCGACGCAACCGCGAGACTCGGAGGCGGCTCCCTTCTGCACGGAGCTGCAGGAGAGAGCGAGAGAGAGAGAGTTGAGTGGGTGAGGTTAGATTAGGATTATTTGATTATTGTTGTAATAATACAGGGACTCAGACTGGACTTGGACTTGGTTGACCTAGCGGGTCTGTTTCGCCGAGTACCGGTGTGCTCGAGGGACCCTTAGGAGTTTTTCGCGGTTTTCACGCGGTTTTGTTTTCTTTCTTTTTTACTGCCTTTTACGGTTTTTAGCGGTTTTTCTCGAGCCCCTAGATTTAGGATTTTCTGCTTGACTGTGCCGTAATTAGTAGGATCCCCATACCTAATTAATTGCATGTTCCTATAGAACGATAATTGGACCTACTAATAAATCAATAATAAAAATAGCTTAGTCGCTTTCCTGAGAGCCTACGCGCCGCGAGCCTGCCCCGTCAAGCGCTACTCCTGAACTCGACTTGTCGAGAAGAGGAGGGGTGGGTCTAGACCGGACTCTTTGGATCGAGGGCGAGTGACTAAGCTAGACGGTTCTGTCGAGTAGAAATTGCCTGTTTAGGACTCGGTTTTCACCGCTGCACCATATAGGTAGTTTCTTTCCTGTCTTTACATTTATGCGCGGATCATATTGCATGTAGAGTGCTGGAGTCAGGTACGCCTTCCTTACTTTGCATGCATCATTGATTTCATCGTGCATCGGCTTTTTCGTCTTCTCCCCCCCCTGTTTTGGATTAAATAATCAGGAGAACCGAAAAATTCGTTAGGCGTTTGTTTGATATTTGAAAAATATTAAAAAAGAAAAACCATAAAATTGGGACTGGTTAATACTATTGATCTTAAAAGACGCTCACCCTAATAATTTTGTCTTGGGGAGAGCAACCCCCTCATTGTATGGTTTGGATGCGCGAGAGAGTGACCCGCACCCTAGGTAGAACCCTCCGGTGCTAGTCCCGGCTGATTACCGACTCTTCCGTGCGGGTCGGTTGGGTTAGCATCGGGTATCCTAACAGGTCACGTAAGCGCTCTGATATTTTGTGTGTTCACCTAATAAAATCGACAAGATAATTTGACCGAACTTTCACGATCTTCAGCTCGCATCGCGTTGGTGAACCGGGGGTTTGTTTTGTGATCATAGTTTCTCCAGATCTCATCCGCACTACTCGCCAGATCAAGATGATGGGTAGACGCTCTCTTAGGAAGCCTCTGGCTGCACCGCTTTTGGGCACGTCTACCCGATCATCTAGGTTGGCCCGCGAGAGCCGAGACCAGCTCTCCGAGCCCGAGTACGACTCCGCCTTGTTCCCCCTCGATCCCCTTTCTTTTGGTACTGAGAGACATGAACCCGAGGAGAGATTAACAGATTTGACAGCACCTGAGTTGGGCTCGTTTGATTTTGCAGACGTCGCCATGGCCGGCAGTTCTGAGGATCACCCCGGAGGTCCACGAGGAGATCAGCATTTTGTTCTGGACCAGGGAGCGATCAACTCCACCCTGATCGCATCACTTGAGACAGTCCAGCAGCAGTTACGCGATCAGGGAGCATTTATGATTGAGATGAGGAGAGAGTTGGAGAGGCTCAGAGCAGAGTGAGATCAGCAGAGCAAGCCTGAGGAGATACCTGATGCAGAGGCACGAGCCGCAGCAGCCGCAGCAGCAGCAGCAGCAGCAGCCGTCGCCGCCGCAGCGGCAGCCGCCGCGGCAGGAGGACCACCACGACCGATGCGGGAGTTGCACAACCCCGGATCGACTCTGATGCATCACTGGGTAGTAGTACCTGTTATCGTGGGGGACTTCAAGTTCCCCCCGAACACCCTGCAGATGCTTCCCCGTTTTCACGGACTTGCCACTGAGGAGCCCCACCTCCACCTCCAGGAGTTTCTGATGATTTGCAGCACTGTCCACGACCGCCATGTGGACCAGGACACGATCAGGATGATCGCCTTCCCCTTTTCACTGGCAGATAGAGCAGCCACCTGGCTGAAACACTTGGGGAAGTTTGTCTACACCTGGGAGCAGCTCCGCACCGAGTACTTGAACAAGTACTATCCACTCGGGCAGACCAATGCAGCGAGGGCCCTGATCAGCAACTTCTCCATGCTCCCCAACGAGCAATTTCACGAGGCATGGGAGAGGTTCCGAGATCTCACAGACAGATGCCCGCACCACGACATCACGAAGCCGAACCTTGTTCAGAGCTTTTTCAGTGGGTTGACACCAGAGCTCCAGGGCCTGGTGAATGCTTCTTGCGGCGGGTCCTATTTCACCAAGGATCACGACCAGGTCTGGGCCATTTTCGAGGAGATGGCTGAGAATTACATGGTGATGTCCCAGACCCGGTTATATACACAGAGACCTCAGCCGCAGCAGCCAGGACCCGTGCAGTACCAGCGGATAGCACGGGTAGATGCAGGTCCATCCAGTTCGTCCGCAGTCGTAGCAGCACAGTTAGAGTCGTCCGCTGCGAACATGGGTATCATCAGCGAGAAGTTGGACCGCATGGAGCTGATTGAGAAGAAGCAGAGCCAGGGTATCACGCAGATGGAGCAGATGGCACAGACTCTGAGCGACATGAAGACCCAGCTCATGTGTCTTCAGGAGGCACAGACGGCTTCTCAGCCCCGTCTTCAGCCGCGAGGCGTCTCCGCTAGCAGCAGCAGCTCGTCCCAGCGCTCCAGCACCCTTGTGCAGCCTAGACAAGTTCACCTTGTACAGGCGGAGCCGTACCAGCAGCCGCAGCCCACCTACCAGTCCCCACCATCTCCAGAGATGCAGATGGTGGTCTACCAGCCGGACCAGCCTCTGGCAGTACTTCCGCCAGCCCCCTACGATGCCGAGCCATTGATGGATGTCAATGGGATTTGGTATGACCGCCCCCAGCCTGGGATCCGACGAGACCATCCCGGATTCAGGTGGGGGAGTGGTGGTGCCCAGCCCCAGCAGCAGCCGTCAGGTCAGGGAGGGCAGTACTCCCAGCAGAGAGATCACCAGCAGCCGCAGCAGCAGCCCCCAGCATACCAGCAGCATCAGCCATCATCCTTCGGTCCGCGTCCCTACCAGCAGCAGGGACAGTCGTGGAGACGTGAGCATCAGGCTCACCCAGCTCAGCAGCAGCAGCACCCTTCCTCATACCCCTCTTACCACCAGCAGCAGTTCCAGCAGCCTCATCTCCAGAGAGGCTACCCGTCGGGCTCCCACGAGAGCCCCGCTTTGGATGACATCGCCCGCCTCCTCACGGACCAGCAGGCCACATTCAGACGGGAGATGGACGAGTTCTGCCAGGAGATGCGAGACTTGGTGAGAGGGAAGGCCGCCATTCCAGCCCAGATCGAGCCGAACCCAAACAACCTCAAGAGGAAATCTGAGCAGGTAGAACACACTGAGTTTGCCACTCCTAGTGACCCATTTGTTGATACATCTTCGGATCTATTTGATGCTGATTTTGTCACACTTAGGAGCGGTAGGACCCCAGTAGGCGGCGGCGCCTCATCTGAGCTTCACCACGAGGATACTTCAGAGGCGCCACATGAGGAGGAGGAGAGCGGTACTGAGGCCGCTCCAGATGATGATGGTGGCACTGATGTCACCGAGGATGCTGATCCCATCGGTGGTACTGAGGTCGCCGCTTCACCAGTTCGAGGAGGTGGTACTGATGCCACCTGTTTAGCCGAGCCAGCCCGCGGTACTGATGCCGCGAGACGTCTACCAGCAGCAGCAGAGCCAGCCCGAGGTGGTACTGAGGCCACCGGTGTTTGTTGTGATAGAGATGTTGTCTTTCCTTCAGTTCATGTACCTCAGAACACTGTTGTGAATAAAGGAAAAGGTTTAGTTTCTTCTGGTCCCACTGTGCTGCTTGATGTATGTGTGGACCCGGCCGTCGAGCCGTCTAGGCCTTTTCCTAGTCCTTCATCTGCGAAGGACCCTGTGATCCCCTTCCCTAGAGCCCTTCAGATGGGGAAGGGGAAGAAAAAAGAAAATGATCCAAAAAAGAGAGAGAAGGAGGAGTTCAGTCAGAGCATGATCGATAGATTCCACATCCAGCTGACCCTCCAGGAGGCTTTGCAGCACATCCCCCTTCTTCAGCGATCTTTGAGAGACAGGACCACAGTCAGGAGGAGGAGGAGGAACCACACTTCAGAGATCCATGTGCTGACGAAAGCCACGTGTTTTGCGATCCAGAACCGTCTGCCGGCCAAGAGGCCAGATTCAGGGGCACCATATGTCAGATGTCAGATTAGTGAGCAGAGGTTCGACCGGACTCTATTGGATAGCGGATCGTCGATCAACCTTCTTCCGGCAGCCCTTCTCGACCGCTTCGAGTTGGGCACTCTTAGACAGAGCAGGACAGTCCTTCAGTTCGCTGATCGATCTATCAAGAGGCCGAAGGGGTTGTTGCGAGATGTTATCATCACGATTCAGGGCCTGAAATTCCCCGTGGGCTTCGTAGTGTTGGACATGGAGATCCTGATTCAGTGGCCGATACCCCCATCATCCTTGGTCGTCCGTTCTTGGCCACAGCCAAGGCGGTGACTGATCATGATAGCGGGAAGGTATACTTTCGCGTCGAGGGCGAGAGTATACAAATAAAGACGGTCGAGGACTACAGAGCTAGAGAGAGAGCACGCTCAGATGCCAGCACCAATTCAGAGCAGCTGACAGACGCCGAGCCAGACATCCACCGGGACTGTGATTTTGTGATCACTGATGACGAGGCAGCATGGGCAGATCCTGCAGCACAGGCCATCCTCTCATTTTCAGATACAACTGATGCCGAGATGATAGCAGAGGAGAGTCTGGAGAGCACAGCCCTGGTTCAGGATACCACAGAGGCAGCAGAGCCGGTCCTTGATCGTGATACAGATTTTAGTGATGGTGGTGCTGAGGCCACCTTGTGTTACGGTGGTATGACGCCACCTTGTTGGATGCAGATCCCTCGGATTCAGAGTCTGATTGGGCAGATTGCGATGATCAGATGCGAGACTTGAGTCCACCTGAGCCTACAGATGAGGAGGAGGCAGATGCAGAGCAGATCAGAGACAGCACAGTTGAGCAGCCTTCTCCAGATCCAGTTTGCGAGAGTTCGCTTTCTTTCTCCCAGGCAGATTTGGCAGACTTAGCAGCATTGACACATTTTCTTCCGAAGCCAGAATTGCCAGCGCCCAGCTGTCCATAGCTGAAGCCGCTCCCTACTTCGCTGAAGTATCGGTTCCTTGCGGGCGAACCAGAGATGTACCCAGTCATCATCTCCGCCGATCTGACTGGAGAGCAGGAATCCCGTTTTGATGGGGGTTCTTGAAAAGAACCGCAAGGCAATCGGATGGAGCGTAGCAGATCTCCATGGGATTAGTCCATCAGTGTGCTCCCACCATATCTATCTCGAGGAGGGGGCGAAGCCGTCGCGTGAGTTCCAGCGGCGGTTGAACCCCAACCTGAGAGAGGTCGTAATGAAGGAAATATCGAAATGGTGGAGTGCAGATTTTATTTATCCCATTTCCGACTCCAAGTGGGTCAGCCCCTTGCATGTGGTGCCCAAGAAGACGGGCATCACGACTGTGATCAGTGAGTCGGGAGAGGAGATCGCTACTCGAGTACCCACCTCTTGGAGGGTCTGTGTTGACTATAGGAGACTCAACCAGGCCACCAAGAAGGACCATTTCCCCCTGCCTTTTATTGACCAGATCATTGAGAGACTGGCAGGGAAGAGCCATTATTGCTTCCTGGATGGGTACTCGGGCTACAACCAGGTGGCCATCGCTCCTGAGGATCAGGAGAAGACCACCTTTACCTGTCCCTTTGGTACATATGCCTTTCGACGCATGCCATTTGGGCTATGCAATGCCCCTGCGACTTTTCAGAGGTGCATGCTGTCGATCTTTTCGGACATGGTAGGGGAGTGTTTGGAGGTCTTCATGGACGATTTCTCGGTCTACGGCGACGGATTCGACTCTTGTCTTGACTGCCTAGACCGAGTACTCCAGCGATGTATTGAGTACCATTTGGTTCTATCTTGGGAGAAGAGTCACTTCATGGTGACTCAAGGGACGGTGCTTGGCCACATCATCTCCAACAGGGGCATGGAGGTGGATCCGTCCAAGGTTGATGTCATTAGAAAACTCGCACCGCCGTCCAATTTGAGGCAGCTACGGTCATTCCTGGGGCACGTTGGATTTTATAGGAGATTTATTCAGGATTTCAGCAGGATTGCCTGACCGTTGACTGACCTCTTGACGAAAGACACTGAGTTCCTTGTCGATGACAAGTGTCTCTCGTCCTTTGCGACTCTCCAGCAGCGCGTGATTGAGGCTCCTGTTATCCAGCCACCTGATTGGTCTCTCCCATTCGAGATCATGACGGACGCCTCCGATTTTGCCGTAGGGGCAGTGCTGGGACAGAGGAGGGATGGAGTTCCGTTTGCTATCCACTACGCTAGCCGTACATTGGATTCCGCCCAGCGGAATTATACGGTCACAGAGAAAGAGATGCTAGCTGTAGTGTTCGCCCTAGATAAGTTTCGATCTTATATCATTGGATCTAGAGTGACTTTGTACACAGATCACACCGCCATCAGGTACCTAATGGCAAAGAAGGATGCCAAGGCCAGATTGACTAGATGGATCCTTCTACTCCAGGAGTTCGACATTGACATCAAGGATAAGCCTGGAGTCAAGAATGTGGTGGCGGATCACCTCTCCCGTTTAGAGCAGCCTGAGGAGTCTGAGCAGATTGATCCCATTCGAGATACCTTCCCAGATGAGGCGATCCTTGCTATCGCCTCACTCCCGTGGTATGCCGATATTGTGAACTTTCTCGTTGCTGGGAAAGTCCCACAAGATTGGCCCAGACAGAGGCTTGAGACCTTCCTTACGAGGGCCAAGTCCTACCACTGGGAGGATCCCATCCTTTACCACGAAGGAGGGGATAGCGTCTGGCGTCGGTGTATTCCTCAGGAGGAACACCATAGCGTCCTCACTTACTGCCACAAGCTTGAGGCAGGAGGACATCATTCTGGGAGGAGAACGGCACAGAAAGTGTTCCAATCCGGCTTGTGGTGGCCTACCCTCTTCAAGGACTCTGATGAGTTCGTGAAGAGGTGTACTGACTGTCAGAGGATGGGCACTTGTGGACAGCGTGATATGATGCCGATGCAGCCCATTCACTTCTGTGAGGTTTTTGACGCATGGGGCATCGATTTCATGGGTCCATTCCCTAAGAGTCAGGGATTTGAGTACATTCTGTTGGCCGTTGATTATGTTAGTCGTTGGGTTGAGGCCATCCCCGCCCGAGCCGCTGATGCGAGGACAGTTTGCAGATTTTTGAGGAAGCACATCATCACGCGGTTCGGGGTTCCACGAGTTCTGATATCTGATGGGGGGTCTCATTTCATCAACGACCAGGTGAAGGCCCTTGCTAGCGAGTTCAGTATAGACCATCGTGTTGCCACACCTTACCATCCACAGACAAATGGTCTAGCTGAGGTGTCGAATAGGGAGATCAAGACTATCTTGCAGAAAGTCGTCCGCCCTGACCGAAAGGATTGGTCACAGCTTTTGGACTCGGTCTTGTGGGCATATAGGACCTCTTTCAAGACACCATTGGGCACATCTCCCTTTCGCCTCGTATATGGCAAGCCGTGCCATCTACCTGTTGAGCTGAGGCACAAGTCACTTTGGGCAGTCACAGATATTCTTATGGATCCAGATGGTGTAGGAGACCAGAGGAGGGCAGAGTTAGCTGCCCTGGAGGAACTTAGAGATACAGCTTTCTCAAACAGCCTACAGTATAAAGAGAGAGTGAAGGAGTGGCATGATTCTCATATCAGTCACAAGCATTTTGAGATTGGACAGAGAGTATGGCTGTTTGATGCGAGGCTTCGTTTGTTTCCAGGGAAGCTGCAGAGCAAATGGAAGGGACCCTACTTGGTCAGAAAGGTACATGACAATGGTAGCATTGATATATCCGAGTTGTCTTCTGAGAGTACCTTTCGAGTGAACGGCCAGCGGCTCAAGCCATTTCTAGATCATGAGCCGCGGGACGTTATTGTTGCCCCTATTCATTTTGCGTGAGATGTGGTCTCTTGACTCACATCTTTTGCATCTCACACCTGATTTTCACTGTTCCTCCGCCTTGTATAGATCCAGTTGTCCATATCATTCTATTCTTTAGTCCCACATCCCTTTTCTCATCTTATGATTATGCTATACTTAGGGTGTACTTTACCCTAAGTATAGGGGGGATGTAGGACCTGCGGGTATTCTTTTCATTCGTTCTGCTCCTGTTTTGCTGCCTATACTTAGGGATATTTTACCCTAAGTATAGGGGGGGCAGACTCTGTATCTTCTACACTCGGATTTCCCTTCATGTACAACTTGCTATACTTAGGATTAGTTAATCTTAAGTATAGGGGGAAACCACCGAGTCCCTCTCATTCTATTCATTTATTCGTTTCTGTACTTAGCCATTCCTTTTCACTCCCCTTTTACTAAGCACGAGTTATGTCTTCTTCATCGCTCTTGATCACTCTGAGGACATCGTTCGAGCTAAGTATGGGGGGGTGTGTATATATTTCATATATACTTTAGCCATAACTCGTACTTTGTGTGAGTGTGTTAATAAATAAAATGGCTAAAAATCACAAAAATTAAAATTTTTTCATGTACATAAATTTCTTTTATTTGCACATACATAGCTAGTGTACAAAGTATTTTTGTAAAAATGATTGCAAAAATCTTTTGTGTAAAACCTGTGTAAATATTTTTATATCAAAATTATGTATATAGTACAAAATTTTTCTAAAATGTTTTGAAAATCAAAAGTTTGCAAAAATCTTGTGTAAATATGTGTAAATATCTTCTTGCAAAACTTACACCTCATGCATCATTCATCCATGATTTCAAAACATTTTTCAAAAATTTTGCACGATTGGAAAATTTGTGTAAAACAGCATCTTGTGTACATATGTATATAGTTTTTCTGGATAAGAGTTGACATTTAAACTAAGCCTGGAATTAAATTGAGAAATGGAGCTTGAATAAGATCTTAATCCACCTAACTTTAAGAGGAACCTTATAGGACTTAGGGTTAAGGCTTTTCAGGTCCATAAGGACTTAATTCTTTGAGTCCACTAGGCTATGAGCATATGTCATCTTGATGAGCCTAAGTAGAGCACTTAACAACACACGCATGACTCTTAGAGACAATGGCTTGACTTGCACAAGCACTTTACACATGGCTCTCCACGGATGAGGTGGTGAGGAGGCAGTTTCCTTTGGCTTGGGGTAGCATATGAGGGTAGTACTTCTAGGCGGAACCTCTCTTCTTCTTCTAGTGAAGGAAGTACGTCTCAACTTGGTCTAGTGGTGATGAAGGCTAAAGACAGAAGCTGTGGGTTGCAATAAAGCTTCAAAAGAGGGATAGTCTACTGGCTCAAGAGGAAAATTTCTTGTATATATGCTGCACCATGTAGATATGTTGTATAGAAGCCCTTGAAAAAAAATTGCAAAATGCAAAAAGAACTCCAAAAAAGTGGTGGGTCGGATTGAAAATTTAATAACCCCACCGGAGTGTATATAGTCAAATAAAGCAAAAGCTTATGGTATCCATGTTACATCTCATGAAGCTTGCAGCGGGAGACTTGGCTACACTGGCTGAGCTTCCAAAAGTCTATACTTCTTCCCCCTCTTCTTGAGCCGGTTGCACTTGAACTTAGAAGGGAATACCCCGCTTCTCGAGGAAAGAGTTGCTAGACCGAGGCATTAGAGTTACCAGGTTGAGGGAGGTTGTTTCTTTGTTACTTCTGAGGTGGGGAGCCACATATCACTTACACTGCATGGAAAGATTCATGGTCATTAGAGTTTGTGTATGTAGACTTGTTCTGATCTGGTTTATTGAGGAGTCTTGCCCATAGATTGGTGGAACTTAGAGACTGTTGAGTTTCAAGCCTAAGTCTAAATAAGGTTCCGACACATTAATAATCCAAAGATCTGATCGAGCTCCATACCCCAATTTAATGAAGGCAAGTTTAATAATCAACCTTGATTCATGTACATCCTCTTTTTCTTTTTCTTTCTTTCTTTTTCACTTCTTTTTCAAATAAGTGTTTGCTAAGGGACTAGCAAAGTTAAGTATAGGGGGGTGATGAATACCCATTCATCACTCTTTATTCTTATATTTTAGCTACAAAAACCTTTGCAAATGCATGTAGATATATGTAAATATAAATAATTACCAAAAGCATGCATTGTGTAAAAACCTATAATTAGCATGTTTTTGTGCAAAAATAAAAGAATAAAGATTAAAAAGAAAAAGAGGGAAATATTTAGAGTAAATATTGAGCAACCTAACCCAAGGGAGGGCTCAGCATGGGCCTGACCGCATAAAAGCCAAAGTAGAGGGAGATAGGGGCTCATGTGTAAATATTTATGTAAATAAATAAAACTATATTTTCCTCACCCAAAAATATGCTTGTAAATACTTGTATATATTTATAAAAATATAAAAAC
This sequence comes from Ottelia alismoides, assembly GCA_037367405.1. Classification (NCBI taxonomy): domain Eukaryota; kingdom Viridiplantae; phylum Streptophyta; class Magnoliopsida; order Alismatales; family Hydrocharitaceae; genus Ottelia; species Ottelia alismoides. The sequence continues at coordinate 1,342,692 of JAZKJV010005150.1, read as the reverse complement.
AAAATAAAAAGTTAAAAATCAAAAAGATCAAAAATACTCCCTTTCATCATGTACATAAACCACACCTATATATTTATTTAGCTTTGTAAATATATAAAAGTAATTTTTATAAATTTTGTAAATAGTCTATGTTATATATTGTAAATAAATAAAATAAAAACAATTAAAAATCAAAACAAAATAAAAATAGAAAAATTAAAAAATATAAAAATACATTGTACATATACCATGTATATAGATGTATATATATTTATTTTACCCATGTACATAAATAATAAAAAATAAAATAAAAACACCCTTTTATTCCTTATTTTATAAAATAAATAAATACCATATAAAATGGGAATAAAATTGTACAAAAATAATATATAAAAATCAAAAATTAAAACCATATATATATTGTATATACCTATATCTAGTACATATTATGTATATAGCCTATTTTTATTTCCAAAAATTAATTAAAAATCACCAAAAAATATAAAAAATAAAATAAAAATGTTTCATGTTTGGAGTTTTTGCAGATTCGGCCTCTAGCTACCCCTATTTGTCATCTCAAGATCCAGCCACGTGGCCGAACCCCATTGGGTCCTGGGGATGTTGACCGCCCAGTCAACTAGCCCCCCCAGGACCACTTCCCACGGGTCTGGGCTCCGGACCCGACTTCTCCTAATTCTGACACCCAATTCGCCAAACCCCGGCTCCGTTTTGACCCTCACACATCCGACACCTTCGTGGGCATCCACCTCGGGATCCGCGCGCTTCCACGACCCTACCCGAGCCGTTCTTCTCGGACCCTTCCACCGTATATAGCTGCAGCTCCGCCACCTTCCCACGCTATCTTTGGTCATTCGCCTCCTTCCCTGTGAGCTCCAGAGAGACCGCGAGAGTGACAGCGAGCGATTCCACCTGTTGCAGCGAGGAGAGGAGGAGGAATCCATTGATCCGGCGACGTTGCCGCCGCAGCTCCGCCACCTGAGCGAGCTTCGAGCCTCGGGCCGAGACGACCCTCGAGGCGACGACCAGGAGCACCCCCTGCTCTTCCCCAGTCTCACCGATCATCCAGGTAACCCCGTAGCTCCGCCATTTCATCTAATTTCAGTTTTTCCCCAAATCGCTTCGCCGTCGTACTTTTTCGATTCACCCCGGTTCCGACCACCATCCGACCATCGGACCCGACCTTCACGTTCGCCTTCCTCCGCCGCACGTTCTCCACCCGCTCACGCAACCCAGCTCGCACAGGATCTGGGAACCGGGCTTCTCCGTCCACCACCCTCGCCGGAGCCCGCCGTCCCGACGCACCAGCCATCCCCACTTCGCCTAACTGGGTCGAGGCACTTTGCCCTCGACCCGCGAATCTCCTGAGTGGTTTTGCAGGTCCAGCGGAGGCCATCTGAGGCCTCTCGACATTCAGACCAGGAGCTTCACCTCCGCCACCCTCGTCGGAGCTCCCCCGAGCTCGGCTGGGGGCTTCGGAGGCCCTCAGCAGCTGCGCACCTTCACGCAGAGCTTCTCATATACTCAGGCGCAGCAGGAGAGGCCGGAGGCACCTTCACGAGGCCGGCGAAGTTCGCCGCCGGCCTGTTCATCCAGGACTCCAGTCACCGTCGATCTCTCGCCCGCTCCAGATTGCATCTTGACCGTCCATTAGTGGAGCTGCATTCACCGCCCGATCTTTGGAGGATCGACCTCACCCGTGGATCGCCAGCCACCTCGCCTCCACGCCATCCGATCAGCCACGTGGCGTGCATCCAACGACCCAGCTTAATAAAGGGTAAATTACCCTTAGGCCCCGCTTTTATTTTTATTTAGCTTTAGTCCTGTAAATATTTAAGTACGTTGTTTAGTTTTAGGTTATTTGCATAGTGGACCCTGAGCTTTAGATAATTGCATTTATTCCCTGCCTGTTGTGAGCCACGTGCTTCGTCACGTGTTATTTTGGGTTATTTGCAGCATATGCCCTTGTAGTTCTGGTTGTTAAGAAATGAATGAAAGTTTTTAGATAATTACAGTTATACCCCTGTGCGTGTTTTATTTCCCATGTGCGATATTTTGTGGTTATTTGCAACTAAGCCCCCTGGACTTTAGGTACCTGTTACCAAAAAGTCCTCGGAACTTATTTTTGTTACATTTAGGCCCCTGAGGTGCCCCAGGCACGCGATTGGCGCGTGTTTCGCTGGGTTAATTGCACCGGGACCCCCAGAACTTTGGGTATTTGCACTTTGGTCCCTGTGCACAGTGCCCTGCCTTTATTTTGAATAAAATATCAAATCACCTCCAAATCCAATGAGAATTTGACACATGGCTCCTGCCATGGCGTAGGATTTTCACGGATTTTTGAGAACATTTCTGATTTTGTTTGCTATTTTTAAAAATTCAAAAACCTATATTTTCGTCATTGTCCAGATTGGAAAATCACAAAAAAAATATAAAAACTCCTTCAAAATTTCCTAAAAATTAGTTACTGTTTGGTTTAGTTTGTTTGATTTCTTGAACTGAACTTCGTTGCCTTCCCGCGGCCGAATGTGGGACCCGTCCTAGCTGTTTCCAGCCAATTTTGGCTATTTTTCACCACTGAAAACCACTAAAAACTTAAAAACACTCAAAAACCCATAAAAAATTCCAGTAAATAAATTAAAAATCCAAAATATAATAAAATTGGTACCTAAATTTTCCTTGTTTTATCATCTTTACAGGAAAATTACCTCCAGGCCATTTTAAGGCCCTTAGATATTTATCTAGGGCTTTTTGGCTCGGTTGGACAGTACCCATTATTTGCTTCATTTTTTGATTTTTAGAAATAAAATAAACATCAGAAAATCTCAAAAATTCATCAAAAACACTAAAAATATAAAAAACATAAAAACATTTTTGCTGGAATTTGCTTGACTTTTAGTACCTTTAATAAATTGTTGAATTGTGTGCTTGGTTGTTTTTATCTCTTTCTTAATAAACTTAAAATCCAAAAAAAATACAAAACAAATTAAAAACCACTAAAAGATTTTCTCTTTTTATTTTGACTACTTCGTAGGCCTTTCGGCCATCCGTACTCCTTGAGTTCGACCCTGGGTGGATTATACCAGGTTAATCACATAGCAGGACCGCATTCGTGCTTGATTGATTTTTATTTATTTAGTGGTTCGATTTTTCTTGATCGACACATCGTCTGAGTGACCGAGGTCGCAACGACACTTCTGTACCTTTACCTTAGTCGCTCGGGCATTTTCTTGTGTCATCAACGACTATACATATAAAACTTACTTATGACGAAGATGAAGCGACCTCAAAGCGACCTCGAAGATGAAGGCGTACGAAAGAAGGTATTGGCTTTGTTTGATCGCTGTTCTTCATAATAAGGAAACACAATTTTATTTTTGTTAATCATCGTAACAAATGGCGTCAATGAAATTAATTTACCGCCCATATTTCTCGCGATATTAGTTATTGTATTCAAAATATGCCATATTTGAAATTATCATTTATTTAGACCTCACGATTTTAATCGGACGTCTACAATTAGGGGCCTATTAATTGCTAAATGGGCACAGTGCCCTCTAGATAAGCCCTATATATATAGGGTTAAATGGGGTTGTCCCCTGGGAATAGCCAATTTGGCTACTCCCACCCCTATTTTTCCCTCATTTTTTATTTCTTAGGAAAATTAAAATTTGTAAATTCATCATTATATCCCTCTAACATTCTATTAAAATTTCGTTAGAAAAAGAGACTCCTACGGCCTCCATCCAAACAGGGTCAATTTAAAAAATCCTGCGACTATTAAAAAAACGACGTCTGGATGGAGAGCCTAGGAGTCTCTGTTTCTGACGAAATTTTAATAGAATTTCAGGATGGTGAATTTTTAGGATGGTGAATTTTTAGTATATTAGATGTATATATCATGTTTTCAGGATGGTGAATTTTTAGTATAAGGTATATTGCTGATTCAGGTCCAAGTAATCCGCTTGAAAATGGCTTGTGCAGTTTATGGAAAATAAAAAAATAACATTCTTTAATGATTAAAAACTTTGTACCACTACTTATTTGAGCATCCAACATAATAATTTATCTAACGGGACATGTCCAAGATATGGCTTCCCAATTTTAAAATATATCTTAAAAGGTTTAAACCCATAATGCACTGCCCAATTTGTCTAGAACAGAATAATAAACCCTCCTATCAGCTGAAGCTTGCCCATTATATTTGAAATGACATCTATTATGATTCCATCCGAGTATTGTTTTATTTTGCAAATGTTGGGCGTTCATTTGTTAACAATCTGTGTGGTATTATCTCATTTGATGACATATTATAGGTTTAATGTAACATGGTTGCAACATATATGCCAAAGAATATTATTATGAACGTTGGATTTATGGATGAATTAGTTGCTTGGTGCTGGACGAAAATCGCTCCAATCTACATCCTAATTGGAGAGGGTGTTATCGATTGGTGAATGAGAAGATATAAGAAACAGAATCCCTCAAATGTACGTATGATCGATTGCATCCTAGACAATTGCAAAATAGGTGAACACAAACGATGAAGAGTCAAACAGCATGGGTTGGCGGTGATGGAACTGGAGTCAACATGATATTCATAAACGAAAGCTCGATATTCATTATAGGTTTAATGTAACATGGTTTTGCATTGACAATGATTGTTTTTTTTAGTTCATAAATTTGTTACATTGTGTTGAAGATGGTGAGGCTGGAGGTGCTAATAGTGTAATTTTGATTTTTATGGAATAATGACATGTCTAATGCTCATTACAAATAAGACAAAACATCTAGTTATGCATGTAACCAAAAGTAAATTAAAATTTCATTGCATATTTTTCTATTTGTTAGGTTCTAAGTTAAAGAATAATGAGACATGGTATGTATTGAAAGCAGCCAAAGTGTTGCGCGATGCACCAAGGACATTATGACAAACCAAGGACTGAAATCAACCGACCTTTATATACGCAATAAACTTTTATATGCTCGAAGCAAACTATGGAACATCTCATTATGGGGGTGTTCGTTTGGAGGATAAGGGGGAATGGAATAAGGGGAATAAGCCCCCAACACGTTTTCCCGTGGTACGACTATTTCCCATTATTTCATCTTATTTCACTCTTACTCATATCTTTATCCCACCTTACTTACCTTTATTTCACCGTATTCTCCTTATTCTTATCCTCCAGCCGAACGAAGAATAGACCCTTATTCCCCTTATTCCCCATTCTTATTCCTGCTTATTCTCCTACCAAACGGGCCCTTAGAGGCAAACTACATAATTTCATTTGCACTAAGGGGGCGTTCGTTTGGAGGATAAGAGGGAATGGAATAAGGGAAATAAGCCCTCAACACGCTTCCCCGTAGTACGACTATTCCTCATTATTTCACTCTTATTCCTATCTTTATCCCACCTTACCTACCTTTATTTCACCTTATTCTCCTTATTCTTATCTTCCAACCGAACGGAGAATAGATCCTTATTCCCCTTATTCCCCATCCTTATTCCTGCTTATTCTCCTACAGAACGGGCCCTAAAACTATAATTCCCATGAATTTATATTCAACCATTGTCCAAAAAACTGTGAAAAGTTGGAATCATCTATCCATTCTACATAGTGCACAAAAACTAACAATTGAAATCGCTACTACAATTGTAGTTACAAAGATGGAATAAAAGGGTAGACATCCTCAACTTGGTCCTCTTTCCCTCTTTGTAAGCTCCTTGTCAGTTCCATCGATCCGATTTCTCTAATCTAACTAGCTATTTTATTTTGTCCATCTGCCACTCTATTATCCCCTTCATGACATCATCTCTCCATGTATTAATCTGGTATTTTAGCTCGATGGTGTTCGATAAACATCTGTCTGCACAAACAAAAAATGTATGAATCTTGTAGATGAATGTAAATATGTAACGATTATAACGATTAGATTGCGATGGTATATGAATCTTCTAGCAAACTGGAATATAGAACATAGATTAGCTTGTGATGGTAAATCTGAGATATCAACATTTTGGAAGCTTGATCTTTAAACATATTTTCCTACGTTTAGTTGCTTAGTTTAATTATTTTGTGGATGCACAGTAAGGGTAGATTGAATCATGTCATGCTCCTCCACATAAATCACCGTAGCAAACAAGTTGCATCTGTGTTTTCCCTCGATGCATCCCCTCTTGCAAAAAAAATGAAAAGTGAATCTTATTCCTATCGACTACAACATCTGCTACGATGCTATGCCAATGGTCCAATATGTATTCAGAATGCATAACATACCATTTGACCCTATACACATTCAGGATGCCTGTTTCTTTCAGGTTTAAAAACCACCTCCCAAACATTACCTCTTCCACAAAAAAGCATCGTTCTATGCAAAAGCAAATATTAGATGCGAATAACTCATTCAAATGTTGATTAAAGAAAACCTAACAACCTAAATCGGATCTTGCACATGTAAAAAAAACAACCCTTTGTTAATCAGGCAAGCTCCACACGAGAATGATGTCCAGGCAAAGGTGGAGGAATGTTGGGGCATCGTGAGGAACGGTGCCGAGGAACAACACCAAGTACCGGATAGTGAAGCCTCGCTTGCGACGGGATGGGGGAGGTTTAGGGTTCCCGAAGTTTTCCTCACGAAGCAGAGAAGGATGCACGAGCAAGTAGGGGTCGTGTTGTCGTCACGTCTCGTCGCAAGAGAGGGTAGCCCAGAGAGAATCGTCGGAGGTAGATCGAGAGAGGGAGAGGTGAGGGTTGGATACGAGACTTTTACGGGGAAGTTCTGACGAGTGAGATTCTGTGGCAGAGGAGCCCACGAGGTTTGTGGGAACCAACGGATGGGAGTGGGCACGGACGGTCACGATTCGGGGTTCATGGAACTTGCCTGCTCTCAAGCTCTCCAGGGGCCACCCTTATTTTTCCCTCATTTTTTTATTTTTTTGGAAAATAAAAATTTGTATATTCATCATTATATCCCTCTCACATTCTATTAAAATATCGTCAGAAACAGAGACTTCTACGGCCTCCATCTAAACATGATCAATTTAAAAAATCATGCGACCGTTAAAAAAAATGACGTCTGGATGGACGGCCTCCATCAGAGACTTCATTTTTTTATTTTTTTGGAAAATAAAAATTTGTATATTCATCATTATATCCCTCTCACATTCTATTAAAATATCGTCAGAAACAGAGACTTCTACGGCCTCCATCTAAACATGATCAATTTAAAAAATCATGCGACCGTTAAAAAAATGACGTCTGGATGGAGGGCTTAGGAGTTTCTGTTTCTGACGAAATTTTAATAGAATGTGAGAGAGATATAATGATGAATATACAAATTTTTATTTTCCGAAAAAATAAAAAGATGAGGGAAAAATAGGGGTGGGAGTAGCCAAGTTGGCTACTCCCTGGGGGCAGCCCCATTTACCCATTGATGAATACCCATTCATCACTCTTTATTCTTATATTTTAGCTACAAAAACCTTTGCAAATACATGTAGATATGTGTAAATACAAATAATTACCAAAAGCATGCATTGTGTAAAAACTTATAATTAGCATGTTTTTGTGCAAAAATAAAAGAACAAAGATCAAAAAGAAAAAGAGGAAAATATTTAGAATAAATATTGAGCAACTTAACCCAAGGGAGGGCTCAGCATGGGCTTGACCGCATAAAAGCCACAGTAGAGAGAGATAGGAGCTCATGTGTAAACATTCATGTAAATAAATAAAATTATATTTCCCTCAACCAAAAATATGCTTCTACATATTTTGTATATATTTAGAAACTATTAAAAACAAAATAAAAATCTAAAAAATCAAAAATTCAAAAATGCCCTTTCACCATGTACATAGACCATGCCTCCTTATGTATTTAACCTTGTAAATAAATGTATTTATTCTCAAAACTTTTTGTGAATATTCTATGGTATATATTGTAAATAAAATAATTAAAAAGAATTAAAACAAAAATCAAATAAAAATAACAAAAAATAAAAATACAAAAATATATTGTACATATGCCATGTATATAGTTGCACATAACTATTTATTTCACCTATGTATATAAATAATAAAAATAAAATAAAAATATCCTTTTATTCCTTATTTTATTCTATAAATAAATAAAATCTAAAATAGGAATAAAAATATATAAAAATAACTAATTAAAAAAAATCAAAATAAAAAAACCCTATAGTGTACATATACCTATATATAGCCCTACTATGTAAATATCTCATTTTTATTTCCAAAAATTAATTAAAAATCACCAAAAAATAGAAAAAAATAAAAGAAAAATATTTCATGTTTTAAGTTTTTGCTAATTCCATCATTTTCTAGCCTAAAATAAATAAACAAAAAAATAAAATACGTGGCGGCTTCTGATTGGTCCACGGGGGTTTGTTGACCCCGGTCAACTCCCCCCGCGGACCTTCTTCTTTCGCGGGTCAGGCAACCGACCCGTTTTCTCGATCTTCTGCCCGCCTGACCCGACCGCCATCGACCCAAACCCCGGGCTCCGATTGCACTCCGATCATCCAGGACCCTCGCCCGAGGTGGGTTTGCTGGATCCGAAGCCCGAGCTCCTTGCCCGATCACCATCTTCTCGGACCCAGCGCCATATATAACGTCGTCACCGGCGACCTAATTCTTCCATCTTTGGATCTTCCCCTCGGTGCCTGTGACCTCCTCCGGAGTCCCTGAGTGACAGCCGTGGTCTTGGGAGTTGTAGAGAGGCCCGGGAAGCCGGGAGCCACTGATCCGGTGGGTAACTCCGCCGTGCGCCGCCGCGAGCGCGCTGAGCCTCGGGAACTCGACGGCCCCTTGAGGCAACGACCGGGAGCTTCATCGGCTCTAGCCCAGTCGAATGCGCCCATCAGGTAGCTTCCATAGTCTCTAGTTTAGCGTAGAATAGGCTTTTTCGATTCCCAGTAGCTTAGCTCCGCCGCCTTCACCTGCCGTCTCCGTCAACTCACTTGACCGTCCGACCATTTCACCACCTTCGCCTGACTCCTCTCCACATTCTCCGCCCCTTCATTCCCCCTGGCTCGCCCCGGAGCAGGGTTTCGACTCTCCTCCCTCCGCCGCTCGCCGGAGAGCCATCGCATCGCACCACCAGCCACCTTCCACCCGCTCTGACGGGTCGAGGCAGTTTGCCCTCGACCCAGCTTCTTTCCTGTGCAGGTATCTCGGCCAATCGACCTCATCTGGAGGTCGAAACTTCTGGGCACAGCAGCTCCCGTTCCTCCGCGTCGCCGGAGCTCTCTGGAGCTCCTCGCTTTCATCGGAGCAGCACACCAGGTGCGGAGCTTCACGGCGAAGCTTTCCCGCACCTCAGGAGCGGTAGACGAGGACCACAACGCTCGCACGAGGCCGACGAAAGTCGCCGGCGACTAGTTCTTCCAGGACCTTCGTCCACCGTCAGATCGGCCTCGACGCTCCAGTTTAGATCCTGACCGTTCATCCACGGAGTAACCCTGACCGTCAGATCTCCAGAGGGTCGATCAGCACTGTTGAGCCAGCGAGGTCAAGCCACGAAGCATTGCAGCCGTTGGATCTAGCACGTGGCTTCACCACCGCCATCCGATCCGAGCGAGCCCTCCTTCGCAGACCCACGTTGCAGCACCACCGTCCGATCTTCCACGTGGACACATACCAGCCGTCGGATCGATTCGAGGGTTCCTTTTGTGTGCGGCGCGTCGTCTCAGACCGTTGGATCATCTACGTGGCGCACATCCAGCCGTCGACGTAATAAAGGGGTAAATTACCTTAGGCCCCCTCTTAGTTTCTGTTTTACGTGTCAGTCCTGTAAATATTTTAGGAGTTTTATTTACGTAGGGTAAATTGCTCATTGGACCTCGCGCTTGTTTATATTTGCATTTATGCCCCTGTTTGTGTGAGCCACGTGCATCGTCACGTGTATATTTGGTGTATTTGCGCCTTTAGCCCTGTTGTTCTGGATGTTCTTTAATGAATGAAAACTTTTGATAATTGCATTTATGCCCCTGTGAGTGTTGTATTTGCGCATGTGTGCCTTTTGAGCGGGTTATTTGCAACATAGCCCCTGGACTTTTTGGTACGAGTTACCAAAAGGTCCTCGGACTTGTTTTTCTTACATATAGGTCCCTGAGTGCCCCAGGCACGCGCCTAGCACGTGATTTCTTGGGTATTTTGCACCAGGACCCCCAGAACTTTGGGTATTTGCACTTTGGTCCCTATGCACAGTGCCCCCTTGTGATTTTTGAATAAAATATCAATTCATCTCCAAATTCGATAAAAATTTGACACATGGCTCCTGCCATGTTGTAGGATTTTTGCGAATTTTGGGGGACATTTCTGAGCTTATTTGTTATTTTTAAAAATTCAAAAACTCTCATTTTATCCACTGTCCAGTTTTAAAAACCCCAAAAAAATACAAAAACTCCTTGAAAAATTCTATAAAAATTAGGTACTGTTTCTTACGTGTTGCTTGATTTTCTAGCCAATTTTGGCTATTTTTCATTGATTACAAACCCTAAAAATTCAAAAACACCTAAAAACTCATAAAAATCATATTAAATACTCTAAAAACCCAAAAACAATAATTTTGGTGCTCAAATTTTCCTTGTTGTCTCTAGCATACAGGAAAATTACCTCAGGCCCTCTTGAGATCCTTAAATATTTTATTTTTGGATTTTGGGCCTGGCTGGACAGTACCTTGCCTTTTTCGCACTGTTTGATTTTTAGAAAATAAAATGCACCTTATAAAAATCCCAAAAATTCACCAAAAACACTTAAAAACCTAAAAACATAAAAACAATTTTTCTTGAATTTTTGCTTGATTTTTGATGCTTTAAATAAACTTCTCAAGTGTGCTTGTTCTTGTGTTTTCTTATTTTCTTTACATATTAAAAATCCAAAAAAAAATTTAAAAACAATTGAAAACCACTAAAAATGTTTTCCCTTTTTTCTCTGATTTTTTGACTACTTCGTAGGCTTTTTAAGCCAATTTGTGCTCCTTGTGTTCGACCCTGGGTGCTATACCAGGTTAATATCATAGCTAGACCGCTCTCTTTTGTGCTTGATTGATTTTACGTGTTTCGAGTGGTTGATTTTTCTTGATTGACTTAGTCGAGTGATAGAGGTCGCAACGACCTAATTTCTGTACCTTTACCTCTGTCGCTTGGTCTGGTCATCAGAATGGCGCCGTTGCCGGGGAGCACGGCTTAGTAGTTTTTTTTTAGCTTTTTCCGCGGCTTTTTATTGTCGCGGCTCTTTGTATAGATTTGTTGCATATCTATATTTTTCCCATATTTTTGATAATAATCTTGGACTGACCATTTTTCTCTCTGTTTCTTGCGAGGGACCGAGGAGCGAGGGCGGCATTCCTAGGAGCGCCGGGGCACCCGAGCGAAGCGGAGGCGGCTCGTTTCTTCATCGAGCCGCAGGGAGAGAGCGAGAGAGAGAGCTGAGTGGGTGAGGATAGCTTAGGACTTTATTTCATTTATTATTATTGTAATAATACAGGGACTTGAACTCTTGGACTGCTTGGACACTTCTACCGTAGCGGGTCTGTTTCGCCGAGCACCGGTGTGCTCGGGGGACCCTTTAGGACCTTAGCAGTTTTTTGCGGTTTTTCTCACGGCTTTCTTCTTCTTTCTTACTGCTTTTCCGGTGTTTACGTGGTTTTTGCTCGAGCCCCTAGATCTAGGAATTTCTGGTGCTTGTGACGTAATTAGTAGGATCCACACACCTAATTGCTTATCTGTTCCCATAGAACGTAATTGGACCTACTAAAAATAAATAATAAAAATAACTTAGTCGCTTTCCTGAGAGCCTACGCGCCGCGAGCCTGCCCCGTCAAGCGCTACTCCTGAACTCGACCTGTCGAGAAGAGGAGGGGTGGGTCTAGACCGGACTCTTTGGATCAAGGGCGAGTGACTGAGTTAGACGGTTCTGCGCTAGAAATTGCTCATCTAGGACTCGGTTTTTCCCGTTGCATCATTTAGGTAGTTTATTTCCTGTCTTTAAATTCTGCGCGGATCACTTGCATGTAGAGTGCTGGAGACAAGGTACGCATTTCTATCTCAGCATGCATCATTGATTTCTCGCGCATCGGCTTTTTCGACTTCTCCCCCCCCCTGTTTTGGATTAAATAATCAGGAGAAATCGAAAAATTCGTTAGGCGTTTGTTTTCTATTTGAAAATATCTAAAAACAAAAACAATAAAATCAGGACTGCTAATCATACTTGACCTAAAAGACACTTCACGAAAAATCTGTCTTGGGAAAGTAACCCCCTCCTTGTCTGGTTTGGATGAGCGAGAGAGTGATCCGCACATTAGGATAGAGCCTCCGATCTTTTCTTGACTGATTACCGGCTTTCAGTACGGGACAGTCGGTTGAGCAAGATCTGGACACCTATTAACCTCACGTAATCGCTCTGATAGACTGGATGATCACCTAAAATAAAATTGACAAGATAATTGACCGATCCCTTCGGTCTTCAGCTCTGTGTGCGTAGGAGAATTGGGGGTTTGCTTGTTCATCTTGTTTGGTTGCCAGATCCCTTCGATCTTTTCTCATCTATTCCCCTCCCTCGCCTCCCTTCATTTCTCTTCTCCCTGATCCCTGGATGATGGATTTCCCTCACTTTGAGCCGACTCTTACGGCTTCTTCTCCATCCTCTGACCATCACTCCAGTCCACCTTCTAGGGAGGTCGGATCTCCGACCCACCTCCCGCTCCCTCCCTCCCTTTCATCTCATCACTCTGGGCATGCTGTGCTAGACGTCCGCGGATATCAGACAGAGCAGATGCGAGACCCGGACGATGCTGTTGCTGAGTTGAGAGCGCACTCCGTTGGTGACCCGAGAGAGCAGTGGAGATCAGCAGATAGATCCCAATCCAGAGGGATGGAGGAGCATATAGCACACGGAGCTCAGTCAGCTTCTACAGTAGGCCCATTCGTCTTGGATTCGGATTACATTCAGCGACTGCCGACATTTTCAGGAGAGGCGCACGAGGAGCCTTATCTTCACCTGTCCGTTTTCGAGGAGTTTTGTAGAGCACAGAGATATTCAGATGTCACTGCAGAGGAGCTGATGACGAGAACCTTCCCATTCACACTTCATGACAGAGCCATGAGATGGCATCGCCGATTGGGGAGGACATTCGACACGTGGGGAGAGCTACGCCGAGAGTTCTTGCAGAGATACTTTCCCCCACGTAGAGCAGATTTCATGCGGTCTTTGATCATGGACTTTTCAGTCGACCCCCAGGAGCCATTGCACGAGGCATGGCCGAGGTTTCTTGCCCTCTTGAGGAGATTCCCTGAGCACGGACTTCCACTTACCGACTTGATAGAGATCTCCATGCGGGGGATGACCGCAAAGCAGCTTGCACTGGTAATTACCACATGTGGCGGTTCACACCGCAGTTCCGACATTCACTTCCTGGATATCATCTCGAGGCTACTTTCACAGAGTTCTTCTTCACGAGATGCTTCGGTCGGGACAACACATGACGATGATGCAGTACCAGTGCGGTGTGTCACTTCACATGGTAAGTCAGCTTCTACACACCAGCCCGAGGATTCGGATGATGCAGCACCACTGACAGAGGAGATGACTGCGATAGCAGAGGTTCGGACCCAGAGTCTACTTGAGTTCCCATTGGCCTTCCAGTTGGAGTTCGAGTCAGCCCCAGAGTTCCCTGTTGACGAGTCTTGGATATCAGAGCTTCTGATACTCCAGGAGCCGGAGGATCCCCAGCTTTTGCAGCCGTTGATTCAGACACTTCAGATTCCAGTCCCGGAGGAGTCAGTCTCCTTTTTGCAGAGACACTTCTCGGATGCAGACAGTCACCAGGACTCAGTTCAGCAGCCACAGCTTGATGAGGGACACCACTTTGAGAGTACAGACACAAAGAGTCCCGTCTTCGAGCCTGTTGTCCTCCACTTTGTTGAGCCAGATATACTTCCTGAGGACCAGCTGATAGCCAGCATAGCCGCAGAGCGAGGATCAGCCACGGACACTTTGCCAGTTTCCGCGATGTTGACTAGCACCTTCTCCTGTTTCCAGATTGCCGAGAGCTACACTTCCGATGATGATGCAGCCTGGTGCACTGAGTGGATACTTGATAGCAGCGCAGATGACCATCTAGATCCTGATCCTCTTCTAGTCACTTCTGATCTGGCATCTCTCCCCGAGGGTTATCTGCGGGAGGATGCCGCACTCGATGAGTACTCGGTTTCACCTGCTGAGAGTGTTTCCGATCTGGCGGAACACGAAACCGAGTCTTTAGATCATTCTGATTCTGAGTCTTCTCACCTCGATGACCCTCGCGAGGATGAGCCCATTTTGGAGATATTCGATGATTTGCCTGATCTGATTCTATTACATGCATCGGATATCATTCTACTTAGAGAGTCTCCTGATCCTGATTGTCCACACCTGTTTGAGACACTGATTGACGTGGAGGATTCCATGACTGATCCATCTTTCTCCACGTTTGATTTCTTCGGCTCTATACTCTCACTCCAGTCTGATCCAGAGCCACTGATTTCTTTTGTGCTACCGGATCCCGATTACTTATGCTCATATCATTGGCCGGTAGCAGACACCCGCCTGATTGCATACCTGGGTGTCTTACTTTACACTGTTGAGTTCGTCGTTGTTCTCACACAGAGACTGCGGTGACAGTACGGCATTCGACTTACTGATGCCGTCCTGAACCTTGATACTGCGTTGTCGTAACCTTTGCGCCCAGCTAGGGGCGTAAAATCTAGCGCTTGTTGAGAGGCACCTCAACATTGTACTCTCTTGTATATGCGTGTTTCGTCTTGATTGATCTTTCTTTCTTCCGTTCTTGTTCTCACCCCAGGTCTCACTTAGGATTATCTTTGCTATACTTAGGATATTGCTCATCCTAAGTATAGGGGGGTGGAAACATCGTCTGTTTCATCACTTCTGTTTGTTGCCTATACTTAAGGTTCTCCACCTTAAGTATAGGGGGAGTGATGTCCTCCTTCTTGTATATATTCGTGATATTCTTTTCACTCTTTCTGCTCCTGTTTTGCTGCCTATACTTAGGGATATTTTACCCTAAGTATAGGGGGGGCAGATTCTGTATCTTCTTCACTCGGACTTCCCTTCATGTACAGCTTGCTATACTTAGGATTAGTTAATCCTAAGTATAGGGGGAAACCACCGAGTCCCTCTCATTCTATTCATTTATTCATTCCTGTACTTAGCCATTCCTTTTCACTCCCCTTTACTAAGCACGAGTTATGTCTTCTTCATCGCTCTTGATCACTCTGGGGACATCGTTCGAGCTAAGTATAGGGGGGGTGTGTATATATTTCATATATACTTTAGCCATAACTCGTACTTTTTGTGAGTGTGTTAATAAATAAAATGGCTAAAAATCACAAAAATTTAAAAATTTTCATGTACATAAACCTCTTTTATCCTTGCACATAAATAGCTAGTGTACAAAGTATTTTTGTAAAAATGATTTCAAAAATCTTTTGTGTAAAGCTTGTGTAAATATTTGTGTATCAAAACTATGTATATAGTACAAAATTTTTCCAAAATGTTTTGAAAATCAAAAGTTTGCAAAAATCTTGTGTAAATGTTTGTAAAGATCTTTTTGCAAAACTTGCACTTCATGCATCATCATCCATGATTTCAAAACATTTTTCAAAAATTTTGCATGATTGTAAATATTTGTAAATAGCATCTTGTGTACATATATGTATATAATTTTTCCTGGATGAGAGTTGACATTTAAACTAAGCCTGGAATTAAATTGAGAAATGGAGCTTGAAAAAGATCTTAATCCACTTAACTCCAAGAGGAACCTTATAGGATTTAGGTTTAAGGCTTTTCAGGTCCATAAGGACTTAATTCTTTGAGTCCACTAGGCTATGAGCATATGTCATCTTGATGAGCTTAAGTAGAACACTTAACAACACACGCATGACTCTTAGAGACAATGGCTTGACTTGCACCTGCACTTTACACATGGCTCTCCACGGATGAGGTGGTGAGGAGGCAGCTTCCTTTGGCTTGGGGTAGCATATGAGGGTAGTACTTCTAGGCGGAACCTCTCTTCTTCTTCTAGTGAAGGAAGTGCACCTCAACTTAGTCTAGTGGTGATGAAGGCTAAAGACAGAAGCTGTGGGTTGCAATAAAGCTTCAAAAGAGGGATAGTCTACTGGCTCAAGAGGAAATTTCTTGTATATATGCTGCACCATGTAGATATGCTGTACAGAAGTCCTTGAAAAAAAAATGCAAAAATGCAAAAGAACTCCAAAAAAGTGGTGGGTCAGATTGAAAATTTAATAACCCCACCGGAGTGTACATAGTCAAATAAAGCAAAGCTTATGGTATCCATGTTACATCTCATGAAGCTTGCAGCGGGAGACTTAGCTACACTGGCTAAGCTTCCAAAACTCTATACTTCTTCCCCCTCTTCTTGAGCCGGTTGCACTTGAACTTAGAAGGGAATACCCCGCTTCTCGAGGAAAGAGTTGCTAGACCGAGGCATTAGAGTTACCAGGTTGAGGGAGGTTGTTTCTTTGTTGCTTCTGAGGTGGGGAGCCACATATCACTTACACTGCATGGAAAGATTCATGGTCATTAGAGTTTGTGTATGTAGACTTGTTCTGATCTGGTTTATTGAGGAGTCTTGTCCATAGATTGGTGGAACTTAGAGGCTGTTGAGTTTTAAGCTTAAGTCCAAATAAGGTTCCGACACATCAATAATCCAAAGATCTGATCGAGCCCCATATTTCAATTTAATGAAGGAAAGTTTAATAATTCAACCTTGATCCATGTACATCCTCTTTTCTTTTTCTTTCTTTCTTTTTCACTTCTTTTTCAAATAAGTGTTTGCTAAGGGACTAGCAAAGTTAAGTATAGGGGGGTGATGAATACCCATTCATCACTCTTTATTCTTATATTTTAGCTACAAAAACCTTTGCAAATACATGTAGATATGTGTAAATACAAATAATTACCAAAAGCATGCATTGTGTAAAAACTTATAATTAGCATGTTTTTGTGCAAAAATAAAAGAACAAAGATCAAAAAGAAAAAGAGGGAAATATTTAGAATAAATATTGAGCAACTTAACCCAAGGGAGGGCTCAGCATGGGCCTGACCGCATAAAAGCCACAGTAGAGAGAGATAGGGGCTCATGTGTAAACATTCATGTAAATAAATAAAATTATATTTCCCTCAACCAAAAATATGCTTCTACATATTTTGTATATATTTAGAAACTATTAAAAACAAAATAAAAATCTAAAAAATCAAAAATTCAAAAATGCCCTTTCACCATGTACATAGACCATGCCTCCTTATGTATTTAACCTTGTAAATAAATGTATTTATTCTCAAAACTTTTTGTGAATATTCTATGGTATATATTGTAAATAAAATAAATAAAAAGAATTAAAACAAAAATCAAATAAAAATAACAAAAAATAAAAATACAAAAATATATTGTACATATGCCATGTATATAGTTGCACATAACTATTTATTTCACCTATGTATATAAATAATAAAAATAAAATAAAAATATCCTTTTATTCCTCATTTTATTCTATAAATAAATAAAATCTAAAATAGGAATAAAAATATATAAAAATAACTAATTAAAAAAAATCAAAATAAAAAAACCCTATAGTGTACATATACCTATATATAGCCCTACTATGTAAATATCTCATTTTTATTTCCAAAAATTAATTAAAAATCACCAAAAAATAGAAAAAAATAAAAGAAAAATATTTCATGTTTTAAGTTTTTGTTAATTCCATCATTTTCTAGCCTAAAATAAATAAACAAAAAAATAAAATACGTGGCGGCTTCTGATTGGTCCACGGGGGTTTGTTGACCCCGGTCAACTCCCCCCGCGGACCTTCTTCTTTCGCGGGTCAGGCAACCGACCCGTTTTCTCGATCTTCTGCCCGCCTGACCCGACCGCCATCGACCCAAACCCCGGGCTCCGATTGCACTCCGATCATCCAGGACCCTCGCCCGGGGTGGGTTTCCTGGATCCGAAGCCCGAGCTCCTCGCCCGATCACCATCTTCTCGGACCCAGCGCCATATATAACGTCGTCACCGGCGACCTAATTCTTCCATCTTTGGATCTTCCCCTCGGTGCCTGTGACCTCCTCCGGAGTCCCTGAGTGACAGCCGTGGTCTTGGGAGTTGTAGAGAGGCCCGAGAAGCCGGGAGCCACTGATCCGGTGGGTAACTCCGCCGTGCGCCGCCGCGAGCGCGCTGAGCCTCGGGGAACTCAACGGCCCCTTGAGGCAACGACCGGGAGCTTCATCGGCTCCAGCCCAGTCGAATGCGCCCATCAGGTAGCTTCCATAGTCTCTAGTTTAGCGTAGAATAGGCTTTTTCGATTCCCAGTAGCTTAGCTCCGCCGCCTTCACCTGCCGTCTCCGTCCACTCACTTGACCGTTCGACCATTTCACCACCTTCGCCTGACTCCTCTCCACATTCTCCGCCCCTTCATTCCCCCTGGCTCGCCCCGGAGCAGGGTTTCGACTCTCCTCCCTCCGCCGCTCGCCGGAGAGCCATCGCATCGCACCACCAGCCACCTTCCACCCGCTCTGACGGGTCGAGGCAGTTTGCCCTCGACCCAGCTTCTTTCCTGTGCAGGTATCTCGGCCAATCGACCTCATCTGGAGGTCGAAACTTCTGGGCACAGCAGCTTCCGTTCCTCCGCGTCGCCGGAGCTCTCTGGAGCTCCTCGCTTTCATCGGAGCAGCACACCAGGTGCGGAGCTTCACGGCGAAGCTTTCCCGCACCTCAGGAGCGGTAGACGAGGACCACAGCGCTCGCACGAGGCCGGCGAAAGTCGCCGGCGACTAGTTCTTCCAGGACCTTCGTCCACCGTCAGATCGGCCTCGACGCTCCAGTTTAGATCCTGACCGTTCATCCATGGAGTAGCCCTGACCGTCAGATCTCCAGAGGGTCGATCAGCACCGTTGAGCCAGCGAGGTCAAGCCACGAAGCATTGCAGCCGTTGGATCTAGCACGTGGCTTCACCACCGCCATCCGATCCGAGCGAGCCCTCCTTCGCAGACCCACGTTGCAGCACCACCGTCCGATCTTCCACGTGGACACATACCAGCCGTCGGATCGATTCGAGGGTTCCTTTGGTGTGCGGCGCGTCGTCTCAGACCGTTGGATCATCTACGTGGCGCACATCCAGCCGTCGACGTAATAAAGGGGTAAATTACCTTAGGCCCCCTCTTAGTTTCTGTTTTACGTGTCAGACCTGTAAATATTTTAGGAGTTTTATTTACGTAGGGTAAATTGCACATTGGACCTCGCGCTTGTTTATATTTGCATTTATGCCCTGTTTGTGTGAGCCACGTGCATCGTCACGTGTATATTTGGTGTATTTGCGCCTTTAGCCCTGTTGTTCTGGATGTTCTTTAATGAATGAAAACTTTTGATAATTGCATTTATGCCCCTGTGAGTGTTGTATTTGCGCATGTGTGCCTTTTGAGCGGGTTATTTGCAACATAGCCCCTGGACTTTTTGGTACGAGTTACCAAAAGGTCCTCGGACTTGTTTTTCTTACATATAGGTCCCTGAGTGCCCCAGGCACGCGCCTAGCGCGTGATTTCTTGGGTATTTTGCACCAGGACCCCCAGAACTTTGGGTATTTGCACTTTGGTCCCTGTGCACAGTGCCCCCTTGTGATTTTTGAATAAAATATCAATTCATCTCCAAATTCGATAAAAATTTGACACATGGCTCCTGCCATGTTGTAGGATTTTTGAGAATTTTGGGGGACATTTCTGAGCTTATTTGTTATTTTTAAAAATTCAAAAACTCTCATTTTAGCCACTGTCCAGTTTTAAAAACCCCAAAAAAATACAAAAACTCCTTGAAAAATTCTATAAAAATTAGGTACTGTTTCTTACGTGTTGCTTGATTTTCTAGCCAATTTTGGCTATTTTGCATTGATTAAAAACCCTAAAAATTCAAAAACACCTAAAAACTCATAAAAATCATATTAAATAATCTAAAAACCCAAAAACAATAATTTTGGTGCTCAAATTTTCCTTGTTTTCTCTAGCATACAGGAAAATTACCTCCAGGCCCTCTTGAGATCCTTAAATATTTTATTTTTGGATTTTGGGCCTGGCTGGACAGTACCTTGCCTTTTTCGCACTGTTTGATTTTTAGAAAATACAATACACCTTATAAAAATCCCAAATATTCACCAAAAACACTTAAAAACCTAAAAAACATAAAAACAATTTTTCTTGAATTTTTGCTTGATTTTTGATGCTTTAAATAAACTACTCAAGTGTGCTTGTTCTTGTGTTTTCTTATTTTCTTTACATATTAAAAATCCAAAAAAAATTTAAAAACAATTGAAAACCACTAAAAATGTTTTCCCTTTTTCTCTGATTTTTTGACTACTTCGTAGGCTTTTTAAGCCAATCTATGCTCCTTGTGTTCGACCCTGTGTGCTATACCAGGTTAATATCATAGCTAGACCGCTCTCTTTTGTGCTTGATTGATTTTACGTGTTTCGAGTGGTTGATTTTTCTTGATTGACTTAGTCGAGTGATAGAGGTCGCAACGACCTAATTTCTGTACCTTTACCTCTGTCGCTTGGTACAAAGATCAAAAAGAAAAAGAGGGAAATATTTAGAATAAATATTGAGCAACTTAACCCAAGGGAGGGCTCAGCATGGGCCTGACCGCATAAAAGCCACAGTAGAGAGAGATAGGGGCTCATGTGTAAACATTCATGTAAATAAATAAAATTATATTTCCCTCAACCAAAAATATGCTTGTACATATTTTGTATATATTTAGAAACTATTAAAAATAAAATAAAAATCTAAAAAATCAAAAATTCAAAAATGCCCTTTCACCATGTACATAGACCATGCCTCCTTATGTATTTAACCTTGTAAATAAATGTATTTATTCTCAAAACTTTTTGTGAATATTCTATGGTATATATTGTAAATAAAATAAATAAAAAGAATTAAAACAAAAATCAAATAAAAATAACAAAAATTAAAAATACAAAAATATATTGTACATATGCCATGTATATAGTTGCACATAACTATTTATTTCACCTATGTATATAAATAATAAAAATAAAATAAAAATATCCTTTTATTCCTCATTTTATTCTATAAATAAATAAAATCTAAAATAGGAATAAAAATATATAAAAATAACTAATTAAAAAAATCAAAATAAAAAACCCTATAGTGTACATATACCTATATATAGCCCTACTATGTAAATATCTCATTTTTATTTCCAAAAATTAATTAAAAATCACCAAAAAATAGAAAAAAATAAAAGAAAAATATTTCATGTTTTAAGTTTTTGCTAATTCCATCATTTTCTAGCCTAAAATAAATAAACAAAAAAATAAAATACGTGGCGGCTTCTGATTGGTCCACGGGGGTTTGTTGACCCCGGTCAACTCCCCCCGCGGACCTTCTTCTTTCGCGGGTCAGGCAACCGACCCATTTTCTCGATCTTCTGCCCGCCTGAAACGACCGCCATCGACCCAAACCCCGGGCTCCGATTGCACTCCGATCATCCAGGACCCTCGCCCGGGGTGGGTTTGCTGGATCCGAAGCCCGAGCTCCTCGCCCGATCACCATCTTCTCGGACCCAGCGCCATATATAACGTCGTCACCGGCGACCTAATTCTTCCATCTTTGGATCTTCCCCTCGGTGCCTGTGACCTCCTCCAGAGTCCCTGAGTGACAGCCGTGGTCTTGGGAGTTGTAGAGAGGCCCGGGAAGCCGGGAGCCACTGATCCGGTGGGTAACTCCGCCGTGCGCCACCGCGAGCGCGTTGAGCCTCGGGGAACTCGACGGCCCCTTGAGGCAACGACCGGGAGCTTCATCGGCTCCAGCCCAGTCGAATGCGCCCATCAGGTAGCTTCCATAGTCTCTAGTTTAGCGTAGAATAGGCTTTTTCGATTCCCAGTAGCTTAGCTCCGCCGCCTTCACCTGCCGTCTCCGTCCACTCACTTGACCGTCCGACCATCTCACCACCTTCGCCTGACTCCTCTCCACATTCTCCGCCCCTTCATTCCCCCTGGCTCGCCCCGGAGCAGGGTTTCGACTCTCCTCCCTCCGCCGCTCGCCGAAGAGCCATCGCATCGCACCACCAGCCACCTTCCACCCGCTCTGACGGGTCGAGGCAGTTTGCCCTCGACCCAGCTTCTTTCCTGTGCAGGTATCTCGGCCAATCGACCTCATCTGGAGGTCGAAACTTCTGGGCGCAGCAGCTCCCGTTCCTCCGCGTCGCCGGAGCTCTCTGGAGCTCCTCGCTTTCATCGGAGCAGCACACCAGGTGCGGAGCTTCACGGCGAAGCTTTCCCGCACCTCAGGAGCGGTAGACGAGGACCACAGCGCTCGCACGAGGCCGACGAAAGTCGCCGGCGACTAGTTCTTCCAGGACCTTCGTCCACCGTCAGATCGGCCTCGACGCTCCAGTTTAGATCCTGACCGTTCATCCACAGAGTAGCCCTGACCGTCAGATCTCCAGAGGGTCGATCAGCACCGTTGAGCCAGCGAGGTCAAGCCACGAAGCATTGCAGCCGTTGGATCTAGCACGTGGCTTCACCACCGCCATCCGATCCGAGCGAGCCCTCCTTCGCAGACCCACGTTGCAGCACCACCGTCCGATCTTCCACGTGGACACATACCAGCCGTCGGATCGATTCGAGGGTTCCTTTGGTGTGCGGCGCGTCGTCTCAGACCGTTGGATCATCTACGTGGCGCACATCCAGCCGTCGACGTAATAAAGGGGTAAATTACCTTAGGCCCCCTCTTAGTTTCTGTTTTACGTGTCAGTCCTGTAAATATTTTAGGAGTTTTATTTACGTAGGGTAAATTGCACATTGGACCTCGCGCTTGTTTATATTTGCATTTATGCCCCTGTTTGTGTGAGCCACGTGCATCGTCACGTGTATATTTGGTGTATTTGCGCCTTTAGCCCTGTTGTTATGGATGTTCTTTAATGAATGAAAACTTTTGATAATTGCATTTATGCCCCTGTGAGTGTTGTATTTGCGCATGTGTGCCTTTTGAGCGGGTTATTTGCAACATAGCCCCTGGACTTTTTGGTACGAGTTACCAAAAGGTCCTCGGACTTGTTTTTCTTACATATAGGTCCCTGAGTGCCCCAGGCACGCGCCTAGCACGTGATTTCTTGGGTATTTTGCACCAGGACCCCCAGAACTTTGGGTATTTGCACTTTGGTCCCTGTGCACAATGCCCCCTTGTGATTTTTGAATAAAATATCAATTCATCTCCAAATTCGATAAAAATTTGACACATGGCTCCTGCCATGTTGTAGGATTTTTGAGAATTTTGGGGGACATTTCTGAGCTTATTTGTTATTTTTAAAAATTCAAAAACTCTCATTTTAGCCACTGTCCAGTTTTAAAAACCCCAAACAAATACAAAAACTCCTTGAAAAATTCTATAAAAATTAGGTACTGTTTCTTACGTGTTGCTTGATTTTCTAGCCAATTTTGGCTATTTTTCATTGATTAAAAACCCTAAAAATTCCAAAACACCTAAAAACTAATAAAAATCATATTAAATAATCTAAAAACCCAAAAACAATAATTTTGGTGCTCAAATTTTCCTTGTTTTCTCTAGCATACAGGAAAATTACCTCCAGGCCCTCTTGAGATCCTTAAATATTTTATTTGTGGATTTTGGGCCTGGCTGGACAGTACCTTGCTTTTTTCGCACTGTTTGATTTTTAGAAAATAAAATACACCTTATAAAAATCCCAAAAATTCACCAAAAACACTTAAAAACCTAAAAAACATAAAAACAATTTTTCTTGAATTTTTGCTTGATTTTGGATGCTTTAAATAAACTTCTCAAGTGTGCTTGTTCTTGTGTTTTCTTATTTTCTTTACATATTAAAAATCCAAAAAAAATTTAAAAACAATTGAAAACCACTAAAAATGTTTTCCCTTTTTCTCTGATTTTTTGACTACTTCGTAGGCTTTTTAAGCCAATCTGTGCTCCTTGTGTTCGACCCTGGGTGCTATACCAGGTTAATATCATAGCTAGACCGCTCTCTTTTGTGCTTGATTGATTTTACGTGTTTCGAGTGGTTGATTTTTCTTGATTGACTTAGTCGAGTGATAGAGGTCGCAACGACCTAATTTCTGTACCTTTACCTCTGTCGCTTGGTCTGGTCATCACCCATATACATACACACACACACACACACACACACACACACACACACACACACATATATATATATATACATACATATACATATAGGGATAATTACACCCATAACCCTGAGTAATTTCGCAATAACAATCATAACCCTGCATAATTGCAAATTACACGAGAAACCCCGAGTAATGCTTAACCTTTACATGGCATAACCCTGTGTCAAGTGCCGTTTCGAATTACCGTTAAGTTCGACGGAAAAAGTTAATTGTGGACAAATTTGCCCTTCAAAATATTTTATATTTAGAAAATGATGTTTCCCCTTCCTCTAGCCTCCTCTCACACATGGATTTCCCCCCTTTCCCCTTCCTCCAGCCCCTGCCTCCTGAAACCACCCTCTTGCCCTGCACTGGAAGCCATGTGAGCCGTCGGTACCTCGCCTCCTCACCTTCAAGCTTGCGTGCCTCCACCGCCCCCCCTCCTTCGAAGCTCCTGCTCGAAGCCCCCGTGCCGATCTGCCCCGCCCCTGGTCATTATACTTGAATACAATGACAATAGGCCTGTATTTTTCAGCAGGGATACAGAGGAGGTAGCTTTGATGACTGTTTATTCTTGTGCTAGTGAGATTTGTCTATGGTGGTTTTCGGCTGTGGGCGCTGGCTGACAAGTTTGAGTTTTCAGCAAGAATTCTGCTTGCTTTTAACGAACTCTTTGGTCATAAATTATAGCATCTTATAGAGTTCTGGCAAGGTGGCGTCAGCTTTGAGCATCAACTAATCAAATTTTTCCCCTTTAATGCTGCAGATAAGACTTCCCCAGGGACTTAAAATGCTGCAGATTTTCAAGAACTATCCCGCTAAAACTTCAATTTTAGATGATTTTGGCTTCTACGATGTGAGAGAGAAGGCACCCCCTGCACCCCAGCTCCCCCCGCACCGCGACCCAATGCCCCCCCCCCCGCACCCCAGCTCACCTCTCCTCCCCGCGGCCCAACGTCCTCCTGCTCGCCCCTCCTCCCCGCGGTTGGCCCCCGGCGTCACCCCCTGCAACCTCCACCCACCGCCCCTCGCATCATCCTCCAGCAACGAAGCTGCCTTCCCGCGTCATCCCCCCAGCAACGAAGATTCATTTTTTCTTTTGTATTTTTATTTTGAGTAATCCTAACCATTAGATCCTATATTGGTTAGATTAACCCACTCATATAGTTGAGTTAACATATAAACTAACGGAGGGTTATGAGTGTGAGACGGAGTGAATATCGGGGGTTTCTCGTGTAATTCGCGATTATGCAGGGTTATGATTGTTATTGCAGAATTACTCAGGGTTATGGGTGTAATTATCCCATACATATATATACATATATATAGAGAGAGGAGTGATCTAATGAGAGCAAAAAATGTGAGAGCATGAGAGCAAGCATTCTGGACCACATGATCATGTTTTCTCTCTCGTACTCTTCTCTCTCCTGGTTGATCATGTGGTCCACAATGCATGCTCTCATTCTCTCACAAGTTTTGGCTCTCACAGAATCACTCCTCCACATATATATATATATATATATATAGAGGTAAATGGGGCTGCCCCCAGGGAGTAGCTAACTTGGCTACTCCCACCCCTATTTTTCCCGCATTTTTTTATTTTTTGGGAAAATAAAAATTTGTATATTCATCATTATATCCCTCTCACATTCTATTAAAATTTCGTCAGAAACAGAGACTCCTACGGCCTCCATCCAAACATGGTCGATTTAAAAAATCCTGCGACCGTTAAAAAAATGACGTCTGGATGGAGGGCTTAGGAGTCTCTGTTTCTGACAAAATTTTAATAGAATGTGAGAGGGATGTAGTGATGAATATACAAATTTTTATTTTCCAAAAAAATAAAAAAACGACGGAAAAATAGGGGTGGGAGTAGCCAAGTTGGCTACTCCTTGGGGGCAGCCCCATTTTACCCATATATATATACATACATATATATATATATATATAGAGAGAGAGAGAGAGAGGAGTGATTTTATGAGAGCCAAAACCTGTGAGAGCATGAGAGCATGCATTCTGGACCACATGATACAACCAGGAGAGAGAAAATAGAATCACGTGGTCCAGAATGCATGCTCTCATGCTCACATTTTTTTGCTCTCATAGGATCACTCCTCTCTCTCTCTCTCTCTATATATATATATAGGGTAAAATGGGGTTGCCCCTGGGAGTAGCCAACTTGGCTACTCCCACCCCTATTTTTTCATCATTTTTTTATTTTTTAAAAAATAAAAATTTGTAAATTCATCATTATATCCTTCTCACATTCTATTAAAATTTCGTCAAAAACAGAGACTCTTACGACCTCTATCCAAACAGGGTCGATTCAAAAAATCCTGCGATCGTTAAAAAAATGACGTCTGGATGGAGGGCCTAGGAGTCTCTGTTACTGACGAAATTTTAATAGAATGTTAGAGGGATATAGTGATGAATATATAAATTTTTATTTTCCAAAAAATAAAAAAATGAGGGAAAAATATGAGTGAGAGTAGCCAAGTTGGCTACTCCCTAAGGGCAGCCCCATTTAACCCATATATATATATATATGGTAAAATGGGGCTGCCCCCAGGGAGTAGCCAACTTGGCTACTCCCGCCCATATTTTTCCCTCATTTTTTTATTTTTTTGGAAAATAAAAATTTGTATATTCATCATTATATCCCTCCCACATTCTATTAAAATTTCGTCAGAAACAGAGACTCATACGACCTCCATCCAAACATGGTCGATTTAAAAAATCCTGCGACCGTTAAAAAATGACGTCTGGATGGAGGGCTTACGAGTCTCTGTTTCTGACAAAATTGTAATAGAATGTGGGAGGGATATAATGATGAATATACAAATTTTTATTTTCCAAAAAAAAATAAAAAAATGAGGGAAAAATAGGGGTGGGAGTAGCCAAGTTGGCTACTCCCTGGGGGCAGCCCCATTTTACCCATATATATATATATATATATATATATATATATATATATATATATATATATATATATATATATATATATATGGGTAAATGGGGCTTCCCCAGGGGGTAGCTAACTTAGCTACCCCCGCCCCATTTTCTCCATATTTTTTATTTTTTTTGAAAATTTCTTCCATGAAAATTCATCACTATATCCCTATATTGTGTCATTAAAATTTCGTGTGAAACAGAGACTCCTACGGCCTCCATCCAGACAGTCAATTTTTTAACGGTAACAGGATTTTTTAAATCGACCCCGTTTGGATGGAGGTCGTAGGAGTCTCTATTTCGCATGAAATTTGAATGACATAATATAGGGATTTAATAATGAATTTACACGATTTTAGATTTTCAAAAAAAATAAAAAAAAATTGTAAAAAAGGGGCGGGGGGAGCTAAGTTAGCTCCCCCTAGGGGGCATACACATTTTACCCTATATATATATATATATATATATATATGTGTGTGTGTGTGTGTGTGTGTGTGTATGTATGGGGTGCACTTGAATTGAGGTGGCACCTTTCCTTGATTAAGGAAAGGTTTCATCTTAGGCCGTGGGATGAAGAGTGTACGAAGGAGATTGAAACCACTATGTGGTTTTCGTGACAACTAACGTTCCTATAATGAGGGATGGTTAAATTAATGCTAAATAAAATATTACACGTCACTAAACATTCTATATTTAGCAAATAAGCATTTTTAAGAACACAACATTTCGTCAAAATCTTGGTTGATTAAAAGCAACGTATTTTGAAATAATCTGTTATGGTAATACAAAATATTGTGCTATTTTACATCTTTATGGTATATTTTACAAGATATAATCTACCGCATATACAGAAAAAATCCTAAAAGACGATGACATATTGCGTTTATTCAAATGAATTTTACACATATTAAGTAAAAAAAATTACATTCGGTTACGTAATAAAATACGAAATTGATAAAGACATTGCAAACTCTCCTATACGCATATACAAAATGAGAAATTTGGACATAAGGAAATGAAACAATGAATTACGTTATATATCTATAATTTACACAATACAAACGACAATTACAAATTTAGAACATATTTTACAATGATATTACGATAACTGTAGAATATTTTTTACAAACTTTTAAACAAGCTTACCAACACTTATCATATTTTACGTATAAATTGTATATTTTACAAAAGGCTATTCTATTATGTTAATGTATATCTCAATTAATATATGTATGTTACATATACGAATGTATATTTATTTTCTCAGAATCTTGATATCACATACAATTACAAATGTAAAATAATATATTACAAATGTACTATTTATTTTACAAGAATTGAGGGTATTTTACTGTGTATTCTGACATTTTGCATTAAGTAATTGCCAATGTTGCCCCTATTTTACATTATTAGTCTATATTTTACAAAACCATGTTATATTTTACAGCTTCGTTATCTATTCTACAATTTGAAATTTCTCTTGGTTTGATATTCTCGATTCTACAAATAAAATGGAAATATATACATGGTAAGTGCTGACAATGATGCTCTCACGGTGATATTTGAATTATATAACATTTTAAAAATTTTATCTTTGAAATTTTTGATGCTTTCAAAAGAGAACATAAGCAGTGATAAATAAACAATGTATGATTTCCTGAATTACGGATTTGAAAAATTAAATTAGCGATTTTATATACAACAGGAAAATTTCGCTAGAGAATGAGATTGCAGATGTTATGAATAATTTCTTGCGAGAAACACATGTCTGATTCAAAGAATCAAAAGCTAAACACAAAAATTAATCCTTTACATTTAAATTGTGCATAAAGATTGATGAAAACATATACTGGAATTTTGAACAAAGGAAAAAAAGAAGAAGAATAAACATAGTGAGTAGATGAAGATAAAATACTGACCTTTTTAGACGTAGAGAAGATAAAGCAGAAATGAATTTCAAAAGCAAAAGATAGCTAACAATGGTTGAAGAGCAAAGGAAAAAGGGGAAATGAAGTTTTCGATAATTACTTAATCACCAAATTAATGATTACTCATTGATTAAGTTAAATCAATTTGTAATTTAAAAATTCAAATTCTTTCTATTTTTAGTCAAAACCGAAAACGAGCTCCCGTTTAATTTCAAAAAATACAAAATTACCAATAATTCAAAAAAAGAGATATGTGAGTAAATTAAATCGAATTTAAGGAAAGTAACATATGAAGTATATTCATATAATAAAGTTACAAGAAAACCTAATTTGAAATTAATCAAAAAGAACTTACTGCATAAGGGCGACGACGGCAAGGCGGGCGATCTTCTAGCGATTCGATTTAGGAGAGAGTTTCCACTCGAGAAATCGCTATCTAAGGAGAAAAGAAGGACATCAGGCGACGATGGAGGAGATGCAATCGAACTTGGTTGAACCAACGAGGGAACGGGATGAAGACTCAGATCAGTACAGTGGGGGTGCAATGATGGCACTCCAGATCCATCGGCCGAAGCAACAAATCAAAAGTAAGTACATTTTCAAATTTATACGACTATTTTAACAATTTTAGTCAAATTATATCTCTGGTAAATGGTATGAACAGAAGGACCACAACTACAAGTTATCAAAACAAAGGAATTCGATGTTGATAAGGATGCTCTGAAGCTTAATGATGATTTTGGAAGTATGAATATTTATGTTTACTTAAATAAAAATTGCGTTTTTTATTTGTATGAATAAAATCACTGATTATTGCAAACACAAATATATTTTTTCCTCTTCTTTAGGAAAAGGTTATGTACAACACATGTGCTACATTGAACATTTTATTCAGTTCATTGATAACCATAGACCCACGCCGAAACAACAAGCACTACTGTTAAAGACGGCTTTTGGGAAAATAATTAACATTAACCATGTTGAAATACAAAGAAAAAACCTTCAATGGTTGGTTGAGCAATACCAAGGAGGCAGAAATTTCAGATTTGGGAATAAGGTAGTGAGTTTCAGTGATGAAGAAGTTGGAGCAATTTTGGGCCTGCCAAGCTCCGGATTTTCAATAACAGTGAGAGGAAGACACCTTCAATGGAAATCTTTTATATCTCACAAAATGTTTGCAGAAAGAATGATTTTCAATAGAAGGAAGTTGAACAA
This sequence comes from Ottelia alismoides, assembly GCA_037367405.1. Lineage (NCBI taxonomy): Eukaryota > Viridiplantae > Streptophyta > Magnoliopsida > Alismatales > Hydrocharitaceae > Ottelia > Ottelia alismoides. The sequence continues at coordinate 1,312,347 of JAZKJV010005150.1, read as the reverse complement.
CATACTCGAGAACTACTACAATAGAGATGATGACAACTCTGTCTCTATTTATGTTACATGCTTGATACTTTTGATGTTTGCCACATTCCTTTTCCCAGACAGTTCTTATTCTTTTCCGAAAGATTTGTTACACTATGTAGAATCACTTGAAGATACAAGATACTTTAACTGGTCTGGGGCTGTAGCAAGGATGATACTATTCATCATGGATGACGTTGTGAGTAGAGTTCAAAAGAGAAGAGCAGGTTCATCAAGGGTAACACTTGGTTACCTTACAGGATGTGTTGCCTGCTTATATGTGAGTTCTTTGAAAATATATTTTATTAAATGATAAAAAACATAAATATTAATAACACCAATGTATCAGGTATGGATGATGGAGTACTACTGCAAGGAGCTTGTGGTCAGCAGAGATCTTAGGCCACGAATAAGGAAGTGGGCTGGACCAATCAAAGGAGTTTCAAGAGCATTGGTTTCAATAAGTTGTGATCAAGTAAGCCTTGTTGAGATGATTAATAATATACTGAATGACTCGTAATTTCATTTTTTTCCAATAATAAATTATCTTGTTTATATAGATATTGCCTGCTTTACAACTTCAAAAAAATGAAATTGTAAAGATAGGAGCAGACGAGTATGTCTTTCTTTTTGAGAAGTTTACAATGGATGGTTTTGCGGTTAGAAGACCAGAAATTTTGATCATACACCCAATCCCAGTACCAGAGGATGCTTTAAAAAAGAAAGGAAAGCAACAACTCGAAGAAATGAGTGACCAAAAAAAAGATGCTTAGGTTTCCAGTGCAGACATTGTAAAAAAAAGAAACAAAAAACATGTATGTGTGCTGCATTTTCCATTGAGATAGAGGAGCTGAAAGAGAAAATCAAAGGAATAAGTGAAACATATAGGACAAAAGTTGAAGAACATATCAGAATAAATTCAGAATTGAAGAAGGAGAATATTAGGTTGACAACTGAGATTACGGAGCTGAAGGAAAAAATAAAAATGGTTACTGATCATGATATGATTGATCTTGGTCATAAAGCATTAGATTCAGAAGAAACTTTGGAGAATATATCTGGAAATAAAGATGAAGGTGACATTGATGACAAGGACCAAGACATGGATGCAACAACACGAAATGAATCTGATGTCAATGTAGGAGATTTGGAACCTAGTGACTCAGATATCGGAGAAAAACTTCAAGAATTTAATTTCTGAAATCTGTGATGAAGATCCACTGTATCAATCTCAAGATACAACAAAAAAAGATTCACCTCTCAAGAGTGACATGCTTCTTTCGATCTGAACATTGGTGACCATTCAAAATCAGAAAATGAGAACACACAGCCTATTACAAAGAGAAGAAAGAGGGAAAAAGTCACTGTACAACAGAGCTCAATAATAAAAAGATTGAAACAAAGAAGAGAAGCAAAAAAATTTGTACAAGAAGCAGAGAAGCAAGGGAAAGAAGAAATTGGAAAACAAGAGGATGACACATCCAGTGAGGTAAGCCATAAAAAATAAAACAAATCCTTTTGTATCATTGAATACATTTGTCGTATAATGTATATTTTCAATACTGTTCACACAACTATGTATATTCTATATGATGATGATATCAACTGTTTCTAACCTTGTCTATAATTGATTGAATAAGAATCAGTATCTCTGCGATCTAGTAACCGATTTCATTGGTTACGAAAAAGTGTCAGAACAGACAAAGAAAACGATCCAAGAATTTCTTCGAGATCCTGCCGACAAGTAAGTAATTTACCACAAATTTCATCTTTTATATGTAAAAATCTTTAACTTTAGATATATAATATTAATTAAATAAAATTCATCAGATTAAACGCCACATACTTCACTCCGGGAAATCGGAGTTGTAAAGGAAGAGATATTCATAACTTCTTGTACGAAAGAATGATTGAGGATACGGTATGTATGTTTATAATATTTACCTTTTTATATTTGTTTATGACTAAATTGTTTTTGATATTGTAGATAATCGACATATTTATGGATGTGCTGCAACATAAATACAGCACAACTAATGATCATGTCCCATTTGTATTCACACCAATATTTCAAATGGTGAGATTATGATTACTGATATAATTAATCTCAAATATCTTTAATCATCCTAATTTAGTATTAAAACTTGTATTTTTGCAGCAATATCTTGTGAACCTGTTGGTTAATGCTACGGAAAGTGAATTTGATAAGCTTGAGGAGTTATACAACGAAGGATTATTCATGCCAGAGTTGGAGAAAATCTTCACTGTTATCCACACAAGAAACCATTGGCACCTTCTTGTTACCGATTTTAAAGCAAGAAAGTTCCTTTCATACAATTCTATGAAAGGAACAAGATTCCATAAGAAGGATGTATTGAAATGGGTATGAGATAATTAAAGTTTATATTTTATTAAAATTCTTGATTGACTGTTAATAATATTCTTTTTTAATTACATGTCAGCATGGATGGATTTCTGAGTACTTCATGGACAGCATTCCAGATGATTTCCTTGTAGGTTGGGAGATCATTTACGTGCAAGATTGCCCGCAGCAACCTTCACAAAGTCTGGATTGTGGGATTTACGTGATGAAGATGATGGAGTACCTATGTGAAGGAAGGGCGTTGGACTTCACCTACGATGATATTGACAGATTCAGATCTGAAATAGCTTCGTTATTGTTAACATGTGGTCACATAGAGAACTCGGCGATACAATGATAAAGCTAGATGACAAATTAAATACATATCTTAGAGTTTTTTATTTTAAGTGAGAACTATGTACTGTTTAATTGTCTTAAATTGTGTATGTTTCAACAGTTTCTACTTTATAACTTCTTTAGAAACAAACATTTCATTTAAATCTGACGAATAATCTATGTTTGCATTGACTATATGTTACATGTTGTAGTCAATATATTCATGAAAGACAGGAAGACATAAGATAAATTATAATGCTCGATAACTAAAAGGCATTATGGTTATGTTATAGATTCCAATTGACATCGCAATGATTAGTATTTGTTTGTCATTACTGATGCTGATATAGACTTGAATTTGCATATAGTATCAAAATATTGTTAGGAGTAATGTAGCTAATTGTATTATAATGAAAATGTTTGTAAATTATAATACCAATACGTAAACTATTGTTCTTATATGTAAAATAGTAAATCTATTCGTAAAAAGTCTAAGATATATTATAATGATTTATAACTACACAACATTCTGTTTGTGTTAAAGTTTTCGAATGATCGAAAATCTTCTTCTACTTTAAAGATACACATCAGTAACAGTTTGTTATTACTCATACTGATTTCGACTTGTATTTGCGCATAGCTAAACAATTAGGATACAAATAATGTTGTTAATTTACGTAAGGTATTGCAATTCGTTATTATAGAAACAATTATGGTAACAATTTCACAATTTCAGCCAATAATCTAGTCGTAAAATAATGAAACTTTCAGAAAATTGCAACCTTTCATCAAAGAAACTTTCAGATAATTCAATCTTTCAGTCAAGAAAATAGTTGTAAAATAATGACACTTTATGTAAATTATGATAACGATTGGTAAAATAAAAACGTTGTATGTAAAATATTGAACATATTTGTAAAACTTATGAGATATATTGCAATGCTCGATATCTAAAAGACTTCCTTGTAAGATTAGAGTTTTCCAATGATAGAAAAACTTCTTCTACTTTAAAGATTAACATCATGATGATGGGTGCACGATGATTATTAATTGTTTGTTATTCTTCATATGATCTACATATTTCTAAAGTAATTAAAATTTACGTAAAGTATTGCAATTCATTATTATGGAAACAATTATGGTAACAATTGCAAACTTTCAGCCAATAATCTAGTCGTAAAATAATGAAACTTTCAGAAAATTGCAACCTTTCATCAAAGAAACTTTCAGATAATTCAATCTTTCAGTAAAGAAAACAGTTGTAAAATATTGAGACTTTATGTAAATTATGAAAACGATTTGTAAAATAATAACATGGTATGTAAAATACTGAACATATTTGTAAAACATATGAGATATATTGCAATGCGCGATATCTAAACGACTTCCTTGTGAGATTAGAGTTTTCCAATGATAGAAAAACTTCTTATACTTTAAAGATTAAGATCACGATGATGGGTGCACGCTGATTACTAATTGTTTGTTATTCTTCATTATTACATATCATGTACAAGATTCTAAAATAATGAAAATTTACGTAAAGAATTGCAATTCGTTATTATGGTAACAATTATGTTAACAATTGCAATCTTTCAACCAATAATATAGTTGTAAAATAATGAAACTTTCATAAAATTGCAACCTTTCATCAAAGAATCTCACTCAACATTACAATCTTGCAGGTAAAAATAAATGTGTAAAATGATGTAACTTTATGTAAATAATGGTAACATATTGTAAACTATTTCTATATCATGTAGAATATAGAAGTTATTTGTAAAAAGTATAATATATATTGCATTTATCGATAACTAAACGACTTTCTGATTAGATTAGATTTTTCCAATGATCGAAAATCTTCTTATACTTTAAAGAATAACATCACGATGATAGGTGCACGATGATTACTAATTGTTTGTTATTCTTCATTATAAATTTATAATCAACTTTATAATCAACTGGCTTACGGAAATGTGTCAACTTTATAATCAAATCTCTGAAATACTCTATGTTATGATAATACCAATGGATACATCTGATCTGAAACAACATAAATAACACATTGTTTGAATTTTACAAAAAAATGATCAAAGAACAATAAGCAACAAACATACATAAAAATAGATAATCTAAGTCTAATAAGCATCCAAACGTCAAAGCTCATTTGCAGCCAAGAATCTTTCAGAAGATTGCAAACCTGCAGAAACAAACAGAATAAAAAGGAAAATAATAAGCAATATTAAAATGGTTTATATGAGATGTATAAAATGTTGCAACAAAATATCAAAAAATATAATCTTACTTTATTAGAATTTGTTCAAATCACTTTAAATTCGTTCATTTTCAACTGCACAATAAAACACAAAGATTAGTGAAAAAATAAACATATCAATAAACAACGAATGTTAAATATTTACCATGATTCGCAGATTTGTTATTAGGACAATTCCTAAAATCGTGTCCAACATTGTATTTGAGGCAAGATTTGCATTGTCGGCCTCTGTTTCTTCTCATTTCAGATTCCGATCTAATACGATTGCCAACGCCCTTAGGTCTACCACCGCGACCACTTCCTTTCGTTCTAGCAACATTAGGTTCTTTAACAGCTGGTTCAGTAATCATATCTGGAACATTTGTATTGTTCACTGTTGTAGAACTCGAAGAAGGTTTGTTACTTATCATGCGATCAATGTTGCTACATAAATCACTTAATCTTTCTTCGGCAAATAAGAATATATCCTCATCATGTTCAACCGAAGCTGAAATAATATGCGAACACAATTGATTTAGCTGAGACGACCTTTCTTGGTGTGCAACTTTCACATAAATAGGATAATTTCCTGATTTTTTAATGGTTCTTGTCTACCTTTTCAGTATATATTCCTCATTCAAACGCTCCATGTTCAGTATCTTCAATACTGCAAGTATGTGCCTACATGGATATCCAAAGAATTGCATATTCTTGCATTCACAAACAAGAAAGTCGCTTTCCGTTGACGATGAAATACATAATTCTTCATCAGACTTCCCAATATATGACACAAAATATTGACAGTAATCCGGGGAGTTCAGATGAGTTCGAACATTAAGTTCCTTCACTTCGTTCAATTCATATCGAAATTTATAAAATATGAACTTGGTGTATATACGAACCATCTATACCTCCATCTTCCATTTGAAGTTTGATTTTGGAGTGTAAACATCGTCAATGTTATTCATGTCATTCTCTCTTTCCCTACGTCGTTGAATTGCACTTTGAAATCTACAGACAAATTCTAGCAAGGAGTTCTGTTTAGTGATGTGATGTTGCAAAAATGCATTCATACTTTCACTCCTCTGTGTACTACGCTGACCAGCCCAAAAATAATCCTCAAGATATAAACTAATCCATTTAAATCTGATACTATACTTCTCGTTCAACCAGACATTAGATGATAGATCATACTGATCAATTATCTTGCACCAACCCTGCTCAAACTCCCTTATAGTAATACTTTTCCATACAACTATGGAAAACGCAGATAGAACTTCATTTATATCTTTAATCTTTCCAAGCTTACTTTTAAGCTTGGCCATTATATGCCAAGTGCAGAATTTATGAACAGTATGTGGGAAGCATATCCTAACAGCTGCACAGATTGCAGGATCTTCATCTGTGATTATAGATACTGGATGTTTACTCATTACTTCTAGAAATCTCTCAAATAACCACGAGAATGACTCGGTTGTTGATTAGCGGGTAACTTCACTCGGGTTGTAGTTTATTAATGGATAATGTCGTTGTACCCAAAGAAAAACCGACTGAATCAAACAATTATTAAATCCAAGTCAAAGAAATCAATGAAGATGATGGATTTTTGCTATTTAGTTATTAACCTGGTATACCTCCCAGGGTCGAACTCAAGGAGGCAACAATTATTAAGCAAGGGTCATTTAATTCAAAGACAAGCAATGAAATAAAAGAGGTAATCTAAACAAGCTACTCTTGGATTTTTGAGAGTTTTTATGTTTTTATTTTTATTTTGTCGAAGGCAATGTTTTTTTTATGAGTTTTTGAATTTTTTTAAGAATAACAAACAAAGAAACTATGCAATGCTATAGATAAAAGACACTAACAGGATCTTAACCAAATTTTTGTAGAAATTTTGGATGAATAATGATATTTATTCCATGCAATATAGACAAGAAAACAAATTCTGGAAACCTAAGGACAGCAATGTAATTTCTAAAAGGTTATTAAACAAACTATAACATAAAAGGACAATAGGGGTATGTGTACAAATTTCGCAGAAATGATATGCAGATCTCGTGAGTTTGAATTGACCAACTTCTGTGTGAAAATACAAAGAAGGGGAAGGGGAACTTAGCAAATTACCCAGCATATATCTTTAACTCATGTGCAATGCCCGTGAGATTCGCAAGCGGTGATGCTGCTCTGGCTTCCACACGTGGCGCGCACGTATCCCTTGGATGGCATTGCAGATGAACGGCTGTTGCTTGCTCAGTTCTTCCCCGATTTCCGAATGGGCGGCGACGCTTTCGATCTCAGATCGGCGATGATTCGTGGTGGCTGCGGTGTATAAGAATCGAGGCGACGGAAGTTTGATTTGAGGTTGTGATCTTTGCAGAGGAGCCGGCTGGATCTTAGATGGTTCTCGAATCGCTCTCTAGTCTCGATGGATCTGATCTCAAGTGGAACACCTGCAAGTGAAGAAGCTTCTCGATTCGATTCGAATCTGAACAGTGGTTATATGCTCCTCAATTCTCTTTTAATGTTAAATCTGGATTTTCAAATTAATTGTAGGGATTCCTTCCTGATATGATAATTTTAAAGATTATGAGAATCACGTCAAACAAGGAGAACGGATGCACCATTGTTAAAAGCTACCATTCGAATATGGATATGGATGCTGAATACGTAATCACCAAATGATAATCCCAAAACCACTTTAGTATAAAATCTCCATTTCAAATCAGCTTTTCCTCGGATTAAATTCGGCAATCATCAAATCAAAACAACTCACGGTATGTTATGCAATCTGAAGGATATTTCTGCTTAGGCACGCCGATTGACTGCATTATTCTTGAGAGATATGTTCTTGCCGTGACGTACATGAACTGTGCACAGAAGATATGTCGCAGCTCGAAGAGACTTAAGTTGATGGTGTTGATGTACGTATGCCTGAATGGCTGTGAAATTGCTCCACGCAAGGCATCAAAACCTGCAATAGATCAACGACTCGAGCACATGGCTCGGTCCAGAACGGAATAGGAAAGGTGAATGAAGGAGCTGCGATGATGGGGAGGAGGAGCTCCAATGATCCCGTGATCGGATCTGGAAGGTATGGGAGATAGAAGAAGAAAACGAAGGGGATTGAAGGTGAAATGGATAGGCGACGAATTGGTCGAGATGGTTCCGGCAACAAACAGAGATTATGGATCTACGACTACTGAAATCGATTGAGAATTGAGCAAAATCAGAACTAAACAAATCTAAGATTACCTAAATGGAGTGGATTGCCTGGGCTGAAGCTCCGAGAAGCTTCGGGTCGTTGCCTCGACGGCTCGGCGGTGCCGGAGGCTCAAGCTCGCCGGAGGCGGAGCACGGCGACAGAACGCCGGATCAGAGGCCCTCACGTCCTCTCCTCACTGCAACGAAGGTCGGCTGTCACTCACGAGGATCGGAGCTCCTTGGAGGAGGATGAAATGGCCAAAGATGGGAGGAGGAAGAAGAAGGGGCCTTATTTATAAGATGTGAAACATCACATTTCAAATGAAAATTCGGCGCGCGAATCGAGGCGGGAATTTTGAAATTTTATTTGGGCGAAGACGAGAGTTGTGCGTTCTTTATTTTGGTGAAGAAATCAACTCGATTCGATTAAATACCCGCTCTAGAAAATTCGGAGAAAACGCCTCGACGAGCAGTTTATTTGGGCTGAAGGAGGAAAAAGACGAAATAGGGAAAAAGACGAAATTGCAGATTAAATAAGAGATAAAGAAAATAGATAGATAAATAAATGGTTTTAAATTACAAAATAATGAAAATAAATAATGTTAATAATTTAATAAATATTTTTATGGTGATTTTTAATAAATAAAATAAATTAATTAAATAAGGTAAAATAAATAAGTACCTTTATTAATAGGTATAGAATACATATATGATAAATACTTTATTTTATTTTTGATTATTTTCATATTTTGTAATTTTTTTATTTTATATAATTAAAATAAAAATCTACAAAATATTTAAAAATACAATATGTGCACAAATAAATAATAAAATAAATAAAAGTATGTACAATGTATACATATATACAAGTATACCCATAAGGTCCCAAAACCTACTTTTTGCATATTAACTCTGATTTCAGTGAAACCACTTTTATTTGATAGATATCTTTTATAAAATGAACTTTAAAAGTGAGTACACTCAAATCGGAGTTCATATGGCTTAGTTATGAGGTTCGGAAGTTAGGCTTTACGGCTTTTAGATTTTGAGATTTATTGGTATTTATTCACAATTATTTTTAAATTATATTTTTGTATTTTTTTATGTATTTTTATGAACATTTCAGAAAAAGAATTAAGTTATTTGGAATTACAAATAAATAGATAGAAAATTAAGAAGTTTTATACACATAATGTACATATATGCAAAGGGGTCCAAACGCCAAAACTCACACATTTTATTCCATGATTTTTTTTGATATTTTTAATAAATAGTATTAATTGTAAAATGAAGTTTAAAAGTGAGTTTGGTCAATTTGGAGTTTTCTATAAATAGTTATGAACCTGGGAAGTTGGACTTTTAGGCTTTTTTAGGTTCATTGTATTTATTTATTTATTAGTTAAATAATTTTTCTGATATTTCTATAAATTAGTATACATTATTACACACAACTTTCAAGAAGGAAATATTTTTATTTGAAGTTGTTTTATTGATAAATAAAATATGTGGAAATATGTACAAGGTGGAAAATAATGAATATATACAAGTGAGAATTGGTTTTCTTGATTTTTATAAGTTATGGACCCTATCTCCCCCTACTTTATTCCTGGTCGATCAGGTCAATTCTTGACCTTCTCTCGGGGTTCGGGTCAGTCTGCATTTATTCCATAAATACATCCTTCTTTATTTCTTTTCTTTTTCTTTTCTTCTTTATTCTTTTATTTTGGTTAAAAAGAATGTTAAATATACATTATTAACAAATAGACGGTGAATGATAAATAATGAGAATTAATGCATATGTACATGTATTTTACTAAGGATTCTAGCTAAAATAAAAGAATAAAGATGATGAATCATGGATTCATCATTCCCCTATACTTTACCTTTGCTAGTCCCTTAGCAAACACTTATTCAAAGAAGAAGTGAAAAAGAAAAATAAGAAAAGAAAAAAGGAAAGAACTTAGAACAATATTGATTATTAAACTTATCTTCATAAAATTGAAGTATGGAGCTCAGTCAGACCTTTGGATTATTAGTGTGGCGGAACCTTATTGGGATCTAGGTTTAAGACTCAACAACCTCTAAGTTCCACTATTCTATGGTCAAGACTCCTCAATAATCCAGATCAGAACAAGTCTACATACGCAAACTCTAATGACCATGAATCTTTCCATGCAGTGTAAGTGATATGTAGCTCCCCACCTCAGAAGTGACAAAGAAACAACCTCCCCCAACCTGGTAACTCTAATGCCTCGGTCTAGCAACTCTTTCCTCGAGAAGTGGGGTATTCCCTTCTAAGTTCAAGTGCAACCGGCTCAAGAAGAGGGGGAATAAGAGGTATAGAATTTTGGGAGCTCAACCAGTGTAGCTAAGTCTCCCGCTGCAAGCTTCATGAGATGTAACATGGATACCATAAGCTTTTGCTTTATTTGACTATATACACTCCGGTGGGATTATTAAATTTTCAATCCGACCCACCACTTTTTTGGAGTTTTTCTTTCTTTGCACATTTTTTTCTTTTTCTTTTTTCTTTTCTTTTTTTTTGATGTGCATATTTACAACATATCTACATGGTGCAACATATATACAAGAAATTTTCCTCTTGAGCCAGTAGACTATCCCTCTTTTGAAGCTTTATTGCAACCCACAACTCCTGTCTTTAGACTTCATCACCACCAGACCAAGTTGAGACGCACTTCCTTCACTAGAAGAAGAAGAGAGGTTCCGCCTAGAAGTACTACCCTCATATGCTACCCCAAGCCAAAGGAAACTGCCTCCTCACCACCTCATCCGTAGAGAGCTATGTGTAAAGTGCTGGTGCAAGTCAAGCCATTGTCTCTAAGAGTCATGCGTGCGTTGTTAAGTGTTCTACTTAGGCTCATCAAGATGACATGTGAACATAGCCTAGTGGACTCAAAGAATTAAGACACTAATGGACCTGAAAAGTCTTAACCCCAAATCCTATAAGGTTCCTCTGAGAATTAGATGGACTAAGGTCTTAACCAAGCTCCATTTTTCAATTTTATTCTAGACTAGTTTAAATGCCAATACTATTCTGAAAAATGCAAATGCACATGCAAGAAAATATTTACAAAACTTTTTTAAGAGAAGAAAATAAAAGACAAAATATTTTTGAAAAGTTTTTTTCAAAGAATTTTGCAATTTTTATGGATTTTATCTTCTTCAAATTTTTATGTATTTTTAATAATCAATTATACACATTTTATATAAAGTTTTACAAAAAGACTTTTTATTTACAAGTTTTATATACAAATTTTACAAGTGGATTAAATATACATATTTTATACACGGATTTTATATACAAGTTGTAAATTACATAAATTACAAATAATTACGGCTTTTATTCACATGTGGATTTTACAAGTTTACAAAAATAATTTTTATACCCATAATTTATATCCCACGTGACAAAATATTTTACAAAATTTTACAAACCATTTTACAAATTTTTCAAAACATTTTACAAAAGATTTACAAATAATTTTGAAAATAATTTTACAAATCATTTTACAATCATTTTACAAACAATTTTACAAACGGTTTTTGCAAACATTTTATTTTCACACATTTTACAAACAGTTGTACAATATACATAATTTTGATACAAAAATAGGTTACAAACATTTTGCAAACAAAACAATTTTTACAAACATTTTACAAATCATTTGTACAAAAATAATTTTACAAAGGTTTTTACAAATAATTTTTACAAATCATTTTACAAAATGTTTTACAAAATATTTTACAAAACTCTTTACAAAAGAGTTTACAATCATTTTTACAAACATTTTTCAAAACATTTTTATTCCAATTTTATAAATAATAGCCATATTATTAAAATACAAAGTACGAGTTATGGCTAAAGTATATATACAATATATACGACACGCCCCTATACTTAGCTCGAACTATGTCCTCATAGTGATCAAAGAGCGACAAAGGAAGACATAACTCGTGCTAAGTATAGAAAAGTGAAAAGAATCCTATACTGCAATGACTCAAAGAATAAAAAATGAAATGAATGGAAGTCGGTGATCCCCCCTATACTTAGGATCAAGTGATCCTAAGTATAGAAGACTGTACAAATGGGGAAGACCGAGGAAGAGAATATACAAAATCAACGAATCTACTTGTCCCCCCTATACTTAGGGTAAAAGATCCCTAAGTATAGAAAAGAATATCAACAGTTGAGGGACAAGAGAGAGAATAGAAGAAAATGAGACAAATATATACAAGATAAAAGGACGACATTACTCCCCCTATACTTAGGGTGAAGGATCCCTAAGTATAGGCAACAACAGGAGTAATGAAACGGAACGAGAATGAACAACTCGGTGTCTACACCCTCCTATACTTAGGATAGAGTACATCCTAAGTATAGCAAAAATAATCCTAAACGAGACCTGGGGTGTAAACAAAAGCGGAAGAAACAAGGAACAAATCAAGACGAAACATGTATATACAAAGTAGACAATGTTGAGGTGCCTCTCAACAAGCGCTAGAGTTTACGCCCCTAGCTGGGCGCAAAGGCTAGGACAACGTAGTATCAAGGTTCAGGACGACATCTGTAAGGCGAATACCGTACTGTCGTTGTAGTCTCGGTATGAGAACAACAACAAGCTCAACAGTGTAAATAAAGACACCCAGGTATGCAATTAGGCGGGTGTCTGCTACCGGGCAAGGATATGGGAAGATGTGATCAGGATCCGGTAGCACAAAAGAAATCATCGGCTCAATATCAGACTGGAGTGGAAGTGTAGAGCCAAAGAAATCAAACGTGGAGAATGAAGGATCAGTCATGGAATCCTCCACGTCAATCACCGTCTCAAAAAGGTATGGAAAGTCAAGATCAGGAGACTCTCTACGAAAACTGATATCCGATGCACATAATGGGGAAAAATCAGATAGATCATCGAATATCTCAAGGATCGGCTCATCCTCGCGAGGGTCATCGAGGTGAGACAACTCAGAATCAGAGTGATCAGAAAACTCGGTTTCGTGATCCGCCAGATCGGATACACTCTCAGGAGGTGAAATCGAGTACTCATCATGTACGACATTCTCCCGCAGATAACCCTCGGGGAGAAATGCAAGATCATCAGTGAGGAGTAGAGGATCAGGATCTATAAGGGCATCTACGCTGCTGTCAAGCACCCACTCTGTGCACCAGGCTGCATCATCATCTGAAATCTGGCTCTCGATAATCTGGAAGCAGTAGAAGGTACTGGTCATCATCGCAGAGGCTGGTAATGTGGCTGCAACTGGTCCTCGCTCTACGGCAATGCTGGTTGGTATCTGGTCCTCAGAAAACGTATCTGTCTCATCAAAGTGGAGGACAAAAGGCTCGAATATGGGACTCTCTATGTCTGGCCTCTCAAAGTGGTGTCCCATATCGAGCTCTGGCTGCTGGGCTGAGTCATGGTATCTATCTGAATCCGAGAAGTATCTCTGCAGAAGAAAAGCTGAGTCATCCGGGACTGGGCTCTGAAATGGCTGGATCGATGGTTGTAGTAGCGGGGGCTCCTCCTTCTCCTGGAATATCAAAAGATCTGATATCCAAGACTCGTCGACTGAAAACTCTGGGGCTGACTCGAACTCTAGCTGGAAGACCAACGGGAACTCGAGTAGACTCTGGGTCAGAATCTCCACTGTGGTAGTCATCTCCTCTGTACTCTGTGGTGCTGTAGAATCCAAGTCCTCGGGCTGGTGTGTAGAAACTGTATCCTCATGTAGTGCGACACACCCTACTGGTACTGCAACATCCTCATGTGTTGTCCCGACTACGGCATCTCGTGAAGATGGTCTCTGTGAAAGTAATCTCGAGATGGTCTCCAGTAAGTCAATGTCGGAACTGCAGTGTGAACCGCCACATGAGGTAATCACCAGTGCTATCTGATCGGCGGTCATCCCCCTCATGGAGATCTCAACAAGGTCTGTCATCGAAAGTCCATGATCTGGGAATCTCCTCAAGAGGTCAAGAAACCTCGACCATGCCTCATGCAATGGCTCCTGGGGGTCTACTGAAAAATCCGTGATGAAAGACCGCATCATATCTGCTCTACGCTGGGGGTAGAATCTCTGCAAGAACAATGACCGTAAATCACCCCACGTAACAAACTTCCTTCCCAACCGTCTGTGCCAACTCTTGGCTCTACCCTGAAGTGTGAAAGGGAAGGTCATAAGCTGTAACTCCTCAGAAGTGATATCTGAATATGATCGTGATCTACAAAACTCCTCGAACTCAGAAAGATGAAGATATGGCTCCTCGTACACTTCCCCTGAAAACTTTGGCAGTCTCTGAATGAATTCTAAGTCTAGAATGAAGGGACTCAATGTAGAAGTTGACTGTGCTCCATGATCTATCTGCTCCTCCGTCATCCTAACATAGAAGTCGTCTGAAGCTCGCAACTGCTCAATGTGATCTCCGCAGGTGTCAACTCCAAGCTCAGCATGCCTAGTAGAAAGAGGGAATCGAGTAGAGGTAGAAGGAGAAAGAGAAGAGAGGTCGATCGGAGTTCCGACCTCACGAGAATGATGTGGATGAAAAAATGGAGCCGCAAGATCCGGCTGAAGAGAACATCGATCCATCATCACGACTTGAGAAGAAATGACGAGGGGAGAAGACAAATGAGGGTGGGAGGGAGGGATAAAAGAGAAGAAAACAGAGTGAAGACGAGAAGGGAAACAGAAGGTGGCTGCTAATGATATAGAGAAGACGATCGTAACCAACTCACGCCAATCACATACAAACACAATGCAAACCCCTAATTCACCTACTCAACGCAAAGTGAGGACCGCCAATGTGCGGTCTTTTATCTTGTCAATTTTGAGAGTTAGGTGATAAGACAAAATATTGTACAAACACTTAGGAGGCTTAATGGGATTTGGGCACTATTCCTTAGTGTGTACGCGAGCAATTAAAAACGAATACAATGAGGGGATTGCTCTCCCAAAGTAATGAAGTGAATCAGTTACGTTTAATTTTATGGTCAAGTTCAATTAGCAGTCCCAATTTTTAAATTTTTGATTTTATATTTTTTTTGGATATTTTCAATGAAACGTCTAACGAATTTTCCGATTTCCTTTTTATTCCTAAGTCCTGAAAACAGAGGGAGGAATACGGAAAAGCCGATGCGCGATGAAATCTATGAATGCATGCACGAGATAGAAGGCGTACCTTGCTCCAGCAGTCTACATGCAATATGATCCGCGCATAAATTTAAACTAATCTATATGAATGCAATGCGAGAACCGTCCTAAACAGGAACTTCTATTATCGTGAAGCACAGATTTATTTGTCTAAGTCCAAGCGAGTTCTATAGGAACAGATATTTTATTAGGGGCTTTGGACCTAATGCTACCTGGCTCAATCAAATTGAAACCTAAATCTAGGGGCTCAAGCACAAAAATCTACGTGAAACAAAATAAAATAAAGCGATAAAAACAAAACACGGTGAGGTCCCCCAAGTGCACCGGCACTTGGTGAAACAGACCCCGAAATATGTCAAGTGTCCAAAGTCCTAAAAATTATTACAACTTATGACAACAATGATAATGGAATAAAATGCTAAAAGTCCTCAAAGGATCCTCCAAATCTTCTGCTCCTCTTCTCCTACGCTCTTCTGCTGCTCGATGAAGAAACGAGCCGCCTCCGCTTCGCTCGGGTGCGCCGGCGCTCCTAGGAATGCCGCCCTCGCTCGTCGGGCCCTCGCAAGAAAGAGAGAAACAAAAGATATGTCAGATCACAGTTATGCAAAATATATCAGATAAAACGAAGTAGAAAAATCAACCAAGTAAGGAAAAACAAATATATACACAAACCAAGAGCAGAAGGCAAAGAGGACCTAACTACCCTCGCCGCGCCTCCCCAGCAACGGCGCCATTTTGATTAGCGGGTAACTTCACTCGGGTTGTAGTTTATTAATGGATAATGTCGTTGTACCCAAAGAAAAACCGACTGAATCAAACAATTATTAAATCCAAGTCAAAGAAATCAATGAAGATGATGGATTTTTGCTATTTAGTTATTAACCTGGTATAGCTCCCAGGGTCGAACTCAAGGAGGCAACAATTATTAAGCAAGGGTCATTTAATTCAAAGACAAGCAATGAAATAAAAGAGGTAATCTAAACAAGCTACTCTTGGATTTTTGAGAGTTTTTATGTTTTTATTTTTATTTTGTCGAAGGCAATGTTTTTTTATGAGTTTTTGAATTTTTTTAAGAATAACAAACAAAGAAACTATGCAATGCTATAGATAAAAGACACTAACAGGATCTTAACCAAATTTTTGTAGAAATTTTGGATGAATAATGATATTTATTCCATGCAATATAGACAAGAAAACAAATTCTGGAAACCTAAGGACAGCAATGTAATTTCTAAAAGGTTATTAAACAAACTATAACATAAAAGGACAATAGGGGTATGTGTACAAATTTCGCAGAAATGATATGCAGATCTCGTGAGTTTGAATTGACCAACT
The DNA here is from genome assembly GCA_037367405.1 of Ottelia alismoides. Taxonomy (NCBI): domain Eukaryota; kingdom Viridiplantae; phylum Streptophyta; class Magnoliopsida; order Alismatales; family Hydrocharitaceae; genus Ottelia; species Ottelia alismoides. Next base: position 1,295,674 of record JAZKJV010005150.1, on the reverse strand, counting down.
TCTGTGTGAAAATACAAAGAAGGGGAAGGGGAACTTAGCAAATTACCCAGCATATATCTTTAACTCATGTGCAATGCCCGTGAGATTCGCAAGCGGTGATGCTGCTCTGGCTTCCACACGTGGCGCGCACGTATCCCTTGGATGGCATTGCAGATGAACGGCTGTTGCTTGCTCAGTTCTTCCCCGATTTCCGAATGGGCGGCGACGCTTTCGATCTCAGATCGGCGATGATTCGTGGTGGCTGCGGTGTATAAGAATCGAGGCGACGGAAGTTTGATTTGAGGTTGTGATCTTTGCAGAGGAGCCGGCTGGATCTTAGATGGTTCTCGAATCGCTCTCTAGTCTCGATGGATCTGATCTCAACTGGAACACCTGCAAGTGAAGAAGCTTCTCGATTCGATTCGAATCTGAACAGTGGTTATATGCTCCTCAATTCTCTTTTAATGTTAAATCTGGATTTTCAAATTAATTGTAGGGATTCCTCCCTGATATGATAATTTTAAAGATTATGAGAATCACGTCAAACAAGGAGAACGGATGCACCATTGTTAAAAGCTACCATTCGAATATGGATATGGATGCTGAATACGTAATCACCAAATGATAATCCCAAAACCACTTTAGTATAAAATCTCCATTTCAAATCAGCTTTTCCTCGGATTAAATTCGGCAATCATCAAATCAAAACAACTCACGGTATGTTATGCAATCTGAAGGATATTTCTGCTTAGGCACGCCGATTGACTGCATTATTCTTGAGAGATATGTTCTTGCCGTGACGTACATGAACTGTGCACAGAAGATATGTCGCAGCTCGAAGAGACTTAAGTTGATGGTGTTGATGTACGTATGCCTGAATGGCTGTGAAATTGCTCCACGCAAGGCATCAAAACCTGCAATAGATCAACGACTCGAGCACATGGCTCGGTCCAGAACGGAATAGGAAAGGTGAATGAAGGAGCTGCGATGATGGGGAGGAGGAGCTCCAATGATCCCGTGATCGGATCTGGAAGGTACGGGAGATAGAAGAAGAAAACGAAGGGGATTGAAGGTGAAATGGATAGGCGACGAATTGGTCGAGATGGTTCCGGCAACAAACAGAGATTATGGATCTACGACTACTGAAATCGATTGAGAATTGAGCAAAATCAGAACTAAACAAATCTAAGATTACCTAAATGGAGTGGATTGCCTGGGCTGAAGCTCCGAGAAGCTTCGGGTCGTTGCCTCGACGGCTCGGCGGTGCCGGAGGCTCAAGCTCGCCGGAGGCGGAGCACGGCGACAGAACGCCGGATCAGAGGCCCTCACGTCCTCTCCTCACTGCAACGAAGGTCGGCTGTCACTCATGAGGATCGGAGCTCCTTGGAGGAGGATGAAATGGCCAAAGATGGGAGGAGGAAGAAGGGGCCTTATTTATAAGATGTGAAACATCACATTTCAAATGAAAATTCGGTGCGCGAATCGAGGCGGGAATTTTGAAATTTTATTTGGGCGAAGATGAGAGTTGTGCGTTCTTTATTTTGGTGAAGAAATCAACTCGATTCGATTAAAGACCCGCTCTAGAAAATTCGGAGAAAACGCCTCGACGAGCAGTTTATTTGGGCTGAAGGAGGAAAAAGACGAAATAGGGAAAAAGACGAAACTGCAGGTTAAATAAGAGATAAAGAAAATAGATAAATAAATAAATGGTTTTAAATTACAAAATAATGAAAATAAATAATGTTAATAATTTAATAAATAATTTTATGGTGATTTTTAATAAATAAAATAAATTAATTAAATAAGGTAAAATAAATAAGTACCTTTATTAATAGGTATAGAATACATATATGATAAATACTTTATTTTATTTTTGATTATTTTCATATTTTGTAATTTTTTTATTTTATATAATTAAAATAAATATTTAAAAATACAATATGTGCACAAATAAATAATAAAATAAATAAAAGTATGTACAATGTATACATATATACAAGTATACCCATAAGGTCCCAAAACCTACTTTTTGCATATTAACTCTGATTTCAGTGAAACCACTTTTATTTGATAGATATCTTTTATAAAATGAACTTTAAAAGTGAGTACACTCAAATCGGAGTTCATATGGCTTAGTTATGAGGTTCGGAAGTTAGGCTTTACGGCTTTTAGATTTTGAGATTTATTGGTATTTATTCACAATTATTTTTAAATTATATTTTTGTATTTTTTTATGTATTTTTATGAACATTTCAGAAAAAGAATTAAGTTATTTGGAATTACAAATAAATAGATAGAAAATTAAGAAGTTTTATACACATAATGTACATATATGCAAAGGGGTCCAAACGCTAAAACTCACACATTTTATTCCATGATTTTTTTTTATATTTTTAATAAATAGTATTAATTGTAAAATGAAGTTTAAAAGTGAGTTTGGTCAATTTGGAGTTTTCTATAAATAGTTATGAACCTGGGAAGTTGGACTTTTAGGCTTTTTTAGGTTCATTGTATTTATTTATTTATTAATTAAATAATTTTTCTGATATTTCTATAAATTAGTATACATTATTACACACAACTTTCAAGAAGGAAATATTTTTATTTGAAGTTGTTTTATTGATAAATAAAATATGTGGAAATATGTACAAGGTGGAAAATAATGAATATATACAAGTGAGAATTGGTTTTCTTGATTTTTATAAGTTATGGACCTTATCTCCCCCTACTTTATTCCTGGTCGATCAGGTCAATTCTTGACCTTCTCTCGGGGTTCGGGTCAGTCTGCATTTATTCCATAAATACATCCTTCTTTATTTTTTTTCTTTTTCTTTTCTTCTTTATTCTTTTATTTTGGTTAAAAAGAATGTTAAATATACATTATTAACAAATAGACGGTGAATGATAAATAATGAGAATTAATGCATATGTACATGTATTTTACTAAGGATTCTAGCTAAAATAAAAGAATAAAGATGATGAATCATGGATTCATCAGTTGTCTCCCTTCTCATGAACGAATTCCCAAAGAAGATTGTGTAACCGTGATGGTTAACACCACAAAAAGATCCAAATACCAGGTTGTATTCATTGGTCCTATATGTTGTGTCAAACGATATTGTATCTCCGAATAATTTGTAATCCTCAATGGAGGCACTATCAATCCATATACACTGAGTAAGCCTGTTATCATCATCGGTTGTGTAAGCATAGTAAAATTCAGGTGTATTGGCCTTACAACTTTCAAAATGTTCAATTAGAAGGTGCACATCCATCCCAATACGTTGTTTCTTCTCCTTTCTGTTCAAGTTATAAATATCTCGAACAATGCTACCAACTTGACCACTGGACATGTTTATGAAAGCTGACTGCTTGGATACAGGTATGTTTACATCATTCATTGACTTGACAAGCATTTTAGTGGCTTTTGAAAAACGTCTATTTGGTCTGAGGTATCTGCGTTTAGATGGAGAAACAAGATTGTGATTGTGATCAGGTTCAAAATTCGATACAAACCAATCATTGAGATCAGGCCTATATGAGACAGACATGAAAGCTTTGCACCCAGTCCTTGATATGCCAACACAGCGCTCCTCCTTATAAAAAATACATTCATCACTCTTATCACTTCTTGCATTGTCCACTGACATTGTTTTATCTGTATTTTTAGAAAACCCCTCTTTCCAGCAAACAAAAGATTTAAATATAATTTTGCGCTCCTTGGAAATCTTATCTTTACCAACTCTAGAGCTTGCTTTCCTAACATTGAATCCAATCTCAGTTGCGTATGCCTCATAAAATGTATATGCATCTTGAATAGATAGAAATATTTGGCCTATATGCGGTGTGATAGCATTGACAGGGTCACTGATAGAGCAGTTATCTGAAATTCATTAGAAATATGGTTGCAAAAATTAGTTATTTTTAATTTAAAGTATTACCTATAAATGTAAAATAATGTCAGATAATGTAAAATGATGCCCGTATATGTAAAATATCGGGTAATGGACTGGAAATGTCACCATTTGGACGATATTACATAGGATCATATAATGTAAAATGATGTTCAAGATTGTAAATTGTAGTTCATTAATGTAAAATAATGAACTATACCATCAAATATACATAATTTACGTAATTTGCAAATTTTTATTAACAAGAACATATAAATGAACAAAGGCTGCAAAGCTTTAAAACATCTGTGTAGTTCAGCATACCTGGTTGATGTAAATTATCATCAGTTCGTGCCCCGAGTCCAATAAGTTCACCCTCTCCGTCAGATAACTGGAGAAACAAAATATAATAATGTCACATATTAACATAAAAAAGCCCAAAATATTAAAGCATAATACGACTTCGATTCAAGAACAAGATCGTCTTTCAACAAAAATTACAATATTTCTCGTGATTTGCATAAATAAAATTATTAACCGGAAATGAAAACCGTACATTACCTGGGCATTATCTCTGTAAAATTCCGGATCTACTGTTTCGTCGATTTCCATTGAATTTCACGGAGGTATGTCTCCAAATTCTGAATACTGGTTCAATGAAACGTTAAGGAAGAAAACGTATTTTAGGAAGAAATAGAATTCAATTCGAACATAACCAATCCGCTAGAAAATAGGAATTCAATTGATTTACACCGTATCTGTCGTCATTAATAGAATATGATAATTTTCTATAAATAGCAAATTCCAATTAATAGAGTCGTAGTGGTATCGACTCTCCAAAGGTGGTTTTTACTATGGCCGTCGATGGTAATCTGACGGGTCTAATTAAGTGCCGCACCATGTTTGCAATGAGGCGCCACCTCAATTCAAGTTTTTCCTTTATGTATGTATGTATGTATATGTGTGTGTGTGTGGCAATCGTTCAAGTGAATCAAGGAAGTCTGTTTTACCCTCATCAGACGGGGAGCCATAGATGTTTATCAACCTAAAGATCAGCTTAATTTTTATGCAGCTGAATTTGAGAATGGAATAAAAATCAAAATCCTCAGCCACTTCTAGCGCAAAGAAATTTCGATCCCAACCAGTAAGTAAGCCCTCCGTTTTACATTGCAGATTCGAGTGCCAAATAAAATGATCCATGTGAACAAGTGGATGGACTAATGGTATTGTCCTTGATTTTGTCTCCTGTTGAAAAATGATATTTAATATGTGGGCTGATATTAGATTATGTTCTCCATTTCACATGTCCTCCAATTCCCCTAATATTTCAAGAGATAAGGTTGATATCCATGATAAAAAATGAGGTAGTTGTTATCTATTCTATTTCGCAACTTATTTGTTTTCTAGGAAAAAAATTAAAGATAAATTTTTTGAGCGTTAGATGTGAACATATTATTGGCTATTTCTTATTCTTTTGATTGTTATAGATATATTATCTTATGGTGAGTTAGCAAAAAAACATCTGCTTATTAGTTGTTTAGTGTAATACAATTTTATGCAATCTATCATCGTAAATATCATTATTCTTTTGAAATGAATACATTTAATATTTTTCTTTTACGTATATTGTGAAATAAACTTTTATATAAAGTAATTTGCACTATATTATCCTAATTATAAATAGTCCACATGTATCCATTTTATATTCATGTTCGTCTATAGTAATGAGAGAACGATTTTTTCCATATCTGTCAATAGAGACAAACACACATACATACGTCTATGTATGAATTCAAAGTTATATTTTAAAAAGTAAATGAGAAGATTATGTCGATATCGGTAAGTAAACACTACAAAGATAATAAACCAAGAGATCATTGTAGTGCTAATTTGGCCACTATCATTACCAAGTTCTTAATATAAAAATCCGTGGTATTCATGAAGTGGTAGAGGGACTCGTCATGAATGCTAATTATCAAACCATCATATTTCAGATAATAACCTAACAAATAATATCAAATAAAGACAGGTTATTCCAAGATTTCGAATAGAATTTGAAGAAGTTGTCTATTGGCATTGATTTGTGAACATTAATATACTTTCACCCTTACAATTTTAAACGAAAAAAATCATATAACATTTATAAGGGTAAATACAAAAAGAGAATTTTATACCCATAACTCTGAGTAATTTTGTAATTACATTCATAACCCCGCATAATCGTGAATTACACGAGAAACCCAGAGTAATGCTTAACCTTTACATGACATAACCCTATGTCAATTTCCATTTCAAATCTCCATTAACTTAGACAAAAAAAATTAAGGGATTTTATCACTTGTGCCCCTCCGAGATATCGCAATATCAGTTATGCCCCTATCTTTTTGGTAATATCAGTTGTGCCCCTCAAAACTTGCTAATTTATCACTTGTGCCCCTCGAGTTAATGATCGTCCATCCACAGTGCAAACGGACGTTAACTTTAAGGACATATGCGGAATTAATTTTTTTAAAAAAAGTTATTTGGTCATTGTATACCCTCTTCTTCATCCTCCTCTTCTTCCTCCTCTTCCCATCCTCTTCCTCCTCCTCCAACCTCCTCCTCCTCCCTCTCCGCCCCCGCCCCTGCCCCGCGCCGCCCAGCTCCGCCTTGAGCTCCCATCCCCTCCCCGGCGCCGGACGCCACCCCCCTGCCCGCGTCTCGCCGATGCTCCAGCGACCGTGCTGCGAGGCGGTGCTCCGCATGCCACGCCTGCAAAGCCGCTTTCTCCTCCCCCAGCCATTATACCTGCACCCCTTGTAACTGTCGCACCCCCTCATTTCTATCTCCCCGTAACCCCCCGATGGCTCTAATTCCATAAAGGGGAGGAAGAGGTTGCAGCTACGGGGGAACCCATCTGGGTAGCTTCAGCTCCAGCCACGAGAACCCATCACCGGAGCTTCACACTCCGGCAAACCCATTCAGGCTTCAAGCCGTATACCTACATCTAGGTCGACCACCACCTTCCCGTCGTATTCTCTGTCATCCCTCCGACGCGGGTATCGCCGACACCGCCTCCGAGCATCCAAGCTTGGAACTCCAGCGCAAACAGCACGGATGACAGCCGCATCTCCTTCCTGACAGGGCATCCTCCATGGCGTGCGCCTTCCTCGCGATCGCCGCGGGGCTCACGAGGCTCTCGTCTTCGAATTCGTGATCCAGGCTGCCATCCAGGGAACCCATCTGCGCAGTGGTGACATCGAGAACATGTTGCACCAATCAAGATCGAAGCTCATGATAAATCTCTGCTTCCTTCTTTAAAGAAAACCAGATTCAAGAACAGGGAAGGTGGGTTAATTACCTCGAGGTGAGAGTGGATCATGGTTAAATGTGGTTGTTGGTTTTTACGGTGAGGAACCAACTCGCAATGAGATCCAGAGCATAACCGCGGGATTAAAAGGAATTTATGGGTTTGGTTACTATGTATTTATGAGGAGGAGAGGAGAGTTGACGGTTGACAAAGGAGGGTGCAGTTATGGGTTCAGAATCAACACACGAGATCGCCTTCCTCGCGATCGCCGCGGGGCTCACGAGGCTCCGGACGCCCAGCTCCGCCTTGAGCTCCCATCCTCTCCCCGGCGCCGGACGCCACCCCCGCCGCCCGCGTCTCGCCGACGCTCCAGCGACCGTGCTGCGAGGCGGCGCTTCAAGCCGTATACCTACATCTAGGTCGACCACCACCTTCCCGTCGTATTCTCTGTCATCCCTCCGACGCGGGTATCGCCGACACGGCCTCCGAGCATCCAAGCTTGGAATTCCAGCGCAAGTACCACGGATGACAGCCGCATCTCCTTCCTGACAGGGGATGCTCCCCTCCTCTGCGCCTTAGCACGTGGGACCGTGCGCCGCCCTCAGTCCAGAACCACCACGCTCGACCTCCGCGGCGCCGCCGTCCTCCATCGCCCCAGATCTAAGAGGAGGTTTGGCAAGAAGAGGGGCTGACCATAATACCCCTCTTAACCACACCATGATTTGAGTAAACTATGGTTATTTCAATTTTTTGACGGTCAATCTGACGGAAGGGCATAACTGATGACAGAGAAAGAAGTGAGGGGCACACCTGATATTATCAAAAAGATAGGGGCATAACTGATATTGCGATATCTCGGAGGGGCACAAGTGATAAAATCCCAAAAATTAAATGTGGACAATTTTACCCATCAAAACATTTATTTTTATAAAATGATGTTTCCTCTTGTTCCCCTTCCTCCAGCCAACCCCCTACTTCCTCCCCTTCCTCCAGGAAGACCCCTGCCCCGTCGTCGCATGTCGAGCTCCTCTCCTCCCCTTCCACTCCCACCTTTGTTCTTCATTTTGACTGAGGGTGAAGACTCGAGCCTCCCCAGCCCACGCTCTTCTCCTCATGTTGGCCCTTACTTTCCTGGTCGCCCTCTACTACTTCCCCCGACGTGCCATCGCCTGCCTCTGTTGCTCCTCATTTGACTCTTCCCTCATCTGCCGTCACTTCCTTCAGGATGCCCAACTCCTTGCCCGCGCCCGCACCTCCCCTTCCCCCACTTCCTCCTCCCTCGCCCGCCTCAAGCCTGACCACATCATCTCCCTCGACCCTTGTGATGCTGCCCCTCACATCCTTCGTGCCCTCGCCCTCGACCTCCAGTGCCATCGTGTATCCGCCCTCCGCTCCCTCGACACAACCCTCTCCCCACCTGCTGCGAGTTTGCTGGCCTGCAAGAGCGCAGGGACATGTCGCGTGGATCTCTTCCTCTTCCTCCAGCACCCCCTCCCCTCCCGCACACGGAGCTCCTCCCCTTCCACTTCCTCCACACCCCCTTCCTCCACCCCCTCCCACACGCGGAGCTCCACCCTATCCCCTTCCTCCAGCCCCCTGCTGCCTCCCCTTCCTCCAAGCCAACCCCCTCCTGCACACGGAGCTCCTCCCCTTCTCCTTCCTCTAGCCCCCTCCTTCTGCAAGCCTCCCCCCTTCAATGCAGTCCTATATCAACATGCCCCCTCCCCCCACCGACCTGTAACGAAGATCCCTTCATGCAAGCTTGTCTCCGCCTTACAAGAAAAAAATCCTTTTCTTTTTTATATTTTGGCTAATCCTAGTCGTTAGGTGTAGATTGGTTAGATTAACTCACTCGTATGGTTGAGTTAACATTTTAAACTAACGGAGGGTTATGGGCGTGAGACGGAGTGAATACACGATGTTTGTCATGTAATTCACGATTATGCAGGGTTATGAATTTAATTAGAAAATTACTTAGGGTTATGTGTGTAAAAATACCTTACAAAAAAGGCCTCAACTATACCTCAATTCCAATTAAGGGACTCATTTTCAACTGTAACTAAGAGGGGCATGATCTTATATTTTTGTCTCGAATAAAGACCTCTATAAGCTTCAACGACCCTTATATGTCGACGTTAAACCTTTAAGTTGACGGTTCAGTCTCTTATTTGTTACAATTGAAAAATAAAAATGAGATCCTTAAATGGGAATCGAGGTATAGTTGGGACTTTTTCTGTAATTATCCCATTTATCCATTTATAAACGTTAGCAACCTATATTTTTCCAATATGTCTGACACCCGTGCTTTTGCACGGGTTCTCCACTAGTATCTATTATTTTTTTTATATTTGTAGATGGGAAAAGTATATTGCATAAGTTGTTTTTCATTTAGTTCATCTGATATCTTTTTGGAAAGTATTCTGCAATATATTTTTTGTTTAAGAAAGAACGATATGTCAAGGTTACGATAAAGCTGCCAATATGTATGGTGGATAAAATGGATTATGAGCTTTAATTATGAAATATTGTAAATATACACAACTTGACTCATTAACTTCAACCGTCTATTTTTTACTTATTTTAGAGAAACGACTCGAGTAAATTGATATCCTACAATGTATAAGTAAAGCTCATATAGGTGGAGATGATCATTAGTTAGAACATGAAGGGTCAAGTAAAGCATAAAAATCCCTGAAATTATTCTATCATGCATTTGATAGAATCTAGAGTAAATTACACAAAAATCCCTGAACTATACACCCACTTTCAGTGTCACACCCAAACTTTTAAAAGTAGCAATGCGGTACATAATCTTTTAATTTGGTAACAACGTGGTCTTTAACTAACAGACTGGAGCTAACACTACTATCTTTTAAATCAAATGGACAAAAATGCCCTCTTTTCATATACGAGGACAAAATCCTATTTTTTTATTTTTCCTCCTCTTCTCAACCTCCAGCTCAACCCACATTCCTCAATTGCTCCGATGTCTCCCCAACTCTCTTGTCTCCTCCGCCTCCCCTTCCAATTGGGTAGAGATGAATGGAGATGCACGACAGAAGAGGACATAAGAAGGGAAAATATGACGAGAATGCCAAACTTTGAACTACTCAACTATGATTTCTTAGTTGATTACAATGTCGTCCCTGACATTTCATGGCCCTAGGCAAAATGAAAAAAACCCTTACATTTTTTTACTAAGAGTAAGTTGTCCTTGGTGTGTTTACGATCAAGTATAAAAATGAAAGATCCTATTTTTGGAGAACAATCGGCCCTCGTACAATCTCATTAAATTTTTAATTTTAACATTGAGATGTTCACGAAATTCAAATATGTAAGGGCCCATTTTTCAGTGAATCGGTTCACCGAAAATTCAATTTTCTAAGGGTCTACTGAGATACATGTTATTTTATTCCTAAACAAGTCATATCACATATAATGTTGGGCCTCCAAAAGCTAATGAGCCATGGGCAATTGCATTTCAAAACTATGCCCAGTGCCAGCCCTGGTTGATTAATCTATATGTGTGTATGTATATGTGTGTGTACTTAGTTACTTGACTAAGTACATGCATAATTTAGGAGCTAAATAGGTCATGTACAAGATCAAATCATGAAACATGATGTCTAATGGATATAAAATGATAAGAACATGATGAAATACGGTGTAAATGGATATAAGATTAAAAAATTAAGAAAAAGATCAATGTCTATTTATCAAGAAACTAGAGCTTGTAAGATATCACAAAGAATTTCACCAATTCACTGGTGAATCAAAATCAAAGAGAGATATAGCATAAATTCCATTCCAGATAGAATTGTAAGAGCATCGGAAACTCCCCAAGAAGGAGATAAGGTATCCCATAGGCCTATTGTGGGACAAGACAGAGTGGAGTAGTAGTTTAGCATACTCGTAAATCCTTATCTATACAACGTCTACCCTTGATCAACATGTTTTAGAGACTCAGGAACATTCCAGACAAACAGTAATGGTAAGAGTTGTGGTTGTTAGACAATTTCCCACGTAGCACAGGTAAGGATGCTCTAAATTCTATAACAGGAAAAGAATGGGAGAAAAATTCGCGTATACAGTCAATTAAGAATCCTATTCTCTCTATACGGTGATGATTAATTTTTTTTGTTAAGTACTGTAAGAAACCCGCCTCTTGAAAAGGCGGCTTCTAGCTTACAATAGCCGCCTCTTCAAGAGGCGGCTTAGGCCAAAGCCGCATTTCTCAAAGGCGGCTTCCGCTGGGTTATAGCCAGTAGCGCAGCAGCGCCCGACCCCCACGCGCACTCGCAAAGGCCCTCCAGTCCCCGGCGACCGCGACCTCCAGTCCCACGCCGCCCCTCCCGCCCAGGCGCCCCCTCCGGCGTCGTCAACTCCCCCGTCCGTCGAAGACTACTCCGTTCATTCCATTGCTACATAGGGCATCCTCACCCATCATCGGGTTGTCCGCCATTGACCTAAGGTGAGCTCCTCATCCCTTTTAGTAACCCTAGTACGAAATTTTATGTGATGTGTGCGTGTATCGATACGTATAGGATGACTACGGATATTTTGTGCTTCTGTCACTATGGAGGAACGATTACGAATTCGGGTACTTATCAAGGTGGACGTATGAAACCGTTGAAGCTAGTTCCGAACATGAAGTTTGATACATTGTTGGAGAAGATTGTCTCGTTATTCCGGATCGAACGTACACACTTTGCTGGCTTGAAATTGCTTCACAAAATGGAGGGGAATGGCAGTAGTTATTTGGCGAATGTTGAGTTTGATGATGACAAACAAGACGTCTTTGAGTATGCTGGAATGATGGGTTCATCGTACCGTCCAATCTTATATGCAACCCATCAAGATGAGTCTTCCCAAAATGTCACCCGAGCATCTTCGCCTGTCACCCGTGCATCTTCACCTATAACTCGAGGTCACGGAGTCGTTACCTTTGATATGAATGACACAATTACTCAAGAAATAGATCGGGTGAGCACTGATGAAGACGTGGCCCCGAATGATACGGAAGATGAAATGGAGAACGATGATGAATCTGAGGAACACATTGTGTCTGATATACCATTCTATAATGTCCGCGGTGGTGATGGCTATATTAGAAATGACGAGGGTGACTACGATGCTGGAGAGGGATTTAGTCTTGCAGATGAATTGAGGAATGGGATGACCTTTAAGTCGAAAGCTGACTTGGTCTATTCTGTCAAGATGTTTCACATCAAGCGTCACTACAATTTTCATGTGCACGAGTCAGATAAGTCGGTTTGGGTTGTCTACTGCAGCGAGAAAGAAAGAGGTTGTAAATGGCGTTTGCGAGGTCACCGCCGTCCACTAGATCGTCAATTTGTGATCTCTATGGTGGATGCACCCCACACATGTTTGCATCGTGTAACTAATCAAGATCATCCTCAACTTGATTGTAATTTCATGGCCCAGAAGTTTCTTAAAAATTTCACCATCCGTAAGAGTCGCTGTTTTACAAGGCATGATTTCTGAGGATTATGGCTACATGGTCAGCCGCAGAAGGGTCTGGGATGCTAGACGCAAAGGAATAGAGATTGTCTGTGGGGACTGGGCCAAGTCCTACAATGAATTGCCATACCTTTTCAGGGCATTTGAAACTTCTATTCCCGGTACTGTTACAGATTCGGATACTACAGCTGTTGATATAGGCCTTGTGTTCGACAGGGCCTTCTGGGCTTTTGGACCTTGTATCAATGCCTTCAGGCACTGTAAGCCTGTAGTTAGTGTTGATGGGACTCACATGTACGGAAGGTACAAGCAGAAGGTTCTTATTGCATGTGGATGTGATGCCGCCAATCACATTGTTCCTCTAGCTTTTGCATTTGTCAACGAGGAAGATGAACCCAGTTGGGCGTGGTTCTTGGAGAGGCTGCGACTTCATGTTTTTAGGGATCATCCAGGTTCTATATGTTTGTTATCTGATCGTGCACCTGGGATTCGTGCATCCCTACGTAATGATGTTGTGCAGTTTCATCCTCCATATGTGTATTGGAGGTTTTGCCTACGTCACGTTGCGAGCAACTTCAACGACGTATTTAAGAATCAAATGATGAAGAAGATGATCAAGCGGGCTGGGAGTGTATACTCGCAGTCCAAGTGGCAGATGTACATGGATAAGTTGAAGGAATGGAAAGAAGATGCTCCCAAGTGTATACTCGCAGTCCAAGTGGCATTTGTTGACTGCATTGGTAGAGAGATGGAGACCAGAGACGCATACTTTCCACATGCATCATGGGGAGATGACGATTACTCTCCAAGATGTTGCTGTCTTGTTGGGTTTGAAGATAGATGGGCTTGCTGTGATTGGACAGACGACTTCGCCGAGCTGGGCGGATCTTTGTGAGAGATTGTTGGGCATTCGACCACATAGACCAGATATTGATGGCGCTCGCCTACGGATGACATGGCTTCGGGACCACTTTTCAGAGCTCCCTGCAGGTGCAGATGCAGATATGATCATCATACACGCACATGCTTACATTTTGCAGTTGATTGGAGGGATTATTTTTCCTGACAAGTCAGGGAACGAGGTGTCCGTGATTTACTTACCACTTTTGGAGGACTTATCAGCGTGTGGGGCTTATACTTGGAGATCTGCTTGTTTAGCCTACCTTTACAGACACATGTGTGTGGCTTCGAGGACAGACGCAGTAGAGATTGGTGGCTCGCTCATCCTCCTGCAGCTATGGGCATGGGAACGATTTCCTCACATCGCGTCGGTGGTACATAGACGTCCATTGTGGCGCGGTACTCCACTAGGTTGTCGCTGGAGAGCAGAGTTTGACGTCACATCAGAGCCTACCCATGTTGTACGACCTTACAGGGATGCATTTGATCTTCAGACTCCAGATCAAGTACCAATACCAAATTGACTTCAACTTCCTATCTTATTTAATTTTTTTAATGACACTACTTATGTAACCTTTATTTAACAGGTTATATGGGAACCATATACCACTGAGATCATGAGCTCTCTCCCTGCATATTGCCTAGAAGGGCAGGATCTATACACTGCTAGGGTACCTCTCATTCATTTCTGTATCGTGGAGTTGTACGTGCCAGATAGAGTCCTACGCCAATTTGGTTCGGTCCAAGAGATCCCGGGACAGTGTGACACGTCTACACATCTTCACAGCATTGACCTCCGAGGGAAGACATCCGTCGATTGGGTGCAATTCCATGCAAACTATGTGCAGATGTGGAACAATCGACGTGAGTACGTCTTGGCAACGACACCAATTGGCCATGGAGGTCAAGCCGTATCTGCGGATTATATGGCGTGGCACAATCGCATCACCCGACGATTTATAGGGAGACATGGATGCATGCTCGATTTGGTGGTAAGTTAGCATCATTTCCGTTCATAAAATTATTTTGTACTGAAGATATTGACTTTTTTTTCCTTTTGTAGGCGATACGACTAGATGAGATTGTTCACCTTCTGGGACCTAATGAGGATGTCATACGATTGGTGACAGACACTCGTCGCCTTCTCGATGACTCTATCCAGCGACAATTCAGGGATGGAGTCCATGAAGATGAAGAGGATGAGGAGGGACTAGCGACAGATGGCACATCTTCCCAGCAACAAGGCCGTGGTAGACGACATGGACGTGCACGCAGAACTCGAGGAGGACGAACACACCCCCATGTCGAGGACGTACAAGCTTCGGGGGTGGAATATCAAACTCCAGCTGTTGAACGCGAGACCGAAGGAATACAACACACTCCACCTGCACCGATGAGAGATAGGCCACATAGCGAGGCTGGACCATCGCATCGCCATTCTCCATTACCTCCGTTGGACTATGATGTAATGGTAGACGAAGATATCTCACAAATTGAGCACATTGATCGTGCTAATCTATTATCTTCGTTCTCAGTTGAGCCAACACTTCCTCAAGAAGCCCCATTACATCGTCATTACACACGAAGGAGGCGACACATGTGATGTTATATGAGTTGTAATGTAGAGTAGTTCTTGCTTCATGTTCATGTAAACTATGTAACTTTTCAACTTCAGTAAATGTTAAGCATTTATGTTGAATGTTCCATTTCAGACTTATGTTAAACTCCTGTTAAAGTTGAATGTTCGAATTTAGTCATGTTGATATTTAGCATGTTGTTTTTTGCTGGGAAACACCAAGCCACAGTCTGTGGCTTGCAAAACAGCAAGCCACAGACTGTGGCTTGCTGTTTTCTTGCTACCCCTTGGAAGCCGCCTTTTAAGGATGCGGCTTCCATATGGAAGCCGCATCTTGAAAAGGCGGCTTCTCTGGAAGGAAGCCGCCTATTCAAGATGCGGCTTCCATACGGTACTTAACAAAAAAAAATTTACCCGCCGTATACGGCGAAAAAGACTTATGACTAGGGGTATACGCGAATTTTTCTCAAAAGAATGGCAAATGCTATAGAAAGAAAAAACGTGACCTTGTTGTGTGTGACAGGGACCTGTTGATTCTTCCGAGGACAAGACATGCCAACTCATAGCTTGTGAGAGCATGGACTTCCAGTATAAGTATCCATCACGATATCTCCATCACAACCCAACCCATAGCAAGAAGCTCGTCTCCAAAGATCCGCAGGAAATGGATCACACAACGGATGCTGCTACTGGTAGTAGATCATCACCATCCCCTCAGGGAAGGGGGAGGGTGCTCCTCTTACCTGCGCCCTTCCAGGGACACCTCAACCCCATGTTCCAGCTGGGAGAGCTCCTCCGCTCGCAGGGTTTCTCCATAACCATAATCCACACAGACTTCCACGCCCCGGATCCTACCCAACACCCCAACTTCTGCTTCGTGCCCATGGTCATCTCGGAATCACTATCTGAGCATGGAGACGATCTAATAGCGTTGATCCTGGCTCTCAACGTAGGGATCAAGGCTACACTCAAGGACACGCTGGAGAGGATCTTGAAAGACGGAGGGAAGGGTGCAGTTCTCATCTGCGATAACGTCTTCTTCGGTGCAAGGGAGGCTGCACAGCAGCTGGGGCTTCCCATCATCGTCCTGAGGACCGGGAGCACCGCAACCTTCCACCTTTTCGCCGCCTTCCCCATGCTCTACGATAAGGCCTACCTGCCCTTCCGCGGTACTATCTTCTTTTCCCTCCACACGTGACACAGGCAAACCTGTCTGCCTTCGTCCATCATCTTTATTTATTTATTGTGTTCTTGTCGGCAACTGCTACCTAATCCAATATAAGTGCGGATACCCAACACACCTATCAGTGGTTCTTCTTCCACACTCGCTGTCTAACACTCACGACTTGGTAATGGTAGTGGTAGTGACGGACTGACATTGGTGACAAGGCAATGGAAGCATCATAGATGGGAGGAGGAGGAGGAGGAAGAGGAAGGGTGGTGCTGCTGCCGTTACCACTGCAGGGACACCTCAACCCCATGTTCCAGCTCGCTCAACTCCTCCACTCGCAGGGCTTCTCCATAACCATACTCCATCACGCACATCTCAACCTGACCCAACATCCCAACTTTAGCTTGCTCCCCATAACCTCTGAAACCCATGGAGTAGATGGCACCAACGATATCATATCGTTAATCCTCTCCCTCAACGAGGGGATCACCGGGCTGCTGAGGGAGAAGCTGCAGAAGCTCGCGTCGGAGGAGCCCGTGGCGTGCTTCATCAACGATGCCATAATGTACCGTGCGAGCGAGGCCGCCGAGCAGCTCGGGCTGCCGAGGATGGTCCTCAGGACGGGAAGCGCCTTCTGCTTCCACGTCTTCTCCGCCTTCCCCGTGCTGCGGAGCAAAGCTTGTCTTCCCATCCGAGGTAGCATCGCTTTCGCAGCTTTTTTATTTAAAAAATCCCTTTTTTAGGGCTGTTCGGTCGTGGTTGGGTTGGGGAAAATGGGGGTGGGGAGGTTGGTGCTGTGCGCGCTGCCGTTCCAGGGGCACATGAGCCCTCTGCTGCAGCTCGGTACCCTTCTCAGGCCCTTCTTCTCCGTCACCATCCTCCACAGCAGCGCCCTCCGCGCGCCGGAAGTGGACTCCGACGACTTCGACTTGGTGCCCATATCGGAGCCCCCGGTGGAGCGCGAGGGCTGCTCCCCCTCCGACGACATCATGACCTACACCGTCGCCCTCAACGCCGCCCTGGAGGCGCCCTTCCGACGCCGATTGGCCGAGGTGGTGTCGTCGGCAGGAGAGCAGGTGTGCCTCGTCTGTGACGTGGCGATGTTCTCCGTGAGGGACGCGGCGGAAGAGCTCTCCGTCCCCTTGATCGCCCTGAGGACGTCGGGCGCCGCCTGCTTCAACATCTACGCCGCCTTCCCCCTCCTGCGGGACAAGTACCCTCCCTTCCCCTCTCTTCCCCGAGGTACCTCTACTCGCTGCTCCTGTGCACTCGCACAACACCAGCATGTGCTTCTTGCTAAGTGGTTTCTGGACTTGTCGGTGTGGAAAATGAGGCCAGCAATGTGAGTGGTTTCTATCCTAGCCGACTGGATATGATATGATCGTCAACCGAAATAGGGTCTTAGGCACCATATTCACTTCTGCCTGTGACCGCTTTCCCCCTGTCGCTAGCTTGAAGTGGCCCCACTTTAAGGGTGTGTTCGATATGTGGGTTTAGGTGGGTTAAACTGGTCGGAGATAACTCATTTTTGTATGTTGATGTTTGGATAGAGGGATAAACTGGGGATGGGTTAGAAGTAAGTTTATTATGATATGATTGTATTGAAGTTTGAAAAAGTGAGTAGTTATTGTGACGTGATTGCATTGAAGTTTGGGAAAATGAGTAGAAGTGGAGTAGTTTATAATTTTTATATGATATGCTTGTATAATATATGTAAAGATATTTATATTTTTTATATTTAATATGTATCTCTTTCTTATTCTCTATTTCTGTTTTCCCTTTTATGTAATTTACCTATATGCCTCTCTACTATATAAGAGAGCCTAGGGTTCTCAGAAATAACAACGCTCTTATTTTTCTCCAACATGGTATCAGAGCGGCGGTCCTAGACCGAAGCTCTCGATTCCCGAAAAACCGTAACCCTACCTCCAGCCCTCTCCTCGTGCGCCGCCGCCTCCTCGCCTCGTGTACGCGTGCCACCGCGAGTGCGCCGCCGCAAGGCTCGCGCGTACGCCTCGCACGCATGCCTCGCATGCACAGCATGCAGCGCACGTACGCAGCGCGTGCACAACAGGTCACGCGCGTAGCGCAATATCTGCTTGCGTGTTCCCTTCTTGCGCGCCTGCTTACGCCTCGTGCAACACTTGCTCACGTCTAGCGCACCTTCTCGCGCGTCGCCTCGCGTGCTATCTCGCGCTCACAACCCTCGCGCGTGACTTGTCTTCCGCGCGCGGCACCCTAGCAAGCTTTGTGCGTATCAGCTTCGTCAGTTGGTTGATGGGTTGGTGTGCATGAGTCTACACGTGCACCCAAACCCATATATGTCTGTGTAGACACACAAACTGTGATTTCTTGCACCCGTAGCAGTCTTCTTCCGACAATATGTCAGAGAACAAGGTTGATGTACCCGCCACTGACGCATTCAGAGGTCCAGCGCATATTGTGAAAATGGACGGGACAAATTATGAGTTCTGGGCTATGCAGTTCATGATCCTGATGAAGTCGAATGGTAATAAGCATATTCTTACCGAAGAGGAGCCGGTGGAGAAGACTGGAGTGAATACCTCGTGGGAGGCGGACGATGCGTATGCCAAAGTCTGGCTATCTGGGACGTTGACGATACAGATCGCCAACGATGTACTGCATCAGCCTACGGCTAAGGCTATGTGGGATATTCTAGCGGCTACATATTCGCAGGTGCAGAACGAGACGAAGATACTTCAGTTGCAACATGATATTTTTACAGTCAAACAGAATGGGCGCCCCCTTCACTCACTGTACACATCCCTACGAGGGATGTTTGACAAGCTCCATAGCTTCATGCCGTTGACGGCTACTCCTGAGCAGCAGAAGACATACAGGAATGCTACCATGGTAGGTGTATTCCTGGTTGCCCTTGATCCAGAGTACGATGCTGTCCGGTCTCAGATTCTTGCTGACGCCACTATTCCTCCTATGGAGGAAACTTTTTGCCGATTGAGTCGAATTACAATCCCAAGCTCGATTGCCAGCCAGACACCTTTAGCGATGGCAGCCTCCAGAGGAAGAGGTGGCTCCTCTATCTTTCGTGGCTGTGGCCCCCGGGGTCGTGGGGGTCGGACTTGTCAACCATGCAGTTATTGTCGTCGTCCTGGTCACTCCGAGGATACATGCTACTCTAAGCATGGCTTTCCTGCATCGGCTCGGGTAGCAGAACAAGTTGAGTCCCTTGCACCTTCCTCGTTGGACCAGCGATTCGATGATCTTGTTGCCAGACTAAGGAATATCATGCCTCCTGATACAACTCCTGGAGGCCAGTCAGATGTGGTTGTCTCTGCCTCTGCCAGTTCACCTGCCACAGCCAGTATCTCAGGTAGTTCTTATGCTCTCACCTCTTGTGGTGGATCTATGATTACGAACTGGATTATGGATTCTGCAGCGACACTTCATCTTTGTGAGGACAAAGACCAGCTCACTGCATATTGATCGGTCTCTTTAGGATGAGCTGTGGTGATAGCCAATGGGACACATTCCCCGATCACAGGATATGGGGAGATTAATCTGACGCCTTCCATGAGACTGCAGAATGTGTTATATGCTCCTGATTTCTCTATGAACTTACTATCCATTAGCCAGATTACAAAGGATTTGAACTGTCGAGCTATTTTTGACTCATCGTCTCTTATTTTTCAGGACATACCCTCGGGCAAGGTGATTGACTATGGCCGTGATCAGAATGGTCTCTATCGTCTGGTCCATACTCCCTATGTCGGTGCATCTCTCCTTTCTACAGGTTCAGACTATCCATATATCTGGCATCTCCGATTTGGTTATCTTCCTTTTCAGAAGATGTGTCGTGTTTTGCCCCAGATTTCTCCGAAGTCGTCCTTCTAGTGTGAAGCGTGTCAGTTGGGAAAGCATCATCGGTCTACTTTCCCGAGTCATCAGAGTCGAAGCAGTAGCTCCTTGTTCGAGTTAGTCCATATTGATATTTGGGGTCCCAGTCGTATTCATGACCACTAAGGACACATGTTCTATCTTGTTGCAGTAGATGATTTTTCTCGCTTGTCTTGGGTGTTTTTATTGAAGAATAAATCTGAAGCAGGAGATGTGATTCAAATGTTTATCAATGAAGTTCAAAATATTTTCTCTTCTTATGTGAAAATTGTACGTTCTGACAATGCATTGGAGTTCTGTACTAGAGCTCTTTCCTTGTTCTTTTCATCTCGTGGTATAGTTCATCAAACTTCATGTGCTTACATTTCACAACAAAATGGTGTTGCAGAGTGGAAACATTGTCATCTATTGGATATCACTAGAACCCTACTTATTCAGAGTCACGCTCCACACTCGTTCTGGGGTGATGCGGTTCCCACTGCTTGCTATCTAGTAAATCGCATGCCCTCGTATGTCTTGGGTGAGAAAACTCCTCTATCTATAGCCTTTCCTGAGAAGGAGTTGTTCTCTCTTACACCCCGTGTCTTTGGTTGTGTTGTGTTTGTCCATCAGTTGGTGCCAGGTCTTGATAAGCTCTCTCCCAGGACTGTCAAATGTGTGTTTGTGGGATACTCCAGGACACAGAAGGGATATCGTTGCTTTGATCCACTGCATCGAAAATACTTTGTTAACGCTGTTGGAGTATTCGTGTATGCGCCATATTGAGTTGTAGCAGGGTAAATGGATCCTGGAGAAGATCCATTTACCTCATCCAGTGTTTAGTCCTACACCGCCTAGTGGTGGGACTTGGAGGCTCTGGAGAGGCTATATAAGGAACCCCAGATCTCCTGTACTCATTGAGAAAAAGTAATGCATAGCATGCCCCTTTGAGGGCTTCTCCCGTGGTTTCATCTCGCTCCTCACGGAGTAAGGTTCCACGTAAAATCATGGTGTTCCATGTTCTATCTTTCTTGTTTATGCTCTATTTATCAATCGCTTCCGTATTCTTCATATTTTATAACATGGTATCAGAGCGGGTTCGATTCTTGTGGAATCATGTTATGTTTTAAGATTCGATTATTGTTCATATTCGGATTGGCTTCCGTTGAAGATCACGTTCTAGGGTTTGCTTTGAAACCCTATTTCCAGGCAGCAGTCCAGGCCGCATCCAGGCGGCTTCATGCCGCATCTTCAGCCCGACGGTGCTCGTAGATCCTCACGCTGCTCCTCTGCATCGACCCAACGCGGCAAGGATCCTGGCGGTGTTCCTTCCACTCCTGGCGGCACGATCCAGATCGAAGAGCCCTTCTACCAGGCGTAAGTCCAACGCGCGTTCTCGCCACCAACTTCCAAGCGTGTTCTCGCAACCCCAACGCGCCAACCTCCAAGTCCAGGTCTGGGGCGATACCCTAGTCCTCGTGCAGGCAGCGCGAGGCAACCCCATTGGCGGCACATTCTCCTCCCTGAAACCACGATTGATGCCGCAACCTCCAGGCCCCTCGCAGGCGCGACTCTCCAACCTCCGCGCGCAGGGCCTCCAAGTGGGCGACAACGCCTCCCTTCAGTCGGCGATGCGCCCCCGTGTCTTCTTCGTGCGACGACATCCCCTGCGCTCCCGACTCCAGCGCCCACGTGCCCAAGCAGCAAGCGATGCAGGCGATCTTCCAAACGGCGTCACCCTCCAGCAGATGGCGCGCGATGCAGGTCCCCCATCGGTGGTGACCTCTCGCCCTCCCTCCATGCGCACTTATGAGACCGCGCGACCCCATAGGTGATGCAGGAGGCGCCCCCAATACCCCATCCAGTGCTCTTCAGGCGGCAATTACCGCGCAGGTAGTGTAGTTACACCAGCATCCTCCAGATCGAGATGAAGAAACCCCTGTGGCGGCGCACCCTTTCGAGAAGAGGGTTCCCAGGAACCCTAAAGCCCGAAGGATTGACTCTTTTTTTTTAAAAAAATGTGTGGGTTATTTATTGTATGGTGTGGGCTACGTTTTTTTTTAAAAAAGAAGAGGGGGAGAGTGAGGGCAGCACTGTGTTCAAAAAAAGGAGAAGAAAAGTCGTACATAATTAAAAAAAGAGTGAAAAGCCGAGAAAAAATGTCAACGGCTTATAAAAAAATGTTTAAAAAAAATGAATGACGGCTTAAAAAAAAGACAAAGCCGCAAGTTTCATGTTCTTGTTGTTTACCCCCTATTTATCTTGTCTTCTCCCAACTTTGTCGATGTTCATGTTCCGACAAGTATGGGAGAAATGGGGAGTATATATGTAGAGTCACAGGTCTTATATTCCAGATTCAAATATCAGTCTCCAGACCAGCCAGATATCGGACTCTACGGTTCAGTTTCAGACTCGACATCAGACATCTCCGAGTCTCCAGTTTCAGACACGCATATGATTGCGGTCTTATTTCATATGAGCATATGTTGCCATCATTTGTTCGTGGTCCCCATCTTTTCATGTTGTTCGACCAGAGTTTTCATGTGAGCCATAGGGACTCCAGAGTAGAGGACCATTCCCTATGCCATATTGGCAAGGGTTTTCATGTGGTATCATAGGTACACCAGAGTAGTGCACCATTCTCTGAGCCAGATGGGAGAGACTCAGTTCCCCGAAGAGGAGACTTATTTCTGACTCCATTCTCAGCGACCGTGGACTCCGACGAGGATTGCACAACCACAGCCTTTTCAGTTCGGCCCTTTTCAGAGATGGAGCAGTTGTCCGCATTATTGTGGCGGGCCAGAGTACTCCGACGAGGAGATACATTTTTCAGTTGCAGTGACTCTAACATGCGCAGTTCAGAGCACATGCTCTCCGACGAGGAGATTCAGTTGACTCACACTCCAGCCTGTTCGTCCTCCTTACCTGCACGGCATGAGAAGCAACGTCCTCGACTGCAGCAATGTGCGCGTTGGATTGATATTGTCCGTAGTGTCCTGTAGCGTTGAGTTGAGTTTCTTTCTGTTTGTCCAAGCTGAGCATTGCATGCTCCAACTTGAGGGGGAGTGTTGGAGTATTCGTGTATGCGCCATATTGAGTTGTAGCAGGGTAAATGGATCCTGGAGAAGATTCATTTTCCCCATCCAGTGTTTAGTCCCACACCGCCTAGTGGTGGGACTTGGAGGCTCAAGAGAGGCTATATAAGGAACCCCAGACCTCCTGTACTCATTGAGAAAAAGCAATGCATCGCATGCCCCTTTGAGGGCTTCTCCCGTGGTTTCATCCCGCTCCTCACAGAGTAGGGTTCCACGTAAAATCATGGTGTTCCATGTTCTATCTTTCTTGTTTATGCTCTGTTTATCAATCGCTTCCGCATTCTTCATATTTTATAACATGGTATCAGAGCGGGTTCGATTCTTGTGGAATCATGTTATGTTTTAAGATTCGATTATTGTTCATATTTGGATTGGCTCCCATTGAAGATCACGTTCTAGGGTTTGCTTTGAAACCCTATTTCCAGGCAGCAGTGAAGGCCGCATCCAGGCGGCTCCATGCCGCATCTTCAGCCCGACGGTGCCCGTAGATCCTCGCGCCGCTCCTCTGCATCGACCCAACGCGGCAAGGATCCTGGCGGTGTTCCTTCCACTCCTGGCGGCACGATGCAGATCGAAGAGCCCTTCTACCAGGCGTAAGTCCAACGCGCGCTCTCGCCACCAACTTCCAAGCGTGTTCTCGCAACCCCAACGCGCCAACCTCCAAGTCCAGGTCTGGGGCGATACCCTAGTCCTCGCGCAGGCGGCGCGAGGCAACCCCATTGGCGGCACATTCTCCTCCCTGGAACCACGATTGATGCTGCAACCTCCAGGCCCCTCGCAGGCGCGACTCTCCAACCTCCGTGCGTAGGGCCTCCAAGTGGGCGACAACGCCTCCCTTCAGTCAGCGACGCGCCCCCGTGTCTTCTTCGTGTGACGACATCCCCTGCGCTCCCGACTCCAGCGCCCACGTGCCCAAGCAGCAAGCGGCGCAGGCGATCTTCCAAACAGCGTCACCCTCCAGCAGATGGCGCGCGATGCAGGTCCCCCAGCGGCGGTGACCTCTCGCCCTCGCTCCATGCGCGCTCATTAGACCGCGCGACCCCATAGGTGATGCAGGCGGCGCCCCCAATACCCCATCCAGTGCTCTTCAGGCAGCAAGCACCGCGCAGGCAGTGTAGTTGCACTCGCATCCTCCAGGTCGAGATGAAGAAACCCCTGTGGCGACGCTCCCTTTCGAGAAGAGGGTTCCCAGTAACCCTAAAGCCCGAAGGATTGACTCTTTTTTTTCAAAAAAAAATTGTATGGGTTATTTATTGTATGGTGTGGGCTACGTTTTTTTTAAAAAAAAAGAAGAGGGGGAGAGTGAGGGCAGCACTGTGTTCAAAAAAAGGAGAAGAAAAGTCGTACATAATTAAAAAAAAGAGTGAAAAGCCGAGAAAAAACGTCAACGGCTTATAAAAAATGTTTAAAAAAAATGAATGACGGCTTAAAAAAAAGACAAAGCCGCAAGTTTCATGTTCTTGTTGTTTATCCCCTATTTATCTTGTCTTCTCCCAACTTTGTCGATGTTCATGTTCCGACAAGTATGGGAGAAAGGTGGAGTATATATGTAGAGTCACAGGTCTTATATTCCAGATTCAAATATCAGTCTCCAGACCAGCCAGATGATCAGACTCTACAGTTCAGTTTCAGACTCGACATCAGACATCTTCGAGTCTCCAGTTTCAGACACGCATATGATTGCGGTCTTATTTCAGATGAGCGTATGTTGCCATCATTTGTTCGTGGTCCCCATCTTTTCATGTTGTTCGGCCAGAGTTTTCATGTGAGCCATAGGGACTCCAGAGTAGAGGACCATTCCCTATGCCATATTGGCAAGGGTTTTCATGTGGTATCATAGGTACACCAGAGTAGTGCACCATTCTCTAAGCCAGATGGGAGAGACTCAGTTCTCCGAAGAGGAGACTTATTTCATACTCCATTCTCAGCGACCGTGGACTCCGACGAACAGCTCATGGTCATGGTCCGTCATCCAACAGGCCTCAGGTTTGTCCTGATAACTTGATTTCTAACGATGAGTCTGCAGATCTATTGATACAGGGAACGCAACAGGATGACGATTATGGAGATTTGGACGTGCCTATTGCTATTAGGAAGTAGAGGCGTACTTGTGCATCCTATCCACTTGCCTCCCAGGTTTCTTTTCATTGTCTTACGGGCGATTGCCAGAGATTTGCAGCTGCTCTATCTGCAGTAGAAGTTCCACGGAATTACCAGGAGGCACTACAAGATAGCGAAGGCGCCTTGCTATGGAAGAAGAAATACCAGCGTTACAGTCTCGTAGAACTTGGACACTTGTTTCTCCTCCTCCCGGAGCGTCTATCGTTAGCTGCAAGTGGGTGTTTACTGTTAAATACCAAGCTGATGGAAGCCTTGATCGGTACAAGGCCCGGCTCGTGGCACGTGGTTTTACTCAGACCTATGGAGTTGATTACTTGGACACGTTTTCTCCGGTTACTCTACACTCTACTTTACGTATCCTTCTTTCAGTTGCTGTAGCACATGATTGGCCGTTATTCCATCTTGACGTGAAAAATGCATTTTTATATGGAGATCTACAAGAAGAGGTCTATTTTTTTGAATCCTGGAACGAGGGGATACACTCGTTGGTGCTTGCTCCACAATTTTATTTCAATGGACGAAGATAAAAATACGGGGGGAAATACAAACACACGCCCACACTAGAGATCGATTACAAAACCTATTCCTCCATCAAACGCTTGGCATGAATCCCCACGTTCTCCTTATAGAATCGCTGGCCCGAGAAAAACAAGTCATTCCTACCTCTCCAAACCGCCCACAGTATGGCCAAGGGATACAACAACTCCCTCCTTGGCCTATCTTTATTTGCCAGAAGCGCATCACAGAAGGTCTGGAGATTGTTAGTGCAACACCAGGCCAAACCAGCCCCCTGCCAAATTTGAATCACCACGGAGAACTTGAAGAAGAGGTGTTCCACGGATTCAATCGCCTCACTGCACAGCAGGCACCTGTCAGATACGTTTCCTAAAAGTCTGGCACATTGGTTTCTCGTCATTAGCCTTTGCCTCCTGAAAAGCCATATGAAGAAACCAATTCTCTCAGGAAGCTTGAGAGCCCACAAGAACGCACAATCCCGGATTAGAATCTCCGATTGCGACGACGGCAGCCTATTGATAGCCCCAAAAGCCTTCTTGACCGTGAATGGACCCTCCTGCCAACACCAGTGGTCTCTCCCTACCGAAGGGCATCCAACCTCCCTCACAACATCGAGCAAGGCCAAGAAATCCTCCGATTCCTGGTCGAAGAAGTTAGCGGAGAACGTCGGGCACCAATTACCATCTGACCAGCAAGCTGCTACCGAAATCATTTTGTCTTCAACTAGAGCATATAAGCGAGGGAAGTGCGAATAGAGGGCCCCTCCCCCCGTCCAGTCGTCCGACCAGAAGGAAAAGGATTCCCCCCCACCAAGGACCAGCCTAAAGAGCGCAATATTTTTCAAGAAAACCTCCACGACCCCCTCCAAAAAGGGGTGGAAGAGCCTAAGCGGTCGAGCTGCGTCGCCCCCCCACATCATAGATCCTGCGTACCACAAGAAGAGGTCTATATGCAACAGCCTTCGGGGTTTGCTGCTGAGGGGGAGTGTCAACAGGTTTGTAGACTCCATAAGGCAATATATGGCCTTAAACAGAGTCCTAGAGCGTGGTTTCAAAAGCTTTCAGATCTGATTGAATGATATTGATTCAAGAGGTCAAATGCAGATCATTCCTTATTTGTGCAGAAGACGTCTAGAGGTAATGTTGATATCATGATGTATGTTGATGATATTGTTGTTACAGGAGATGATGAGCATGGAATCAAGATGGCAAAAGAATTTCTAGGCAGTCAATTTATGACTAAGGATCTGGGCAACCTAAGGTATTTCTTGGGGTTGGAATTTGCTAGAAATGCACAGGGTCTTGTGATGACCCAAAGAAAATATGTTACAGATATGCTTGTAGAGACTGACATGATTGGATGTCGACCTTCCACTACTCCTATGGATCCTAGCATGAAGTTATATGATGATGATACAGATGAAGTCGATAAGAGAAGATACAGAGAGATGGTTGGAAAACTCATTTATGTTATAATTACCAGACCGGATATTGCATTTGCAGTGAGTCGAGTGAGTCAATTCATGGAGCAACCTCGACAGGTACATATGGATGCTATATATATGATATTGAGATATCTAAAATCATTTCCAGGCTCAGGATTACTATTCAAGAAAGGAGAAACACTCTGTATCTGCATATGCTGACGCGGATTATGCAGGTTGTCCTAAGGTTAGGAAATCGACTTCGGGATTTGCAGTATTCGTTGGCACTTCTCTCGTTTCTTGGAAAAGCAAGAAACAAACTGTTGTAGCAAGATCAAATGCCGAGTCCGAATACAGGGCTATGGCTCAAGCAAGTACAGAAATGATGTGGGTCCGAGCAGTACTAGGTGATCTACATGTAGAGGTTCCTCTACCCATGGAGTTACACTATGATAACCAGGTTGTTCTATTCATTGCAAACAATCCTGCGTTCCATGAGAGAACAAAACATATTGAGGTAGATTGTCACTACACCAGAGACATGATTCAGAAGGGCCTGATTTCTACTTCCCATGTTAGCTCTGGAGAGCAAACTGCAGACATCTTCACCAAGCCACTGCCTAGAGGATCATTTCAGAAGTGTTCATCCAAGCTGAGCATGATCGATATCTATGCTCCATCTTGAGGGGGAGTGTGAAGATATTTATATTTTCATATTTCATATGTGTCTCTTTCTTATTCTCTATTTCTGTTTTCCCTTTTATGTAATTTACCCATAGGCCTCTCTACCATATAAGAGAGCCTAGGGTTCTCAGAAATAACAACGCTCTTATTTTTCTCCAACAATATATTATTTTTTGATGGAATTGATGATGGAGAATTGATTTATTTATTTTTTTAAAAAGATAAAAAGTGGGGCCCGCGTAGGAGTGAGAATGTATGGGATAAGGGGGTAAAGAGCCGAACGACACCTAACCCCATGGAGGCTTTTCCCAGGCACTAAGGTCGACATCTTTACCGTCCTTTATTATATTCATTCCATAGGGTCATCAGTCTCAATAGGTGTAGTAATTAAGAAGACAGATGTGCTAGACTCCCCTAGTCCTTCAGGCAGGAGATTCAACTAGATTTGGTCTCCCCTCTGACTACGTTGGTACCTCAATCGTAACTGACCATCTCCCATTTGACCATGTTGGTACCTCAATTATAGCAGACCACAATGCACCAAGACTCGAGAAAGTTAAGGAAGTTGTCCTAGGCAAGAGCATTGTGCACATATCGAATCCTTAGACATATACAATAATTATATGGTTAGCTGGAAGTCCTAAAACATTAAAAGATGATGCAATTTGTCTATGATGCATGATCACCGAGTGATGCAAAGAGGGAAGTAAAAAGAATGCAATCATGGGTTTTAGTGGAAGGGAATGTATATATTCACAAGAAGCTTTGTCGAAAAAAGGCAGGTAGTCTTCACTAGTTGGGCCTCCCAAATTGATATGCTCGAATGAGAATTGAACTGAACTTGTGTTAGGATTAAAGTGATATGCTGAGTTTCGAATGAGAATTGAACTGAGCTTGTGTTAGGATTAGAGTCAAATTAGGATTAGGAATCTTAATGGGATTGGACTCCTAATTTTAATAGTTGTGGAGTTGTATTCTATTTATAGTCCTATTACGAATAGGACTATAGAGTTTTAACGGGCTATATATAGAGGGGGTGGGAGGCATTGCCTCCACACCACCACAAGAACAATGTAACCCCTAAAGAAAGGGGAGAGAGAGAAGAGAGGAAGAGATCAAGGGAACAGAGAGAGTTATATTCATTCTCCTTTTAGTGATCTTTCTTCTCAGGTGGTCACGAGAGGTGACTGACCACCGTTATATATGGTTGCTCTTTTCTTCTCGTGCTTTCATATCCGAGGGTTCATTCGGTATCCGAGCAAAGACGATACCGACCGGTCGTATCCATAGATTTTCTATCCCCAACAGCCGATATCCGAGAAGAGACGATATCGGCGGGTTGTGTTCCCATCAACTGGTATCAAAGCTGAGTGGGTACCGCTTCAGTTCTCAACAACTGGTATCGGGGCCAGGTTCAGCTTTGTTGAAAGGATACGATGCGACAGATTAGAGCGAGGTTCGACATCGAGGAGACAGTGCGATGCAATAGATGGCGATCCTTAGAAGCCGTGATATGGTGGTCTCTTCGAGAAATCGACCTGAGGCGTCGAAGAGTACTGCTAGCGGCGGCTGGCAGGAAATCGTGCAAAGTGGCATGTCGAGGGCACCCAGCGATGGGTGCGTCACCCGGAGACAGTGAGTCCATGCTAACGAGACTTGCAGATGACGAGGATGGTCCAGTACAGACTCAAGACGATGAAGAGATCGTGATGGAATTCAACTCAAGGGGGAGATTGTTAGGATTAGAGTCAAATTAGGATTAGGAATCCTAATGGGTTGGACTCATAATCCTAATAGTTGTTGAGTTGTATTCTATTTATAGTCTTATTGGGAATAGGACTATGGGGTGTAACTGGGCTATATATAGAGGGGGTGGGAGGCATTGCCTCCACACCAACATAAGAACAATGTACCTCTAGAGAAAGGGGAGATAGAGAAGAGAGCAAGGGAATGAAGAGAGTTGTACTCGTTCTTCTTTTAGTGATCTTTCTTCTCCAGTGGTCGCGAGAGGTGATCGGCCACCATTATATCTGATTGTTCTTTTCTTCATGTGCTTCCATATCCAAGGGTTCATTCGGTATCCGAGCAGAGACGATACCGACTGGTCATATCCGGCAGAGGTTTGTATCCCCTACAACCGATATCTAAGAGGAGACTATATCGACTAGTCGTGTTCCCATCAACTTGCTTATAGAGAAAAGAATCTAGACTTAGGGACTGATTGAACCTTATGAGCCCCTCGGTTGAGCGATGGTTGCAGCTAAGTCCATGCAACAACTTGGCTTGTTGTAAAGGGACCTTTCATTTCTCACAACTACCGAGAAATATAAGGCAAATAAAGCCAGTCTTTATTTGCTCCGCTCGCCTCCTACCCTCTCCTACTATGGATTATATACCATCTTAAACAGGTTCCTTGCATATGCTCTTCGATTACCTTCATTATTCGAGGATTTCGAGTTATAACTACCACAAATCCACACTTGACACTCTAGTAGTGATGGAAGAGGAAGCGGTAAAGACGATCAACTTGACTGATTATCAAACCTGGGATTCATTTACTTATCTTCCCTTGATTGTTTATTGGCTTAATACTGACTTCAACAGAACCTATGCCTACCTTGTCTACTATTGTTGTATATGTGCCGCCTCCCTGGGATATGATGTGAAGCATCTGGTGTAGTTGTCCTTGCAAGTGTGCCAATGAGTGCAGTCACTAAAACCATTCTTCCCCTTGGTTCCTGTAAACCAAATCACAAATACAACCACTTAACCAAGGGAAGTATGCTCAATACTTGAGCAACCCTCCTCCTAGGTGTGAAAAGACTGTCGTGTAGGTCATAATAGATCTTTTTGGATGCGCTAGGAAATTATGAATGATGTCTTTTGTAGACAATAGTTGTGATGAAATTTTAGTTTTACTAACTCCGAATCCCATATGGAAGTATGCTCAATACTCGGTTCCTGTGATGAGTTTTCTGTGGGACTATACTTGGGGGTTGGGGTGTTACATGATACCCTATAATCAATTGTTGTGGGCTTATATAGGTCAAGTCTATATGTTGAATGCTTCTAGTCCAAGCTTTCTTCCTTGCAATCTATAAGTTGTCAAGGAGTCAATTGTTTAGTTCTCTCATTTCTATTAACCAATGGGTGAATAAAGAGGGAAAATGTCAGTTGTCAGTCTACTTGTATGGGAACCAATTTGCAGGTCCTAGAGAGAGCCATAAAATTTAGAGTTGAGACTTGATATAGCTGTCAACTCCAGAAATCAATCTATGGCATAAAGCAAGAACCAAGAGCCTGGATTAGCATATTAAGCTCGTCTTTTCAACTGCTTGAGTTTACGCTTTCAAAAACATACACCTCATTGTTTATTTATTATAAAACAAATTGTAGGAGTACTCCAATACCTAATCAAACAAGACCAGACATTATATATGTTGTTTATCACGCGTGTTTGTACATGAAAAATCCTAACAATAGCCATTAGAAATACGTAAAGCGTGTTTTTATGATACCCAAACGGAATCTCGACTCATGGGTTACATATAAGCGAAAACTCAAGCTTGGAGCTCAAAGACTACTCCGATGCCGACTCAGCAGGATGCACTAAAGATCCTATTTTATATATATTGGAAACATTCTCATTTCATGGTCCGCAAGAAGCAAGAAAGATCTCTAGATCTTCAACAGAGTGAATACAAAGCACTTGCTGATGTCGTTGAGTTAGTCTGGCTATAAAAACTACTACAGGAATTACAACAATAACTACTTGTACCTACACTTTGGTGTGGCAACATTGGAGCAACTTATCTCAGTGCAAGCCCTGTATTTCATGCATGAATAAAACATATTGTAGTTGATTTTCATTTGGTTAGAGATCAAGTAGCAGGCAAGCACATGATTATCAAGTTCACATAAAGTAAGGACCAGCTTGCAGCATTATAACAAAGCCAGTCTCACGAGTACCATTCAAAGACATAAGCTTCAAGTGTGCATACAACAGTGAGCAGACACAATTTCTTAGATTGTGGCGAGATATCAGCCAGTCTCCATAAAAGACCAAGTTTTGCGGAGACTGTTTCTCCCCCTCAACTCACGTGAACAACAGTTCACTGTTGCACTTACTTCGTGAGCATAATTCATCAAGCAACTATCCACCAATACTCTCCATATATGTGTTGCATTCGTTGCTTGACACAATCGATGATTTCTTTCACATGAGTAGTGAATCCGAACATGAAATCATTATAAACATTAAGTTTTAAGGTATAGAACCCAAGTTAACAGTTGCCCAACATAAATGGTTCCCGCTTCGAGTCCATGTCATACCATCATTTCCTCTTCCTTAATGCTCATAGTCTTCCGATCAATGCCAAATTGGGTGGTAGTAGGTACTTCTCCACTTCATGAATGCTATGCTCACCACACACTTGAGTTCGCTATCTCACTGTAGGAAGAATGGGAGGCATGCACCTAGCTGTCTATATAAAGGGGCTAATTCAATAACGAAGAATAGCAGCATTGTCCCATGTCATACCTTCTCCATTATAGACCGGGTTTCGAGGAAAGAGAATTAATCAGTGCATTTCTATTCTCCACTCTACTCTGGAGTGAAGGATGATTGTGGAAGCCCTTTTTTCATCTACTATCAGACAAGTGGGCTCGATTGTCTACTTGTACAATTCATAGTGGAAGAAGATCAAGGAATTTCTTTACAAAGACTCATGGTCAATCAATCACTCTCCATGACTGGGGGTCAATGCAATCAATTCAGGCCGAGTTAAAACGAAGAGTTAGTTTTCGACAAAGAAAGATAGTTGCTTAGAAGTTATAGGTCAGGCCCGAGTGAGAGTATTGGACTTGGCCAGTGACTTGAAATATGTGTATCAGAGCACCGATGAATGTGACACCTTGTTCGAATTCAAAATGGGGAATCTTTAGCAGAAAGCAAACGAATTCCTAGCATTCAAAAACTGCAAAATATTTTGATGATATATATCAGTTTACAAGGCTTAGGGTCAAGTTATTTCAGATGTATTGTCAATGTTAATGTCTCTAATTTTTAGTTTACTGGTCGACATCTTTCTTTCTGTTAGAAGTAATTACTGCGTTGCCGTATTCTGCTTCTGCCTTCGGCTTTTAAAATAGACATGTTGAACTTTGCAAAACTTTATGAATGTTGAAGTGATGCGGAGTCCATTTCTGGGGTGGGTGGACTGGTTGTAAGAAGTACTGCTATCTTCGTATCTTATATTGTTTCTAAACTAGGAATCTATGTGGTTTATCCCCCTAATTTAAGGATTTTGACCGCCCCCTTAAGTATTATTGCGCAGATTTTTTCAGAAAAAAATATTGCATACGATCTTCTTGTTACATGGAAAACTTCAGGCTAATTAAAAGACTGTAAACAAAAAAATACTTCAAAGAGATATGACTGTAAATTAACTACCATAGATGAAAATATTTTCCTCTTTAAGTCCCGTAATTGTTTGCCAATTGGTGCATGTGTAACTTTAGTTTGATTATGATCCATGGCCTATGCTCCTCAACCTTCTTACTAACCTAAGGGAAACATATTTCATGAGTATAAAGAAGCAACAATAACCACATTCAGTTCTGCGTTTACATTGGTGGTTTTGGTTGCTGATAAACAAATTGCAGTTATGGGTTTTTCATACTCTAAACATCCATTCGAAATCACTATTCGCTGTTTCGAAAACACCCTGAGACTTGATCAGTGTTGGACCTTTTTCATGCCTACCCAAGTAAATGACCAATGTCCATACTTTTTACTAAATCTTCTAAAATGGAGACGGAGAGGCTGGCCTTCAGCAAAATATGTCGTGTGCATCTACTTACTATGCAATGTATTCTACTTCAGAGGGCCTATGACACAACTAGTACTTACAATGCAATGTATTCTACTTCAGAGGGCCTATGACACAACTAGTACTTACAAAGATAAGTTTCAACTTAAATACGTTTGTGATTACTTATCCTGGATGATTGCACTGATTCATGTACATTATTTCTTTGTCATTCATGTACTGGATACAACTATTTCTTTTACAGATCAACAAAGCAATGCACCGGTAACTGAAATCCCACCCTTCCGAGTGAGGGACCTTCCAAACTTTGAGATGTGCAGCCCAGAGAGCACATATGAAGTAGTGACCCAATGCGTGGAGCATGCAAAGGCAGCCAAAGCTCTGATATTGAACACCTTCGAATCTCTGGAGTCTGCCGAAATTTTAAAGTTACAAGAGGACCTGGGGCTGCCCATCTTTCCCATAGGTCCCCTTCACAAGCTTTCACCTGATACCCAGAGTAGCTTGCTCACCCAAGACCGCACCTGCATCGACTGGCTTGACCACATGGTCCCTGAGTCGGTTCTGTATGTGAGCTTTGGGAGCTTGGCCTGCATGACAGAAGAAGAGCTTCTGGAGACTGCATGGGGCCTTGCCAATAGCCAACAACCTTTCCTCTGGGTTCTCCGGCCAGGATCTGTCAAAGGATGTGCTGGGGCAGTCCAGCTGCCTGAGGATTTCCTCGCGGAGGTGGGAAAGAGGGGACGGGTGGTGGAATGGGCTCCCCAGCAAGAGGTGCTCCGTCACCATGCTGTTGGAGGCTTCTGGACACACTGCGGCTGGAATTCGACGTTGGAGAGCATATGTGAAGGGGTGCCCATGCTGTGTTGGCCTTATTTTGGAGATCAGATGGTGAACACCAGGGTTCTGGACCATGTATGGAAAGTGGGGACCGAGATGGAAAAAGTGCTCAAGAGAGATGAGATCGAGAGTGCGGTGAGGAGGTTGATGGTGGGGGAGGAAGGTCGCGAGATGAGGAAGAAGGCGAGGATCATGAAGACTGATGCAGATCTCTGCACCAAGGAAGGTGGCTCTTCTTATCTCCATCTGGAAAAGCTGGTTCAGTTAATACTGTCCATGAAATAGCTATTTGAGCCATGCAAATCCTGATGGCTTTCCTCACATCCTATCTGGTCGCAGCTTTCTGTAGAATATTTCTTATGCATTCTCTTACGGAGGTTTCTGGATTTCCGCATGTTTGCTGTAATAAAGAACCGCATATTCTACTTAATACTCTATGATTACTAATTCGTCAGCAACAAGGCATCATCGCAGTAGATTTTAGTAAAACTGGTGTAGTCACTATTGCAGAACGGGTTCAAATTGGCAACAGTGGCAGGGAATAAATTACTGAAACAGTGTTAATTTTAAGGGATATCTACACCCACAACCCTGACCCTGTATACTTTCATATTTACGTATGTAACCTTCGATAATCCATAATTACATGTGAAATCATGAATAGTTAACCAATACATGCCATAACATTGTATTAACTTCCATCCATTCTCTTCCTTATCTTTGATTTATTCCCCTTGAATTCAATTGCATTTGCAAAAGATGTCATCCATCGCTGTTTCCTCCATGGATTGATGGTAACGATGATAGGCTGGTGACAATGGAAGAGAGGGAACACTTTGTGCCGTTGGGTGCGCTCTTAGGGAGGGAGGAGGTGAGCGCAGATGATGTTAAAACCGTGGAGGTGGGGGCGACAGAGGGAGGCTATTGATGTTATTGTGGTTGTGCGGGAGGAGGGAGACTGAAGTTGGGTGATAGAGGGAGGTTGTTTTTTTAGAACATGTGGGATAGATCTCCATTACACGCCCATCAAAAAAATTATAAATTAATAGAATAAGTACACCTACCATCTTTCATAAAGGGAGTTGGTGTGCCCCTCCCTCCCTCAAAAAATGATACAATTTGTGGCATGCCACAAATTGTTTAGACTAGCACGCAAACTTTCACCCACTTGTCATTTGAACCTGACCAACTTCTAGCAATCGAAGCCCAAAAAAGAATATCCTTATTCGTCCACTGGATGCCTAGGATATCCGCATTTCGCCACATGTCAATAGAAACATTGCATTGAAAAAAAGGTGGTCAATATCCTCTAACGCTCCACCAGACATTCTACATCTATCATCAGCTCAAGGGAAAAGCCTGGCTCGCCTTGTACTAGTCATAACTCGCTTTCTTCTTAACAACCACAAGAACACCTTAACTCTCGTTCGATTATACGCTTTGTACTGATCAAAACTTGCTTTGTTCTTAACAACCAAAAGAATACCCTTGTTGTGTATATGACACAGCAAGGATCCTCTCAAGTGCCTTATTACTCAACACATGTATATTTTGGTGTTGATCAGTGTGTTCATCAAGAGAGTGTTGAATCGTCTGCACTTTTTTTGCTGGAAATGCATTGGGGTGTGTCCTTTGATACCCAAACTTGTATCACTATAAGATGTAGAGCCTTTTTTGGGTGCTAGCCTGACTTATAAAAGCCCTAAAATGTTGGTCCAAGTGGACACTTTGAAAGTTTGGGAGCGCTCGCCTTTGGTGGAAGCTCATTGTGTTTGCCTTTGAAGTGTAAGAGCTTTTCTTTCTTTTTTTCTTTGATTTTTGGCTATCTCCATTGCTTTTACCAAAATTTGGTGCACACTTATCAATATTTTTAGATTTCATCACACCATGGCACATAAGTAAATATCAAGAGATTGGTACAAGAACCTTGTTCTCATACCGGCTTAAGGTGCTGACACTCAAGGTTCATGAAGACTTCATCCATTTTATCCTATCCTTGAGCATCATTAAATCATCTCCAGACTCAAATCCCTTATCCGGGTTCCTCAAGTGAAACCTAACTCATCTCATCATGAATGCAATTGTGCATGTGAGGTGCGGGTCATATTCTTCAAGGTAGAGATTAAGTATAAAATATCATACATATCATTCAAGCTAGAGAAGTACAAATAATTAGTCTCAAACTCTAATGACTAAGGTTGGTTAATTCGAAATTCTTTAGACCTCATAAACCAAAGTTTCTTTATTTCTCAAGCCTTGAGTAATAATGATAGTGTCAGGACTTTGACTAACATATTAGGTTAGTATTTTTTATGATTTTTATTTTTTTTCAATTTTTTATGTTTTTTGAATAGACTAAGACTTATTTACAAAATACATGTTAGTCTCATTTTCACCCTCCTAAAAAGATTTTGAAAAGAATTTACAAACCATGTCACATAATATAGCTTTTCAAAATATTTTACAAATGATTTTCAAAAAAAGTCAAATCCCATTTTTCAAAACATCGTAACAAAGGCAATGTCACATAGTTAGAAAAATTTTCAAATCATTTTACAAGCATTTTTACACAAATCAGTTCAAAATATACTTTACCCTAGCCCTAAAATGTTTGCAAATTTTGAAAATATGAGGTATGGCTAAAGTATATATGAAATATATATGGTACACCTCCCTATACTTAGCTTGTATTATGTCCTCAAAGCATTAATTGATATGATGCCATAACTCATGCTAAAATAGAAAGGGACCTACGTGAATTGACTCAGGTCTTCCCCTATACTTAGGTTAGAATGAGTGAAGTATAAAAAGAGGACCAAAAAGAGGGGTCAAGTAAGTGAAGAATATAAAGGGTCAGGAACTCGAGTCCTCCCTATACTTAGGTCGATAATAGCCTAAGTAAAGTGATGTTGAACGAAGATGAAGGGACTCGAGGTGAACAATCAGAGACACTTGCTTCCCCATATACTTAGGCTGAAGAGTAGCCTAAGTATTTGGATTTGGTGCTAAGGGTGGGGAACCCGGACACTGGTTAGTGTTAAATGAATATTATCAAATGACTTGAATCTATGGAGATGAAGGAGAAAGGAATTTTTGGGAGGGTTGGAGATAACAAACAATCAAGGCTCAAACTAATCAAGAAAAACTCTTGAGTTCACCAACTCACACATGAAGACCAACAAATGCATGTCATTTATCTTTTTGATTTTATTTTCGATCATTCAAGGCATGCGTCCATTTACGCAATGTTTGATATGGGTTTTGGACACTATCCTAAGGATGAGTCCTCACCTCTCAACATGCATAATATATCCAATGTGGGCATTGCTCTCCATCAAACAAGTATTATTTTTACTCCATTTTTATTTTAATAAACTTGTAATCATCGGTCACAATTTTAGCTTAGGTTGTCACTAAAATTAATGTGAATGAGCTATCAAGAAATCAACGTCTATAGTCCAGTCCCGAGTCCATTTAATCATAAGTTATAAAGTAGGGGAGTCGAGAAAAGCTGATGCAACAAGAAAATATGATGCATGCTCAAGAAAGAGGTGCTTATATTGCTTCCTAGTTGTCTCCATGTGTTACTCAAGACTGAATTTAAATCAACATTATATGCACACAAGTCGTTTGAACTCGCCCGTAAGCAAGCATGCTGATATTAGTGAGAAGAAGTGAGTTAATTTTTGGCTAAATAGAGTTATTTTTACATGTGTCTCATGAATATATGGAGAAGAAGTGAATCTCCTAGATTCTTATTAGTGTGCCCTAAACTACAATCAAACACAAATGATTTGACCTAGTGATAGATCTAAGAGCCACACGCCTAATCCTGATGTCGATACTCAAGTAGAACCCAACTCGGGTGAGGGGTGAAACATGCTC
Source organism: Ottelia alismoides (assembly GCA_037367405.1). Classification (NCBI taxonomy): domain Eukaryota; kingdom Viridiplantae; phylum Streptophyta; class Magnoliopsida; order Alismatales; family Hydrocharitaceae; genus Ottelia; species Ottelia alismoides. Next base: position 1,257,135 of record JAZKJV010005150.1, on the reverse strand, counting down.
CATACACCTCATAAAATCCCAAGTCCATATTTACACACACGAGCCCCTGAACGAGGACCACTATAAAACAATTATTGCACAAATTTACAACACATAAATGAACATAAATGCTAATTAAGTCCCTTGATGCTTCGTAGATGCTTCTGTGCTCGTCGTAGCAGGAGCTTCCGACTCCTCGAGTATATGTCTCCCAAGCATCCTCAGTCTCCATGGCCCTTCCACAAGAGTCATGTATTACATATCCCATCAAGAAATATAATTTACATCACAACATAACAAGACAATACAATATGACAACATAACATAGACAAGTTGACCTAATTGTCAAAATAATCAACTTAATTAGATATTAAAATCTAATAAATCAAGAAGATAAGTTGTGTCCCTAGCAACGACATCATCTAATGAACCACTAATTGGCTATCTTAAGAATCACTCGTTGTAATACAACCAATTAGCATCTTATCAGAATCAAGTCGAAAGATCTCTGTGAAGAGGACCCGATTTAATTTATCATGGATAAATCCAAGGTTGAACACAAGAACATGAGCTGCCTAATTGATTAATCATATCCTAATACCTACATTAAGTAATAATTTATCTGTTTAGGTCAACCAGCACAAACATGACATAAAACAATTCAATGCATGAACATAATGCAATTTTTATGGATTTTATGCAAGTTAAATAAAGTAAACACAATGCAACATAATGTTTTGTATGCAAACAGAATAATGTACAGTACATGCCCCTAAATAATCAATAGAATGAGCAGATCCAACTTCATTTAGTGACTTTTAAATTATCGAGCATGTGACATCTAGCATCTCTAAGTAAATCCTATAATGTAAAATATCAAATAAGTAATTAAATAATCCATTAGATAGATAATTAAAAGAGCATAAAAATGAAATTAAAATCCACAAAAATAGAATCCAGATGCTCAAGGTATAAGCAAAGTAGTCCAGAGGCATAATTGAGAGAATAGTAAAGAAAAAAAATATGGTATTAATAAAAAAACAGGCTCATGTAGGGACATGGATGCAATATTTGCAACCATCTAGGGCCTTATCTGTAAAAAAGTTCATATGTACGGGGACATATGTGGAATATTGTAGACTCGGAGGAGGCTCTTGGTCAATGTTCCATGTGACGCATGTGCCTCACGTGCATAGTTGGACCTAGATGCGATTTGAAGAATCATCTACTATACCAGGAATATCAATGAACCAAATTCTTGCAATTGCTCAGGATACCCTTTTTAGCTTCTAGGGTCTATTTCTTAGTTCAAGATCCCTCTTACTAACTGGAATAAAAGAATTAGTAGATCTGTTCCGCCCAAAATGGGAATGGGCTGGGGTTATGAACTTATAATCATGGAATCAATTCGATCATCAAATTATAAGTTCATTCCATACCGGACCAGACTGGAATAGGGTTATGTACATTCTCATTATGAAAAGGAGTCATTCAAGCATATGTAAATAGATACTATGTTTACATATGGATCTCTACGTCGGTCGTGACATTCTATTTCAGATTAGAACGTCACAAGCTTTGGTTAAAATTTCCCAACCTCTCATGTGCAAGGCACATGCACTGAGGCTCAGGACATCGTTGAGGGTCAATTGCAGGTTCTTGGGCAATGTGGATGGCCTAGGTGCGTTGGGTAGTGGCTCGATCCCACCGAGCCTGGCACCTCATGTCCAAGCCTCTGAACAATAAGGGTCTTCTGATCATCATGATTAGATGACAACTGCTGCTCAAGAAGTCTCCTCCTCCTCCTCCGTCTATTGGCGATGATGGCACGACTCCAGCGAGGCCCAAAAAGCTCCTCAACTCGTCTACAACTATTTTGAGGGCTCAACAACCTTCGCAAGAGATCAACAAAGGAGATGGAGTGTTGATGAAGCTTCAAGACTACGTGAATCAAGGAACCCATGGATCTCCACTGGAGTATAAGCTCTAGAACGGACCACTCCCCTTTGCTCTGACTATTGAAGCATTCCACTTGCAATATGGTTAAGGAGTATAGCCGCAACATGCAAGGTGTGTGCATGCATGAGGTGAGTGAAATGGGGAACCAAAGAGGCAAAGAAGATGAGGTTCTAGGTGGGTTCCTCCACCATGTTGGCGAAGGAAAGGGGGCAAAGTGATTCGAGGTATGGAGGAAGGAGACGATTGTGCTGGACATCCCATGAGGATCGTGGAACCTCGACAAAGGTTAGGAACATCTTGGATGAGAGTGAGGAAATGTGTATGATGCGAGACTCACCTAGAGAGAGAGAGAGACTCACCTAGAGATTGAAGATGGCTCACGATGGGATGGGTGTCTTGGGCTTGATGTCTAACTAACCTCGGGTCTTCTGTTGACCCTATAAGCCATGTATAGAAGCTCAAACAGTCTAATTAGGGTTGTGGCATGGCTCAAAGGTCATGGGTATCACTGGAGGTGAACCTCGGGGAGGTGGAGTGACTTGAAGAGTAGGTGTGAGGCAGTTGGGAGAATTGGGTGAAGTCAGGTGGTTGGTGGAACAATCGTTTGAGAGACAAGAGGCACTGGAGGTAGGAGACGAGTGCGGAGCTGTTGGATCTTGCGATCCAATGGCTGAGGGCACGATGCGATTGAGCGGTGATGATGGCATCTGATTAAGTCGATCGGACATACGAGAAGTATTGCGGGCATGGACAAAGGAAGGTTGTCAGATCAAAGAAGATCTGACGGCTGGAAATGGAGGCGACATGGAAAGAAGAGCTAGTCATGTGGTGTCTCCAAGAAGAGCCATGTGGCCCAAAAGGAAAAAAGATAAAAGAGAATAATAAAGAAAAATGCAAAGAAATATTTACAAGCTTTAAATGACAAGTGTAAAACATGAAATTTGTAGACATTTTGAGATCTACAAGTTTCATGTAGAACAAAAAGTTAAGATTGGTCATATGTATATACTTATATTTTGTAACTATTTTTAAAGATTAAAACCACTTGTTTTTAATTTCTTCTGTTTTTTTGTATTTTGAATTTGTAATTAATTTCAAAACATATATTTACGTCATTAATCTAATTTTTTATGGGATTTTTGATGATTAGTAAAACACATAAAAAAGGTCACATTAAAGGTTTATTTATATACATTGATTAGGGTTAATTATATATATATAATCAAATGTTAATTAATGTTATATTTCATTGAATAGTTTAAGTAAGAGGGACAATAAATGTGATGATAAATCATGGATTTATCACTTTGTGGGAGAGATCATCTTCTTCATTGTGCTTCATGTACAACTTCAAGAAGAAGTAGATATCAAAGTTCGTGGGAAGCAGTGTGACTCATCATCACGCCTTCAGACTTCATTCGAGGAGTCACTTATTTTATAGACTCACGCTTCAATAGGTAACCCTAATCTCTTCCTAATATTCATTAGAATATAAGAAACCTTATTAGGAAAATTGATTCTATTATTAATGGCTTCACAAAGTACAAATTTTTGTGTCAAAACTTTGCTTGTTCATATGATGAACACACATGATTTTTTTTTCAAATTGTTTGCTAATTTCTGTGTTTCTGTGACGCGAAGTTCATAAAAATCTTATTTATGTCCTTCATCGCAGTGCGACTTAGTTTGGACATGTTGATTTATTGCGACTCCCTGCCCCTCAGGTTATCGAAACCGAAGGGACGGGAGCGTCGAACCTACGGACCAAATGCACCCATGATTTCTGATACTCAACGGACCATCTTATGCACATTAAATCAATCATTTGAAATATATAGCAGCAGGAAAATAAACTAAAATGAAACATAAATTGCATCATTCATTCTCATTGATAACAAATATCAAGTTCATGTCCATGGAATGAGATACATCATATAATAATAATAATTTGTGTAGAAGAAGCTCTCCAAAAATCTCATTACATTGTCTCTCAAATAGAACAAGAAATAATGTGGAAACAAATAAATGACTCTAAGTAGAATGCACCCTGTTTGGTGCAAGAACAACGTAGAGAGTTCGATCTCCTCAAAGTTGATACTGCTGCGGTTGTTGCTCAGCTACACCTGTTGGGTTCACACGAGGATAACGTTATGAGAAATTACCCAGTAACAAAATAAATACTATAATAACTAATGCAGAAGTAAGTAAGGCATGTATACTTAATTCTATCTAAAGATATTTGCATATATTGTAGAAACTGAAATATACCACATTGTTCTAATTTACAACCAAAGTGATCTTGATATTTCTTCCCATTGATTAGAGTTCACAACGGTTTACATTGCAATTATTAATATTCGATCATGGATCATTTCTCGTATTATTTTAGCACATGCAAGTACGCGACTCACAGACCTCCGCTATGCGGGAACTTATTTGTCATCTTGAGTAAATCTTGAAAGACCTTTGTTCAACTAGAAAAGGAAAAAATCATAATCCCAATTTCTCCAACTTCATAGCACATCCCGGAACATCTCTTAAAATAATAATACTCGGAATAGAATTTGATGTGGTACACTTAATTCTACACCGAGTCTTAACATTGTATATAAGTGTGAAACCAAAGAATGCCAACCATGCCACCTACCTACTCCGTTGAGCGACTCCGGATACAATCGGACTGCTAGGTGCAACATCACCCAACACTTACGTTGCGATCACGACCTTCTTGGCATCTATCTGGGGGGTGCATGTCAAATCCCTTGTGGTGTCTAATTCCATCTACCCAATCACTGTGGATTCTCACCCATGAGACAATGATAATTATAACCAGTGTAGCTGAGTCTCCCGCTGCAAGCTTCATGAGATGGAACATGTATACCATAAGCTTTTGCTTTATTTGACTATATACACTCCGGTGGGATTATTAAATTTTCAATCCGACCCACCACTTTTTTGGAGTTCTTTTCTTTTTGCACATATTTTTTTTCATGTGCATCTGTACAACATATGTACATGGTGCAGCATATATACAAGGAGTTTTTCCTCTTGAGCCAGTAGACTATCCCTCTTTTGAAGCTTTATTGCAACCCACGACTTCTGTCTTTAGACTTCATAACCACCAGACCAAGTTGAGACGCACTTCCTTCACTATAAGAAGAAGAGAGGTTCCGCCTAGAAGTATTACCCTCATATGCTACCCCAAGCCAAAGGAAACTGCCTCCTCACCACCTCATCCATGGAGAGCTATGTGTAAGGTGTTGGTGTAAGTAAAGCCATTGTCTCGGAGAGTCATGCGTGTCTTGTTAAGTGCTCTACTTAGGCTCATCAAGACGACATATGCTCATAGCCTAGTGGACTCAAAGAATTAAGTCCCAATGGACCTGAAAAGTCTCAATCCTAAGCCCTATAAGGTTCCTCTTATTGTTAGGTGGATTAAGGTCTTAACCAAGCTCTATTTTTCAATTTAATTCCAAGCCAGTTTAAATGTCAACTACGATTTGGAAAAACTGTGCAAGTATTTACAAAGATGCTATTTTACAAATATGCAATTTACATATGTTTACAATTGTGCAAAATTTTTGAAAAATGTTTGAAAACATGGATGTATGCATGAATGTGAAGTTTTGCAAAATATTTACAAAAATTTACACAAGGTTTTTGCAAACTTTTTGTTTTCAAAACATTTTACAAAAATTTTGTACTATATACATAGTTTTGATATGAAAATATTTACAAGCTATTTACACAAAAAGATTTTACAATCATTTGTACAAAAATAATTTTATAAATAAATAGGTATGTGCAAAATGAATTTTATATACAAGGGAAAATTTTTTAAATTTTATGGATTTTTAAGTTTTTATTTATTAACACACTCACACAAAGTACGAGTTATGGCTAAAGTATATATGAAATATATACACACCCCCCTATACTTAGCTCGAATGATGTCCTCAGAGTGATCAAGAGCGATGAAGAAGACATAACTCGTGCTTAGTATAGGGAAGTGAAAAGAAATGGCTATATACAAAGACTAATCAAAGAATAGAATGAAGAGAACTCGGTGTTTTCCCCCTATACTTAGGGTCAAGTAATCCTAAGTATAGCAAGATGTACATGAAGGGAAATCCGAGTGAAGGATGTACAGGGTCTACCCCCCCCCCCCATACTTAGGGTAAAATATCCCTAAGTATATGCAGCAAAACAGAGATAGAAAGAATCAAAAAAATACCCGAGAGTCCTACATCCCCCCTATACATAGGGTAAAGTACACCCTAAGTATAGCAAAATCATAAGATGAGAGAAGGGATGTGGGACTAAAGAATAGAGTGATATGGACAACTGGATCTAAACAGGTCGGAAGAACAGTGATGATCAGGCGTGAGATGCAATAGATGTGAGTCAAGAGACCACATCTCACGCAAAGTGAATAGGGGCAACATCAACGACCCGCGGCTCATGATCTAGATATGACTTGAGCCGCTGGCCGTTCACTCCAAAGGTAGCATCAGAAGACAAGTAAGATATATCAATACTCCCATTGTCATGCACCTTTCTAACCAGATAAGGTCCCTTCCATTTGCTTTGTAACTTCCCTGGAAATAATTGAAGCCTAGCATCAAACAACCATAATCTCTGTCCTAGCTCAAACTGCTTGTGGCTGATATGAGAATCATGCCACTCCTTCACTCTCTCCTTATAATGTAGGCTGTTTGAAAAGGCGGTATCACGAAGCTCCTCCAGGGCTGCTAACTCTTCCCTCCTCTGATCTCCTACACTCTCTGGATCCAAAAGTATATCAGTGACTGCCCAAAGTGACCTATGTCTCAGCTCAATAGGTAAATGGCACGGCTTGCCATAAACGAGGCGAAAGGGAGATGTACTCAAAGGAGTCTTGAAAGAAGTCCGATATGCCCACAAGACCGAGTCCAAAAGCTGTGACCAATCCTTTCGGTCAGGGCGGACGACTTTCTGCAATATAGTCTTGATCTCCCTGTTCGACACTTCAGCAAGACCATTCGTCTGAGGATGGTATGGAGTGGCAACTCTATGGTCTATGATGAACTCGATAACAAGAGCCTTTACCTTATCGTCGACGAAATGAGACCCCCCGTCAGATATCAACACTCGAGGTACCCCGAACCGTGAAATGATGTTCTTCCTCAAAAATCTGCAAACAGTCCTAGCATCTACGGTTCGGGCGGGTATGGCCTCAACCCAACGACTCACATAATCCACGACCAATAGAATGTACTCAAATCCCTGACTCGTAGGGAATGGACCCATGAAATCGATGCCCCATGCGTCAAAAACCTCACAGAAGTGAATGGGCTGCATCGGCATCATATCACGCTGTCCACAAGTGCCCATCCTCTGACAGTCAGTACACCTCTTCACGAACTCATCAGAGTCCTTGAAGAGAGTAGGCCACCATAGGCCAGATTGGAGCACTTTCTGTGCCGTTATCCTCCTTGAGTGATGTCCTCCTGCCTCAAGCTTGTGGCAGTAAGTAAGGACGATGTGGTGCTCCTCCTAAGGAATGCACCGACGCCAGATACTATCCCCTCCCTCATGGCAATGGACAGGATCCTCCCAATGGTAAAACTTGCCCTTCACGAGGAAGGTCTCATGTTTCTGCCTGGGCCAATCTTGTAATACTTTCTTGGCGACAAGATAGTTCACAATATCGACATACCATGGGAGCGAGGTGATAGCAAGGATCGCCTCATCTGGGAAAGTCTCACAAATAGGGTCAATCTGCTCAGAATCCTCAAGATACTCCAATCGGGAGAGATGATCCGCCACCACATTCTTGACTCCAGGCTTATCCTTAATCTCTATGTCAAACTCCTGGAGTAGAAGGATCCATCTGGTCAATCTCGTTTTGGCATCCTTCTTTGCCATGAGGTACCTGATGGCGGTATGATCACTGTAAGTGGTCGCTCTAGATCCAATGATGTAAGATCTGAACTTATCTAGGGCAAAAACTACGGCTAGCATCTCCTTCTCTGTGACCGTGTAGTTCCTCTGTACGACATCCAATGTACGGCTAGCGTAGTGAATGGCAAATGGGACTCCATCCCTCCTCTATCCCAGCACGGCCTCCACGGCAAAATCGGAGGCATCCATCATGATCTCGAATGGGAGAGACCAACCGGGTGGCTGGAGAACAGGAGCCTCTATGACACAGCTCTTGAGAGTCTTAAATGATGACAGACGCTTATCATTTACAAGGAACTCGGTGTCTTTCGTCAGCAGATCAGTCAAAAGTCGGGCAATCCTGCTGAAATCATGAATGAAGCAACGGTAGAAACCGACGTGCCCCAGAAAAGACCGTAACTACCGCAAGTTGGACGGTGGATCGAGTTTTCTAATTACATCCACCTTGGCCAGATCAACCTCCATGCCCCTGTTGGAGATGATGTGGCCAAGCACCGTCCCTTGAGTCACCATGAAGTGACTCTTCTCCCAAGACAACACTAGGTGTACATCTATACATCGCTGAAGGACTCGGTCTAGGCAATCAAGACAGGAGTCGAATCCGTTGTCGTAAACCGAGAAATCGTCCATGAAGACCTCCAAGCACTCCCCCACCATGTCCGAAAAGATAGACAGCATGCATCTCTGAAATGTCATAGGGGCGTTGCATAGCCCAAATGGCATGCATCTGAAGACATATGTCCCAAAGGGACAGGTGAAGGTGGTCTTGTCCTGGTCTTCGGACACAATGGCCACCTGGTTGTAGTCGGAGTACCCATCCAGAAAGCAGTAATGGCTCTTCCCTGCCAGCCTCTCAATAATCTGATCAATAATGGGCAGGGGAAATGATCCTTCTTGGTGGCCTGGTTGAGTCGTCTGTAATCTATGCAGACCCTCCAAGAAGTGGGTACCCAGGTAGCGATCTCCTCTCCAGACTCCGTGACAACAGTAGTGATGCCCGTCTTCTTGGGCACCACATGCAACGGACTGACCCACTTGGAGTCGGAGATGGGGTAGATAAAATCGGTGCTCCACCACTTCGAGATCTCCTTCATGACAACCTCTCTCAGATTCGGGTTCAGCCGCCGCTAGAACTCACGCGACGGCTTTGCCTCATCCTCGAGATAGATGTGGTGAGAGCACAGAGTCGGACTGATCCCCTGGAGATCTGCTACACTCCATCCTATCGCCTTGCGGTTCTTTTCAAGAACCCCCATCAGACGGGATTCTTGCTCTCCAGTCAAATCAGCGGAGATAAGGACTGGGTACATCTCATGCTCACCCGCAAGGAATCTATACTTCATCGACACAGGTAGCGGCTTCAGCTCTGGACTAGTCGGTGCTGGCAAATCTGGATTTTGAAGAATCCGAGTGTATGCGGCCAAATCTGCACGGGAGAAAGAGAACTCTCGCCCACAAACTGGATCTGGAGAAGGCTGCTCGAATGAACTTCTCTGCTCTGCTCATAATCAACCTCCTCAGCTGTAGGCTCAGTGGAAGTCAGAAACAGTGTGAAATCATCAAACTTAGCCAAATCAATATCTGACTCCGAGGGATCATACTCACAAAAATCTGTAACGCAGTCAAGAATCAGGTCTGCGGCCTGAAAGATATCCTGGACCAGGAATGCACTCTCCAAGCTCTCCTCTGCTGGCGTCTCTGCATCAGCGAACTCTGAAGGTGAGAGGATGGCCTATGCGACTGGATCTGCCCAAACTGCCTCATCATATGTAATCACAAAATCGCAGTCCTGGTGGATGTCTCGCCCTGCCTCTGTCATCTGCTCTGAATCTGTCATCGGCTCTGAGCAATCTGAATCTCTCGCTCTAGTCTCCTCGACCATCTCTATTTGTATACTCTCGCCCTCGATGCGAAAGTACACCTTCCTGCCATCATGGTTGGACACTGCCTTGGCTGTGGCCAAGAATGGGCGTCCTAAATGATGGGGGCATCGGTCACAGACTCAGGGATCCACATGTCCAACACTACAAAGTCCACGGGGAATTTCAGGCCTTGAATCATGACAACAACGTCCTTCAGCAACCCCTTCGACCTCTTGACAGATCGATCAGCAAACTGAAGGACCGTCCTGCTCTGTCGGAGAGTGCCCAACTCGAAGTGGTCGAGAAGGGCTACCGGAAGTAGGTTGATCGAAGAACCGCTATCTAATAGAGTGCGGTCGAACCTCTGCTCATGAATATGGCATCTTATATACGGGGCTCATGCATCTGGCCTCTTGGCTGGCAGACAGTTCTGTATCGCGAAACATGTGGCTCTGGTCAGCACATGGATCCCAGATTGATGGTACCTCCTCTTCCTCCTAACTGTAGTCCTATCGCTGAGTGATCTCTGGAGTAGAGGGATGTGCTCCAAGGCCTCCTGGAGAGCCAGCTGAATATGAAATATGTCTATCATCTGCTCGCTGAACTCTATCTGATGACTCTTTTTGGGATTTTCTATTTTCTTCCCCTTTCCCATGTGAAGTGCTCGTGGAAAGAGGATCACAGGGTCCTTCTCAGATGAAGGACTAGGAGAGGGTCTAGCATGCTCATGAACAACAGAATCCACACAAACATCATCAATCAACACATGTGGATCCGAAAATAACATACCCTTTCCTTTATTTCCAGAAATGTCCTGAGATACATGTGTAGATGGAAAAACAACAGGACAAGCAGAAGTGAAAATGGTGGCCTCAGTACCACCCTCGGCATGTCTCGCGGCATCAGCACCGCGCTCTGGCTCAGCAACTGGGGTGGTGTCAGTACCACCTCCTCGAACTGGTGACTCGACGACCTCAATACCGTCGGCTAGATCAACATCCATGGTGGCATCATTACCACCGTCATCATCTCTCGCGGCCTCAGTGTCGCGATCCTCCTCGCCTAGCTTTCCTAGGTGTGGCATGGGATCGTCGCTCAAACGAGGTGCCGCCTGCTGGCATCCTACCGCTCCTAAGTGTGACAAAATCAACATCAAACATGTATGCAGACAAATCACCAAAAGAATCACTAGGAGTGGTAATCTCTGTGAACTCTACCTGCTCAGACTTCCTCTTCCGGTTGTTCGGGTTCGACTCTATCTGTGCAGGAATGACGGCCTTCCCTCTCACTATCTCCCGCATCTCCTGGCGGAACTCGTCCATCTCCCGTCTGAATGTAGCCTGCTTCTCTGTCATGAGGCGGGCTAAGTCGTCCAAGGTGGGGTTCTCATAGGCTGGCCCATGAGATCCTGACGAGTGGCCTCGCTGGTAATGAGGCTGCTATTGTGGATGGTGCGGCTGAGAGGGATACTGCAGTGGGTGATGCTTATCACGCCTCCAAGAATGTCCCTGCTGATAGGGACGAGGACCATACTGCTGTGGGGGCTGGGATGACTGCTGCTGCTGGTGATGGTACACTGGAGGTTGCTGCTGCTGATGATCTCGTTGATGGCCGTACTGGCCACCCTGAACTGGAGGTTGCTGCTGGGAACTGGCACCTCCGGCCGACCAACGGAATCCGGGATGGTCTCGTCGGATACCGGGCTGGGGTCGGTCGTGCCAAATCTCGTTGACATCCATCAACGGCTCCGGCTCGTAAGGGGGTGGATGGAGTACTGCCAGAGGCTGATCCGGCTGGTAGACCACCATCTGAGTGTCTGGAGATGGTGGTGGCTGGTAGTACTACTGTGGCTACTGGTATTGATCCTCCTGTATAAGGTGAACCTGTCTAGGCTACGTTGAGCGCTGGAACGAACTGTCGTTGCTACTCTGATCCCCTCGTGCCTGAAGACGGGGCTGAGAAGCCGTCTGTACCTCCTGGAGACACATGACATGTGTCTTCAGGTCACTCAGTAACTGTGCCATCTGCTCCATCTACGATATACTCTGGCACTGTTTCTTCTCGATCAGCTCCATCCAATCGAGCTTCTCGCTGATAATGCCCATGTCGGCGGCTGTGGACTCGGCCTGTGCGGCTGCCGCTGACTAAGTAGAAGGATCGGCGTCTACCCGTGCTATCCTCTGAAACTGCGCGGGTTGTGGCTGAGGGAGTCCCTGTGTGTAGAGTCGGGTCTGGGACATCACTGTGTAGTTCTCGACCATCTCCTCGTAGATGGCCCAGACCTGATCCTCGTCCTTGGCGAAGTAGGAACCGCCACAAGAAGCATTCACCAGGCCCCGCAGCTCTGGTGTCAACTCGCAGAAGAAGCTCTGAACAAGGTTCGCCCCAGATTCTAATATATTGACGTTGGGGGGCTTCGTGATATCATGGTGCGAGCATCTGTCAGTAAACTCACGGAACCTCTGCCATGCCTCATGGAACTGCTCGTTGGGGAGTATGGAGAAGTTGCTGATCAGGGCCCTCGTTGCATTGGTCTGCCAGAGTGGATAGTACTTGTGCAAGTACTCGGTGCGGAGCTGCTCCCAGATGTATACGAACTTTCCCTGATGCTTCAGCCAGGTGGCTGCTCTATCTACCAATGAAAAGGGGAAGGCAATCATCCGGATAGTGTCCTCGTCCACCTGTCTGTCGTGGACGGTACTGCAGATCATCAGAAACTCCTGTAGATGGAGATGAGGCTCTTCTGTGGCGAGCCCGTGGAAGCGGGGAAGCAACTGAAGTGTGTTGGGGGGGGGGGCTTGAAGTCCCCCACGATGGCCGGAAGTACCACCCAACCGTGTGTCTGTGTCGATCCGGGGTTGTGCAACTCCCGCATCGGTCTCGGCTGCTCTGCTGCTGGCTGGCCTCCTCCTGCTCCTCCTCCTGGCTGATCTGCTCCTCCTCGTCCTGCGGCTCTCGGTTGATCTGTTGTGGCTCTCAGTCTCTCCATCTCTCTCCTCATGTCCACCATGAAAGCCCCCTGGTCTCGTATCTTTCGATGCATCGTCTCGAGGGAGGCTAACATGGTGGTGTTGATCGCACCCTGGTCCAGAACATAGGTCGTCGTCTCTGGCCTCTGACTCTCAGTGTGATCCTCGCTGCTGGCCATGGTCTCTGCAAAGGCAAAAGACCCAAACTCAGCTGCCGAAATATCATCTGTTTGTCGACTCACATCTGGCACTGACATCTCAGGACAGGAAGAAGGGTGGTCAAGGGGGAACAGGGTGGAATCGAACTCGGGTTCGGAGAGTGGGTCTGGGCTCTCACAAACCAACCTAGATGAGTGGGCTGGAGTGCTGAAAAGCGGTGCAACCAGAGGCTGCTTAAGAGACCTCCTGCCCATCATCCTGATCTGGCGAGTCGGGCGGATGGGATCTGGAAACAAACAAGATGAGAAAACAAACCCCAAATTCACCTACTCCACGCTGAGCTGAAGACCGTAAGAGCTCGGTCAATTATCTTGTCTATTTTATTTAGGTGATCATGTCAGGATATCAGAGTGGTTACGTGACCTGGTAGGAATCCAATCCGCTAACAGACTTTCCCGTATAAAAAGCCGGTAGTCTGATCGGCACTCGGATGTGGTTCTAGCCTAGTGTGCGGGTCACTCTCTCGCGCAATCAAACCAGACAATGAGGGGGTTGCTCTCCCCAAGACAGATTTTTAAGTGAAGTGTCTTTTAGGGTCAAGTTTGTTTAGCAGTCCCAATTTTATAGTTTTTCTTTTTTAAGTATTTTTCAAAGCAAAAGCCTAACGAATTTTTCGGTTCTCCTGATTATTTTAAGTCCAAAACAGGGGGAGAAGACGAAAAAGCCGATGCGCGAGAATCAATGATGCATGCAGAGTAAGAAATGCGCATCTGACTCCAGCAGTCTACATGCAGGGTGATCCACGCATAAAATAAAAGACTGAATATAAACTACATATATGATGCACGCAGAAAACCGTTCCTGGCAAAGAAATTTCTATACGAAAGAACCGTAGCCGGGTACTCGAGCCTAGGTCCGGAGTCCTATCTTGTGAGCCACTCGGTGTCTGCCACAACAGATCTTGCACGCATTGTATGTGACTCCTCAAGGCATGTGGACCAGATCTCTAATAAGCCAACTTTTTCTTGTGAATTAATTAATTAGATCTAATTATTCGAACAATAGGTACAGGCAGGCAATTAGGTGTTTGGATCCTAATTAATTACATCACAATCAAGCAAAATCCTAAGCTAAGGCAGAAAACCGCGTAAATCAAATAATCAGTAAATAAACGGTCGAAAATCCACGAAAAACCGCGAAAACTCGGTAAGGTCCCCTAAGCACACGGGTGCTCGGCGAAACAAACCCCGAAAAGTCAGAAGTCTCTAAAAGTCCGGGTACCTGTATTATTATAACAATAAAATGTGCTGAAAAGAAACCTAAGCTATACTAAGCTACTCCGCGGCTATTCTGCAGCTCCCGCTCTCCTGCTCGGTTCATCGCGCTCTCCTGCGGCTTTGTAGAGAAGGAAGCCGCCTCCGATTCTCGCGGTTGCGTCGGCTTCCGAAGAAGCCGCTCGATCCTCGGACCCTCGCAAGAAACAGAACAAAGTGATCATACCAGATTATTATAAACAATCAGATAAAATATATCTACAAAATATCTACAAAAAGCCGCGAAAAAGAAAAACCGCAGAAAGATCAAAATCAACTACTAAGACGTGCTCCCCAGCAACGGTGCCATTCTGATGGATCGAATATCTCTAAGTAACTAAGGTAAATCAGATAGCTAAGGTCGTTGCGACCTCAGTCACTTAGAATATCGGCTCGATCAAAAAAATTATGAACAGACCACCAAAACAAATAGAGAAATCAATAAAATCAACAATAGCAGTCCTGGCTTTGAGAATAGCCTGGTGTAGCACCCAGGGTCGGACTCAGGGAGCACGAATTGGCCTTGCGGCCTCCGAAGTAGTCAAGATAAAAAATGAGAAGGAAATGTATTTTTGGTAGGTTTTTAATTGTTTTTATATTTTTTTGGATTTGTAATGATGAAGGAAAATAGGAAAAAGGCAAATCAAGCAACTTCAACAAATTATTTAATCACTCAAAAACACCCAAAAAATCAAACAAAAATGTTTTTATGTTTTTTTATGTTTTTTTTATGTTTTTGGTGAATTTTTCAAAATTTTCTAATTTTTATATGATTTTCTAAAAATCAAGAAAGCCAGAAATAGGAGCAATCTGTCCAGCCAGACTTCAAAATCCCATGAAAAATATCAAATGGATCTGTAACACCTGGTGGTAATTTTTATGAAAAATATAAACAAATACTAAAATTAAGAAAAAGAGTTTATATTTTTTTTATTTTTCTACAATTTTTTAGAATTTGTATGAGTTTTTAGGGTTTTATAATTTTTAAGGTTTTTATATATCCAAAAAAAGCCAAAATTACATAGAAAATAAAAGACACTAAACTAACTTAGACTATTTTTTTTAGAATTTTTAAAAGGGTTTTTATATTTTTCTTTGATTTTCTAATTCAGACAGTCACAAAAACCACTATTTTTGAATTATTAAAAATATCAAAAGGCCTAAAAAATGTACCCAAAATTTAGAGAAATTTTTACACAGTGGCAAGAGCCACGTATCCAAATTGCACGCAATTTGAGTTTAATTTGATATTTTATTTAAATAAAATCAAGGCTCACAGTGCATAAGGACCTAAATGTAGGAAAAACATGTTCCAATGGCCAAATAGTAACAAGACAAGAAAGTGCAGGGACCCTCGTGCAAAAATTCCACAATTCACGCGCGGGGCAAGTGTTTCAGGCACGGAGGGTATATGTGTCATTCTTGTTTTTAAACATTCAAACCATAACACACAGAAAGCACAGGGTATAAAATGCAATTTAACCAGAACCTCACGTGTCGAACCACGTGGACCACATATGAAGGGACTATAATGCAAATAGGGAAAACATAAAGGTCCAGAGTGCAAATATCCAGAAAATAAAAACACTAAACTATATATTTACAGGACTACAAAGCAAAAACCAAAGTAGCATGGGCCTAAGAACAATTTACCCCTTAATTATTGGACGACCGAAGAAACGCCACGTGGATGATCGGAAGGCTGAGATGACAGGCGCCTCTTCGTCTGGATGGATGGCTGGGATCAAGCCCTAGAAGAATCGGGCGGTCGCTGCAACTCCTCAGATGAACAGGTGTGATCATGTCTGGAGCGAAGGGCTGATCCAACGGCAGAGAAGGATCCTCCAAGAACAGCTCGCCAGCGAGCTTCGCCGGCTCCGTGTGCGCGATGGGGCCCTCTCTGAAGCTGCTGATGTAGGGAAAAGCTCCGCGCAAAGTGCTCCGCAGCTGAAGGACACCTCTGATGAGACCGGAGACCACCAGAGCGGCCCTGCGACATCGGAGGAGCAAAGCTCCTGGGCTCGAGCATCACGACCCTCAGATGGATCGCATTTACCTGCAAAATAGCCTAGTATGCTTCTTGGGTCGAGGGCAAACTGCCTCGACCCGGTTAGGGGCGGAATAGGGGTCGGGTGCGTCGGAATGGAAGACCTCCGACGAAGCGACGGCGGTGGAGGTAGGGCCTTGGTTCCGGGGCGAACCAAGGGGAGTGAGTGGATGCAGAATGTGAGTAGGAGTATCGCGAGTGTGACGGTCCGTTCCGATGATGAAATGGGTGATCGGAGTGGGCGGAATCGATGAGGGATGGCGGCGGAGCGAATTGAGCGTAAGATGAAATTAAAGAAAACTAAGGGGAATCGGGTCTACCTGGCGGATGTAGTCAACTGGGGATGAGCTTGGAGAGCTCTGGGTCGTAGCCTCGAAGGGACATCGATGCCCGAGGCTCGAGCGCACCTCGCGACGGCGCACGGCGGCAGACGTCGTCGGATCGATAGCTAGAGGTCTCCTCTCCTCTCTTCGACACCTCTCTCATGAAGCTGTCACTCAGGGGAGTAAGTGGAGGTCCTGGGACGAAGAGGCACAACCTAGGATGGCTGGGAAAGTGCGGCGGAGGAGACGCTATATAGCAGTGTAGGTCCGAGAAGAAAGGGTCGGGTCCGGCTTGGTGAAGCACGGACCCCTAGGCGAAGGTTCGGGTGAAGATCTCGGATCACTAAAGTGTGATTAGGACCCGGGATTTAGGCGAATGGAGCGCGGGTCATCGCGCAAAAATTGGAAGAAGTCGGGTCGGTCGCGAGATTCGCGGGAAAAGAGCTCCGCGGGGGAGAGTTGACCTGGGGTCAACAATCCCCGTGGACTAATCAGAATCAGCCATTTATTAAAGATTTGGAAATTCAATAAAAAATAGTAAATGAATTATTTTCGAAAAAGGTAAAACATGAAAATTGTTTATTTATTTTCAAATTATTTTTTTGTGATTTTTAGTTATTTTTTTGAAAAAAAATTTATGTATTTACATTATATTATTATTATATGCAGGTGTATAGATGTATTTATTATTATTTTTATTTTTACTGAATTATTTTTATGTAATTATTCCAATTTGATATTTTATTTATTTATAGAATAAAATTTGGAATAAAATGGTATTTTTATTTTATTTTTATTATGTATTGACATAGGTTAAATAAATAGCTTTATATACATATGTACATGATATATATACAAGGTGGGAAATTGATTTTGTTTTATTTCTTTTTATTTTATTTTTTTAATTTTTATTTTATTTATTTACATCATGAAATAAGGAATATGGATATATTTTTGTTAGATTTTTATTAATTATTTACAAGGAGGAAATAAATAGATGTGTTATTCTATACACATGGTCTATATACACTGGTGAGAGAGTTTTATTTATTTTTATTTCTCTTTTATTTTCCCCATTTTTATTTTGATTTTATATTCACAAATATGTACAAAATATAAGAAACACTTATTTATCTTTATTTTGAGGAAAATCAGTTTATTTGTATACATAGGTATATGTACACGTGAATGACCCTATCTCTCTCTACTTGGTTCTTTTTGCGGTCAGGCCCATGTTGGGCCCTCCCTTATGATTAGGTCACTCAATATTTATTCTAAATATTTCCCTCTTTTTCTTGTATTTCTTTATTCCTTTATTTTGGCACAAAAACATGCTAATTATGCATATTTACAAGATGCATGTACTTTGGCAATTTGTGATATTTATACATATTTACAATGTATTTTGCTTAAGTTTCTAGCTAAAATAAAGGAATAAAGGGTGATGAAGTGGGATTCATCAATTGTTGAGTACTAGTAGTGACTTAAGCTTCCGTAGTTTGTAGACTTCGAGATGCATTTTCTTTCATAGAGTTGTATTAGTTGCTATTATATTTTTGTAATTTCTGCAGTTTAAGTCGTTAGTCATGTAAAAATACATTGTGGACTCGATTGTAAATTTATAATTTTTTCGAAACCATGAAAATGTAAATATTGTTGGAGTATTTTATTTTATACAATATTGCATTACATTCCGATAGTTAGTCATGATATATGAATGTGGCTATTGTTGAGTATCTAGATCTTGGGGAATTAGGTCCAACGGTTTCTCCCGGCGGCGGGGCGTCACGGTATGTGGTACAAAATGATGAAGTTTTGAAAGATTTGGGGACAGATAGCGACATGAAGTCGGTTTGCATGTCTATGTCCATCTCAACCCTAATAGCCTCCAGTTCATAAATGTATACATACATTTTGAGCATATGTTTTTTAATTAAGGCACGTTCTTGCATTTTGCAATGAAGCATATATTTCATCAAGTTGTAACATTGAGTATGATTCACATCTCCAAACATCTCCATCAGATTCGACAAGATGTCATAAGTAAATGCCCTATCTATTTGTTGCGTCTGAGACATATTAGACGATGATTCGAGAATTTAGCAATGAGAAAGCAAAAGGTCCTCACCCCACTTCTTATTGAAATCTTAAGCATCTTCTATCTGAGGGTTATCTCACAATCGAGGGCACATACCATATGCACCTCTGCTACAAGTACAAGTTCCAAATTACATATTCAATCCAAGTAATTTGATCTGGTAAACTAATTGGCTTCGAGTACTTTTTTTAGTGGAAGGGGTATTTGATCTAAATCAAAAGTTTGCACTTTTAGTAAATATTAACTAAGGTGAACTATTTTAAATCAAGGTTTTCTCGCATTTTTGCACTTTGAAAGTCTTCCTTTTCTGGCTTCAAAAGCAAGAAGCATGCTAACCAAGTACCTCAAGCAAAATTCGAGATCTCCTTTCTACATTCATCATACCCCAATTGTACTTGTACATGTAATTATAATGAAAGAAGTGAGAACTTTTCTGCCTTGCAAGTCCAACTTGCATCCCTAGTGTTTGGTCATGCATGCCTACGTACCACTCATAAGGTGATGTTGACACGTTTTTAATTACTAGTTGTTAATGAGCATATAAAATATGCTATGTGCAGTCCAATACCGACTCAGATATATGAGAAAAAATATTGAGGTCAGTAGACATATAACCTATCACATTCAAGATACGAAGTAACCCATTAAGTAACCATCAAAAAATTCAGGCTTAGACTCCAAATTTATCTAGATTGAACTTAATATGAACGGATTAAATTTTGATCTAGAAGTTAAGTCGTTTTCTTTGGGTGTTATTGATTCACAATCAAGTGTGCACATATAAGAAAATATGAAACAAATAGACATTTCAATTATTACATACAACTGAAAATACAAAATGATTTTGGGTTCTAATTTTGTAAGTTACGATCATTGCATTTCAAATTCAAGAGCACCATATAATGTGGACTTAAAATTTACTGTGACCTCAATATTTTCAAAATATTAGATCCAACGACTGGATTAGATATTCAAATACATTCTCATCATTTTTTTAGTTTGAAAATAATACAAACAAGTCATTATATTTCGTCGAGTCATCTTCCAACTCTGCTTATGGAGAAATCTAATTTATCGAGGCTATGAAGTCAGAGTTGTGGAAATTTTTTTACACTAATCGTGGACGTTATTAATGACTTATTAATCGGTATTTTAGTTTAACTCGAAGAGAATACCAAAGATTTACAATTATTTGTTCAATCTTTGAACATGATTCAAGTCTGCGGGCATTTTCTACATTTGAATTTTTCCCCGAACGCCACTAACTTTCGACAGATATTTTGGGTATGAGTTTAGACCTTTCAGATCTTATAAATATCTAAAATAATATTTTACATAAGTAAGAATAATAGAAACATTGTATATTGCTAAATCATTTCAAATATGAAAGTTATTGAAAAACAATGTACCCTCAAACGGAGAAATACAACATTTTGATCTCCAGATCTGAATGCGATCTGAATCATCCGGCCTTGGTACCATTTGAAGGGAATTTAAATCTTACGCATCATTTAAACATGGAATAAACTAATCAAATTCGTAGAAAAATGTGTTTATGATATAAGCAACAATGCAATCAGATAAAAAATGATTGCAAATGTGAAACCACGTGGTATCAAGAAGTAATTTCTGCAACTTTTCACATGATCGCAAGAGTACATAAGAATATCATTTGATGGCAAGTCTTTAAAATAAGAGATCCCTCGAATTAAGTCTGACGCAAAGGACGCTTACACGACAATGACTCATGGTACATCCTGCGAACTTGATATTTGTTCTCCACCAAGTTGTCAACACAAAGAGATATCTTAAATGATCTTTTCCTTCTTATTTTGTCGCATGAAATCAAATGGTTCTACTCAAACACAGAGCACGAAGAAGAAGTTGGATCCTCTTGCAATTGACCGAGCCAAAAGAGAGGACAAGAGAGGCTATTATGGTGGATGGATGGTCGAAGGAAATATGGTGGGGCGGCACAACCAAGTAAAAATAAAGAGAACATTGTCTCTTTTATTTTCTCTCTTTATTTTTAGGACTAAGAGTACTTGTTGATTTAAATTCTTTCAACTCAACTAATTAGAGAAGCGCACTCATTCCCTTCTTTATTAGGGACATGGACGACTAAGATGGTATCCTACTCCATGTATGAACGTCCATGAGGAATTGAGTAGATAACAAGTCTCTCTACTCTCTCTTTGTTGTTAGTCGTGACTTCTAAATAAGACTAGAATTTGAATATTGAAATAGAGAAAAAAGAGAAAACCATCTTCTACTTGAATTTCTCTCCATCATTGTGGATGCCCACCATGAGAAATTGGAGAGAATTTCTCTCTCCTCTTTCCATGCTCATTGTTTACTTGGAGAAATTGAGGAGATATTATATCTTCTGATTTCTTTAAAAAGTTTTTATCACTTGTTCTCTTCTTAACTTATATAATATTAGTTATGCTCCTCCTTTTTTGTAATATTAGTTGTTCCCTTGATTTCTTACAAAATTCATAGTTTTCCCCTTTTGTAATATAATTTTTACCGTTTTGTATTATCATTTAAGCCCCTACTTTGCCTTAATGGAACGACATAATTATGAATGTGTAAGAAGTCAGAAGCACAACTTATATTACAGAAAAGAGAGGTACATTACTGATATTACAGTTAAGAAGAGCACAAGTGATAAAAATCATCTCTTTGATATTATCTCTTCTAATTTCTCTTTCAGTAAATTCAAACTCAAATAGTTAATAATTTGTGAAATTGAGTATTTTATTCAAAGAAATTATTTCCGTCAACCATTATGTGGTAGTTATAAAAATCATCTAACCAAAAATGAATCTAATTTATTAGTATATAATAAAATGTAAATCTAATTTCCATTTATTCAATTATGCGAATCACATCCACATATGTCCTAATTAGATATGAATATCATTCATGTTAGTATTAATTATTATGGATATATATTCATATGAGTTAATTACCAATAATATGAATGGTATTCACGTATTTCCATATCAACGTTATATACGATGACAACAATTATTATCATTATATTTAATATCTTCATGTACGACTCCTAATCCAATTAGGATTCATGAGAAGCATTCACAAATATCTTGATGTCAGGGAGACTATATAAGACATTTATAATTACTTGGCAATTACATTTACATCTATGGATTTAAATCATTTTAGGCAATTTTGATCGGATGTTTTTTTAATCATTTCTCAAATTGACTCCAAACCATTTCAGACTAACTTACTCTTTAGATCTAGAAATTAGTTTTCTGCATTGAGATTTAATCCAATTAATTCCGATTCATATACCTCTTGAAATAAGAATCACTAAAGTCCACCCACTTTCAGCATTCAATCGAAATAAAAGTGTCAAGGTATAAGATGTTATGGTCACATCAACCAACCGTATTCCCAATACTCAAGCATCCTACACATTAGAAGACTTTTATTAATCTGATGTTCAAGCCCATATTTGGATGTCTCCTTTAAGGGTTTATTGGTAGATTTCTCAATCGATCATTGGGAAATAATATTAACCATATGCTTTCCAAAAGTATATATCAATTTCAATCTAATATTAATCATAATAAAAAGGAGGGGAATGTTGGAAAATTGAAATTCAAATTTAAAAATTATTAAACATGCATGTTTTGTTGATAACAAAACTTGTGTATTTTTCTTGAAGTTAGATCAAAAGCAAGGAAACTAAAGGATCGAGAAGAAACTCAAGTATAAGGAGATCAAGGACAAGAAACTCAAGCTTGTACAAAGATGAAGACTTTTCGCTTATTGAGTCATGTAATTCTATTTTATTATTGTTGTAAAGAGACTCAAAATACACCGTGTATCATGCATATCACAAACTCAAAAAATTCAAATAAAAGACCCAAACTAATAGATTAACCCTTATCATTTGACCGATCACTTTTGGTTACTGTATAAGAACTGATCGATTAACACTTTTAGATTTTGATCGATTGATCAACTTTTTAACCTACTGATCAACTTCTGTCTTAGGTAGTGAAACTTATCGATAAACATTTTTGAACTAAATCGATCAATTTTTTATTCTATTTGGTCAATATTTTCGACTCATTGATCAACTTCTCATGAATATTTTTGACGGTTGATTTTATTCGTGATTTGGACCCAATGTCTCTATTGAGCCCAACATCTCTGAAACTCATAAGGACATAAATAGGACCTTATACTTGTAATACCAAACCCCCACTACTTCTAAATCAATGGGACATGAGCATCGGACTTATGGTCCAATTTATGCACGATATATGATATTCAGTAAACCGACTCATGTACGTGAGATTAACATTCATTACTTCACATTAATAATATCCATCAAGTCCATGCCCACAATTTGAGATACGCAATATAATTATAGAATGTATAACAAAAGCTCTCAAAGTATCTCTTTACATTGTATCTCAAAGAAACTATAAAAAACTACAGAAGCAAATAAATTACTCTAAGTATACACACTATGTATAGTGTAAGTATGACGATAGAAAGATCGATCTCCCCAAAATCGTTAAAGTTGTGGTTGTTGCGCAGCTATATCTATTAGGCTCACATGAAGATAATGTTATGAGCAACTGGCTAGAAACGACACACACTAGACATTAGTGTAAATAAGGAAAATATGCACAGCTCTCTTTGATAGTATGAGTGTTTTTTTTATGAAAATCAGCTTATACGAAGTTTCTTTAATTTATATTGGATACATGTTCACTAATTCCATTTATTAATTTAATAAACATTTGAGAACACTCCCACGTTAATATTAAGATTTCCGCTTGTTGGTCACAGTCCGCAATGGTATAATGCAAATACTGATAGTCGATCATATAATATTTCTCACAAACAATCACATGCCTATATGAAAGTTGCGCTCCTCCATGATATGAAAACTCGATAGTTATCTTGGGTAAACCCCAAGGACCTCTGTTCAAACTAGAACAGGAAAAACGTAATCCAAATTTCCAACTTCAAACCACATCCGTGAACACCTCTCACAATCCTAACACACAATAAAATTCGATGTGGTCACACCTAATTCTACGCCCAATCCTGATACCGTATATAATTGTGAAATCAAGAAAACCAACCATGTCATTTACCAACTCTATTAAGCAACTCCGATTGCTGCAATCGTGCGACCAGGTGCAACATGTCACCATACTCGTCTGTCAGATCATGATTTTCAAGGCTTTAAGTTTCAATTGTGCATTCTCAATCCCTTGTAATACCTACCTCCATCTATCCAATCAATGTGAGGTCTGACCCACAATGATGATATTAGTAATAACCAACTATACGACACTACTATCGATGGCAAGGCTGAATTATTTGGCATAGTCATGTCATCGTAGAAAGGCTACTCGGACCCTCACCACCATTATTCCTTCAATTGATAATATTGGTTACTGATGAGTCTGAACTATCATTTTTTGATAATCAGCTTACAAAATTTCTCTCTCTAAAGTAACGATTGAATACAAAAAGAGAGAAATAAAAATCTTGCTTATATAGATGATTGCTGTATGATTCGGGTGAAACACTATGCGAAACGGCCAACGAGAGTCAACTCTATCATATGCATCATCATGGGAATATAAACTGGTTTCATTAATCAACTGTGTCGCAAATTGTTTTAAAATACGCAAAGTCCTAATACTATTTACGTAAGAGATATTTACACGTATAACCATGTGTAATTTCTTAGTTACCCAGGAATCTTCGACACGAATTACATCCAGGACTCTGAATAATCATTCCGTTTTACGCTCATGATCCTTCGTTAGTTTAGTTCATTAACGCAACCAGATAGCTGTGTTAATCTATCAATCTGCAATCTAACGGTTGAGATTAACCAAAAGTAAACCAGAAAAGAAAAAGGAAAAGGAAAAATCTCATCCCTCACCCTTGGTCCAGCATTTGCATGCGAGGATGA
The DNA here is from genome assembly GCA_037367405.1 of Ottelia alismoides. NCBI lineage: Eukaryota > Viridiplantae > Streptophyta > Magnoliopsida > Alismatales > Hydrocharitaceae > Ottelia > Ottelia alismoides. Next base: position 1,232,503 of record JAZKJV010005150.1, on the reverse strand, counting down.
AGGTAGATACTAACTCGTCTCATTTTTTCTTTGGACCTCCGCAATGGTCGAGTTGAGCAGCAACTGAAGCATGCTGTGAAAAGAGTGGGGGTCCTTGGATCTCACGAGGGTCTCGTCAGAGTAAGGCGACGGCGTGCTGGAGGGCGAGTGTTGCAGGGTGGTGGCATGCGATAGTGGAGGGCGGGGGTAGGACTTCCATGTGGGCTGGGAGGACTTTGACGATTGTGGAAGGTGGCTGTTGGGGTATGTCTTCCACGGGAGTGGGTGGGGGGAGGGGGGTTCGACGGGGGCTTGCATGCGGGGGAAGGGGGCTTTCTCGATGGCTTGGTTCTAGAGGAAGAAGGGGAGGGGGTGGATCTTGATGGCTTGGTTCTAGAGGAGGAAGGGGAGGAAGTGGTTGTCGGCGGGGGGGGGGGAGGAAGGGGAGCAGGGACGAAGCCAGAAATTTTTACCCGAGGGGGGGGGGGGAGGGAAATTATTGAGACCACACGCACATGCATATACACATACACATACATGTAGATACATTATATATATAATCTTTATTATTATTTATTGTTTTAATTTTCTATATTTATTTACAAGAAATTTTTACAAAGATACTCCTATAAACTTACGATTTCACATAAATATCCAAACAAACATTGTATGGACAAAAAGGTTCTTACAAAATTCTTCAAATCATAAAAACTTTTATTAACACAATGTTAAGTAGTACCATTAAATCTAATATTTTAAAAAAGAAAAATTATGTCAGACTTAATGTAAGGATACAAAGGGATATATATGTATGTACCTATTCCTTATAATATATTTTAACAGGTGTATATGTATATGTATTAAAATGAATACATATATAAATGTCACTTTGGTGTCCACATACATTTTTGTCTATATTTTTATATATATTTTTAATGAGTTTAATGGGGTTGCCCCCTTGGGGCAGCCAACAATGGCTGCATCATTTTCAGTATTTTTTATTTTTTTATTAAAAATATCGTCATGTATATTCATCCATGTATCCCTCCTATATGTCATTTGGATTTCATCAGAAACAGAGACTCCTACGGCCTCCATCGAGATGATATTGATTTAAAAAATCCTGTTACCGTTAAAAAATGACTGTCTGGATGGAGGCCGTAGGAGTCTCTGTTTCTGACGAAATTTGAATGGCATATAGGAGGATATAGGGATGAATATGATGAGAATTGGGTATCAAGGCTCCACGAAAAAACTTGATACTGCTTTGATGTGCCGGATCGATGCGTGGCAGGTTGATAGTTGTGAATGGCAGTAGAGCTAGATAAATTACTGAGAAGAAGAACAAGTGCACCAAGGAGATGATCCCTTTCTTGGATCGGCTCTTTTCTTTACAACTAAAGAACAGGGTACAAGGATGAAAGCAACACCTTTGTGAGTTCTCGACGTCGAAGTGAAGAGCCCTCGGCTGTTGCGCAAAACATCCTATCAAGCAACCACAACACTGGAAACAATACACAAGGGAGAAGAACAAGGGAAGGGAACACAACCCACTCTCTTCTCACGCACATCTTGCTAACTATTTCTCAACTTGGATATTCTTCACAGAATGCACGTCGGACCATTTTATAGACCCGGAATGCATGTTCATTTGCATAGATTATAAAGGCCAATCAATTGCATGCTCGTTGGCCAATGGCCCTTTGAATGCACAATTGATAATGCATGTCCATTGGCCAATCACTAATGGCCCTACGTTATGGCCAATTGTGAATCCGTTTGCACGTCATGGCATTTGCTAATGCATGGCCGTTTGCAAGAAAAAAATTAAACGGCCCTTTGAATGCACGTCCATAAACTCCATTTTCATGGCCAATTACTATTGGCCCTTGATTGCACATCTATTTGCAATCTTCAATCGATGCAAGTCCATGTAAGGTTGACCACGTGATTGCTTGATTGTGCAATCTTAGATTTGCACACGTGACACTCTATTGGCGCCATCAAATGCCCATCGGAAGTATTCTGATTGATACCTCCTCTTCTCCACAGCGCTCCTCGATCGCTGTGGGAGATGTCGAATACAGCTAAGTGCGGAGGAAGGCGAGGGAACCCAACAAAATATACATGACGATATTTTTCAAAAAAAATAAAAAAACATCAAAAACGGTGCAGGGACAGCCCCGTTAAACTCTTTGTTAATATATAGCCGTATATTATATAATAGAACTTAACTTTTTCTTTATATTCGGTATAATTATGACTATTATTTGTTAAAAAATTATTTTTATGTAAAAATTAGAGACGAATGTCATATCTACTACTATATCATTAACGAATGTCAATATAGTAAAGTTTATTCGTCATATTTTTCAGAATCTTAACTAATGGTCGATGTAAAATCATGATGGTAAGCGTCATTATATGGACCAACGGTATTCATATAACAACGGATATTACATTCCTTCTAATTTCAAATATAAAAAAATCTCTACATACCTATTTTGTTCTTATACTTATGTATATCATGTAGTTCATGTAAAACATACAAATGTTAATAATAAAAATATCTTATTCAGATAATATTATTGATTTTTTATTGAGAAATAAGGATGGAAGAATTATATACAACTTATAAATAAGGAATGGGGAGGGGCATTTTATACAATTTATTGGCATTTGTATTTAAGTATTGTATTTAAGTCATCCTTTATTACTATTTTATAATATATGTAATAAGAATTGTTGGGAGACAAGGGGGCCAAGCCCCCTCCCGCCCCCCTGTCTCCGTCACTGAAGGGGGGGAGGAGTGAAGGATATTGAGAATCCTTAAGCGCATCACGGAAGCGTGTTGATCGCATCGTATGCAATCGGATCAACTAGTCGTACTAGATGCTAGATGCAGCGGAAATTAAAATTTTAACTTTAAAGATGAAACCACATGATCACGAGAACACTTCTCGGATCGTTTCATCAAACCACAAAGTACAAGGAATACCTCTTGAAGCGTGGTTGTGATCGCGAGATCCCAAAGTAGAGATCCTCCTATCTTAAGTCCGATCCACGAAGAACGCACTTGCGAGCGCGATGATGAGTCACATTCCTTCCCGCAATCCTCGATGAAGATCCAAGCGATGGCTCCCCCGATTTCGTCGAGCGAAATCCGTCGTCTTCCTTTAGAGTAAGAAACTCCAAAGAAGATGGAGATCCACGAGTCGTCGAAGAAGAAGCCGAGAGTCTCTCCTTTCTCAACACAAAGTGGACGGCCACTTAATGGAGAAGAGAAAGAGAGAGAGGACGAGAATGAGAGAGAGAGAGAGAGTTGTCACCTTGTACAACTCTTAATGATGTACCATGGAAGGCTACCCTAGCCCTCTATTTATATTAGTTTAGGATCCATTGGATCTCAATCCATGGACTCATAGATCCAACGGCTAGGCTTGGTCTATGTAAGATCAATGGTTATGATTGTTGTTGGTTAAAACCAACAACATTTATTTATGATTAAATTAAATATATGTTGCAACATTATCAACACATTTTTAATTCAACATAAATAAATTAGTTGAGAGAATCATCATAATAAAATGGAGTCAATATAGCCTCCTAAAATTAAGGGGCGTCACCCATGACTCTTTCATGGGTGACGCCACCTCTAAATTTGGTGGCTTTATTTCTCCTTTTATTATATTATTTTATCTCTCAATTATTGCAAAAATATCCACCAAATTAATTCCAAATTAATTTGTGAATATTTCAATCATGCCATTGAACATTATGTGAATCATATTCACAACCCAAACTAATTTGTAAATTGCATTTCCAATTAATTAACAAATGTGAATCCAATTCACACTATTAATTAACAAATGCTATTTACATAAATTCTCTCTATTATATATACATATTATAAATCACATTTATAATACACATATATCATGGATAGTATTATCCACATTCTCTAATCCTTGATAATTAAATCTCATTTAATTATCTTGGATAATAATATGAATCATATTCATATTATGCTTGATAATTAGATCTCATTTAATCATCAAGTCCTTGCTTGGATATACATTTCATCAAATGAATTATTCTTGAACCCTTTCAAGAATAATGTGCTTTCTCCGCAGATACTTGGAGATAAGGACAGGGCGATTGTATTGTTCCACGTATAGTGACTTGGATATTGAGATATTATCTCAAATCTAGATCTTACGAACCTCCCATAGATGCTTGATTAAATCAAGACCGCAAATCTAATCTTCTCATTACATCTGAATCTCATTCAGACCAATGTCCAACACTTGGACTAAGATCAGATTGCTTCTCTACTGGAAGGAGTCACTAAAATCCAGACCTGTTTCATCACTCCCTCGGAATGGAAGCGTCATGGATATACAATCGTTTATGATCACATCACCCTCAGGTATTCCCAATACCTGTACATCCTGCATACTGGAAGACCCATGGTCAACCCGAAGATCAAGATCTATTTTACACTGTCTTCTTCAGGGTTTGATCACCAAGTTTCTCATTTGATCATTGGGATTCGGTATTGATCATATACTTTCCAAAAGCATATATCATACCTAGGTCTTGATCATATACTTTCCAAAAGTATATATCAAACCTACAAATTCAGTCAAGCTTCCAAAGCGAGACGACCGTGCACGGAATTTGATTCTTCCCAATATCTCATGAGTGAGCTCATGTCTTCCGGTTCAGTAGTGAACCTGTATGATCCCTTTGAGAGATCGTATTACTCATATGCCCTTATATGCACACCAACGCGCCGGTGTATAGACCTTGGTTAGGTCATCAACCTATTGGTCTGTCAAATGTACATACTCAGACATATAGCAATACATCTGTCTCCGGTCAGAGGATGCGTGCCTATGCTGTGACAGCATTCAACATAGGACTTTGGTTATCTTGATCTCGTTAAGTCAACCCATTGACCTAACTAATCTGACACCTCCGAATCTCTATTCCTATGCAGAGGACCTACATCAAGAGGTCGGTCAGATATCAGCCTATGTGAGAAAGGATTGCCATCTCCTACTCAGGATGGAGATCACATCTTAACAATCATTTGACGGTGCTTGATGAGTCCTCAATCTAACTCTTTAGATATTCATCCAAGCACCAGCCTCTATGATTCAATAATTGAATCAACAGCTGTATGATCATTAAGATAGCCATGGTACATAACCCTAATTGTACAGAGGGACCTATTATGCAAATTATTTATTCTTCATTTCAGATCAGGGAATGATATTCGCAATAACATTTATTGCATAATGGCTCGCCGTGGGCTCACATGTCCAACAATCTCCCACTAGCCCAAAGAGCCATTAATGGGCTAATCATTTAAACCCGCACTCATGTGACAATCATAGGCTATTTAGAAATAGCTAGGTAAGCTGATCAGTCACTCTGTTCCCAAAAGACTATGCCAAGTCCTTTTACGGCACTTGCATATCCCTAGGTAACAGTGCTCGCATCCAATGCGAATGTTGCATCTTATGCAACCAATACTCAATCTAGTCAAAGCAGTTATAGTGTCCTTGACACTATTGCTTAATAACTATTATAACCAGTATTTTCATAATCCTTACCAGAATACCCTTATTCTTGGAGATCACTATCTCCTACGGTATTCGCAGTTAAGACCTTTTAGATTTCCATCTAAAAATCTTAATTTCTTGAAAATAAGACATAGAGATCACCATCTCTAAAGCCTTGTCATCTTTGAAGATATTGTTATTACTGCAATCAAGTGTTTTATCTCCATAATAGGATTAGTAACAATTTACTACTCCCACTGCATGGCAGATATCTGGCTTTTGTACACATCAAGCATACACTTAGCTTCTCGTAACTGATGCACGGGTGCAAGCAGTTCTAGCATTCACTTCCTCAACTCTTTGAGGTGCTATCCCTTTTGATAGGTCAGTACCAAATCTCAAGGGAAGGAAGCCTTTCTTGGAATTTCCAAGAATGGAACATGTCCAAGGTGTACTACAAATGTGACCGTCCCAATACCCTCTTTTCTTTGATTCTGAACAACTTCAGAACTAAGATCTAAGAGGTATTCTTGAGATCATATCTCAAGGTATGGAATAGCCAGTCTATAAAACACTTATTCTCATCCTTATATCATTCCAAATGATTAGGATATTATCTACATTTAGCACGATGAACACAATGGCACTCCCACTAAGCTTCACATGGTTCATCAAGATTCTATTTGAAATCATAACATTTATAATTTCATCAAATCTTATGTTCCAACAACAAGAAGCTTATTTGAGTCCATAGATGGATTTTATTAGCTTTCACACATTTCTTTCCTCAACCATGAAGCCCTGGGGTTACTTCATGTGAATATCCTCAGAGAGGTATTCTTAGAGGAATGCAATCTTGAATTACATCCTGAAGATGCAATAGTCAAGTTGTGTAGCTAAGGTTAGCAATATTCTGATGATTTTAAGAATGGTTACCGAAGAGCAAGTCTCATTGCAAGCAATGTCTTCTCTTCCGGTGTGTAGCTTATGGCTACGAACCGAGCTTTGAAGGTCTCTACCTTCTCATCAGGTTCCCTTTTTCTTGAAGATCCATTTACACCTTAATGGGTCAAACCCTTATAGGTGGATCCTCTAGGGTCCATATACAACACTTGTATATGAAGTCTACTTTAGACTTTATTGCTAATATCCATCTTTCCATGTCACGATCCTCAGGAGCTTCATCACATGAAATCCGATCATTGTCAGACTTAACTGACACATGGAATACATCTTCAAACTCATTTGAAGAGGTATTAATGTTTCATCTTTAATTGTCCTTTTAGTTTCCGATTTCAGGAGCCTCATTATCATCTCAAGTTTAAATGAGTTCCTACACTTCATTTTCATCTTGATTCTCAAGAGAGTCATCCTCTAAGAATCACATTCTTAGAGATGAGATCTTTTAAGAATCTCAAGGTCATAAAGTAGGTATCCAATACCATGCTTTATTTTCCTAATGAAGTAGCACTCACAAGTGCCAGATTCCAGCTTACATGCACGGAACCTCATTTAGTATATATATTGTAGTCTCTACTACACATATATACTTGGAAACTAAGGATAATTATGCTAAAATTCATCATTGATCAAATCATGTCACACATGATCCAATTGTATCTCCCTACAACTCTATTGAGTTTAGGTTTATCAGGAGGAGTGAGATAGAAATGATATTCATATCTCCATAAGGCATTCTTTGAATTTTATCTAATAGGTACAAGCTACCTAGGTTAGATCAAATTCATTTCATCTTTCTTCAAACTTTGGTTCTAAACCAAAATTGTGAAATCTTTGAACATTTCAAAGGTTTCTCAGGTGAAGAGAAGAAATCTCATATCATACATAATCATCAATAGATATCACATATCCATAATGTTTACTATGATATAGATGATCTACATACATCAATATGTATGAGATCTTGAATACCTCGACATCTAACACCATTCCCATAGAAGGGTGTATTGGACATTTTACTTTGAATACAATATTCACAAGTATGTAAGATTTGAAATTTTAGACACTCTAAAGTTTCATATCTTACTAGTCTATTGATCAAATCAACAACAAATGTCCAAGGCTTGATGCCAGATCATTGTCAAATGATCTTCATCCTCCTATTGATCTTATAAGGTTTGATTTTCAGTATTAGAAATCTTAATGAACTATTCATTAATTTTCTAATTTTGTGGAGTCCACTAGATGTTAGATTACTATCTGAAATATATCCATCATAACTCTTTATGATAGTTCTATCTCAGAATTCATGTTTATTTCCAACATTTAGAAACAAACAATGAGGGTATTCTAATATCTAGGTCATAGAGACATTCTCTAAGACTAAGGATTCTCCCACTGAGAATATGAAGTCCATCTATCCAACAGAGATTGTCACAACAATTGCACCAATATCCATGTAGATGACTATTAAACCTTAAGATCAAATTTCTAATCTTCTAGTATATATATATGCAACCAATTGCAAATGTCATTAGAAGATTGGGATACAATTGTCAGACTTTATCTTATGAAATAATAAAGTCAGAGTCAATGATTATATGTAGATTATTCTGATGCTCTATCTGAGTCCTTCACTAAGGATTTTAGATAGACTTGATAGTCATACTATCAACACATCAACTTATTGCAGTATTGGCATTCATCCAACTCTTTCGATGTCATATGGAAGTCACAGAAGTAGGTCAACTTTTTGACTTTCCTTCTTACTCGGGTTCGACCCATGCTTCCACTGCGCTCTCTTCATCTATACACAACCATTGTTCAAGACAAAGAATCTCTTATGTTGAATTCAAAGGATTTCAATACAAGAGCATTTCAACATTTATACATGCTTCATTAAATTCATTCAAAATGATTATTATGAAGCTTCATGAATGACTTGAGTATAGATAGTAGAATGATGACATTCATCATATCTACATTCATCTTAACTCTTAGAGACTTAGGTTCAGATAGGTATTCAAACATTTTGAATACATCATCTCTTTCGAGCCACCATTCTGCATAATACAGAGAACCATGTCATTCATGATTAAATGTCTAGAGCACATACGTATGCCAAAATATATTCTTTTATTTTATAAGGATTATTCGACAATTACGATCATCATCAACATGTCACTTTCCAAGTACACTCGATGAAAGATCAAGACTATAGAGACATACAAACCCTAAGATGATGTCTTATTATCTTATTTAATTGTCATTCCTCATTATCTTGAGGAAACTTGCACATTGCAACCACATACATTATGTGTTCAATTGCAAGTACAATATCTGGATCATGAGTCCAATCCAAGATATTTTTACTGGTTATCATTGAGTATAACATTGAGTGGGTTTAATGAAGGATTATCTGAAATAAGAAATTTGCATAAGTGTATATACATTATATATACATGTTTTACTTTGATTTAGGAATTTTTATATCAAAGTTGTCTTGCCTTGTCAACACTGAAAGTTCATTCCCTTAATTACTTTCAATGTAAGAGATATTCTTACCATTATATCTCTAGCAAGATCTGGGATCTCCTTTCCTATCTTTGTCGCATCCCAATAATATGAGAACTTACGACTCCAATAAAAAGAAGCGGGAACTCATTCCTCCTTGCAAGTCCAACTTGCATTCCCAATTCGGTCTTTAACACCCGGGCCCACCACCCCTAAGATGATGTTGACCCGTTGCTAATTGAACCAACCGTCAACAGGATTAGAACTCGATATGCGCAATCCAATATCGCCCCAATAATATGAGGACTCGATATTGGGGTCACTACGCATACGGCCTTACTCTTTCGAGAAGCAAAGAGCCCGATCCAGATGCGCTTGCATATAGGATCTGTCACTTCGGACAGGCGTCTCCTACATACAATCCCTGGCGACGGAACCCTTCGCCTTGACGGGAGACCATGGATGTCACTTATGTGATCCTCCACCTCATATTCAAATTGTAATTAATTATTGTGAATCATATTCACATAATTAATTCTTCCAAGGGAAATACACATCTATTCAAAATAGAGTGTTTATTGGATATAATTAATTTAATCATATTAAATTAATCATTAATCCAATCATCAATCAACAAACATGTCTTTTACTTGAATAGTAGGTATATTCTCAAAATACGTATTATTCGAATTTTAATAATTAGAAAAATACACATTGTCTGTCTCCGGTATTATACAGTCCCTACCCGCTGTCATGGCCAGTACCGACGAGAGTGGGACGGACCACATACGTTGCAACCCGCGACCCCAATGCTCTCCGACTAGGCACCACATCCGCCTCGGGAAAGGATAATACCAGATAGACCATTATGTACTTTGAGATGTTCATCGGTTTTTCAACCGAAATTATACCATATAATATAAATCAAAACATTTTTGATTATAAGGAGATTTGCTAGACAAATCCCCAATCCTATTCAAGGAAAAGGGTTTTTCATGTAAAAGTTGTCCTACAACAATTGTAGGATAAACTATGGTTTTCATGAAAGCAATGTTCGTTGATGAACCAATGATCAAGATCTAATATCTCATCATTATGGTTTAGGCAAGTGTCATTCAATGAAATAATTATCTCTTTAAATATTTCACAAATATTTATCACTAATTATTCCAGAAAATTAACAATTAATTTTCATCATGATAATTGAATGACATATCACAAGGTTCAAGATCAAGAAATTTTTAATTTCCAGCAGTGACCCCCAATCACCAAAATTAACTTATCTTGATCAATTTAAATCCAAAAAATGCAAACTCAGTTTCCAAAGATTGCCTATTTGATTTATTAAAGAACCCAAGTGATAATTCACGCATTTCAAGGTGGATTAAAACCGTAATCATCTCATTAATTACGTTCAAATCCGCAGTTCCCGCAACAGTGGATATAGTTATATTCAAAAAGCCATATCTTGAGCAAATAAAGTCCAAATTTAGTAAACTCAAGTCCTATGGTTTCCTTGTTTAATGGGGAACAAAATACAATTGAAAATTTCGTGTTTAAACATTTTAAACAGAGCCGAAAAATTCAATTTTACAGAGGTGCGAAAATTGAAATGCAGTAAAAATTTCGCAACCCTTTCAAGAACCAAATCATCTAAGGTCTATGGATCATATCCAAAACCTTATTCAACCTATGGCTCTGATACCACTTGAAGGATATTGAGAATCCTTAAGCGCATCACGGAAGCGTGTTGATCGCATCGTATGCAATCGGATCAACTAGTCGTACTAGATGCTAGATGCAGCGGAAATTAAAATTTTAACTTTAAAGATGAAACCACATGATCACGAGAACACTTCTCGGATCGTTTCATCAAACCACAAAGTACAAGGAATACCTCTTGAAGCGTGGTTGTGATCGCGAGATCCCAAAGTAGAGATCCTCCTATCTTAAGTCCGATCCACGAAGAACGCACTTGCGAGCGCGATGATGAGTCACGTTCCTTCCCGCAATCCTCGATGAAGATCCAAGCGATGGCTCCCCCGATTTCGTCGAGCGAAATCCGTCGTCTTCCTTTAGAGTAAGAAACTCCAAAGAAGATGGAGATCCACGAGTCGTCGAAGAAGAAGCCGAGAGTCTCTCCTTTCTCAACACAAAGTGGACGGCCACTTAATGGAGAAGAGAAAGAGAGAGAGGACGAGAATGAGAGAGAGAGAGTTGTCACCTTGTACAACTCTTAATGATGTACCATGGAAGGCTACCCTAGCCCTCTATTTATATTAGTTTAGGATCCATTGGATCTCAATCCATGGACTCATAGATCCAACGGCTAGGCTTGGTCTATGTAAGATCAATGGTTATGATTGTTGTTGGTTAAAACCAACAACATTTATTTATGATTAAATTAAATATATGTTGCAACATTATCAACACATTTTTAATTCAACATAAATAAATTAGTTGAGAGAATCATCATAATAAAATGGAGTCAATATAGCCTCCTAAAATTAAGGGGCGTCACCCATGACTCTTTCATGGGTGACGCCACCTCTAAATTTGGTGGCTTTATTTCTCCTTTTATTATATTATTTTATCTCTCAATTATTGCAAAAATATCCACCAAATTAATTCCAAATTAATTTGTGAATATTTCAATCATGCCATTGAACATTATGTGAATCATATTCACAACCCAAACTAATTTGTAAATTGCATTTCCAATTAATTAACAAATGTGAATCCAATTCACACTATTAATTAACAAATGCTATTTACATAAATTCTCTCTATTATATATACATATTATAAATCACATTTATAATACACATATATCATGGATAGTATTATCCACATTCTCTAATCCTTGATAATTAAATCTCATTTAATTATCTTGGATAATAATATGAATCATATTCATATTATGCTTGATAATTAGATCTCATTTAATCATCAAGTCCTTGCTTGGATATACATTTCATCAAATGAATTATTCTTGAACCCTTTCAAGAATAATGTGCTTTCTCCGCAGATACTTGGAGATAAGGACAGGGCGATTGTATTGTTCCACGTATAGTGACTTGGATATTGAGATATTATCTCAAATCTAGATCTTACGAACCTCCCATAGATGCTTGATTAAATCAAGACCGCAAATCTAATCTTCTCATTACATCTGAATCTCATTCAGACCAATGTCCAACACTTGGACTAAGATCAGATTGCTTCTCTACTGGAAGGAGTCACTAAAATCCAGACCTGTTTCATCACTCCCTCGGAATGGAAGCGTCATGGATATACAATCGTTTATGATCACATCACCCTCAGGTATTCCCAATACCTGTACATCCTGCATACTGGAAGACCCATGGTCAACCCGAAGATCAAGATCTATTTTACACTGTCTTCTTCAGGGTTTGATCACCAAGTTTCTCATTTGATCATTGGGATTCGGTATTGATCATATACTTTCCAAAAGCATATATCATACCTAGGTCTTGATCATATACTTTCCAAAAGTATATATCAAACCTACAAATTCAGTCAAGCTTCCAAAGCGAGACGACCGTGCACGGAATTTGATTCTTCCCAATATCTCATGAGTGAGCTCATGTCTTCCGGTTCAGTAGTGAACCTGTATGATCCCTTTGAGAGATCGTATTACTCATATGCCCTTATATGCACACCAACGCGCCGGTGTATAGACCTTGGTTAGGTCATCAACCTATTGGTCTGTCAAATGTACATACTCAGACATATAGCAATACATCTGTCTCCGGTCAGAGGATGCGTGCCTATGCTGTGACAGCATTCAACATAGGACTTTGGTTATCTTGATCTCGTTAAGTCAACCCATTGACCTAACTAATCTGACACCTCCGAATCTCTATTCCTATGCAGAGGACCTACATCAAGAGGTCGGTCAGATATCAGCCTATGTGAGAAAGGATTGCCATCTCCTACTCAGGATGGAGATCACATCTTAACAATCATTTGACGGTGCTTGATGAGTCCTCAATCTAACTCTTTAGATATTCATCCAAGCACCAGCCTCTATGATTCAATAATTGAATCAACAGCTGTATGATCATTAAGATAGCCATGGTACATAACCCTAATTGTATAGAGGGACCTATTATGCAAATTATTTATTCTTCATTTCAGATCAGGGAATGATATTCGCAATAACATTTATTGCATAATGGCTCGCCGTGGGCTCACATGTCCAACAAGGAGGTGGTTGTCGGAGGATGAAGGGGAGGAGGAGGTTGGCAGGAGGGATGTTGGTCTGAGGAGGAAGGAGGGAGTGGTATCTTTCGTAAATAATTGGAATTTAGAGGATGTAAAATATAAAATAGTTGACGGATACCGTCATAGTTAATAGAAAATTGGATGGAAGTTAACACAAGGTTATGGGTGTAAGTGTTAAGCACTATTCACAGTCCTGAGTGTAATTCGTGTTTATCGAGGATTCCTGGGATAATTAATACACAATTACTCATGTTATGGATGTAAATATCCCTTTACATAAAATCCCCATCTATAGATTTCAATCTAATACATAGTACTCTATCCTAATACGTTTTATGTCGTTAAAAAATATTTGTATGAAAGCCCTTAGTTTGAAATATATTACCATTACGTACTTAAATATCACAGCCCATTAATGGTACTCCATACGTAAATATCACAGCCCATTAATGGTACTCCATACGTAAATATAATGGTATTTATCTCTTGCACAGTCTTAACTTGTGTAATATCAATTATTCCCTCTTTTTATTGTTATCTCAGTTGTGCCCTTATATGATTACAAAATTGCACAGTTTTGCCAGTAAGCCCTTTTGTAATATAAATATCAATTATGCTCTTTTTTATCTTAAATAAGCGTAAAACTGTGAATTTTGTAAGAATGTAGATGCACAACTGATATTACTAAAAAGGAAAGGTATAACTGATATTGCAGAAGTTAAGAAGTGCACAAGTGATAAAAATCACCTCAAAATCTTAGTCATGTTTACTATTCGAAATTCAGGTTGATATCCATTAAGGTACCCACTACATTTTAACTTTAGGAATAAAAAGGATCAAATGACTTCCATGCACTTAACATCCGCTAACAATTCTCATAGAATTGATACATGCCAAAGCAAGGAGGTCCTAATAGATGAAGGATATGGTATAAATCCTCAAGCGCATCACGGAAGCGTGAGCGTCGTATCGAATACGACGAAGAACGATTAGTCGGACTAGTTGTTCTATGCAGCGGAAATTAAAAAAATTTTCATGCGACGAAATCACATGATCCAAGAACACTTCTCGGATCGTTTCGTCTAAACCACAAACAAGTATTAGGGTTACCTCTTGAAGCGTGGTTGCGATCGAGTCTTTAAACGAAAAGACCTCCTGTCTCCAGTCCGATCCGACGGAGGAGACGCTTGCGAGCACGGGGATGAACCGCGTGCTTCTCGCAATCCATGTTGATGATCCAAGCGGCAGATCTCCTGATCTCGACACACGAGATCCGACGTCTTCTTCATGAGCAAGGCACGTCGAAGTAGACGGAGTTCCACGAGCAAACCATCGGGCAGCATAACGACGACGCTGCGGCGATGGAGAACCTCTCTAGGGCATCCATGGTGGACGGCCATGAGAGGGAGAGAGAGAGAAAGAGAGAGAGAGAGACGTGCTTCTCAAGCATTTTGTGTGTAGAAGAGCAAGGGGGTGCCTCTCCTTTTATAACATTTTGGGATCCATGGATCTCAATTCCATGGGACAACACAAATCCGATGGCTCTCATTGATCTGTGTTTCTTTTAATGGCTAAGATTTGTGTTGGTAAAAACCAACAACAATTAATTTAGATTAAATCTATATTGATAAATCAATATAAAACAATCCCAAATTAAATCAATCAACCATGGAGATTATGGAATGAAGATTGCCTCCTTCCATGATATTGGATTTGGTGGCAATCTCATGCAATCTCATGAGATCACATTATTCCATGGAAATCTCCAAGATTTACAACATTTGTTGTAAATAATTCAACAACAATAATTCATAATTATTTTGTGAATATTACAATCTTACCATTGGAAAATTGTGAATCACATTCACAACCCAAAATAAAATGTAAATTACATTTTCAATTAATTGTCCAATGTGAATCCAATTCACATCAACATTTAATTAACAAATGTAAGTTACAAATAGCTCTCTCTTATATATTATAAATCACATTTATAATATGTATGATTAATATGGATATTACTATCCACATTATTCATATCCATGATAATTAAATCACATTTAATCATCTTGGATCTCTATTCTCATGTGCCCAAATAATATGAATCACATTCACATTATTCACATCTTCGATAATTAAATCTCATTCAATTATCTTAGATAACTCTCTTTATAATATGAATCCAAGTCATATTAATCATGATAATTAAATCACATTTAATTATCCATTTTCTCAATGCTCGGATAGATAATATCAACAATGAAATTATCTTGAACCCTTTCAAGGATAATGCGCTTTCTCCGCGAATACTTGGAGATAAGGACAGGGCGATTGTATTGTTCCACGTATAGTGACTTAGATATTGAGATCATATCTCAAATCTAGATCGCGGGCCTCCCATAGATGCTTGATTAAATCAAGACCGTAAATCTAATCTTCTCATTGCATCTGAATCACATTCAGATCAATGTCCAACATTTGGACTAAGATCAGATTACTTCTCTACCGAGAGGAGTCACTAAAATCCAGACCCGTTTCATCACTCCCTAGGAATGGAAGCGTCATGGTTATACAATCATTTATGATCACATCACCCTCAAGTATTCCCAATACCTGTATATCTTGCATACTGGAAGACTCAAAATAAACCCGAAGTATTGGATCAACTTTATACTGTCTACTTCATGGTTTTATCAACAAGTTTCTCATTCGATCATTGGGAGTCGGTATCGATCATATACTTTCCAAAAGCATATATCATACCTAGGTCTTGATCATATACTTTCCAAAAGTATATATCATACCTACAAATTCAGTCAAGCTTCCAAAGCGAGACGACCATGCGCATGGAATTTGATTCTTCCCAATATCTCATGAATGAGCTCATGCCTTCCGGTTCAGTAACTGAACCTGTATGATCCCTTTGAGAGATCGTATTACTCATATGCCCTTATATGCACACCAGCACGCCGGTGTATAGACCTTGGTTAGGTCATCAACCTATTGGTCTGCCAAATGTACATACTCAGACATATAGTAACACATCTGTCTCCGGTTAGAGGATGCGTGCCTATATCATGACAGCATACGATATAGGACTTTGGTTATCTCGATCTCATTAAGTCAACTCTTTGACCTAATTAATCTGACACCTTTGAATCTCTATTCCTATGCAGAGGACCTGCATCAAGAGGCCGGTCAGATATCAGCCTTTAGAGATAAGGATTGCCATCTCCTACTCAGGCTGGAGATCATCTCTTAACAATCATTTGACGGTGCTTGATGAGTCCTCAATCTAACCCTTTAGATATTCATCCAAGCACCAGCCTCTATGATTCAATAGTTGAATCAATAGTTGTATGATTATTAAGATGGCCATGGTACATAACTCTAATTGTACTAAGGGACCTATTATGCAAGTTATTCATTCTTCATTTCAGATCAGGGAATGATATTCGCAATAACATTCATTGCATAAATGCTCGCCGTGGGCTCGCATGTCCAACAATAGATTGGTCCAATCTCCATATGCTGGTGCTTCGTCTATTCACATTGGATCAGTCTCTCCTTATGTGTAGCACCTCCAGTTTAGCCACCTTCCTCTGCAGAAGCTTTGTCAAGTGCTTCCTCAGATTTCTCCTCACTCTACCATCCAGTGCGAGGCCTGCCAGCTTGATAAGACATGATACAGAGAGCTTGTAGGGAAGATTTTATATGCCACCATTATGAAACCAGATATATCATTCGCAGTGAACAGAGTTAGTCAGTTTATGGAGTCCAAGCATGATTTTCCTGTTTCTGCTCATGTTGTAGAATAGAATCAGCCATATGGTGCTCCCCTTCCAGCATCTGATCAGAGGTGCGATGAGTTTGTGGCAAGTCTGAGAGAGATCATGCCCGCACCTAGGTCTTCTACTACTCCATCATGATCTTCAAAGGTAGTTGTGTCATCATCTGCCATCACATCAGGTATTCCATGTGCTTTTATTAGCTGTCACAGAGCACAATTTTCAGTGAGAATGGATTATGAATTCAAGAGCTTCAATGACTAATACCTATTAATAATTTCAAATTAACATGGATGCCTAAATCATAAAATTTTAATTTATTTTAATTCAATCAATGACCTTCCATGTGAATATGATGGCTTGAATTCATGTACGTGAACCTCTTTGTTGCATATGTTATATGAGATAGATGACCAATGCAAATTGTATTTAGAGAGAACTTAAGACTCTGTTGTCGCTAAAAAACACTAGTGCACATCCCATGCAAAAGCATGAGGAAGAATGTTGTTTTGCTTATAAAATCTACTGATTGAGTTGTTATTTGGTGTAAAATCATCTAATAAAATTTTTGATTAATTGTTGCAATCATATTTTTGTTTGTAAAAAAATATATAATCGTATTTGTCTATGATCCATATCTATATCCGCAAACAAATACAATGCTCGTAACAATATACTTATATGTTGCAATCAAAATAAAAAAAACATTCACATTCATCTAAAATCATCTAAAAATGAATTCAATAAGATGAATAACAATATATAGTGTAGGAGTCCACACAATGTGGAACCTGTAATGGTCAAGAAATTTATTGTATCAATATATGTATCCATATCAGAAAAAATAATAAAAACTCGTAGAATTATCTGCATATGTTTCAACTGAAATAAAAAATCTTATCCTCCTAAAAATCGATATATTTGCATCTATATTTGTGGAAAACGGATAGCAATATATTCGTATCCGTTGGATCCCTATACAAATGCTATTCTTATATTGAAGAAAAAAAATTAAGGGTGGAGGTGGCGGAGGAGCGATTGAGGATGGCAAGATGAAGCAGGGTCTCCACAGCGTTCCCACACAAGATGGACAGTCGAGGTACAATGAGTAAGAAGGAATGTAGTGTGGTGAAGAATGGTCTTTGTGGGCTATGTTTAGTACCACATTTTGGAGTGGTGATTTTTTGTCACATTGATGGGGCTATAAAGAGCCCCATACCCATTGTAACTTTTGATAAAGATGAATGCAAAATCAGCCCTATGAGGCGGTTCTCCCGTGGTTTCATCCCGCTCCTCACAGAGTAGGGTTCCACGTAAAATCAAAGTCTTCATTTTATCTTGTTCTTGCTTTGATTTGCTTCCGCATTTCATATTTCAACACAGTGAAAGGAAGCAATGTTCTTGCACCGAGCTATAGAGGGGAGGAAGGGTGGAAATAGGGGCGAGGAATTGAAAGGACATGAATGTAATTTTCAGGTTAGGAAATTACTCTCAAAGGTGGGAGTAGAGAAGGCACGGGAATTGAGAGGACACACACGGTATTTTGGTAGGAAATTAATCTAAGTACAATGTGTGGAGATGGGGCACGAATTGAGAGGACATAAACCTAATCTGTCTGCCCCCCTCTTTAGTATATAGTAATAGATGGGACTAATAATCATGTCAAAACAACATTAAGGAGGGATAAAATTTTGTGACCTACCATGATGTTCCCTCGGAACTTCTTCTCGTGCCGTGTACTCTCGGTGCCCTGATATCAACGAGAACAGAACATGGACACATATATGATCATGAGACACCCCATGCGATGTTGCTTTTGGATCTTTGATCCGATGACGGAGCTCCAATGAGGAAAGAGGGGGTGTGCCATGCCTCTATCTCCTATGACCGATAAAGACCGTGTTTGATCATCTTATGATGATTATAATCCGCTGCCCAACAATTAACAACGGAACAAAATACAAGAAGATATCAAATCTGATTTTCAAACTTCACCATAAAAATAACAAGGGCATACAAAAAGATATATTTGTGTGTATGTATGTATATCCATGCACTTCCATAAATACCTATTTTCTCATCAAGTTTTCTTAGTTGTAAAAAAGAAATGCTTTCAAAAGTTAAACTAAATTAACTACTCGCTATAGAAAATCAACATCAAGTTAATATCATAATGTATTACAAAAATTACACCCCAATTATCAACCAAAAAAAGAAACAAAAGATTCTTCCCAAAGCCATCAACTTCCGATCATTCTTCATCATGGGGTAGTGGGTGTTGACGGTGGCAACAGATCATTACTTCCAATCTCGATGTGAGATTGGTGATCACTATTATCGTTTCCAGAAGCATGTCGGGTATTCCAGTGGCGGACCCAAGATTTTATGGTAGACGGGGCACCCTTATTAATATATAGGTTGAATTTTACACCATTTGTTCTCAAGAAAATACCATTTTAGAAAAAAAGGATCATAATTCAAGATATCTTTGTAAAAAAAGTGTAAAAAGATTTTTTCACCATAGCGCATGTAATCTTCGTAAGTACATCACATCCCTTATGATTTTACTACATTTAATATACGTTCTCTTGTCCAAGGATCCTGATGTAAAAGTTAGAAAGATTGCAAATGTCGTGTGATGACTTACAAGGATTGTTCAACTACAAAGGTTGCAATGGTTATGTTGTAGTTGGACAAGATCTTATATGTAAAAATAATGTACAATTAATTAATAAAATAATACAAATAATTCAAACATGCATTTAAAATTGGCATTATTTACTTTTTATATTTTGGAAGAAATTCATAATATATTCATTGACGAAATCAAATGTATCCCTTTCAATATAATAAGTATCATTCATTCATTAAGGAAATAAATGGTGAAGCTTTCTTCCACTTTAAGTAGGATTGACTACATGTATTCTTACTCAAATCCATGTTGAAAGATCTGATTTTTTTGCTGGTTGTGGGCTACGTAACGCATACCCCACAAGGAAGGATTCGATGATCTTTTAGGTTGTAGACACCCTGCTCTATCGCTAGACCATTCATTCATTCAATATGCTGAAAAAAATCATGATAGGATATATATGAATCAAACTGAAAATCAAAATCTAATTAAGAATTGTTTGAAATAGTGACAAATATAACTTGCAATCTTTTGGTGGCATTGAAATTTGATAGAGGAAATATAAAATTGAAAATCATCTTGTACCCTTAGGAGAAGATTGAGATGAAATTGGGAGATATTAGTTGTTGAAGGAGAGGGGATTATTTGAGAACAATGAGAGTATGGGACGAGATAACTAAATTGGAAAAGGAATTTATTATCATAAATGATTAGTCTTGAGTAGTTATTCCTCGGGTGAATGGTGGAGGGTTAATTAAGGGATTGAGATTACTTGAATGAGTATTTGTGAGTTTGGAATTAATGGGTAGGTGAGGTTTGATTGGATGAGTGTTACTAGGAGTCGAGAGGAACTATGGGTGAGAGGTGAGAGATTAATGAGAGGATTAGCAAACTGGGAGTAGCAGGCAGATCAAGAAGATTTAATTGGCAGGTAGGAGGGGCATTGCCATTCATTTAGTATTAGTTATTATATAATAATGAGACTTAGTATAGTAGGATAAATGAGGGTTTAGAAAAGAAGGGGGCACGTGCCCGGCCTCGTGAGAGCGTGGGTCCGCCCCTGGGGTATTCTATCTTCGTCCCCATGGATGTAGTTGGTGGGGTGATGCATGGCTCCTTATCATTACGAGGAGTCGTGGACATGATGGTGAGTGGAATGTCAAGTACGGCAGTGCATAACGTAGATGGAGTTGGCATCGAAGCGGTCGAGTGGATTTCTGCACGGTAACGCGGGTCTTGACCATCACCTGAGTTGGGTTGTCAACTAAGGATGTGAGTAAAGGCTCAGGAATGACATAAAAAGATATAACTAGGATAAAAAGTGGCAATTTTATATCTATGGATGGTAGAAATTTTCTTTTTTCCTCTTTTCCTTCTTCCATATACAATCATTCACCATCCACTTTTCTTTAATTACCATTCTCATAATATTGGTTATGATTGTTGTTATTGTTATTATTGTGTAACTGATGAATCCCCATTCATCACTCTGTATTCCTTTATTTTAGTTAGAAACCTTAGCCAAATACCATGTAAATATGTGTAAATATCACAAGTTGTCAACATACATGCACCATGTATTTATGCATAATTAGCATGCTTTTATGTAAAAATAAAGGAATAAAGAAACAAAAGAAAAACAGGGAATATTAGAATAAATATTGACTGACCTAATCCCAAGGGAGGGCTCAGCATGGGCCTGACCGCAAAAGAATCCAAGTAGAGAGAGATAAAGTCAATCATACTTGTACATAACTCTATGTATATAAATAATTTTATTCTACTCAAAATAAAAATAAGAAGTGTTTCTCATATTTTGTACATATTTATCAAAAATAAAATAAAAATCATAAAAATCAAAATAAAAAGAAAAATAAAAAAAATCATTTTCCACCTGATTTATATACCATGTACATATGTATATAGATCTATTTATTTAGCTAATGTAAATAAATCATAAAAATAAAATAAAAATATCTTTTTATTCCACATTTTAAAATATAAAATTGAAATAATTGTATAAAAATAAATAAATAAAAATAAAAAATACATATGTGTATATACCTGCATATAATAGTAATATAATTAAATACGTTATTTATTTTTCAGAAAAATAAATAAAAATTACTAAAAAATAATTTGAAAAATAATAAACATTTTTCATGTTTAAACTTTTTCGAAATAAAATCATTTACTAATTTTAATTGAATTTACAAATAATAAAAGCTCAGAATTTCCCTATTGGTCCACGGGGGATTGTTGACCCCCAGTCAACTCTCCCCCACGGACCCCCTTCCAGGCAGATCGTGTTGTCGACCCATTTTCTCAGATTTTTCATGAGATGATCCGACCTCCAAATAGCCAAACCTCGGGCTTCGATTGAAGTTCCCACATCCATGATTCACGCTTGGGTATATTTTTAGGGATCTGTGCATCGATCCGCGCTCCCCATTCCCATCTTCTCGGACCTGCACCTGTATATAACCTCTCCTCTAGCCGACATTTCAATCCACCTTTGGCCATTTCCTTCGTCTCCTGGGACCTCCATTCTCCTTCATAGAGTGACAGCTATCGAGGAGAGGTGTTGTAGTGAGGATTCGAGGTTTGAAGCATAGGTTCGGCGACTCTTGTCGTCGTGCTCCGCCGCTGGCGAAGCTCGAGCCTCTAGAGGCGACGCTCCATTGAGGCGACGATCCCCAAAGACCAGCGTCTCATCCTCAATCGACCACGTTCATAAGGTAGACCCGCTAGCTCCTTTAGCATCGTCCATTTCCTATTTCCACAATCCAGCTCCGCCCTAGTGGCCGGAGCTCCGCCAGTCCATCCTACCCGTACCGATCACCGCTCCAACTCATCGTCACCCTCCATATGCGACCTGATCACCTTGAGCTGAGCCATCCAAGCCCAGATCGAGTTGGGTTCCATCTCTCACGTACGCAGGAACCCCCCTTCGACCATTCACGACACTTCCCTTTTCCTTTTGGCCAATAACCCTCGCCGGAGTGCTCCTCCGAGCGAGAGCTTTGTTTAGCAGGTGAATAAGAGCAGGTACCCCCTTGGTCGCGCTTCCATCCCTTCGTCAGAGCTACTCCAGGTCGCTACTCCTTCGCCGGAGGATCCGACCGTCGGAGGCTTCATCGGAGGAAATCACTCGACGCGGAACGACATCACTAGGAAGACTCACATCTCCGATCTTCCATCGGCGGTCCGGATCTTCTCTAGATCGCTGGAGAAGCTCGTCCAGGAGGTGTTCTTCCTCAGCCTCTGTCCGCCGTTGGATCGCCCCGCTCCACCAGTTCGCATCTCCACCGTCCGTGCCCTGCCATGTCAGGCCGTTAGATCCCTCATCTAATGGTCGCGTTCCTCCTACGTTCGCCATCATGCCATCACCGTTGGATCGACCAGACGGTTGCATCAGGACCGTGCATCAGCAGCCAGCCGCGCCTCAACACCTGGCGCTCACGTGCGCCCCTCACGTGCCTCGGCTGGGTAATTGCGCCCATACCCCTGCGACTTTTAGTAGTTTTTGTTTAGTCTATTAAATAAGTTTGCACTCTTGGACTATTTGCACATACGTACCTCTACTTTTATCTATTTACATTTTAATCCCTGCCTATGTGAGACACGTGCATCCACACGTGATATTTTGGGACATTTTGCATGTATGGACTTGGGGTTTGTTTATGTTATGGAATGCAATTTAGTTTCTGAAATTTGCATTTATACCCCTGTACGTGGTTTTAATTGAACATGTGTTAATTGTTTGAGGATTTTCACACTTTCATCCCTAAGGTTTTCGCACGTGTTATATATCATCCCTGAAACTATGTTTTCTTACATTTAGGTCCCTGTGTGTTGTAGCTCTTTTATTTATTGGATAAAATAGCAAATAAACTCCAAATCCAGTGAAATTTGGAAACATTGCTTCTGCCACTGTGTAAAAATTTCCCTAATTTTTTGGGACATTTTTATTGCTTTTTGTTATTTTTAAAAATTCAAAAACATGTATTTTTGCTATTATTTGAATTGAAAAATCAAAGACAAATATATAAACTTCGCTAAAAATTATAAAAAAATAGGGATAGTTAGTTGTGTTGTTTTCTACCTTCTATCCAATTTTTAGCTCATTTGAATTGATAAAAACCATAAAAATTGAAAAACCTAAAAATCTTATAAAAATCATTAAAAATTTTATAAAATTCAAAAAAACGCAAACTCTTTTTCTGTAGCTTAGTTTTTGTATGTACTTTTCATAAAATTTTCTCCAGATTTTTAGAGACCAATTATATATTTTTAATTGGTCTTTCAAGTCTGGCTGCACATTGAACAGTATTTTTCCCCTTTCTCTATTTTTAGAAAATTAACTAAAAATTGAAAAGTCCCCAGAAAATTACCAAAAACACTTAAAAACATAAAAAAGACAAAAAAAATTATTTGAATTTTCTGTGCATTTTTGAAGGTTTAAATAAATTGTTGAACTTGCTTGTGTATACATTTTCTTATATTTTTCCTATATAATTAAAAACACAAAAAAAAATTTAAAACCCATTAAAATCCACCAAAAATATTTTCTCCTTTCTTTTATCGATCTTGACTACTTCGTAGGCCGTAAGGCCAACCCGTGCTCTTTGTGTCCGACCTTGGTCGCTATACCAGGTTAATAAAATAGCAAGGACCGCTGTTTGATTTCCTTGTTTTATCTTTCGATTGCTGGTTTCCTTATTTTTTCTTGATTGACCGAGCCTCTCGATCCGGGTCGCAACGACCCGATAGTGATTTCTACCTTACCCGGATCTTGGTTTCTCGGATTTTTTTGGTCATCAGTAACTCCACTCAGGAATTTCCTAATGTTTAATATTACATGTAGCTAGTAGGTACCCTAATCAACTATCAGTCCTTTGATTCGTTATCCCTCGAGTATACTACACGTGCTCATTACTTGGATGGAGTAAGAAGTTATCACGTCTCAAGTGACTATGTTCATGGTCCTTTCTTCTTAGTTGTTTTCCAGGCATATAATTTATTTGTGACTTATTATGAATTAATATATGGTCGGTCACCTCATCTTGTGAAATACTATGAGTTTCGATCCGAATGATCTAACCTGGCCAGTAGGGAATAAAGTCCCAAAACTTCACTTCTTTCCCTCTTCTTTTCTTTCACCACATGCTTTTTGTATTTTAATTTCCGAAGGCTCTATTCTAAAATTCAAATACATCTCACTATGTAATCCTACAAATTCTTCTCATGTGTCATAATATTAACTCAACACAAATATATGATGATGGCCCCAGACAACTCGGGTTAAGGAAAATCTAAGGTCGTTGCGACCCGAATCGCAAGGCACAATCAACAAGAAAAAAAACTCAAACCACCAAAGCAAATCAAACAAGCATGAAAACCAAGGCAAAACGGTCTTGCTATTTATTTAACCTTGTATAGCCACCAGGTTCAAACACAAGGAGCAAAGAAAAATCCTACGAAGTAGTCAGAAATCAAGAAATCAAAGGCATGCTTTTGGTGGTTTTTAATTTGCGATTTTTTATTTTCTTTTAAGAAAACGAGCAAGAAAATAAAAGAAAGCACACTACAATGGTTTTTATTAGGGATCTAAAAAACTCAAAAATTCGAAATAAAAATATTTTTGTGCTTTTAAAATAGGGATTTTTACTCGGCAGACCCTATAATCTTTTCCAATTACCTCCACGACCTTTGAAACAACCTAATTCCCTACTCGACCCCGTAAACTTGTTAACTCTTACCCTACAGACCCTGTGGTTAACTCCCATCCATTTACCCGTTAAAACTAACCAGATTCCGTTATATCTTTTACATTATACCCATTTTTTATATCAAATTTACATTTAATGCCACTCCCTCTCACCCTCCTCCTCCTCTCCCTTTCCCTATCACGCTTGGAACTTGTCGGACCTATCCTAATGAGGAGGGTCGCCGTCGCGTTCTCCCTCGCTGGCCACATTGCACTGAGGGCAGCACCTAGGCAATGCCGGGCAGTGCTTCGACCGCGCCGAGATGTCACACGCGACGCCGAGATGTCAATTGTGGACCTCTCTTGTGCACATAGCCCCGGTGTCGGACCCCCTTTCTGCTTCACTGCAGCAGCAGCACTGCAGCCGCGCACAAGGTTACGCAACCTCCCCACACACCTCTCTGATTGGTGCTGCTCGCGGGATGATTCAGCATCCACCTACTGGTGTTGCCGTCGAATAGCAGCAACCTCCATCGCGCGAGAAGGTCCTTGCTTGTTGCATATCAATGGTTTCTGTCACAATCATAACTATGTAAAAATTAAACTGTGAACTCTTCTTTAGGTTTGCTTGTTGCATAATTACTAGGTTTATAACGTATAATTAAACCCAACAGGTCTCCCTGGTGCTCTTCCTATTCCACAGGGCAGCTGGCCATCGACGACACCCTGGAGTCTGCCAGCCACGGCTTCCGCACCATGATCACCAACGCCTTCGACTATGCGTCGTGCTCCGTTGCGATCCTCATCGACCACGACCTCTGGGGACCGTGACCCCGGGGACCGTCCTCAGCTTCCGCCCCGCCAAGCACATCTGCATGTTCTTCATCGGCGGGCCTGACGACCGCCCTGGCGCTCACATCCTACACGGTCGGCGACGCCGCCAACAGCCTGACCGTTGTTCGTTTCCAGCCCCTCAAGGAGTGGCGCAACTACAACATCGACGACAAGACGGATGATGAGGTGGTGAACGAGTTCCGGCTGCAGAACGCGCAGCGCAAGAACGTCGCGTACCACCAGCAGATCGTGAAGGATAGGGGGGAGACATCGTCAGTCATACAATCCATGAAGGATTTCAGACTGTTCATCGTCGGTAGAGGACACGATGTCGAGTCCCCGACGACGGTCGAGTTGTCGATGTGGAGTGAGTACCCGAAGCTCGGAGTGATCGGTGACATGTTGGCGTTGCCGGCTTTTGGTAACTAAGTGACGACGCTGGTGGTGCAGCAGCAGACCCGGGTGGGGTCGTCGGACTAAGGAGGCGTGAAGTGCTACTTCGGGCTTGGTGGTCGCTAATGTTACATACCCACCAGGACTGTGTCACAGGACCGTGACGCGTAGGAGCAACCGGAGGGCCGCCTCCGAAATGGTCTTCCGCAGCTTCCCATTCGATGGGTTGAAGATGATGTTGAAGAAGGAAGAGGATAGAAGGAGAGAGGAGATTGAAGATCTACCATTGATTTTCTTTGGTTTGATTAACTCAAGTTTAACTCAAGTTTTTGACTCCAATAAAGTTAAAGATGACGGCGGGGTTCGTGGGGTAAGACAGAGCAAGTTTACGAGGTCGAGAGAGGAATTAGGTTGTTTCAAAGGTCGTGGAGGTAATTGACAAAGATTATAGGGTCTGCCGGGTAAAAATCCCTTTAAAATCTGCAGATGTTTTTGATAATTTTATGAACTTTTCTGATTTTATATGATTTTCTAAAAATAAAAGAAAGATAAAAACAACTAGTAGTGTACAACCTGGATAGAAAAGCAAATTAAAATTATTTAAAGTGCCTCTAAAATCCTGGCAGCAATTTTATGTGAAAGTATAAAATAAAATATACCTACAGAAGCTGAAAACATATTTATTTGATTTTTTATAGAATTTTTAATGTTTTTTATAAGATTTAGTCTTTTATACTTTTTAGGTGTTTTATAGGAGATTATAAAAAAGGAAGTGATATAGAAATTAAAGCGACACAAACCAAACACTCAGATTGTTTTTGGAATTTTGGGTGTATTTTTCTATTTTTTATGGGTTTTCTAAAATAGACGGCCCTTTTAGGGGTCTATTTTTAGAAAATATCAAATAAAATTAAATCAAGTCACAAAAATTACTAAAAATGCTACACAGTAGCATGAGCTATGTGTAATTTTTGTAGAATTTTCAGAATTAATTTAATAATTATTTGATTGAAAACTCAACACTCAGTTCGTGGGGGCCTAAATGCAAATTATTGAAGTTTCTGTACTAAACAATAATGCGTATAAAAAATCCGGGGGCAACCATGCAATTTATTGAATCAATTCAGCACATACGTCAAAAACATATTCACAAGGTTATATTTGCAATTTTAGAAAACATCCATTCAACAAATAACATGCAACAAATCCAAGACTAAAGCTGCAAAACACCAAAGTGCATGTGACGAAGCATGTGTCTCCAGACAAGGGGGACTAAAATGAAAATAACGAAAATTATAGGGTCCAAAATGCAAATAGGTTCAACTACACTATTTATTTTACAGACCAAAATGTAAACTGAAATAAATGCACGGTAAAAAGGGATATATACCCTTGCAGCACGTGAGGTACGCGTGAGAGTCCACGTGATAGTCGTTGATGTGGCGAGGACGTGCGACTCTGATGGCGTCAGATGTCAGATCTGACGCTCCAGAATGGTAGAGGACGTGGGATGCATGTGGTTGTCAGATCTGACATCAAACGGTCTGAAAAGGGTGTGGCGTCAACGGTCAGGATGAAGACTGAGCGAGCAGGTTGATCCATCGGTGCAGAAGTCTCCTGGAAGAACAACATCCTTCACCGGATCCAAGGACGAGATCCTCATCCCTGATGCTCGATCGGGAGGCGACGGACGAATCGTGGAGGACTTCCGCATCAGCTGAACGGCTCTGATGGGGACTCCAACGGCTGGATGGGCGTGACGACGACGAGGGCCTGGAGCTACTCCGGCAAACCCTGGAACAGATGGAACAGGAGCTCTTCACGCGCGCACGGACCTACAAAGGGTAGCTGGGACTCAGGTCAGTTCTTCGGTCCAGGTTATTAGGCTAAAAAGGAAAGAAGCAACATGGGGGCGGACGTCGGTCTCCGGCGAAGATGATGGAAGGGTCCTAATCTCGGCTAGATAGGCTAAGATTAGGATGATCAGGGTGTGAAGCTAGATGAAGGGTGAATTTGCAACGGTATCGGAGCGACTGGGATGGGGGAACGGAGCTCCGACCGGCTGGTCGAAGCTGGCGGAGTAACGGCGGCGCTAAGATGAAAGATTTGGTCGAGATGATGAAAGCGAAGGATAAAAAGCTCACCTGAAGTTCTTGATCAACTCTTGTGCTCCAGGTGAAGGGGGTCATCGGGGTAATGGCCACGACTGACATACGAAAGGCAGGGGAGGCTGCTCGTGGTGGATCTCCAGCCATGATGGTTGAGCTGCGGCATTGCTGCACCAAATCGAACGTCAAGCGGCGCTCCAGACGGCTGTCACTCTGCTGGAGGTGGCTAGGGTATCAAGAGGGAGCGAGGCACGAGCTGCCATACTGGGGAGAAGGATGAGATGCTTTATATCACTCCCAAGTGGCTGGAGAAATCGAGTGGAAGCACGCGAACCGAGAAGGATCCACACCCTCGTGGGGATCCGCGAAGGTCATGGATCCACTTGGAGGGTGCGGCAAAGAATCAGGGCACGAGGTTGCGTGATCCGCCCGGGAGAAATGGGAGAAGAAGGTCCGGCAAATACAAACGGGTCGGGTCAAGCCTGGAAGATGGCGTTGACCAGAGTCAACAATCATGTGTTGACCAATCAGGAATGGTGGGGGAAAAGACAAAACTCGCTATTGGACAAAATAGCAAGGAAAATGAAAGATAAATAAATTAAAAATAATAAATGAATTAAAATTAAAAAAGAATATAATGAAAAATGTTTATTTTTTTCAAGGAATTTTTCTGTGATTTTTATTTATTTTTTTAAAAAATAAATTACTCTATATACAGTATATTGTATTATATGCATGTATAATATACCTATGTATTTTGTACAATTATTTTTACAAAAATACCCCAATTTTATAATTTATTTATTTACAACATAATTTTTGGAGTATAAAATAATTTTAGTTTTATTTTTATTATTTATTTACATGTATATAATAAATAGGGGAAGAAGCATATATATCTGTAATATGTACAAAGGAGAAAGATTTTTATTTTTATTTTTCTGATTTTTATTTTATTTTTATAAATATACACAAGGAGGTAAGAACTTATTATTATTTTTGTTTTGGCAAAAATAATTTATTTATTTTACACACATGATATGTACAACATAGAGTAAGCCCTATCTCTCTCTACTTATTTTATTTGGCGATCATGCCAATGCATGGCCCTCTCTGGGTATTCGGGTTACTATGTATTTATTCTAAATATCTCCTTCCTTTTTCTTTTCCTTTATTCTTTTATTTTTGCACAAATACATGCTAATTATGTAATGTAAACACATACATGCATATTGCTAAGTTTTTGTATTTACACATATTTACATGATGCTTTGCAAAGAAAATTAGCTAAACTAAAAGAATAAAGAGTGATGAACAAGGCTTCATCATCCGTCTATACTTTACTTTTGCTAGTCCCTTAGCAAACACGTATTTGAAAAAGAAGTGACAAGAGAAAAGAAAAGAAAAAGAAGGAGAATCAAGATTGATGATTAAACTCGTCTTCATTAAATTGGAGTATGGAGCTTAGTCAAACCTTTGGATTATTAGTTTGTCGGAACCTTATTTTGATCCAAGTTTAAAACTCAACAGCCTCTAAGTTCCACCAATCTATGGTCAAGACTCCTCGATAATCCATATAAGAACAAGTCTACATACACAAACTCTAATTACCATGAATATTTTCTTGTACTGTGTAAGTGATATGTAGCTCCCCACCTCAGAGTTGGCAAAGTAACAACCCCCCTCAACAAGGTAACTCTAATGCCCTAGTCCAACAGCTCTTTCCTCGAGGAGCGGGGTATTCCCTTCTAAGTTCAAGTTCAACTGGCTCAAGAAGAGCAGGAAGAAGAGAATGGACCATGACCAGTGAAGTCATGTATCCTTGGGAGCCCAACCAGTGTAGCTAAGTCTCCCGCTGCAAGCTTCATGAGATGAGAGTGGGTAACATAAGCTTTGCTTTATTTGGCTATATACACTCTGGTGGGTATTTTATTTTCAATCAGACCCACCATTTTTTTGGAGTTTTTCTTTCTTTTGCACATTTTTTTATGTGCATATATAAAACATATCTACATGGTGCAGCATGTATACATAAGGACTTTTTCCTCTTGAGCCAATAGACTATCCCTTTTTTAAAGCATTATTGCAACCCACAACTCTTGTCTTTAGACCTCAACACCGCTAGACCAAGACGCACTTCCTTCACTAAAAGAAGACGAGAGGTTCTTCCTAGAAGTACTACCCTCGTTTGCTACCCCAAGCCATAGGAAACAGCTTCCTCACCACCTCATCCATAGAGAGCTATGTGTAAGGTACTAGTGCAAGTAAAGCCATTGTCTGTGAGAGTCATGTATGCGTTGTTAAATATTCAACTTAGTCTCATTAAGATGACATGTTATCATAGCCTAGTGGACTCAAAGAATTAAGTCCCCAAATGGACCTGAAGAGTCTTAACCCCAAATCCTATAAGGTTCCTCTTAGAATTAGGTGGATTAAGGTCTTAACCAAGCTCCATTTTCCATTTTAATTCCAGGCTAGTTTAAATGTCAATCATGATTTAGAAGAATGTACAAGTATATAAAAAATCTTTTTATGCAATTTTTTTGAAAATGTGCAAAATTTTTGCAAAATGATTGAATGTATGCATGGATGCAGAAGTTTTGCAAACTATTTACACACATTTACACAAGGATTTTTGCAAACGTTTGTTTTTCAAACATTTTACAAAAATTTTGTACTATATACATATTTTGATATTAAAACATTTTTACAAATCTTTGTACAAAAATAATTTTACAAATAACTACGTATGTGCAGGAAAGAATTTTGTGTACAATAAAAAAATT
This sequence comes from Ottelia alismoides, assembly GCA_037367405.1. Lineage (NCBI taxonomy): Eukaryota > Viridiplantae > Streptophyta > Magnoliopsida > Alismatales > Hydrocharitaceae > Ottelia > Ottelia alismoides. The sequence goes on along the minus strand of JAZKJV010005150.1, from coordinate 1,200,981 downwards.
TAAAATTTTTACGATTTTTTAATAAAGGATTTTAGCCATTTTATTTATTAACACACTCACACAAAGTACGAGTTATGGATAAAATATATATGTAATATATACGACACCCCCTATACTTAGCTCTTTTCACTAATAAATATTTTTATGTGATGAATACAAATTTTGTAACTTTGGACCATATCGAACCCACCTATGGTTTAGAGACTGTTATTGAAATTGACTCGATCCTTTGCAGTAATATCTTCATTTGAGTAGACTATGCCTTTTATCATACCAACAAAACCGATCATTCACATGAGCTTCATATTGATGGCATCACCTACCCACCCTGACCTTCACATGATTAGCTCATCCAAATCCCTTGAGCAAAGTTCTGTACATCACCGTGATTTTCTAAACACGGATACCACACATACTTGAGACACCGGGTATTCCTAACCCTAGATCTTGGTTGGGGGCATTAAACCAACACATATTGTGGGATTCCTCCCATAGTTATCTTTTAGGTATTTTCTCTAGCTTGAATTTCCCGTAAATCTAGTTTAATTTAAGTATGGGGAATTCCTAAAAATGAAAAAAATCAAATGAAAAAACAATCATCATTCATTTGTTGCATCTTGCACCATCTTCAATCATGTTGTCCCATTTTCTCCATTTTATTATCACCATATAGACATGGCTCTTGCTAAGCATGGGGGTGCATGACATTTCATGCATGTCATTTTTATTTTATTACATTTTTTAAAAATGCATTTCATTTCATGCCTTCCTTTTTAAAATTATTTAAAAAAAACCAAAAATATTTTCCATGTTATTGCTTTCTTTTATTAATATTTTTGCATCATTTTTGCACATTTTACAAAATTTCAAAAACATTTGCATATATCCACAATCTGATAAAAATTAGCAAAAATTCCCAAAATTTTCTTTAAAGAATTTTAGTTTTTTTTCAAAACCAAAAAATAGTTTACTTTTTTATCCTTAATTTTTGGGATTTTATTCTGATTTTTACAAGTTTTGAACTTAGATCAAGAAGATCTTAATCCACTTAATTTCAGAGAATTTCTCTAGGCTTGAATATTCTGTGTCTTCAGGTCTATTTTAGACGTAATTTCTCGAGTTCTACTAATTTTATGCAGTGACCAAAATCTATGTCTAAGTAAATCATCTTGGCATGTTTATTACTCTTTTATTCTTGATTGATTATGGAACAAATTTCACAATCCACCTTAGTTCAACTTAATTTGCATGTATGATTGATTGTTTTCATCTTTAGCAATGGAATGGAGCGACTTCAAATCTCAGAAAAGCAAAATTCAATGATCTAAGTTCTGGAACCAGTTATTTTCTATAAGTTTGGGCCTCTCAGCAAACTTTCTCTGTACATGTAACTGAAAGTCATATTTTATACATGTACACTCTTGATGCCGAATGCCACAAAATCCTATAAAAAATATTGCACAATAAGGGATGCTTGTTCCAAGAATACAAATGCAAAGAAAAGATCTACCAAAGAAAATTCTACTCATATAACCCAGCTCTACCAAATAAGACAAGTAGTAGACCAATGTTGTTACCCATTTAAAAGAGGCTAAAGAGGATCAGGGATATGCTCTGCAAAAAAAGTAAAAAAAATAGAGCAACGAACTAAAGCGGTCTACGAAAAACACCTGAAAATGCAAGTTCTCTACATTTTTCACCCATTTTCTTTTGCTGATAGATTTGGATGAAGTGAGAATAAGCATAGACTTATAGAGAATAGAGGCTTTAGATTTTGTGAATCTCAGGGTACCATGCTTAAGGATGTAAAGTGTACTTGTCTCGCAAGTTGGAAAGGGCTATAACTTTCACACAGTTCAAATTCAACTCAAGATTAAAGAGAATATCTATTGATCATGATGATCTGACTTGACATAAGGATGTAACCAACTAGTTGTGATAGAACTTGAAGACCGTTGAATCAAATACTCAAGTCTAAGGGGAGACCAAACACATTGTTAATCTAAAGGTCAACTTAGTATTTGTTTGTTATTTGTTCAAATTTGGCTTGAAAATCTCAGAACTTTGTGGGTACATCTACTGCAAACCCTATTTGAGTATTCTCTAATTATTTTTTCTTTCTCTTTGCATATCATTGTTTTGCTCGGGACTATGAAAAGTTAAGTATGGGGGTATGATGAATCTATGATTGATCATGTTTTTATATATTTTAATGAGAAAAAAATCATATTTATTCAATTACATTTTTCTTATTTTGTTCATAATTTTCATATCATTATTTTCATATGCATTGCATTTCAAATCACCTAAAAAATTCTATAAACATTATCTTTACAAAATTAAAAAGAAGAATAAAAATGCATTAATTTATTTTATAATAAATATGGACTCCAAGCCTATATTAAGTACCTAACATTTTTATTTTTAATTTTGATGCCTAGGTAAGAAGAGGCCCAAGGGGACTCCAATCTCCTTCCTTTTCTTTTGCAAAAAATGCTACATGATAAAATAGCCGACGTCATGTTTATGACATCATTTCAAAAAATAAAATAAAAAGGGGGTGCTGACGTCGGCACGACATCATTCACCCCCTTCATCTTCTTTAGCAAAATCCGAGCCCCACCAATGCCCCTCTATGTCATGCACCGCAGCCACCGCGAGGTCGTTGGTCTTCAGCCCAATGCTAACGGCCCCACCCCTTCTCCTTCCACCTCCTCCCCTCCCTTGATGCGTATAAAAGGGAGGAGGAGCTCCTCCATCGAGAAGACCCATCATGCAAAGGGATTTATCCTCCTCATTTGTGGGCCTCCGCCATCGCATGCCGCATTCCACACCTCTCCCTCCTCTCCGTTCACCGCTAAGCATCGTCGCCACTCTACTTGCAGTCCCTCCTCTCCATCCATCACCGTGGATGTCTGCCTTCACACGCCACTCCCGTCACTAGAGGAAGAAGAAGGGGTCCCATGACCCCTCTTAATTTTTTTAGTTTTTTAAACTATTTGAACAATTCTGCATTTTGTTAAACTTTTGATATATTTTCTGCAATTTTCCTGTTTTCCAATTATTATATTCTACATAATTTTAATTTATTTTATGTAAGTTTATATTAATTACATTTCACTCCTCCAGGGACATTTCTACAATTTTCTTCAAGTCTAATTCTTTTCCTGCAATTTTCCTATTAAATTTTAATTGACACATTTTAATTTCTATCCAGATATGTATTCGTAATTATAATTATGCCCTTATCTTTAAATTTATTTATAAACAAGTTCCTATGTTTCTTTAAAAATTACACAAATACCGCTAGCACTTCCAAAAATCACCAAAAATAGCAGAAAATTTGAACATTCCTAAAAAATTCTTGTGCGATCCTTATGATGCCCAGAATTTAATAATAATTTCAATCTAAAAATAAAAATAGTATTTTATTTGATTTTATAAAGTCAAAAATGCCTTGTAAATAGAATAAAATTAATGTAAAATGTATGCGTCCTTTTGGATCGATCCTCTACTTTCCATGTGCATAGTTTAATATCCGATGGCTTGTAGTTGAAAAAATTATATGAATATCTCGGTTTTCACGTGTGCACACAACACCACATAAAAACACACTTTTAATGCATCGAATCTACATCTTCAGCTATCACTTTGGATATGTGTCTCCAGCATACAATCCATGACAGAACCCTTCGCTTTAAAGGGAGACCATGGATGCGATTTATATGATTATCTTGATCTCAATCAAATTCTAATTAATCATTATGAATCATATTCATTATGATTAATTCTTCTAAGTGAATTATAGTTTTATTTATAATAGGCTGCTTATTTTAATTAGATCTAATTTATTTAATCATATTAAATTAATTATAACACTCCAATTCAACCAACAAATAATTAAGGTTTTCTTGATATTACTATATAGTATACACCCTCACTTAGTATATTTGTATTATTCTGATTAGTTGTTTAAAGTATACAGAGACCTCTCATGCTACCCATCCTTGAAACAGATCAAGTCAGGCCAGATAGATAATGCTAAGAGGAAGCGCTTCCACTGTGGTGCAGGGTGCCAATTAAGCAATCCATTAGCATATCCACGGTCTAGACACCATCACCGAAATGATTCAAGAAAACACAAATGGTACAAAATTGTACTAAGAGGTTTTATTGGTTATATGCTCTTGATGACCGAGATGATATTATATAGTAATAACTCAGAAATCTTAGGCATATTAAAATAATTTTAACATCCTAAGTTTCGAGTCATATAAAGCAAACATATTCTGCATGTAAAAGTTGATATACAACTATTGTAGGTTAAACTAGGTTTTTGTCATGAAACAATCATTCAATGGTGATTGATGTTTAATCAAATATTTAAATTTTTATGAAGCTTCAATTTAATCACGGTAAATTCATAATTTCCTTGATTGGCATTGAATGACAAACACATTAAGAAAGTAATCTTGATGATGCAATCATCATCTGATACATTTCAACTAAATATTGAATATCTAAGGCCAATGAAGTCAAAATAATTAAATAAGTTCGAGTAATTTACGTCTTAATTTTCTACTTAATTAATGTGTTTCTCACATGTTAATGATTGGAAAATAGTATCAAAAATCAATTTGTTACATATCAATGAATACATGCAAAAACATTATCATTGCAGGAACTTTTCGAATTTTAATTTATGCACATTTGATGGCAACTATTGGATACTGCCTTGGAGATATATTTAGATTTTTTTGAATACATTTTATTATCCAAAAAATTCCTCCAAACAAGGCATAAACAATAGCTTCTCATTTCAGCAAAAAAAATCTGAAACATGCATCTCCTGCATAAACTATGAGTCCCCGCGCATCCGATATACAAAACTTCATTCCCTTAAGATGTGGATAAAAAAAAGACCTTTGATCAAGGATCTAATACCATTTGAAGGAAACGTTTTAGGCCTTAACACATCATAGAAGTGAAGATCACATCACATGCGATCATGAGTGACTAGTTATACAAGTTGCTCGAGGCAGCATAAATAATTTTTTTAAAAATATGAAACCACATGATATGAGAATCATTCTCATATACTTTCATCAAGATCAAAAAGAGTAATAGAATTACCTATTGAAGCATGTTTGTGACCGCACATCTTTAAACGAAGATATCTCATGTCTCAAGTCCGATCCAACAAAAGGGTGCGCTTGCGGGCACATGGATGAGATGCACACTTTCCACAATCTGAGTTGATGATCTGTGCAATGAATCTCCTAATTCTGTATCATGAAATAAATATCTTTCCTCATGAGCGAGATGCATCAAATAAGGCATAGATCGACGAGTAGTCGATCCGGCAAAACAACTATAATGCAACAACTACAAGACTCTCTAGGTCAATATGGTAGACGTCCACAATATTGAGAGATAGAGAGACCTTAGGCTTGTATGAGAAGAGAGAGAGAGAGAGTTATTTCTCTTGAATTTTTTTGTTAAGAAGGAGCCAGGTCTAGCCTTTCCTTTATAACATATTTGAAGTCCATGGATCTCAATACATGTGTACACATAATCAATGGTACATATTAATTTATGCTTCTTATCAAACGCCATGATTTTTATTGCATAAATTTGCAAAAATAAATCATTGTTTTTTAAAAATAAATCGTATATATTTAAAATCCATCAATATAATTTAATGTAAATTAAATAAACCAATATGGAACTACTTGAAAAGAGAGAAAGCTTCATTCTATATAAGGCGGACAACCGCCAAGAATTAGAACTAATGGTGGCTGCCCACTCCCATTATGGCAAGGAGGCTCTCTCAATCCATATTTGATGAGATCTCATATCTCATGAAATATTCCACATGTGCAACAACTTTTGTGTCCAAATAATATGCATCACATTCATATTATTCATGAAAATTAAATCACATTTAATCATAAATTTCCAATTCCCGGATACATTTTCAACTATAGAATTATTCACGAACTCATTCAAGAATAATGTGCTTTCTTTGGAATACTTGAAGATAATGAAAAGGCGATTGTACATTCCATGTACAGTGACTTGGATGTTGAGATCATATCTCATACCCAGATCTCGAGGACCTCTCAAAGATGCTTAATTAAATCAAAGGATTAAATCTATTCTTCTCATTACATCGGAATCATATTCAGATCAATGTCCAACATTTGGACTAAGACCAGATTACTTACATACTGAGTGGAGACACTAAAATCTAAACCTGTTTCATCACTCTCTAGGAATGAAAGTGTCAAGGTTATATAATCATTTACGGAACATCACCCTTGAGCATACCTAATACCCACACATTTTGATATTTGAAGACTTAGAATAAACTCGAAGTTTTAGATCATATTTGAAATATTTCCTTCAGGATTTCACGATCAAGTATATCATTCGGTCATTGGGAGTTGGTATCAATCATATGATTTTCGAAAGCATTTATCATACCTACAATTTTCTTGTCATGCTTCCAAAGTAAGATGACCATGCATGGAATTTGATCGATCCCAACACCTCATAAGTTAGATCATGTCTTTCGGTTCAGTAATGAACTTGTATGATCCCTTTGATAGATTGTATTACTCATATGTCCTTGTATGCGCACCAACTCACTGGTGTACCTTGATTAGGCCATCGACTAAATGATCTGCCTAATGTATATACCTAGAATATAGTAATACATCTATCTTCGGTTAGAGGATGCGTTCCTCTATTATGTCATCGTACAAAATAGATTTTGGTTATCTCGATCTCGCTAAGGCAACTCTTTAACCTAACTTATCTGACATATTCAGATCTCTTTTCCTTTGCAAGGGACCTGCATCAAGAGGTCGGTCAAATATCAATCTTGAGAGAAGAATTGCCATCTCCTTCTCAGGATGGAGATCATTTCTTAACAATCATTTGATGGTGCTTGATAAGTCTTTAATCTAGCTCTTTAGATATCATCCAAAACCAGCCTCTATTATTCAACTATTGAATAAAAAATTGTATGATTATTAAGATGACCATTGCACGTAACCCTAATTGTACTATGATACCTTATAAGTGCATTCATTCATTTAATATAATATAAGGAGAGAAATAAATCAATAATCTTTATTAATATATCGAAATATTACAATAACATTTACGTATAAATGAGTCGTCACGAACGTAGAGAACGTCTCGTTAGGGTACCGCGGGATGTTGAAGTTATCCAGAGGTAATGAAGGTTGCCAGATTTTCCAAGAACTCTCCTTTGGTGGTGGGATGCGGTGGGTAATAAATGTTTACAAGCCGAATGGCTTGGTAAATGGGTCATGTCAATCATATCGAAGAATAATCATTGATAGTGTAATTTATACATTGGAAGATAAGCATGTCCCAAGCCGTAAGGATACCCCTCGGATTTTCATATAGGGTTTGAGTGCTAACATAGATAATCTAGAGAGGGTAGCCTTGTTATAGTTTCTTGGATGGAAATATGGTAAGCTTAAATTCGATCTTAAGTTTTTTAAGCTTTGTAGATTTCCATGCCCCCCCCCCACCTCGGATATTTCAGTTTTAGAGGTCAATATCTATATTAAGGATGAATAGGAGAGTATAGGAGTGCGACGTTGGGACTACAACTAACACATTAGTGATTCACTCTTATCCATTATTATATCATTAGCGATGGTTCATGTCATGATGCTTATTTGTTGCTATTTTTCAAATTTTTTGCTACTTAATACTAAGTTTTTACTTCAAAATTAGTGATTATTAGTAAAATTTTGAAAATAGTAGTGGTTAAGTGTTGCTATATAGATTTTCACTAATGATATAGAAATAGATATGGCATTCATCGTTAGTTTCATATAAAAATTAATAATTTCGTGATGAATTGTATTGCTGTTATATATATATATATATATATATATATATATAGAGAGAGAGAGAGAGAGAGAGAGGTAAATGGGGCTGCCCCTAGGGAGTAGCCAACTTGGCTACTCCCACCCCTATTTTCCCCTCATTTTTTTATTTTTTTGGAAAATAAAAATTTGTATATTCATCATTATATCCCTCTCACATTCTATTAAAATTTCGTCAGAAACGGAGACTCCTACGGCCTCCATCCAAACATGGTCGATTTAAAAAATCCTGCGATCGTTAAAAAAATGACGTCTGGATGGAGGGCTTAGGAGTCTCTGTTTCTGACGAAATTTTAATAGAATGTGAGAGGGATATAATGATGAATATACAAATTTTTATTTTCCAAAAAAATAAAAAATGAGGGAAAAATAGGGGTGGGAGTAGCCAAGTTGGCTACTCCCTAGGGGCAGCCCCATTTTACCCATATATATATATATACATATATATATATATACATATATATACATATATATATACATATACATATATATATATACATATATATATACATATATATATACATATATATATATATATAGAGAGAGAGAGAGAGAGAGAGAGAGAGAGAGGTAAATGGGGCTGCCCCCAGGGAGTAGCCAACTTGGCTACTCCCACCCCTATTTTTCTCTCATTTTTATATTTTTTTGGAAAATAAAAATTTGTATATTCATAATTATATCCCTCTCACATTCTATTAAAATTTCGTCAGAAACAGAGACTCCTACGGCCTCCATCCAAACATGGTCGATTTAAAAAATCCTGCGACCGTTAAAAAAATGACGTCTGGATGGAGGGCTTAGGAGTCTTTGTTTCTAACGAAATTTTAGTAGAATGTGAGAGGGATATAATGATGAATATACAAATTTTTATTTTCCAAAAAAATAAAAAAAATGAGGGGAAAATAGGGGTGGGAGTAGCCAAGTTGGCTACTCCCTGGGGGCAGCCCCATTTTACCCATATATATATATATATATATATATATATATATATATATATATATATATATATATATATGGGTAAAATGTGTATGCCCCCTAGGGGGAGCTAACTTAGCTCCCCCCGTCCCTTTTTCACATATTTTTTTTTAATTTTTTTGAAATCCAAAACCGTGTAAATTCATTATTAAATCCATATAATATGTCATTCAAATTTCATGCGAAACAGAGACTCCTACGACCTCCATCCAAACGAGGTCGATTTAAAAAATCCTGTTACCGTTAAAAAATGACTGTCTGGATGGAGGCCGTAGGAGTCTCTGTTTCACACGAAATTTTTATGACATAATATAGGGATATAGTGATGAATATTCACGGAAAAAAATTCAAAAAAAAAAAATAAAAATTTTGAAGAAAATAGGGCGGGGGGAGCTAAGTTAGCTCCCCCTAGGGGGCAGCCCCATTTTCCCCTCTCTCTCTCTCTCTCTCTATATATATATATATATATATATATATATATATATATATATATATATATATAACAACGAACAATATTAATGATTTTTTTTAAAACGTCAATATAGGCACATTTTCTTGTAGTGGCAATACACAAACATTGTTTCTAGATACATTCGTTACCCTATTTTTTGTAATAATTTGGTACGACTTTTAAACCCCCATAAGTTAAATCTTTTATTAATGTAATTACATAATCCGAAGACACATATCATCACGAAGATATTTTTGTGAAATAATTTAATAATTTCATTTTTAATTCTAATACTATTTACTAACCCACTAGTAATAATATTATCTTACATGAATCTATTTATACCTTGCACCTTATGTTAATTCAAGATATTTTCAACTCGTTTTAAAGTTAAAATTTCGTTTCCATGATTTCTGTCCAACATTAGGTGACATAAATTAATATCACATTCCATAACCCCACAAGAGTTCAAACTCAAGGACTGGTCTGGTGGTAGTGCGGTGTGTCTACACCTTAAAGGACTCATGTTCGAGTATCAGATAGAAACTACGATTCTGTGCAGATTGTAACTACGAGAAACTATTGTCCACAAAATTATTGTGGCCACAAGTTTCCATAGCCACAACTCATTTTTCTTGTAATGAGACTTACGGTGCTACATATAGGGATGCAAGACAAAATTTAAATTTCCCTTAACAAATATTTCTATGCATGCTCGGGAAATGTACCTAGAACATGAATTTCTATTATCGAGTGAGAAAACAAGTCAAGTTGATTATTTGAAATTCGATTTAGTGTGTATATTAAAAGTGGTGTACAGTCCTACTCCTACGAGCACAGGAATAACCCTATTGCTGGTAATTTTGCTATAATGATGGGATGTGCAACAAGTAATACTGGTAGAGGAACTATCGTATACTTTTAGTTATCTTTATTAGATTGAGAATTTTTGTGGATGACTGTTGACCATCCCTACGTCTCCACAGGTGCACCCAATGCTTCGGCTATCCTTCTAACATCTGCAGGTACCATCTTGTGCATTGGCCGGAACTTCACCGGAGTCATCCTCGAGCTTCGTCGCCAGCGAGCTCCGATGGCCTTCTCCAGCTCCTGAGACCACCGTTACCTTCGCGCATCGTCGTGCTTCTGCTGGGATACCTCCAAGGCCTCGGAGAGCGTCACCGACACCGGTAGGGAAGGGCGGAGCAAAGGCCCAGTCACCGGAGCTCCACCATCTCCTCCGCAGGCGGCGGAGGCCCGTTGAAGGAGAAGCCCCAGCTGCCGTTCGATCACCTCAATCGAGCGGTTGAAGTCGCGCCACGTCGTCACTCAGCCGACCCTCACAGGTGCCGTTGGATCCTTCCAGATCTAACGAAGCTTAGCGAGCCACGTGTCCCACCTCTGCAGCAGCCAAGAGCCGAAGGATCTATCTCTGATCCAGCGGTCTACATTCAGCCACGTGTCCCACATCTGGAGCAGCCAGGAGCCGTTGGATCAACTTAAATCTGATGGCCTGAGATCTCGCCACGCGTCTTCACCGCCATCCGTTGGATCGAGCTTGATCCAAGGGTCCGCAGCACACCACGCATACCTTGGTCCGAGCCTCTTCCCCGACCTTAGGCTTGGACCACCGAGGCTAGCCGAGCCTCCAACCGAACCTCCAGGAGCATCCGAGCTGAGCCCCGAGCCTCGTATGCCGCCCGAGCCTAGGCCGACACGTGAGGAGCACGTGCGGCCTGGGGATTTTACATAGAGGCCCTCGGGACCTTTTGAAATTACAAAAAGGTCCCTGTGAAGCAGACCACACGTGAGGAGCACGTGCCTGTGGAGAATTTGCACATCTTTCCCCAACATTATAGGTAATTACATTTGAGTCCCTGTCAGCATATTTCTTTTATGTAATTTTGTTTTCTTGTATTACAAATACACCCTTGTCTTTGCACACATCCTTAGGTCTCATTTTACATCATTTTTAAATTCCAAAAGTTGCATTTTGTTGAGAAACTTGTCCTCTATCTATTGTGCCACTTGTCACATTTTTGTAATTGCAGTAGATTTTTAAATGAATTAATTGGTTGATTTGTGTAATATTTTGCCCAGTGAGACCTTTTAATTTATAATTAATTTTCAGTGGCTCCAAAAATTCTCAAAAATTCGCAGTAGCTCTAGGAAAGTGAACTTAACATTGCATAAAAATTTCATGTCATTTGCACACATATCGAGGCCTGAATAAATTGTTTAGTAATTTTCTTATTTTAATTTTAATAAATTCATTTCACATTGAAATTAAAGTTTGTAAAATTTTCTAGATTCCTTATCATTAAAACTCTCTAGGATAATTTTATTTCCTAAAAAAGATGTGATTTGTTATTTATTAAAAATAAATTAGTGAAAATCACCCTGTCTGCATATTTAATTCACTGTAAATTCATTTAGTGTCTAAAAATTCCCAAAAAATTAGGGTAGCTTAGTTTCATCATAATCCATCATCTGGCCAATTTTCATAATTTTTGGACTTCATTTGAAATCTTAATTGAATTAACTTTGAATTGGCTTGATTCCTGCATGTGTCTTGTATATAGTTCAAAAAAAAGGAAAAATAATTCCCAGAAAATCCAACACTTGATCTTTGCTAAAATTTACCTAAGGAGACAGATGCCTCCCTGAGTTCGACCTTGGACTTCACCAAGTAAAAAAAATTGCCGCTTGAAATTGACTTGAATCTAATTAAAAGTGATTTTTGATTAGCCCTCTCGTATCCGACTGCAACGAACGACATCTAATTAATTTGGACATTAATCTGACCGAATTAACTAAGGGTGCGGGGGCGGTTATCAGTACGTGAGTCCAAGCAGCAGCTGGGTGCTTTTGAAGGTTCGCCGGAGGACCTTGGAACTCTCAAGCTCCGCCGCCCTCTTGCAAGCCCTCCGACCAACGTCGGGGCTTTTTGCCACTCCAGCAGATAGAGGAAGCCTCCAGGAAGGGGTAGCACCATGTTGCAAGCTTCCAGTCGGCCGGAGATCGGAGGAGGAGCTCAGGGAGTTTCGCCTGGCTTGAGTTCCTCTTTCTTCATCCTCCCGCATCTCCTGCCGTCCGATCAAGGTGTTCTCCCCAGATGGCGCAGCCGCTGTTAGATCTTGGTCGTTCCCAAGCCGTCTGATCAGTCCCACCAGATCTAATCGTAGCCGTCGCCGACGAAGCGGTATCGGGCGTCCACGCAACGACACATGGCAAGTGAGATCTCTGGCGCCGTTGGATCCGCGCTTGGTTCGGGCATTTTGCATGTGAGCCCTGCCATTTTGTCTATTTATTATTTAGCACTCAAACATTCATCTGCGGTTATATTATTTTTGTAATATTTACTTTTTAGTCCCCCGAACTATTTAGATTTGCACTTAAGTCCTTCACCACGTCACCGCACGTGACCTGTTCACGTGAGGCGCGGGCTTTTTGCATAGAGGCCCCGACCCTTTTAGGTATTTCTTTCCAGTGCTTGAACTTTGAATCATAGTGTAAAAACTTTTGGGTATTTTGCATGATTGCCCCTGGGATTTTTGGAAATCGCAGTTAGGTCCTTCCCAAGCGCGTGTAAGTCACGTGCTCTGGTGGGCATTTTACACCTATACCCCTGTGGGTCTGAGAATTTTAATTGGTCCATAAAGTTAAATATTCAGAGTTCTATTTTGTGGAAAATTGCATGTATGCCCCTGGATGATTGTGTATTTGCATATATACCCCTACTAGGCTTAATTGTTTTTGCTTGCTTGATCCATTTAATTATGGCATCTTTTTAATTCGAAAAATTCCACAAAAATCAGATTAAGCTCCTGTTAACTTGCACTTGCATGCCATATTTTTATTTTTTCGTTTTTATTGCGTTTTAGCATTTATTAAAAATAAAAACATGCCATTTTAGTATTGTCTAGCTTAGAAAATACCAAAAAAATATTAAAATACCTCGAAAAATTCCAAAAAAATCACCTACTGGGTATTTTACCCTATTTTAGTGTCACTAAAAATTTCTAAAGAAAAACCTTAAAAATTAGAAAACACCTAAAAACTTCAAAAAAATCTAAAAAAATTCTACAAAACTCTAAAAAATCCAAACTCAGGTCCTATAGGTTCTATATTTTATTCTCTTTGTTTTGAAACTGATTTGGGAAAATTTTGAGATCACCTGATATTTTTCCTTCCCATTTTAGTCTCGGCCAGATTGTTGATTCGTTGCTTTCTTTATTTCAGTTTTTAAAAATACCAAAAACATTTTGAAAATTACCCAAAAATCACAAAAATAGTAAAAAATCATAAAAATGGCAAAAAGATTTTATTTCTGAAATTTTTGAATATTTTTGCATATTATTATAAATACCCTACCCTCTCTTTTATTATATAGCTTATATATTCCAATATTTAAAAAAATATAAAATATAAAATATAAAAAAATCAGTAAATTAAAAATCAAAATACAAAATTAAAAAATAAAAAAATTAAAAACCCACAAAAATCTTTGCTTTGCGTAGTGTAGATAACTCTTCACATTCACTCACATATATATTTTGTAGATCTACCATGTTTTGCTCCCTGTGTTCGAACTCTCTGCATACTTGCTTTCTATACACCTGTTATGTAGAGTTAAAAATAAATTTTAACTTCACATCTGCTTATCATTGCTTGATTGATTGTGTGTGGGTTAATTGTTGGTTAATTACGGTTTATTGTGGATCGCCACAGCGACGTAGTAGTCCCGCCTTGTGTGGACTATTTAGACCCTCGATAAATCATGGTTATCAGTGTGCGTGAACCGATCTCGAAAATCAAAAACTGCACACTTGTGTCATCACTCTCCTTACTTGATCTGAAACATTTAAGGTTTCTTCTGTTGAATATCCTATGCACTTGAACTCGTTAACCAAGATCCATTATGCCATCCAATAAACCTCCTTCAAAAATTATAGAACTTTCGTCTAAGTACCCTCCATATTCGTATTATGAAAATGAATTCATCTCAGTTAGACACAAACCTTCAAAACCTCCTCCAACTAGACATCATCCAACTTCCATAGGAGACTCTCACCAACAAATAGATCCAACCCTCTCTACAAATCCAATCTACTTCATGAGTGACAATCCTTTGTATCTGGATCATACAAATCAACAACCGACTGAGGTCTCCACTTCTTCGTACATCAATCCTCTATATTTTGATCATACAATCCATCCTTCATATTTCGTAAATGTCAATCCGTCATTCATGGGAGATTCTAACCACATGATGAATCCAATCGAATTTAACACCTTTTCAAAATTCCACCTTCTCTACCCTTGAACACAAATGATCAACTACCATCTTGGACTGACCCGTTCCTCGTCGGAACTCATGAATCCCTTGAACATCAAACCACTTTTGAGACAACTAGATTTCACAAATCCACAACTATATTTGACCATTGGGAATATATTGGAGGTCCGAATATATGAAGAGGATTGGCCCACTCCTAATAATCTTCCATCTTGGATTAACTGTGACAATCCCACCTTCAGACATGACACTCATACAAAGGAATAGACTAATGATACTGGCATGCATAATCCCTATATGTTGACTCCACAATATAAGGGTCCAATCAATCATGATAAAATGAATGGACTCTACTCAAATCAACATACATGTCTAAATTACACTATGTTGAGTATGAGACCAATAGTAGCCTCATATCAAGCAGACTCCTTCCATGATTTTTGAGGAGAAATTTTCAGAGGACAACATATCAAGACATGTTTTGAGAGGAACTTCTCCCAGCTCATACATGAAAATGGAAGATGAAATGATTGGATCTCAAGTTGGAAAAAAGGAATACTCATGGAACTACATAGACTACTCTTGAAAATTCTTTGGAGGATGACATTTTGAGGATCACTAAGAGATATGAATTAATGGAGGAAAAATTCAGAAATTACTGACTGACTCAGTTTATTTTATGGTTGCTCACGTACGAAAGTGGAGTATGAAATAATTGGATATAAATGTTGAGATCCACTAGAATATTCAGAAACCTAGAGAATATGTTCATCCTAGGAATGACTCTGACAGTGGCACTTCTACATATTAATCCTCTACGAATGACTCTGACTCTGATTCTCACTCAAGACATCAAAGCCCCTTCTCATCTACAGAAAACACAACATTTACACACCACACATAAAATACCAAAAAAATTGAAATATTAACAAACAACCAAAAAATCAAAAATTTAGAAAATTACACAACAATTGAAACTGAAGAAGATCTGAAGAATTTGGATCCTGTTGTATGGGAAGCACTTGAGAAAAGACTGATTTTTGAACTTCCCTTAATACAGGACATTGAACACTTCCCTGACCTTAAAGGATTTGTAATGAAGAAATTAATGACTAAAAAGTCAGGCATGATAAGAACAAAGACTCAAAGACATATCTTGTCAGTGGCCACCTCCTTGAGGAGAAAAACCAAGAGCCACATAGTGAAGCGGTTGCTCATATTTGATTGTGGAATTAAAGACAAATTTTTTACCCATGCTTGAATTAATGACGACTCACCAATTAATATCCTCCCAACCTATGTATTTGACAAGCTCAAACTCGGACCTGTCAGGAAGATAAGAGAGATCGTTCAACTGGCTAATCGATCGATAAAGAGGCTGAGAGGAATAATTTCCTTCATCATTACATTCCAAGGTACTCCGCTCAAAGTGAACTTCACAATCATTGATATTGAGCATCTAGGAGAATTCACCCAGTCTCCAATCATTCTTAGAAAGACATTCTTGGCATTGGATAAGGCAATTATTGAGTGCGAGACTCGAAAAATCAATTTTACAGCATTGGGAGCACTTCAATCTCAACAAATCTTTGAGGAACCACGATTTTCTGAGGCAACCCACGAAGCCCTCAATAGCCACAACCATCAAGTGGTAGAAGAGCCCTACCCAGTTACTACACCTTAGATAGTAGTTGTTGATGAGATTATTGGTTTAGAGACTCTCCCTACTGTTCCAATTCCAGCTTCTCTCACCATGGAAAATGACTCTGATTATGATCTTGAGACTTATGCATGGGCACTTCCCGAGTCGGCCGAGATCTCCTTTGACCACATTGATCAAATCAACCCATCTCAATAATGCACCAACATCAATTCAATTGAGAATGAATATGCAGAGACTCTCATCATTGTTCCATTTCCCGCTGATCTCACCATAGAAAAATGTTTTTTATATGATCCTGAGACATGAATGTGCTCACCCTTAGTTAACCTCTCTGACTATCTTGAACAAATCAATTCAACTCAGGAGTGCACCAACATAAAGAAAGCTAGGAACAAACATGCAGGACAAACACTGACCAAGGAGGAAAAATTCGATGGTTATTCATATAGAGACTCAAGTGTCAACAACTCACTCCCAGGACCAACACTGACTGCTCCTTCACCTAAAAGGAAAGTCACCTTTGACTTTACGGAGGAGGAATCATATGATGATCCCTCATCAGATTCAGAAAAGGTAATCTACATGAGTGAGGTCTGTTCGGCATTCTTTAAACCTTATCTTCGCAAGGATCCAAACTTCGATTCCCATTGGACGACTCCCGTTCCTCACTATTATTCATCCAAAGCCGATTCTCCTGGTCTCATTAAATACACTGGAATAATTTCTCATAAGCTAACTGAGACTGGTGCTTCACAGTATTCATCCAAGTACAAATCGCTTGATCCCAAGAAGGAACGAATTCTGAGAAAATAACTGAAGCAACTAAAGAACAATAATATCTAGAGTGCCTCCACTTTCAAATACTATTCCTCTGAGGATAACTTCGATGATGGTTATCTTTCGTCTCATTCATACGCTTCATCTACTATCCAGCATGATTTCTGTGAATATAACACTAAAAATGGTTGGGAATCATATGTTTCATATCCTTCTTATCATTACGATCTCCCACCACAGGCTCACAAAAAGATTGGCTGAAACCACCTTAATCATTGGCTACCCACCCTCCCTCCCGACCACATCAGTCTCCTTGTACACCTTCTTCCTTTACTTAGGCCAAGGCCTAAGTATATGGGGAGACCGATGCCATATGTATATACCATTCTTCTTATCAAACTCCTTTTCACGATCACTTCATTTCCACCATTCTTCCATACTTATCCTGACATGAGACTAAGTATAGGGGGAATCGATTCCATCGATATATACTCTCCTCATTTATATCTCCCGACCACCTCATTTTCGCCCTTCTTCTATACTTAGACTGTCCACAACCTAAGTATAGGGGGCAAGCCACTTCGTCTGTGTGTAATTCTTTTTCACTCTCTTAAGCCGCTTCTTGTGCTCTGAGGACATAACACTCGCTAAGTATAGGAGTGTGTGTGTATATATATTGCGTATATATTTTACCCATAGCTCGTACTTTCACGTAAGTCTATATATATTTACAGGGTGGGTAACTAAAAAAACAAAAAAAATAAAAAAGCTACTAACATTGACCGTGTCTCACTAATTTTTTTTTTGAAAAATGGCTTCTTGTTCATTTTTACATTAAAAAAATAAAAAAATCCTTTCATTTTTAAAAGAAACCTCAAAAAAGACACAAAAAATATGTCTGCATTTCACGCACCTGCACTTCATCCAGCATTTCATGCATTTTTGAAAAGCCCTTGGGTTTTGAACTGAGTTATGAGCAGAAACCGAGAGTGGTCTGGACTTGACCTTAATCCACTTAATTTTTAGAGGAACTTCACCGAGAAATAGGAGTTTAGAACCTTCAGGTCCATGACTTAATTCTTCGAGTTCCAGATGACAATTTACAACATTTGACTCTTAGTGTCTAAATTGGTCTCTTCATTCTAGGTACGACTCTGGAATAGGGAATTAATTTGTACTCCCACACTATGAACTTATCTCAACTCAGACGGGGTGTTGGAAGATTGTGTGAGTTTCTTTTCTGGTAGCGTGGAAATCTAAAGACCGGAGGACGGTTTGAAATAAAGCTTCGGAAAAGGGATAGATGGTTGGTCGCAATTTTTTCTAAGACCCCAAAACATGTATGGAAAAAAAGACAACACGGTCCATGCAGAACCACCAAAAATCCAAATACAAAGAAGCCTACTACCAAATAAACATTTGACCAAAAAGGTCCAAGCTTCAAGAAAACATGCAGATCTTGGTGGAGACTTGGATAAACCGGTCGGCTTCACAAGGAGAGGTGACTACAATGGCCACCCTCTAATTCTTTTCTCCTTCTAACTTCTCCCTCATTTCGATTGTGAACACAACACGATAGACCATAGAAGGAAATATCTGACTCCCCGAGGGTGAGTTATTGGAGAGGAGGTTTGCATGATAGTCTAGCATTTTGGATGAGAACAGCTAAAATCTTTCACACACATGAGTTGATTGTTCAATGTTCATGGGGTCATGGTCAGCACCACATCACATTCTGGACCTTCAAAGAAAACAACCAAGACTAAATTGACTCTACATGAAAACACGGTTGCTCCCTCTTCTAGTTGGCTATCTAGTGAGAGGAAGTCGAGAATTGATTCCTCGAGGAGTTCCCCCGAACCTCTCAAGGCGCGTCTCTCTCATCTCCCTCTCAAGGATTTAGATTCCAGAATATCGACTAAGAAAGTTTCCTTCAATACACCGGAGAAGGAATTTTCTGAGGAGTCCTCATCTGGTCCAGATAAGGTGATTTATATGAGTGAGCTCAGTTCGGCGGTTCTCAAGCCTTATCTGAGCAAGCAGCCGTGTGTCGACCCTCGTTGGACGATCCCTACACCTCACTATTATTCATCTGAGGACGATTCCGACAACGACACATATGTATATTATCCACCTCCTCGTGTCCGCAAGAAGGGCCGTCACAAACCTTCTTAATCCTTGTATATTCCCACTCTTTCTTGTATATACTTTCTCTCCCTCCCTTCCTAGTGATTCGAATCACTCGCCCCAGCTCTATATCGTTTCATTTTATGACTATACTTAGGATAACCATATCCTAAGTATAGGGGGGAGAGTGACTTGCGTCTATTCACTGTACATCCTCCAGATCACATTGGTTCTCATACTCACTCATGTCCTATACTTAGGCTGACCAGAGCCTAAGTATAGGGGGGACCGATGTCTGCCTTGTATATACTCATCCATTTCCCCTCTTGTCCTCGTCTGCCCCATTTTTGATCTTCTTCTACACTTAGGCTGCCAAGGCCTAAGTATAGGGGGGCGGAACGACTTCTGTACATTTTGTAATTTTAGCTCTCCTACGCTTAGCACGAGCTATGTATTCTTCCTCGTTTTTCGTGCTCTGAGGACATAACACCTGCTAAGTCTAGGGTGGCATGTATATATTACATATAACTTTACCCATAGGTCGTACTTTCACGTATTTTTGCGTATTTGTTTGTATATATTATACAATAATTACGGGGTGGGTAAAAATTGAAAAAAAATTTACTTGTATAATTTTGTATTGTAAAATTCTTGTAAAACATACTTTCGTGAAATTTGTTGTAAAATAGGATGTATACCCCCCAAAAAAACTCGTATACTATGTATACTATTACAAACTAAAAATTATTGTAAAAATTGTTGTATAATAGAAAATAAAATGAAAATGTTGAAAATAAAGGCTTCTTATTTACTCTTGCATTATTGCATTAAAAAAAAAGTCTTGCATTTCATTCATGTAGCATGTCATTTACATCTCATTTGCATATCATGCATATGAAATGTGAAAAGCTAGTGGGTTCAGAACCAAGTCATGAATAGATGTTGAGGATGGATTTGATTTGACCTTATTCCACCTAACTTCAGAGGAACCTTATAGGAACTGGAGTTAAGATTTCTCAGGTCAAGTGACTTAATTCTTTGAGTCCGCAAGTCTATGTTCACATGTCACCTTGAGTAGTCTAATTAGAATATCTCGTGCACACGCATGATTCTTTTAGATAGTGACCTAACTTTAACAAGCACAATGCACGTGGCTCTTCATTGATGGGGTGGTGAGGAAGTAGAATCCTTTAGCTTGGAGTAGCACACGGGTGGAAACATCCATCCTCCTCTAGGGAGGATAGTGCATTTCAACCTAGTCTGGTGGTGTTGACGTCTGAGGACGGGATGCTGTGGGTTGCAATAATGCTTCAAAAGAGGGATAGTCTACTGGCTCAAAAGGAAAAACTCCTAATGTACATGCTGCACCTTATTCCAAAATAAAGAAAAAGAAGAAAAAAATGCAAGAACTCCAAAAAATAGACAGACCAGATTAAAAATAAAATACCTATCGGAGTATGTATATTAGCAAGAAGTATGCAGCTGGATGATTTGGCTACACCGGTCAGGCATCCCGGGATAGGTAGCTACACTAGCTACCGTACATTCTTTTCTCCACCCCCTCCTCTAGAGCTCGTCGCACTTGAAATTAGAAGGGAATACCCCGCTCATAGAGGAAATAAACACTAGACCTGGTAATTAAAGTTACCATGTTAGAGGAGGCTGCTTCTTAGCTATTTCTGATGTGGAGAGCTATTTTTTACTTACACAGTACAAGTAAGAATCATAGTCATCAGAAATTTACGTCTGAGGATTCGTTCTGACCTGAATATTGAGGTGTGTTGAATAGAAGACTTGTGGAACTTGAAGTCTGTTTGGTCTTAAGTTCAGGTCCCAATAAGGTTCCACCACACAATTAATCCAAAGGTTGAGTCAAGCTCCATTTTCAACTTTTGTTCATGACCTTGGTATGGAACCCAATCTCATTTCACTCTTGCATTTCATTTTAGTTGCTCGGGGACGAGCAAGGTTCAAGTATAGGGGGTTGATGAATCCGTGATTCATCACTCTAAAAGTTGAAAATAGAGCTTTGTTCCCGGGTAATTAGATGCATATTTCTACTTATATTGCATAATTAGCATTCATGCATGCATGGATAACATCTGCATTTTAGCATTCATATTTGCATTAAAGAAGAAGCCAAATTCACTTGTAAATATCTACTGTATATTCATCATATTTCACCATCTGGCCAAGTTTCATAATTTTTGGAATCAGTTTGACAATAGTTTTTAATTAACTTGTAAACTGGCCCGATTGTGCATGTGTCTTTTCCTTCTTGCATAAAAAATTCGAAAAAGACCAAAAAGATGATCCCCTGGAAATCAAACTTTGGAACTTGCTTAAAATCTACCTAAGGAGACAGCTGCCTCCCTGAGTTCGGCCTTGGGCTTGTCCATGTAAAATGAATTTGCCACTCATGATTATTTTGACTGTAATTAAAAGTTATTTTTGATCTGCTCTTATTATGCAACTGCAACGAACAACCCAACAATTAATTTGAGCATTAATTTGATCGAATTGGTAAGGCTAGTAAGACGCTTTTCAGATGCATATGCCAAGGTTTGTTCATCTGGTACATTGACGTTTGAGATTGCCAATTACGTGTCACATCAACCCACTACGAAGGAGATGTGGGATATCCTCACCGCAACTTATTCCCAAGCGAGGAGTGAGACCAAGATACTACATTTACAACATTATATCTTCAACATCGAGCAGAATGAACGACTACTCCACTCTCTATACATGTCCCTGTGTGGGATGTTTGACAAGCTAGAAAGTTTCATGCTCCTCACATCTACTCCTTAGAAGCAAAAGACATATAGGAATGCTACTATGGTCGGTGTCTTCCTTCGGTGCTAGAACCAGAATATGAGGCAGCTCATTCACAGATACTAAGGGATGAAACTTTTCCTCCTATGTTGGAGTCTTTCAGACGATTCAGTAGGATTATTGTCCCATCTCCTACCTCGAGTCAGACTTCTTATGCGATGGCAGCCTCTCGCGGTAGATGGGTCTTCTCAGTTCTGTGGACATGGACCTCATGGTAGAGGAGGTCATGTTCGCAAGCCATGTAATTATTGTCATCGTCCTGGCCACATAGAGGATACATGCTACTCCAAGCATGGTTTTACTGCATCAGCTTATATAGTAGAGCGAGCAGATTCTTATGTTGCTCCTTCTTCAGACCAGAGGTACGATGATCTCGTTGCTCAACTGAGGAACATTATGCCTTCAAGGAGTTCCCTTGACTCTTCGCCTACTCCAGGAGGCCACTCAAATGTTGTACCTCTGCCTCCTTCAGTACCTCAGATACCACCTATGCTCCTACTACCTGTCATCATTATTATATTACAGAATTGATTATGGACTCTAGAGAGACACATCACATATGTAGCGATAGATAACAACTTGTAGCTTGCACATAAGCACCTCCAGGAAGAACTGTTGTCATAGCAGATGGGACTCAATCCTCACTTATAGGACAGGGGGAGATCAGTATGACTCCGTCAGTGCATTTGCAGAATGTATTACATGCACCTGGATTTTCTCCGAATTTATTATCTATCAGATAGATTAAAAAGTGTTAGAAAATATAATACAGGAATGCATCAGAATTAAATGATAAATGTATAATGAAGAATGTAAGATTTAATGTGGAAGCTTGCTCCCTAAGGAGTGGGATGAAACTATAGGAGAACACCTCAAAGTGCTGATTTATACATCGCACTTTCTCACTAGATACATTGGTTCTGGGGCTTCTTATATAGCCTCCACAGACCCTCCAAGTCCCACCACAAGTAGTTGTAGGACTAAACTCTGAATATGATAAATGGATCTTGGAAGGATCCATTTACCCATCTTACATGATAATGACACATACTCTAACACTCCCCCTCAAGATGGAGCATGAAATGCTTAACTTTGACTATCAGAAAGAAATCTCAAACTCACAATATAGACAATATCAACTCAACGCACATAACTGTCGGTTGTTGTCGAGGATGTTGCTTCTCATGCCATGCAGGTATGGAGAAACAAACGGGATTGAGTGTGATTAAAACTAAATCTCCTTGTCAGAGAGCATGAGCTCTATACTGTGCCTATCAGAATCACTGCAACTGAATGAGTCTCCATCTAGAGAACTCTGGCCTACCACAATATGTGGACAACTGCTCCATCTCTGAAAGGGTCGAACTAAAAAGTTGTGGAAATGTCCTCATCGAAATCCATGGTCACTGGAGAATGGAGTCTGAAAAGTCTCCTCATAAGAGAACTAGGTCTCTCCTATATTGGCTCTGAAAATTGGATCTCTACTCTGGAGTCCCTAAGAGACCATAACGAAAACCCTAGATCACATGGAACTAGGTGTGGAATCTCTACTCTGGAGTCCCTATGGATCATATGAAAACTCTGACACTGAAAACAAAAGATGGAGACCACACAAAAGATGGCAAACTTGTGCTCATGCGAATAGGAGTCTCTCTTTGGAGAACTTGAAGGAAATGGGCCACTCAACGATGAAGTGCTAATCATTTTTTATTTTAAATACACTTAATATTTCATATTTATTATTCTTTGGTTTTTAATTTCAATTTTTCTGATTGGTTAATATAGGTCAGTTGACCCAAGCAACCCCTCCTCCACCAGACCCGACAGACTTCCCGACTTCCCTCGTCGCCAGAATGATATCTCCACATTTTCTCGGCTGGGTCCGACAACCATTGCCCCTGATTTCATTTCTCGATTCCTCTGCTAGGATTTTTGATCCTCGCAGATATGTAGGAAGAATCAGATCCTCCTAGGCTTTGTTTGCTACTTCGATCTTTCCATAACCTGAAGGAGTCCTATAAATGCATTCCTTCGCCACCCGTGCTCAGTAACTCATCCCTCGTGCCACCCTCCTTCCCTTGGCCCCTCCAGCATCGTGATAGGATCTCATTGATGTCCTTTGGATATTGATTAGGTGGTCAGGTAGCCATAGTTCGTATGTGGCTAGAGCACTTCTTTGTGTGCATCCTCCTAGGCCTTCCACAGTCCGGTCGAGGCCACTACCCCATTGTTCCCCTCAGCTGACGTTGATGAACTCATCAGAAGCTTTAGGTATCACTCCTTTTTCCCGTATTTTCCCCTTTTATATTGATTCATCAATTAGCTCCGCCATCAGTTCATTTGCTCTGACCAACTGGTTGGAGCCGCGTACCACTCATCCATCTACTCTGATCACTCCTCCTACTCGCCCTCCATTTTCCAGCGCAACATGATCCCCCTGGATCCTACTCACCGGAGTAGGATTAAGATAGGTTTCCCCATCTGTGTTCACCGAAATTAGATCTCCATTCTCCTACCACTTCTCTTCACGATTACATGCAATAACCTGACCAGAGCAAAGGGTACGAGTCTGTTTATCCTTTGCAGGTGCAGGTTCGCATGAGGAGATGCAATCTGAGCTCCAGTCGGTGTGGTGGAGCACCTCCTGGTGCACTGCCCCTGCTAGGACGCTCCAGCCGTCTATCTTCTCATTGGTGCCATCCATTAGATGTGCAGTGGCCCTACGAAGGTGTTGGGCTTCATCGCGATTTCATCAGACCCGTGGATCATCGTCCACGACTGACGGAAGCTCACTAGGCTTCAGTTCTTTCAGCATCCTTCCCTGTTGTTGGATCACCCCTCTTCTGCCAGATTTGATCTGGACTGTTCTTCCACGCCCAACTGATAACGACTGGATCAAATCACCAGTATATCTGAGCCAGACATTAGCACTAACTTTTTCAGCCGTCAGATCAATACTGGTATAGCAGATCTGAGCCACACATCCCCTGAACCGTCAGATCTTTTATAGAGTGCCATCAGAGCCGTTAGTCCTCCATACGCCCATCACGTGCCTCAAGGGTATACTTTATTTTTTCCCTGCATGTCTTTTTATTTCATTTTAGTCCAATAAATATAAACTGTAGTTAAGAACTTTTGTAGTAACAACACTGTACTTTTTCATATTTACATTTCACTCCACTTGAGATGTAATTACGTGTACCTTCACGTGGTTTTGGTGTTTTCGCATATTTTCTCCTGCACTTATATCTGTTATGGACTGAATGAATTTTATTAAGGAATTGCATTTATACCCCTGCATGTCTGTATTCACGTGTTATGCATGATTTTTGTGGAAAATTTGCTTAAAGGACCTTCTGTTTATCTTCATGTTACTCGTGAGGCCCTAGGATTTATGTTATTTGTAGATCGATCCCTATGCATACAAGTCTTTTATTAATTGCAATAAATAGTGAAATGACTAAAAAATTGCCTAAAAACTACATGTCGTTCTCGATTGCATATATTATTTATGGTGATTTTTACTTGTTGATTTCCATGCATATCTATTATTAAGGGTTCTAAAACACCCTAAAAAGTCCCTCTTTGTTAAAAAATCCAAAAAAATTCGAAATACCATTTAAAAATTCTATGAAAATTATTGTAGTTGTCTTCGGTCATCTTTTATCTGCTATACAAATTTTATTCAAAAGTACTTTATAAAAATCTAAAAATTTACAAAATACTTAAAAACTTTTAAAAATCATATAAAATCGTAGAAAAATCAAAAAATTTGTTATTTTAGTTATTGTTTGTAAATATTTATTTCTAGTTTATCATAAAATTACTTCCCGAAATTTTGAGCATTCTATCTATTTTTAAATTACAAAATATTCCTAGTTGTTTACTGTTTTCTCATTTTTTCACTGTTTGAATTTTATAAAATCACAAAGACATACGAAAAATACCCTAAAATTATCAAAAACACTATAAAATATATAAAATCCAAAAATATTTTTTCTTTTATTTTCTGAGCATTTTGACTCCATTTAAAAATACAAAAAGATTGTTTGTGTGTGTTTTTACCTTGTTGTGCATATTCTTTGACATTTAAAAATTAAAAACAAAAAAAACAAAAAAAATCCCTTAATTTCAGAAATTGACTACTTAGTGTATAATTGTGCCCCTTGAGTTCGACGATGGTCATTATACCAGGTTAATAACAATAGCAAAGCCACTCGTATTTATCTATTTTATCTATTAGTGGTTTATCTTCTCGATTATCGCATTGATTACTTGGATCACACTAACACCTTTATTTTACACTTATTCCTTGCTGATCTTTGTGTTCATTAGAAGTCTATCATATAGAATGAGTAGAGATTCTGCCTGTTATCCAATTAACATTTTTGTGTCTTACTCAATGGTGAGCCCATGTTATAAATGCTTTATTACTTCTATGTATTGTCATTGTGTTCCCATGAATGCTATGAAGTCTTAAAGTGACCCCCAATTGGTGAATACTATCTAAGAAGAAATGAAATTGATTAAGAATGACATTTGGGATGTAATTTATATTCTAGAAAATGCTCACGTTATTAGTTCTAAATTGGTATACACAATCAAGTACACTGTAGATAAAAAATTAATAGATTCAATGGCTCGACTGGTAGCTAGAGGGTACATTCAGTTGACTACCTTGAACCTTTTCTCATGTGGATAAAATGAATACCGTCAGAGTTTTGATTTGTTTGGTTGTTCAACTAACCTAGAAATATAGCAACTTGATGTTAAAAATGCCATCCTAAATGGTGATCTCATTGAAGAGATCTACATAAAGATGCACCCTTGTTAGAAAAGGGGAAGTTGCAAGATAAAAAAGGAATTTTATGGACTAAAGGAATCTCATCGGGCTTGGTTTAAATGCCTTAGTATTGTCACGATAAAATATGGTTACCACTGGACGAATGCATATCATACACCGTTCAAGAGAAAGTGTGAAAAGGGGATATTCTTCTGATCTTCATTAATGATAGGGTTCTCA
Organism: Ottelia alismoides; assembly: GCA_037367405.1. Taxonomy (NCBI): domain Eukaryota; kingdom Viridiplantae; phylum Streptophyta; class Magnoliopsida; order Alismatales; family Hydrocharitaceae; genus Ottelia; species Ottelia alismoides. The sequence goes on along the minus strand of JAZKJV010005150.1, from coordinate 1,173,900 downwards.
AGTGACGATTCAAAAACACACCAATCAAGTCATCTAAAAAATAGACCACTATCGGCTGTAATGACCGGCGGATTTTACTAGAAAAGATAATTTTTAGTTATCTTTTTATATTTATTATTTATAAACAAGATGTATAGTGTCAAGTACGGGATTGTCGAACTCATGGACACAAACTACTGGAAACTAGGGTTAAAATAATAGAAATCCTAAGGTTAAAGGTATCCTAGTTTTATTTTATTTTAGGGATTTTTTGCATTTTTATTTTATTTTTACAAATTATATATTATTTTTGTGATTTTTAAGTATTTTGTAATTTTTTTTTATTTTTAGAAAATGTTTGAAATTTTATTTTATTATTTTTATGTTTTTTATTTTATTATTTTAATGACTTTTTAGAAAGTTTGTATGTAATTTGTATTTTTTGTTGATTTTAATATTCAAATTTTATTTTGTTTTTGGTTTAATATGTAAAATATGGTAAAATATACTAAAGGTAATTTTTATTAGATTTTAAAAGGTGTTTGCATTTTTATGACTTTTAAAGTTTGTTATATTTTCTTAGTGTTTTAAAATGATTTATTAAAAATAGAAATATTTTTATTTTTCAAAACTTATTTAATACTGCATATAGTATAATATATGGTATTTATACGCATTTTTATTATATTTTTATGTTTTGTATTTTATTTGTTATGTATATTGTATAGTATAGGATTTGAGATACTATATGAAGATATTATTGTAATTATATAAAAAATAAGGATGCGTGCATAAAATAACAAAAACCCGCAAGGGACTTGCATGCAAAAGTCTAGCAAAATGCATGCTTGTTCCTCTCGTTGGATGTATTTGTGAAAATTAAAAGCATTGAGGATGCTAATGAAAAATATGCCAAAAATTTGTCGCGGCACGTGTGGCTTACGTGAATTGTTGCTTAATAGTTAAGCAGTTGGCTGCTATTGTTCTAAAGCCATTCGATCACAGGTGTAAATCCAACACATATACTTCTATTTGGCATGGGCTTTACTTCTTCCCCAATTTTCTCACAAGACGACGAATGAAGTTCTTCATGCGTGATGGTTTCAGGTCTCTGATCTTCAAGGCGATGGCGGTTGACCCTACTGATGGACGCCTAGTCTGATGCTTCGTCCAGGACTCTTAGGTACGATGTGGCTTACTCCACGTGATGGCTAGTGTAGCTGCAAGTGATTCGATGATCCCTCCAGTAGTACTTAGTTGATGTAAACTTGATCGACTCAAAATCTCCATGCTTCTGATAACAGATCGCATGCATCAACTTCCAGATGATCACGATGTAAACTCCATATTGTGATTGAGGTTCCAACGATGGCTTCAGACAAAGTATGCAATTCTACTTGAGGACCTATACCTGCAAAGACACGTCGACTTGAGCTCAATGCTTGGCTCAAAAGAAAAAAAAGGCTAGGTGAACGGTGAAGCTGACGGTGTGATGGTTTCACTCTAGATCCTCAGTCGTGGTTCTCGAACAACGTTGATTGTGACCTGCAATCATTCCAGGTGCTGATCATTCAAATTCTCTAGGTGATAAGGATCAACATATCACGCAATGATGGTGTAATCGGCTCGTTGCTATGCTTCATTATACTCTAGGTCCTACACATTATCAAACGAGGCTCGAGGTGTATCTCTTGGCCAGAGATTAGGCTTTAAAGGTTATGGAATGATCAAATAATACTTAGGGTAGCTGATAGAAAAGAATCAAATTTCAGATCTGATGGAATTTGAGAGGAATAGGTCGTGAGAAGAACGTGAAGAAATGACTCAATTTGGTGTTTGTGAATAAAGATTGGAGGTTGAATTGAGAGGAATCAAGGAGATGGGATGAGAAGGAAAGGAGGAAGAGAAGAAGCGAATATAAACCTAACCAGCAGAGTGGATGATGAGTGATGTCGCATGGGAATCGAAGCTTGGTAGAGCTCCAATAGTCCTTGCCTTCACCTGTGGTGACTGGGAGTCTACACACATGATGAAGATGATTGTCTACACCAACGGAGTGGTCTCACCACCCTGCAACTCACTCTCGCTCGACAGACTTGAGGATCTGTCACTCTCCTCGCTCGGAGCTCACAGAGGAAGTAGAGTCGGGAAAATGGCGGATAGCGCTGGGAAGAAGGGGACCTAGGTTTATATAGGGGAGGAGTTGTGTGGAGGCTAAGGATGCAGCTCCAGTCACCACTGACAGATGTGGTCACCGGAGTTCATTATACCATCATCCTAACGGTTGGCGGTTGGAAGACAGAGGAGGAGAAAGGGAGGGAGACAGTGGCGTCGGGGGAGAGAGGATGAAGAAGAGAAACGAGAAAGGAGAAAAAGGAATCAGAGAGAAATAAAATAAAACACTTATTAATTAATTAATTAATTAAATTAATTTATTAGACAATTTAATATTTATATTAATTTAAAAGATAATTAGATGGACTAATTACGTAATAATTAAATACTTAATTAAACATAATTAAAGATTTAATTAATCAATATAATGAATAAATAAAGAAATATAATTAATTAAATTAATAAATATTTAATTTTCTACATATAGTACATATATACAATGGCACACAAATGCCAAAACTCACCTATATTATTCTAATATTTTATTTGGATTTTTAATAAAATAGTATTAGTAATAAAATGAAGTTTAAAAGTGAGTTTGGTCGATTTGGAGTTTTCTATAAATAGTTATGAACCTCGGAAGTCGACTTTTGCGCCATTTTCGGTCCATTGTAATATTGATTTTTGTTTTGAATTATTTTGATGATATTTTTATAAATTAATTTATAGTTTTATGAATTAATTTATAAATTATTGGAGTTTTCTTATATTTTTCTTTTTATCGTTATTATTTTATTTTGGATAAAATAAGTGTTAAATATATAATATTAATATTTATGGTTGGAATGATAATTTGTTGGAATTAGTGATTATGTACATGTATTTTACCAAGGATTTTTGCAAAAATGAAAGAATAAAGACAATGAATCATGGATTCACCATTCCCCTATACTTTACCTTTGTTAGTCCCTTAGCAAACATTTATTCAATACATAAGTGCAAGCAAAAAGAAAAAGGAAAAAAAGAAAATAAAAGAATTTAAAACATGCTTGTTTCTTGAAACAGAATCTCACTTCACCCAAAATTTAAAATCTGGATTTAGAACTTTTGACTGATAGTGTGTCGTGACTCCCTTAGAATTAGGGTTCAAGCCTTGACAGCCCTCAAGTTCCACAAATGCTTATACAGGTTCACCTTAATAGCCAGCTCAGATCCACCCATCCATCACGTATACTTTTTGACTTTGAAAGCAATTTGTATTGTGTGTGAAAAGGTTTTAGCTCTTCCTGCTTTGAGAAGCGAAGAAACCACCCACCCTAGAAATACACTCCCATTGGGCACTCACCCAGCTACTCGATCCTCGAGGAGGAGGGTATTTCCTTCTATGGTGAGGTCGTGTTGTGTCCTTAATCGAATTGAGGAAGAAGATAGAAGAATGTGAAGAGAACTAGAGTATGATTAGAGTAATCACATCTTCTGTGATGCTTGGCCAGTTTAGCCAAGTCTCCACTATGATAATGCAGGCTTTCTGAAGCTTGGACCGTTGTGGTCATTTTGATGTTTGGTGTCTTTGGCTTCTTTTTGGAAGAAATGATTGTTGCACTGCATAAATATTTTATGCCACCACGGATATAACATCTTTTCATTCTGTCCACTTTCTGGGGTCTTGGAAAAATTGTTCCAGCAGATCCTTTCCTCATCCGAAGCTTTATTTCAACCCCAATCCCTCTCGTCTTTAGACGTCAGCGCCTCTAGAAAAGGATGGAAATACACCACTGAAATGGATTGCCCTTTGCACCCCCATGCAAGTTGAGCTAAGTGTAGAGTGCATGAGTTCAAAATTGGTCCAAATGGAAAAGAGTTAAATGGACAACACTGGATATCCTACTTAGACACTTTCAAGTTGAATTCCAAACATGGTCTCATGGAACCCCAAGAATTAAGTATAAAAGACCTGAAGAGTCTTAGTTCCAGTTCATAATAATGTCCCTTTAGAATTAAGTGGATTAAGGCATAAAACAAGCTCCATCTCTCAAACTTAGATCCATTCGTTCCAAGAATCAAACTTGTTCTGAAAAATGCTAATGAATGCAACAATTTTTTTTATGAAGTGAGTTTTTCAGATTAAGTTTTTTAAATGATTTTTAAAGAATTTTGAACATTTTGATTGAATTTTAAAACTTTTCAATTTTTAGGGTATTTTTGAAAGAGTTAATGGGTTAATTCAGTTTACACAAATTTTACACAAATTATATACATTTTTGATAAAGGATTTTATACATATTTTATATATGAAATTGTACCCCTTTTATATAAAATTTTACAAGAATTTTATTTAGAAATTTTTTAAGGATTTTATAAAAGTATTTTACAGTATTTTTTAATACAATTTTTTCAATCTTTTTTATAAGTCATATTTATGGTTTTCTTTCGGCTTTAAAAAAACCCAAAATATACATCCATACTTTTAGAGTACCATATTATTAAAAACAGAATAAAGATAAAGTTCAAGTTATGGATTCTAAAGTATATAGCGCGTATATACGACACACCCTATACTTAGCATGACCTATGTCCTCGTAACCAAAGAAGCGACAAATGAAGACATAACTCTAGCTAAGTATAGATTGGTGAAAAAAATTCTATACTACAATGACTCAAAGAATAATGAATAGAAGAATAGAAGTCGATCCTCCGCTCTATACTTCAGATCAAGTAATCCTAGGGATGGCATATCAAAACCAAAAATGACCAAGGTCAAGAGAATGTACACACTCAAAGGCTCGGGATTGTACCATCTATACGTAGGGTAAAATATCCCTAAGTATAGAGACGGATGTCAACAGATGAGGGACAAGCGAGAGAGAAGACAATATAAAAATCGAAAATGAGCAAACGTTGATATGAGCGATATGACCCCCGCCCCCATATACTTAGGGTAAAGCGTACCCTAAGTATAAGCAACGACAGGGGTAATTGAACAGAACGATATGAACATAAATGGTGTTTACACCCCCCTATACTTATGATAAAGTACATCCTAAGTATAGAAAAAATTCTAGATGAAACCTAAGGGTGTAAAACAAATGAAAGGAAGAACAAATAAATTCGAAAATATGTAGAAAGTGGACGAACTATACAAGCTCAAGAAAGCTTAAGAGTGGCCTTCTTATGCGACCTAGGAACGATGGAATGTACAAGAGATAGGTCAACATCAGGGTCTTCCTTATAGATATCCATATATGAATCAGAGGATCCCTGACCTATGTCAATTAGTGAGGAGCGACCCAGATGGCCGAAAAGATGGACATAATTAACCTCTGAGAGATGCTCCATGGTCTATGAAGTAGATGCAGGCAATAGGTCAAACTCTGCTGCGATCTGATCTATCTCCTCATCAACTAAGCCCTTATCTGACTCTTCTGAAAAGAGGGCTCAATTAATCTCACAACACGAAGGCTCGACTGAAAGATCTACAATTGAAACTGGTTTAGTCTTTGAAGTATGTGCCAACAGTGGTTTACTCTCAATTACGTAGATACTGCGGATCTCATCAACACATCTCCAGACTTGTGTACTCAGATCACCAAACGATGTGATCTCCAAGTTTTCTTCTCTGGAGAGGAAATTGCATGTCTATGTAGATTCAAAAGAGATATGATCATGTTGGGTCTTAGTTGTGATCCCACATGCCTCTGTATCTTATGGCCGATAAGCACACTCATTTATTGGCAGAGTCTCTATCGATTCGGAGTTTAGCACTGTGCTACTAGAAGGGAACGTGACAATGTCTATCCCATATTCAATTACGGCCTTGGCTGCACGCAGAAAAGGCTGACCAAGAATAATAGCAATATCTTCTGATAGTACCGATGAGTCAGAGCCTAAGACAACAAAATCCACAGTGAATTTTTTGCCTTGTACCACCACGATAACATCCTTAAGTATGCCTTCCAACCTCTTGATCGATTGGTCTAGAAATTGAAGTCATTCGGGCTAACTTCAGAGGCCCTAGATGAAGAGTCTCGATAAGATGGAAAGGTAAAATATTCACTGTTGACCCATTGTCCAATAATGTATGCTCGAACTCGTGATATGAAATCTGACAACTGATAAATTGTGCTCCCATGTCTTTATTTTTCTTCTTGGGAGATGTGTGTTGGATGAAGCAACAAGTGGCAATGGTGGTCAACACTTGTTTATCATAGCAATAATTACGCCTCTTTTTCCTTTTCGATGTGGGATGCTACTTCAGGCATTTTTGAAGAAGAGGAATGTGGACCAATGCCTCCAAAAGAGTGAGCTTGATCTGAATTCGGCCCAACATCTCTTTTGTAAATTTTGAATCTTGGATCTTTTTAAAATTTATGCTTTTTTTCCCTTCCCGAGATTCAGATCATCGGGGAAGGGTATATGTACATCCTCTTTGTTAGTCTGTACACTCGGAGGATAAGAAGGAGAAGGAATTCTTTTTCTAAAACGTGGACTCACTTCATGAAGCACAGGATATCGAGATTCATCAGAAGAGTCTGGAGTCTTGTCTTTATTCCTTTGTTTGGATTTTCTCTTTTTTTTCACTTTGTGATTTTTCGCCTTCACTATGAAGAGAATCAGAATCTGAATGCGTACATGTGCCAATGCCGATTGTATGCTCTTTCAACGACATTTGAATCAGGAATATCTGAAAATATTCTGTGCTCTGTGACAATGCTGGCGATAAAATCTCTTTAGGTGTTCATCTTCTCTCTACCATAGGTAGTCTGCTCATGAATCAAATGGATGAAGTGATCGAATATAGGACATCTATATCAGGACTCTCGATGTAATGTTCCACATCCATCTCGGGTTACTGAAGATGCTCAAAATGATCAAATGAGTCTGAGGTGAAATGCTCCTGAGGTGGTTTCTCATGGCACTGGTCCTGGTATGGAAACTGAATCCGATGATAAGTTGGTTGAAACAACATCGACTCCCGCTCGGTTACTTGTAATGCCTAAGGAATATGCATCCAAGATTCCTGAACTGGGAGACACGGAATTGACTCATACTCCAGCTAAAAACTCAATGGAATATGTGTCAGTCTCTGAAGATAAGAACTCTCTCTATCTGTCTCAATGTCCATCCTCGATATTGCATCAGGGTTCACATCAACTATCTGATATGTGACCCCTAAATAAATGAGAGGTGGATGGAATCTAGGTTGTCTATGATCTTCTCCGTGTCTCATCTTGACATCAGAAATCTCTCCGAAGAGATTCCAAAGTAAATCCTCGTCAAGACTGCGGTGTGAGCTGCCACATGAGACTTCGACCAACCTGTTGTTCTGCGATCATTCCCATCTAGAAGATATGAGCTAGCTCAGCTTTAGAAATCCCGTGCTCTGGGAATCTCCTTAAAATATTATTGAATCTGAGCTACATATTCTGAAGTGGCTCATGGGGATCATGCGAAAAATCTCTTATAACTGATCGTATAAAGCTGGCTCGGCTAATGGGGTAAACTTTTCTAAAAAGTGTTGCTCAAAGTGTACCCCAACTAGCTCACTCCTATCCCAATCGTCGAACCATCTCACGGCTCCATCCTTGAGTGTCAAGCTGAAGGTCAGAGGACTCAACTCAGATTCGAACCACAAGACATCTCGAACCGACCGAGATGAAAGGGTAGATGCGCCTGGAAGCGCTGCCATAAGAGTTGGCCTAAGAGATCGTCTACCCTTCATCGAGATATGATAGATGACTCCTGATCATTTGATTCAAGATCTGAATTATAGAACATCGTAAATTCAAACACAAAGCAAACCACGAATTCACCAACACAACCCAGTATTGATCGTAAAACTTCGGTGATTTATCTTTTCAGATTTAGGGTTATTTGCCATACAAGTCTTCTCACTGATTAGCGAGTTGGTAGGTGTCTAAAACTTCTCCAGAAGACTATCCTGAGTTCTTACAAAAATCACCTATTCTCAGACAGTGTGGGAGTAAGTACGGACCGTTTTCGGCTACTCGTGTTACTTGAGGATGGAGCCTTACATAGTGTGCTCTAAGCTTCCCACTTTGCTAAGGAGAACCATACCATTTTTGGCTACTTGTGAATCCCCACTGAAGAGTAAGCGATTAAATGCATGAACTCAGCAGTATCCCGAAAGAAATCCAGAATCTGGCTCTACCTTAAGGGTCATCTCTCACTCACAGATCTGGAGAGTACCTGCAATTCATGCCTTGGAGATTGCTCTCCCAATTCAAGTGCAGTCCTTTATGTTTTGTTTTAGAGTCAGATAAAATTAGCAGTCTTGATTTTAGTTTTCGGTTATCACTTTTTTTGGCTATTTTCAAACGACGTATAACATGTTTTTGTCGTTTTGGTTTTTTCCTAAGTACATAAGCAACTCGATTATGCGACCTAAGCAAGCACCTAGCTACAATTACGTAGAGAGGGGAAAATCCAGAAATCCTAACAAGCACCTATCCTCGAAAATCCACAAAAAACCATCGAGAAAATCATGGTGGGTGCCCTGCTCCCCCAGGTGTACAACAACTGGTGAAACAAACCCCGAGAAGAAGGGAGGGAGGGAGGTACAAGTCGATATGCCCTGAAGGGCCCCTTCCTACGAACAAAGTTTTATATTTTTATTAAAGAAAATTACAATTAATCGGCATTGCGGTTCTGTCTCACGCTCCTCAACTTGTGTCACGCAATCAGAAACAAAAAGCCACGAGGTTAGGGAAACAATAGCAAAGAGAAATAGAGAAACCCTAGGCCTAAGGTTTCTACGGTCTACCCTAGCACTACCTCCCTAACAATGTGCGTCATTTGAAAAACACATCGATCAAGTCGTCTAAAAATAGACCACTATCACTATAATGACCGGTGGATTTTACCATAAAAGATAATTTTTAGTTATCTTTTTATTTTTGTTATTTATACTCCAAAACAAGATGTATGATATCAAGTATGGGACTATCGAACTCAGGGAGGCAAACGGTTGGAAACTAGGGTTACAACTATATAAATCCCAAGGTAAAAGGTGTCCTAATTTTTATTTTATTTTTAGGGATTTTTCTTAATTTTTATTTTAATTATATATTATTTTTGTGATTTTTAAGTACTTCGTAATTTTTTATTATTTTTAGAAAATATTTTGTAATTTTTATTTTATTATTTTTATTATTTTTTTATTTTCCTTTTTTATATGAATTTTTAGATAATTTTTATGTCATTTGTATTTTTTATTGATTTTAATATTTAAATTTTATTTTGTTTTTGTTTAAATATATAAAATATGATAAAATATATTAAAGGTAATTTTCATTAGATTTTTAAAGGTGTTTTTATATTTTTTATGATTTTTAAAGTTATATTTTTTAATGTTTTAAAATGATTTATTAAAAATGGAAAATGTTTTTATTTTCCAAAACTTATTTAATACTTCATATAGTATAATATATGGTATTTATACATATTATTATGATATTTTTATGTTTTGTATTTTATTTTTTTGTATATAGTATAGTATAAGATTTAAGGTACTTTATAAAGGGTATTATTGTAATTGTATAGAAATATAAAGGCGCGTGCATAAAATAACAGAAACCCATAGGGGACTTGCGTGTAATGGTCTACTAATACATGTGCTTGCTTCTCATACTGGACCTACTTATGAAAATTATAAGCATCGAGGATGCAAATGAAAATATGCCAAAAATCTGTCGCGGCACGCGCGACTCACATGAATTGTCGCTTAACAATTAAGCACTTGGTTGTTATTGTTCTGAAGATGTTTGATCACAGATGGGAATCCAATGTCTATCCTTCAATCTGGCCTAGGGTTTACTTCTTCCCCAGTTTTCTCACGCGACGGCGATCGAAGTTCTTCGCGCATAATGTTTCAAGTCTTTGATCTTCAAGGCAGTGGCGGTTGACCCGACTGATGGTGTTTCATTGCTGCAATGCCTAATCTGATGCTTCGTCCAGGACCCTTAGGAACAATGCGACTCACTCCTGGTGACAGTAGTGTAGCTGCAGATGATTCTAAGATCCCTCCACTAGTAATCGGTCGATGTAAACCTGATCGACTCCAAATCTCTGTGCTTTAATAATAGATCGCATGCGTCAACTTCAAGATGATCTCGATGTAAACTCCAGGTTGCGATGGAGGTACCAACAATGGATTCATATGAAGTATGTGATTTTAGTTGAGGACTTGCACCTGCAAAGGCACAGATCGGCTCGAGCTCAAGGCTCATCTCAAAAGAAAAAAGAGGTTAATTGAATGGCGGAGCTGGCGACGTGATGGTTTCGCTCCAGATCTTCAGTCGTGGTTCTAAAAAAACATTGATTATGACATGCGATTATTCCAAGTGTTGGTCATTCAAATTCTCCATGTGATAAGGATCAACGAATCTTGCGATGATGATGTAATCGGTTGTTGCTATGCTTCATTATACTCCAGGTCCTACATACTATCAAATGAGGCTCGAGATGTGTCTCTCGGCTAGAGATTAGGCTGAAAGGATATGGAATGATCAGATTATACTCAGGGTAGTTGATAGAAAGGAATCAAAGCTCATATATGATGGAATTTGAGAGCAATAGGTCGTGAGAAGAATGTGAAGAAACGACTCAATTTGATGTTTGTGAACAAATATTGGAGGTTGGATTGAGAGGAATCATGGAGATGGGATGAGAAGGACAGGAAGAAGAGAAAAAGTGAATATAAACCTAACCTGGAGTGCGGTTGATGAGTGATGCCACTTGTGAATCAAACCTCGGTAGAGCACCGAGAGTCCTTGCCTTCACCAGTGGCGGCCAGGAGGCTACGCGTACGATAGAGATGATTCTCTACATAAGCAAAGCGATCTCGCTAGCCTGCAACTCTGTCTTGCTCGACATACTTGAGGGTTTGTCACTCTCCTTGCTCTGAGCTCACAGAGGAAGTAGAGATGGAAAATAGCGGATAGCCCTGGGAAGAAGGGTACATAAGGTTTATATAGGGGAGGAGTTGCGTGGAGGCCAAGGATGCAGCTCCAATCACCGCCGGCGGATGTGGTGACCGGAGTTCGTTAGCCCACCAGCCTAACGATCAGCGGTTGGTGGACAGAGGAGGAGAAGGGAGGGAGACAGTGGCATCGGAGAGAGGAGGAAGTAGAGAAACTTGAAAGGAGAATGGGGAATGAGGGAGAGAAAAAAATTAAAATAAAATAATTAATACTTAATTAATTAAAGTAAATGAAATTAATTAATTTTATTTAATTTAATTTAAAAGATAATTAGAAGAACTAATTAATAATTAGTAATTAAATACTTAATTAAATATAATTAACTAATTAATTAAATAACTTAATGAATAATTAAATAATAATAAAATAATTAATTAAATTAAATTACTTAAATTATTATATTACAGAATTGATTATGGACTCTAGAGAGACAAGTCACATATGTAGCGATAGATAACAACTTGTAGCTTGCACATAAGCATCTCCAGGAAGAACTGTTGTCATAGCAGATGGGACTCAATCCTCACTTATAGGACAGGGGGAGATCAGTATGACTCCGTCAGTGCATTTGCAGAATGTATTACATGCACCTGGATTTTCTCTGAATTTATTATCTATCAGATAGATTACAAAGTGTTAGAAAATATAATACAAGAATGCATCAGAAATAAATGATAAATGAATAATGAAGAATGCAAGATATAATGTGGAAGCTTGCTCCCTAAGGAGTGGGATGAAACTATAGGAGAACACCTCAAAGTGTTGATTTATACATCACACTTTCTCACTAGATATATTGGTTCTGGGGCTTCTTATATAGCCTCCACAGACCCTCCAAGTCCCTCCACAAGTAGTTGCAGGACTAAACTCTGAATGTGATAAATGGATCTTGGAAGGATCCATTTACCCATCTTACATGATAATGACACATACTCTAACACTCCCCTTCAAGATGTAGCATGAAATGCTCAACTTTGACTATCAGAAAGAAATCTCAAACTCACAATATAGACAATATCAACTCAACGCATATAACTGCCGGTTGTTGTCGAGGATGTTGCTTCTCATGCCATGCAGGTATGGAGAAACAAACGGGATTGAGTGTGAGTCAAACTAAATCTCCTTGTCAGAGAGCATGAGCTCTATACAACACCTATCAGAATCACTGCAACTGAATGAGTCTCCATCTAGAGAACTCTGGTCTGCCACAATATGTGGACAACTGCTCCATCTCTGAAAGGGTCGAACTAAAAAGTTGTGGAAATGTCCTCATCGAAATCCATGGTCACTGGAGAATGGAGTCTGAAAAGTCTCCTCATAAGAGAACTAGGTCTCTCCTATATTGGCTCTGAAAATTGGATCTCTACTCTGGAGTCCCTAAGAGACCATAACGAAAACCCTAGATCACATGGAACAAGGAGTGGAATCTCTACTCTGGAGTCCCTATGGATCATATGAAAACTCTGACACTGAAAACAAAAGATGGAGACCACACAAAAGATGGCAAACTTATGCTGATGCGAATAGGAGTCTCTCTTTGGAGAACTCGAAGGAAATGGGCCACTCAATGATGAAGTGCTAATCATTTTTAAATTCATTTAATATTTTATATTTATTATTCTTTGGTTTTTAATTTCAATTTTTCTGATTGATTAATATAGGTCAGTTGACCCAAGTCAACCCCTCCTCCACCGGACCCGACAGACTTCCCGACTTCCCTCGTCGCCAGAATGATATCTCCACATTTTCTCGGCTGGGTCCGACAACCGTTACCCTTGATTTCATTTCTCGATTCCTCTGCTAGGATTTTTAATCCTCGCAGATATGTATGAAGAATCAAATCCTCCTAGGCTTTGTTTGCTACTTCGATCTTTCCATAACCTGAAGGAGTCCTATAAATGCATGCCTTCGCCACCCGTGCTCAGTAACTCATCCCTCGTGCCACCCTCCTTCCCTTGGCCCCTCCAGCATCGTGATAGGATCTCATTGATGTCCTTTGGATATTGATTAGGTGGTCAGGTAGCCATAGTTCGTACGTGGCTAGAGCACTTCTTTGTGTGCATTCTCCTAGGCCTTCCACAGTCCGGTCGAGGCCACTACCCCATTGTTCCCCTCAGCTGACGTTGATGAACTCATCAGAAGCTTTAGGTATCACTCCTTTTTCCCGTATTTTCCCCTTTTATATTGATTCATCAATTAGCTCCACCATCAGTTCATTTGCTCTGACCAACTGGTTGGAGCCGTGCACCACTCATCCATCCACTCCGATCACTCCTCCTACTCGCCCTCCATTTTCCAGCGCAACATGACCCCCCTGGATCCTACTCACCGGAGTAGGATTAGGATAGGTTTCCCCATCTGTGTTCACCGAAATTAGATCTCCATTCTCCTACCACTTCTCTTCACGATTACATGCAATAACCTGACCAGAGCAAAGGATACGAGTCTGTTTATCCTTTGCTGGTGCAGGTTCGCACGAGGAGATGCAATCTGAGCTCCAGTCGGTGTGATGGAGCACCTCCAGGTGCAATGCCCCTGCTAGGACGATCCGGCCGTCTATCTTCTCATTGGTGCCATCCATTAGATGTGCAGTGGCCCTACGAAGGTGTTGGGCTTCATCGCGATTTCATCAGACCCGTGGATCGTCGTCCACGACTGACGGAAGCTCACTAGGCTTCAGTTCTTTCAGCATCCTTCCTTGTTGTTTGATCAGTCCTCTTCTGCCAAATTTGATCTGGACTGTTCTTCCACGCCCAACTGATAACGACTGGATCAAATCACCAGTATATCTAAGCCAGACGTTAGCACTAACTTTTTCAGCCGTCAGATCAATACTGGTATAGCAGATCTGAGCCACACGTCCCCTGAACCGTCAGATCTATTATAGAATGCCATCAGAGCCGTCAGTCCTCCATACGCCCATCACGTGCCTCAAGGGTATACTTTATTTTTTCCCTGCATGTCTTTTTATTTCAGTTTAGTCCAATAAATACAAACTGTAGTTAAGAACTTTTGTAGTAACAACACTGTACTTTTCATATTTACATTTCACTCCACTTGAGATGTAATTACGTGTACCTTCACATGGTTTTGGTGTTTTCGTATATTTTCTCCTGCACTTATATCTGTTATGGACTGAATGATTTTTTTAAGGAATTGCATTTATACCCCTACATGTCTATATTCACGTGTTATGCATGATTTTTGTGGAAAAATTTCTTAGAGGACCTTTTGTTTATCTTCATGTTACTCGTGAGGCCCTAGGATTTATGTTATTTGTAGATCGATTCCCATGCATACAAGTCTTTTATTAATTGCAATAAATAGTGAATTGACTAAAAAATTGCCTAAAAACTACCTGTCGTTCTCGATAGCATGTATTATTTATGGTGATTTTTACTTGTTGATTTCCATGCATATCTATTATTAAGGGTTCAAAAACACCCTAAAAAGTCCCTCTTTGTTAAAAAATCCAAAAAAAATCGAAATACCATTTAAAAATTCTATGAAAATTATTGTAGTTGTCTTCGGTCATCTTTTAGCTACTATACAAATTTTATTCAAAAGTACTTTATAAAAATCTAAAAATTTACAAAACACTTAAAAGCTTTTAAAAATCATATAAAATCGTAGAAGAATCAAAAAATTTGTTATTTTAGTTATTGTTTGTAAATATTTATTTCTAGTTTATCATAAAATTACTTCCCGAAATTTTAAGCATTCTATCTATTTTTAAATTACAAAATATTCCTAGTTGTTTACTGTTTTCTCATTTTTTCACTGTTTGAATTTTATAAAATCACAAAGACATATGAAAAATACCCTAAAATTATCAAAAACACTATAAAATATATAAAATCCAAAAATATTTTTTCTTTTATTTTCTGAGCATTATGACCCCATTTAAAAATACAAAAAGATTGTTTGTGTGTGTTTTTACCTTGTTGTGCATATTCTTTGACATTTAAAAATTAAAAACCACTAAAAAACAAAAAATCCCTTAATTTCAGAAATTGACTACTTAGTGTATAATTGCACCCCTTGAGTTCGACGATGGTCATTATACCAGGTTAGTAACAATAACAAAGCCGCTCGTATTTGTCTATTTTATCTATCAGTGGTTTATCTTCTCGATTATCGCATTGATTACTTGGGTCACACTAACACATTTATTTTACACTTATTCCTTGTTGATCTTTGTGGTCATCAGAAGTCTATCATATAGAATGAGTAGAGATTCTACCTGTTATCCAATTAACATTTTTGTGTCTTACTCAATGGTGAGCCCATGTTATAAATGCTTTATTACTTCTATGTATTGTCATTGTGTTCCCATGAATGCTATGAAGTCTTAAAGTGACCCACAATTGGTGAATACTATGTAAGAAGAAATGAAATTGATTAAGAATGACACTTGGGATGTAATTTATATTCTAGAAAATGCTCACGTTATTAGTTCTAAATGGGTATACACGATCAAGTACACTGTAGATAAAAATTTAATAGATTCAACGGCTCGACTGGTAGCTAGAGGATACATTCAGTTGACTACCTTGAACCTTTTCTCTTGTGGATAAAATGAATACCGTCAGAGTTTTGATTTGTTTGGTTGTTCAACTAACCTAGAAATATAGCAACTTGATGTTAAAAAAGCCATCCTAAATGGTGATCTCATTGAAGAGATCTACATAAAGATGCACCCTTGTTAGAAAAGGGGAAGTTGCAAGATAAAAAAGGAATTTTATGGACTAAAGGAATCTCATCGGGCTTGGTTTAAATGCCTTAGTATTGCCACGATAAAATATGGTTACCACTGGACTAATGCATATCATACACCATTCAAGAGAAAGTGTGAAAAGGGGATATTCATCTGATCTTCATTAATTATAGGGTTCTCAAGTGACGATTCAAAAACACACCAATCGAGTCGTCTAAAAAATAGACCACTATCGGCTGTAATGACCGGCGGATTTTACCAGAAAAGATAATTTTTAGTTATCTTTTTATATTTATTATTTATAAACAAGATGTATAGTGTCAAGTACAGGATTGTCGAACTCATGGACACAAACTAAACTACTGGAAACTAGGGTTAAAATAATAGAAATCCTATGGTTAAAGGTCTCCTAATTTTTATTTTATTTTAGGGATTTTTGGCATTTTTATTTTATTTTACAAATTATGTATTATTTTTGTGATTTTTAAGTATTTTGTAATTTTTATTATTTTTAGAAAATGTTTGCAACTTTATTTTATTGTTTTTATGTTTTTTTATTTTTTTTATTTTAATGAATTTTTAGAAAGTTTGTATGTAATTTGTATTTTTTGCTGATTTTAATATTCAAATTTTATTTTGTTTTTGGTTTAATATGTAAAATATGGTAAAATTACTAAAGGTAATTTTTATTAGATTTTAAAAGGTGTTTACATTTTTATGACTTTTAAAGTTTGTTATATTTTCTAAGTGTTTTAAAATGATTTATTAAAAATAGAAATATTTTTATTTTTCAAAACCTATTTAATATTGCATATAGTATAATATATGGTATTTATACGTATTTTTATTATATTTTTATGTTTTGTATTTTATTTGTTATGTATATTGTATAGTATAGGATTTAAGATATTATATGAAGATATTATTGTAATTATATAAAAAATAAGGGTGTGTGTAAAATAACAGAAACCCGCAAGGGACTTGCATGCAAAAGTCTAGCAAAACACATGCTTGCTCCTCTCGTTAGACGTATTTGTGAAAATTAAAAGCATTGAGGATGCTAATGAAAAATATGCCAAAAATCTGTCGCGACACGCGTGGCTTACATGAATTGTTGCTTAATAGTTAAGCAGTTGGTTGCTATTGTTCTAAAGCCATTCGATCACAGGTGCAAATCCAACACATATCCTTCTATTAGGCATGGGCTTTACTTCTTCCCCAATTTTCTCACGTGACGATGAATGAAGTTCTTCATGCGTGATGGTTTCAGGTCTCTGATCTTCAAGGCGATGGCGGTTGACCCTACCGATGGATGCCTAGTATGATGCTTCGTCCAGGACTCTTAGGTACGATGTGGCTTACTCCACGTGATGGCTAGTGTAGCTGCAAGTGATTCGAAGATCCCTCCAGTAGTACCTAGTTGATGTAAACTTGATCGACTCAAAATCTCCATGCTTCTGATAACAGATCGCATGCATCAACTTCCAGATGATCACGATGTAAACTCCATACTGTGATTGAGGTTCCAACGATGGCTTCAGACAAAGTATGCAATTCTACTTGAGGACCTATACCTGCAAAGACACATATCGACTTGAGCTCAATGCTTGGCTCAAAAGAAAAAAAAGGCTAGGTGAACGGCGAATTCAGTCGTGGTTCTCGAACAACGCTGATTGTGACCTGCAATCATTCCAGGTGCTGATCATTCAAATTCTCTAGGTGATAAGGATCAACATATCTCGCAATGATGGTGTAATCGGCTCATTGCTATGCTTCATTATACTCTACATCCTATACATTATCAAACGAGGCTCGAGGTGTATCTCTTGGCCAGAGATTAGGCTTTAAAGGTTATGGAATGATCAAATAATACTTAGGGTAGCTGATAGAAAAGAATCAAATTTCATATTTGATGGAATTTGAGAGGAATAGGTCGTGAGAAGAACGTGAAGAAATGACTCAATTTGGTGTTTGTGAACAAAGATTGTAGGTTGAAATGAGAGGAATCATGGAGATGGGATGAGAAGGAAGGAGGAAGAGAAGAAGCGAATATAAACCTAACCAGCAGAGTGGATGATGAGTGATGTCGCATGGGAATCGAAGCTTGGTAGAGCTCCAATAGTCCTTGCCTTCACCTGTGGTGACTGGGAGTCTACACACATGATGAAGATGATTGTCTACACCAACGGAGTGGTCTCACCACCCTGCAACTCACTCTCGCTCGACAGACTCGAGGGTCTGTCACTCTCCTCGCTCGGAGCTCACAGAGGAAGTAGAGTCGGGAAAATGGCGGATAGCTCTGGGAAGAAGGGGGCCTAGGTTTATATAGGGGAGGAGTTGTGTGGAGGCTAAGGATGCAGCTCTGGTCACCACTGACAGATGTGGTGACCGGAGTTCATTATACCATCGTCCTAATGGTTAGCGGTTGGAAGACGGAGGAGGAGAAAGGGAGGGAGACAGTGGCGTCGGGGGAGAGAGGAGGAAGAAGAGAAACGAGATAGGAGAAAAAGGAATGAGAGAGAAATAAAATAAAACACTTATTAATTAATTAATTAAATTAATTAATTAATTTATTAGACAATTTAATGTTTATATTAATTTAAAAGATAATTAGAAGGATTAATTATGTAATAATGAAATACTTAATTAAATATAATTAAAGATTTAATTAAGAAATATAATGAATAAATAAAGAAATATAATTAATTAAATTAATAAATATTTAATTTTCTACATATAGTACATATATACAATGGCACCCAAATGCCAAAACTCACCTATATTATTCTAATATTTTTTTTTCGGATTTTTAATAAAATAGTATTAGTAATAAAATGAAGTTTAAAAGTGAGTTTGGTCGATTTGGAGTTTTCTATAAATAGTTATGAACCTCGGAAGTCGACTTTTGCGCCATTTTCGGTCCATTGTAATATTTATTTTTGTTTTGAATTATTTTGATGATATTTTTATAAATTAATTTATAGTTTTATGAACAACTTTTGTTAAGAAAGTGTTTTGGTTTGAAATGTTCTAAGTGATAAATAAAATAAGCGAAATATTTATAAGGTGGAAAATGGATAAATTATATTTCTTGCTTTTTATAGGTTAGGATCCTTATCTCCCCCTACTTATTTATTTTGTCAACCTGGTCAATATTGACCCTGTTTTGAGGCTAGGATCAGTCTATATATATTTTGTATATACAACCTTCTTTTCTTATATTTTTCTTTTTATCGTTATTATTTTATTTTGGATAAAATAAGTGTTAAATGTATAATATTAATATTTATGGTTGGAATGATAATTTGTTGGAATTAGTGATTATTTACATGTATTTTACCAAGGATTTTTGCAAAAATGAAAGAATAAAGGGAATGAATCATGGATTCACCATTCCCCTATACTTTACCTTTGTTAGTCCCTTAGCAAACAGTGCAAGCAAAAAGAAAAAGGAAAAAAAGAAAATAAAAGAATTTAAAACATGCTTGTTTCTTGAAACAGAATCTCACTTCACCCAAAATTTAAAATCTGGATTTAGAACTTTTGACTGATAGTGTGTCGTGACTCCATTAGAATTAGAGTTCAAGCCTCGACAGCCCTCAAGTTCCACAAATGCTTATACATGTTCCCCTTAATAGCCAGCTCAGATCCACCCATCCATCACGAATACTTTTCGACTTTGAAAGCAATTTGTATTGTGTGTGAAAAGGTTTTAGCTCTTCCTGCTTTGAGAAGCGAAGAAACCACCCACCCTAGTAATACACTCCCATTGGGCCCTCACCCAGCTACTCGATCCTCGAGGAGGAGGGTATTTCCTTCTATGGTGAGGTCGTGTTTTGTCCTTAATCGAATTGAGGAAGAAGATAGAAGAATGTGAAGAGAACTAGAGTATGATTAGAGTAATCACATCTTCTGTGATGCTTGGCCAGTTTAGCCAAGTCTCCACTACGATAATGCAGGCTTTCTGAAGCTTGGACCCGTTGTCGTCATTTTGATGTTTGGTGTGTTTGGCTTCTTTTTGGAAGAAATGATTGTTGCACTGCATAAATATTTTATGCCACCACGGATATAACATCTTTTCATTTTGTCCATTTTCTAGGGCCTTGGAAAAATTGTTCCAGCAGATCCTTTCCTCATCCGAAGCTTTATTTCAACCCCAATCCCTCTCGTCTTTTAGACGTCAGCACCTCTAGAAAAGGATGGAAATACACCACTGAAATGGATTGCCCTTTGCACCCCCATGCAAGTTGAGCTAAGTGTAGAGTGCATGAGTTCAAATTGGTCAAATGGAAAAGAGTTAAATGGACAACACAGGATATCCTACTTACACACTTTCAAGTTGAATTCCAAACATGGTCTCATGGAACCCCAAGAATTAAGTATAAAGACCTGAAGAGTCTTAGTTCCAGTTCATAATAATGTCCCTTTAGAATTAAGTGGATTAAGGCATAAACCAAGCTCCATCTCTCAACTAGATCCATTCATTCCAAGAATCAAACTTTTTCTGAAAAATGCTAATGAATGCAACAAATTTTTTTATGAAGTGAGTTTTCGGATTAAGTTTTTAAATGATTTTTAAAGAATTTTGAACATTTGATTGAATTTTTAAAACTTTTCAATTTTTAGGGTATTTTTGAAAGAGTTAGTGGGTTAATTCAGTTTACACAAATTTTACACAAATTATATACATTTTTGATAAAGGATTTTATACATATTTTATATACAAAACTGTACCCCTTTTATAAAAAATTTTACAAGAATTTTATTTAGAATTTTTTTAAGGATTTTATAACAGTATTTTACAGTATTTTTTAATACAATTTTTTCAATCTTTTTTATAAGGTCATATTTATGGTTTCTTTCGGCTTTAAAAAAACCCAAAATATACATCCATACTTTAGAGTACCATATTATTAAAAACACAATAAAGTTCGAGTTATGGATTCTATGTATATAGCGCATATATACGACACCCCTATACTTACGCATGACCTATGTCCTCGTAAACCAAATAAGCGACAAACGAAGACATAACTCGAGCTAAGTATAGATTGGTGAAAAAAAAAAAATTCTATACTACAATGACTCAAAGAAGAATGAATAGAAGAATAGAAGTCGATCCTCCGCTCTATACTTCAGATCATGTAATCCTAGGGATAGCATACTCAAAACCAAAAATGACCAAGGTCAAGAGAATGTACACACTCAAAGGCTCGGGCTTGTCCCATCTATACTTAGGGTAAAATATCCCTAAGTATAGAGACGAATGTCAACAGGTGAGGGACAAGCGAGAGAGAAGACAATATAAAAATCGAAAATGAGCAAACGTTGATATGAGCGATATGACCCCCACCCCCATATACTTAGGGTAAAGTGTACCCTAAGTATAAGCAACGACAGGGGTAATAGAACAGAACGATATGAACATAAATGGTGTTTACACCCCCCTATACTTATGATAAAGTACATCCTAAGTATAGCAAAAATTCTAGATGAAACCTAAGGGTGTAAAACAAATGGAAGTAAGAACAAATAAAATCGAAAATATGTAGAAAGTGGACGAACTATACAAGCTCAAGAAAGCTTGAGAGTGGCCTTCTTATGCGACCTAGGAACGATGGAATGTACAAGAGTTAGGTCAACATCAGGGTCTTCCTTATAAATATCCATATATGAATCGGAGGATCCCTGACCTATGTCAATTAGTGAGGAGCGACCCAGATGGCCGAAAAGATGGACATAATTAACCTCCGAGAGATGCACCATGGTCTGTGAAGTAGATGCATGCAATAGGTCAAACTCTGTTGTGATCTGATCTATCTCCTCATCAACTAAGCCCTTATCTGACTCTTCTGAAAAGAGAGCTCAATTAATCTCACAACACGAAGGCTCGACTTAAAGATCTACAATTGAAACTGGTTTGTCTTTGAAGTATGTGCCACTAGTGGTTTACTCTCCATTACGTAGATACTGCGGATCTCATCAACACATCTCCAGACTTGTGTACTCAGATCACCAAACGATGTGATCTCCTAGTTTTCTTCTCTGGAGAGGAAATTGCATGTCTATGTAGATTCAAAAGAGATATGATCATGTTGGGTCTTAGTTGTGATCCCACATGCCTCTGTATCTTATGGCCGATAAGCACACTCATTTATTGGTAGAGTCTCTATCGATTCGGAGTTTGGCACTGTGCTACTAGAATGGAACGTGACAATGTCTGTCCCATATTCAATTATGGCCTTGGCTGCACGCAGAAAATGCTGATCAAGAATAATAGAAATATCTTGTGATAGTACCGATGAGTTAGAGCCTAAGACAACAAAATCCACAGTGAATTTTATGCCTTGTACCACCACGATAACATCCTTAAGTATACCTTCCAACCTCTTGATCGATTGGCCTAGAAATTGAAGAGTCATTCGGGCTCACTTCAGAGGCCCTAGATGAAGAGTCTCGATAAGATGGAAAGGTAAAATATTCACTGTTGACCCATTGTCAAATAATGTATGCTCGAACTCGTGATATGAAATCTGACAACTGATAAATTGTGCTCCCATGTCTTTATTTTTCTTCTTCGGAGATGTGTGTTGGATGAAGCAACAAGTGGCAATGGTGGCCAACACTTGTTTATCATAGCAATAATTACACCTCTTTTTCCTTTTCGATGTGGGATGCAACTTCAGGCATTTTTAAAGAAGAGGAATGTGGACCAATGCCTCCAAAAGAGTGAGCTTGATCTGAATTCGGCCCAACATCTCTTTTGTAAATTTTGAATCTTGGATCTTTTTAAAATTTATGCTTTTTTCCCTTCCCGAGATTCAGATCATCGGGGAAGGGTATATGTACATCCTCTTTGTTAGTCTGTACACTCGGAGGATAAGAAGGAGAAGGAAATCTTTTTCTAAAATGAGGACTCACTTCATGAAGCACAGAATCTCGAGATTCATCAGAAGAGTCTGGAGTCTTGTCTTTATTCCTTTGTTTGGATTTTCTCTTTTTTTTCACTTTGTGATTTTTCACCTTCACTATGAAGAGAATCAGAATCTGAATGCGTACATGTGCCAATGCCGATTGTATGCTCTTTCAACGACTCATTTGAATAAGGAATATCTGAAACTATTATGTGCTCTGTGACAATGCTGGCGATAAAATCTCTTTAGGTGTCCATCTTCTCTCTACCATAGGTAGTCTGCTCATGAATCAAATGGATGAAGTGATCGAATATAGGACCATCTATATCAGGACTCTCGATGTAATGTTCCACATCCATCTCGGGTTGCTGAAGATGCTCAAAATGATCAAATGAGTCTGAGGTGAAATGCTCCTAAGGTGGTTGCTCATGGCACTGGGTCCTGGTATGGAAACCGAATCCGATGATAAGTTGGTTGAAACAGCATCGACTCCCGCTCGGTTACTTGTAATGCCTAAGGAATATGTATCCAAGATTCCTGAACTGGGAGACACGGAATTGGCTCATACTCCAGTTAAAAACTCAATGGAATATGTGTCATTCTCTGAAGATAAGAACTCTCTCTGTCTGTCCCAATGTCCATCCTCGATATTGCATCAGTGTTCACATCAACTATCTGATATGTGACCCCTAAATAAATGAGAGGTGGATGGAATATAGGTTGTCTATGATCTTCTTCGTGTCTCGTCTTGACATCAGAAATCTCTCTGAAGAGATTCCAAAGTAAATCCTCGTCAAGACTGCGGTGTGAGCTGCCACATGAGGCTTCGACCAACCTGTTGTTCTGCGATCATCCCCATCTAGAAGATATGAGCTAGCTCAGCTTAGAAATCCCGTGCTCTGGAAATCTCCTTAACATATTATTGAATCTGAGCTACATATTCTGAAGTGGCTCATGGGGATCATGCGAAAAATATCTTATAACTGATCGTATAAAGCTGGCTCGGCTAATGGGGTAAACTTTTCTAAGAAGTGTTGCTCGAAGTGTACCCCAACTAGCTCGCTCCTATCCCAATCGTCGAACCATCTCACGGCTCCATCCTTGAGTGTCAAGCTGAAGGTTAGAGGACTCAACTCAGATTCGAACCACAAGACATCTCGAACCGACCGAGATGAAAGGGTAGATGCGCCTGGAAGCGCTGCCATAAGAGTTGGCCTAAGAGATTGTCTACCCTTCATCGAGATATGACAGATGACTCCTGATCATTTGATTCACGATCTGCATTATAGAACATCGTAAATTCAAAAACAAAGCAAACCACAGATTCACCAACACAACCCAGTATTGATCGTAAAACTTCGATCATTTATCTTTTCAGCTTTAGGGTTATTTGGCATACAAGTCTTCTCACTGATTAGCGAGTTGGTAGATGTCTAAAACTTCTCCAGAAGACTGTCCTGAGTTCTTACAAAAAATCATCTATTCTCAGACAGTGTGGGAGTAAGTACGGACCGTTTTCGGCTACTCGTGTTACTTAAGGATGGAGCCTTACATAGTGTACTCGAAACTTCCCACTTTGCTAAGGAGAACCATACCATTTTAGGCTACTTGTGAATACCCACTGAAGAGTAAGCGATTAAATGCATGAACTCAGCAGTATCCCGAAAGAAATCCAGACTCTGGCTCTACCTTAAGGGTCTTCTCTCACTCACAGATCTGGAGAGTACCCGCAATTCATACCTTGGAGATTGCTCTCCCAATTCAAGTTGAGTCCTTTACATTTTGTTTGAGTCAGATAAAATTAGCAGTCTTGATTTTAGTTTTCGGTTATCACTTTTTTTGGCTATTTTCAAATGACGTATAACGTGTTTTTGTCTTTTTGTTTTTTTCCTAAGTACATAAGCAACTTGGTTATGCAACCTAAGCAAGCACCAAGCTACAATTACGTAGAGAGGGGAAAATCCAGAAATCCTAACAAGCACCTATCCTCGAAAAGCCACAAAAAACCATCGAGAAAATCATGGTGGGTGCCCTGCTCCCCCAGGTGTACAACAACTGGTGAAACAAACCCCGAGAAGAAGGGAGGGAGGGAGGTACAAGTCGATATGCCCTGAAGGGATCCCTTCCTACGAACAAAGTTTTTATATTTTATTAAAGAAAATTACAATTAATCGACGTTGCGGTTCTGTCTCACGCTCCTCAACTTGTGTCACGCAACCAGAAACAAAAATCCACGAGGTTAGGAAAAAAATAGCAAAGATAAATAGAGAAACCCTAGGCCTAAGGTTTCTACGATCTACCCTAGCACTACCTCCCTGACAATGGCGTCATTTGAAAAACACATCGATCGAGTCATCTAAAAATAGACCACTATCACTATAATGACCAGTGGATTTTACCATAAAAGATAATTTTTAGTTATCTTTTTTTTTGTTATTTATACTCCAAAACAAGATGTATAATATCAAGTATGGGACTATCGAACTCAGGGAGGCAAACGGTTGGAAACGAGGGTTACAACTATAGAAATCCCAAGGTAAAAGGTGTCCTAATTTTTATTTTATTTTTAGGGATTTTTCTTAATTTTTATTTTAATTATATATTATTTTGCGATTTTTAAGTACTTCGTAATTTTTATTATTTTTAGAGAATGTTTTGTAATTTTTATTTTATTATTTTTATATTTCATTTTTATTTACCTTTTTTATATGAATTTTTAGATAATTTTTATTTCATTTGTATTTTTTATTTATTCTAATATTTAAATTTTATTTTGTTTTTGTTTAAATATATAAAATATGATAAAATATACTAAAGGTAATTTTCATTAGATTTTTAAAGGTGTTTTTATATTTTTTATGATTTTTGAAGTTATATTTTTTAATGTTTTAAAATGATTTATTAAAAAATGGAAAATGTTTTTATTTTCCAAAACTTATTTAATACTTCATATAGTATAATATATGGTATTTATACGTATTATTATGATATTTTTATGTTTTGTATTTTATTTTTTTTGTATATAGTATAGTATAAGATTTAAGGTACTTTTTAAAGGGTATTATTGTAATTGTATAGAAATATAAAGGCGCGTGCATAAAATAACAGAAACCCATAGGGGACTTGCGTGTAATGGTCTACTAATACATGTGCTTGCTTCTCATACTGGACCTACTTATGAAAATTATAAGCATCGAGGATGCAAATGAAAATATGCCAAAAATCTGTCGCGGCACGCGCGACTCACATGAATTGTCGCTTAACAATTAAGCACTTGGTTGTTATTGTTCTGAAGATGTTTGATCACAGATGGGAATCCAATGTCTATCCTTCAATCTGGCCTAGGGTTTACTTCTTCCCCAGTTTTCTCACGCGACGGCGATCGAAGTTCTTCGCGCATAATGTTTCAGGTCTTTGATCTTCATGGCAGTGGCGGTTGACCCGACTGATGGTGTTTCATTGCTGCAATGCCTAATCTGATGCTTCGTCCAGGACCCTTAGGAACAATGCGACTCACTCCTGGTGACAGTAGTGTAGCTGCAGATGATTCTAAGATCCCTCCACTAGTAATCGGTCGATGTAAACCTGATCGACTCCAAATCTCTGTGCTTTAATAATAGATCGCATGCGTCAACTTCAAGATGATCTCGATGTAAACTCCAGGTTGCGATGGAGGTTCCAACAATGGATTCATATGAAGTATGTGATTTTAGTTGAGGACTTGCACCTGCAAAGGCACAGATCGGCTCGAGCTCAAGGCTCATCTCAAAAGAAAAAAGAGGTTAATTGAATGGCGGAGCTGGCGACGTGATGGTTTCGCTCCAGATCTTCAGTCGTGGTTCTAAAAAACATTGATTATGACTTGCGATTATTCCAGGTGCTGGTCATTCGAATTCTCCATGTGATAAGGATCAACAAATCTTGCGATGATGGTGTAATCGGTTGTTGCTATGCTTCATTATACTCCGGGTCCTACATACTATCAAACGAGGCTCGAGATGTATCTCTCGGCTAGAGATTATGCTGAAAGGATATGGAATGATCAGATTATACTCAGGGTAGTTGATAGAAAGGAATCAAAGCTCATATATGATGGAATTTGAGAGGTATAGGTCGTGAGAAGAATGTGAAGAAACGACTCAATTTGATGTTTGTGAACAAATATTGGAGGTTGGATTGAGAGGAATCATGGAGATGGGATGAGAAGGATAGGAGGAACAGAAAAAGTGAATATAAACCTAACCTGGAGTGTGGTTGATGAGTTATGCCACTTGGGAATCAAAGCTCGGTAGAGCACCGAGAGTCCTTGCCTTCACCAGTGGCGGCCAGGAGGCTACGCGTACGATAGAGATGATTCTCTACATAAGCAAAGCGATCTCGCTAGCCTGCAACTCTGTCTTGCTCGATAGACTTGAGGGTTTGTCACTCTCCTTGCTCTCAGCTCACAGAGGAAGTAGAGATGGAAAATAGCGGATAGCGCTGGGAAGAAGGGTACATAAGGTTTATATAGGGGAGGAGTTGCGTGGAGGCCAAGGATGCGGCTCCAATCACCGCCGGCGGATGTGGTGACCGGAGTTCGTTAGCTCACCAGCCTAACGATCAGTGGTTGGGGGACAGAGGAGGAGAAGGGAGGGAGACAATGGCATCGGGAGAGAGGAGGAAGTAGAGAAACTTGAAAGGAGAATGGGGAATGAGGGAGAGAAAAAAATAAAATAAAATAATTAATACTTAATTAATTAAAATGAAATTAATTAATTTTATTTAATTTAATTTAAAAGATAATTAGAAGAACTAATTAATAATTAGTAATTAAATACTTAATTAAATATAATTAACTAATTAATTAAATAACTTAATGAATAATTAAATAATAATAAATTAATTAATTAAATTAAATTACTTAAATTATTATATTACAGAATTGATTATGGACTCTAGAGAGACACATCAGATATGTAGCGATAGATAACAACTTGTAGCTTGCACATAAGCATCTCCAGGAAGAACTGTTGTCATAGCAGATGGGACTCAATCCTCACTTATAGGACAGGGGGAGATCAGTATGACTCCGTCAGTGCATTTGCAGAATGTATTACATGCACCTGGATTTTCTACGAATTTATTATCTATCTGATAGATTACAAAGTGTTAGAAAATATAATACAGGAATGCATCAGAAATAAATGATAAATGAATAATGAAGAATGCAAGATATAATGTGGAAGCTTGCTCCCTAAGGAGTGGGATGAAACTATAGGAGAACACCTCAAATTGTTGATTTATACATCGCACTTTCTTACTAGATACATTGGTTCTGGGGCTTCTTATATAGCAGCACAGACCCTCCAAGTCCCACCACAAGTAGTTGCAGGACTAAACTCTGAATGTGATAAATGGATCTTGGAAGGATCCATTTACCCATCTTACATGATAATGACACATACTCTAACACTCCCCCTCAAGATGGAGCATGGAATGCTCAACTTTGACTATCGGAAAGAAATGTCAAACTCACAATATAGACAATATCAACTCAATGCACATAACTGTCGGTTGTTGTCGAGGATGTTGCTTCTCATGCCATGCAGGTATGGAGAAACAAACGGGATTGAGTGTGAGTCAAACTAAATCTCCTTGTCAGAGAGCATGAGCTCTATACTGCGCCTATCAGAATCACTGCAACTGAATGAGTCTCCATCTAGAGAACTCTGGCCTGCCACAATATGTGGAAAACTGCTCCATCTCTGAAAGGGTCGAACTAAAAAGTTGTGGAAATGTCCTCATCGAAATCCATGGTCACTGGAGAATGGAGTCTGAAAAGTCTCCTCATAAGAGAACTAGGTCTCTCCTATATTGGCTCTGAAAATTGGATCTCTACTCTGGAGTCCCTAAGAGACCATAACGAAAACCCTAGATCACATGGAACAAGGAGTGGAATCTCTACTCTAGAGTCCCTATGGATCATATGAAAACTCTGACACTGAAAACAAAAGATGGAGACCACACAAAAGATGGCAAACTTGTGCTCATGCGAATAGGAGTCTCTCTTTGGAGAACTCGTAGGAAATGGGCCACTCAACGAGGAAGTGCTAATCATTTTTTATTTTAAATACATTTAATATTTTATATTTATTATTCTTTGGTTTTTAATTTCAATTTTTCTGATTGGTTAATATAGGTCAGTTGACCCAAGTCAACCCCTCCTCCACCGGACCCGACAGACTTCCCGACTTCCCTCGTCGCCAGAATGATATCTCCACATTTTCTCGGCTGGGTCCGACAACCATTACCCTTGATTTCATTTCTCGATTCCTCTGCTAGGATTTTTGATCCTCGCAGATATGTAGGAAGAATCAGATCCTCCTAGGCTTTGTTTGCTACTTCGATCTTTCCATAACCTGAAGGAGTCCTATAAATGCATGCCTTCGCCACCCGTGCTCAGTAACTCATCCCTCGTGCCACCCTCCTTCCCTTGGCCCCTCCAGCATCATGATAGGATCTCATTGATGTCCTTTGGATATTGATTAGGTGGTCAGGTAGCCATAGTTCGTATGTGGCTAGAGCACTTCTTTGTGTGCATCCTCCTAGGCCTTCCACAGTCCGGTCGAGGCCACTACCCCATTGTTCCCCTCAGCTGACGTTAATGAACTCATCAGAAGCTTTAGGTATCACTCCTTTTTCCCGTATTTTCCCCTTTTATATTGATTCATCAATTAGCTCCGCCATCAGTTCATTTGCTCTGACCAACTGGTTGGAGCCGCGTACCACTCATCCATCCACTCCGATCACTCCTCCTACTCGCCCTCCATTTTCCAGCGCAACATGATCCCCCTGGATCCTACTCACCGGAGTAGGATTTGGATAGGTTTCCCCATCTGTGTTCACCGAAATTAGATCTCCATTCTCCTACCTCTTCTCTTCACGATTACATGCAATAACCTGACCAGAGAAAAGGATACGAGTCTGTTTATCCTTTGCATGTGCAGGTTCGCACGAGGAGATGCAATCTGAGCTCCAGTCGGTGTGGTGGAGCACCTCCAGGTGCACTGCCCCTGCTAGGACGATCCGGCCGTCTATCTTCTCATTGGTGCCATCCATTAGATGTGCAGTGGCCCTACGAAGTTGTTGGGATTCATCGCGATTTCATCAGACCCGTGGATCGTCGTCCACGACTGACGGAAGCTCACTAGGCTTCAGTTCTTTCAGCATCCTTCCTTGTTGTTGGATCACCCCTCTTCTGCCAGATTTGATCTGGACTATCCTTCCACGCCCAACTGATAACGACTGGATCAAATCACCAGTATATCTGAGCCAGATGTTAGCACTAACTTTTCAGCCGTCAGATCAATACTGGTATAGCAGATCTGAGCCACACGTCCCCTGAACCGTCAGATCTTTTATAGAATGCCATCAGAGTCGTCAGTCCTCCATACGCCCATCACGTGCCTCAAGGGTATACTTTATTTTTTCCCTGCATGTCTTTTTATTTCACTTTAGTCCAATAAATATAAACTGTAGTTAAGAACTTTTGTAGTAACAACACTGTACTTTTCATATTTACATTTCACTCCACTTGAGATGTAATTACGTGTACCTTCACGTGGTTTTGGTGTTTTCGCATATTTTCTCCTGCACTTATATCTGTTATGGACTGAATGAATTTTTTAAGGAATTGCATTTATACCCCTGCATGTCTGTATTCACGTGTTATGGATGATTTTTGTGGAAAAATTGCTTCGAGGACCTTCTGTTTATCTTCATGTTTCTCGTGAGGCCCTAGGATTTATGTTATTTGTAGATCGATCCCTATGCATACAAGTCTTTTATTAATTGCAATAAATAGTGAATTGACTAAAAAATTGCCTAAAAACTACCCGTCATTCTCGATTGCATGTATTATTTATGGTGATTTTTACTTGTTGATTTCCATGCATATCTATTATTAAGGGTTCAAAAACACCCTAAAAAGTCCCTCTTTGTTAAAAAATCCGAAAAAAATCGAAGTACCATTTAAAAATTCTATGAAAATTATTGTAGTTGTCTTCGGTCATCTTTTAGCTGTTGTACAAATTTTATTCAAAAGTACTTTATAAAAATCTAAAAATTTACAAAACACTTAAAAACTTTTAAAAATCATATAAAATCATAGAAAAATCAAAAAAATTGTTATTTTAGTTATTGTTAGTAAATATTTATTTCAAGTTTATCATAAAATTACTTCCCGAAATTTTGAGCATTCTATCGATTTTTAAATTACAAAATATTCCTAGTTGTTTACTGTTTTCTCATTTTTTCACTGTTTGAATTTTATAAAATCACAAAGACATATGAAAAATACCCTAAAATTATCAAAAACACTATAAAATGTATAAAATCCAAAAATATTTTTTCTTTTATTTTCTGAGCATTTTGACCCCATTTAAAAATAGAAAAAGATTGTTTGTGTGTGTTTTTACCTTGTTGTGCATATTCTTTGACATTTAAAAATTAAAAACCACTAAAAAACAAAGAAATACCTTAATTTCAGAAATTGACTGCTTAGTGTATAATTGTGCCCCTTGAGTTGGACGATGGTCATTATACCACGTTAATAACAATAGCTATGCCGCTCGTATTTGCCTATTTTATTTATTAGTGGTTTATCTTCTCGATTATCGCATTGATTACTTGGGTCACACTAACACCTTTATTTTACACTTATTCCTTGCTGATCTTTGCGGTCATCAGAAGTCTATCATATAGAATGAGTAGAGATTCTGCCTGTTATCCAATTAACATTTTTGTCTCTCACTCAATGGTGAGCCCATGTTATAAATGCTTTATTACTTCTATGTATTGTCATTGTGTTCCCATGGATGCTATGAAGTCTTAAAGTGACCCACAATTGGTGAATACTATGTAAGAAGAAATGAAATTGATTAAGAATGACACTTGGGATGTAATTTATATTCTAGAAAATGCTCACGGTATACACGATCAAGTACACTGTAGATAAAAAATTAATAGATTCAATGGATTGACTGGTAGCTAGAGGATACATTCAGTTGACTACCTTGAACCTTTTCTCATGTGGATAAAATGAATACCATCAGAGTTTTGATTTGTTTGGTTGTTCAACTAACCTAGAAATATAGCAACTTGATGTTAAAAATGCCATCCTAAATGGTGATCTCATTGAAGAGATCTACATAAAGATGCACCCTTGTTAGAAAAGGGGAAGTTGCAAGATAAAAAAGGAATTTTATGGACTAAAGGAATCTCATCGGGCTTGGTTTAAATGCCTTAGTATTGTCACGATAAAATATGGTTACCACTGGACTAATGCTTATCATACACCGTTTAAGAGAAAGTGTGAAAAGGGGATATTCTTCTGATCTTCATTAATGATAGTGTTCTCAAGTGATGATTCAAAAACAAACCAATCGAGTCGTCTAAAAAATAGACCACTATTGGTTGTAATGACCGGCGGATTTTACCAGAAAAGATAATTTTTAGTTATCTTTTTATATTTATTAGTTATAAACAAGGTGTATAGTGTCAAGTACGGGATTGTCGAACTCATGGACATAAACTACTGGAAACTAGGGTTAAAATAATAGAAATCCTAAGGTTAAAGGTCTCCTAATTTTTATTATATTTTAGGGATTTCTTGCATTTTTATTTTATTTTTACAAATTGTATATTATTTTTGTGATTTTTAAGTATTTTGTAATTTTTATTATTTTTTAGAAAATGTTTGCAACTTTATTTTATTATTTTTATGTTTTTTTATTTTATTATTTCAATGAATTTTTAGAAAGTTTGTATGTAATTTGTATTTTTTGTTGATTTTAATATCAAATTTTATTTTGTTTTTGGTTTAATATGTAAAATATGGTAAAATATACTAAAGGTAATTTTTATTAGATTTTAAAAGGTGTTTACATTTTTATGACTTTTAAAGTTTGTTATATTTTCTTAGTGTTTTAAAATGATTTATTAAAAATAGAAATATTTTTATTTTTCAAAAACTTATTTAATAATGCATATAGTATAATATATGGTATTTATATATATTTTTATTATATTTTTATGTTTTGTATTTTATTTGTTATGTATATTGTATAGTATAGGATTTAAGATACTATATGAAGATATCATTGTAATTATATAAAAAATAAGGGTGTGTGTGTAAAATAACAGAAACCCGCAAGGGACTTGCATGCAAAAGTCTAGCAAAATGCATGCTTGCTCCTCTCGTTGGACGTATTTGTGAAAATTAAAAGCATTGAGGATGCTAATGAAAAATATGCCAAAAATCTGTCGCGGCACACGTGGCTTACGTGAATTGTTGATTAATAGTTAAGCAGTTGGCTGCTATTTTTCTAAGCCATTCAATCATAGGTGCAAATCCAACACATATCCTTATATTTGGCATGGGCTTTACTTCTTCCCCAATTTTCTCACGTGACGACGAATGAAGTTCTTCATGCGTGATGGTTTTAGGTCTCTGATCTTCAAGGCGATGGCGGTTGACCCTACCTATGGATGCCTAGTCAGATGCTTCGTCCAGGACTCTTAGGTACGATGTGGCTTACTCCACGTGATGGCTAGTGTAGCTGCAAGTGATTCGAAGATCCCTCCAGTAGTTATTAGTTGATGTAAACTTGATCGACTCAAAATCTCCATTCTTCTGATAACAGATCGCATGCATCAACTTCCAGATGATCACGATGTAAACTCCATATTGTGATTGAGGTTCCAACGATGGCTTCAGACAAAGTATGCAATTCTACTTGAGGACCTATACTTGAGCTCAATGCTTGGCTCAAAAGAAAAAAAGGCTAGGTGAACGGTGAAGCTGACGGTGTGATGGTTTCACTCTAGATCTTCAGTCGTGGTTCTCGAACAACGCTGATTGTAACCTGCAATCATTCCAGGTGCTGATCATTCAAATTCTCTAGGTGATAAGGATCAACATATCTCGCAATGATGATGTAATCGGCTCGTTGCTATTCTTCATTATACTCTAGGTCCTACACATTATCAAACGAGGCTCGAGGTGTATCTCTTGGCCAGAGATTAGGCTTTAAAGGTTATGGAATGATCAAATAATACTTAGGGTAGCTGATAGAAAAGAATCAAATTTCAGATCTGATGGAATTTGAGAGGAATAGGTCGTGAGAAGAACGTGAAGAAATGACTCAATTTGGTGTTTGTGAACAAAGATTGGAGGTTGAATTGAGAGGAATCAAGGAGATGGGATGAGAAGGAAAGGAGGAAGAGAAGAAGCGAATATAAACCTAACCAGTAGAGCGGATGATGAGTTATGTCGCATGGGAATCGAAGCTTGGTAGAGCTCCAATAGTCCTTGCCTTCACCTGTGGTGACTGGGAGTCTACACACATGATGAAGATGATTGTCTACACCAACGGAGTGGTCTCACCACCCTGCAACTCACTCTCGCTCGACAGACTCGAGGGTCTGTCACTCTCCTCTCTCGGAGCTCACAAAGGAAGTAGAGTCGGGAAAATGGCGGATAGCTCTGGGAAGAAGGGGGCCTAGGTTTATATAGGGGAGGAGTTGTGTGGAGGCTAAGGATGCAGCTCCGGTCACCACTGACAGATGTGGTGACCGGAGTTCATTATACCATCATCCTAACGGTTGGCAGTTGGAAGACGGAGGAGGAGAAAGGGAGGGAGACAGTGGTGTCGGGGCAGAGAGGAAGAAGAAGAGGAACGAGAAAGGAGAAAAAGGAATCAGAGAGAAATAAAATAAAACACTTATTAATTAATTAATTAACTTAATTAATTAATTAATTAGACAATTTAATATTTATATTAATTTAAAAGATAATTAGATGGATTAATTACATAATAATTAAATACTTAATTAAATATAATTAAAGATTTATTTAATCAATATAATGAATAAATAAAAAAATATAATTAATTTAATAAATAAATATTTAATTTTCTACATATAGTACATATATACAATGGCAACCAAATGCCAAAACTCACCTATTTTATTCTAATATTTTTTTTGGATTTTTAATAAAATAGTATTAGTAATAAAATGAAGTTTAAAAGTGAGTTTGGTTGATTTGGAGTTTACTATAAATAGTTATGAACCTCGGATGTCGACTTTTGCGCCATTTTCGGTCCATTGTAATATTTATTTTTGTTTTGAATTATTTTGATGATATTTTTATAAATTATTTATAGTTTTATGAACAACTTTTGTTAAGAAAGTGTGTTGGTTTGAAATGTTCTAAGTGATAAATAAAATAAGTGAAATATTTATAAGGTGGAAAATGGATAAATTATATTTCTTGCTTTTTATAGGTTAGGATCCTTATCTCCCCCTACTTATTTATTTTGTCAACCTGGTCAATATTGACCCGATTTTGAGGCTAGGATCAGTCTATATATATTTTGTATATACAACCTTCTTTTCTTATATTTTTCTTCTTATCGTTATTATTTTATTTTGGATAAAATAAGTGTTAAATATATAATATTCATATTTGTGGTTGGAATGATAATTTGTTGGAATTAGTGATTATTTACATGTATTTTACCAAGGATTTTTGCAAAAATGAAAGAATAAAGGCAATGAATCATGGATTTACCATTCCCCAATACTTTACCTTTGTTAGTCCCTTAGCAAACATTTATTCTATACATAAGTACAAGCAAAAAGAAAAAGGAAAAAAAGAAAATAAAAGAATTTAAAACATGCTTGTTTCTTGAAACAGAATCTCACTTCACCCAAAATTTAAAATCTGGATTTAGAACTTTTGACTGATAGTGTGTCGTGACTCCATTAGAATTAGGGTTCAAGCCTCGACAGCCCTCAAGTTCCACAAATGCTTATACAGGTTCACCTTAATAGCCAGCTCAGATCCACCCATCCATCACGTATACTTTTCAACTTTGAAAGCGTTTTGTATTGTGTGTGAAAAGGTTTTAGCTCTTCCTGCTTTGAGAAGCGAAGAAACCACCCACCCTATTAATACACTCCCATTGGGCCCTCACCCAGCTACTCGATCCTCGAGGAGGAGGGTATTTCCTTCTATGGTGAGGTCGTGTTGTGTCCTTAATCGAATTGAGGAAGAAGATAGAAGAATGTGAAGAGAACTAGAGTATGATTAGAGTAATCACATCTTCTGTGATGCTTGGCCAGTTTAGCCAAGTCTCCACTATGATAATGCATGCTTTCTGAAGCTTGGACCGTTGTCGTCATTTTGATGTTTGGTGTCTTTGGCTTCTTTTTGGAAGAAATGATTGTTGCACTGCATAAATATTTTATGCCACCACGGATATAACATCTTTTCATTTTGTCCATTTTCTGGGGTCTTGGAAAAATTGTTCCAGCAGATCCTTTCCTCATCCGAAGCTTTATTTCAACCCCAATCCCTCTTGTCTTTAGACGCCAGCGCCTCTAGAAAAGGATGGAAATACACCACTGAAATGGATTGCCCTTTGCACCCCCATGCAAGTTGAGCTAAGTGTAGAGTGCATGAGTTCAAAATTGGTCCAAATGGAAAAGAGTTAAATGGACAACACAGGATATCCTACTTACACACTTTCAAGTTGAATTCCAAACATGGTCTCATGGAACCCCAAGAATTAAGTATAAAAGACCTGAAGAGTCTTAGTTCCAGTTCATAATAATGTCCCTTTAGAATTAAGTGGATTAAGGCATAAACTAAGCTCCATCTCTCAAATTTAGATCCATTCATTCCAAGAATCAAACTTGTTCTGAAAAATGCTAATGAATGCAACAATTTTTTTATGAAGTGAGTTTTTCGGATTAAGTTTTTTAAATGATTTTTAAAGAATTTTGAACATTTTGATTGAATTTTAAAACTTTTCAATTTTTAGGGTAGTTTTGAAAGAGTTAGTGGGTTTATTCAGTTTACACAAATTTTACACAAATTATATACATTTTTGATAAAAGATTTTATACATATTTTATATACAAAATTGTACCCCTTTTATAAAAAAAATTTACAAGAATTTTATCTAGAATTTTTTTAAGGATTTTATAAAAGTATTTTACAGTATTTTTTAATACAATTTTTTCAAGCTTTTTTATAAGTCATATTTATGGTTTTCTTTCAGCTTTAAAAAAACCCAAAATATACATCCATACTTTTAGAGTACCATATTATTAAAAACACAATAAAGTTCGAGTTATGGATTCTAAAGTATATAGCGCATATATACGACACCCCCTATACTTAGCATGACCTATGTCCTCGTAACCAAAGAAGCGACAAACGAAGACATAACTCGAGCTAAGTATAGATTGGTGAAAATAATTCTATACTACAATGACTCAAAGAATAATGAATAGAAGAATAGAAGTCGATCCTCCGCTCTATACTTCAGATCAAGTAATCCTAGGGATACCATACTCAAAACCAAAAATGACCAAGGTCAAGAGAATGTACACACTCAAAGGCTCGTTCTTGTCCCATCTATAGTTAGGGTAAAATATCCCTAAGTATAGAGACGAATGTCAACAGGTGAGGGACAAGCGAGAGAGAAGACAATATAAAAATCGAAAATGAGCAAACGTTGATATGAGCGATATGACCCCCGCCCCCATATACTTAGGGTAAATAGTACCCTAAGTATAAGCAACGACAGGGGTAATAGAACAAAACGATATGAACATAAATGGTGTTTACACCCCCCCTATACTTATGATAAAGTACATCCTAAGTATAGCAAAAATTCTAGATGAAACCTAAGGGTGTAAAACAAATGAAAGGTAGAACAAACAAAATCGAAAATATGTAGAAAGTGGACGAACTATACAAGCTCAAGAAAGCTTAAGATTGGCCTTCTTATGAGACCTAGGAAAGATGGAATGTACAAGAGTTAGGTCAACATCAGGGTATTCCTTATAGATATCCATATACGAATCGGAGGATCTCTGACCTATGTCAATTAGTGAGGAGCGACCCAGATGGCCGAAAAGATGGACATAATTAACCTCTGAGACATGCTCCATGGTCTATGAAGTAGATGCATGCAACAGGTCAAACTCTGCTGCGATCTGATCTATCTCCTCATCAACTAAGCCCTTATCTGACTCTTCTGAAAAGAGGGCTCAATTAATCTCACAACACGAAGGCTCGACTGAAAGATCTACAATTGAAACTGGTTTAGTCTTTGAAGTATGTGCCACCAGTGGTTTACTCTCAATTACGTAGATACTGCGGATCTCATCAACACATCTCCAGACTTGTGTACTCAGATCACCAAACGATATGATCTCCAAGTTTTCTTCTCTGGAGAGGAAATTGCATGTCTATGTAGATTCAAAAGAGATATGATCATGTTGGGTCTTAGTTGTGATCCCACATGCCTCTGTATCTTATGGCCGATACGCACACTCATTTATTGGCAGAGTCTCTATCGAATCGGAGTTTGGCACTGTGCTACTAGAAGGGAACGTGATAATGTCTGTCCCATATTCAATGATGGCCTTGGCTGCACGCAGAAAAGGCTAACCAAGAATAATAGCAATATCTTGTGATAGTACCGATGAGTTAGAGCCTAAGACAACAAAATACACAGTGAATTTTATGCCTTGTACCACCACGATAACATCCTTAAGTATACCTTCCAACCTCTTGATGGATTGGTCTAGAAATTGAAGAGTCATTCGGGCTCACTTCAGAGGCCCTAGATGAAGAGTCTCGATAAGATGGAAAGGTAAAATATTAACTGTTGACCCATTGTACAATAATGTATGCTCGAACTCGTGATATGAAATCTGACAACTGATAAATTGTGCTTCCATGTCTTTATTTTTCTTCTTGGGAGATGTGTGTTGGATGAAGCAACAAGTGGCAATGGTGGTCAACACTTGTTTATCATAGCAATAATTACGCCTCTTTTTCCTTTTCGACGTGGGATGCTACTTGTGGCATTTTTGAAGAAGAGGAATGTGGACCAATGCCTCCAAAAGAGTGATCTTGATCTGAATTCGGCCCAACATCTCTTTTGTAAATTTTGAATCTTGGATCTTTTTAAAATTTATGTTTTTTTCCCTTCCCGAGATTCAGATCATCGGGGAAGGGTATATGCACATCCTCTTTGTTAGTCTGTACACTCGGAGGATAAGAAGGAGAAGGAAATCTTTTTCTAAAATGAGGACTCACTTCATGAAGCACAGAATCTCGAGATTCATCAGAAGAGTCTAGAGTCTTGTCTTTATTCCTTTGTTTGGATTTTCTCTTTTTTTCACTTTATGATTTTTCGCCTTCACTATGAAGAGAATCAGAATCTGAATGCGTACATGTGCCAATGCCGATTGTATGCTCTTTCAACGACTCATTTGAATCAGGAATATCTGAAACTATTCTGTGCTCTGTGACAATGCTGGCGATAAAATCTCTTTAGGTGTCCATCTTCTCTCTACCATAGGTAGTCCGCTCATGAATCAAATGGATGAAGTGATCGAATATAGGACCATCTATATCATGACTCTCGATGTAATGTTCCACATCCATCTCGGGTTGCTGAAGATGCTCAAAATGATCAAATGAGTCTGAGGTTAAATGCTCCTGAGGTGGTTGCTTATGGCACTGGTCCTGGTATGGAAACCGAATCTGATGATAAGTTGGTTGAAACAGCATCGACTCCCGCTCGGTTACTTGTAATGCCTAAGGAATATATATCCAAGATTCTTGAACTAGGAGACACGGAATTGACTCATCCTCCAGCTAAAAACTCAATGGAATATGTGTCAGTCTCTGAAGATAAGAACTCTCTCTATCTGTCTCAATATCCATCCTCGACATTGCATCAGTGTTCACATCCACTATCTGATATGTGACCCCTAAATAAATGAGAGGTGGATGGAATCTAGGTTGTCTATGATGTTCTTCGTGTCTCGTCTTGACATCAGAAATCTCTCTGAAGAGATTCCAAAGTAAATCCTCGTCAAGACTGCGGTGTGAGCTGCCACATGAGGCTTCGACCAACCTGTTGTTCTGCGATCATCCCCATCTAGAAGATATGAGCTAGCTCAGCTCTAGAAATCCCGTGCTCTGGGAATCTCCTTAAAATATTATTGAACCTGAGCTACATATTCTGAAGTGGCTCATGGGGATCATGCGAAAAATCTCTTATAACTGATCCTATAAAGCTGGCTCGGCTAATGGGGTAAACTTTTCTAAGAAGAGTTGCTCGAAGTGTACCCCAACTAGCTCGCTCCTATCCCAATCGTCGAACCATCTCACGGCTCCATCCTTGAGTGTCAAGCTGAAGGTTAGAGGACTCAACTCAGATTCAAACACAAAGCAAACCACGGATTCACCAACACAACCCAGTATTGATCGTAAAACTTCGGTCATTTCTCTTTTCAGCTTTAGGGTTATTTGGCATACAAGTATTCTCACTGATTAGCGAGTTGGTAGGTGTCTAAAACTTCTCCAGAAGACTGTCCTGAGTTCTTACAAAAAATCACCTATTCTCAGACAGTGTGGGAGTAAGTACGGACCGTTTTCGGCTACCCGTGTTACTTGAGGATGGAGCCTTACATAGTGTGCTCTAAACTTCCCACTTTGCTAAGGAGAACCATACCATTTTAGGATACTTGTGAATCCCCACTGAAGAGTAAGCAATTAAATGCATGAACTCAGCAGTATCCCGAAAGAAATCCAGACTCTGGCTCTACCTTAAGGGTCATCTCTCACTCACAAATCTGGAGAGTACCTGCAATTCATACATTGGAGATTGCTCTCCCAATTCAAGTGGAGTCATTTACATTTTCTTTTAGAGTCAGATAAAATTAGCAGTCTTGATTTTAGTTTTCGGTTATCACTTTTTTTTGCTATTTTCAAACGACGTATAACGTGTTTTTATCTTTTTGTTTTTTTTCCTAAGTACATAAGCAACTCGGTTATGCGACCTAAGCAAGCACCTAGCTACAATTACGTAGAGAGGGGAAAATCCAGAAATCCTAACAAGCACCTATCATCGAAAAGCCACAAAAAACCATCGAGAAAATCATGGTGGGTGCCCTGCTCCCCCAGGTGTACAACAACTGGTGAAACAAACCCCGAGAAGAAGGGAGGGAGGGTGGTACAAGTCGATATGCCCTGAAGGGACCCCTTCCTACGAACAAAGTTTTATATTTTTATTAAAGAAAATTACAATTAATCGGCATTGCAGTTCTGTCTCACGCTCCTCAACTTGTGTCACGCAATCAGAAACAAAAAGCCACGAGGTTAGGGAAAAAATAGCAAAGAGAAATAGAGAAACCCTAGGCCTAAGGTTTCTACTGTCTACCCTAGCACTACCTCTCTGACAATGGCGTCATTTGAAAAACACATCGATCGAGTCGACTAAAAATGGACCACTATCACTATAATGACCGAAGGATTTTACCATAAAAGATAATTTTTAGTTATCTTTTTATTTTTGTTATTTATACTCCAAAACAAGATGTACAATATCAAGTATGGGACTATCGAACTCAGGGAAGCAAATGGTTGGAAACTGGGTTACAACTATAGAAATCCCAAGGTAAAAGGTGTCCTAATTTTTATTTTATTTTTAGGGATTTTTCTTAATTTTTATTTTAATTATATATTATTTTTGTGATTTTTAAGTACTTCGTAATTTTTTATTATTTTTAGAAAATGTTTTGTAATTTTTTATATTATTATTTTTATATTTTATTTTTATTTTCCTTTTTTTATATGAATTTTTAGATAATTTTTATGTCATTTGTATTTTTTATTTAATTTAATATTTAAATTTTATTTTGTTTTTGTTTAAATATATAAAATATGATAAAATATACTAAAGGTAATTTTCATTAGATTTTTAAAGATGTTTTTATATTTTTTATGATTTTTAAATTTATATTTTTTAATGTTTTAAAATGATTTATTAAAAATGGAAATTGTTTTTATTTTTCAAAACTTATTTAATACTTCATATAGTATAGTATATGGTATTTATACGTATTATTATGATATTTTTATGTTTTGTATTTTATTTATTTTGTATATAGTATAGTATAAGATTTAAGGTACTTTATAAAGGGTATTATTGTAATTGTATAGAAATATAAAGGCGCGTGCATAAAATAATAGAAACCCATAGGGGACTTGCGTGTAATGGTCTACTAATACATGTGCTTGCTTCTCCTACTGGACCTACTTATGAAAATTATAAGCATCGAGGATGCTAATGAAAATATGCCAAAAGTCTGTCACGACGCGCGCGACTCACATGAATTGTCGCTTAACAATTAAGCACTTGGTTGTTATTGTTCTGAAGATGTTTGATCACAGATGTGAATCCAATGTCTATCCTTCAATCTGGCCTAGGGTTTACTTCTTCCCCAATTTTCTCACGCGACGGCGATCTAAGTTCTTCGCGCATGATGTTTCAGGTCTCTGATCTTCAAGGCAGTGGCAGTTGACCTGACTGATGGTGTTTCATTGCTGCAATGCCTAATCTGATGCTCCGTCCAGGACCCTTAGGAACAATACGACTCACTCCGGGTGACAGCTAGTGTAGCTGCAGATGATTCGAAGATCCCTCCACTAGTAATTGGTCGATGTAAACCTGATCGACTCCAAATCTCTGTGCTTTTAATAATAGATCGCATGCGTCAACTTCAAGATGATCTCGATG
Source organism: Ottelia alismoides (assembly GCA_037367405.1). Taxonomy (NCBI): domain Eukaryota; kingdom Viridiplantae; phylum Streptophyta; class Magnoliopsida; order Alismatales; family Hydrocharitaceae; genus Ottelia; species Ottelia alismoides. Next base: position 1,131,521 of record JAZKJV010005150.1, on the reverse strand, counting down.
TAAACTCCAGGTTGCGATGGAGGTTCCAACAATGGATTCATATGAAGTATGTGATTTTAGTTGAGGACTTGCACCTGCAAAAGCACAGATCGGCTCGAGCTCAAGGCTCATCTCAAAAGAAAAAAGAGGTTAATTGAATGGCGGAGCTGGCGACGTGATGGTTTCGCTCCAGATCTTCAGTCGTGGTTCAAAAAAAAACATTGATTATGACTTGCGATTATTCCAGGTGCTGGTCATTCAAATTCTCCATGTGATAAGGATCAACGAATCTTGTGATGATGGTGTAATCGGTTGTTGCTATGCTTCATTATACTCCAGGTCCTACATACTATCAAACGAGGCTCGAGATGTATCTCTCGGTTAGAGATTAGGCTGAAAGGATATGGAATGATCAGATTATACTCAGGGTAGTTGATAGAAAGGAATCAAAGCTCATATATGATGGAATTTGAGAGGAATAGGTCGTGAGAAGAATGTGAAGAAACGACTCAATTTGATGTTTGAGAACAAATATTGGAGGTTGGATTGAGAGGAATCATGGAGATGGGATGAGAAGGATAGGAGGAAGAGAAAAAGTGAATATAAACCTAACCTGGAGTGTGGTTGATGAGTGATGCCACTTGGGAATCAAAGCTCGGTAGAGCACCGAGAGTCCTTGCCTTCACTAGTGGCGGCCAGGAGGCTACACGTGTGATAGAGATGATTCTCTACATAAGCAAAGCGATCTCGCTAGCCTGCAACTATGTCTTGCTCGACAGACTTGAGGGTTTGTCACTCTCCTTGCTCTCAGCTCACAGAGGAAGTAGAGGTGGAAAATAGCGGATAGCCCTGGGAAGAAGGGTAGATAAGGTTTATATAGGGGAGGAGTTGCGTGGAGGCCAAGGATGCAGCTCCGGTCACCGCCGGCGGATGTGTTGATCGGAGTTTGTTAGCCCACCAGCCTAACGATCAGCGGTTGGAGGACAGAGGAGGAGGAGGGAGGGAAACAGTGGCATCGGGAGAGAGGAGGAAGTAGAGAAACTTGAAAGGAGAATGGGGAATGAGGGAGAGAAAAAAATTAAAATAAAATAATTAATACTTAATTAATTAAAGTAAATGAAATTAATTAATTTTATTTAATTTAATTTAAAAGATAATTAGAAGAACTAATTAATAATTAGTAATTAAATACTTAATTAAATATAATTAACTAATTAATTAAATAACTTAATGAATAATTAAATAATAATAAATTAATTAAATAATTAAATTAATTAAATATATAAATAAATATTTAAATGATTTTTATTCTAATTTAAATAAATATTAAAGGATTAATAAAGTATATAATTATTTAAATTAAAATAATAAAAAATTACGGTTTATTATACAGTATACCACTATCATCCCGAGAACCATATTTTTAATATTAACTTTGATTTTAGCAAAATGAATGTTATTTTATAGATAAAAAAATAATACAAATTTTAAGTATGAGTTTGCCCAATTCGGAGTTCATATGGTCGAGTTATGAGGTCTGAAAATTAAAATAGCGACTTTATGGCTTCAAGTATTCTAACATTTTGACTTAAATTATATTTTTATATTTTTATATAATTTTTTGAAGATGTTCAGAAAAGAAGTAAGTTAATTGGATTTACAGTTAATTAGTTAAAAATCCAGGAAGTTTCTACATATAGTACATATGTACAACGGAGCCCAAACACCAAAACTCACCCATTTTTTCTAATACTTTTTGTTATTTTTAATAAATAATTATACTAATAAAATGAAGTTTAAAATGAGTTTGGTCGATTTGGAGTTTTCTATAAATAGTTATGAACCTCAGAAGTCGTCTTTTACGGCTTTTTCGGTCCATTGTAATATTTTATTTTTGTTTTGAATAATTTTTTTATATTTTTATAAATAAGTTTATATTTTTGTGAACAACTTTTGTTAAGATAGTGCTTTTGTTTGAAATGTTCTAAGTTACAAATAAAAATAAGTGAAATATTTATAAGGTGGAAAATGGATAAATTATATTTTTGGTCTTGGTTTTTTAATATTTTTATAGGTTAGGATCCTTTTCTCCTCCTACTATTTATTTCGTCGACCTGATCAATATTAACCGAGTCTCGGGGCTAGGATCAATATGTATGTATTTTATATCTATAGCCTTCTTTTATTTTATTTTTCTTTTTATCTTTATTATTTTATTTTGGATAAAATAAGTGTTAAATATATAATATTAATATTCGTGGTTAGAATGATAATTATTTGGAATTAGTGATTATTTACATGTATTTTACCAACAATTTTTCCAAACTGAAAGAATAAAGGCAATGAATCATGTATTCATCAACGATGGGGAGGACCTACATAAAATTAAGAGGATCTTTGTAATTACATTCGAATTGAAAGACCTTGGCAAGCTAAAATACATTCTTGATATTGAAGTGGCTCTCTCTCTAGAAGGTTTGTGTTTGAATCAATGCAAATATACTCTTTAATTATTAAATGACGCAAACATGTAGGCGTGCAAACCAATCACTACTCTTGCAGAGGTAAATAAAAAATTCATCAACGAATGGTAATCTTCTTATGAAGAAGGGAAATGAAGATACCACAGATTAGTAGGGAATCTACTCTATCTTACTCTCACTAGACTCAATATCACTTATGTTGTGAATGTTGCTTGTCAGTTCATAAATGATCCTACTACCATGCACTTGAGTGTGATAAATCTTTGATTTAACATCATGCTTTACATTTATTACTCATCTATCTTAATAATTCAATTCAATTAATAATTAATTAACTCAAATTAACAACTAACCATGTGTAATTAATTAACCCTCATTTGCATATTATTTTATGTGTGTTCTTATTATCAAAAATCAAATAAAAATCATATTAATGATGAATATATTATATTTAACTTTATTAATAAATCAAAAATACAAAAATTAAGAAAATAAAATAAGTCTTTTTAATTCCTTAAAAATACTTATAAAAAATTATAGTGCTATGACATTTTAATTTCAAATTCTACACAAAAGCTGTAGATTTGAAAAGATCTACATCTTTTACATTCAATATTTTTTTCTAATCATGCCTATAATTATTTATTTCTTATTTTACAATTTTTTAATGTATTTTTGAATTCTTTGATTGGGCCATGTGCCCCAATTGTATGTACCCACATCATCAACTCTTTATTAGAGCTTTTAACTCCTCAAGGAGATCTGATCATTTTGATCGGACAATTGATTCTTCTCTAGCTTGTGTTTATCCTCAACCATCTAATCGGGTTGATCAGATAATATCTAGACCGCTAGTAAGCACCTCAACCTTGATAGTTGCATCGTAGGATCCAACAGCTAGGACATGCCTTCAATCTCTAGCAGCAACCCCAAATCGATGCGACTCTTCATCATAAGAAATCAATTCGTCCATTACTCTATAGACTCCATTTCCCTCTTTGATGCTAACCCTATTGTAATCACTACCTCTCTCATCTCCGACGTGGAGAGGCGATTAAATTCACTACCTCACAACTGCCAAACCTATATATTCTTCCCTTCAAAACCAGTCCATCGATAATCACCTTCAAGATCTTCCATTTCATGCAAACCTCTCCTAGCATTAGTTTCTATTGAGTGACATAGAATGATTTTAATTGAGAGCAATGATAGAGTTCGGTTTCCAGATGAGATCTCGATTTCCAATCATGTAACAACCTTTATCGTGATTGCTTGAGCATCTTTGATTAGCCATCAAAGTCAAGTGATGATTAGAGTCCCATTGATCTCCATCCTCAGGCATGTAATTCACCCCATAGTTCTTCCTCATTTCATCATCTTCACCTCCAGATTAGCACCCCTACGCTGATCTACATCCTTCAAAAGCAAATCGAAGGACCCACTAGGGTCGCACTCCGTTCAACCCATTTATATCCTCCATCTCATCATCAAACCACTCTATTTCCACCACATGCTTTGTTATTGGTGATCTAACACCTACATGTCTAGATAACCTTGAGTGGCCAGAGTTATCACATCACCGATCTTCTTCGGCTCAGCCTCCAATGAGAAATCATTAAGCAGTCGATTCAGACGTCATCAAAGACTTCATGAGTTATCCTCTTTATCATTAAGTCATCATCTATGTGTTAGGAGCTTCACTGAAAATAGAGCATTGGGGAGGAGGAGAAGGTTGACCACCAGAGCTCCACTCCAGGTCAATCGCCCGTAGAGGAGGACAGTGATCGAAGAACTACAAAAGCCCTTCGATGAGATCTATTCAATCTGATTTGTGGGCTCAGATCTACTCCCAGCCATCATTTCTAGAGTAGTAGCCTTGGGTGTCCTGACTTGTCCTTGAAACGATAGGAGGCAGTCACGTCACCCCAGTTGCCTTATACCTATATCGAAGAAGGATCTATCTCCCATTCCAAGGATGGAAAGAGAACTATTTCCCATTCTGGGCACGGAATATAAATATTTCCCAGAATGAGGACGTATCGGCGATGTGGCACGACAAACCATTTTTCGTGCCTACGTGGAACCAACGACGAACTCATTGCCGTACGGTAAACGGTTGGTCGTGGACGGTAAACCATTTGTCGCGAGAATCCATACGATTATTTTTACAAATATTATACATGTAATATATCTTATTTATTAAGTAGTGAAAATAAATATTAGTAGTAAATTAAAATTAATGTGTAAGTAATTAGTTTTAATAGTAATTATCCTAAAAATCAATAAAATTTAAAATATTATTTAAAACATGTAAATTAATTAATATAAATTGAAATTGATATGAAATAAAACAAATGATTAAATGAAATAGAAATGTATGGTAGATAATTATTGATTCATTAAATAAAGTTTTATGATCTATTATTAACAAATTATTTAATTTATTTAATTTATTCTATTGATATTTGAAATTATTCCACTAGATATATCTTATTAGTATGACAAACATCCTTATATCTAGATAAAGGTTGAATTTTTTTAATATTTACCATGAAAGAAAATATAAAGGAATAAAGTTCTTCAATCTACTGTAAAAATAAGTTGTGATTTTTAACATGTAAGCAGGACATACTTCCATTCATAAATTCTCAAAAGCATAGAAGCTGAAACAGTTCATTTGCTTGATAAAAGATATATATTGTACTACATGCACAACAGATCCTGAAAGTAGACATATATATATATATATATATATCAAGAGTTTTCAAAATGACAACATAATTTAGCAACTCAACTCACGACCTCGACCTCACTCGCTCTCCACACAACACACTTAGATGTGCATGCTACAATGCGATGGTGTAATGCAGATCAGCTAAGTCTACGTACAAAGTTTCTTCCTCATCATAATGTTCTGTAAGAGGCGACGTCTCGCTCTGTGAAGAACTGTGAATCAGACTGAATTGTGAGAAATAAGGGGTGAACTGTAAATCGGACTGGATCGTATGAGGATGAGGTAGTATCTCCACTGGATGTAGTTGGTGCCCTGCTTGGTGTCGTGGTTGTAGGTAGATGCGCTGATTGTGGTGCATGGGATGGTACACAGCTCGAGGCCCGATTAGGTGGAGCACGCACTACTAGGAAACAGTTGTCGGGCAGATGCACCGACTTGCGAGCTATGATACGTGTTTTTGCCATGACATGTTCGGATGTTATAAAATTTGAAAAATTAAATAAAAAATCACATCAATGTCATCAATAATCATAAACATAATATTCTTTTGCACCAATGGGCTTAACAACAGTAAAGAAAATATATTTCAAAACATAATATTGATTTGCATAAATGGGGATAACTTGTGGGGTACAATCAATGAAACTACTTTTTGGTGTGGTGTACAATATGTGATAGTGGTCCCTTTGATGAAGATGCTTTCTCTTTCTCCCCCCTTCCCTGCTCTCCTGCCCTTGAGCCTGCCTCCCCCGTTCCCATTGTGGCACCCCTCCCCGCATCGCCCCGACCCCTAGCATGGCTACGAGCAGTTTTCTTTCAGGTTCAATTATGGTCGAGCATTCCCTTCCGATCGTCGATCTACCACCCCCTCTCTGAGTTGATACTTTTCAAGCACGATGTGGTTGTTGGATTGTCACCAGGAAGGATTCAGTGGATACCCTGAGAAGATCCATTGCTGATGATTGCATACCCCAAGTGACCGGTCCAACACCATAACCTGGGATACCCATAAAAGAAGGTTGACTTTGACTTTGCCCCATGTGCCAGAAGTATTGTTGTGCTTGGGATGGCTGGGCTTTCTGCCTGGACAATAACTCAAATGATGGTATTGCGGAACCCATTTGCTGCATATGGGGAATATAGGGCTGGTTGTAGTTATGTGTCCCCTAATACGACACACCAACTTCATCTGCCCCGGAAGTGTATTGATCCCCCCACTATTGAGAGGCAAACGTCTTGGGCTCGGTGTATGATGTGTACATGGGGGCGACATCATGTATTCTCGGATCCACCAGTGACATATTTTGTATGGTGTAATCAACATAACCAATCAATTGTTGCAATTCAGTGCACCTTCGATGTTCTCTCATCAGTTCCCACACACGAAACAAGGAGTTCACTTATAACGGAAATGTTCTGTAAGCAGAATATACGAAGAAAGTATCAGTTAGAAACTAACTATTTGGCAGAAAATTATCAATTGGTTCCACCTCGGTCCATGTGGCTCATACGCTTGGCGGGGTGGTGGTATGGCCGTAGCAATCCAACATTGTGTAATCTTCCAATACCAAGTAAGGTAGTCAGACAAGACATCAGCAGTTGGCTTATCCAAATCCTACTCTCAAACAGCATCGTTCAATTGGTGATGCCACTGAGCCAAACGCTCTTGGTGGTGTAGCCCCCAATCATAGGGTTCATCGTCTCGTGGTCTAGCCCGTCTGTCATCCCAGGAGATTTGCGACATTGCCTCCGGAATGTGTTGCCGCATCCTGAATTGCCTCATTACCCTATTAGGTGCATGCATGACAATGACGTTGAAGCATATAAGCACCGTCTTCGATCGCCAGATACCTTGGCCCTCACGGCGTATATCAAGCAGTTACACCACATGTTGGGCCTCGTAGGGTGTCCACCGCAGCTGTTATAGGTAGACTATTAATATTGCTCGATTCTGATTAGTCATGAGTAAATTATGCCGCTCCATACCTGGTGTTCTTCTTGCAAATCCAACTCATTATGATAAAATGATAGGTGAGTGATGGACACATTCTCCATGTGTGACCTCCTTCCGCTCGTCCACCTAATGAAATATTGTTGAATGTAAGGTCCACATTAAAATAAATACTCGTAAATAGTTTGGAATTTAAAATAATAGAAACATCCTTCAAAGTGACAGATGCCTCGCCCTATCAAAGGTGGAAACTATGAGTCTCTGGTCGCCATCTCTCAGCTAGTGCCTTCATAAGGTCCTGGTCAATTGTGGCTTGCCTCAGTTTGGAGATGCAATGTAAACCAATGATCTCCAACTGCCAGTTCACAGCATCGCTACGTGGCACCTCGAGTATTCGATTAAATGTGCGACCATGCTCGACGAAGTGATGTGCCAGAATAATAAGTGCCTACGATTAGGTTGAAGTAATTGAAATCATGATGCTTATATTGATGACTGACCCTGCCAATGTCTGTGAGTGGCCGAGTAGAAAGATGTTCTCTCTGCCTCATAAGCACTGATGCATCGGCCGATCCTGCAAATGTCTCCATCGCTATGCTAGAAAAGTTGATCACTTTATAACAAGGAGGGAATTATTAATTTAAATCTAATTTCAGGAGATGACAACTTCAAGAAGTGCAGTAATTGAAAAAAAAATTTACAGTATTCTGCAATAGGAATTTACATAGAAATTAACGATGCCGTCTCTCATGCGTTGTCCTGTTGTGACCATGCTCTTTACACTGACTACACCTTACTTGTACAGTACCCATCTCGTCCATGCTACCGTGTAGACATCGTCTCCGTGGTCGACCATGTGCAGGTACAACATTGGGGTGCAGCAACGTGGAGGGCTCTAAGGGTGGCCAGAATCGTCGATCAGGAATCGACACAAAGGCAACTGCGTAAGTGTCCCGGAACGCATTTGCTGTATAAAAATCAGCATAGAGCTTCACATGTTTGGTACTGAAGTTCACGTTTCCACAAACGACAATAATGTGATGGAAAATTATCCTCATGGCCTGTATGTAACCACAAGTGCATACTGATTGCTGACGTTCATTTTAAATGTATAATTTCCCTCAGCAGCCCGCACTTAGAAATCTGTAAGCGTGAATTGCTCGACCATTAGGCATCGCGTGGATTGTACGAGACCATCTGTTAGTTTCTCATATCAGAGCATAAGGTGACCGGTCACCTTAGCACTAAACTTATGTCTTTCTACGATGTAGGTGTTGAGGTGGTAAAAAATGGCCAGGACTAGTGTTAACACCGGTAGTCCACGTATGGCTCTAAAAACACTGTTGAAACTTTCTGAGAGGTTCGTTGTGGTCAGACCCTATCGTCGACCCTCATCGTAAGCGCATGCCCAATATCGACGATCTCCACCTTCTTGCCTCATTATCTAATTATACACATCCGACTCGGCTGTACGAATTAGATGCAGAATCCTCTCGTGCTCGTAATTGCCAGTCACGGCACCTGCACTGTAGAATTTTTCTGGATCCATTTGTTTGTGTGTCCAGCTCGGTGCATGTTGGCTTGCATGTAGTGAAGGAAAAAACGGTGGAACTGGCCTCACGCGATCGGAAAATGTTGCGGGAGCAAGTTCTTTAGACCTAGGAATTTATCACTGATGAAGCATATACCATCACGGTCAATGATACCGGACAGTTTATGGAGAAAGAAACCCCACGAGTCCAAATTTTCACCCTCGACAACCGTGAAAGCAATTGCGAAGAGGTGCCCATTAGCATCAACAGAGTAGCTACTAGGATGTGCCCTTTATATTTTCCGCAGAGATGTGCGACATCAATGCTCAGCACTGGCCGACAATGTGCAAAACCTTATTCTTACGGCACGAAAGCCCAGAATAAACTAAAGAAGAAGTCATCCCTTCCTTCTACCCGAGCACATGTTTTAGGATGAACCGCCAGTTAATGTTGGAACTCATAAAACGAACCGGGATTACAGTGCTTCATCAACCACATAAATCGTTGGATGTCCGCATATGAGCCAACGACATCTCCGAAAATCTTTTTCCAATGCTCGTCGCTTCCCATTCCATGCCTTCTTATAAGATATACACACTTTGTACTTGTTCTGAACAAGTGACTGGATGACACCTGTCATAAGAGTTAAGATGGGTCGTAGAATGGAAAGAATATCTCCCAGTAAATTTCGTAGTGCATGCTCGATTGTCAACAAGTAATATTGCACCGCGACATGTGTGTTATGCATGATAGCTACGCACAACCCAACTGTTTCGGTGACTATTGTACGATGCATGCAACCTCCATCCACAATCATTGAAGATACAACGTGCGGTATACTGGGAGCTCTTCGATGCATCCACCTTGAACTGGACATGCTTTGCCATGCTCCAAGTGCTCAGCTCGTCCACTAAGGATGTCTTCGAGTCGAAGGAATGATTCAACCAATAATCTTTACCGGATGCGCCTTCGGACATTGTTTCTGCAACTTCATTTAGAAATGGTATCTCCTCTGCAAATGTGGCAAAGATCCAATCATCTGACTCGAAGAAGTCTGGAAGGCCCTCCATCATATCCAAATCTATCCCATAGTCTACTGGTGGATAGAAAATAGGTTCATGATGTATCGAATGAAGAAGAGACTCTTGACCGTGATCAGTCAACATTCCCACCCTATGAAAAGTATTGCTCCTGCAGTGTTCTACATTTACTTCCCCTCTGGCATGTTCCTATACATCTTCATCCTCTTCCTCTTCCTCTTTGTCTTCCTCTTCCCCCTCGTCCTCGACTTCGTCTTGGTCATTTTCTTCAGTCTCGTCATCATCTTCAACTCCATCATAAATAGATATGTTAAGGTCCAAACCTTGCATCGATGATGCTCCCACGTCATGTTGATGTGAAGAAATCTCTACCACTTCAATTAATAATTCCATCATTCCCACTTATTGACTAACTTGCAACATCAACTTTGTTATTTTATCCGACCCAATAATGATTGGACGGAACGAACTCGCAGTTGTGGGCCACTTGCAGGTGATAGTGATCTCGAACATGTTAGGAGTATATCAAGTAAGATCGTATATGTAAGCTAGTAAATCATTATAGCTACATGATACATGTACTCCGATCATGTCGCTCTGACCACCTTCATAACCGACCTCAGATTCAATATTTGTTACTCGTCCGCCCCAGAACACATAGACGCAGCAACATCACCCATTTCCTATACACCGCTAAAAGTTACTACCATTATTTTCAATTAAATAATTAGAGCTACATTCTCTACTATTTACTTCGTACTTTAAAGTATTAATAATTTCTTTAATTATAAGGATTATTATTTATAATACTAATTTATCGCATGTTAATAATAATTTATTTTTCATTTAGAGTTTCATTACTTAATAGTTATTACATATTATAATTAGTATGTGTAATTAATAGCAATAAATAAAATAAATTATAAATTTGGTAGTACTAATTAGTAATAAACTATAATTATTTAATTAAATAATATAATTTCTCATTAGTTAATTGTAACTTATTATAATTAAGATTACTAATCAATACTTATCAATTAGTTAATTATAACTTATTATTGTTATATTTAGTTATCTTATTATTTAAGTAATTAATACTAATCACTTTTAAGTATTAATGATTACTAATCAATTACTAACTTATTATTTAAGTATTATTGTTATATTTAGTTTATAAATAAGAATTATTACTAATTAATATGGCTTATTAATTGTTTTAGTTATTGTTTTATGTTAATCATAATTTATTAATAGTAATTAATGATTATTAAAAGTATATTTTATAAAAAAAATGTTATTAATTATTACTAAACTATAATTATGTACATTAATTAATAATAGTATGAATTGTTGTTAATACTTAACATTTCTAATTAAAAACTAACTATTTGTATCTTATAATTACTATTAAAGAGTAATTAATATTAAATTTCAAATTACTTATAATGACTATATAATTCTATATTTGTTAGTAATTAATAAAAATTATTACTATAAATATTAAATTCAATAGCAACTTAATATTAATTTTTTACTAATTGTTATTCATATCAGTTATTAAATATTAAATATTCTAATTAATATGGATAATTAATATTTAAACATAAAAAAGTTTGTAGCCCTTCAATTTAATAAGAGAATCGAAATATGTGACCTATGGAAATTTTAAACATACAAATCTAACTATAATCTCATCATGTGTGTGGTTCTAAACTAAAATCTTTATACTAGAGTAGACAACAATGATCAATGCAATAAAAAAAGCAATCTTTAAAATATTTATATTTTAATTAAATGAACAATTTATCATTTTTTATAAACAAAAGAAATGAATAAAATATATTAATAAAATGACAAAATTTAAAATTAACATAAATCATACCTTTGATAGGAGGGCTTGGATGGAAAAAAGGAGGACAATGGGAGGGAGAGGAGTTAGAATGGGGATGAGCGGTATGAGGGGAAGAGGAGACTCGGGCGGGGTTTATATACTGCGTCTAGCGACAAATGGTTTGCCACGGCAAACCATTTGCCGTGTAGGGAGGGTCACCGATCGGATCTGCCCTCGCCTGCTGCAACTGTCCCATCTAATTCCTCGAAGACCGCAATCCTCATTGACCGCGCCACTGGGCATGACAAACGGTTCACCACAGGTTCCACGTAGGCATGGCAAATGGATTGGCGCACCACATCGGCGAGCGGTAAACCATTCACTGATACGTCCCCATTCTGGAAATATTTTAATTCCGCACCCAGAATGGGAAATAGTTCTCTTTCCATCACTGGAATGGGAAATAACTCTCGAAGAAGCCCTGAACCTTTGCCTAGTTTTGAGCATCTAGATTATGTACGTTCGACATGTGGAGTGAAACTCCTGCACCAGAGCCCCTATTTGTCTTGCATTTTGCATTAATACCCCCGTCCAGGGGGTCTCTCTTAAAGATAACTATTAGGTTTTGAATACTACATTTACATCTCTACTAGGACATATTTGTAATATTTTGTTTATTTTTCATTCATGTTTCCTTACAGTTATACCCCTATCTTTGAAATTGAATAACTTGATCATCGTATATCCAATTTAAAGAAATCGATCTTGTTCGAAAGGTCTTTTAATGCTCTTAACTGTGGTATGTTTATATTTCTAATTTGCTCTATCTAATTGGAATTAAAAAATCAGAAAGTTGTATAGACCTTAAATCACTTATTAATTAATCCAATTTGCTGTATTACCTAAATTATTGATCACTTTAGACCCTGATAGATCTTAGATTATTACAATCTAATTAGGACTTATTTCAAATAATTATTCCTTGATAAGAATTTTATTAAGGTGATAATGAGTTATTGATTACATTAGTCATGTAATTGAGTAATGTATTAATTGAATAAGATAAATTGGAAGTATATTTTGAACATTCATTTGGATAATTGCATGTTCAAGTGATCTATATATGACTCTGTATTTAGTTAGGATCATACTTGGATATTTTTGCTTTGCATTTATTTGTTTTGAAATTGTATTGCATTCACTTTAAGAGATTGGACCTAAGGTAACAAATAATTTGGATATTCATTGCTATATCTTCTGATGTTAAAGATATAACAACGAATATTATATGTTGCCAAATGATCTTTTGTACTTGTACTGAACAACGAATATCATATTCATTATTAAAGGTCCATATAATGATGAGTTTTTCGTTGAATTATTCATTAAAATTCATGCTAATCGTTGCCATATTTAGCAACGATTAGAAGAAAACGACAACGAATAATCGTTGTTATATGATTCATTGCGAGGAATATAGCAACGAATACCATTACTTATTGTGAATTTAAAGAAGTAAGCAACGAATAATATTCATTGTTATATATTTAACTACGGAAGATATGGTAACGAATATTAAATTATTCATTGCCTTAGGTCAATTTTCTTGTAGTGATTGTTCATCATTTGTTTGAAATTAGCTTAGCAATGGTTTTCCATTTTAAGGGTTTCTTTTGAGATTTTTTGTGATTTTTGTTCTGATGTTATAAAATATGGTAATAAATAGTAGATATTTTTTGGATTTTTTTAGAAAAGGTTTTGTATTTTTTGTATTTTTCAAGTCAAACAAGAATAAAATAACTCTAATTGATTTTTAATAAATATTAAATGCATGCAAATTGTAAAATAAAAATATAACATGAATAAGAAACCAACCATGCACATACCCCTATTTTTGCATAATTTTTAGACCACAAAAGCTATTTTAATAGAAAAATGCATAAATAAAAATTAATCAAGCTAGCAGGGGTATATTTGCAAATAAATTAACTTCTTAGGGCCCAAGTGCAAAATAACCACAAGTTTTAAACTAAAACTTGATTTTAATACAATAGAAAGCACATACAACAACTAGAGGGGCATGCCTGTAAAATGTATATCATTTGGGGGTCCGCATGAGGTGACCTGGCATTGGACTTAAATGCAATGTCAGAAAGTTCAAGGGGTACATGCAAATAGCCAACAAAGTTTTCAACTAAATTAGAATATTACAATACTTTTTTCAAAAAAAAGACAAAGGGATGCATATGATATTTTTCCACTAAATTGCTCAATTATGCGAGGGCCTTATCAGTCCACAAGCTGATCAACAGTCGTTGAAGCGACCACTCAAGGAAGCAAATTTATTAAATAATTAACCGAGGACATATCCTTAAAATGAATACGAATGTAAAACAAATACGAATCAGATATGAATAATAAAAGAATTTTTTAATAGATTAACTAAAATATACATGTTTAGGATGGTTTACACATAAAATAGGCCTACTAGATATAGTAATTTCATAACAACTATATCAACAATGGTGAATGCAATCATAAAATATTATTACGCACAATTATAAATAAATATACTAATATACTTATTTACGAAAACGAATATACGAATATGAATGCGAATATTAGCGAATGTCAAAGTGATATCCATATCCACATCCATTTTAAAACGAATATGAATACGAATGTCAAAATATGTACAAAACGAATACAATAACGGATCGGATACGAATATATTCACATTCCTTTTCATCCCTAGTTGTGAGTCATCCTTTGCAGGACAGATTAAGGGAACCCCATGATTTCCCAACAAGTGGTGTTAAAGCTCGCGTTGTCGAGATGGTAAAGGATGACGAAGGAATGATGATTAAGTTGATGAGCACAAATTGGAAAATCTGTAAGGCCAAGATGGAGGACATCTTATATTGCAAGGACCTCTACGATCCAGTGGAAGGAGAAATAGATAAGACTGAGGGCATGTCCACAGGTGACTGGACGAAGTTGAGCAGGAATCCGGAATTGGATGGACTTATTGGTATTCCACCATGTCGTAGAATAGATAGATGCAAAGAAGTTGTGGGAGAAACTGGCATAAATATATGAGTAGAAGACAGCTACGAACAAGGAGTTCTTGCTTCGGAAGTTGGTGAATATAAAGTATAAGGACATAATGAAGATTGCTGAGCATTTGACTGAGTTTCAAAGTCTTATCAATCAATTGAGTACCATGAACATGGCACCAGATGATGAATTGCAGGCGCTTCTTCTATTGGGTTCCTTGCTAGAAAATTGGGAAACCCTGGTGATTACCATGAGGAACTCCTCTATATATGACAAGATGACCATCCCTATGGTCAAGAGCAGTCTCCTGAATGAACAAATTAGACGACGATCATCTAGAGAGTCTTCTTCTTCTCATGTCTACTCAGTTGTAAGAAGAGGCAGGCTAAGCAATAATGGAAAATTACGAGAGAGAATTAAGGAAAAATCCAAGGATATAGGAAAGTGGCAACATCGCAACAAGCCTGGTCACTGGAAGAGAGCTTGCAGAGTCTGGAAAACAGAGCAGACAAAATGCCAAAAAGAATCAGAGGAAAGATGAAGATGAGAACGTTGTTGCAGCAGTGGATGATGACGATGAGGAACAATTGGTTCTCACTCTTCAGGAACAATATCAACATGCATGAAATAACTCTAAGTCGACCGTTGACACAACTACCTCCTACCACGTGACTCCGCACAAGGAGATCTCCACTTCCTATATAGAGGGAGACTTTGGGACAGTCAAGATGGGGAACAAAAATTACTCCAAGATCGTTGGCACATTGACAAGTCCATTATAACCAATGTTTATTTGTATGAATTATCGAGCGTTTAAAAATGTTGTTTTGTTGTAAGCGGGTGACGAATTCACGATTCATCACATTTATTCTTTTATTTTAGCTTCATTTTCATAGTCAAATACCTGTAAATACCCACTAATTTCATAATTTTACCATTTTGCATGCATTTGTTAAAATTGCATTTTTAACACTTTTTGTACACAAATAAAAGAATAAAGAAGAAAAGAAAAAGAAAGGAGGTATTTATGCAATAAATACAGACTGACCCGATCCCCGAGAGAAGGTCAATACTTGATCTGATCGACCAGGAATAAAGTAGGGGGAGATAGGGTCTTCTGTCAAAAATCCAAAAATAATTTATACATAAATTCCTTATATATTTGTATAAAAATTGTTCTATTTTATTTGTACATAATTTGACCTCAAATTAATTATTTTTGTCAACAAAAGTTGTAAATAAAAATGTTTTGTAAATAATAAAAATAATTGCCAAGTAAAATATTGTATATTAACCATCCTCAGAAAAAGCCAAATGCGATTATTAAAATACCAATTCCGGCTCCATACGAGCTCAAATCGAACCAAGCTCACTTCCATTATACATAAATTAAATTATCTTTCAAATGACTGTGATTTCATAATTTTTGGAGTTACGGGTAAAAAGTCGCTTTTATGCGGTGTTTTGTGCAGTTTAACCAATTTTTGTTGTACATATTTATTAATATTTATTTTTGTATAATGTATATAAATGTAAATATTATTTCAATTTAAAATAAAATAAATAAATAATTTAAAAATAAGAAAATCTTATAAAAATCATTTCTTTATTAGTACCTATGTTTATTGTATTATATGTGTATAATATGTGTATACAACTAACTTTCTTAAATAAAAATAACCAAAAAGTTTAATTATCTAACTTTAATTAATTAATTTAATTTAATTACGAATTTTGTATTTATATTTAATTATTTAATTCTTTATTTGATTTGATAACTTACCTTTTATGTAAAGATTTGATTTTGTGCCTTAAATAGACACCATTAAGGTGGCTAATTTATTTTTGGAAATTATTTAATTTATTTATTTTAATTAAATCCGAATTTCATTTTTATTTTATAAATTAATTTACTTAATTATTTTATTTATTTAAATAGCCACTAATTACATTCTTTATGTGTGAATATTTTCCATTTTTTATTTTTGTCTCTTTTTAATGGGCTCCTCCCTCATTTCCTCTTGATCGATCTTTGATGGAGAGGAGTCTGATCTCCGAGAACATTCTTGTTGAAGAAGGGTGCCTAGCCTCCGAACCGTCCGGTGACAGCGCGTTTGTCCTTGTCGAGGCCATCATGGCATTTCCAAACCCCGAGGTGAGATCCAATTTATTTCCAGTCTTTTCCTAGATAAATTGTAGTTTGAATTTTTTTCGTAGGTATAGAGATTAAATTTTAGATCTTAAAACCAAAATTTCACCATATAATTTACGCCTGATCTGCCGTTGCGCGCCCTCGGAACTGCCCCCCAGCGGACCCCCCGCCTCCACCGCTGCGCGCCTTCGGAACCGCCCCCCAGCGGGCCCTCCGCCCTTCCAGCCGATCATCGTCGCCTGCCTCCCCGCGTCAATCCCGATCTCACGCGCGGGCGGCGCACCACCGTCCAGCCCCACGGCCGCCCGACCACCTTCATCGCTGGCATCTCCGCCTGGCCGCATGCCGCTCGCCGTGCACCCCTCTTCCTCGAGCCCCTAGTGGCGGTGGCGGCGTGCCTCCCAAGCCTCCTCCCCATTGCTGAAGAAAAGAAAAGAAACGAAGCCCTAGTTGGGGGTGTGAATAAAAAAATTATATCTTTTGGAAAACTTGCATATTTGTCACTGAAACTTTCTGGAAATGCAAAGAGCTCCCAACCTCCAGCACATCACATGCAGAGCACCACCCTTCATTGGGTAATTTGCAAAATATCCCTTCTTAGTCTCGGTTTTATACTTTGTTGAATACTTCTCAGAAATTTACATTTCAGTCCCTGAATTGCAGAACTTGAACTTTGCATGCTCTTCTTGATGAAATAAATGTTTTTATTTTTCGAAAAATTTTGAAAAAAATAGTGGATGTTCCAGATGTAGTTGTTAACCTTATATAAATTTTTCATAGCATTTTATTGTTTTTTCTATATTTAAAAAATTCAAAAATAGTGTCTTTTGCTTGCGTACACTTTGAAAATTCATAAAAATTAGAAATATTATCTATAAATTGCAAAAACATTATTGTAGGTGTATTTTGGTGTATTTTAATTTATGTCCAATTTTTGTGCATTTTTCACTTATAAAACTCCAAAAAATTACAAATTATGAAAAATATTAAAAAATTTGTAGAAAATTCTAGAAAAACCAAAAATAGTGATTTCAGTTTCTGATTGTATATATTCTTTGTAGTTTATAATAAAAATAAATTTCAGAGATTTTGAGCAATAAAAGATTTTTAACTTGCAAAATACTCTTGTCTATCCACTGTTTCCTTATTATGTACGGTTTGATTTTTATAAAATCATAAAAATATCAGAAAAATTCGAAACAATTATCAAAAATATTTTAAAACATGTAAAACACAAAAACATTATCTTTGGACTTTTCTTTATATTTTTGACTATTGTGAAAAATACAAAAAGTGTGGTGCGTGCGTGCATTTGATTATCACTTGTGCATATTGTGTCTTACTCGAAAAATACAAAAAAAATATAAAAAAACCACTAAAAAATAATTCTGAAATTTAACTACTTAGTTTTTAAATCGTACTCCTTATGTTCGATCCTGGTCGCTATACCAGGTAAAAAGAATAGCTAAAACCGCTTATCTTTGTTTTCATTGATTCATCTTTTATCGAGTGGTTTAGAATAAAAGTTTTTCTCGATTGATCGAGCCGCACGGTTGAGAAAAACGACACAATTGTGATATTATCTTATCCATCTTGACCGCGTCGGATTTCGTATCATCAGAATGGTGCCGTTGTCGGGGAGCACGACTTTGTAGTCATTTTTCTATTTTGTGATATTTGTCTCTCTATATTGTAATTGTTTTCTGACCTTCTCTCTTTGATTTTTGTGCGAGGAACTGTTTGGGACGACTTGTAGTTCACTTTTTGAGACCCGCACAAGAGGAAGAGCAGGAGAAGAGAAGAAGATTTTTATTACATTTGAGAGAACATTTGACATTGTTGTAATAATTTAGGACTTTGGACCTGTGAACTTGAACTTTTCTCGGGGTCTGTTTCACCAAGTGCCGGTACACTTGGGGGACCTCACCTCCGTTTTCTGTGTTTTGATTTCATGCCATAACTTTTTATTTTGGTTCTCGCGGTTTTAGCCCCTAGACGTAGGATTTTTTGTTGATGGTGACGTAAATTGCTAAGGCCCAATACCTAATAGAATATCTGTTCCTATAGAATGTAATTGGACCTTGGATAAAAATTAACTGAAAAAGTTAGTTTAATTGGATTTGAGACCACGTGCCGTGAGGAGTAACATACAGCGCTGGCAGGACCTGTTGTGGCGGGCACCGAGTGACTCTCAAGATCGGACTCCGGACTTAATTCGGTTAACTAACTATTGTTCTTCACGATCAATAGAAGCTACTCGTCTTAAGGCCGATTTCCTCGTGCATCATATAGTTAGTTTACATTCTGTCTTAAATTTATGTGCGGATCATATTGCATGTAGATTGCTGGAGTAAGGTACGCATTTTCTATCTCTGCATGCATCATAGTGTTTGACCATGCATTAGCTTTTTCGACTTCCTCCCCCAATTTTTGGACTCAAATTAATCAAAGAGGAAATCAAAAAGCTCATTAGGCGTTTCTCTTTGAAAAGACATCCAAAAAATAGAAAATCAAAAATTAAAAAAAATTGGTACTTCTAATTGAACTTGACCTCTAAAGTTAAACGTAACTGATTCCTCATTGTATTGGGAGAGCAATCCGCTCATTGTCTGCGTTTTTAATTGCTCACGTACACACCGAGTAGTGCCCAAATCCTATTTAAGCCTCCTAAGTGTTTGTACAATTTTTGTCTGATCACTAAACTCTAAAACAGAAAAGATAAAGATCGAGATCTCACGGTCAGATTTATGTAGAGTTGGTGAATTGGTGGTTTGCATTGCGTATTGTATGTCTTTGGCGTGAGTCAGTTACGTTCATCTTTTATAAATCATTAGAAGTTACGTTCTATCTCTCTTTCCACTATCCCACCCTCCCTCCCTTCATTTCCCTCTCTTCATGATGGGTCGCATTCCATTTCTGCCGAATTTTGCGGCTTCTTATCTTCATACCCATCATTCCCGCCCACTATCTTGGGAGGTCATAACTCTGTCCGATTTCCCATCTTCTGCCTACCCACCCTCCCATTCGAGACATGCTATGAGTGACGTCCGACGATACCAGATTGACCAGATACAAAACCCGGGTGTTCACCTTGCTGAGATGAGAGTGCATTCCATAGGAGATCAAAGAGGGCAGTTGCATGCTTTAGATGACTTTAATACTGAGATGATGGATGAGTACACCGATCAAGAAGCGCACTCCGCTTCTACATTGAGCCCCTTCGTTCTGGATTTAGAGTTCATTGATCTACTGCCAAAATTTTCTGGAGAAGTGCATGAGGAACCATATTTACATATCGATGAGTTTGAGGATTTTTGTGGATCACGATCATATTCTGATATCACTTCTGAGGACTTTATGTTGACCACCTTCCCATTCACACTTCAGAGTAGAGCCAAGAGTTGGCACAAACGATTGGGAAGGAAGACTGCTACGAGGGGAGATTTACGATCATTGTTTTTGCAGAGATTTTACCCCCAACGTAGAGCAGAGATGATGCGGTCTTATATTCATGATTTTTCAGTTGACCCCAAGGAGCCACTGATAGATGCATGGTTGAGGTTACGTGATCTTTTGAGTCGATTTCCAGATCATGGATTTTCGATGACTTACCTTATCCACATCGCCATGAGGGGGAGGACCGCAGAGGAGATTGCATATGTCATTACCTCATGTGGTGGTTCACACCACTGCCCCGATCTGGATTTAGTTGAGACCATCTTGGATTCACTTTCAGACACACCATATTCACAAGATGATTTCTTCGGGGCAACACACGAAGGAGATATGACACCAGATGAGTGTGCGACACATAATGTCGATTTTGACAGCACACAACTATCAGAGGATATGGATGCTACTGCTTCTCATTTGATGGATGTGTTGACTACCACTTTGAGTTCCGAGAGTCATACATTGGTCGAATACCCATTGGATTTACAATCAGATTTTGAGCCAACCCCGCACTTCCACGTTGATGATTATTGGATTCTAGATCTGCTAGTATCCCAAGAAATAGAGGAGGAACCCACATCTCACCCATCCTTTGAGGCATTCTAGTGTCCATACGCAGTTGACTCAGTATCTATTCTTCAGAAGATCTTCTCAGATTTGGAGATATACTTGGATTCATCTCAGCATAGAGAGCTTGATGAGGGACCGATTGTTGATTTTACAGACCTTTATAGTCCCATATTTGACACTTATGTCCTCCCAGTTGATGAGGTCGATACATTTTTGGAGGACAAGATATTTGACAGCATAGATCCCAAGTTCCCTGATGATTCGGCATTACTCCTCGAGGGTTATCTGCGGGAGGATGCCACGGACCCTGTGGACTCGGTTTCACTTTCTGCGAGGGCATCTGATCTGTGGAATCACGAGACCGAGTATTTTGATATTTCTGATAATGAGTCTGAGATTTCTCTCCTCGACGACCCTCGCGAGGATGATCCAATCTTTGAGGTATTCGATGATTTCACTGAGTTGTCTACATTATATGCATAAAATATCAACTTTTCTAGTGAGTCTCTTGATCATGACCTTCCATACCTTTTTGAGACTGTGATTAACATGGAGAATTCACTGACTGATCCTTCCTTCTCCACGTTCGACTTCTTCGGCTCTGCCCTTTCACTCCATACAGATCTTGAGCCGACGATTTCTTTTGTGCTACCGGAGCCCGATTTCATCTGCCCATATCTTTACTCGGTAGCAGACACCCGCCTGATTGATTACCTGGGTGTTATCATTTACACTGTTGAGTTCGTTGTTGTTCTCCCACCGAGACTGCAATGACAGTACGGTATTCACCTTACAGATGACGTCCTAAACCTTAATACGGTGTTGTCCTAACATTAGCACCCAGCTATGGGCATAAACTCTAACGCTCGTTGAGAGGCACCTCAACATCGTTCACATTTGTATAGATCCATCTGTCCATATCATACATTCTTTCTCACACCCCATATTTATCTCCTGATCATTCCATACTTAGGGCATACTTTACCCTAACTATAGGGGGTATCATAGTTGTAATTATTCATTTGATTCTTTTTACCTCTGTTTTGCTGCCTATACTTAGGGATATTTTACCCTAAGTATAGGGGGGGTAAATCCAGTACATTCTACTCCTCGGTTTTCCCCTTGTGTATAGTCTTCTATGCTTAGGATTACTTGATCCTAAGTATAGGGGGATCACCGACTACTATTGATTTTATTCCTTTATTTGTCGTTGTAGTATACTATTCTTTTCACTTTTCTATATGTAGCACAAGTTATGTCTTTATTTCCAGCTCTTTGATCACTATGAGGACATAGTTCGAGCTAAGTATAGGAGGGTGCCGTATATATTGTATATATACTTTAGCCATAATTCGTACTTTCATATTTTTAATATGGCTAAAATAATGTGTAAATACTGGTAAAAAATAAATAAAAAGATGCAGAAAGTTCCTCAAAAAATTTTCTTGTACATACTGACTAATAAGTCAGGTTAAAATATTTTGAAAGTAGTTTGAAAATCTGTTTGAAAAATCATTTGAAAACTATTTGAAAAATGTTTGAAAAATATTTTCAACCGTTGTAAAAATATCGTGGATTGTAAAAAATTCTCTTTGTGTGAAAAAAATGATTTTGTAAAAATATTTGCAAATGTTTGGAAAAATGGTTAAAAACTTATTTTGAAAATCTATATATACTGTTTGAAAAATGTTTGCAAAAATGTTTTCAATTGATTTTAAATGATATATTAAATTGTGTGAAAAATTAATTTGGACTATAGTTTTCAAAATTATTTGTAAAATTGTGTGAAAAATTAATTTGCACTATAGTTTTCAAAATTATATGTGAAATTATTTTCAAATAAATTTGAGGAATATATGCATCATAAAAAAAAATCCAAAACTTTAAAAAGAATCCAATTGTGTATATACTTGTATAAATTACTCAAGTTGTAAATCCTTTCTTATGACTCTTGTAAATAATTGACTCATTTCTTTGTAAATATGTGTATATAATCCCTAACCCATATCTAAAATAAAAATTGCATATACTTGTATATATTTCTAATTATTTGCATTAAAACAAAAAACTTTTGGATGTGCATCATTTTCCAAAATCCATAAAAATTTCAAAATTTTGAAAATTGTTTCACAAAAAGATTTCGTTTTCTCTTTGCATTGTACATATTTTCTTGCATTGGCATGTGCATTTTTCAGGATAGTTTTGACAATTAATCTATGTTTGGAATAAATTTGAAGAATGGAGCTTAGTTGGACCTTAATCCACTTAATTTCATAGGAACCTTATAAGATTTGGAGTTATGACTTTTTAGGTCCTTGTGACTTAATTCTTTGAGTCCATGAAACTATGTTCACATGTCATCTTGATGAGTCTAAGTAGAATATTTAACAACACACGCATGATTCTTTCAGACAGTGGCTTACCTTGGATAATGCACACTACACGTAGCTCTTCATGGAGGAGGTAGTGAGGGGGAAGAATCTTTTGGCTTGGGGTAGCATACGAGGGTAGTATATCTAGGAGAAACCTCTCGTCCTCCTCTAGGGAGGGAAGTGCATCTCAACCTGGTTTGGTGATGTTGAGGTCTAAAGACAGGAGCTGTGGGGTTGCAATAATGCTTCAAAAGAGGGATAGTCTACTGGCTCAAGAGGAAAAACTCCTTATGTACATGTTGCACCTTGTATATATTTTCAAAAAAAATAAAAAAAAAGAAAAAAGAAAAAAATATGCAAAATCTCCAAAAGTAGACAGGCCTGATTGAAAAGTAAAATGCATGCCGGAGTGTATGTACAAGTGAGAAAAAAGAATAAGAGCTTCAAAGTCAAATATTTGTGAGCTTGCAGCGGGTGACATGGTTACACTGGTCTTGCATCCAAGGATAGGTAACTACACTAGTTACCGTCCATTCTCTTCACCATCCCCTCTTCTTGAGCTGGTTGTACTTGAACTTAGAAGGGAATATCCCTGCTCCTCGAGGAAAGAGTTGTTAGACCGAGGGATTAGAGTTACCTTGTTGAGAGAGGCTGTTTCTTTGTTACTTCTAAGATGAGGAGCTATATTCACTTACACCGTACAAGTAAGAATTCATAGTCATAAGAATTTGCGTATGTAGACTTGTTCTGATCTAACTGTTGAGGAGACCTGAATAGGAGTCTTGGGGAACTTAGAGGCTGTTAGGTTTTAAATCCATATCCCAATAAGGTTCCGACACACTAATAATCCAAAGGTCTGACAGAGCTCTAGACTACATTTTTATGAACATAAGTTTAAAAGTCAACATTATTCTAACTTCTTTCCTTTTCCTTGCTCGGGTTAGTATGTATTTATTGCATAAATACCTCCTTTCTTTTTCTTTTCTTCTTTAATCTTTTATTTTTGTACAAAAAATGTTAAAAACCCAACGAGCTATCGGAATCGGTCAAGAAATAACCACAAGAAATTTTATTAATTTTAATCAACTTAGTTTTATGTTTATTTTATTTGGGCAAGTCCCAAGGTCGAACTCAAGGAGGCAAAGGAAAAACCTAGAAATTTATATATCAAAGTTTGTGTACCATTTTCGAGACGGTATTTTTTAAATTTTTAATGCAATTTGGGATGCAAAATGCAAATATGGACAATTTTAGGGACTAAAATGTGAAGACCAATCATACGATGTCCAAAAAATTGGAAACTTGGCCGAGATGTTAATTGTGATGAATTGAATGCATTGTAATTTTTTGGAATTTTTGGATGCAAGAAAAATATTTTATATATTTTTGAATGCAAACAATGCAAATCTAAATATTTAATTGTAATAAATATTAAATATATTTATTTTCAAGAGATTAAATTATCCAATTCTATCACTAAGTGACTGATCTCAGAAAAATTTAAACCTCGAAAATACTAGATTGAATATTTATTAAAAAATGGAAACCGAAATATGAAAATAATTTTTATAAGGAAAATCATGCAAGTAAATGCAAATATTTTTGGGAACAATATAACAAACAACTAATTCTACAATCAATGATTTTATGGCATTTTTCTAGCAATAGTTAATCACTTATGAATTTCCAAGCATAGAATGGGAAAAATATACAATTTTCCATAAAATAATTAATTATTAATTAACTGTTGATCATAGAAATGTCAAATACATGCCAAGATGTAGAGAATTAGTGGAATAACAAAGTGTTATTTTTATAAAAAGAAAATGATGCGAAAATATTGATTAAAATAATAGAGGAATACAAGGGTATCAATTCAAATTCCAATAAATAAGTTATAAAGAATATGCCGAATAGAGGCTAAACTGTAATTATCGAGAGTGCTAGGGGTCGACTGCAAAATTTCCCAACGGTCGCATGCCAAGCACGTGACCCTTGGTCGGCGGGGTCTGATGGCGAATAGGCGAACTTGGGGTGGAGGGATCTTCTACAATTAACCCAAGAGGTCACGTGCCCTGCACGTGCCTTCTTAGCTGGGGATGCTTCTGTAATTCGTCTAAACACCAGGGGGGTCTTGGTAAGTTATCCCCCCAACTCACGTGCCAAGCACGTGGG
Organism: Ottelia alismoides; assembly: GCA_037367405.1. Classification (NCBI taxonomy): domain Eukaryota; kingdom Viridiplantae; phylum Streptophyta; class Magnoliopsida; order Alismatales; family Hydrocharitaceae; genus Ottelia; species Ottelia alismoides. The sequence goes on along the minus strand of JAZKJV010005150.1, from coordinate 1,106,192 downwards.
TAGGGGTCTCGGGCATGTTGCATGGCCGACGAGGAGAAATACGGAGGACGGCGGAGGTGCCACTATTGCTGGTGATGCTCAGGCACAACGGAAGTCGATGCTTGATGAAGGTGGTAGAGTTCTCCTCCCAGTGGCTTCTGGATGCAGGATCAGAGCAGTGTGGCGAGGGGGTGGAGGACTCCCTGGTGTCGATGGAGTGTTGGAGTCATGGGCGGAGTGGCTGCTTAGGGTGTCGATAAAGATAGGTGATGGCAAGGTGCTGGTGGAGTCGGCGTTGAAAATGGTGGAGGGGCGAGAGAAGTGGAGTGGACGAGCATCGTTGGCTTGACGGAGAAGGCGTCAGAGCGAGACAGGCTCGGAGTAGACCAGGAAAATGCGAAGGGTCGTGTTGTCACCACCAACCTCCTCCCTTGATTTAGTGCTACCGGTGGATGCTTTTGAGGAGCACGTCAGTGCTTTTTTTAAAGCGGGTGATGGGGCCGATGATGGAAGATTTGAAGATGACTAACGATGAGATCGCGGAGGCAGTGTGAAGATTTAGGGATTGGTGCAATCGAGATGTGATTGGATTGAAGAAGGAAGGTCGTCGGATAGGGAAAGTGGAGAGGTGATGGCATCACCCCACCAAAAGGAAAGAGGCGGAGACAGAACGGAGGAGATGGATGGTTCTGGACCGTACGATTGGCCATTGATCGGAAGGCCCAGATGAAGCCATGTGGCAGTTTAATAATAATTTTTTAATTTATTTTTTATATTATTTATTTTTTTTAAAACTAAATAAATATATATCCCAAAAATGGGTGACATGTGGCGGCTCCAGGAGCTGCCACATGTTAGCCCCACAAAAATTAGAAAATAATTACATTAATAAATACGTAAAAAAAGTAAATGACCTCGGATCAAAAAAAATTTCCCAAAAGTTGCCTGTATCGATGAGATATACAACTTGCATGAAGAGACAAAATCAACGATCATTTGTGCAAAGTGATATTTTTGGGTACTCCATGTATATAGACTACCTTGATTTTTGAATTTTATAATTTTTTGTAATTTTAAATAAATAAAAATCCGAAAAATTTAGGATAAAATCAAAGATAAATATTTACACAGTAATATATATTTTTTGGATTTTTATTAAGTAAGAAAAAGAAGAAACAAAATAAAATGTGAAATGGAAAATTTTGTACAGACAGTTAGTGAAGACTCGAACTCAGTTAGTTTCTTTGATTTCAAGCTCAAGTTGGATTGGCTTTTTATGAATTTTAATAAAAATTTTATCAAAGAAAATAAAATAAAAAGAAATAAAATAAATTGATTTAATTATGTACATAAAATATTAGGTTAAAAACCGTTAAAATACAAAGTGTAAAATAGAGGTCCAAAACCCAACTTCCACATATGAGCTCTGATTCACTAGAACTTGGTCTTGTTTTGAAGGTATTTCAATGTACATTAGTTCAAATGTGAGTAGGATCAAATCGGACACTGGATGAGGACGATATCGAGGTTTTAGTCCGGAAATCCTAGAACTAGGGTTTGGGTTTTTGGTCCATTTATTTAGGTTAGTGATTTTTTGTATTTTTCATTTATCCTTGTTAGTGATATGTACATAGTGGAGGTCATTTCAGGTCAATTGGACTTACCATATATTCGTTAAAAATCAAGGAAGTTAGTCTTTTTTACGGGTCCTTTGGGCTGTGATTTTTGGCATCTTATTTTGTGCAAAAATGAGTGATAAAATGTCATTCTCATCAAAGCATGCATGAATGCTAATGATGCAGAATAAATGAAGAAATGCCAATGAATTTTAGGTATTTGAGTTTAATTCATCATTTTTAGAGTGATGAATCTGAGATTCATCATCCCCCTATACATAAAACATGCTCGTCCCTGAGCATCAAAAAGAAATGCAATGAGGTGAAATGAGATTGGGTTCCATACCAAGACTATGAGCAAAAGGTGAAAATGAAACTAGACCTAACCTTTGGATTATTAGTGTGGCGGAACTTCTATGAGACATAGAATTTTAAAATAAACAACCTTTAAGTTCTACACATTATTGTCACAGTTTCGGCTTAGAAGTCATCTTGGATTAATCCTCCTCCCATCAGACGAGTCACCATATAGATTGTAATATTCCTGAAGGGTCAGCACATGTCTCGGGAAGGTTCTAGTGGTCTCAATTGGCTTGGAATTATTGGGCTCTTGTGTCGGATCATCAAAATGATCAAGGCAATCAACAAAGGTCATGTCCGACTTAATGATAGCTTCTAGTCGTGAGTCCTCCTTAGAAGCTGTCATGGTGGTGGTGCAAGCAGTTGATGAAATGGAGGTGTAGGCAGTCTCAGAACCAACGGTCGTCCGGATAGTCAGTTTCCCAGGTGTAGCAGAGAGGTGGGACTCATCTACCTTTCGATGGTCATGACTGTCAGCGGAAGTGTGGGTCACCTTAGAGTAAAGTGTATCAAAGAATGGGTGAGGTCAAAGTGCTCCCAATGCTGAAAAATTGATCTCCCGAGTCTCACAATCTATAATCGCCTTAGCTGAGGCTAAGAACGGCTTCTCGAGAATAATCGGAGACTGGGTGAACTCTCCTCGGTGCTCAATGTCAATGATTGTGAAGTCTACCTGGAGTAGAGCACCTTGGAAAGTAACGATGACTGAAATATTTCCTCTAGACCGTTTGATGGATCGATCAGCCAGTTGAACGATCTCTCTCGACTTTCTGATTGGCCTGAGTTTGAGCTTGTCAAACACAGAGGTCGGGAGGATATTTATCGGAGAGTCATCATCCATTCTTGCATGGATAAAGATAGTGTCTTTGATTTCACATTCCACCCTATGCAACCGCTTAACTCTGCGGCTCTTGATCTTTCTCCCCATCACTAAGGAGGTGGCCATAGACACTATGTGTTTCTCAATCCTTGTTCTCTTAGTACTTGACCTCTTGGGCATCAATTTACTCTTTGCAAATCTCTTGAGGTCGGGGAAGTGATCTGTGGCCTTTATTGAGGGAAGTTTAAAAATAAATTCCTCATCGAGTGCTTCCCTTACGGTAGGATCCAATTTTTCTAAGTCTTTTTCATTTTTAATTTTTATGGATTTTTCAGATTTTTCAATTTTTTGGTATTTTTGGTGGATGAGTGATCAGGCTCTGGATTGGAGGGTAAGTGGTTAGTATAAGAGGGTGATAGAATGGACTCCAGCTGTATAGATGGTGTAGGTTCCCTGATGCTCGCTTGATTTTCAACATCAAATCTACTTACTTCCTTTTCCACTTTCATACTCAGGATGGCAGAAATTGAGTGAAATATGTTCATGACATCTCTTAACTCGTTACCAAATGATTCATTTTTATTAATAAGACTAGAGATGTCATCCTCCACAAAATTCTCATGACAAATCATGGGAGAGTTCTGATCGATAGGAGGAAACTGCTGAGATATTGGAGTCTCATACACAACATACCTAGGCTCTGGCATGTAATCCTGGGCCGAGTATGGATCATCCGAATGGCAGATATTGGTCGGAGCCTCATCTGAAGGAGTCAATGAACAGGGGACTAGTAGGTCTAGCTCATGAGTCCACTCCTGTGAATGTATAGGCTCTTCGAATGGATGCTGGTTGATGGAAGCTTGATCACTGAAGTCAATCAAGTCTGGAAAATCATGATGTACATGCCTCTCCATTCGTGTTGTTCGATCGACCAAGTTATGCCCTAAGGTCAAGTCGGGATGTATATATGTAAATTGTGGTATGGTACCAACTTGAGGTGAGAATGAAGTGTGTGGAGGCATATAATTTTGCCAATCATCTATCTCAGCAGTGGCTTGCTCTTCATTCGATTCTTCGATTCCTGCAAGCTCTCGAGAGTAAGGACAGTCAGCCCAAGGCGGAAGCGGATTCGGGGTGTTAGAATATGGAGTAGGTGAGAAATGCAAAGAAGTGGAGAAGTCAGTCAGAGTTCTGACTTCATAATCGAGTTGAGGTGGAACCGACCATGGGTAAGGGTCTCCCATGAATGGCAGAGGATACATGGAAGAAGGAGAAACGAAGATGAACTGTATATGGTCGAGGAGGGAAGACCAGAGGTCACAGAGTATGGGGACCAATATCCCGACATCTTGAAGGGGAAATGATGAATGTAAGTAGGTTGAGGTAGAAAATGTGCAATTACATAGGATAACACACACGGACAGACACAAAGACAAATGCAAGAGCAAACCCTGAGTTCACACTCAACATGGTGAAGGACCCAAAATCGAGTCTGATTAGTCTGGTTGATTTTAAATGTGAAATTTCAAACAAGTAGCAAAGGCTACGTGACTTATAGGGGAGTCAACTAAAAAACCGGATGTGTCTCCCCTGTTTAACCCGTCGCCTAAGATACATGCGTCCTTCCTTTCTTCGCTCCTTTCCCAAGTTGATGGATTCAAAGACCATGCCCCTATCTACTTGCAAGTAGGCGGAGACTGACGAGGCTGGAACTTTGCCCCGAAGGGTTACTAGAAACTTGTCGCGAACTACCGTTGGTTCACCCCTGACTACCTGTGAACAGGCGGAGGCTACTTGGTACTAGTCAATGAAACTAAAAATATTCATCTCGTGATATTTTCTAGTATTAGTTAGTACGTGATATGGAAGGTGGGGATTTGGGCTCTGCCTTAAGATGTTCACACACACTCAATTACCCTCACTCAGCCGAAAACAAGGTCGGGGTTACTCTCCCGCAAATAAGGGTTAATTTAGTCATTTTTTTTGTCCAATTCAATTAGCAGTCCCGATTTTAGAGATTAGTTATCACTGATATTAATACACACAAGCAATCACGTCTACCGTCTAGTCTCAATTCCTTTATCCTAGGTTGGAAAACCAAGAGAGAGAGAGAATCGGAAAAAGCCGATGCAATCGAGAAAACGATGATGAATGCTCGAGTAAGAAGACTTACAGTGCCTTTAGCTCTCTACAATGCGGGAAGCAGTACTGAATTGAAATTTTACACTAAATGAGTGCAATCAATGAAAAGCCGCTCCTAGACAGGCAGTTCTATTAGCGAGTGAAGAACATATTATGTTTGGCTAAGTCCTGCGATCTAAGTACGTCTTTTATGTGTGAAGTGTGGTCCTAAATTTTACTAGCATAAACAATCCTAGGAAGCTCTAAGAGCCGTAAGTGCAGGTCCTATTCTACGTAAAACAACCACACAGTACACGGGGACACATTTTATTATGACTTACACGCGCGAGATCCCAAACGGTAATCGTTGTAAATGCAGACACACTTTTCTTTACAAGTTAACAAAAACTTTTTAGCGTCTCAACATGACCCATGAATCGTCGGCCTCCGATGCACTTCGAGATGCGTCGACTTCAAGAAAACCGTTCCAAGTCCACCGGGCCCTCACACAAAAAGATGATGAAAATTATGTCAGAGAGATATATACAGAATTGGTCAGAAAAACAATTAAAGAAAAAATGTATAATTACAAGATGGCTCGGGGGGCAGACTACCCGAGTGGATGGAAAACGTAGATCTAATTATCTAAAGTGACACTAAGCCATTTGCCTCCCTGGCAACGATGCCATTTGACGAGCATCTTAGTACCCTTACCAATTCGATCAAATTAATGGTCAAATTAAGTGTTGTGTTGTTCGTTGCAGCCGGATAATAAGAGCAGATCAAAAACCACTTTTAATTAAAGTCAAATTAACCACGAGTGGCAAATCTATACTTGGGCAAGTCCAAGGTCGAACTCAGGGAGGCAGTTGTCTCCTTAGGTAGATTTTAAGCAAGTTCCATAGTTTGATTTCCAGGGGATGATCTTTTTGGTCTTTTTCGAATTGTTTTATGCAAGAAGGAAAAGACACATTCACAATCGGGCCAGTTTACAAGTTAATTCAAAAATATGGTCAAATTGATTCCAAAATTTATGAAACTTGGCCAGATGGTGAAATATGATGAATATACAGTGGATATTGACAAGTGAATTTGGCTTCTTATTTAATGCAAATATGAATGCTAAAACGCAGATGTTATCAATGCATGCATGAATACTAATTATGCAATATAAGTAGAAATATGCATCTAATTACTCGGGAACAAAGCTCTATTTTCAACTTTTAGAGTGATGAATCACGGATTCATCAGCATCATCTACCTCCCATGAGGCATTGACTCCTGTTTTCTCAGCTGACTCCTCCTCGGTAAAAATGTGTTTCTTCCATGAATTTCATGTGGATCATGAACTACAAGGCCTAGATCTTGTATTTTGTGCCATCGATCTTGACAATCGATGATGAACCTCTGAAAGCGATACTGGAAAGAACATCAACCATACTTTCTGACATAATGCTAGATGAAGAAAACTAGGGTTTTGTAGACAAATAAAAGTTTGTCTACACATACATATGGAGATTTAACTGCATGTGTGGAATCAAGCATGAGAACCATAATAATGAGAACCATGATAAGATTCGGGTCAGCGGTGTTGTCCACAGGAATGATAGTTGTGCATGCACAAGCCACGGTCGAGAAGGAGGGTGGTTGGGCCTACGCACTACTGTCAAGAGGAGGGGGTGTGTTGCCGCCGCTGAAGGAGAGGGCGGCGAGGTTGTGCCACTGCCGTCGAGAAAAAAGAGGGTGGGGGTTGCATCACCGCTACCGAGGAAGAGAGGGGGGATTGCGCAGTCGTTGAAGCTTGAAGTAAGGGGATAGGGATTTTTTCTAGGCACTAGAGCTCCAGCCTAGGACCGCCTCTTTAATACCATATTGGGAAAAATGAAAGAGTTGTTTATTCCTATGAACCTTAGGCTCTGTTATATAGGGGAGAGACCTATGGGTAAATTCCAAAAGACAAACATAAGAAAAGATAAATAGAGAAACCATATGAAAGACACGAAAATATCTCTATAGTTACTAATCGCGTAGTCTTACGACTTTTTATTTATTAATCTCGATGTCTTTCTTCATAGGGGTGACTCCGGGTACTTATATGTGGGGCGAATAGCTATAAGTACCTAGAAGACATGTCAGTAAGAAAACATGAGCTTAGACTGTAGTTTAATCTCGCTTAGGGTCACCACTCCCAGCCCATGTTAGTAACATAAATATCTAGAGGAGTCACGTAGAGCCTGTAGGCCTCATCGTCAGGTGGGAAACATATAGAACACAACGTGCAACACAAAGAACAAGGGTGTGTAGCCTATGGAATATATACACTCGACACCATGGCACAAAAGTCACTATGATGCCAAAAGGAGCACTAAGCAACGCACACAACACACAGTGATCTAAACATTAACCTCTTAACCGGTTTATTATGGTTGTCCAAGTTTCTATTTATGTTTCAATGGAGGCATGCTTCTCCTTAGAGGTTTACTTCTATTTTGTCGTTTTTTCATTATGTTTAAAAAAACAAGTAGATTCATAAAAGGTCATTAGATAATAAGCCAACTTGACTCGAATAGTTGAATTCTTGTTGTTACTTATTATGAGTTGCGAGTGTGCAAGATGTTGGTTGATGCATGAAATCATTCACATCGTGAGACATACAGTGGAAAGTTTGCTTATTGGATTGTACTATAATTGTTTCTCGCATTTTTTTCAACACGCATGGCATTTAGTCATGTGCTACTATATCATGTTTTCACATGAGAAACTCTACAAAAATTTTCCATCTTGACCTCCTACCACTATAAGGTACTATGTATTAAATTAAGTCCATGAGGCATTGGAAAGTCATGAAATTAAGCTTGACTTTCTGGAGTAAATGTAGCCTTCAATATTGTCCAAGCCAACAATACACATTCCTAAAATATGTATGGTCATCTTTAGGCATGCAGGCAAAAAGAAATTTTCCCTGCTAATGAGTTTAACATAACTAGGATTTGCAATTTGCAAGAAGTTATAAGTATCCATAAAATTATTTGTTTGAGAAGGAAAATCCCTTCATGTCACATGTTGACATTATCTACAAGAGTAAAATAAAGTTCGGTATGAGAGCTTTTTGTTCAATAAAATATTGGTTATTATCCAATCCCAAATTAGGAGGGGATTGTTGGACAATTATCCCCTTGGGGTCCTATTCCAAATAGGACTAGGAGGAGAGAGAAGAGTCAAGAGTAGTATAAATAAGGCCCCATGCATGGCATTGGGGATCAATCCAACTCAAGCATCTCTCTTAGTTATCTCTCCCTAAGCAAGGAGAGAAGTAGCACGCAAGGCATGAGGAGCAAGTTCGTGCAAGTCATGGAGAGTTAGCCAGCATTTGCGCCGGAGGTGTAAGGAGAAGCCGCCAGTGAGATCCATTCTTGAGGAAGGACAACTCGTAACGAGGAGAAGCATTGGTATCATGTTCTCCAAGTACAAGGTGATAGTTATATGATTTTATTCTTGTAAATTGATCCTTGGTTTTGTTATGCAACAAAACTGAGAAGACAGTGTGCCCTCTCATTTTCCAACCTAGTGGATTTGTTATGGGTCGTTGTGCCCCACAGGTTTTTCCCCTCTCATACATCGAGGAGGATTTTCCCAGGTAAAATTCATCATCTCTCTATAGTTGCTTTATTATTGTGCTACAATTATTTTGTTTGGTTCTCGTGTGGGGAACGTTCCGTTGTGAGTAGGGATGAAAACGGTCGGATACGGATATGAATATAGGTATAATCATATCCTTATCCATATTAAAATACGAATACGAATACATATACGATTATTGACGAATATAAAAATAATGCGAAAAAACCTGGAGTTAAAATTTATTTTATTTAACTCTACAAAATGTGTGTATAGTACAAGCATGTAGAGTGACGAACACAGTGAGCACACAAGATAGATCGGGAAAATTGATTCTAAAAATGTCCTCTTAGTCTCTTTTTTCTTTATTATGTTTTTATGTAGGTTTTTAATTACAGATTTTTTACTGATTTTCGTTTTAATATTTTATATTTGTTTTCATTTTTAAATATTTTATTTTCTTTTATGTTTTTTGATTTTTAATTTCTTTTGAATTTTTTAAAGAAAAAAAAGATATAAGCATTAATATAAAACAATAAAGATATAAATATAGCTATAAATACTTAAAAATAGTAAAATAAAGTATTTTATCTTTTTATATTTCTCTACCATTTTTTTGTTCTTTGAAGTATTTTTGCTAAGTTTTTGATATTTTTAAAGTATAAAATATCCCAAAACAGGGATTACACAATAGGCCAAATATTTTATGGTATCAAAAATATAGAATAAGTCTAAAATTATTTAAATCTTATTTTAATAGATAATATATAATATAAAAAAATTCAAAGATAGAAACAAATATTTTTGGATTTTTAAAAGGGTTTTATGATTTTATAATGATTTTGGAACTTTTTAAGTTTTAATGATTTTCTTTTCTATTTTTAGGGATTATTGGTCTGGAGGCACAAAATACAATAATAAAAAAATACTAATTTTTGGAATATTTATAGATGGTTTCATGCTTTTTTTTGTTTTTTAAAGTAAATTGTAAATAAACCATGTTATTTGATTTTTAATAAATAGAAACAATGTCAAAATGCAAAACTAAAATTATAGCATGAAAGGTCAATCTAGCATGCACATTACCCTATTTTCTCATGATTTTTAGAGCATGGATGATATTTTTAGAAAATAGAAATTTAAAACAAATATTAATGAACTAGTAGGGGTATATTACATATAAAATAAAAGTCAGGAGCTATAATGCAAAATACCCAAAATTTTAAAACTAATATTTGATATTTGAATACTAAATTACAATTCCAAAACCCACATTGGTAACAATACAAAATGCCCAACTAATGTGGGTGGTACGTGAGCTAAGATGGCAAGCACCGAATGCAATATAAATAAACTCAAGGGCCCTTTTGCAAAAACTACATAAAATATTAAACAGATTAAAATATTTATAGGACTAAATAAAAAGATAACAAATTCATGGGCCACATATGCAATTTACCCCCTAAAAGTGCCAGATCGTGTTGCCGAAGATGATTGAATTGATGTGTATCGCTTTGTGGTTACAGGATGATGCTTCCTCAGGAGCGGTTGGGTTTAGATCTCCCAAGGCGATCCGACGGTGGCTGGCTCATGCATGCGACGACATTTTCTCCACCTGGATCTCACGAAAGATCGAACGATTGGGAATTCACCTAGACGACACAAGGAAGAACGTTCACCCAAGCAAACTTCGAATGGATGGATCTGGAGCCTCCAACCTCTTCCTTCGCAGCAAGATGGGGAAAAAGTTTCTTCGAGGTGTCCTTCAATGGCTGGAGGGCACAAAAGACTCCACGGACTAGCAAAGCGATCCATGGAGGCTGAGGGAGATCAGGGGACCTAGGTACCTTCCCCAATTCCGAAATCTCTTGTCTTTGGATATGGGGCTGCAAAACCTGCACAGGAAGAAAGGAGGGTCAAGGGCAAACTGCCTCGACCCATTAGCAGGTGGAATGGATGTGAAATGGGATGAGGTGGTAGCGACACCGACATGTGGTAGAGGTGGAGTTCCGAACTACGGATCCGGGGAGGATCAGGTTGAATGGAGGGGGTCGAGGCATAAACAAGGTGAAGGGGGAATGAAATGGTGGCGGAATGTGGTCAAAATAGTGTCTATATGATTGTGGAACACTAGCCAAAGTTAATCTCTAGCTAACTACAGGAGAGTAATTCTATGCTATTGCAGGAATCAAAGGCCTAAACTAAATTCTTAAATGAAATGCGGAAAAGAAATTATACCAAGGAAGTAAAGAAAAAGGGCCTGAACCTGATCGAAGGAAAAAAAGCCAAACCTCGCGATGATAGAACTCACTAGAGGAGGATTAACCTCGATTCGACACCAACCACGCATGCTGAACCACCGGAGAGGACCCTGTTGTCACCAAGGTCTTCGATCATGCCTAAGGTTAGGGTGTAGGAGGTGGAAGAGGGATCAAAAAGAGAAGGAACTCCAGCGATGGGTATATATACATATGTAGAGTGGATCGGGAGATGTTCTCGATTTAGGGGATCTCAAATCAAGGAAATGATCGGGTGTGATAGAGCTTCGATTGAGAAGCGGATTTTATGAAGGAATCAAGCCCAAAGAGTGAAAGGAGAGGTCTCAAAAATTTGGCGAATGAGGGTTCCTATGTTTTGGCAACACATGCCTATTAGGAAAGGGGAGTTGACTGAGGTCTACTCTGACCTGCTCCTCATTGGTCCACGTAGGACAGTTGAGGACAAGACCAAAAGTATATACCTTATCATTTAAAAAAATAAATTAATTTATTAATTTTAGGTTAAAACATGAAATATATATTATTATTTTATATAATTACTTATGATGTTTTTTATTTATTTTTACAAATTAATTTATTGTAAGTTATTATTTACAAGTGTAGTTATAGGTGTATTTAACTATGTTATTTGTATTTTATTCCTATTTTGAATTTTATACCTTATTATTTAATATACTTAATTTATATATTTATAACTTATTTATATATACACAAATATAACTTTATTGTATTTTTATGTTATTTGTACACTTAAATAAATATAGGTATTAATAATATAGGTGTATGTATAGTATATTCACATATGTATTTTGTATCTTTATTTATTTTAGTGTATTTTTAATGGTTTTATTTTATTTTAAATATGCTCATATTCTATAAAGAATACTTGCAAAATTATAAAAATATAATATTATGAAAAATGTAAAGAATAAACAAATGAATATTTTACTCAAGTATATTATACAATAGGGGCCCAAAACATAATGTTTGCATCTTAACTCCAAAATAAATGAAACCGCCTTCATTAAATAGCTAATAAAAAGTTACATACAACTAATGGCATTTTTTTTGCATTTTGAGTTCATATGAGAAGGATATGTGTTTGGAAATTGGATTTTGTCCTTTTATTCGGAGAGTAAAATGTATAATTTGTATTATTTTTAATGAAATAAATTTTGTATTTTTCTATGTATTTTTATCTACAACTTTTATGTACAAAGTTTCTTTATTTGAGGGGTATATATTAAAGAACAAAATGGTTCCTGAAAATGAAGTATGAGTATTTATGATTTAGGGTTTCTTTTATTTATTGGCCCTTACCTCCCCCTACTTTATTCCTTGTGCCCAGTCATCATGATGCCCGGGTCTCTAGGTTTAGGGTCATAAAATATCTTTGGTATTTTATTTATTTTTCTTTTATTTTCTTTATTCTTTTATTTTGGCTTTAAATACAATATTGTTGAAGAGGATTTTTCACGGGTCTAAAATATGTCTCTGACAAGACGGAGACATAGTGCTATGGCGAACCGTAAGAAATCCCGCTTCAAATAATAATTAACCCACAATTAAATATCAAGCAATGAAAATACAAGTGTGGAGTAAAATTTTATTAGTGGAAATTACAATTTGGGTCCCCATCTATGGGTCTGATCCCAGAGTGGGTCCCCATCTCTAAATTATAACGATTCGGGTCCCAGACCGTTTACAAATAGAAATTTTGGGGTTCATGATGAATATGCCCTTGTCAGGAAGTCAAAGGGGATTGGGTTCAAACATTTAAACACATGCATAATCGTCATTAGCCCCAAAAAGTTCATTATATTAACGGTCCTTGGACCTGAATCATTACAATAAAGATAGGGACCCATTTTGGGATTGAACCGATAGATGAGGACCCAAATTGTAATTTACCCAATTTATCATAACTTTACAATAGATGTGTATAGTGTGCAAGTATGTAGAGGTCGAACACAGGGAGCAAACAAGATAGATTGTGCAAATGAAATGTAAAAAAAGTGATTGTGAGATCTTTGTCTATTTTTATGTCGGTATTGAATTTTTATTTTTTATTTTACTCTTTTTTTATATTTTTTTGTTTTTTTAATTTTATCATTTTATATTTTCTTTTTATGATTTTTAGATTTTAGATTTTTTTTTCTTTTAAATATCTATTATAGGTTATGTGAGGCTATATACACAAAGCAACTAATACATATATAAATACTAATAAAAATATTTAAAATAATAAAAAAATATTTTGGTTTAAATATTTTTTACTAATTTGTGTTTTTAGTGACTTTGGCTAATTTTATATTTTTTAAAGTCAAAAATATCCCAAAATAGGGATTAATTAAATAGTCAAAATTGATCTGGAAATTAAAAATAGCAAGTCAAGTCCAAAATATTCCAAATCAATTTTAATATATATATATATATAATATCAATAAATTATAAAATATAAAATTCTATTATTAGGTATTTTCTTTTTCTATTTTTAGTTTTTCCAATTGCTAGGTTGCAAAATAAATAAATAGACATGAAAATTATTTTTTTGGAAAATTTCAGAACCTTTTATATTTTTTACATATTTTATTCCATAGATAGGAATTATTAGTGTATTTTTATTTTTGTAAAATTAAAGTCCAAAATTGCAAAATAAAATATGGGCATGGAAGTGTGTACAATCAGGTATTTAGTTCTATTTTGTGGATTTTTTAGAACACAATTGCTAACTTAAATAAATGAAACAATCACACAAAATTACAAGGCTTAGTAGGGGCATGCATGCAAATAAAATAAAAGATGAGGGTCTCTCTATAATTTTTCCAAAAGTTTGCAACGTGAATAAAATTTCCTTGGACCAAAATGTAATACAAAAAGCTTCAAGGGAACGCTTGCAAATTGCCTACCTCACATGAGTAGCCACGTAAGGTGAGCTGATATGGACCAGAATATAAATATCAAATCTTGGGGGGCCAAATTACAAATGTTAAAAAATTATATAAATTGCAAAGAAAAGTTTAAGTTTTAATAATGAAATACACAATTATCTTGGGGCAAAAGAGCAAAATACCCAAAGCATCCAGGAGCGAACAACGGATCTCTCTTCACTTATGCCAGGTGTTGCGTTCTCCTCACAGGATACTACTTCGGGTCCAATGTCTGAGATTATATCTCAGATCACGATTCAATGATTGGTGCGCGGTACATCCAATGGTTGTTGTACGAAATGGAGCGGTTGGAAGATCAGACGGAGGAGAGAGGGGCTGGAAGAACTTCTCAAGAACTCGGTTGGGACGAGTTTCGAACGTCCCTTCCTCGCCTCTCCGACCACCTGGGAGTGTCTAAGCTGAGGCAAAATGGAGCTTGGGCTCCTCTACTCCAGGGGATGGTCTTCAAAGGGTTCTTGGAGTGTAGGTGAGGTCGAATGGTGTTGGAGAATGTTGGGCGCTCCAGGTGTTTCAGGTGACCACAAAATCGACCCCCCAAGGGGTCCTTTGGCTCCCAGTCCTACAAGAATAGTACACGAGCAAAAAAAAGAAATCCTTGGGCTTTTTGGCATTGGTGGGCATGTAGGTGAAGGGTGGCAGAGATATCCGACATTGTGGCTGTGGAGGAGATCTGATCTCTAGATCCACAAATAAATCTAGGTGAATGATAGGTGGCGGAGTGGAGAGAAGCGAAAGGGGAAGAAGAGGGAGTGGTCTAGTGCATTGAGAATGTTCGGTAATATGGTGGTGTGGCTTGACGGAGGGGTAACTCCAGCGAACTATGCGTCAATGATCTAATGCAAATATGCATGATTAAAATGCAAGATAAAAGGGATAAATAAAATCCTAAGATCTAAGCTACCTAAATGCATAAAGAAATGAGTACCATAGTGGTCGGCTCACCATGAAGCGGACCTCGATGGCGACTTCATCGGAGGTGGATGGAGATCCGCCTTAGCCTTCGTCTGGCCTCGCCACAATTGGCTGGAGTCGTCCCTGCAACAAACGTCGATCCATAGAAATGGGAGGTCGAACCAAGGAAAAAAGGGATTCAAAACTCAAATGAAGTCAGAGCTCGGGTTTTTTACAATATGGTGAACATGCTCCAAAGAATGAGGGGCAACGGGTGCGGCAATGATCCAATCCTTGAGACAAGCATGACATGTGAAAGGGGGATGTTCGATGAGAAAAGTCAACAAGGGATCGACGTAAATGGTTGAAAGAATCAATCGGGAGAAAATCGAGAATGTAGGCTAAGAGTAATATCTGAAAAACGGAGGGGAGGGTCAGAAGAGTTGATCACAGATCAACTCCAGACTCTATCTGATTGGTCCATGATGACTAGGGTTTAGGATCGACTAAGGTGGAATAAATAAATCAAGTGTCATTATCCTTAATCAACCAAAATAGTCTATGAGAAAAATAACCACTCAGAGATAAATCACTCAAATGTAAGCGACTTCGCTATTTTATTTACCTGTTATAGCGACCAGGGTCAAACACAAGGAGCACGATTAAAAAAACTAAGTAGTCGGATTTCTAGAGACAAATTACTTTTGATGGTTTTAAAGTTTTCAAAATTTTAATTTTCAATAAAATTGAAACAAGAACAAAGGGTAAAAGACACACACCACACTCTTTATGCATTTTTCAAAAATATCAAATATAATCAGAAAATTGCAATAAAAATGTTTTTGGTTTTTAAAGATTTTTATTTTTTTGATAATTTTTGTGGCTTTTTCAAATATTTTTATGCTTTTCTAAAAATCAAACAGTGATAAAAATACTAAACAACGCACAACCAGGACCAATTTGTAAACTAAAAATACTTAAAATGCCCAAAGTTCCTAGATGGTATTTTTATGATAAACTATAAATCAAAACCTACAAACTGATATTGAAAACACTATTTTCAGATTTTTCTTGATTTTATAAAATTTTATAAGATTTTGAGAGTTTTCTAATTTTTAAGGTTTTTATAAGGATTTTTCAATCAATTACAATATTGGAGATAAAACACAACAAAATACACCTATATAATTTTTTGTGGAATTTTTAGATGATTTTTAAAATTTTAATAATTTTTATAACACAAACATGACACTTTTTGGGAGTTTTGAATTTTTAATAATATAAAATGCGACCAATTTGGAAAACCAAAATTACTACATGAATAGCAAGAAAACAGGAACTAACTAGTATTTTTATAGAATTTTTGGGGCCAATTTACTATTTATTTCATCCAATAAGATACAAGGAATTAAAAATACTGTGTAGGGAACCAAACATAAATACTTTGACTTTTAGGACCGAACAAATAACATGTATTAAATGTCCGGGACTAAAGATGCAAATAGTCCACTCCAAATATTTGCAGCACGTGATCCAAGCAAACATGGGTATAAATGCAAATATCAAAACTAAACATTCATTTCTTAACCTGCAAGAAGTTCAGGAAATAAATTGCAAATATCCTGTATAATCACGTGAAGATGCACGTGGACTACTACGGACTAGGGTGGTTGAACGCGATGGAGGTCCGACCACATATCTTGAGCGTCGCCGAATCAACACCAATCTGAGCTCCGAAGTTTGATCCAAGCAACTATCACTCAATTAGAGGTGGCTAGGGGGTGAAAGGGTGGTGAGAAATGAGCTGAGAAGCTGCATAAGCGGAATTTAGAATTTATATGCGAGCTCGAGGGCTTAGAAAGATCGATTGGTGCAGCAAAACCCTAGGTAGATCCGACTACATCTAGGGATAGGTGAGGCTCATGGATCCTAGGAGCACAGTCGAGTGGTGAAATAAAGGCAAAAGGTCATCGGAGTCGGGCGCTGAAATTGGGAGAATAAGCTCCGAAAGCAGGAATCAAGTCGACCCTCAAGAGGGAGAGGTTGACCGATAGTCAATAGTCCTACGTGGACCAATGAGGGATCAAAATTTAGAAAAATGAAAGAATATAAAGTAAAAAATAGTAATGATTTTAAAATAAAATGTGTATAACATGAAAACTATTTATTATCTTATAAACTATTTTTTTGTGATTTTAGTTATTTTTATGAAAAATATTAATAGGGTATACACCTTATTAAGTGTTACGTACATGTATACTATACCTATGTATTAAGTACAAGTATATTATTTTTTTATTTTAATAAAATATGTTTTATTTTATATTTTATTTATTTAAAAAATAATTTAAGGAGTATAAAATGATTTTTATTTTTTTATAATTTATATAAAGGTACTAAATGTATATGTAAAGAATACACATATATGTGGCCTTTGTACAATGAATTGTTGATTTTTTATTTTATTTTGTATTCTCTAATTTTTATTTTGTTTTTATATCATTATTAATATCTATACAAGTGTTCAAAAATAATATAGTTTTCACAAAAATAGAATAAACATAAATAATTATATTTATAAGTATAGGTAATATGTATAATACATAGTGTACCCTTATTTCTCTCTGTTTATTCTTTTGCGATCAGGTCAAGACTTGACTGACCTTCTCTTGGGGTTTGGAACACTCTATATTTATTCTAAATACATCCTTCTTTTTTCTTTTCTCTTTATTCTTTTGTTTTTGAGAAGTAGGAGTTAATTATGCACTATTAACAAAGACATGCACAAAGTAAATTTATTGTATTTACAGGTATTTATAAAAGGTTTTGCCAAAAGCTAAAGCTAAATCAAAAGAATAAAGAATGAGAATCGTAGATTCATCATCCCCCTATACTTTATCCTTGCTAGTCCCTTAGCAAACACTCATTTGAAAAAGAAGTGAAAAAGAAGAGAAGAAAAGAAAAAGAACCAAAGTTGATTATTAAACTTATCTTCATCAAATTGGAATATGGAGCTCAGTCAGACCTTTGGATCATTAGTTTGGCAGAACCTTATTGGAAAATAGGTTTGACTCAATAGCCTCCAAGTTCCATAGTTCTCGTCAGGACTCCTTAATAACCTGATCAAAACTAATCTACATATACAAACTCTAATGAGTATGAATCTTTTCTTGTACTGTATAAGTGATATGTAGCTCCCTACATTAGAAATGGCAAAGAAACAACCTCCCTCGACAAGGTAACTCTAATTCCCCAGTCTAGCAGCTCTTTCCTCGAGGATCAAGGTATTCCCTTCTAAGTTCAAGTACAACCAGCTCAAGAAGAGGGGGAAAGAAGAGAATGGACCATGGCCAGTGTAGCCACATATCTTTTGGAACTTAACAAGTGTAATAAGTCTCAAGCTGCATGCTTCCATGAGATGAGATGGTGGAATACATAAGATTTGCTTTATTCACTATATACACTCTGCAAGCATTTTATTTTCAATCGGGCATGTCCCCTTTTTTGGAGTTTTTCTTGATTTTGCACATCTTTTTGATGTGCATTTATACAACATATCTACATGGTGCAACTTATACATAAGGAGTTTTTCTTCTTGAGCCAGTAGACAATCCCTCTTTTGAAGCATTATTGCAACCCACAGACTCATGTCTTTAGACCTCAATGTCACTAGACCAGGTTGAGGCGCACATCCCTCCCTAGAGGAAGATGAGAGGTTCCGGCTAGCAATACTACCCTTGTCTACTAGGCCAAGCCAAAGGATTCTACCTCCTCACCACCTAATATGTGTTGAGCTACGTGTAAGGTTCATGTAAGTGAAGCCATTGTCTCTGAGAGTCATGCGTGTGTTCTACTTAGGTTCATCAAGATGATATGTGAACATAGCCTAGTGGACTCAAAGAATTAAGTCACTATGGACTGAAAAGTCTTAACGCCAAATCCTATAAGGTTCCTCTGATGTTAGGTGGATTAAGGTCTTAATCAAGATCCATTTTTCAATTTAATTCTAAATTAGTTTAAATCTCAACCATGATTCAAAAGAATACATATGCAAATATATACAAAACTATTTTTGTCGGAAATTTTTTCAAAATATGCAAATTTATATGGAAAATTTTGAATGCAAGAAAGAAGGGAAAACTTTGCAAATTACTTTGACAAACATTTAAAAAAATTTTGCAAACATTTTTCAAAAATTTTGTACTATATACATAATTTTGAAAAAAAATATTTACAAAAATAGTATTTGTATCAAAATATTTTTTACAGAAGGTGCTTACAAATATTTATGTAAGAGAATTTTTTATTTTTTTTCTGATTTTTAGCCATATTATTAATACACACACAAAATACGATTTATGGCTAAAGTATATATACAATATATAGACACCCCATATACTTAGTTCGAATGATGTCCTCAGAGTGAACAAAGAGCGATGAAAGAAGACATAACTCGTGCTGAGTATGTGGAAGTGAAAAGAATGCTATACTACAACAACGACTGAAAGAATATAATGAATGGAAATCAATTACCCCCCTATACTTAGGATCAAGTAATCCTAAGTATATAAGACTGTACATTAGGGAAAAAGTGAAGAATATGATGTACAGGAATTACCTCCCCTATACTTAGAATAAAATATCACTAAGTATAGGAAAAAAATAGAGGTAAAATTGAATCAAATGAATAATACAGGTCTGATACCCTCCTATATTTAGGGCAAAGTGTCCCCCAGGTATATCATAATCATAAGATGAAGATAAGGTATCAAACAAAAAGAATGTATGATATGGACAATTTGGATCTATACAGCTGTGGGGAAGAAGTGATAATCATGTATGAGATGCAAATGATGTGAGTCAAAGACCACATCTCATACAAAATGAATAGGGGAAATGTCAACGATCAGCATATAATGATCAAGATAATGTTTCAAGCACTGATCGTTAACTCAAAAAGTGGAATCAGATGACAACTTGGATATGTCAATGCTTCCATTGTCATGCACCTTTCTGACCAAGTATGGTTCCTTCCATTTTCTTTTAATTTACCTAGAAATAATCTCAAACTAGCATCAAATAGACATACTCTCTAATTTGGCTCAAACAATTTATGGTTGATATGAGAATAATGTCATATCCTTACTCTATCCTTATATTGTAAGCTATTTGAGAAGGTTGTGTCTCTCAACTCCTCCAAGGCTGCCAATTCTGCTTTCCTTTGATCACCGACACTATTAGGATCCAATAGTAGCTCTGTAACTTCCCAAAATGACTTATTCTTGATTTCCACTAGTAAATGGCATGGCATGCCATAAACGAGCCGAAAGGGAGATGTGCCCAAAGGTGTCTTAAAGGAAGTCCTATAGTCCACAAAACCAAGTCCAAAAGTGGTGACCAATCCTTTCGGTCTGGATGGACAACCTTCTGCAATATTGTCTTGATCTCCCTATTCGAAAATTCAGCAAAACCATTAGTCTGAGGGTGATATGGAGTGGCAACTCTATGGTCAATGTTGAACTCGTTAGAAAGGGCCCTTACCTTGTCGTTGATAGAATGAGTCCCTGATGAATCCCCATTCATCACCCTTTATTCCTTTATTTTAGCTAGAAACCTTGGTGAAACACCATGTAAATACCTGTAAATACAATAATTTATCAAAATACATGCATCTTGTATTTAATCATAATTAGCATGTTTTTGCACAAAAATAAAGGAATAAAGAAATAAAGAAAAAGAGGGAAATATTTGGAATAAATATTGAGTGACCCAAACCCAAGGGAGGGCTCCACAAGGGCTTGATCGCAAAATAAAATAAGTAGAGAGAGATAGGGTAACTCAACATGGTGTACATCTACCTCTATATGTAAATAATTTATTTTCTAAAAATAAAAATATATGTGAGGTTCCCATATTGTGTACATATTTATATAAAAATAAAATAAAAAGGAAAAAAATGAAAATAAAACAAAAATAGATTCTCTCTCTTCCCCTTGTATATATCATGTACATATGTACCTATATGTCTTTATTTCATCCTTGTAAATATG
Organism: Ottelia alismoides; assembly: GCA_037367405.1. Lineage (NCBI taxonomy): Eukaryota > Viridiplantae > Streptophyta > Magnoliopsida > Alismatales > Hydrocharitaceae > Ottelia > Ottelia alismoides. Next base: position 1,085,507 of record JAZKJV010005150.1, on the reverse strand, counting down.
TAATAAAAATCAAATAAAAATCTTTTTATATTCCTTGTTTTATGGTTTAAATAAATAAAATATAAAATAGGAATAATTGTACAAAAATAAACAATTAAAAAAATCAAAAATACATATGTAAATATACCTATATATAATAATATAATGTAAATACCTAATTTATTTTTCAAAAAAATAAATAAAAATCACTAAAAAAATACTTTGAAAATAAATAAACATTTTTCATGTTGAAATTTTTAAAAATAAAATCATTTATTATTTTTAAATGAATTTACAAATAATAATTGAATGGCGGATCCTGATTGGTCCACGGGGGATGTTGACCCCCGGTCAACTGCCCCTCCTTGGACCACTTTGCGTGGATCTGCTCCAAGGACCCGATTTCTCCCATTTTTCATGACCAGATCCGCCACCTATGTCCCGAAACCCCGGGCTCTGATTACTCTTGATTCATCATTGATCCACGCCCGGGGATCGTCCTAGGGATCCGTGCATCAACATGCCCTGCCCGACTCCATCTTTGTCGGATCTCCACCTATATATAGAATTAGCTCCGCCGTACATTTCACGCATCTTTGGTAATTCCCTTCGGTTCCTAGCACCTCCCTTCCTCCTCCTTGAGTGACAGCAAGCGAGTGGGATCAATTGCAGCGAGGACCAAGATCGGAAGCCTCAGATCCGGTGGTTTCGTCGTCGTGCTCCGGCCGAAGGAGGTCGAGCCTCTGGAGACATCGCTCCATTGAGGCAAGGACCCCAGGAGGTCACCCACCTCTAACATAAATGTTCGCTATCATCAGGTAGCCTCAAGATCACTTAGGTCACCCTCATTCCCGTTTTTTGCGATTTAGCGCCGCAGGCCTTCACCGGACATTTCGCTCCATTCCGATCGACTGTTCACCCTTCCGATCACACCATCACATTCGCAAGATATCTCTTCACCTTCTACGCCCCTCCGATCATCCTGTCTCGCCCCGGAGCAGGACCACTGCTCTCCTCTGTCGTCGCCTCGCCGGAGAGCGCCACCCCACCTCCTACACGCACCCACTCCGCTCGTAACCGGGTCGAGGTCGAGGCACTTTGCCCTCGACCCAGCTCTCTTCCTATGTAGGTAGAATCAAAGAAGGACCCATCTGGGGGTCCAACAGTTGAAGCACAACCGCTCCAGGCGACTCTCGTCACCGGAGCTCTTTAGACACTCCCGACCCTGTTGGAGCCTATTGATCACTGCGGACGACTGTGGCCGTCATTTCCCCTCTCAGAGCAGCACCAGAGGAGGACCACCACGCACGTATTTGGCCGACGAAGTTCGTCGGCAACCTGTTCTTCGTGGATCCTTCACCGCCGTCCGATCGAGTGCCCGCTCCAGTTCTGATCCTAACCATCCATTCACGAGAGGTCTCCACCATCCGATCCATCTGGGATTCCATCTAGGATGCCCATCAGCGAAGAGGCGTCCCCTGTTCACCACCGTCCGATCGTATACATGGCTCGCCTCCAGCCATGGATCATAATAACGGGGTAATTTTCACTTAGGCCCCTGTTCTTTATGCTTTATAGTTTAGTCCTGTAAATGTCTTATCGCGTTGTTTTTAATTAGGGTAATTTGCATATTGGACCTTGGTGTTTTTGGATATTGCTATCTAGTCCCTGTATGTATTGAACACGTGCCTCGACACGTGAGTTAGTGGAACTTTTGCATGTTTTATCCTGTAATTGTGGGGTGTTATGGTTTGATATTTTATAAATAGGAATGACACAAATACCCCTGTGAGTGCAAGTCACGTGCTGAGCTTGTGTGTTTTTGGACTATTCGCAGTATTGGCCCCAAAGTTTTAACATGTGTTATATGTTTGGCCCTGGAACTTAATTTCTTTGCAGCTAGGTCCTTGTACGCTGTGTGTCTTGTTTTGACTGAATAAAATATCAGTTGAACTCCAAATCAAATGAAATTTGGAAACGTGGCTCCTGCCTCTGAAAAATTTCACTAATTTTTTGGGACATTTTTCTTACTTTTTGATATTTTAAAAAATCAAAAACTTTCATTTTTGCTACTGTCTGGAATAAAAAATCAACAAAAAATATAAAAATTTATCCAAAAATTCTAAAAAAATTAGGGATTGTTTGTTGGTTGTGTTTAAGTTTCTGTCCAATTTTTGTGTCATTCGAATTTATAAAACCCCTAAAAATTAGAAAACCCTAAAAATCTTATGGAAAAACTTAAAAATTCTAAAAAATTCAAAAAATTGCAATTCCAGTATCTGTAGCTTAGTTTTTGTATTTGCTTTTCATAAAAATTGCCATCATATTTTTTGAGGCTAATTAGTTATTTTTAATTAGCCTATCAAATCTGACTGTACATTTTGTCACTGTTTTCCATTTTCTCAATTTTTATAAAATCAACTAAAAATTATAGATTTCCATAAAATTACCAAAAACACTTAAAAATTTAAAAAAACACAAAAATAATTTTATTTGAATTTTCTAAGCATTTTTGAGTGTTTAATAAATTGTTGACTTTGTTCCTTTTATCCTTTTTTCTATTTCCTTTATAACTAAAAACACAAAAAAATTAAAAATACCTAAAATCCACCAAAAATATTTTATTCTTTATTTTATCTCTAGACTACTTCGTAGGCTCTTTTGAGCCAATCCGTGCTCCTCGAGTTCGACCCTGATCGCTATACCAGGTTAAATAAATAGTGAAGACCGTTATTCGTGTTTTTATCGATTTATCCGATTTGGTGGTCTCTTTTTCTTGTTGAGTCTGATATGCGAGACTGGGTCTCAACGACCCTTGATTAATTTTATCTCTTGCTCGAGTCTCGTACGATATTTTCTGCTCATCAAAATGGCGCCGTTGCCGGGGAAGACGGCTTAGTAGTCCTTAGATTTTTCGCGGTTTTTCACAGCTTTTTGTTCATAATTGTATAGACATTTTTTCTCTGATATTATTTGCATATTTTCATAATAACTATGTTTGATACATTTCTGTTTGATTTCTTGCGAGGGCCCGAGGACCGAGGTGGCTTTTTCGGAAGCCGAAGCAACCGCAGTATACGGAGGCGGCTCTTTTCTGCATAGAGCCGTAGGAGGACGCGAGAAGCCGAACAAGAGTGCGGGAGCCGCAGAATAGCTGCGTAGATAGTCGTAGTTTAGATTAGTTTACTTTCATCAAAACATTTATTTGTAATAACACAAGAACTCAGACTTGGACTTTGGTGATTTATCGGGATCTGTTTCGCCGAGCACCGGTGTGCTCAGGGGACCTCACCATGGTTTTTCATCGGTTTTGCTTTTATCGCATTTATTTCACTACTTATCTAATTTACGCAGTTTTGGCCTTAGCTTAGGATTTTCACTGATTGTGACGTAATTAATTAGGATCCAAACACTTGATTATCTGCCTGTACCTATAGATCGTTAACTGGAGTTAATTAATTAAATCACAAGAAAAAGTCGGATTAATTAGACTCTAGTCCTCGTGCCTTGAGGAGTCACATATAGCGCGTGCAGGATCTGTTGTGGCGGACACCGAGTGGCTCCCAAGATAGGACTCCGGACATAGGTTTGATTACCTGGCTACTGTGCTTCACGTGTAGAAATTACTTCGTCTAAGGCCGGTTTCTCGTGCATCATATAGGTTTTATAAAACTGTCTTTATTTTATGCACGGATAATTTTGCATGTAGACTGTTGGAGTCAGGTATGCATTTCTTACTCGGCATGCATCATTGATTTTATCGTGCATCGGCTTTTTCGTCTTCTCCCCACTGTTTTTGGACTTAAAGAACCAGGAAAACCAAAAAATTTGTTAGGCATTGTTTACTTGAAAAATATCTAAAAAAAGAAAAACTATAAAATTGGGACTGCTAAAGCACACTTGACCTTAAAAGACACCTCACATAAAAATCTATCTTGGGGAGAGTAACCCCCTCATTGTCTGGTTTGGATGAGTGAGAGAGCAACCCGCACACTAGGCTAGAGCCATATCCGAGCCCCGATCATACTACCGGCCTTTTATACGGGACAGTCTGGTAGGCGGATTGGATTCCCATCAGCTCGCGTAACCGCTCTGATATCCTGACATTATCACCTAAATAAAATCGAGAAGATAATCGACTGATCTCTTACAGTCTTCTGCTCAGGATTGAGTAGGTGAACTCGTGGTTTGTTTGCTCATCTTTTGTTTTTCCAGATCTCATCCGTCCAACTCGCCAGATCAAGATGATGGGCAGGAGGTCTCTTAGGCAGCCTCTGGCTGCACTGCTTTTTAGCACTCCATCCCGTTCATCTAGGTTGGTTCGCGAGAGCCGAGACCCACTCTCCGAACCTGAGTTCAATTCCGCCCTGTTCCCCCTTGACCACCCTTCTACTAGTCTTGAGATATTAGTGCAAGATGTGAGACAACAGACAGATGATTTATCGACACTTGAGTTTGGGTCTTTTGCCTTTGCAGATACCATGGCCAGCAGCGAGGAGCGCACCGAGGGTCAGAGGCCAGAGACGACCACGTACGTACTGGACCATGGTGTGCTCAACACCACCATGCTAGCTTCCCTCGAGACTATGCAGCGACAGATACGGGATCAGGGAGCTTTCATGGTGGAGATGAGGGGAGAGATGGAGAGTCTGAGGACAGCGCGAGAGCAGCCGAGAGGCATGGGACGGAGAGATCTAGATCAGGCAGAGGAGCCAGTTCAGCTGGTCGAGCCGCCGAGACCGATGCGGGAGTTGCACAACCCCGGATCGACACTGATACACTAGTGGGTGGTTCTTCTAGCAATCGTGGGGGACTTCAAGTTCCCCCCACAGACACTTTAGATTCTCCCTCGTTTCCACGGGCTCGCCACTGAGGAGCCTTATCTACATCTCAGGGAGTTTGAGATGATTTGCAGTATCATCCACGATCGGTAGCTGGACGAGGACACCATCAAGATGATTGCCTTCCCCTTGTCCCTCGCCGACAGAGCAGCCAAATGGCTGAAGCATTTAGGGAAATTCGTACCTGGGAGCAGCTCCACACCGAGTACTTGAACAAGTACTATCCACTCGGGCGGACCAATGCAACGAAGGCCCTGATCAGCATCTTCTCCATGCTCCCCAACGAGCAGTTCCACGAAGCATGGGAGAGATTCAAAGAGCTGATCGACAGATGACCGCACCACGACATCACGAAGCCGAACCTAGTTCAGAGCTTCTTTTGCGGCCTGACATTAGAGCTGCAGGGCCTGGTGAATGCTTCTTGTGGCGGTTCCTACTTCGCCAAGGATGAGGATCAGGTCTGGGCCATCTACGAGGAGATGGGCGAGAACTATATAGTGATGTCCCAGACCCGACTCTACACTCAGGGACGCCCCCAGCCACAGACCGTGCAGTACCAGAGGATAGCACGGGTCGATGTCAGTCCTTCATCTTCATCCGCGGCAGACGTACAGGCCGAGTCCATAGCCGCAGACATGGGCATCATCAGCGAGAAGCTGCACCGGATCGAGATGATTGAGAAAAAGCAGTGCTAAGGCATCACGCAGATGGATCATATGGCACAGACGTTGAGTGACCTGAAGACACAACTCATGTGTCTCCAGGAGGCACAGACAGCTTCTCAGCCCGATCTTCGGTCATGAGGAGATCTGAGCAGCAGTGGTAGCTCGTCCCAGCACTCCAGTCAGCCTAGACAGGTTCACCTTGTACAGGCGGAGTCGTACCAGTAGCCACCGCAGTTCTACCAGACACCACCATCCCAGGACACTAAGATGGTGGTCTACCAGTCGGATCAAGCCCTGGCAGTACTCCCTCCACCCACCTACGAGCCGAAGCCGTTGATGGCTGTCAACGAGATTTGGTACGACCGACTCCAGCCTGGTATCCAACGAGACCATCATGGATTCCGCTGGTCGGCCGGAGGCACCAGTTCCCAGCAACAGCCTTCAGTTCAGGGTGGCCAGTACGTCCAGCAGCGTGACCAGCACCAACAATCTCAGCCCCCAGTACCCCAGCAGCAACACTCATCCCAGCACCAGCAGTATAGTCCCTATCCCTATCAACAGGGACAGCCTTGGAGGCGAGAGCAGCCTCAGCAGCAGTATCATCAGCAGTACCCCTCTCACCCGCACCAGCCGCAGCAGCCTCATTACCAACGAGGCCACCCATCAGGTTCTCATGGGCCGACCTATGAGAACCACACCCTGGATGATCTAGCCCGCCTCATGACAGAGCAGCAGGATACTTTTCGACGAGAGATGGATGAGTTCCACCAGGAGATGCGGGAGATTGTGAGAGGGAAGGCCGCCATCCCTGCCCAGATCGAGTCGAACCCGAACAACCTCAAGAGGAAGTCTGAGCAGGTAGAGTTCACTGAGATTACCACTCCTAGTGCTTCACTTGGTGATATGTCTGCATACATGTTTGATGCTAATTTTGTTACACTTACGAGTTTTAGGATGCCAGCAGGCGGCGCCTCGTCTGAGCGACAATCCCACGCCACTTCAGGAGCGTCAGACGAGGAGAAGCACGGTACTGATGCCGCGAGAGACGATGACGGTGATGTTGACGCCACCATGGATGTTGATCCCGCTAACGGTACTGAGGCCGTCAATTCACCAGTTGGAGGAGGTGGTACTGACGCCACCATTGCAGTTGCTAAGCCAAAGCACGGTACTGATGCCGCGAGTCCAGATGCCAAGGGTGGTACTGAGGCCACCATCTCCAGTTCTGCTAGTCCTGTTGTTTTTCCTTCTATACGTGTATCTAAGGACATTTCTGCAAATAAAGGAATTATTTTCGGATCTGCATGTGTTGCTTGATGATGTTTGTGTGGATTATGCTGTTCATGAGCATGCCAGTCCCTCTCCTAGTCCTTCATCTAAGAAGGACCCTATAGTCCCCTTTCCTAGAGCACTCCATCTGGGTAAGGGGTAGGAAAAAGAAAATCCAAAAAAGATCCATCAGATAGAGTTTAGCCAACATATGATAGATAGATTCCACATACAACTGACTCTACAGGAGGCCTTGGAGCACATACCTCTACTCCAGAGATCACTTAGAGACATGACCACAGTTAGGAGGAAGAGGCAGAACCATCAGTCAGAGATCCATGTGCTCACTCGTGCCACTTGTTTCACGATTCAGATGCGTCTGCCAGCCAAGAGGCCAGATGCAGGAGCCCCGTATGTCAGATGCCACATCCATGAGCAGAGGTTCAACCGCACTCTATTAGACAGTGGTTCTTCGATCAACCTACTTCCAGCAGCCCTTCTCGACCGCTTCGAGTTGGGCCCTCTCTGACAGAGCAGGACGATCCTTCAGTTTGATGATCGATCTGTCAAGAGGCCGAAGGGGTTGCTGAAGGACATTGTCGTCACGATTCAGGGCTTGAAATTCCTCGTGGACTTCGTTGTGTTGGATATGGAGATCCCTGGGTCTATGACCGATACTCCCATCATTTTAGGATGCCCGTTCATGGCCACAACCAAGGTAGTGTCTGACCATGATAGCGGGAAGGTGTACTTTTGCGTCGAGGGAGAGAGTATACAAATAGAGACGGTCGAGGAGACTAGAGCCAAAGATTCAGCTTGCTCAGACCCAACTTCTGATTCAGAGCAGATGATAGAGGCAGGGAGAGACATCCACCAGGATTGCAATTTGAGATTACAGATGACGAGGCAGTTTGGGCAGATCCAGTCGCACAGGCCATCTTCTCACCTTCAGAGTTCGCTGATGCAGAGATGCCAACAGAGGAGAGCTTGGAGAGTGCATTCCTGATCCAGGATATATCTCAGGCAGCAGACCCGGTTCCTGACCGCGAGATAGATTTTTGTGAGTCCGATACAGATCCCTCGGAGTCAGATGTTGATTGAGCAGAGTTCGATGATTTGATACCATGTCTGACTTCCACTGAGCCTAAAGCTAGGGAGGAGGTTGATTCCGTACAGAGCAGAGAAAGTCCAGCAGAGCAGCCTTCTCCAGATTCAGATAGTGAGCGAGAGTTCTCATTCTCCCATGCAGATTTGGCAGCATTCACTCAGACTTTTCAGAGGTCAGATCTGCGAGCACCTACTTGTCCAGAGCTGAAGCCGCTACCGGCGTCGCTGAAGTATAGGTTCCTTGCGGGTGAGCATGAGATGTACCCAGTCATCATCTTCGCTGATATGATTAGAGAGCAAGAATCACGTCTGATGGGGGTTCTTGAAAAGAACCGCAAGGCGATAGGATAGAGTGTAGCCGATCTCCAGGGGATAAGTCCGGCCCTGTGCTCCCACCATTCTATCTCGAAGAGGAGGCAAAGCCGTCACGTGAGTTCCAGCGACGGCTGAACCAGAAAATGGTGGAGCATCGATTTTATCTATCCCATCTATGGCTCCAAGTGGGTCAGTCCATTGCATGTGGTGCCAAAGAAGACGGGCATCACCGTAGTTGTCAGTGAGTCTGGAAAGGAGATCACTACCCGGGTACCCACTTCTTGGCAGGTCTGTGTGGATTACAGACGATTGAACCATGCCACCAAGAAGGGTCATTTCCCCCTGTCCTTTATTGATCAGATTATTGAGAGGCTGGCAGGGAAGAGCCATTATTGTTTCTTGGATGGGTACTCCGGATATAATCAGGTGGCCATCACGCTCGAGGACCAGGACAAGACTACTTTCACCTGTCCCTTCGGGACATATGCTTTCAGACGCATGCCATTTTGATTGTGCAATGCTCCGACGACATTCCAGAGATGCATGTTGTCCATCTTTTCGGACATGGTGGGGTAGTGCTTGGAGTTCTTTATAGTTGATTTCTCGGTCTACGGCGACATATTCGATTCTTGTCTTGACTGCCTAGACCGATTCCTTCAGCGATGCATTTAGGTTCATCTTGTGTTGTCTTGGGAGAAGAGTCACTTCATGGTGACTCAAGGGAAGGTGCTTGGCCATATCATCTCCAAAAGGGGCATGGAGGTTGATCCAGCCAAGGTGGATGTCATTAGAAAACTCAATCTACCATCCAACTTACGGCAGTTACGGTCTTTTCTGGGGCACGTCGATTTCTACAAGCACTTCATTCATGATTTTAGTAGGATTGCCCGACCGTTGACTAATCTGCTGATGAAAGACACCGAGTTCCTCGTAGATGATAAGTGTTTATCGTCCTTTGAGACTCTCAAGAGTCATGTTGTAGAGGCTCCTGTTCTCCAGCCACCTGATTGGTCTCTCCCATTCGAGATCATGACGGACGCCGTTGATTTTGCCGTGGGGGCTGTGCTAGGACAGAGGAGGGATGGAGTACCATTTGCTATTTACTATGCTAGCCGCACATTAGATGCCGCCCAACGGAACTATACAGTCACTGAGAAGGAGATGCTAGCCGTAGTTTACGCCCTAGATAAGTTTAGATCTTACATCATTGGATCTAGAGTGACCATCTATACTGATCATACCGCCATCAGGTACCTCATGGCAAAGAAGGATGCCAAAGCTAGATTGACTAGATGGATCCTTCTACTCCAGGAGTTTGATATAGAGATTGAGGATAAGCATGGAGTCAAGAATGTGGTGGCGGATCATCTCTCCCGATTGGAGTATCTTGAGGATTCTGCGCAGATTGAGCCTATTTGTGAGACCTTCCCAGATGAGGCGATCCTTGCTATAGCCTCTCTCCCATGGTATGCCGATATTGTGAACTATCTTGTCGCCAAGAAAGTTCCACAAGATTGGCCCAGGAAGAAACTTGAGACCTTCCTTATGAAGGCCAAGTTTTACCACTGGGAGGATCCCGTCCTTTATCATGAGGGAGGGGATAGTATCTGGCGTCGGTGCATTCCTCAGGAGGATCACCACAGCGTCCTTACTTACTGCCACAAGCTTGAGGCAGGAGGACATCACTCTGGGAGGAGAACGACACTGAAAGTGCTCCAATCCGGCCTATGGTGGTCTACTCTCTTCAAGGACTCTGATGAGTTTGTGAAGAGATGTAATGACTGTCAGACGATGGGTACTAGTGGATAGCGTGATATGATGCTGATGCAGCCCATACACTTCTGTGAGGTTTTCGACGCATGGGGCATCGATTTCATGGGTCCATTCCCTAAGAGTCAGGGATTCGAGTACATTCTGTTGGCCGTGGATTATGTAAGTCGTTGGGTTGAGGCCATCCCCGCCCGAACCACAAATGCTAGGACTGTTTGCAGATTTTTGAGGAAGAATACCATTTCACGGTTTGAGGTACCTCGAGTGTTGATATCTGACAGGGGGTCTCATTTCATCAATGACAGGGTAAAGGCCCTTGCTAGCGAGTTCAACATAGACCATCGAGTTGCCACTCCATACCACGCTCAGACGAATGGTCTTGCTGAAGTATCAAACAGGGAGATCAAGACTATATTGCAGAAAGTCATCCTCCCCTATCGAAAGGATTGGTCACAGCTTTTGGACTCGGTCTTGTGGGCATATAGGACATCTTTCAAGACTCCTTTGGGTACATCTCCCTTTCGCCCCGTCTATGGCAAGCCCTGCCATTTACCTATTGAGCTGGGACATAGGTCACTTTGGGTTGTTACCAATATACTTTTGGATCCAGAGAGTGTAAGAGACCAGAGGAGGGCAGAGTTAGCAGCCTTGGAGGAGCTTCGTGATAAAACCTTTTCAAACAGCCTACATTATAAGGAGAGAGTGAAAGAGTGGCATGATTCTCATATCAGCCACAAGCAGTTTGAGCCAGGACAGAGAGTACGGTTGTTTGATGCTAGGCTTCATCTATTTCCAGCGAAGCTACAGAGCAAATGGAAGGGACCCTATTTGATTAGAAAGGTAGATGACAATGGAAGTATTGATATATCTGAGTTGTCTTCTGATGTTACCTTTCGTGTTAACGGCCAGCGGCTCAAGCCATATCTAGATCATGAGTCGCGGGTCGTTGACGTTGCCCGGATTCACTTTGCGTGAGATGTGGTCTCTTGACTCACATCTACTGCATCTCACGCTTGATTATCACTGTTCTTCCAACTTGTATAGATTCTGTTGTGAATATCACTCTATTCTTTAGTCCCACACCCCTTTTCCCATCTTATGATTAAGCTATACTTAGGGTGTACTTTACCCTATGTATAGGGGGGTGTAGGACTCTCGGGTATTCTATTCGTTCTTTCTACCTCTTCTTTACTGCCTATACGTAGGGATATTTTTCCCTAAGTATAGGGGGGTAGACCCTGTACATCCTTCCACTCGGATGTCCCTTCATGTATAGCTTGCTATACTTAGGATTACTTGATCCTTAGTATAGGGGGAAACACCGAGTCTTCTTTATTTTATTCTTTGATTCGTCTTTGTAAATACCATTCCTTTTCACTTCCCTATACTGAGCACAAGTTATGTCTTCTTCATCTCTCTTGATCACTCTGAGCACATCGTTCGAGCTAAGTATAGGGGGTGTCGTATATATTTCATATACACTTTAGCCATAACTCGTACTTTGTGTGAGTGTGTTAATAAATAAAATGGCTAAAATTCCATAAAAATTTAAAATTTCCCTTGTACATAAAATTCTTCTTGCACATACCTATTTATGTATAAAAATTATTTTTGTACAAATGACTGTAAAAATGATTGGTGTAAATAGCTTGTAAATATTTTCATATCAAAATTTATGTATATAGTACAACATTTTTGTAAAATGTTTGGAAAACAAAAAGTTTGGAAAAACCTCGTGTAAATGATTGTAAATATCCTGCAAAACATTGCATTCATGCATACATCCATGTTTTCAAACATTTTTCAAACATTTCGCACATGTGTAAATATTTTGTAAAATTACATCTTTGTAAATACTTGTACAGTTTTTCTAAATCATAGTTGACATTTAAACTAGTCTGGAATTAAATTGACATATGGATCTTGGTTAAGACCTTAATCCACCTAATTCTAAGAGGAACCTTATAGGGCTTAGGATTAAGACTTTTTAGGTCCATTGGGACTTAATTCTTTGAGTCCACTAGGCTATGAGCATATGTCATCTTGATGAGCCTAAGTAGAGCACTTAACAACACACGCATGACTCTCAGAGACAATGGCTTTACTTGCACTAGCACTATACACATAGCTCTCCACGGATGAGGTGGTGAGGAGGTTGTTTCCTTTGGCTTGGGGTAGCATATGAGGGTAGTACTTCTAGGCAGAACCTCTCTTCTTCTTATAGTGAAGGAAGTGCACCTCAACTTGGTCTGGTGGTTATGAAGTCTAAAGACAGAAGCTGTGGGTTGCAATAAAGCTTCAAAAGAGGGATAGTCTACTGGCTCAAGAGGAAAAACTCCTTATGTATATATGTTGCACCATGTAGATATGTTGTACAGACGCACATGAAAAAAAATATGCAAAAAGAAAAAAACTCCAAAAAAGTGGTGGGTCGGATTGAAAATTTAATAATCCCACCAGAGTGTATATAGTCAAATAAAGCAAAGCTGATGTTATACATGACCATCTCATGAAGCTTGCAGCAGGAGACTCAGCTACACTGGTTAGAGCTCCCAAGGATACATGGCTACACTGGCCATGGTCCATTCTCTTCTTGCCCCTCTTCTTGAGCCGGTTGCACTTGAACTTAGAAGGGAATACCCCGCTTCTCGAGGAAAGAGTTGCTAGACTGAGGCATTAGAGTTACCAGGTTGAGGGAGGTTGTTTCTTTATTACTTCTGAGGTGGGGAGCTACATTTCACTTACACAGTACTAGGAAAGATTCACAGTCATTAGAGTTTGTGTATGTAGACTTGTTCTGATCTGGTATATTGAGGAATCTTGACCATAGATTGGTGGAACTTAGAGGATGTTAAGTTTTAAGATTAAGTCTAAATAAGGTTCCGATAAATTAATAATCCAAAAGTTTGACTGAGCTCCATATTCCAATTTAATGAAGGAAAGTTTAATAATCAACCTTGATTTCTCCTCTTTTTCTTTTTCTTTCTCTTCTGCACTTCTTTTTCAAATAAGTGTTTGCTAAGGGAATAGCAAAAGTAAAGTATATGGGGGTGATGAATCCCCATTCATCACCCTTTATTCCTTTATTTTAGCTAGAAACCTTGGTGAAACACCATGTAAATACCTGTAAATACAATAAGTTGTCAAAATGCATGCATCTTGTATTTAATCATAATTATCATGTTTTTGCACAAAAATAAAGGAATAAAAAAATAAAGAAAAAGAGGGAAATATTTGGAATAAATATTGAGTGACCCAAACCTAAGGGAGGCTCCACAAGGGCATGACCGCAAAATAAAATAAGTAGAGAGATAGGGTAACTCAACATGGTGTATATCTACCTCTATATGTAAATAATTTATTTTCTAAAAATAAAAATATATGTGAGGTCCCCATATTATGTACATATTTATATAAAAATAAAATAAAAAGGAAAAACATGAAAATAAAACAAAAATAAATTCTCTCTCTATGTATTTATTTCATCCTTGTAAATATGTAATAAAAATCAAATAAAAATATTTTTATATTCCTTATTTTATGGTTTAAATAAATAAAATATAAAATAGGAATAATTGTACAAAAATAAACAATTAAAAATAAAAATAAAAAATACATATGTAAATATACCTATATATAATAATAATATAATGTAAATACCTAATTTATTTTACAAAAAAATAAATAAAAATCACTAAAAAAATATTTTGAAAGTAAATAAACATTTTTCATGTTGAATTTTTTTTAAAATGAAATCATTTAATTTTTTTAAATGAATTTACAAATAATAATTGAATGGCGGCTCCTAATTGGTCCACGGGGGATGTTGACCCCTGGTCAACTGCCCCCCCCCCCCGGACCACTTTGTGCGGATCTGCTCCAAGGACCCGATTTCTCCCATTTTTCATGACCAGATCCGCCACCTATGTCCCGAAACCCTGGGATCCTATTACTCTTGATTCATCACTGATCCACGCCCGGGGATTGTCCTAGGGATCCGTGCATCAACATGCCCTGCCCGACTCCATCTTCGTCGGATCTCCACTTGTATATAGCATTAGCTCCACCGTACATTTCACGCATCTTAGGCCATTCCCTTCAGTTCCCAGGACCTCCCTTCCTCCTCCTTGAGTGACAGCAAGCGAGAGGGATCGATTGTAGTGAGGGCCAAGGTCAGAAGCCTCAGATCCGGTGGTTTTGTCGTTGTGCTCCGCCCGAAGGAGCTCGATCCTCTAGAGACGTCGCTCCATTGAGGCAAGGCCCCTAGGAGGTCACCCACCTCTAGTATAGACATCCGCGATCATCAGGTAGCCTCGAGATCACTTAGGACACCCTCATTCCCATTTTTTGCGATTTAGTGCCGCCGGCCTTCGCCGGCCATTTCGCTCCATTCCGATCGATTGTTCACCCTTCCGATCACACCATTACATTCGCAAGACCTCTCTTCACCTACTACGCCACTCTTATCATCATGTCTTGCCCCAGAGTAGGACCACCGCTCTCCACCATTGTCGCCTCGCCGGGAGCGCCGCCCTACCTCCTACACGCACCCACTCCGCTCGTAACCGGGTCGAGGCACTTTGCCCTTGACCCAACTCTCTTCCTATGCAGGTAGAATCGAAGAAGGACCCCATCTGGGGGTCCAATAGTTGAAGCACAACTGCTCCAAGCGATTCTCATCGCCGGAGCTCTTTAGACACTTCCGGCTCTGTTGGAGCCTACTAATCGCTGCAGACGACTGTGGCCATCATTTCCCCTCTTAGAGCAGCACCGGAGGAGGACCACCGCGCACGTATTTGGCCGGCGAAGTTCGTCAGCAACATGTTCTTCGAGGATCCTTCATCGTCGTCCAATCGAGTGCCTGCTCTAGTTTTGTTCCTAGCCATCCATTCACGAGAGGTCTCCACCGTCCGATCCATCTGGGATTCGATCTAGGACGTCCATAAGCGAAGATGCGTCCCCTTTTCACCACCGTCTGATCGTACACGTGGCTCGCCTCCAGCCATGGATCATAATAATGGGGTAATTTTCACTTAGACCCATGTTCTTTATGCTATATAGTTTAGTCATGTAAATGTTTTATCGCGTTGTTTTTAATTAGGGTAATTTGCATATTGGACCTTGGCATTTTTGGATATTGCTATCTAGTCCCTGTATGTATTGAGCATGTGTCTCGACACGTGAGTTAGTGGAACTTTTGCATGTTTTATCCTGTAATTGTGGGGTGTTACGATTTATATTTTATACATAGGAATGACACAAATACCCCTGTGAGTGCAAGTCACGTGCTGAGCTCGTGTGTTTTTGGACTATTTGAAGTATCGGCCCCAAAGTTTTAACATGTGTTATATGTTTGGCCCTGGAACTTCATTTCTTTGCACTTAGGTCCATGTATGTTGTGTGACTTGTTTTGATTGAATAAAATATCAATTAAATTCCAAATCAAATGAAATTTGGACACGTGGCTCCAGCCATTGTGTAAAAATTTCACTAAATTTTTGGGTCATTTTTCTTGCTTTTTGATATTTTTAAAAAATCAAAAACCTTCATTTTTACTGTTGTCTGGAATAGAAAATCAACAAAAAATATAACAATTTATCCAAAAATTCTAAAAAATAGGAATTGTTTGTTTGTTGTGTTTTAGTTTCTATCCAATTTTTATGTCATTCAGATTTTTTAAAACCCCTAAAATCACAAAACCCTAAAAATCTTATAGAAATTCTTAAAAATTCAAAAAAATTCAAAAATTGCAATTACAGTTTCTGTAGCTTAGTTTTTGTATTTACTTTTCATAATATTTGCCATCAGATTTTTACAAGCTAATTAGTTATTTTCAATTAGCCTATCAAATCTGACTGTACATTTTCTCATTGTTTTCCCTTTTCTCAATTTTTATAAAATCAACTAAAAATTACAAAATTTCCATAAAATTACCAAAAACACTTAAAAATATAAAAAAACAAAAAAAATAATTTTATTTGAATTTTCTGAGCATTTTTTAGTGTTTAATAAATTGTTGACTTTGTTCCGTATATCCTTTTTTTCTATTTCCTTTATAACTAAAAACATAAAAAATTTAAAAATACCTAAAATCCACCAAAAATATTTTATTCTTTATTTTATCTCTCGACTACTTCATAGGCTCTTTTGAGCCAATCCGTGCTCCTCGAGTTCGACCCTAGACGCTATACCAGGTTAAATAAATAGCGAAGACCGTTATTCGTGTTTTTATCGATTTATCTGATTTGGTGGTCTCTTTTTCTTGTTGAGTCCGATCTGCGAGATCCGGGTCGCAATGACCCTTGATTGATTTTATCCCTTGCTCGGGTCTCGTGGGATATTTTCGGCTCATCAGTCCCCATGTCTGAAATCAAGACTCTAGATACCCTGAATCGTAAAATGCCATTTTTCCTCAAAAATTCACAAACAGTCTTAGCATCTGCGGCTCGGACGAGGGTAGCTTAAACCCAACGACTAACATAATCCATAGCCAGTAGAATGTACTCCAATATCTGACTCTTAGGGAATGGACCCACGAAATTAGTGCCCCATGTGTCAAAAACCTCACAGAAGTGAACAGATTGCATCGACATCATATCATGTTGTCCACAAGTGCCCAACCTTGGATAGTCAGTGCACCTCTTTCGGAATTCATCTGAATCCTTGAAGAGGGTAGGCCACCAAAGGCCGGATTGGAGAACTTCATATGCTATCCATCTCCCAGAGTGATGTCCTCTTGCCTCAAGCTTGTGGCAGTAGGTGAGAACATTGTGGTGCTCCTCTTGAGGATTACATCGATGCAAGACACTATCCCACCTTCATGGTAAAGGGTGAGATCATCCCAATGTTATGCCTTCACAAGGATGGTCTCGAATCAGTGTCTGGGCCAACCTTGTGGAACTCTCTTAACGACAAGATAGTTCACAATGTCAGCGTACGCACGGAAGTGAGGTGATAGAAAGAATCACCTCATCTGGGAAAGTCTCAGTGATAGGTGTGGTATGCTCTGAATCCTCAAGATTCTTTAATAGGGAGAGGTGACCTTCCACCAAATTCTTGACTCCAGGTTTATCCTGAATCTCTATATCAAACTCCTGGAGTAGAAGGATCCATCTGTTCAATCTGATTTTTGCATCCTTCTTTGCCATGAGGTATCAAATGGCGGTGTGATCTATATAGATAATCACTCTTGATCCAAGAATGTAAGATCGAAACTTATCTAAAGCAAATACTAGGGATAGCATCTCCTTCTCAATCACGGTGAAATTCTGCTGAACGACATCCAAATTCCAGCTAGCGTAGTGAATGGCAAACAACAATCCATCCATCCTCTGTCTAATCACAACCCTTATGGCAAAATCAAAAGTATTTTTCATGATCTCGAATGGGAGAGACCAATCGGGTGGCTAAAGGATAGGATCCTGAAGAACTAATCCTTTGAGAGTCTCAAATGACACAAGACACTTATCACCTATAATGAACTCAATGTCCTTTGTCAGCAAATCAGTAAGAGGTTGGGCAATACAACTAAAGTCTTGTATGAACCGTTAGTAGAAACAAACATGCCCCTGTTGGAGATGATGTGGCCTAGGACCATCCCCTAAGTCATCATGAAATGACTCTTCTCCCAATATAGAACAAGATTAACCTCGATGCAGCACTGAAATACTCGATCTAGGTTGTCAAGACAAGCATCAAATCCATCGCGATAGACCAAAAATTCATTCATGAAGACCTCTGAACATTCACCCACCATATCTGAGAAGATGGAAAACATGTACCTTTGGAATGTAGATGAGTTATTACATAAGCCAAATGGCATTTATCCAAAAGCATACGTTCCGAACGAATATGTGAATGTCATTTTCTCCTGGTCTTCAGACAATATGGCCACCTAATTGTATCCCAAGCACTCGTCAAAAAGCAGTAATGACTCTTTCTAGCGAGCCTCTCGATAATATGATCAATAAATGGTAGCGGGAAATGATCCTTCTTGGTGGCCTGATTCAATCGTCTGTAGTCCACATACACACTCTAAAAAGTGGGTACTTGGTAGCTATCTCCTCTCCAGACTCTTTTACAACTGCGGTGATACCCATCTTCTTGGGTACCACTTGCAATGGACTAACCCATTTGGAGTCGGAGATGGGGTAGATAAAATCGACACTCCACCACTTTGATATTTCCTTCGTGACCACATCTCAAAGATTCAGGTTCAACCTTTGCTAGAACTCATGCGATGTCTTGGCATCCTCTTCAAGATAGATTTGGTGGGAGAACAAGATCGAACTTATCCCATGGAGATCAACTATGCTCCATCCTATTGCCTCGCATTTTCTTTTGAGAACCTCCATCAAATGAGATTCTTGGTCTTCAGTCAAATCTACTAAGGTAATGATTGAGAACATATCTAGCTCACCCACAAGGAATCTGTACTTCATGCTCTGCGGCGAGGTCTTCAATTCAGGACAAGTAGGAGCTGGCAAATTTGGCCTATGAAATATATGTGTGACAACTACCAGATCTATGTATGAGAAATCTTGCTGAGTCTTTAAATCTGACGAAGACAACCCTGCAGGTATATCTGTCAACTGTACTGGCTCGTACTCTACCCTAATTGTCGGCTTTGAGGAAATCAGACATGGTAAATAGTCATCAAAGTCCTGTCAATCAAAATCAGAGTCTAAATTCGAGGGATCTAAATCTGAATCACATGAAATGAAATTGGCCTCGCTACCCATATCATGATTATCAACCTCTATGGTGTCATGTACCATGAGTGTGCTCTCCGAACTGTCATTAGTTGTCATATGTAACTCTATAGTGTCTGAAGGTGTGACAAGAGCTCGTGATGATGGATATGCCCAAATTGCTTTATCATCTGTAATCACAAAATCACACTCCTGGTGGACGTCTAGCCTTGCATTTGTCGTCTGCTCTGAGTTGGTCATCTGCTCTGATCAAGATGAATATCTGGTTCTAGTCTCCTCGATCGTCTCTATTTGTACACTTTCACCCTCGACGCGAAAATATACCTTCTTGCTATAATGATTGGACACTACCTTGGTTGTGACCAAGAGTTGTCCTCCGAAGAAGATTGGGGTATCGATCATAGATTCCAGGATCTCCATGTCTAGTACAACAAAGTATAAGGGGAATTTCAGGCCCTGAATTGTGATGACAACGTCCTTTAGTAGCCCCTTCTGCCTCTTAATAGATCTATCAGCAAACTGAATGACTATGTTGCACCGTATAAGAGGGCCAAACTTGAATCAGTCGAGTAAGGCAATCAAGAGGAGGTTAATTGAGGAACCATTGTCTAATAAAATACGATCGAACCACTGCTCATGAATGTTGCATCTAACATAAGGAGCTCCCGCATCAGGTCTCTTGACTGGCAATCAGTTCTGGATAACGAAGTAGGTGGCACGAGTGAGCACATGGATCTCTACATTGTGGTTCATCCTCCTGCAGATGGTGGTCTTCTCTCTTAAGTTCTTCTAGAAAAGAGGAATGTGCTCAAGTGCCTCCTGAAGAGTCAGTTGTATCTGAATCTGTCTATCATATGCTCGTTGAACTCTATCATGTGTCTCTTTTTTGGGTTTTCTATTTTGGTCCATTTTCCTAAGCGGAGTGCTTGAGGGAAGGGGATGGAAGGACCCTCTCCAGAGAGACGAGGGTCATGAGTAGATTCTTGTGCATGCAACAAGCTAGAATCCATGCAAAGTTCATCCGAAACAATAGACGGACTCACATGAGATACAGAAACCTTTCCTTTATTCATATATTTGATTTTTGTTGTTTTTCCATTTTTTGTGTTTCTATAACTACCCTCAGTTACATGGCGTGTCAACACGACAAAAGGTAACTTGGTGGCATCAGTACCACCGAAAACATCTGAACTTGCAGCATCAACACCGTACTCTGGCCTAGCATATGGAATCTTGGTGGTATCATCACCACTATCTGCAACTAGAAGTATCAAAGGCCTCAGTATCGTCGTCTGGAACAATGTTCTTTGTGGCTTCAGCACCACCGTCATCATCATCATCATGATAAGCAACATAAATACCGCTTACATCCTTGTTTGGCACCATGGAATCTGCATCGAGATGTCGCTCAGACGAGTCACCACTAGTTAGCTTCCTACCACTCTTAATGTCATAAAATCAGTATCAAATATAGAAGAAGTATCATCTAAAATATCACTAGGAGTAGTGGTCTCTATAAATTGTACTTGCTCAGATTTCCTCTTCAGATTGTTCGGATTGGGTTCGATCTGAGCGGGTATGGTGGTTGCCCTTGCCCTTTTATCTTTTCCCTCATATCCTATCAGAACTCGTCCATTTCTCGCTGGAAGGAGGCCTCCTAATCAGAGAGCAGGCGGGTGAGGTCATCAAGGGCTGGGTTCTCATGGACTAGTGCATGAGTACTGGACATGTTGCCTCGCCGGAAATGAGGATGAGTATGTTGTTGATGGTAGTTAGGAGGAGGATGGGAGTACTGCTGAGGCTGTTGTAGCTGCCTCCAATACTGTCCCTGGTACTAGGGACAAGGACCCTACTGTTGCTGGTGCTGATGGGAGTATTGCGGCTACTGGGACTGGCGGCTCTGCCCTTCATGAGCTGGAGTCTATTGTTGGGAAGAGGTGCCTCTAGTAGACCATCGAAATCCAGGATGATCACGATGAATCCCACGGTGTGGTTGGTATTGGGAGTACCAGATCCCGTTGACTTCCATCAATGGATCATATTTCTCGAGGTGTGGTGGGGAAGGGCCACCAAGGGCTGGTTCGACTGGTAGACCACCATCTAAGTGTCTGAAGATAGTGGCGGTTGTTGGTACTACAGGAGTTGTTGGACCGGCTCTTCCTGGATGTGGTGTACCTAACGGTACGTGGCGAAAGGTTGGGTGGAGCAACTCCTTGGATCAGTCCATGACCTGAGATGAAGCTTTGAAGCCATCTGTGGCTCTTGGAGACACATGATCTGGGTCTTCAGGTCACTTAAGGTCTGGGCAATCTCATCTATCTTGTTGATCTTATCCATGCCTTAGCTCTGCTTCTTCTCTATAATATCTATCCAGTCCAACTTCTGACTAATAATGCCCATGTTGGAAGATGAAGATTCAACGAGTGATGCTACCGACGAAGATGTGGAGGTACCAACATCGATGCGTGCAATCCTCTGATACAAAACCGCCTCTGGGAGAGGCTTCCCCTGAGTGTAGATGCATGTCTGTGACATCACTGTGTAGTTCTCTGCCATCTCCTCATAGATGGCACAGACTTGGTCTTCATCCTTGGTGAAGTAGGAACCTTCGCACGAGGCGTTCACAAGCCCATGCAGTTCAGGCGTCAGCTCACAAAAGAAACTTTCTATGAGATTGGGCTTGCTGATCTTATGGCAGGGACACCTGTCAATGAGATCTCTGAATTGATCTCAATATTCATGGAACTGTTCGTTTAGGATCATGGTGAAGTTGTTAGTCATCACTATTATTGCATTGGCCCGACCGAGTGGGTAGTAAATTTTCAAGTACTTGGTCCGAAGTTATTCTCAAGTAGTGACCACCTTCCCCAGGTGCTTCAGCTAGTATGTTGCTATGTCAACTAAGGAGAATGAGAAGGCAATCATCTTGATCGTGTCATCATCCACAAATCTGTCGTGGATGGTGCTGCATATCATCTCAAACTTATGCATATGGAGATGGGTCTCCTCCCTGGCTAGCCCATGGAAGTTGGGCAATAGCTGAATAGTCGAGGGGGAAGATCAAAGTTGCCAAGGATCTCGGGCAACTGGATCCATCTGTGGGTGAGGGTTGCACCAGTATTGTGCAATTGCCTCATCGTATGTGCTGGTCTTGCTGGCTCCTGCAGCTCGTCTTGACGTTTGTCTCATCCCTCAGCTCTACGTATCTCTCCACCAGCTGCTGGTCTCTACAGTTCCTCTCTACCAGCTCTCATATGTCTGATCTCTCTCCTCACTTATGCCATGAATACTCTCTGGTCTCGAATCTGACGATGCATGGTCTCCAGGGAGGCAAGCAATGTGTTGTTGATGGCAACCTGATCTAGTATGTATGATGAAGTTTGCAGCTGCTCATCAATCTAGTTCTCACTTATGGCCATGTCACAGGTCTCTGCAAAGGCAAAAGACCCTAGCTCAGGTGTTGTCAAATGAACGAATAGCTGTGCTGGCCTCTGTATGGGTAACTCAGGTGTGGAAGAAGGGTGGTCGAGGGGGAACATGGTGGTGGTGAATTCGAGTTCAAAGAGTGGGTCTGAACTCTCTGAAGCCGCCCTAGATGAACAGGGAGGAGTGCTAGAAAGCAGTGTTGCTAGAGGCAACCTAAGAGATCTCCATCTCATTATCCTGAACTGGAGATTTATGAAGATTGGATATGGGATGTAGACAAGATGAGAAATCAAACCCCTAATTCACCTACGTAATGCAAGCTGATGACCATGAAAGCTCGATCATTGATCTTGTCAATTTTTATTTAGGTGATAGTTCAATCTATCAGAGCAGTTAACCGAGCAGTTATGAGCCCAATGCTCCTAGAAGACTGTCTTGGATTCCCACACCTAGTTTTTCCCAGCCAGTATGGGTTGCGGACCATTTATTGACTACCTGATCTACCCACTCTATTAAGGAAGTATCGGACCGATTACCGACTACACAATGAAGTCCTCACTAGAGAACAACCAATCACAAGAACCAGTACTTTTTAGAGAGTTTAAGTGTAGCTCTATCTTAGTGTATGGGATGCTCTCTCGTTGTTGATAAATCAAACCATTAGGGTGTGACTCTTCCCAAAATAAAGACTTTAAGTGGGGTTTGGTTTTAGGTCAAGTTTTCTTTAGCAGTCCTAGATTTTATTGGTTATCACTTTTTATGTATTTTTCTGAAAGAATACAACACCTAACAAATTTTCTGATTTCTTTGTTTATTTAAGTCCAAGAAAACTGGGGGAGGAAGTTGGAAAATCCAATGCACGATCAAACACTATTATGCATGTAAAGATTGAAATGTATACCTTTCTCCAGCACTCTACATGTGGGGTAATCTGCGCATAAATTAAAAGATAGAAATAAAACTACCTATATGATGCATGAGGAAATCGTCCCTAAGATGAGAAACTTCTATTAGCGGGAAGAGCTAGTAGTCAACTAATCAGATAAAATACCTGAGTATGGTATTGTAAGTTTCTCGATGCCCACTACAACAGGTCATGCTAGCATTGTATGCAACTTCTAACGGCACGTGGTCTCTTAACTAATTAAGCTAACATTTTATGGTTATTTTGCTAAGTCCAATTATATTCTATAGGAACAGATAACATATATTAATAAGTTTGGACCTAGCTAATTACGAGCACAAAAAAATAGAAATCCAAAATCCACGGGCCAAATCCTCAGGAAACAAACAAAAAAATGCGAAAAATATCAAAAAACCACGATAAGGTCCCCCGATTGCACCGGCACTTAGCAAAACAGACCTCGAATAAACCAAGTGTCCAAATGTCCAAAAAGAGTCTAAGTTATTATAATAATAGTTTTACAAAAATAAATAAATCAATATATTTGTTATAACTGCCTTATCTCCTCCTCTACTCCTCCTCATATGTGGGCTCCTCCAAAAGTGAACCGAGTCATCCCTCAAGTGGTTCCTCACACAAAAAGCGATAGAAGATGGTCATAAAACAGTTATAATTGATAGATGCAAAAAATTGAAATTTAACTACCAAGTCATGCTACCCAACAACGACGCCATTCTGATGACCAGGATTTACGATCGACTAAGGAGGAATAAATAAATTAAACGTTGTTGTCCTTAATCAACCAAACTAGTCAACGAGAAAAATAACCACTCAAATGCAAATGGCTTTGCTATTTTATTTACCTGGTTTAACGACCAGCGTCGAACATAAGGAGCACGGTTAAAATAACTAAGTAGTTGGATTTCTGATGCCAAAATATTTTTGGTGGTTTTAATTTTTTAAATTTTTAGTTTTCAATAAAATCAAAAAAAGCACAAAGGGTAAAAGACACACACTTTTTACAATTTTCAAAAATATCAAATATAATCACAAAATTGTAAGAAAAATGTTTTTGGTTTTTTAAGGTTTTAATTAATTTTTGTGTATTTTTAAATGTTTTTGTCCTTTTCTAAAAACCAAATAATGATAAAAGAGTAAACAGTGCATAACTAGGACCAATTTGTAAATTAAAAATGCTTAAAATACCCAAAGGTTCTTAGAAGTATTATATGATAAACTATAAATCAAAACCTACAAACAGAAAATGAAAACACTTTTTTGGATCTTTCTTTGATTTTAATAAATTTTATAAGATTTTGGGTGTTTTGTAATTTTTAGTGTTTTTATAAGGATTTTTAAACAAAAGTAATACTTGAGATAAAACACAACAAAGTACACCTATAGAAAATTTGTGGAATTTTTAGGTGATTTTTCATATTTTTATAATTT
Organism: Ottelia alismoides; assembly: GCA_037367405.1. NCBI lineage: Eukaryota > Viridiplantae > Streptophyta > Magnoliopsida > Alismatales > Hydrocharitaceae > Ottelia > Ottelia alismoides. The sequence goes on along the minus strand of JAZKJV010005150.1, from coordinate 1,061,071 downwards.
TTATAACACAAACATGACACTTTTTAGATGTTTTTAAATTTTTAATAATATAAGATGCGACCAATTAGGCCAAAATTACTATATGAATAACAAGCAAGCAGAAACTAATAAGTTTTTTGTAGATTTTTTTGGGACAATTTACTATTTATTTCATCCAATAAAAGACTCGGAATTAAAAAACAGTTTGCCTGAACCCAAACGTAAATGCTTTAACTTTTAGAACAAACAAATAACATATACTAAAGTTCCAGGGCCAAAGATGCAAATAGTCCACTTAAAACATGTGCAGCACGTGATCCAAGCAAACATGGGTATACTTGCAAATATCAAACTAAACATTTATTTCTGAACCAACAAGAAGTTCAGGAAATAAATTGCAAATATCCCAGACAATCACGTGAAGATGCACATGGACTCGACTCAACTGGATTGAAATGCAAATATTGAAAACATAAGGGTCTAACCATAAATGTTTTTAACTGATTATTACATTTATTGTACCTAATGAAACTGACATAAAATAGATAAAAAGTGAAATATACCCAACAAGAACGTGGTAGGCGCGTGGGGGACCTCTAACGTATGGCCCTGATGGTCGTTAGAGGTAGATCTGAAGATTCTGATCACAGGTGAACATACGTGTCACATCCACCCGCAAAGTCGATCTGACATCTTTGAAAAGGGGTTCAGTGAATGATTGAGATCTGGTAGAAGGTGTTTCGATCGGACGATGGCTAGATGTGTTGGAAGAACTCAGCTCGGGTAACTTTAAGTCGGTCGTGGAGAGAGATACAAGGGTCGAAAGAGGTCACTAGAAGGTCCAATATTGTTGTGAAGCCCCTCCGCACCGACCAAGAAACTCGGATGTAGAAAATGACGGCTGTATGGTCGAGACGAGGGGGCTTCATCTGGAGCTACTCCGCCAAAGCAGTCAGGGTACCAAACAGGTCTCCTCGCATGAACAGAGACCTGCAAATGAAAGCACGACTCGAGGTCTTTGCTCCGGTCCGATTATTTCTTGTGGATATCAAAGAAGCGATGGGGAGTGAGGTTCGACCTCCGGTGGGAATGGAGGAAGGAGGTCTTGACCTTAATCTCACTCTGATGAGTGATCTAAGGTGGTCAGGTTTCCATAGGAAATGGGTAGTGAAACATGAAGTCGATCGGTGTGGTTAAGTGTGTAGACGGAGGCTCCATACTAGTGGTTGGAGCAAAGGAACAACGATGGTGAGGGAATTGGAAAGTCGAATCAAAATGGAAAGTAAGGGTGATATGAGTAATACCTGATGATACTGATGAATTCAGAAGCTTCATGCGAAGTGGGTGGTGAGGTATTGGCCTCAACCGGGTTGTGATGGACTAGGGAGGCCGAACACGGCGGAGGTTTGGCCACGTATCTTGAGCGTCATCTAATCAGCACGAGTCCGAGCTCTGAAGGTTGCTCCAGGCAGCCGTCACTTAGATGCAAGTGGCTAAGGGGTGAAAGGGTGATGAGGAACGAGATGAGGAGCTGGAGAAGCGGAAGGAAGAATTTATATGCGAGCTCGAGGGTCTGGAAAGATCGATTGGTGAAGCAAAACCCTAGGCAGATTCGACTGCGCTTAGGGATCCGCAAGGATCACAGATCCTAGGAGCGTAGTCAGGAGATGAAATCAAAGTGAAAGTCCATCAGAGTCAAGCATTAAAAATGGGAGAAGAAGCTCCGACGAGCAGGAATCGGGTCAACCCGATTGGAGGGGAGAGGTTGACCAGTGGTCAACAGTCATACGAGGACCAATCAGGGATCAGAATTTACAAAAAAAAGAAAGAATATAAAATAAAAATGGTAAATGATTTTATAATAAAAAACATATAACATAAAATATATTTATAATTTCATAAGCTATTTTTCTGTGATTTTTAGATATTTGTATGAAAAATATTAGTAGGGTATATAAAGTATTAAGTGTTACATACATGTATACTAAACCGATGTATTATTTTGCAAGTATTTTTATTATATTATTTTTACAAAATATTTTATATTTTATATTTTTATTTATTTACAAAATAATTTGAGGAGTATAAAATGATTTTTTTATTTTTTATTTTTTATATAAAGGTATTTAATAAATAGGTAAAGAATACACATACATGTGACCTTTGTATAATGAATTGTGGATTTTATTTTTTTTATTTTATTTTGTATTTTTAGAATTTTATTTATTTTTATTATTAGTAGGACTTTATACAAATGTTTAAAAATAGCATATTTCTCACATATATAGAATAAATATAAATAATTATATTTACAAGCATATGTAATATATATAATACATAGTGTGTCCTTATTTCTCTCTACTTATTCTTTTGCGATCAGGTATGGAATTGACCTTCTCCTGGGGTCTGGGCCACTCTGTATTTATTCAAAATACATCCTTCTTTTTAACTTTCTCTTTATTATTTTATTTTTGAGAAATAGGTGTTAATTATGCTCTATTCACAAAAGATGCACAAAGTTAATTTTGTATTTATAGGTATTTGTAGTTAATTTTGTTAAAAGATAAAGCTAAAAAAAGAATAAAGAATGAGAATCGTAGATTCATCAGTCCCCATGGACCAACCACGAAAAACCTGACGTAAATTTTTATAAATTCGAAAAAAAATAAATGATTTTAATATTTTTAAGTCATAAAATAACAAATGTTTGTTATTTTGTAAATTATTTTTTTATGAATTTTATTTATTTTTTAGAGATACAATTAGAAGTTAGTTTTTAGGGTTTAATTATAGGTATATTTATCTATGTTTTATAGTATTTTATTTTTATTTTTATTTTTACTTTTGATTTTATTATTTGATTTTCCTTTTAGAAAATTATAACTTATTTACATACACCTAAATATATTTTTATGATATAATATATGTAGTTAAATAAATAAGTATACTTATTATATATATAGTTATTGTATATCGATCTATATATTTTTGTATTTTATTTTATGTTTTTGTTTTCTTTACTATTTTATTCAAATTTTAATAAAATTATATATTATAAATAATATTTACAAAATTCTAAAAAAATAAAATTATAAAAATAATAAATAATTAATAAAATGATTATTTTAATCACATATACTACACAGTAGTCATCCAAAACCTAACTTTCACACCTTAATTCCAAAAAATATGAAACCATCTTCATTAAATAACTTATTAAAAGTTATATAGAATTAAAGTTTAATATTTATGAGTCTTTATTTGATAAATATAGGTCTGGGGAGTTGGGATTTTGGAATTTTATTCAGAGTATAACTATTACACAGTATATTATTTTTGTACGAAATCAATTTTGCACTTTTATAGATTTTATTATGAGGAAAATGGGGCTGCCCCCCCCCCCCCCCAGGGGGAGCTAAATTAGCTCCCCCTGCCCTATTTTCTTCAAAAAAATTTATTTTTTTTAAATTTTTTTCCGTGAATATTCATCACTATATTCCTATATTATGTCATAAAAATTTCGTGTGAAATAGAGACTCCTACGGCCTCCATCCAGACAGTCATTTTTTTAACGGTAACAGGATTTTTTAAATCGACCCCGTTTGGATGGAGGTCGTATGAGTCTCTGTTTCGCATGAAATTTGAATGACATAATATAGGGATTTAATAATGAATTTACACGGTTTTAGATTTCAAAAAAAATAAAAACAATTTGTGAAAAAAAGGGGGGAGCTAAGTTAGCTCCCCCTAGGGGGCATACACATTTTACCCTTTTATTATTGATGACACAATTTTTTATGATCTAATAAGGTGGAATAAATAAATCAAGTGTTGTTGCCCCCAATCAATCAAATTGATCAACAAGAAAATTCAAAACACTAAGATATAAAATAATCAATGTAAACGGTTTTGCTGCTTTTATTTACATGGTATAGCGACCAGGGTCAAACACAAGGAGCACAATTAGAAGATAAGTGTGATTTATGGAATAAAAATCTTTTTAGTGGCTTTTAATTTTTCAAATGTTTAATTTTCAAAATAAAGACAATAAGCACAAGGAGTAAAAGACTCTCACACACACTATTTTTGTATTTTTCTAACAAGTCAAAACAATAAGAAATTTGCAATAAAAATATTTTTGAGTTTTATGTTTTATATTTTTTTTGATAATTTTTAGCTTTCAAATATTTTTTGTTATTTTTTAAAAATCAAACAGTGATAAAAATAACAAACAGTTCATAGCCAGGAGTAATTTACAAATTAAAATTAATTTAAGGTAAATTTAAAGCAAATATCTACAAGCATATATTGAAACATTATTTTCAGATTTTTTACAATTTTGTATAATTTTTATAAGTCTTTAAGCATTTTGCATTTTTTAGGGTTTTTATAAGGAAATTTCAAACAAAATTAATGTTGGAGCTAAAAGACACTAAAAAACAACTACACTAATTTTTAGGGAATTTTTAGATGGCTTTTCAAATTTTAATAATTTTTCTAAGAGAAATAATACACTTTTAAGGGTTTTTTAATTTTTAATTATATAAAATAAAATGAAATCAACCAGCAAAAATCATCCAGATTGAAGCATGCAATCAGAGACTACATGGATTTTTTAGGAAATTTTTTGGGGTCGATTTAATATTTATTACACTAAATAAAAGATATATACTTAAAAATAGTGCAAAGGGACCTTGTTGCAAAGATTTTAATAGCTAGATGCCAATGAAGAACATGCAATAAAACTTAAGGGGCCGACTATGCAATCTATCCCAGTCAAGCATGCACAACACGTGAATCTAACAAACAGGAGCATATATACAAATATTAAAAACTTAACATTAATTACATAACATATAAAAGGTTCAGGACAAATGTTGCAAATATCCCAATAATCGCGCGCAAACACACATGACTCAAACTCGACTAGACTGAACTACAAATAAATGAACCAAGGGGTCCTATTGTAAATGCTCTTAACTATACATTTTATTTTCTGGACTAAAGGAAGAATAAAATAAACAACATGGTGAAAGGTGAAATATACCCTTTGGTGCATGTAGTGGGAGTGCTATGACATGCAGCCATGATGAGCCTCTACAAAAGGATTTGACGGTTCTGGTGCCTACATTGGTGTACGGCTATGATGAGTCATTATCTGAAGATCTGGTGGCCCTGATAAAGGCAAGAGCAAGTGATTGGATGCGGGGGGACATATATGATCCAAGCATCAGAAAGAGATGCAGAAGAATGGCTTGAATCAAATATGGAATAGCGACTCCAAATCGCGCGATAGAGGAACTAGCTGGAAGACAGTGGAGCTCTACCTAAAGCTGCTTTTGCCTGAGTAGTTGTGGCACCAACTGGTAATCTCGCATGCTTAAACCTGTAGGTAAACTCTATGATCGAAGACCAAGCTTTAATCGATGTTGTTTTGTGAAAGAAACACGAGAAGCAGTGGTGGATGAGGTTCGACCTCTGGCAGTCATGGAGGAAGGATGTCTAGGCTTGATCTCGCTTCGATAAGCAAGATTCAAGGGGTTCTGGTTGCGTAGGGAGATGGGGGAGGATTCGCGAAATCGATCGATACGTGGAGGTGTTCGAGACATGGTTTTAGCCAGATGGTCAGAGATGGTGAACTGTGATGACGAATATGAACTGAATTGAAGTGAAATGGAAAATACGGGTGAAATGAACCATACCTGAAGGTGCTGATGAGCTTAGGAACTACAAGCGATGTGGCAGGCGATGTTATGTCTTCAACCAAGCAGTGAAAGGCCGAGCATCTTGTCACACTAGAGAGATTCGGCCATGAGATGAGCAAGCTCACCTGGTCACCAATTCAACCTCCTTAAGACACCTAAAGACTCTTGTCACGACGCTGAAGGTGCTCAAGGAAGGAAAATGGTGCAAATGATCTGCTGATCTCGGGATGCGTAGGAGACATTTTATAGAGGTGCCTAGGGTTTCTGAAATATTATAGTGGTGCTCGGAACCATAGGGCGATCTGGCTACGCCTAGAGATCCGCAAGGATCACTGATCCTAAGAGACTATCGACACATAAATCAAGGAAATTGGTGATCAGACCTGACTAGGAAAAAGAGGGGAAATAGGGTCCGGTGAAGGCTAGTTGGGTTGGGTCAGCTGGGGGAGAAGGTTGACCGCAACCAACAATCCCACGTGTACAAATTAGAGATCAGGAATTCATAAATTTAAATAAAATTGAATATAAAATAACAAATAATTTTAAAATAAAAAATGAATAAAATGAAAATGTTTTATTATTTTTCAAACTATTTTTCTATGATTTTTAATTTTTTATGAAAAATATAGATAGGGTATATACAATATAGTGTATTATATACAAGTACAATATACTTATATATTATATACATGTATTTTTATTGTATTATTTTACAAAACAAGTTTTATTATATATTTTATTCATTTAAAACAATACTTTGAGAAATATAAAATAATTTTTATTTTATTTTTATGGTTTGAATAAAGGTATTTAAATAAGTAGGTAATGTAGATAATAAACACACAAGTGACTTTTGTACAATGAACTGTGGATTTTATTTTTGTTTTGTTTTGTGTTTTCTAATTTTTATTTTATTTTTATTTTATTTTTATTTTATCATTAGGGATATATATAAATGTTCAAAAATAAATATAGTATTTACAAAGTTTAACGTAAATTTATAAATATTTATATGTATAGGTATTATATACATTGTGCCCTATCTCTCTCTACTCAGTTCTTGTCAATCAGTTCAATTGATGATCGTCTCTTGGGGTTTAGGCCAATCTATATTTATTCTAAATACATATTTCTTTTTATTTTCTCTTTATTCTTTTATTTTTGGAAAATAAGTGCTAATTATGCAATATTAACAAATACATGTACAATGATAAATTATTGTATTTACATATAATTACTGGTGGTTTTGCTAAAAGATAAAGCTAAAAAAAAGAATAGAGAATGAGAATTGCATATTTATCATCCCCCTATACTTGACCTTTGCTTGTCCCTTAGCAAGCACTTATTTGAAAAAGAAGTGAAAATAAGAAGAAAAGAAAAAGGACTAAAGTTAACTATTAAACTTATCTTCATTAAATTGGAATATGCAGCTCAGTCATACCTTTGGATTAATAATTTGTTGGAACCTTATTGGGAAATAGGTTTAAGACCCAACAGCCTCCACGTTCCACGGTTCTATGGTCATGACCCCTTAATAACCAGGTCAGAACAAGTCTACATACGCAAACTCTAATGACTATGAATCATTCCTTGTACTAAGTGATACATAGCTCCCCACCTCAAAAAAGGCATAGAAACAACCTCCCTCAACAAGGTAACTCTAATCCCCCTATCTAGCAACTCTTTCCTCGAGGAGCGGGGCATTCCCTTCTAAGTTCAAGCACAACCAGCTCAAGAAGAGGGGGAAGGAAGAGAATGGACTGTGACTAGTGTAGCCACATATCCCTTGGAGCTTAACCAGTGAAGCTGAGTCTCCAACTACAAGGTTCCATGAGATGAGATAGTGGAATACCTAAGCTTTCCTTATTCACTATATATACTCCGGCAGACATTTTATTTCAATCAAACTTGTCCCCTTTTTTGGAGCTTTTCTTAATTTTGCACATTTATTGATGTGCACATATGCAACATATATACATGGTGCAGCCTGTCCATAAGGAGTTTTTCTTCTTCAGCAAGTAGACTATCCCTCTTTTGAAGCCTTATTGCAACCCACAGACTCATGTCCTTAGACCTCAATGTTACTAGACCAGGTTGAGGTGCACATCCCTCCCTAGAGGAAGACGAGAGGTTCCGTCTAGTTGTACTACCCTCGTATGCTACTCCAAGCCAAAGGATTCTTCGTCCTCACTACCTCATCCATATTGAGTTATGTGTAAAGTGTGTGTGCAAGTCAATCCATTGTCTTTGAGAGTCGTGCGTACGTTGTTAAGTGTTCTACTTAGGCTCACCAAGATGACATGTGAACATAGCCTAGTGGACTCAAAGAATTATGTCACTATGGACATGAAAAGTCTTAACCCCAAAACCTATAAGGTTCCTCTAAAGTTAAGTGGATTAAGGTCTTAACCAAGCTTAAATGTCAACCATGATTCTGAAGAATGTACATGTAAGTATATACAAAACTCTTTTTGAGGAGAAATTTTCAAAATATGCAAATTTTTATGGATCTTTTGATTTTGCAAATTTTTTGGTATTTTGAAAAAATAAGGAAAGATTTTTACAAAGTCATGTACAAATTTACACAAGGTTTTGTATTACAGCTTTTATGAACAAGATTTGTTCATGATTGTTATATACAAAGTGTTTAGGAGTGGATTCAGTTTTTTAATGTACACATATATACAAATAGTTTTTATAACCCTTATTTGTTTCTTTATACGACAAAATAATTTTCAAATCTAGTTTTACAAATTGTTTTTGCAAACTTTTTATGTTCACGTAATTTTCAAAATTCTTTACTATGACATAATTTTGATATCGAAAATAATATACAAATATTTTTTTAAAACAAAATATTTTACAAACATTTTTACAAAATTTGTATAAAAAAATTTTTGCAATGATTTTTATTCAAGTTTTTTTAAGAAATAGCCATGTTATTAACATATAAAGTATGAGTTACGGCTAAAGTATGTATACCATATATATGACACCCCCCATATACTTAGATCGAACAATGTCCTTAGAGTGATCAAAGAGTGTTGAAAACATAACTCATATTGAGTATGGGGAAGTGAAAAGAATGCTATACTACAATGACGCATTTAAGAATATAATGAATGGAAATCGGTGATCCCCCTATACTTAGGATCAAATAATCCTAAGTATAGGAGACTGTACAAAAGAAAAACATCAAAGAAAGGATGTACAGACATTATCTCCCCTATACTTAGGGTAAAATATCCCTAAGTATAGGAAGCACAGATAGAGGTAATAGAGGCAAATGGGCAATCATATATTTAACACCCCCCTATACTTAGGATAGAGAGCACCCTATGTATAACATAATCATAAGATGAAGATGGGTATCATACAAAAAGAATGAATGATATGGACAACATGGATTTATACAGTTGCAGAGTAGAAGTGACAATCATGTATGAGATGCAAGTGATGTGAGTCAAAGATCACATCTAATACAAAATGAATGGAGGCAACATCGACGATCAACGAATCATGATCTCAATAAGGCTTCAGGCGCTGACTTTTGACTTGAAAGTTCGAATCAAATGACAACTCAGATATATCAATGATTCCATTATCGTACACCTTCTGAAAAAGTATGGTCCCTTCCATTTACTATGTAATTTTCCCAGAAACAATCTCAACCTTGCATCAAATAGCCATACTCTTTGGTTCGACTCAAACTGTTTATGGCTGTTGCGAGAATCATGCCATATCTTCACTATATCCTTATATTGTAGTCTACTTGAGAAGGTTATATTTTTCAACTCCTCCAAGGCTGCCAATTCTACTTTATTTTGATCTCTTACACTCTTGAGATCCACTAATAGCTCAGTAACTACCCAAAGTGACTTATGCTTGATCCCCACTGGTAAGTGGCATGGCTTGCCATAAACGACCTGAAAGGGATATGTGCCCAACGATGTCTTAAAGGAAGTCTTATAGGCCTACAAGACCGGTTCCAAAAGTTGTGACAAATCCTTTCAATCTGGGCGGACAATCTTCTGCAAAATAGTCTTAATCTCCCTATTAGAAACCTCAACAAGATCATTAGTCTGTGGATGATATGGAGTGGCAACTCTACGGTCAATGTTGAACTCATTAGCAAGGGCCCTTACCTTGTCGTTGATAGAGTGAATCCCCCCGTCATAAATCAAGACTCTAGGTACCCCAAACGGTGAAATGATATTCTTCCTCAAAAATTTGCAAACAATCTTTGCATCTGCAACTCAGGCAGGGATGGCCTCAACTCAATGACTAACATAATCCACAGAAAGATGTACTCAATCCCCTTAATCTTAGGGAATGAACCCATGAATCATGCGTTAAAAATCTCACAAAAGTGAATGGGTTGCATCAGCATCATATCTCACTATCCACAAGTGTCCATCCTCTGATATTTAGTGCACCTCTTCACGAATTCATCTGAATCCTTGAAGAGTGTAGGCACCAAAGGCCAGATTGGAGAACTTTATGTGTTGTCCGTCTCCCAGAGTGATGTCCTCCTGCTTCAAACATGTGGAAATAGGTGATGATTCTATGGTACTCCTCTTGAGGAATACAGAGATGCCATGAACTATCCCCCCCCCTCATGGTAAAAGGGTGGGATCCTCCTAATGGTATGACTTGGCCTTCATAAGGAAGGTATCAAGTTGCTTCTTCGGCCAACCTTATGGAACTTTCTTGGCAACAAGATAGTTGAAAAAGTCATTGTAGAAGTGAGGTGATAGCAAGAATCACCTTGTCTGGGAAAGTCACTGTGATAGGTATGGTCCGCTCTAAATCCTCGAGATGCTCTAATTAGGAGAGGTTCTCTGGCATCACATTCTTAACTCCAGGTTTATACTTAATATCTATATCAAACTCTTGGAGTAGAAGGATCCAATTGGGTCAATCTGGCTTTGGCATCCTTCTTTGACATGAGGTATCGGATGGCGGTCTCATCTGTGTAAATCATCACTCTAGATCCAAGAATGTAATATCGAACAAAGCAAAAGCTTTGACTAGATCTCCTTCTCAGTCATAGTGTAGTTCTTTTGAGAGGCATGGCTAACATATTGAATGGAAAAAGGCAATCCATCCCTCCTCTTTCCAAGCATAGCCCCTATGGAAAAATCAGAAGCATCCGTCATGATCACGATTATGAGAGACCAGTCGGGTGGTTGAAGGACAAGAGCTTTCACAAATAATCCTTTGAGAGTCTCAAATGATGCAAGACACTTATCATCTACAAGGAACTCAGGGGTTTTCGTTAGTAGATCAGAAAGCAGTGGGGCAATCTGACTAAAGTTCTGCATGAACCATGGGTAGAAACCGACATGCCCCAAAAAAGACCGCAACGGTAACAAATTGGATAGTGGATTAAGCTTCTTGATGATATCTACCTAAGTTGGATCAACCTCCATGCCTCTGTTAGAGATGATGTGGCCAAGGACCATCCATTGAGTCATCATGAAATGACTCTTCTCCCAAGATAGAACAAGGTTGACCTCGATGCAGCACTGAAGTACTCAGTGTAGGAAATCAAGACAAGCATCAAACCCATCGCCGTAGACCAAAAATTCATCCAAAAGACCTCTAAACACTATCCCACCATATCTGAGAAGATGGAAAGAATGCACCTTTGGAATGTAGCCGGGGCATTACATAAACCAAAGGGCATCTGCCTAAAAGCATACATTCTGAACGGACATGTGAACGTTGTTTTTTCCTGGTCTTTGGGCACTATGGCCACTTGATTGTACCCCAAGTACCCATCAAGAAAACAATAGTGACTCTTTTCGGCCAACCTCTCAATAATCTGATCAATAAATGGTAGAAGGAAATGTTCCTTCTTGGTGGCATGATTAAATTGTTTGTAGTCCACATAAACCCTCGAAGAAGTGGGTACATGGGTATCTATCCCCTCTCCCAACTCGCTCACAACTGTGGTGATACCTGTCTTCTTAGGTACCACATGCACGGGACTAACCCATTTGGTGTCGGAGATGGGGTAGATAAAATCAGTGCTCCACCACTTAGATATTTCATTCATGACCACATCTCAAAGATTCGAGTTCAGTCTCCATTGGAACTCACGTGATGGCTTGGCATTATCTTTAAGATTGATGTGGTGGGAGCACAGGGCCGGATTTATCCCCTGGAGATCAGCTACACTTCATCCAATTACCTTGTGGTTTCTTTCAAGAACCTCCATCAAGAGAGATTCTTTGACTTCAGTCAAATCTTTCGAGATACTGACTGGGAACATATCTGGCTCACCCGCAAGGAATCTATACTTCATGCTCTATGGCAAGGTCTTCAATTCAGGACAAGTGGGAGCTGGCAAATCTTGCTTTTGAAAAGTCTGCGTGAAGGCTACCAAATCTGCATGTGAGAACTCTAGCTGAATCTGCAAATCTGATGAAGACGACCTTGGTGATGTATCTATCAACTGCACTGGCTTGCCCTCCATCCTAGTTATGGGCTCTGTAGACATCATAAATGGTAAATAATCATTGAAATCCTTCCAATCAAAATCAGTTTCTAAGCTCGAGGGATCTGAGTCTGAATCACATGAAATATAATCTGCTTTAATATCCTGATCGCAATCATGAGCCTCTAAAGTGTATTGTGCCATGAGTGTGCTCTCCGAACTCTCATCAGTTGTCATATGTAACTATACGATGTCTGAAGTTGTGACAAGAGCTCGTGACGTTGGATATGTCCAAATATCTTCATCATCTATAGTCACAAAGTCACACTCATGGTGGGAATCTAGCTATGCATCTATCATCTGCTCTGAGTCGGTAGTCTTCTCTGAGCAAGCTGAGTCTCTTGCTCTAGTCTCCTCAATCATCTTTGTTTGTCTACTTTCACCCTCGATGCAAAAGTATACCTTCCCACTACCATGATCTGATACTGCCGCAGCTGTGGCATAGAAAGGTCGTCCTAAGATGATGTTGGTTTTGGTCATAGATTCAGGGATCTCCATGTCCAGTACAACAAAATCCATGGTAAATTTCAGACCTGAATTGTGACGACAACACCTTTTAATAACCCTTTCGGCCTCTTAACATATATATTAGCAAACTGAAGGACCATCCTGTTATGTTTAAGTGAGCCAAGATCGAATTGATTGAGTAAGGAAGTCGGGAGGAGGTTAATTGAGGAACCACTGTCTAACAGAGTACGATCGAACCCCTGCTTATGGATATGACATCTGACATAGGGAGCTCCTGCATCGGATCTCTTAGCTGGAGATCAGTTATAGATGGCAAAGCAAGTGGCACAAGTGAACACATGGATTTATGTATTATGATTCCTTTTCTTCCTATGGATGGTAGTCTTTCCTCTCAAGTTCTTCTAGAATAAAAGGATATGCTCAAGTGCCTCTTGAAGAGTCATCTGGATCTGAAATCTGTCTATCATCTTCTTGTTGAACTCTAACTAGTGCCTCTACTTTGGATTTTTGGCCTCTTTCCTAAGCAAGGTCCTTAAGGAAACGGGATAAAAGGGCCCTCTTCAAAAAGATGAGGGTCGAGAGTAGGTTACAGGGCATTCATAAGACTAGAATCCATGCATGAATCATTAATCACAATATATGGGTTCTCAAGAGATACAAAAACCTTTCCTTTATTTATATTTTTTATTGTCATTGTTTTTTTAATTTTTTTATTTTTCCATAAGACTCCTTAGGTACAAGATGAGTCAACACAACAGAAGGAATCTTGGTGGCATCAGTACCACCGACAACATCTGAACTTGTGGTATCAGTACTGCGCTCTGTCCTGGCAACTAGAAACTATTGGTGGCATCAGTACCACCATATGCAACTGGAAATATGATAGCCTCAGATGTGTCATATGGGTCAAATCCTTCGTAGCTTCAACACCATGATAATCATCATCATGGTGAGTGACATCAATACCTCTCCCGACCTCATCTAGCATCCTAGAATCTACATCGGGATGTCACCTAGATGAGTCACCATAGACTGGCTTCCTACTGCTCCTAAGTGTCACAAAATCATCATCAAATGTAGCGGAAGAAGAAGTGTCATCCAAAATTTCAGTAAGAGTGGTGGTCTTTGTAAACTGTACTTGCTCAGACTTTCTCTTTAGATTGCTAGGGTTTGTTCAATCTGAGCAGGTATGGCAGCCTTGCCCTTTATTATCTCCCTCATCTCCTATTGGAATTCATCAATTTCTCACCAGAAGGTGGCCTACTAGTCAGAGAGTAGGCGGGCGAGATCATCAAGTGCTTGGTTCACATAAGAGTGAGCATGAGAATCGGACGGGTTGCCCCCATGGTAGTGAGGTTGAGTCTGTTGCTACCTCCATTATTGTCCCTGATACTCAGTATGAGGACAGTACTGTTGCTATTATTAGGAGTACTGGGGCTGCTGTGGTTAGCTACCTTACCATGCCTCTACTAGAGGTTACTGCTGGGAAGAAGTTCCTGCAGTAGACTATCAAAAACTGAGATGGTCATGGTAGACCCCGGGCTACGGTTGGTATTGGGAGTACCAAATCACATTGACTTCCATCAAAGGCTTCTGATACTCGTGGAATGGCGGGGAGAGGGCTTCCAAGGGCTAATCCGACTTGTATACCACCATCTAAGTGTCTGAAGAGGTGGTTTGACTAGTACTGGGAGTGGTTGGATCGACTCTACCTGAATGTGGTTAACCTGATGATACGAGGTAGAGGAATGGGAAGTGCTGCTCCCCGGATCAGTCTACGATCTGAAACAGGGCTGAGAAGCCCTCTGTGCCTCTTGGAGACACATGATCTGGGTCTATAGGTCACTCAAAGTTTGGGCCATCTCATAAATCATGTTGAGCTTATCCATGCCCTGGCACTCCTTCTTCTCAATGATCTATATATGGTCTAGCTTATGGTGAATAATATCCATATCAGTGATCGAAGACTCTGTGTGTGCTGTTGCCAATGAATATGTAGAAGGACTGGCCTCAATGCGAGAAGTTCTCTGATATGAAACATCTTGTGGGAGAGGCTTCCCCTGAGTGTAGGCACGGGTCTGAGACATCACTGTGTAATTTTCTATCATCAACTCATAGATGGACCAGACCTGATCTTTATCCTTGGTGAAGTAGGAACCTCCGCATGAGGCATTCATAAGCCCCTACAGCTTAGGTGTCAGCCCACAAAAGAAACTCTGGACAAGGTTGAGATTTCCGATCTCATGGTGGCGACACCTACCGATGAGCTCTTTGAAACGATCCCAGGCTTCATGGAACTGTTCATTCAAAATCATAGTAAAGTTGCCAATCATGTTTCTGGTTGCGTTGGTCTGTCCGAGTGGATAGTACATGTTCAAGTACTCATTCCAGAGCAGCTCCCAAGTAGTAATCACTTTCCCCAGGTGATTCAGCCAGTAGGATGCTCTATCAACTAAGGAGAATGGGAAGGAGATTAGATTTATGGTTTCCTCATCCACTAGTATGTCCTAGACGGTACTGAAGATCATCTCGAACTCTTGCATATAGAGAAGGGGATCCTAGGTGAGTAGCCCATGTAACTTGGGCAGTAACTGAATGGTCTAGGGGCAGAGCTCAAAGTCGCCAAGGATCTCGAGCACCTGGATCCATCTGTGGGTGAGGGTTGCACTAGAATTGTGCAATTGCCTCATAGTACGGGCTAGTCTGGCTGGGTCCTGCAGCTCGTCATGATATTTGTCTCTGCCCTCATCTCTAAGTATCTCTCCACTAGTTGGTCGTGCTGGCTCCTCTCGTCTGCCATATCTTAACTGAGCAATTTTTTCCCTCCTCAAAACCATGAATGCTCCTCGGTCCCTAATCTGTCTCTACATCGTCTCCAAGGATGCTAATAGTGTGTTGTTGATGGCAACCTAGTCCTATACGAATGAAGAAGCTTGAGGCTGCTCATCAGTCCTTCCCTCACTATTGGACATGTGACTAGTCTCTGCAAAGGCAAAAGGCCCTAGCTCAGGGATAGTCAAGTGAACAA
Source organism: Ottelia alismoides (assembly GCA_037367405.1). Taxonomy (NCBI): domain Eukaryota; kingdom Viridiplantae; phylum Streptophyta; class Magnoliopsida; order Alismatales; family Hydrocharitaceae; genus Ottelia; species Ottelia alismoides. The sequence continues at coordinate 1,045,389 of JAZKJV010005150.1, read as the reverse complement.
ATAGATGTGTTGGCCTCTCTACTGGTACCTCAGGTGTGGAAGAAGGGTGAATGAAGGGGAACGGTGTGAAGGCGAATTTGGGTTCAAAGAGCGAGTCTAAACTCCATGAAGCTTCCTTATATGAACAGAGAGGAATGCTGGAAAGTGGCGTTGCCATAGGAAACTTAAGAGATTTTTGTTCCATCTTGATTTGGCAATTTATGAAGATATGATTTGGGAAGAAAGCAAGATGAGAAATCAAACCCCCAATTCACCAATGCTACACTGTAATGACCGTGAGAGTTTGGTATTTTATATTGTCAATTTTAGTTTGGTGATAATCCAATCTATCAGATCAGTTAAATGAGTTGTTAGGAGCATGATTCTCCCTGGGGACTGGCCCAGATTCCTACAACTAGTTGCGCTTATTTCCTATATAGTATGGGTGTAAGTACAGACCATTTTTTACTACCCATTTTTCTTGAGGACCATGCTTTCGTGGTGTCCTCTAAACCACCCACTCTGCTAAGAGAATGCAGACTGTTTACCGGATACCCGTAGACCATCATTGGAGAAAAAGCTAATCGTTTTTAGAACCCGTAATCTAAAGAGAGTTTAGGCATGGCTCTATCATCGTGTGCGACTCACTCAATTCTCTACAGATAAATTAGAAAATGAGGGGTTATCTCCCCAAAATAAAATTTTTTTAGTGAAGAGTGAAGTTTGGTTTTAGGTTGATTTTGCTTTAGTATCCCAGATTCTACTAGTTATCTCTTTTTTAGGTATTTTTTTGAATAATGCAACATCTACATATTTTTCGATTTCCTTTTTATTTAAGACCATGAAAATTGGGGGAGGAAGAAAAGTTGATGCGCGATCAAACACTATGATGCATGCAAAGATAGAGATGTATACCTTGCTCCAGCACTCTACATGTAGGGTGAATTATGCATAAACTTAAAGATAGAAATAAAACTAATCAATATGATGCACAAGAAAATCGTCCTAAGACGAGGAACTTATATTAGCGGGAAGAGCTGGTAGGTAACTAATCATAAAAGAGACCTGAGTCCGGTCTTGTAAGTCGCTCGGTACTCGCCACAACTAGTACTGCTAGTGTTATATGCGACCTCTCACGGTGCGTGGTCTCTTGACCAATTAACTTAACTTTTTCTTTTATTTGACTATGTCCAAATACGTTATATAGGAACATATATTCTACTAGGGAGTATGGATCTTAGTTAATTATCGAGCTCAAGTAAATAAAAGTCCTAAATATAGGGGCCAAATCCTCAGGAATCAAATAGAAAATAAAAGTTAAAGAATCAACGAAAAACCCGATGAGGTCCCCCGAGTGCATCAACACTCAATGAAATAGACCCTGAATAATAAGAGTGTCCAAGTGTTCATAGAGTCCAAAAGTTCTAATCATTACAAGAATTTTTGCTAAAGTAAAGAACTCTATCTAAGATAACTACTCCTGCAATCCTCTGCTCCTCATCCTATGCAGGTCCCTCCAAAGTAGACCGCGTTGTGCTTCGGTAGTTCCTCGCAGAAAAAGTCAACCAAGACAATGTCAGAAAACAATTATAATAAATAGTGACAAAATTGAAATCAAACTACTAAGTCATGCTCCCCAGCAATGGTGCCAATCTGATGACACAATTTTTTACGATCGACTAAGGCGGAATAATTAAATCAAGTGTCGTTGTCCTCAATCAATCAAATTGATCAACAAGAAAATTCAAACCACTAAGATATAAAACAATCAATGTAAGCGGTTTTTCTACATTTATTTACCTCGTATAGCGGCCAAAGTCGAAGACAAGGAGCACAATTAAAAGCTAAGTAGTGTGATTTCAGGAATAAAAATATTTTTAGTGGCATTTAATTTTTCAAATTTTTAATTTTAAAAATAAATACAATAAGCACAAGGAATAAAAGATTCACATACACTATTTTTGTATTTTTCAAATAGGTCAAAAACAATTAGAAAATTACAATAAAAATATTTTTGAATTTTATTTGTTTTATATTATTTTTGGTAATTTTTATAGACTTTTGAAATGTCTTTGTGATTTTCTAAAATTCAAATAGTGACAAAAATAGCAAACAGTGAAAACCTGAAGTAATTTGCGAATTATAATTAATGAAAGTGCCAAAATTCTTGCATGGGATTTTTTATGGTAAACTTGAAGCAAATCTCAGAAATAGAGATTAAATCACTATTTTTGGATTTCTTCTACAATTTTATATAATTTCTATACGTTTTAAAGTGTTTTGCATTTTTAGGGTTTTTTAAGGTAATTTAAAACAAAATTAATACTGGAGCTAAAAGACACTAAAAGACAAGTATTGTAGTTTTTGTGGAATTTTTAGGTGGTTTTTCAAAATTTTATAATTTTTCTAATACAAACACGACACTTTTTAGGGGTTTTTGAATTTTTAATAATATAAAATTAAATTAAATCAACTAGCAAAAATCATCCCAATTGAAGCATGCAATTAGAGACTAAAAGGAATTTTAGGAAAATGTTGGGGTTAATTTAGTATTTATTGCACTAAATAAAATATATATAGTTAGAAACAATGCAAAGGGACCTTTTTGCAAAGATTTTAAGTTCTGGGGGCCAAAGAAGAATAAACAATAAAAATTAAGGGGCCGACTATACAATTTATCCTGGTCAAGCACACACAGCACATGAGTTAGGCAAACAGGGCATATATGAAAATATTTAAAAGTTAACATTCATTCCATAATAGATAAAAGATTCAGTACAAATGTTGCAAATACCCCAATGTTCATTCCATGGCTCAGTCTCGACTGGACTAAACTGCAAATAAATATACGACAAGAGTCCTACTCCAAATGTTCTTAACTACATATTTTATTTTCCAAACTAACACGAAAATAAAATAAACGACATGGTGAACGGTGAAGTATACCCTCAGGTGCATGCAGTGTGTGTGCTCTGACGTGCGACCCTGATGAACCTCTTGCAAAGGACCTGACGATTCTAATGCAGGCACTGATGTACAGCTCTGATGAGCAGTTATCTGAAGATTTGATGGCTTTGATAAAGGCAGGAGTGTGCGGTCGGATGTGGGGGGACATATCTGATCCAACCATCAAAATGAGACGTTGAAGAACGACTAGGAGCACATCTTGAACGACAACTCCAGATCGAGCAGCAAACGAAGTAGCTGGAAGAACTCGGCCTCGTCGAACTTTGTCCGAGTGTGGAAGGTGATTCACAACTCCAATGAGCTCACGAAGGAGTCTCGCAGCTTAGTGAAAGTGTTGTATGTTGAAATGATGACTCTGACGTGATAATGGACGGTCAGAAGAACGAGACGGTGGTGCTCCGCATGAGCAACAGGGGCACCAACTAGGTCTCGTTGCATTCTTAAACCTGCAGGTAAACTCCAAGCTCGAAGACCAAGCTTCAACCGATTTTATTTTGCAAAAGAAACATGTGAAGCGGCGATGGATGAGGTTCAACCTCTAGCGGTCATGGAGGAAGGAGGTCTAGGCTCGATCTAGCTCCGATGAGAAAGATTCAAGGGGTTATGGTTGTGTAGGGAGATGGGGGAGGAGTTGTGAAATCGATCAGTACATGGGGGTATTCGAGATGTGGTTCCGACCAGATGGACGGAGCTGGTGAGTTGCAGCGACTAATATGAACTGAATCGAAGTGAAATGGAAAATTCAAGCGAGATGAACAATACCTGAAGGTGATGATAATCTCAGGAACTTCAGGCGATGCGATCGACAAGATTATGGCCTCAACCAAGATGCTAAAGGTTGTAGGGCTTGTCGCAGCAGAGAGCTCCGACCACGAGCTGAGCAAGCTCACCCGGTCACTGATTCAACCTCCTTAAGATGCCTAAATGCTCCTATAACGGTGTTGAAGGTGCTCAGGGAAGGATAGTGGTTAGAGGAAAGAGCTGCTAAGCTCGGGAGGCTGAGGAAACATTTTATAGAGGTGTCTAATGTTCCAGAAAGATCAGAGTGGCGCTTAAAACCCTAGGAAGATACAGTTACCTAGGGATCCGCGAGAATCATGGATCCTAGGAGAGTTTCAGCATAGAAATCAAGGCAAATGGTGATCGTACCTGATTGGGAAAAATAGGAGAAATTGGTTCTGGTGAAGGCTTGATGGGTCGGGTCAGCTGGGGGAGAAGGTTGACCGCAGTCAACAATCCCACGTGGAGGAATCAAAGATCAAGAATTTACAAAATGAAAGAAAATTGAATATAAAATAGTAAATGATTTTAAAATAAAAGGTTAATAAAATGAAAATTGTTTATTATTTTTCGAACTATTTTTCTATTATTTTTAATTATTTACGAAATAGATAGGGTATATACACTATATTATATACTAGTATAATATACTTATATATTATATACAAGTATTTTTTATTATTTTACAAAAATAAGTTTTTTATTTTATTCATTTACACCAATAATTTGAGAAATATAAAATGAATTTTATTTGGTTTTTATGATTTGAATAAAGGTATTTAAATAAGTAGGTAATGTAGACCATAAACACACAAGTGGATTTTGTACAATGAATTGTGGATTTTATTTTTATTTTATTTTGTGTTTGCTTATTTTAATTTTAATTTAATTTTAATATATTATTAGGGCTATATACAAGTGTCCAAAAATAAATATAGTATTTACAAAGTTTAACATAAATATATAAATATTTATATGTACAGGTATTATATACATTATGCCCGATCTCTCTCTATAGTTCTTGTCGATTAGGTTAATTAATTACCTTCTCTCGAGATTTAGGCCAACTTGTATTTATTCTAAATACATCCTTCTTTTTCTTTTATCTTTATCCTTTTTATTTTTGGAAAATAAGTACTAAATATGGAATATTAACAAAGACATGTACAATGATAAATTATTGTATTTAAATATAATTACATGTGTTTTTGCTAAAGGATAAAGCTAAAATAAAAGAATAAATAATGAGAATTGTTTTATTAATTATATACAACTTTCATGTTAAAAGTTTTGTTGTTTGAGGTATAAAAAGTAGGAAATAAAATAGGTCCCAAAAATGAATTATTGATGAATTAATAAATTGGATATTTATTGTATTTTTATCCCTTATCTCCTCCTACTTTATTCCTTGTCGACCTAGTCGTCGAGATGCCTAGGTCTCGAGGTTTAGGGTCATAAAATATATTTGATATTTTATTCTTTTCTTTTCTTTATTCTATAATTTTGGCATTTAAAACATTATTTTATACAATATTTATACAATAAATATTGGATATTAATTTACATGAATTAAAGATATTTGCATGTATTTACTAAGGTTTTTAAGGCCAAAACGATATAATAAAGGTGATGAAATAGAGATTCATCTCCCCACTATATTTGCCTTTGCTAGACCCTATCAAACATATATGCAATAAGTGCAGAAAACAAAAACAATGAAAAGAAAAAGAAAGAAAGTGGATTGAATTTAATTTTCAAACTTATCTTCATAAAATCGAAGATTGGAGCTTAAGTAGGACTTTCAGGATTTTAGTGCGGGTGGAACCTTATTGGGAATAGGATTTGGAACATAACATCTTCGAGAAGCCCAAAACTCTGCTCAAGTCTCTTCAATAGCTAGGTCAGAATATTTCAACTCATACGCAAACCATTATGACTATGATTCTTACTTGTACAGTGTATGTGATAGTGGTTCTCCCCAACTGAAATGATAAAGAAACTGACTTCTCCAGCATGACAACCCAATGATTCCCCAATCCAACAACTCCTTCCTCGAGGAGCAGGGTATTCCCTTCTAAGTTCAAGTGAAAATTGGTTCAAGAGGAGGGGTGAAGAGAAGAATGGACGGCAGCCAGAAGCTATCTGTCCTAGGATGCATGACCAATGTAGTCAAGTCATCCAGTTGCAGGCTTACAGTATATGACTTTGAAGCTCAATATTTGCTTATTAACTATACAAATATATACATTCTGACAACAATTTTATTTTCAGTCAGGCCTATCTACTTTTTTGGAGTTTTTATGAAATACTATATACAACAACATTTACATAAGAAGTTTTCCTCTTGAGCTAGTAGACTTTCCCTCTTTTGAAGCATTATTGAAACCCACACTCTCTTTTCTTTAGACATCTCTGCCATTGGACGGGTTGGGGTGCACTTCCCTCTCTAGACAAGGAAAAATATTTCCACTTATGTGCGTCTCATATCAGCAAATGCAATCCCCTCACCACTCCAACTGAGTTGAGACGAGTGAAAGGTGTAGGTGTCCAAGTTAGATCATTATCGACAAGAGCCATATGTGTGCTCCAAAATACTCTACTTTGGCAGTCAAGAATCCATTGAACCAAGTCTCGTGACTCTCAAAGAATTAAGTCAACTAGACCTAAAGTATCTCAATTCCAGCTCCTATAAGGTTCCTATTATTAGATAGATTTTAGGTCCAACCAAGCTCTAATCTTCGGATGTTACTTAGACATGTTCAGTTATCAAACTCAACCTGAAAAATCTGAATGCTATGCAAATCACATGTACAATGTAGAAAATTTTTTGTGATGCAATTTTTAAAGTTTTGAACTTTTTATGGATTTTTGAAAAATGATGCAAATGCAATTTTTTTGGTATTTTAGTTTTGCAAATGTTCTAGTTATTTTTTAAAACAAAAGATTTTGGTTTAAAATAGGTACAAATATTTACATGGGGATGCAGTTTATATTTACAAGAGTTGGGATTATTCAAGTTTACAAGGGATATATGATCCATTTTATAGATATGAATATATAGTTAATAAAGATTTTTAGTGTGATGTATATATTCCTTAAACTTATTTGAAAATTATTTTACAAACAATTTTGAAAACTATAGTCCAAAATTAATTTTACAAAAAAATTTTGCAAACATTTACTCACATCTGAAAATCATTTTGCAAAGGTTTTTCAAACTATATATATATATATATATATATATTTCGAAAGATTTTTAAAACTATTTTTCAAACCATTTGCAAATAATTTCTCAAACATTTTTATTTCACACAAATCAAAGAAGTTTTCAAACAAAATATTTTTATAAAGGTTGAAAATATTTAACAAAACATTTTCCAAATAGTTTCGAAAAGATTATTCAAGAATATTTTCAAACTATTTTTCAAACATTTTATAAAAAATATTTTTACCTGATTTATTAATCAGTAAATACAAAAAGAAATTGAGGAATAATATGCACTTTTATTAAGTGCTTTTAATGACTTTAACAGTATTTTCATCCATAATTCTTATTATTAAAAATACAAAAGTAGAAGTTATGGCAAAAGTATATACGTAGCATATACGACCCCCCTATACTTAGCTTGAGTTGTGTCCTCATAGGTCAAAGAGAAAAAGAGAACTCATACTGAGTATAGAAAACTTTAAAGAATAAACAAATGAAGAATGAATGAATGAAAAGTCGATTGTCCCCCTATACTTAGGATCAAATAATTCTAAGTATAGTAGATTGTACACAAAGTAGGGAGCGTCAAGGGTAGGAATGAACAAATCGTATTCAGATTTTCTCCCGCTATACTTAAGGTAAGATATGCCTAAGTATAGACAAGAAGAGGAGATAGTGGAGAGGATCAAAGAATGAAAGAACTCGGGGTGCACACCCCCTATACTCTGGACAAAGTACGTCCCAGGTATAGAAGACTGGAAAAAAGGGGAAACACCTTTTTGGTAGAAAAAGAAAAATGAAAGGAAAAGGAGAAAAGAAGAAAAGATAGATGAAGATTGAAGAATAGATCGAAGAGAATGTACACATCTCTCCCCCTATACATAGGGTAAAAGATCCCTAATTATAGTCAACAATAAAAGTGATGAAACAGAATGAAGAAAGAACACTCAACTCGTCCACCTCTCCCCTCCCCCATACTTAGGACAAAGTACATCCTAAGCAAGGCATACCTGAAAATGGGGTGGATGAGAGAAACATGCGGGGCAAAGGAGGTAAACGAAAGAGAATATACAATAGGATGGATGTACAAAAATCAAGAAGGTCAAAACCAAACCTTCTTGGAAGACCACTGAGGAATGGATCTAACAAGGTGTAGGTCGACAACAGGGTCCTCAAATGACACAAATCGATCAAGGTCGACCAGGTGAAGATATTTAGTGGTCCTAAGGTGTGAAGGCACATGTGGGTCAGTGGAAAAATTGTGGCTAAGTACGGACTTGGGTGTCTCGCAGATGTCATCATCAAAATGAAACGGTTGGAACTCATCATCGGAAGAAGTAAAGTCAAGTCCAGCTTGGTGAGTCTCTCCTAGACTAAAACAAAAGGAACAGACTCATCTGTGGAAGTAATCGAGACATGTTCATCCTCTAAAGTCTTAACCGGATCATCAATTTCAACAGAAGGCCCGAATTCATTAATAAAAGCGATCAAATCAAATTCATCCTTATCAGTCTCATCAATATCTACCCCTCGCTCAAAGGTGTCAATCATGTAAATTCTGCAGATGTCATCAACACATCATCACTTACAGGAAGAAGAAACTCCAAGGTCTATGCTTTCATAGTCTTCCTCCTTGGAAAAGAATTCTCGGGTCTTATTATCAATCATAAGAAAACCTCTCTGATATCAGCAAATAGGTCATAGGCCTTGGGGTCAGCTAACATATGCACGCTCTTGTGGGATGCGGGTCTCTAGTGTGTGGTAGGTGCGGTGATTAACACATCGCTCCTGACATTAGAACGGAAGCGAATCTCTCCAGATCAATAGTCAATAACAGTTCTCGCAGAGGCGAGAAAGGGTCATCCTAGGATGATTAGAGAATGCTCCATGAGGTTGGAGGTCTTCATGGACAATACATCAAAGTCTATAGTTAATCTCATACCCTAAATCAGAATGACAACGTTCTCAAGAATACCCTTCGACCTCTTTATTGATCCATCAGCAAATTGAACAATCATCCTAGTTTTCTTGAGAGGCCCAAGATTAACAAACTGTCGAATGAGAAGAATATTATGTTAATCCAGATGTTGTTGTTAAGGAGAGTATTATCACATGAATGGTCATAGATGGTGCAACTGAGAATATGTGTGACAGTGTTCCTTTTCCTAGTAGGAGGATGGTAGGTGATGGTGTGGGCAGTGGCCATGGTCAAGATATGATGCTCAGATCTTCTCCCCCGCTTTCTCTTCTTGGGTTGAGCAGCAGATAAATGGGTCTTGGCCTGGTGAACTGGGGCTTTAATGATCTCATGAATGGTAGCCACCACTTCAGGTTCAGTCAACATTTTTTAAAATTTTTGAATCTCCTCCACACAATGGAGGAGATCAGACTCTTCATCTACATAAGGACGACTAAGAGAAGTTTGTACTACATCATCCACAAGGTCAAGGATGGGACAAGGTGTGAATGAATGTGTGGGCCAGTGATAGAGCATGTAGGCCTTCTCCTCACATTCTAAATCAACAATGTGTCTCCCGAAGTTTTTTGGATTTTTAAAAATTTTCTCATTTTTTGTATTATGGGTGATTGTAAGCTCTCATAAGAATCCTCGAGTGAACCCATATCATCAAATGGTGTAGTATCGTGGTCACTCTTATTTATGTTAGTGAGATTGTCAATCCTATATCTCTTATGCTCCATCTTCTGGGTCAAGTTCTCAAGGGTGGACTCCATGAGAGGTGACTCCAACAGGTCAGACTCGGATGAATGTGAAGGTGGAAAGTGTGAAGGTGGTGGAGGAAAAAAGTTCAAAGCATGATATTGTGGCTAAGGGCAAATATATACAAAAGTCAGGAGCAAATCCTCCTGCAAAAAGGGAGGTGGACCTGTTGGAGGGTACGAGGGATTCACATAGTCTAGATAAAAATCGCTCCAATCAGCCATCTCGAAACAAAAAGGAAATGATCGAGAGAACATGGTAGCCATATCAAGAAATGTAAACATAAAGGCGCAAATGCACAGAGAGATCGAGTACGCACACAAACAATCACAAACAAATGCACACAAGACAAACCCCTCAATTCACCTACTCAACTTGGTGAAGACTGTGAAAGTTTGGTATTTTTATATAGTTTATTTTAGAGTAAGATGAAAATCATAAAATTGTACAAACACTTAGGAATGCTGATGATATTTGGGCACTACTTCTTAGTGTGTACACATGAGCAATTAAAACGAATACAATGAGGGGATAACTCGTCCCAAGACAAATATTTCTTTTTTTGATGTATGTTAAGGTCAAGTAATATTAACAGTCCCAATTTTATTGTTATCACTTTTTTGCATTTTAATAAGAAAATACATGATCCTATTGAGGAGTCAATTCTTTTTAGCACCTAAGTGATCAAAATCAGAAGGAGAGAATCGAAAAAGCAATGCGAGGAGAGAACGATGATGAATGCTAAAGCATAAACACTCACCTTGCCTCCAGCTCTTTACATGCGAGGATGCTAAGCCTGATTGAAACTTGTCTATATGCAAATGAAAGCCGGTGAAATCACTCTAGGTATAGAAATTGTTATTAGCATGAAGCACAAATGTTAATCACTCGAAAATGGAATCTAAAGTCTGATCTTGGGGATCTCTTCAGTGCCCTCCAAAAGGGGTCATGCAAGTGCTGTATAGAGTCCTCTCGGTGCTCGATTCCATTTTTAAATGAGAAGTATTTAAGATTTTTCTAGATCTAAACGTAGACTATAAGCACATGCAATAATAATTAAGTGTTTGGACCTAATGTTATAGTCAAGCAATCATATAACTAGGGATCAATCACACAAAATAAAGAAAAAAATCGTGAAAACAAAGGAAACAAGGTGGAAAACTACGACAAAATCGACGAGGCCCCAAAGGGAACAATCCCTCGGGCACTGGACCTCGTGAAGTGTGAAGTGTCCTGGAGAGTCGTGCATATTACAAACTTAGTATCCCTCTCTCACTTGAATTACAAATTAACATCTAACATAAATACACAAACATTTGTCTTTAGAAACTCCTCCAATTTTTCTTTGGTGCTAGGTCAAAAGGTAGCTTCATGTGGGTGCCCAGGCGCTCCTGGAAGAGCTCCTCCCTCGATATGTGTTCCTTGCAACAAAACCAAACAAGGAGAGTGGTTAGACAATTCAAAAGTTAATATCAAATAAAATAAAAAAATAAATGAAGCAAAAATAAATATAAATAAATCACAATCAAGCAAAAACCAATCTATGTGTAGTTGCTCCCCAATAACGATGCCATTTATTGAAGAGGATTTTTCAAGAGTCTAAAATATGTCTCACACAAGGCGGAGACATAGTCGTTGTGGCGACCCGCAAGAAACCCTACTTCAAACAACAATTAACCCACAATTAAATATCAAGCAATGAAAATACAAGCGTGGAGTTAAGATTTATTATAACTCTACAATAGATGTGTATAGTGTGCAAGTATGTAGAGGTCGAACACTGGTAGAAAACTATATAGATTGTGCAAATGAAGTGCAAAAAAGTGATTGTGAGATCTTTTTCTATTTTGTATGTGGGTTTTGAACTTCAAATTTTTTAATTTTTGTTTTATATTTTTTTATTTTGTTTTAAATTTTTTAATTTTATTTTATTTTTATGTTTTTAGATTTTTATATCTCATTTTCTTTTAAATATCTAATATAGGTTATATGAGGCTATACATAAAATGTAGGTTAATATAGATATAAATACTAATAAAACGATTCAAAAGAAATAAAATGAAATATTTTTATGATTAAAATGATTTTTTACTATTTTTTTTGATTTGTTAATGAATTTCGCTAATTTTTATATTTTTAAAGTCGTAAATATCCCTAAATAAGGATTAATTAAGAATCCGAAATTGAAATGGAAATTAAAAATAGCAACTCATGTCTAAATTTTTCCAAATCAATTTGAATATGGATAATAAAATAAATAAATTATAAAATAAAAAAATACTATTTTTAGGATTTTTAAGAATCTTATAGATTTTCATAAAGTTTTTTGGGTCTTTATAATTTTTAGGTATTTTCTTTTTGTATTTTAAGTTTTTCAACTTCTGAGGTTGCAAAATAAATAAATAAGCATATTGTTTTGGAATTTTTCAAAACTCTTTTGCATTTTTTTGTATTTTATACTGTAAAAAGGGATTAATAGTGATCTTTTTGTTTTTTTATAAAATAATAAAAAGGCTAAAATTGCAATATAAAATATGGGTACGGAAGTGTGTGCAATCAAGTGTTCATTGTTGATTTTTTGGAGCACAATAGCTAATTTAAATAAATCAAACAAAATAAAATTTAAGGGCCTGGTTGGGGCATATACATAAATAAAATCTCTCTACAATTTTTACAGAAGTTACAGTGTGAATAAAATTTTCTTGGACCAAAATATAATACAAAAAGTTTTAGGGGCATGCCTACAAAATGCCCACCTCACGTGGACAACTAAGTGAGGTGAGATAATGTCAACCAGAATGTAAATATCAAAATTTAGGGGGGTTAATTGCAAATATTACAAAATTATATAATCTGCAAAGGAAAGTTTGAGTTCCACTAATTAAATACAACATTTGCTTGGGGCAAAACAACAAAATACCCTAAATGTGCAAGAGCATACGACGGGTCTCTCTTCACTTATGCCATGTGTCATGTTCACCTCACGTGATATCGATTCACATTCAATGTTTGAGATTAGATCTCATATCATGATCCAACCGTTATTGTGCGGTGCATCCAACGGTTGTTGTACATCTTGGTGCGGCCGGAAGATCAGATAGAGGAGAGAGGGGCTGGAAGAACAGCTCAAGAACTCGGCTGGGTCGAGTTTCAAACGTCCCTCCCTCGCCTCTCTGGCCACTTGGGAGTGTCTAAGCTGAGACAAAATGGATCTTGGGCTCATTCGCTCCAAGGAATGGTCTCCAAAGGGTTCCTGGAGCAATAGTGAGGTCGAACGACATCAGAGAAGGTTGAGGGCTCTAGGTGCTTCAGGTGACCATGAAATCCCCCCCACCCAAGGGGTCCTTTGGCTCCCAGGTCCTGCAAGAAGAGTACATGAGCAAAAAAATCCTAGGGCTTTTTGGTGTCGGTGGGCATGTAGGTGAAGGGCGCAGAGATCTTTAGCGATGCGACAGTCGAGGAGATCTGATCTCCATATCCACAGCGGATATGGGTGAGTGAGAGGCGGTATAGCAGAGAAAAGAGGAAGGGGGAAGAAGAGGGAGTGGTTTGGTGCGTCGAGAACGGTCAGGAATATAGTGGTATGGCTTGCTGAGGGGGAGGAAGGGGGAAGAAGAGGGAGTGGTTTGGTGCGTTGGGAACGGTCGAGAATATAATGGTATGGCTTGCTGGAGGGGTAACTCCGGCTAACTACAAATCAATGATCTAATGCTAATGTGCATGATTAAAATGAAAAATAAAAGGCAGAACTAAAATCCTAAGATTTAAGCTATCTAAAGGCATAAATAAATGAGTACCTCAGTGGCCAGCCAGCCACGAAGCATACCTCGATGGCGACTTCATCGGTGGGTGGTGATCCGCCTTAGCCTTCGCCTGGCCTCACCACGATCGGTTGGATATTTTAATGCCTAGATCTCGGGGTTTAGGATCATAAAATATCTTTGCTATTTTCTTCTTATTCTTTTCTTTTCTACAATATTTTATACAATATTTATATAATAAAGAATGGATATTAATTTTTATAGTATTTATACAGTATTTATACAATAAAGAATGGATGTTAATTTACATGATTTAAAGGTATTTACATGCATTTACTAAGGTTTTTAAGACCAAAATGATAGAATAAAGGTGATGAAATATATTCATCAAGTATTTTATGCAATATTTCTACAATAAATAAGAGATGTTATTTTCTACAATGATATTTACATGAATTTAGCTAGGTTTTAAAGGCAAAAATGAAAGGATAAAGGTCATGAAATGGAGATTCATCATCCACTATACCTGCCTTTTCTAGTCCCTAGCAAATACTTATGCATATAGTTGATGAATCCACGATTCATCATTTTAATATCTTGCTCTTAGCAAAATCCTTGAGTAAAGTCTCAAATAAATGTACATAAAATAATTAAATTAACAAAATACCTCTTGTGAATAAAACACACTAATTAATGTATATTAGATTTTACAAAATAAATTACACATAAAAAGCCGCAAAAATCAAAGGAGTTTTTCACATGTAAATAGCCCAATAATTTCATTTCAACTCCTTTTTGGCTAATTCTTTCTCCAACGTGTTCATATCAATGTATATAAAAATACAAAAATACAAAACAAATTTTGCCTCAAATAAATGCTCCTATATCCCAAAGGGAAAAAGTCGTAAAGACCAACTTCCAAGCCAAATTCCCGCTCCGTATGAACTCCAAATTCACAAACTCACTTTTAAAGTTCAAGTTAGAAAATTATCTATCCAAAGGAAGTGGTTTCATTAAAATCGGAGCTCATTTGCAAAAGTTGGGTTTTGGGACCTAGATGTACATTGTATATTATGTATATATTCATTCTTTCTTCATTTTTTATTTTTTCTAATTACTAGAAATACAAAAATATCATGATTGTGTTGTATTTTAATTATATTATTTTATAGTATTTTTCCGTTGTAAATATCTCTTATTAAAAAGATAAAAAATACAAATTAGAAAAGTAAACAAAAATTGTACATGGTGTTTTGTCTTCTTTTGTAAATTCTCCACTATTTGTCTTCTCTCTTTATTTTATTGTATTTAAATTAGCCTACTTTTATTTGCTTTTATTTAATCACATTCTCTACAATAACTTCCCTTTCTCCAATAACTTCCAAGTCTTCTTTCAACCTCCATTCCACTCCACCATTCTTTTAACCTCCCATTCAAACTCCACCTTTCCACCATCTCTCTAACTCCCATTATTCATCTCTTTATAATCATCTCCACATCCACATTTTTTCCCCATCCGCCATTCTTATAGAATAAGGAGAGAGCTTGAAGTGTTTTGTTGGTGACAGCGGCGAGGCATCTTCCTCAAGCGACGACCTCCTTCAGGCGAGATCCGCGGAGCTCCGCTCCGCGTCACGAGTTCCCCACAGAGCTCGCACAGCTTCTCCGATTTTTGTTTCGCCAATCGGATCGAAGCGACGACAGGAGTCCAGCGTAGCTGCTCCGTCAATCCGGCGAAGACTCAGGTAAGTATTTCCCTTCATTTATCTTGTTGTTTTATCTTATGTAATAGTTTGTTTTCCTTGTTATTTCATAATTATATCATTTTCATCATACCCCCAAAGCCATCTACCCATTGTCCTCTTCCCCTTTTGTATATAACCACATTTTATTTCCTGTTTTATAAAAAATTTTAAAATATATATAAAATCTAAAACAAAAAAATCTATCAAAGTTTTTTTATCAAAGCAAAAAAATAAGAAAAAAAAGTAACGGGAGGGATGCAGCGCCCCCCTCCCCCCCTGCATCTCCTCCGTCGCCAGCATGCGGCGCCGCCGCCGTCGCGGGCTGCCCCGCCGACAGCCCCAGCGGCGCGCCGTCCATCGGCCTCCTCTCCAAGCGGTTCGCCGCCGTCCAGCCGGCCGCGACCCCCAGGTGTACCACCGCCGTCCCCGCGCTCCTCCGCAGCGCCGCTTGGTCTCCAGCTGATGCCGACCTCCCACCGCCGTCCCCTCAGCCCGCCGCAGTCCTCCTCGCCGTCCCCGTGTGCGGGCGGTACCGCCACCGACCACCTCACTTTGGGTTCTTCTCCCATCGTGTGCCCAGGAAGAAGATATAATCCCCTTTCAATTTTTTATTGTAACATTTGCATATTTTTCCCGCAGTGTATTTGTAATTACTTTTTCATCCTTGTGCTTTTTTCATATTATCAATTCTATTTTATGTTTTGCACGTATACCCTTGTGTTTGACTTTAAATTTGGACATCTTTTGAGCATCATTTTATTCAATGTAATATGTCACTGTGTTGAGCAACTTATTCTCTGTCATCTGATTATTTAATTTTATTTTTGTGACATATTGTGAATTAATTAAAATTGTGCAACTGATCTATTGCATATTTTACCTAATCTGGACTCTTAAATTTATATCTCACACATGGTTGCTCTAAAAACTCCACAAAAAATATATGTGATGCCTTGTTATGTGCTTCACTTACTATCCAAATTTCATTCAAAATGGAGATGTCTTGTGTCTGAAATAAATTGTAGAGTGATTTTACTATTTGATTTTTAATTAAATCCACTTACATTCTTTTTGCGAAATTTCAAGTCTCCTGGATGCCATATAAAAATATCTTTTTGGGATAATTCACATTCTGATTAATTTGGTATTGTGGATTAATTAGAAATTAATTACTCACTGTCACTCTGATCTCACTAAAAAATCCATAAAAAATTCATATTTTGTCAAAGAATTCCAAAATTGTTACTGTTGCTTCCTTGCATCATGTTTTCATTTCACTACATTTTTCATAATTTTTGCTTACTGTTTGTGTGAAAAATTGCGAAAATACCCATAAAAAGTGTGCATTTTTCATTATTGTATTTTAACCCTGAAAATTCTAAAAAAATATGTTTTGCATTCATCATTTGATTAAGTTTACTGGAAAAATATAATTTGGCTAAATTGGCTAAGTTGTATGCTTTCTTATTAACTTGATTCAACCGCATCTTGCATTAGCATTTCATTCTGCATAAAAAATATAAAAAAATGCATTGGAAATCTAGAACTTAATTTTCAAATTATCCTTGAAGTTGTTCCTTTGCCTCCCTGAGTTCGACCCCGAACTTGCCCGGGATATAAATTAAAGCCAAGACACTCTTCACGGAGATTCTTTTCTCGGTTCTGATTGAATCGCTAAGTACACGTACTACAACGTGACCGAATTAAATATCGTATTTAGCGACTCGTCAATAGTACAGAAAAGAAAAAAAAGAAATGAAAAAGAATGAACTTGGATTGATTTTAGCTTTTAAACTTGTCTTTATAAAATCAAAGTTTAGATCTCAATTGGTTCTTAGGAGTTTAAATTTGATCGGAACCTTATTGGGAATCAGATTTAAAACACGACAGCCTTTAAGATTCACAAAACTCTGCTCAAGTATCCTCAATAGCCAGGTCAGAATAAGTCAACTCATACGCAAACCCTTATGACCATGAATCTATCTTGGACAAAGTGTGCGGTATTTAGCTCTCATTAGCAGAAGCGGTAAAAGTCAGACTTCTCCAACATGATGACCCTAATTACCGAATCCAATGACTTTTTCTTCAAGAAACGGGGTATTCCCTTCTATATTCAAGTACAACCAGCTCAACAAGATGTAGTGGAGAGAAGAATGGAATGTAGCCAGTGTAACTACTTATCCTATGATGCTTAACTAGTGTAGCCAAGTCATCCTGCTGCATGCTCACATATATTTGACTTTGAAGCTCAAGCTTGCTTATTGGCTATATACATGCTCTAATGGGAACTAATTTTTCTTGGTGTTTTGCCCGTCTTTTCTTTTTAGAGTTTTTTATTTTCCATATTTTATTGAATACTATTGATGAATCTTTGATTATCATTCTTTATTATTTTATTTTAGCTTTATCTTTTAGCAAAACCATCTATAAATACAAGTAAATACAATAAATTAACTTTATGCATGTCTTTATTGATATCTCATAATTAAAATCAATTCTCAAAAATAAAATAATAAAGAGAAAAGAAAAAGAAGGTCATATTTAGAATAAATACAGAGTTGCCAAAACCCTAAGAGAAGGTCAAGTCTTGGCCTGATCGCAAAAGAATAAGAGAGAGATAAGGGTACACTATGTATTATACATATTACCTATACTTGTAAATATAATTATTTATATTTATTTCACTTTTTGTTGAAACTATATTATTTTTAAACACTTGAATAAAGTCCTAGTAGAAAATAAAGATCAGAAAATACAAAATAAAATAAAAATAAAATCTACAATTCATTATACAAAGGTCACATGTATGTATGTGTATTCTTGACCTATTTATTTAATACCTTGATAAAAATTATAGAAATAAAACAAAATTCATTTTTATTCCTTCAATTATTTTGTAAAAAATAAAATAAAAAATAAAAAAATGTAAAAAGAATGAAGGAAAAATATTTGTACATAATACATAGGTATAGTATACATGTATATACCCTATTTATATTTTTCTTAAAAATAGTTAAAAATCACAGAAAAATACTTTATATAATAATAAACATTTTTAATTTATACCCTTTTTATTATAAAATCACTTACTATTTTATATTTAATTTCAAATCATTTTTCTACATTCCGCATTCTGATCGGTCCACGTAGGAACATTGACCCTGGTCAACGTCAATTTTGACACACGACCCCGATGCCCTTTCGCCTAGATTTCAGAGCCCAATTCCTCTACTAGGATACGTGATCCTTGTAGATCCTTAGGGAGGGTTAGATCTACGTAGGGTTTCTCCTCATAGACTGATCCTTCAAGACCCTTGGGCACACCTATATAATCTCTCCTCTGCCTCCAGCACACGTCAGCTCGTACCTAACCACCCTTCTGCACCCTAGCCACATTCAGCTGAGTGACAACTGCCTGGAGCAACCTACGGAGCTCGGATTGGTATTGAATCGACGCAGCTCAAGCTACGTGACTGGACCTCTGCCGCGTTTAGTCTCCTTGGCCTATCGCAGATCGGTTGAGGCCATAACCTTCACCGTCCACCCCACCTGACGTTTCTGATCCCTTCAGGAGCATCAGGTATCCATCCTGTCACCCATACTTTTCATTTCACTTCGATTCTGTTCTCCATCATCGTCGTAGTTCATTCGCTTCGGCCAGTCGGTCGGAGCTCCGCAGCACCCATTTATCCGTACAGATTTCTACTCGCACTTCATCTTCAATCGCAACTATCCCCTTGGATACTGCTTATCAGAGCAGGATTAGGTCGGGTTTCCTCCCCCACCTTCGTCGAAAACCAGAACTCCACTTCATCGTCGCTTCTCCTTATTTTGTGACGCAATAACTAGACCAGAGCCACGCCGTCGAGTCCTACTATCCCTTACAGGTACCTGTTCCTACAGGGAGCATCACTTGTACTCTCAGCTGCTCAGGTGGAATAGCTCCAAGAGGCGAACCACTACGACGCCAAACCTAACTGTATGCACTTGCATCAGACCCATCCACCAGACGTGGAGGAACCTCACGAAGGTGTTGAACCTAGTTATGAGCTGATGAGATGCTCATACTGCCAGATCTTCTCGATCGAAGTTCGTAGGTCCTAGTTCTTCCAACACCCTCCGAAGCCGTCAGGTACCCTCTTGCGTCCAGTTTTGATCGTGGTCGTCCATCCATGTTTACCCGATAACATTTCGATTAGACCCCTGACATATATGAGCTGCATGTCATCGCAGCCTTTCTAGACCATCAGATCTCCTCAATTAACGGACATCAGACCGTACGTCAGAGAGTTGTCCTGCGTGCATCATGTGGCCCTACCTGAGTATATTTCCCTTTTTCCCCTACATGTTGTCTTATTTAGCTTTAGTCCAATAAATAATTGTATAGTTAAAAACATTTGCAAATTGGACCATCTAGTTTTTATATTTGCATTTTAGTCATGCCAAGTTCAAGTCATATATATCCCCAAGTGATTTGCTGGGTTATTTGCAACAATCGTCTAGAGCTTTCTTGATGTTATGTAGAGAATGTTATGTTTTAACATTAGCACTCATACCCCAGCCTATCCGGATCACATGTAGCACACATTTTGGCTTGAAAAATTGCATGTTTGGTCCCTGAGCTTTAACTGTGTTTTATATTTTGACCTCAAAACTTAACTTATTTACATCTATGTCCCTGTAAACCGTATTTAACTCCTTCTCTTCTATTGAATAAAATAAATATTGAATTGACTTTAAAATTTGCCTAAAAATTACCTAAATCTCCTACATGTGTATCATATTTTTTGGTGATTTTTATTTGTTAATTTACATGCATTTTCTCTAATTAATAATTCAAAAACCACTAAAAAGAGTCATGTCTACTTTTTAAAAATTATAACAATTCAACAAATGTCCTAAAAAGTCCATAAACATTTTCGTAATTGTATTTTATTGTGTTTGATGTCTAGTATTAATTTTGCTTGGAAATTCAGTATAAAAACCCTAAAAATATACAAATTGTATAAAATTAATGAAAAAATCAAAAATAGAGTTTTCAGTTTCTATTTGAAGGTTCTATTTTTATTTTGTCATAAAAATATCATCCAAACGTTTTAGGAACTTAAGATATTTTTAAGTTGCAAATTCTCATGGTTGTGAATAATTTTTTATTTTTATCCCTTTTTTATTTTTAGAAAATCAAAAAATATTTGAAAAAACCTTAAAAATTACCAAAAACATTTTAAAACCTATAAAACCCAAAAATATTTTCTCTAATTTTCTGAGCATTTTTTACTATTTTGAAAAATAAAAAAAGTGTGTGGTATGTGTCTTCTATTCTTTGTGCTTATTCTTATCTTATTGATAAATTAAAATTTTGAAAAATTAAAAACCATCAAAAATATTTGTTTTCTCAAAATTTAACTACTTAGTTTTTAAATCAAGCTCCTTGTGTTGGACCCTGGTCGCTATACCAGGTAAATAAATAGCAAAGCCGCTTACATTCCTTGTTGATTTCTTATAGTGGTTTAATTTTTCTTGTTAGCCAATTGGATTTATTGAGGACAGTGACATTTGATATCTATTCCACCTTAGTCAATCGTAAATCATTATCATTGATGAATCTACTATTCTCATTCTTTATTCTTTCATTTTAGCTCTTTCTTTTAACAAAACCATCTATAAATACATGTAAATATAATAAATTAACTCTATGCATGCCTTTGTTAATAATGCATAATTAACACCAATTTTGCAAAAAAATAATAAAGAGAAAATAAAAATAAGGATGTATTTATAATAAATATAGAGTGACCCAAACCCTTAGAGAAGGTCGAATTTTAACTTGATCGCAAAGAAAATGAGTAGAGAGATAGGGTTCACTATGCATTGTATATATCGCCTACACTTGTACAAATTATTTATTTATTTTACAAAATCTTATTGTCTTATTAATTTTACACACATGTATATAGCCCTAATAATACAATAAAAATAAAATAAAAATCATAAAAACAAAAATAAAAGGCAATAAACCCATGTACAAAAGACAAATGGATATAATACAATAACTATTTATTTTACAACCTTAAGTAATTAATAAAAATCAAAGAAAAATCTATTTGTATCACTTAAATTATTTTGTAAATAAATAAAAGATAAAAAAAGAAGAATTTTTGTTTAAAGAATAAAACAAAAACACTTGTACATAATTCATATGTATATTATACTTGTACATAATACTATATATTGCATATAACACATTTATATTTTTCATCAAATAATTAAAAATCATAGAAATATATCTTTTAAATTAATAACCATTTTTAATTTTATACACTTTATATTTTAAAATCATTTACTATCTCCTATTGAATTTCTTTTTATTTTTGTAAATCCTAGACTCTCATTGGTCCACACAGGATCATTGACCTCGGTCAACGTCCCCTTCCAGTCGGGTCAGGTTGAGATTCCCTTCGCCAGAGTTCCTTCTCCATATTCTAGTGCTCGAACCCGACCACCTTTGGCCTCGATTTCACCATCTGATTCCTCTCCTAGGATCGGTGATTCTCACAGATCCCTAGGGAGAATCAGATCTTACTAGGGTTGTGCTCCTTTTCCTGATCTTTTTGGACACTCGAAACATCCTATAAAAGCTCTCATCCACCTCCAGCACCTCCCAGCTCGTTCCCCGTGCTACCTTAGATCCGTATGTCAAAGTACCCCTCCGTGTGCGCCACATGCCCCCATTGGGTATATTTCTCTTTTCCCCATCCTCTTCTATATTTCGCTTTAGTACTTTTAATAAAATATGTAGTTAAAGACATTGCAGTTTGGATCCTATACTTTTTATATTTACATTTTAGTCCTGTCAAGTTGGAGTCAAGTGTGTCCCCACGTGATTGTCTGGGATATTTACAACATTTCTCCTGCACTTTTATGTTGTTAATGAATGAATTTTATGCTTTGAAATTTGCATTTATGCCCCTGTTAGTCTAGATCACGTGCGACACATGCTTGGCCTAGAATAATTGCATTTTTGACCCTTGTTCTTTTATAGTGTGTTACTGTTTGGTCCTGAAACTTAAAGTTCTCGCTATTTAGTCCTTCTAAACTGTGTTTAGCTCCTTGTCTATTATTAGATTTAATAAATATCAAATTAACCTTAAAAATTGCATAAAATTTACCATGGGCTCCCGATAGTATGTAGTATTTACTGTAATTTTTAGAGGTTGATTTACTTACATTTTATATTATTAAGAATACAAAAACTACAAAAAAAGCCATTTTTGCCTAATAAAAATCATAAAAAATCGAAAAATGTTTTAAAAACCTCATAAAAATGTTTGTGATTGTCTTTTGTTGTTTTAACTCTAGTGTTAATTTTGTTCGAAAATTACCTATACCCTAAAAATTACAAAACATTCAAAAACTTATAAAAAATGTATAAAATCAAAGAAAAATACAAAAATTGTGTTTTTGGTTCCTGTTTGTAGCTCTTTATTTCAATTTTACCATTATCTTCCATGACCTTTGGCTAATATAAGTAATTTCAATTTGCAAATTAGTCTTGGATGTGAACTGTTTGGTATTGTTGACACTTTTTTATTTTCAAAATTCATATAAACATTTGAAAATTCTCTAAAATTACTAAAAACACCTCCAAAACACCTCAAAACCGAAAAATATTTTTACTTTATTTTTCTGAGTCTTTTTTGCTATTTTGAAAAAAAATACAAAAATAGTATTGTGTGTACATTGTGTGTGTTGTGTTCATATTTCTTTTATTAAAAATTAAAAATCTGAAAAATAAAAAAACATTATAAATATTTTATTTTCGAAATTTGACTAAGCTTTTTTCGTTCTCCATGTGTTCGACCCTGGTCGCTATACCAGGTAAATAAAATAGCAAGTCGCTTACATTTGATTGCTTGATCTTTTTTAGTGGTTATTTTTCTTGTGACTAGTTTGATTGATTAGGGATAAGGACATTTCATATTTATTCCTCCTTAGTCAATTGGAATTTTGGCTCACTAGAATGGCACCGTTGTCGGGGAGCACGACTTAGTAGTCAGATTTTATTTATTTTATTTTTATATCTATTTGTCATAACTGCCTTCTAACACTTGTTTGTTTCACTTTTTGTACAAGGAACCGCTCGAGGGATGCTTCGAATTTCTTTTGGAGGAGATCGCATCCGAGGAGGAGCAGATGAGATAGAGAGAGTAGTTATAGTTGATAGATAGTTTATTTTGCACAAACTTCTATTATTGTAATAATTAGAATCTCTTGAGACTTTTGGACACTTAGATTATTCGGTATCTATTTAGCCAAGTACCGGTGTACTCGGAGGACCTCACCATAGTTTTCCGTTGATTTCTCGCCTTTTATTTCTATTTGATTCCCGAGGATTTGGCCCTTAGATTTAGGACTTCTATATGTTTGTACTCATAATTAGCTAGGTCTCAACACCTAAATGATTATCTGTTCCTATAGAACTTAATTGGACTTGACTAAAATAAATCTAAAAAAGTTATCTTGATTTGTTGAGAGACCGCATGTAATGAGGAGTCATATACAACGCTAGCAGGACCATTGTGGCAGGCACCAAGTGACTCCCAAGATCGGACTCCGGTCTTTTATATGATTATCTAACTATTGTTCTTTACATAATAGAAGTTGCACATCTAAGATCGATTTAATCGTGAATCATATAAGTAGTCTACTTTCTATCTTTAATTCATGCATGGATCACCCTACACATAGAGTGTCGGAGGAAGGTATGCATTCCTATCTCTACATGGATCATGGTTTTTGATCGCGCATCAGCTTTTCCGATTTCCTCCCCCAGTTTTATTGGACTCAAAATAACCAAGGAAATCGGAAAATTCGTTATGTTTATTTCTGAAAAATACCTAAAAAGTGACAACCAAATAAAATTGGGACTGTTAACGCAAACTTGACTTAAAACTGATCTCACTTAAAATCGTTGTTTTGGGGAGAGTCACCCCCTCCTTGTTTGATTTATCTACATCGAGAGAGCGACCCGCACAATAGGATAGAGCTACGCCTGAACTCTCTTCATATTATTGGTCTTGTGATTAGTGTCCCTCCAGTAAGGACTTCACCGGGCAGCTGGTAATCGGTTCGGGACTTCCTTAGCAGAATGGATAGATTAGGTAGCCGGTAAACGTTCCGCAACCCATACTAGCTAGGAAAAACTAGTTGTGGGATTCAAGATAGTCTCTTGGGAGCATTGGGCTCCTAACAGCTCGCTTAATTGCTTTGATAGATTGAATTATCACCTAAATAAAACTTGACAAGATTAACGACCGAACTTTCATGATCATCAGCCCCCGTTGCATAGGTAAACAAGGGGTTTGGTTTCTCATCTTGCTTGCATCCCAGATCAATCCTCATAAATCCCTAGATCACGATAATGGGAAGGAGGTCCCTTAAACTGCCTTTGGTAGCACCACTTCTAGAACTCCTCTCCATTCATCTACTGCGACTTTAGAGAGCTCAGACCCGCTCCCTGAACCCAAGTTTGTTACTACCATGTTCCCCCTCGATTACCCTTCTACCACTTCTGAGATACCAGAGCAGAGGCCAGCACAACTATTTATTCATTTGAATGCACTTGAGCTGGGGTCTTTTTCCTTTCTAGAGACCAGAGAGATGACCAACAATGAGAACTACATTGATGGGCAGTCGCAAACTTCTTCCTATGTGTTAAACTAGGCTGCCATCAACAACACCTTGCTTGCTTCCTTGGAGACCAGCAGCGTCATATTCGAGATCAGGGAGTTTTCATGGCTGAGGTGAAGAGGAATCTCACACAGATGCGAGCCGACAGAGATGAGCCACAGAGACCAATCGGTGGAGAGATACCGAGGAGTCGTAGGTGTCAATGAGACCACCACGGATGATGAGGTTGTTACACAACCCTAGTGCAACTCTCACACACAGGATCCATCTACCATAGATCCTTAGCAACTTCGAGCTTCACCCCCAGACGATTCAGCTTTTTTCCAAGTTCCATGGGCTAGCTACTGTCCATGAAAGATTTGTGGACGAGGACACTATCAAGTTGATTGCCTTCTCGTTATCCTTAATTGAAAAAGCAACATACTGCCGAAGCATTTGGGGAGGGTAGTCACCACATTGGAGCAGCTCTGGACCAAGTACTTAAATAAGTACTATTCCCTCGGTCAGACCAATGCAACACGAGCTGTGATCAGTAATTTCACAATGATCTCAAACGAGCAGTTCCACGAGGCCTGGGATCGATTTAGAGAGCTCATTGATCAGTGTCTACACCATGATATATCCAAGCCAAACCTTTTTCAGATTTTCTTTTGTGGGCTAACACCGTAGCTGCATGGGCTCGTGAACACCTCGTGCAGAGGGTCATATTTTTCCAAGGACGAAGACCAGATCTAGGCCATCTATGAGGAGATGGTAGAGAACTATGTTGTGATGTCCTAGACCTGTGTCTACACTCAGGGGAAGCCCTCCCACATGCCATTTCCTATCAGAGGATTACACGCGTCGATGTCGGTCCTTCCACTTCTTCATCAGCAGCAGTACTTGCCAAGTCTTTAGCAGCCGGCATGGGCATCATCATCCAAAAGTTGGATCAAGTTGAGATCATAGAGAATAAGAAGAGACAAGGAATGGACAAGCTTAACAAGCTCGATGAACTCACCCAGACCTTGAGTGACCTAAAGACCTAGATCATGTGTCTCCAGGAAGCATAGATGGCTTCTCTACCCTGTTTCAAGTCACAGGCTGGTCTAGGGATTAGCTCCACCCAGCCATCTACCTCATACCGTCAGGTCCACCATATCTAGACAGAGTTGGTTCAACCGCTCCAGCACTACTAGTAGCCACCACCATCTCCAAACACTCAGATGGTGGTGTATCAGTCGGATCAGCCCCTGACTGTCCTTCCCATGACACATCTTGAGCAACAGGAGTCGTTGATCAAAGTCAGATGGATATGGTACTCTCAGTACCAACCTCATCTCGTGATTTGTCATGACCATCCTAGCTTTAGATGGCCCACTAGAGGCACCTCTTCTCAACAACAGCCTCCTGCTCAAGTAGGGCAGAGCAGCCAGACTCAGCAGCAACAACACTCCCACCAATACCGGTAGTAAGGTCCTCATCCCCACTATCAAGGACATTAGTGGAGGTATCCTTAGCAGCCTCAGCAGTACTCCCAACCTCCTCATTACCAGCAGCAATAGCAGTCTCAGCCTCATTTCCTAGTGAGGCAACCCGTCCGGTTCTCATCCTAGTCTATGAGAACCCAACCCTTGATGATCTGCTTCTCTCTGATCAGCAAACATCCTTATGGCAAGAGATGGATGAGTTTTGCAGGAAATAAGGGATATAATCAAGGTCAAGGCTGCCATACAAGCTCAGATTGAACCCAATTCGAACAATCTGAAGAGCAAATCTAAGCAGGTACAGTTTACAAAGACCACTACTCCTAGTGATATTTTGGATGATACTTCTTCCTTTGTATTTGATGCTGATTTTGTGACACTTAGGAGCGGTAGGAAGCCAGACGACGCCGACCTATCTGAACGACATCTAGATGCTAATTCCAAGGTTCCAGATGAGGATGGAAGCGATGTTGATGCCACTTATCATGATCATGATGATGGTGGTGCTGAAGCCACCAAGGATATTGATCCAGCCGACAGTAATAAGGTCGTTGTTATTCTAGTTGCAGACGGTGGTGTTGATGCCACCATGATTCCAGATGCTCAACCATAGTGCAGGACTGATGCTGTAAGTTCATATGCAGTTGGTGGTAAGGATGCTACCAACTTACATTATGTTGTGTTCCCTTGTTTTGTACTTGAGGACACATATGGAAAAATACAAAAAACTGGAAAAACAACAATAAAAAATATGAATAAAGGAAAGGCTTATGTATCTCTTGTGAGTCCATCTATGTTACATGATGATCTTTAGCCTACTACATGCACATGAACCTACTCCTAACCCTCATCTCTTTGGAGAAGTTCCATCCATCCCCTTCCCTCAAGCACTCCGCCTAGAAAAGAGGA
Organism: Ottelia alismoides; assembly: GCA_037367405.1. Lineage (NCBI taxonomy): Eukaryota > Viridiplantae > Streptophyta > Magnoliopsida > Alismatales > Hydrocharitaceae > Ottelia > Ottelia alismoides. Next base: position 1,018,165 of record JAZKJV010005150.1, on the reverse strand, counting down.
CAAAAACAGAAAATCCCAAAAAGAGACACCAGCTAGAGTTCAGTGAGAATATGATAGATAGATTCTAGATACAGCTAATTCTACATGAGGCACTATAGAACATCCCTCTCTTCTAAAAGAACTTGAGAGAGAAGTCCACCATTCGCAGGAAGAAGAGGAACTACAATGCAGAGATCCATGTGCTTACTCGTGCCACTTGCTTCGCTACTCAGAATCGGTTGCCAGCTAAGAGACCTGATGTAGGAGCTCCATATGTCATATGCCACATCCATGGGCAACAGTTCGACCGTGCTCTATTAGATAGTAGCTCTTCGATTAACCTTCTCTCGGCATCCTTACTCAATCGATTCGAGTTTGTCCCTCTTAGACAGAGAAGACAGTCCTTCAGTTTGCTGATAGATCTGTCAAGACGCCGAAGGGGTTACTTAAGGACAACGTCCTCACAATTTAGGGCATGATATTCCCCGTGGACTTTGGTGTACTAGACATGGATATCCCTAAATCTGTGACTGATACCTCCATCATCTTAGGACAACCTTTCTTGTCTACAGCCAAGGCAGTACCTGATCATGATAGCGGGAAGGTATACTTTCACATAAAGAGAGAAAGTGTACAAATAGAGATGATCGAGGAGACCCGAGCCCAAGATTCAGCTTGCTCAGAGCATACTACAGATTCAGAGCAGATGACATATGCAGAGAAAGACATCCACCAAGAGTTTGACTTTGTGATTATAGATGATGAATCAGTTTGGGCAGATCTAGTATCACGAGCCCTTGTCATGCCTACAAACATTGCATATACACAAATGATAATAGATGAGAGTTCGGATAGAACACTCATGACACAGGATACCGTAGAGGCTGATGATCGTGCTCAGGAAAGCGAGGCAGATTTCATTTCATGTGCTTCAGATTCAGATCCCTCAGATGCATACACTAATTTTGATTGGCAAGAGTTCGATGATTATTTACTGTGTCTTATGTGTATAGAGTTGAAGGCTAGGGTGAAGAGCGAGCCAGGTCAGATGACAGATACACCAGTAGGGTCGTCTTCATCAGATTTACCACTGCAAGGAGAGTTCTCACACATAGATCGGATAGACTTCACTCATACATTTCAGAAGCCAGATTTGCCAGCTCCCACTTCTCCATAATTGAAGACCTTTCCATAGAGAATGAAATACAGATTCCTTGTGGGTCATCAGAAATGTTCCCAGTCATTATCTCAGCAGATTTGACTGAAGACCAAGAATATCATTTGATAGAGGTTCTTAAAGAAAATCGCATGGCAATCGGATGGAGTGTAGCTGATATCCAGGGGATAAGTCTTGCCCTGTGCTCCCACCACATCTATCTCGAGGAGGACGCTAAGCCATCGCGTGAGTTCCAGTGAAGGCTGAACTTGAATCATCAAAATGTGGTCATGAAGGAAATATCGAAGCAGTGGGGCACCGGTTTTATCTACCCCGTCTCCGACTCCAAGTGGGTTAGTCCATTACATGTGGAAACCAAGAAAACGGGTATTACCACAGTTTTGAGCGAGTTTAGAGAGGAGATAGCTACCCGGGTACCCACTTCTTAGAGGGTATGTGTGTACTACAGACGATTGAATCAGGCCACCAAGAAGGATCATTTCCCACTACTATTTACTGATCAGATTATCGAGAGGCTAGATGGGAAGAGTCACTACTACTTTCTTGACGGGTACTTGGGATACAATCAGGTGGCCATAACGCCTAAAGACCAGGAGAAAATGACATTCACATATCCATTTGGGACGTATGCTTTTAGATGTATGCCCTTTGGTTTATGTAATGCCATGGCTACATTCCAAAGGTGCATGCTTTCCATATTCTCGAACATGGTGTGTGATTGTTTAGAGGTCTTCAAGGATGACTTTTCGATCAATGGTGATGAATTTGATGCTTGTCTTGACTGCTAAGACGGTGTACATCAACGCTGCATAGAGGTCAACCTTTTTTTATTTTGGGATAAGAGTCATTTCATAGTGACTTAGGGGACGATCCTTGGCCACATCATCTCCAACAGGGGCATGGAAGTTGATTCAGCCAAGGTGGATATCATCAAGAAACTCAATCCACCATCTAATCTGCGACAGCTGTAGTCTTTTCTAGGGCATGTTGGTTTCTATCGACGGTTCATACAGGTTAGTTGTATTTCTTGACCGCTCATTGATTTGCTGGTGAAAGACACCAAGTTCATTGTAGATGATAAGTGTCTTACGTCATTTAAGACTCTCATGGTATTAGTAGTTGAGGCTCATGTCCTTCAGCCACCCGATTGGTCTCTCCCATTCGAGATCATGACGGACGCTTCTGATTTTGCCATAGGGTTTGTGCTAGTAAAGAGAACAGATGGATTATTGTTTGCCATTCACTATGTTAGCTGGACTTTGGATGCCTCTTAGTAGAATTATAGTGTGATTGAGAAAGAGATGCTATCTGTAATATTTGCTTTTGATAAGTTCATATCATACATTCTTGGATCTAGTATGACCATATACACAGATCACACCACCATCTGATACCTTATGGCTAAGAAGGATGCCAACGCCAGATTGACCAGATGGATCCTTCTACTCCAAGAGTTTGATATAGAGATTACGAATAAACCTAGAGTCAAGAATGTGGTGACAGGTCACCTCTCCCTCTTAGAGAACCTTGAGGATTCTGATCCTATCACACTTATTACAGAGACATTTCTAGACAAGGTTATATTTGCTAGCACCTCGCTTCCATGGAATGCTAACATTGTGAACTATCTTATCGCCAAGAAAGTTCCACAAGGTTGGCCCAGACAGCAACTTGAGACCTTCCTTGCGAAGGCCAAGTTGTACCATTGGGAGGATCCCACCTTTTACCATGAAGGGGGATAGTGTCTCGCGTCGGTGTATTCCTCAGGAGGAGCACCACAACATCTTCAATGATTGCCACAAGCTTGAGGCAGGAGGACATCACTCTAGGAGACGGATAGCATAGAAAGTTCTCCAATCCAACCTTTGGTGGCCTACCCTCTTTAACGGTTCTGATGAATTCGTGAAGAGGTGCATTGAGTGTAAGAGGATTGGCACTTGTGGACAACCTGATATGATGCTGATGCAACCGATTCACTTCTGTAAGATTTTTAATGTATGGGGCATCGACTTTATGGGTCCATTCCCTAGGAGTCAGGGATTCGAGTACATTCTTCTTACTATGGATTATGTGACTCGTTAGGTTGAGGCCATCCCTGCCCAAGATGCAGATGCTAAGACCGTATGCAGATTTTTGAGGAAAAATATCATTTAGCGGTTCGGAGTACCTAGAGTTTTGATCTCATATGGGGGGACTCACTTTATCAACGACAAGGTAAGTGCCCTTGCTAACGAGTTCAGCATTGACCATCGAGTTTCCACTCCATGTAACCTTCAGACCAATGGTCTTGCTAAAGTATCGAACAGGAAGATCAATACTATATTGCTGAAGTTTGTACGCCCAGACTGAAAGGATTGGTCACAGCTTTTGGACTCGGTCTTGTGGGCCTATAGGACTTCCTTCATAACACCTTTGGGCACATCTTCCTTTCATCTCATTTATAATAAACCATACCATTTACATGTGGAAATCAAGTAAAAGTCACTTTGGGTTGTTACAGAGTCATTATTGGATCGCAAGAGTGTAAGAGATCAGAGAAAAGCAGAATTGGCAATCGTGGAGGAGTTGAGAGATATAGCCTTCTCAAGTAGCCTAAAATAAAAGGATAAAGTAAAGATATAACAAGATTCTCATATCAATCATAAACAGTTTGAGCCGAATCAGAGGGTATGAATATTTGATGCTAGGTTCAGGTTATTTCCAGGGAAATCACAAAGCAAATGGAAGGGACCATACTTGGTCGGAAAGCTGCACGATAACGGAAGCATTGATATATCTGAGTTGTCACCTGATTCCACCTTTCGGGTTAACGGTCAGCGCCTGAAGACATATCTTGATCATGATCCATTGATCGTTGATGTAGCCCCTATTCATTTTGTATGAAAAGTGGTCGTTGACTCACATCATTTGCTCATACCTGATTACCACTTCTTCTCCGTAACTGTATAGATCTAGATTGTCCATATCATATATTCTTTTTATATGACACCCCATCTTCATCTTATGATTATGCTATACTTAGGTGCGCTTTACCCTAAGTATAGGGGGGTGTCAGACCTTTGATTACTTATTTGATTCTATTTACCTTTGTTTTGCTGCCTATACTTAGGGATATTTTACCCTAAGTATAGGAGAGGTAACACCTATTCATTCTAATCCTCGGTTTCCCCTTCTGTACAGTCTTCTATACTTAGGATCGATCCAAAGTATAGGGAAATCACCGATTTCTATTCATTACATCTTTTATTCGTCGTTATAGTATAGCATTCTTTTCACTTCCCCATACTCAGCACGAGTTATGTCTTCTTTCATTGTTCATTGATCACTCTGAGGACATCGTTCGAGCTAAGTATAAGGGGATGTCGTATATATTGTACATATACTTTAGCCATAACTCATACTTTGTGTGAGTATGTTAATAATATGGCTAAAAATCTCAAAAATAAAAAAATCTCTTATATTATTTGTAAAAATTGTTTGTAAAAACCCTTGTAAAAATTATTTTTGTACAAATGATTTGTAAAATGTTTGTAAAAAGTGTTTTATTTGTAAAATGTTTGTAAATACTTTTGTATCAAAAATATGTATATAGTACAAAATTTTTGAAAAACGTTTGGAAATAAAAGTGTCCAAAAATGTGCTTCTAAATGTTTGTAAAAATATTTTGCAAAGCTTTCCTTTCGTGCACTCAAAATCTTCATATTTTGAAAATTTTTTAAAAAGAGATTTTTTACATTCGTGCTTATATATTCTTCTGAATCATGGTTGACATTTAAATAAGTCTGGAATTAAATTGAAAAATGGAGCCTGGTTAATACCTTAATCCACTCGACTTCAGAGGAACCTTATAGGATTTAGAGTTAAGACTTTTCAGGTCCATAGTGACTTAATTCTTTGAGTCCACTAGGCTATGTTCACATGTCATCTTGATGAGCCTAAGTAGAACACTTAATAACACACGCATGACTCTCAGAGACCATGGCTTTACTTGGACACGTACCTTACACGTAGCTCAACATGGATGAGGTGCTGGGGAGGCAGAATTCTTTGGCTTGGGGTAGCATATGAGGGTAGCACTACTAGTTGGAACCTCTTGTATTCCTCTAGGGAGGGATGTGCGCCTTAACCCGATCTAGTGGCATTGAGGTCTAAAGACAGGAGTATGTGGGTTGTAATAATGCTTCAAAAGAGGGATAGTCTACTAGCTCAAGAAGAAAAACACCTTATGTATATGCTGCACCATGCAGATATGTTGTACATATGCAAACAAAAATGTGCAAAATCAAGCAAAACTGCAAAAAAGGGGACGTGCCTGATTGAAAATAAAATGCCTTTTGGAGTGTATATAGTAAATAAAGCAAAGCTTTTGTATTCCATCTTCTCATCTCATCAAGCTTGCAGCGGGAGACTTGTCTACACTCGTTTAGCTCCAAGGGATACATGACTACACTGGTCATGGTCCATTCTCTTCTTTCCCCTCTTCTTGAGCTGGTTGAACTTGAACTTAGAAGGGAATACCCTGCTCCTGGAGGAAAGAGCTGCTCGACTAGGGATTAGAGTTACCTTGTTGAGGGAGATTGTTTCTTTGCCATTTTTGAAGTGGGGAGCTACATATCACTTAAACGGTACAAGGCAAGATTCATAGTTATTAGAGTTTGCGTATGCAGACTTATTCTGACCTGGTTATTGAGGAGTCCTAACTAGAGAACTGTGGAACTTGAGGGATGTTGAGTCTTAAACTTGTGTCCCAATAAGGTTCCACCAAACCAATAATCCAAAGGTCTACCTGAGCTCCATATTCCAATTTAATGAAGATAAGTTTAATAATCAACTTTGATTCCTCCTTTTTTTCTTATTCTTGTTTTCACTTCTTTTTCAAATAAGTGTTTGCTAAGGGACTAGCAATGGTAAAGTATAGGGGGATGATGCATTTACGATTCTCGTTCTTTATTATTTTATTTTAGCTCTTTCTTTTAGCAAAACCATCTATAAATACATGCAAATACAACAAATTAACAATATGCATGACTTTGTTAATAATGAATAATTAACACCTATTTTGCAAAAATATAAGAATAAAGAAAAAAAGAAAAGAATGATGTATTTAGAATAAATACATAGTGACCCAAAACCCGAGAGAAAGTCAAATTTCAACATGATCGCAAAGAAAATAAGTAGAGAGAGATCGGGGTACACTATGCATTGTATATATCACCTACACTTGTACAAATTATTTATTTATTTTTTTGACAAAATATAGTTATCTTATTCTTTTTACACACTTGTATATAGACCTAATAATACAATAAAGATAAAATGAAAATCATAAAAAAAATAAAACACATCAAACCGTTGTACAAAAGACACATGGATATACTACAAAACAACCTTAACTAATTTATGAAAGTCAAATAAAAAAAATTTTATCCCTTAAATGATTTTGTAAAAAAATAAAATATAAAATAAAAAGAATTTTTTAAAAGAATAAAATAAAAATACTTGTGCATAATTCATAGGTATATTATACATGTACATAATAATATATATTACATATAACACATTTATATTTTTCATAAAACTAATTAAAAATCATAAAAAATAGCTTAGAAATCAATAAACATTTTTTATTTTATACACTTTTTTTAAATCATTTACTATTTCCTATTGAATTTCTTTTTATTTTTGTAAATCCTGGACTCCCATTGGTCCACGTGGGATCGTTGAACTCGGTCAATGTCCCCTTCCAACCATGTCAGGTCGGGATTCCCTTTGCCAGAGCTCCTTCTCCATTTTTAAACGCCCGGACCTGAACACCTTTGGCCTTGATTTCACTGCCTGATTCCTCTCCTAGGGTCTGTGATTCTCATAGATCAATATGGAGGATAGAATCCTCTTAGGGTTGCACTCCTTTTCCGAACTTTCTAGACCCTCGAAGCATCCTATAAAAGCTCTTATCCGCCTCCAGGGCCTCCTAGCTCATTCCTCATGCCACCTTAGATCCCCAGCTACCTTCAGGAAGGTGATAGCTCCTTGGAGGCATTTTGGAGTATCGTTTGGTGGATTGCTTGAGCGCAGCTGGTCTCAACGTCGGAGAGCTACCGCGAGAAGCCTCCTCGGTCAACCATCGTCGGGTTGAGGACATAACCTTCGTCGACCTCTTCACCTGGAGCTCCTGCATTTGCCAGATTCTTCAAGAAGCGTTCATCCTCCCTGCATTTCTCTTTTCACTTCGATCTTTTCATTTGTGTCATCATACGTCCCTTTACTCCGATCAGCTGGTCAGAGCTCTATTACCCACATTCACCGGTATCGATCGAGACACCCACTCATCGTCACTCTTCTTATGAAACCTATCCCCCTAAATCCCACTCAAGGGTGTAGGATTAGGTAAGATCTCCATCCCCCACCTTCATCGGAGATCCAGTGATCCGCTCCACATCACTTATCTTACTTTTCTATGCAGTAACTCAGACCGAAGCATCGCCCCTAAGTCCATCTACCCTTTGCAGGTACCCTGTGCGCGCAAAGAAGCCCAACTGATAACCTATGCTATTCAGGCAGAGCAACTCCTGGAGGGCCAGAATCGCCACACCCATCCGATCATCCTCACCTTCATCGGAGCCGGTCATTCAACGCGGAGCATCTTCACAACCTTGTTGGATTCCTCGGATCCTTCATCGGAGCCTTGTATCTCCCTCCAAGATCAAGCGAAGTTTGCACTGCAAGAGTTCCTCTAGCACACTTTGTAGTCGCTTGATCCGGTGTTCAGCTCCAGATTTGCTCCTAGCCCTTGGTTTATGATTTATCCTGACACTCGGATTAAGTCTCTACCACATCTGCACCGCCCGACCACCACAGTCTGCATGTCGTTAGATTTGACCTTGTGTTAGATCTAGCCTCTCATTTGCGCCACCACCTCGTCCATTGGATCAGCTTTGCCGGAGACATCTGACATGTATGTTCACATGATAGTAGAACCATTAGATCGACCAGGAGTGTCCATCAAAACCATACGTCAAAGCCCCCCTCTGCATGCACCATGTGCCCCCACTTGGTATATTTCACTTTCACCCCGACGTCGTCTTTATTTCACTTTAGTCCTTTAAAAAAATATGTAGTTAAAGACATTTGCAGTTTGGACCCTATACTTTTTATATTTGCATTTTAGACTTGTCGAGTTGGAATCACGTGTCCCCCACGTGATTGTCTGAGATATTTGCAACTTTTCTCTTGCACTTTTATGATGTTAATGAATGAATGTTATGTTTTGAAATTTGCATTTATGCACCTGTGAATTTGGATCGCATGTGACGCATGCTTGGCCTAGATTAATTGCATTTTTGACCCCTACACTTTTATAGTGTATTATTGTTTGGTCCAAAAACTAAAAGTTCTTACTATTTGGTCCTTGTAAAATGTTAGCTCCTTGTCTTTTATTGGACTTAATAAACATCATTTTAACCTTAAAAAATGCATTAAAATTACCATGGGCTCCTGCTAGTGTGTAGTATTTAATCTAATTTTTAGAGGTTGATTTACTTACATTTTATATTATTAAAATTTCAAAATCTACTAAGAAAGAGCCCTATTTGACTCATAAAAATCATAAAACTTTGAAAAATGATTTAAAAACCCCACAAAAATTCATGTGATTGTCTTTTGTTGTGTTTTAACTCTAATGTATTTTTTTAAAAAAATACTTAAAAACTCTAAAAATTACAAAAAACTAAAAACTTATAAAAATCATATAAAATCAAGAAAATCCAAAAAATGTGATTTCAGTTCTTTTTTATAGCTCTTTATTTCTATTTTACCATAAAATTGTCTTTCAAGACCTTTGGGTACTTTAAGTAATTTCCATTTGTAAATTGGTCCTTATTATGCATTGTTTTGCATTGTTGGCACTGTTTGATTTTTAAAAATTCACAAAAACATTTGAAAAATTCTCTAAAAATTACCCAAAACTCCTTAAATCCCTTAAAACTCAATAATATTTTTACTTTATTTTTTTGAGTCTTTTTTGTTATTTTGAATAAATACAAAAATAGTGTTGTGTGTGCATTGCATATGTTGTGCTTGTTTTTCTTTTATTAAAAAATTTAAAATTTAAAAAACCACTAAAAATATTTTATTTTCGAAATTTGACAACTTATTTTTTTTATCGTGCTCCTTGTGTTCGACCCTGGTCCCTATACCAGGTAAATAAAATAGCAAACCGCTTAAATTTGATGGCTTGATCATATCTAATGGTTATTTTTCTTGTGACCAGTTTGATTGATTAGGGACAAGGATATTTCATATTTATTCTACATTAGTTGATCGGATTTTTGGCTCACCAACCATCAGAATGGCACCTTGTCGGGGAGCACGACTTAGTAGTTGGATTTCAGTTTTTGATTATTTTTGCATCTATCTATTATAATTGATTTCTGACATTCTTTTGTTTCACTTTTGTGTGAGGAACTACCCGAGGGATGATCCGGTTCGCTTTTGGAGGAGCTCGCATCGGAGGAAACATAGAATAGGAGAGGAGATAGTTATAATTGATAGATAAATTTTATTTTGCAAAAAACTATTATTGTAATAAGTTATACTCTTGAGACTACCTTGGACAATTGGTTTATTCGGGGTCTGTTTTGTCGAGTGTCGGTACACTCGGGGGACTTTATCGTGTTTTTCTGAGATTTTTTGCATATATCAATTTGATTTCTGAGGATTTGACCCCTAGATTTTGGACTTCTATTTTCTTGAGCTCTTAATTTATTGGGTCCAAACACCTTAATACCTTATGTGTTACTATAGAACTTAATTGGACTTAGTAAAATAAACATAAAATTTTAACTTAACTAGTTAAGAGACCACGTGTCGTGAGAAGTCACATACAGTGCTAGCAGGATCCGTTGTGGCGGGCACCGATAACTTTCAAGATCGGACAAAAGACTTTTATATGATTAGTTGACTACTTGTTCTTCATGCTAATAGAAGTTGCTCATCTTAGGGATGATTTCCTCATGCATCATATAGGTAGTTTAACTTCTATCTTTTAATTTATGCGTGGATCACCTTGCATGTAGAGTGCTGAAGTAAGGTATGAATTTCTATCTTTGCATGCATCATAGTGTTTGATAGCGCATCAGCTTTTCCGACTTCCTCCCGCAGTTTTCTTGGACTTAAATAATAAGAAAATCAGAAAATTTGTTAGGCATTGTATTCTTTCAAAAAAAATACATAAAAAGTGACATCCGATAAAATTTGGAACTAGTAAAGAAAACTTGACCTAAAATCGAACCTCGCTTAAAAATCTTCGTTTTGGGGAGAGTCTCCCCCTCCTTCTTTGATTTATCTGCAGTGAGAGAGCTATCTGCACATTAGGATAGAGCCACGCCTAAACTCTCTTTAGACTTCTACTTCTTGTGATTAGTTGTTCTCCAATGAGGACTTCACCGGGCAGTTGGTAATCGGTCTGGGACTTCCTTAGTAGAGTTGGTAGATCGGGTAGCCGGTAAAAGATCTGCAACCCATACTGGCTGGGAAAAACTAGTTTTAGAAATCTGGGACAGTCTCTTGGGAGATTTGGCTCCTAACAACTCGCTTAATTGCTATGATAGATTGAATTGTCCCTAAATAAAATTTGACAAGATTAATGATCGAGCTTTCACGATCAGCAGTTTTCATTATGTAGGTGAATTGGGGATTTGATTTCTCATCTTGTTTGCATTCCAGATCCAATGTACATAAATCCCCATATCACGATGATGGGAAGGAGGTCCATTAGGCTGCCTCTGGCAGCACCGCTTTCTAGCACTCCTCTCTGTTTACCTAAGGTGGCTTCAGAGAGCTTAGACCCGCTCTCTCAACCCAAATTCTCCACCACCCTATTCCCCCTCGACCATCCTTCTTCCACATGTGAGGTACCCATACAGAGGCCAGCACAACTATTCGTTCATTTGACAGCACCTGAGCTAGGGGTCTTTTTCCTTTGGAAAGACCGGTAAGATTGCCAACAGCGAGAACCGAACTGATGAGCAACCGCAGACTTCATCATATGTACTAGACCAGGAAGCCATCAACAATACATTGTTTGATTTCTTGAAGACCATACAGTCACAGATTTGGTACCAGAGGTATTCATGGCAGACGTGAGGAGAGAGCTCATGCAGATGAGAGATGGAAGAGAGGATCCCTAGAGACCAGTAGCCGGTGGAGAGATACCCAGATCTGAGGGTGGAGACGGATGTCTCAAGGAGCCGCAGGAGTCAGTCATACCGGAACAAACGATGAGGCAGTTGCACAACCCTGGTGCAACCCTCACCCACAGATGGATCCATCTTCCCAAGATCCTTGGTGACTTCGAGATTCGCCCCCAGAATATTCAGCTACTGCCCAAGTTTCATGTGATATCCATTGAGGAGCCCCATCTCCATATGTAGTAGTTTGAGATGATATGTAGCACCGTCCATGACAGATTTGTGGACGAGGGCACGATCAAGCTGATCACCTTCTCATTTACCTTGGTTAACAGAGCAACCTACTTGCTGAAGCACCTGGGGAAGGTAGTCACTACTTGGGAGCAGCTCCGGACCAAGTACTTAAACAAGTACTACCCACTCGGTCGGACCAATCAGCAAGAGCGATGATTAGTAACTTCACCATGATCCGAAATGAACAGTTCCATGAAGCCTGGGATCGATTTAGAGAGTTCATTGACAGGTGTCCCCACCACGAGATCAACAAGCCCAATCTCATCTAGAGTTTCTTTTATGGGCTAACACCTAAGTTGCAAGGTCTAGTGAATGCCTCGTGTGGAGGTTCCTACTTCGATAAGGACAAAGAACAGGTCTGACCATATATGAGGAGATGGTAGAAAACTACACAGTGATATCCCAGACCCGCATCTACACTCAGGGGAAGCCTCTCCCGCAAGAGGTTTCGTATCAAAGGATTGCATGTGTCCCTACCGTCCCTCCACATCTTCGTCAGCAGCAACACTCGCCGAGACTTCAGCTGCCAACATGGGCATTATCAGTTAGAAGCTAGATCGGATTGAGATTATAGAGAAGAAGCAGAGCCAAGGCATGGATAAGCTCAATAAGCTTGATGAGCTTGCCCAGACCTTGAGTGACCTGAAGACCTGAATCATATATCTCCAAGAGGCACATATAGCTTCTCAACCCTATCTCAGGTCACGGACTAATCCAAGAAGCAGCTCCTCCCAGCCCTCAACCTCATATCGATAGGTTCAGCACATCCAGATAGAACCAGTTCAGCAGCTCCTACACTACCAGCAACCACCACCATCTCCAGACACTCAGATGGTGATCTAACCATCTGATCAGCCCTTGGCAGCCCTTCTCCTGCCACACCTTGAGCAGCAGGAGTCATTGATGGAAGTCAACGAGATCTGGTACTCCTAGTACCAACCACAGGTCGGGATTCATCGTGACCATCCCAGCTTCTGATGGTCTACTGGAGGCACATCTTCCCAACAGCAGCTTCCGTCTCAGGCAGGACAGACTAACCCGTCTTAGCAGCCCCAACACTCCTACCAATATCAGTAGCATCAAGGTCCTCATCCCCACTATCAGGGACAGTAAAGGAGGAAGTTGCAGCAACCTCAATAGTACTCCAAACCTCCACCTCACTACTAGCAGCAACATACTCAGCCTCATTTCCAGCTAGGCAACCCGTCCGGTTCTCATGCACCAGTCTGTGAGATTCCAGCCCTTGATGACCTTGCTTGCTTGCTCTCTGATCAGCAGGCCTTCTTTCGATGATAAATGGATGAGTTTTGACAGAAGATGAGGGAGATAATAAAGGGCAAGGTCACCATACCTGCTCTGATCAAACCCAATCCAAATCATCTGAAGAGAAAATCTGAGCAGGTACAATTTACAAAGACCACCACTCCTAATGATATTTTGGATAATACTTCCTCTATATTTAATGTTGATTTTGTGACACTTAGGAGTAGTAGGAAGCCAGTCTTCGGTGACATGTCTGAGTGATTTCTCGATGCAGATTTCAGGGTGACAGACGAGGACAGAAGTGGTGTTGATGACACTTTTCATGATGGTAATGACAGTGGCACTGAAGACACCAAGGATGTTGATCCAGACGATGGTATTGAGGCCATCGTGTTTCCGGTTGCAAACGGTGGTGTTGAGGCCACCAAGATTCCAGATGTTAGGTCAGAGTGCGATGCTGATGTCGCAAGTTCAGATTTTGTGGGTTGTACTGATGCCACCAAGTTACCTTCTGTTGTGTTGCCTCATTTTGTACCTGAGGTCACTTATAGAAGAATACAAAAATATGAAAAAAATGGTAAAAATCAAAAATATGAATAAAGGAAAGTTTTCTGTATCTCATGTTAGTCCATCTATGTTTCTTTATGATCTTTGCATGGATTCAAGCCTTTTGAATGCACATGAACTCCTCCTCCTAACTCTCCTCTCTCTGGAGAGGGTCCCTCCATCCCCTTCCCTCAAGCACTCTGCTTAGAAAAGGGGACCAAAATAGAAAACCCAAAAAAGAAGAACTAGATAGAGTTCAACAAGCAGATGATAGCAGATTCCTTATCCAGCTGGCTTTACAGGAGGCACTAGAGCACATTCCTATCTTACAAAAGAACCTGAGAGAGAAGACCACCATCTGCAGAAAGAAGAGGAATCACAATGCAGAGATCCATGTGCTCACCTGTGCCACCTGCTTTGCCATCCAGGATCGATTGCCAGCCATGTGACCTGAGACAGGAGCTCCTTATGTCAGATGCCACATTCATGAGCAGTGGTTGGATCGTACTCTATTAGACAATGTCTCTTCGATTAACCTCCTCTCATCTACCTTACTCGATCGATTCAAGTTTGGTCCTCCGAGACAGAGCAGGACAATCCTTTAGTTTGCTAATAGATCTGTTAAGAGGCCGAAGGAGTTACTAAAGGATATTGTCATCACAATTCAGGGCCTAAAATTCTCCATGGACTTTGTTGTACTGGACATGGAGATCCTTGAATATGTGACTGATACGCCCATCATCTTAGGATGATCCTTCTTCGCCACAGCCAAGGCAGTATCTGATCAAGATAGCCGGAAGGTATACTTTCACGTCCAGGGAAAAAGTGTACAAATAAGACGATTGAGGAGACTAGAGCCAGAGATTCAGCTTTCTCAGAGAAGATGACCGATTCAGAGCAGATGACTAATGCATAGCTAAATGTCCACCAGGAGTGTGATTTAGTGATTATAGATGATAAAGCAGTTTAGGGAGATCCAACAGCATGAGGTTTAGTCACCACTCCATATACTACAGAGTTACATATTACAATTTATGAGAGTTCGGAGAGCACACTCATGGTGCAGGACACCCTAGAGGATGATGATCGTGATCAAGATATCAAGGCAGATTTTGTCTCATGTGATTCAGATTCAGATTCCTCTGACACAGACATTGTTTTTGATTGGCAGGAGTTCGATGATTATTTACTATGGCTTGTGTCCATAGAGACACAGCTAGGACGGAGAGCGGGCCAAGACAGTTGACAAATATACCAGCATGGTTGTCTTCATTAGATTTATTGATTCAACGAGAATTCTCACATATTTGGTAGCCTTCACATAGACATTTCAGAGGTCAGACTTGCCAGCTCCCAGTTGTCTAGAATTAAAGACCTTTTCTCAGAGCATGAAGTGCATATTCCTTGTGGGATGCGCCAGATATGTTTCCAATCATCATCTCAGTAGATTTGAATAAAGACTAAGAATCTCGTTTGATGGAGTTTCTTGAAAGAAATCGCAAGGCAATCAAATGGAGTGTAGCTGATCTCTAGGGGTTAAGTGCGACCCTGTGCTCCAACCACATCTATCTTGAAGAGGGCGCCAAGCCATCGCGTGAGTTCTAGTGAAGGATGAACCTGAATCTTCGAGATGTGGTCATGAAGGAAATATCAAAGTGTGGAGCACCGATTTTATCTACCCCATCTCTGACTCCAAATGGGTTAGTCCATTACATGTTGTACCTAAGAAGACGGGTATCACCACAGTTTACCCACTTCTTGGAGGGTATGTATGTACTACAGACGATTGAATCAGGCCACCAAGAAGTATCATTTCCCGCTACCATTTATTGATGAGATTATCGAGAGACTAACTGGGAAGAGTCACTACTGCTTTCTTGATGAGTACTTGGGATACAATCAGGTATCCATAGCACCCGAAGACCAAGCGAAAATGAAGTTCACATGTCCGTTTGGGACGTATGCTTTTAGACGGAAGCCCTTCAGTCTATGTAATGGCTCACCTACATTCCAAAGGTGCATGATTTCCATCTTCTCGTACATGGTGGGCGAATGTTTAGAGGTCTTCATGGATGACATTTCGATTTATGGCGATGGGTTTGATGCGTGTCTTAACTTCCTAGACCATGTACTTCAGCACTGCATTGAGGTCAACCTTGTTCTATCTTGGGAGAAGAGTCATTTCATGATGACTCAGGGGATGGTCCTTGGCCATATCATCTCCAACATGGGCATAGAGGTCGATCCGACAAAGGTGGATATCAGCAAGAGACTCAAGCCACCATCCAATTTGCGACAGTTGTGGTCTTTTTTGGGGAATGTCGATTTCTATCGAATGTTCATGCAGGACTTCAGTTGGATTGTCCAACCGCTTACTAATCCACTGACAAAAGACACTGAGTTCATTATAGATGATAAGGGTCTTGCATCATTTGAGACTCTCAAGGGATTAGTTGTTAAGTCTCCTATCCTTCAACCACCCAATTGGTCTCTCCCATTCGAGATCATGACGGATGCTTCTTATTTTACCATAGGGGTTGTGCTTGGACAGAGGAGAGATGGATTGACTTTTACCATTCGCTACGCTAATCGTACTTTGGATGCCACTCAACGGAACTATACCATGACTGAGAAGGAGATGCTAGCCTTAGTTTTTGCTTTGGATAATTTTCGATCTTACATTCTTAGATCTAGAGTGACTATCTATATAGATCGCACCGCTATCTGATACCTCATGGCAAAAGAAGGAAGCCAAAGACGAATTGACTAGATGGATCCTTCTACTCCAGGTGTTTGATATAGATATTAAGGATAAACCTGGAGTCAAGAATGTGGTGGCAGATCACCTCTCCCGATTAGATCATCTTGAGGATTCAAAGCAGACCACACCTATCACAGAGACCTTCCCAGCCAAGCGATTCTTTCTATCACCTCGCTCCCGTGGTTCGTTGACATTGTAAACTATCTTGTCGCCAAGAAAGTTCCATAAGGTTGGCCCACGCAGCGACTTTAGACCTTCCTTGTGAAGGCCAAGTCATACCATTGGGAGGATCCCACACTTTACCATGAAGGGGGGATAGTGTCTGGCATCGATGTATTCCTCAAGAGGAGCACCACAGCATCCTCACCTACTGCCACAAGCTTGAGGCAGGAGGACATCACTTAGGGAGACGGATAACACAGAAAGTTCTCCAATCCGGTCTTTGGTGTCCTACCCTCTTTAAGAATTCTGATGAATTTGTGAAGAGGTGCACTGACTGTTAGAGGATGGGAACTTATGGACAATGTGATATAATGTCGATGCATTCCATTCACTTCTGTGAGGTTTTTGACGCATGGGACATCAATTTCATGAGTTCATTCCCTAAGAGTCAGGGATTTTTTTAGTAAATTCTGCTTGTTGTTGATTATGTTAGTCATTGGGTTGAGACCATCCACGCCCGAGCCGTAGATCTTAAGACTATTTACAAATTTTTGAGGAAGAATATCATTTCAAGGTTCAAAGTACCTAGAGTCTTGATTTCATATGGGGGGATTCATTTTATCAACGATAAGGTAAGGGCCCTTGCTAACAAGTTCAACATTGACCATTGAGTTTCCACTCCATATCACCCTCAGACTAATGGTATTGCTGACGTATCAAATAGGGAGATCAACACTATACTGTAGAAGGTTGTCCACCCAAACTGAAAGGATTGGTCATAGCTTTTGTACTCAGTCCTGTGGGTTTATGGGACTTCCTTATGTTGGACATGCAAGCCCACGACGAGCCATTATGCAATAGATATTATTGCAAATATCATTCCCTGATCTGAAATGAAGATTAACTAATTTACATAATAGGTCCCTTATTACAATTTGGGTCATGTACCATGGCCATCTTAATGATCATACAGCTGTTGATTGAATTGTTAAATCATAAAGGTTGGTGCTTGGATGATTTCTAAAGAGTTAGTTTGAGGACTCATCAAGCACTGTCAAATGATTGCTAAGAGAGGATCTCAAGACTGAGAAGAGGATGGCAATCCTTTCTCTGAAGGCTAATATCTAACCAACCTCTTGATGCAGGTCCTCTTCATACGAATAGAGATTCGAAGGTGCTAGATAAGTTAGGTCAAAGGTTGGCTTAACAAGATCAAGATTACCAAAGATCTATATGATGTCACGATATAGGCAAGCATCCTGTGACCGGAGACAGATGTATTACTATATGACTAAGTATGTACATTAGGCAGACCAATAGATTCATGATCTAACTAAGATCTATAAACTAGCACGTTGATGTGCATGTAAGGGCATACGAGTAATATGATCTCTCAAAGGGATCATACAAGTTCATTATTGAACCGGAAGACATGAGCTCATTCATGAGATATTGGGAAGAATCAAATTCCATGCACGGTCATCTCTCTTTGAAAGCTTGACTGAATTTGTAGGTGTGATATATGCTTTTGGAAAGTATATGATCAACACCTGGGTATGATATATGCTTTTGGATACCAACTCCCAATAGTCAAATGAGAAACTTAATGATAAAAACCCTGAATAAAACAGTCTAAATAGATCTAAAACTTCGGGTCTACTCTGGGTCTTTCAGTATGTAGGATGTACATGTATTAGGAATACCTGAGAGTGATGTGATCATAAACGATTGTATAATCTTGTTGCTTCCATTCTAGGGAGTGATGAAACGGGTCTGAATTTTGGTGACTCCTCTCAGTAGAGAAGTGATCTGATGTTGGTCCAAATATTGGACATTGATTTGAACATGATTCAGATGCAATGAGAAGATTAGATTTGCGGTATTGATTCAATCAATCATCTATGAGAGGTTCGTAAGATTTGGATTTGAGACTTGATATTGATATTCAAGTCACTATACGCGGAACAATACAATTGCCCTGTCCTTATCTCCAAGTATCCACAGAGAAAGCGCATTATCCTTGAAATAGTTCAGGATAATTTCACTGTTGATATATGTATCCGAGCACTGAGAAATGGATAATTACACGTGATTTAGTTATCATGAATGATATAAATTTGATTTATATTATAAGGAGAGTTATCTGAGATAATTAAATATGATTTAATTATCAAAGATGTGAATAATGTGAATATGATTCATATTAGTTGGGAACATGAGAATTGAGATCCAAGATGATTAAATGTGATTTAATTGTCATGGATATGAATAATGTGGATAGCACTATCCATATTAGTCAGATATATTATAAATGTGATTTATAATATATTAGAGAGAGACTATTGTGATTTATATTTGTTAATTAATTATTAATGTGAATTGGATTCACATTGGATGATTAATTGAAAATATAACTTACATTTTGTTTTGGGATGTGAATGTTATTCATATTTTTCATATGGCATGATTGCAATATTCACAAGATAATTATGAATTATTTTTTATGAAATAATTTACAACAAATTTTTTGTAAATCTTGGAGATATCGTGAGATAATGAGATCTCATTCAATATTGAGGAGATAGACCCATTCCATCTCAAAAGGGCAGTTGTCCTCCCCTTTTTAGGGGATGTGGTCAATCTTTTCATTATCTCCAAGACTAGTCAATTGATTTGATTTGAAATTAATTTATATTTATTATCAATATATATTAATTTGAATTAAATTAATTATTGTTGTGTTTCTACATTAACATCATGGTCATTGAAAGAAACACAAATCAATCTCATCCATTGAATTTGTGTGCACATGGATTGAGATTCATGGATCCCAAAATACTAAGAAGCACCCCTTGCTCTTCATGAGATATAAGATTACTGATCTTTCTCCTTCTCACTCTACATTCCATGTCCCTCTCTCCCTTAGGTGGCCATCCTCGCTATCCCAAGATAGAAAGTCGCCATCAACGCAACATCGTCGTTATGTTGCCGGGTTGTTTGCTCATGGATCTCTGTATCCTTCTATACGCCTTGCTCGTGAAGAAGATGATGGATCTCATATGATGAGATCAGGAGATTCACCATTTGGATCATCGACATGGATTGCGAGGAGAACGCGTCTCATCGATGCGCTCGCAATCATCTGCTCCATTGATCGGACTTGAGATAGGAGGTCTTTTCATTTAGAGAATCAATTGCAACCACGCTTCAAGAGGCAAACCTAATACTTATTTGTGATTTAGATGAAACGATCTGAGAAGTGTTCTTAGATCATGTGGTTTGATCGCATTAAAAATTTTAAATACCGCTGCTTCAAGCAACTAGTGCGACTAGTCGCTCCCGATTGCATAAGATGCGATCCTCACGCTTCTGTGATTAGCTTAAGGATCTTCCCATATCTTTCACCTTGAAGACACCTTTGGGCACATCTCCCTTTTGGCTCGTTTATGGCAAGCCATGGCACTTACCAACGGAAATCAAGCATAAGTCATTATGGGCAGTTACAGAGCTACTACTGTATCCTAAGAGTAAAGGAGATCAAAGGAAAGCAGAATTGGCAGACCTGGAAGAGTTGAGAGACACAGCCTTCTCGAGTATCCTATAGTATAAGGATAGAGTGAAGATATGGCATGATTCTCATATCATGCTTAAACAGTTTAACCCGAATCAGAGAGTATGGCTATTTGGTGCTAGGTTGAGATTATTTCTAGGGAAATTACATAGAAAATGGAATGGAGCATACTTGGTCAGAAAGGTGCACGACAATGGAAGCATTGATATATCTGAGTTGTCATCTGACTCCATCTTTCAACGTAATGGCCAGCGCCTGAAGCTTATCTTGATCATGATCTGCTGATTGTTGATGTTGACACTATTCATTTTGTATGAGATGTGATCTTTGACTCACATTATTTGCATCTCATACATGATTATCGCTTCTTCTTCATAGTTGTATAGATCCAGATTGTCTATATCGTAGATTCTTTTTTTCTGATACCATTTCTTCATCTTATGATTTGGCTATACTTAGGGTACGCTTTACCCTAAGTATGGGGGTATCATACGTATGTTATTTAATTGATTTCATTACCTCTGTTTTATCGCATGTACTTCGGAATATTTTATCTTCAGTATAGGGGAGGTAATACACGTATATCCTATTCTTCGATTTTTCCCTTGTATACAGTTAGGATTACTTGATCCTAAGTATATGGGGATCACCGATCTCTATTCATTGCATTCTTTCATTAGTTACTGTAGTATAGAATTCTTTTTACTTCCCATACTTGGCATAAGTTATGCCTTCTTTCATCGCTCTTTAATCACTCTGAAGACATCGTTCAAGCTAAATATAGGGGGTGTCGTATATATTTTATATATACTTTAGCCATAACTCATACTTTGTATGTGTTAATAATAATATGGCTAAAAATCACAAAATTTAAAAAAAATCTTCACTTGCATAAATGTTTGCAAAAGCCTTTTGTAAAAATTATGTTTGTACAAACCTTTACAAAAATGTTGTTGATTATAAAATTTTCGTAAAGATATTTGCATCAAAATTATGTATATAGTACAAAATTTTTGAAAAATATTTGAAAATAAATGTTTTTAAAAATATTTTGAAAAGCTTTTCCTTATTTCTTGCATTTAAAATTTTTCATAAAAATGTGCATATTTTTTAAAAGCTTCACAAAATAGTTTGTATATACTTGTACATGTATTCTTCTGAATCATGGTTGACATTTAAACTAGTCTGGAATTAAATAGAAAAATGGAGCTTGGTTAAGACCTTAATCCTCTTAACTTTAGAGGAACTTTATAAGATTTGAGGTTAAGACTTTTCAGGTCCATAGTGACATAATTCTTTGAGTCAACTAGGCTATGTTCACATGTTATCTTGATGAGCCTAAGTAGAATACTTAACAACGCACGTATGACTCTCAGAGACAATGGCTTGACTTGGACACGCACCTTACATGTTGCTCAACACAGATGAGGTGTTGAGGAGGCAGAATCCTTTGGCTTGGGGTAGCATACGAGGGTGCTAGATGGAACCTTTCGTCTTCCTCTAGGGAGGGATGTGCGCCTCAACCTAGTCTAGTAGCATTGAGGTCTAAAGACATGAGTTTGTAGGTTGCAATAATGCTTAAAAAGAGGGATAGTCTACTATCTCAAGAAGAAAAACTCTTTATATATATGATGCACCATGTAGATTTGTTTTACATATGCACATCAAAAAAAGTGTGCAAAAATCAAGAAAATACTCCAAAAAAGAGGACAAGCCTGATTGAAGAAAAATTGCATGTTGGAGTGTATATAGTGAATAAAGAAATGCTTATGTATTCCACTGTCTCATCTCACGGAAGCTTGCAGTTGTAGACTTCGTGGGATACGTGGCTACACTAGTTAAGCTCCAAGGGATACGTGGCTACATTGGTCACGGTCCATTCTATTCTTTCCCCCTCTTCTTGAGCTAGTAGCACTTGAACTTAGAAGGGAATACCCCGCTCCTCGAGGAAAGAGCTGCTAGACTGGGGGATTAGAGTTATCTTGTTGAGGGAGGTTGTTTCTTTGCCATTTCTGAGGAGGGGAGCTACATATCACTTACACAGTACAAGTAAAGATTCATAATCATTAGAGTTTGCGTATGTAAACTTGTTTTGACATAGTTATTAAGGAGTCCTGACTATAGAATTATGGAACTTGAAGGTGAATATTATGTAGACACAATGTTTATCACAAATTTAAAATCGAACAGATAAATGATCTAACTTTTAAGATCTTAACTGTGTGAGTTGATGAATTTTGGAGTATGCGTTGTGTATTGAATTGTAAAGCTCATTTATACTTGCATACAAAGATCAAGGTTCGGGATTCAGTCTTAACAGTTCATTTTCGAAGATGTCGATGTATTGGTATTCATACCAAAACTCTATGGAATGTGCTTACACAATTGAATCCTAACCATCTTCATCTTCATTCTCATATCAGGAATATCCTCTCTAAGTCAATTCTCCCCTTGCCATCATACACTCCACCTTCATTCCACCCCACTATTGCTTCGATTGTGTATTCACGATATGAACCACTCGCAGAACCAATGTTTCATTGAATTAAAAACGTTAAATTCTGCTGCTCAAAGCAACTAATGCGACTAGTTGCTTCCGAGTATGATGTGATTCTCACACTTTTGTGATGCACTTAAGGATTTTCCCATATCATTAAAAACTCTTCTAGGTGCTCTATGTCAATGACCGTGAAGGCTACCTAGAATAGAGCACATTGGAAAGTAAAGATGGCTGAAATGGTTCCTCTTGACTGTTTTATATATCGATTACCCAATTAAAAGATCTCTCTCGACTTTCTGATTGGCCCGAGTTTGAGACTATCAAACACGGAGGTCAAGAGGATATTTGTCGACCCTTTTCTACTCGAACTCTGCTCAGCCTAACGGTCATCTTTTCAATGCTGAATTTGGTCATTTTTCGAAAAATAATATCTCGAAGCTTTTCAGTTTGTGTTATTTTTCTATGGTGACCAAAATCTGTCTTATGTTGATTTTGCTTTAAATTGCTGGTTGTATTGATGTTAATTTGAGATAATCTTTCTTTACGAATGGGTTAACATTTGTTTCAAAAAAGTTTATCTAAATGATTTTAGTCTCGTTCTCTATATCCACGTAATGTTTCTGAGCAACTTCATGTGGATTAAAAAAAGATCTGATCCAGTTTGATAATCCCATATGGTCATGAAGGGACAAATGATATGGAAATTTGATTTTTTTAAAAAAAATGTAAAACTGAACCGATTAGTAGGAAAGACGATTTCTCTATTTGGATTCGGCGTCTGCTAAAGAAGTACGTGTCTGGTAGCCTTAATTTTCAGAGGGTTATCTATATTAAGAGTAGCCTGAAAATATAAATATATATATGTGACGTAAATAAAATAAACTATCCAGAAGGTAAAATCAGAAGCATGTTTGTTAAACTGACAATAAAAGAGGTTTTGATTTCTGACGTCAACTGCATGCAAACAGAAGGGATCGATGTTTTTGGATTTGATGAGCGCTCAGAATTGATCGCACTTTTTTTGACCAAAGAAAATTAACGTGGAAAATAACAGATTATCCTATCAACGGCAATTCTAAGATGAAAAAGATATCAAAATAATCCCCCACGTCTCGTATATAATACCTTCAAATTCGATTAATCTAAACCCCAAATAATTCTCCTTAAGAGCGCTACCGCCACTGCTCTCCCGATAGCAGTGATTGTTCCCGGCGATGATGACGTTGCAGAAGGATCTTCCCGCAACCGAAGAGCGAGAGAAGGCAAGATCGTGTCGGACGAGAAAGTGCAGCCCTCTCCTCCCGAGGAGGAGATCCGATTGCTGAGCGCCGAGGAAGTAGAGCGGCACTGTCAAAAATGCAAGAGGATGTTCCACTCCAAGAAGGATCTTCACGGACACATGAAGGTACACACCAAGAGGCCCTCCGAACGTCGCAAGGATATGATAGACATTCACACGGAATCGGAAATGTCTTTCTCGAAAATGTCTTTCTCTCGATTCACACGGAATCGGAGCCAAATCAACTCAAAAGAGAATTTATCATGAGGATAATATGCTAATTCTTATTTGAATATCTACACATTTCGATCAACAAGATACAATTTTTAGGTGATTTTCGCAAATCAGCAAATCGTCCATTCGATCCATCAAATCAACATATAAATCGTATTGAGGATGAGTGTGATTCTAAAGCAGAACAAACCAAAATATCTATTTTGATTACTTGTCAGATCAAATCAAATACAAGTCTTGTGTGATTATCTTCTCAGAAATTTTAGACAGTGTAACCAATTGCAGATGGATGCAGTGAGTGGAGGGGTATCGAAAAGATGAACGGCGAAGTGCATGAGCAAGATGGATGACCAGAGGTTGGTATTAAGCATGGAATGGCGGACCTCTGATCTGATGATCGGAGGCCGAAGGTGGTATGTTACTATAATGAAATCGAAGAATAAAAATCTACAGAGATCTAATCATACCTGGATGAACGGATTGCTTGGGATGAAACTCAGAAGAGCTCTGGGTAATGGCCTCGACATGCGACAACCCTGGAGGCTTGGCACAGTGGAGCGGAGCTGCGACACCGGCGAGTGATCTCGCAAAACCCCTATCCCTTGCTCGTGCATTAGCGGAGAGGATTGCCACTCCTCTAGCGAACCTGGACGATGGACGAAGAGAGTAACGAAATTACGGATCCGTCGATTTGGGAGTTAGGGATGCCTTTATATAGGTGTGATTTCATGGGAGCCAAGGAAGTGGGTGTTGTCACTGGCGAGGTGTGGGCGCACAGTAGGACTATCAGGCAACCTAACGACCTTGTCGTTAGGCCAGAGAGAGGAGGAGGTGCAGCAGCGGGGCAAGTGAGAAAGGAATCGGGCAAGAAGAAAAATGGGAAATTAAGAGAGAGAAAGCAATAGGGGGAGAGAGAAAATTAGAAAAAATAAATTAAATAAATTAAATTAAATTGATAATTAATAACTGTTTAATTTAAGAATTAGATTAAATAATTCAATTAAGATATAATTAAATAGTTAATAACATAATTAAATGCATAATTAAGTAATTAAATAATTTATTAGAATTAAGTTTATAAATAAATAATTACTTAATATAATAAATAAATCATTTATTTTCATTTAAGAATAGAGTATTAATAATTTAAATAATGATATAAATTACAGTGCATTGTATAATATATACATGTACCAATACGGTTCCGAAATCCATATTTTACATATTAACTCTGATTTTAGCGAAATCAGTGTCATTTTGTAGATAACTAAATAAATGAATTTTAAGACTGAGTTTGCCCAATTCAGAGTCCATACGACCGAATTATAAGGTCCGAGAAATTTAACTGCTTTGTGGTCTCGGGATTTATTGGCATTTTGACTTAAATTATATTTTTGCGTTTTTATATACATTTTTAGAAGAATTTTAAAAAAGAAATTAAGTTAATCGGATTTATGATTAATTAATTAAAAATATGAAAAGTTTCTACATATAGTATATATATACGCATACAACAGGACTCAAACGCCAAAATTCACTTGTTTTATTCTAATATTTTTTTGATATTTTTAATAAAAAAATATTAAGTATAAGACGAAGTTTAAAAGTGAGTTCGCTCTGTTTGGAGTTTTGTATAAATAGTCATGAACCTCGGAACTCGACTTTTACGGTTTTTCGGTTCATTACAAGATTTTATTTTTGTACTGAATAATTCATCTGATACTTTTATAAAATAATATATCTTTGCTAAATCTTGACACTAGCAATAGTAGAAGATTATTTAGCGTTCTCGGAAGCGTCTTGAATTCAATCTTATATTGGCAGATGAAATCCAAGAGTGATTCCATCTGGTTGTTGATTAGAAGGGAGTAGTCCATGAGGACCTTCGAGGGTATCTCGTATCTAACTCTTAAAATTGCTAAGAAGCGAATATTTTCTCTGATTATATCATAGGAGATTAACATCATCCACTTATATCAGATTATCCCTCACTTTTTTATTAAATTTATGCTTGATATGCAAACTTAGATTTCTTATATATGGCTTGCAAAAATGGGTATGTCTATATTTTATAGATAGGATGTTTGATGTAAACTGCCAAAAAGCTTTTTTTGTTAGTTTATATTAAAATTAAATTTTTTTGTTAAAGGAGAGATGCCCCTAATCTCTACGAGGTTATCTTTTATTGTCAAATTGGGTATCCCTTTTTCTACTAAACTTTGCTCGGCCTAACGGTCGTCTTTTTGTTTTCTCAAGAATAAAATCTCGAAGCTTTTCATTTTTGTGTTTTTTTCTAAGGCGATCGAAATCCTCCTTAAGTTGTTTTTGCCTTAAATTGCTAGTTGTCACTACAACAAAATTGATTTATAGAACTCGTTAAAAGTGCGCCGTGAAGTCGGGGGTATGGGAGGGGCGGCGGCAGGAGCTGGAGGATGGCAGCGAAGATGGGAGGAATGAGAAATCGGAGGCGTGAAACGGTGGTTGGTTGCCGGTTAGCACCCGTGATAAGAAATCGAACTTAATAACATATTACCCTACAATCCTAATCCTAAACCGAGAACAGTGATAAGAAAACTATCGTATCATCCCCACGTCTCCTATATAATATCCTCAAATTCAGATAATCTAAACCCCAGAGTTCCACCGCCACGGCTCTGCCGATAGCATTGAGGATGACGTTGCAGACGACGCCCGAAGAGCGAGAAGAAGGCAAGATCGTGCGTGACGAGAACATGCAGCCCCCTCCTCCCGAGGAGGAGGTCTGATTGCTGAGCGCCGAGGAAGTAGAGCGGCACTGTCGAAAATGCAAGAGGACGTTCCACTCCAAGAAGGCTCTGCATGGCCACATGAAGGTACACACCAAGGGACCTTCAGAAGAATATAACAAGGATGAGATAGAAGCAGCTCGGGTGTTGATGTTCATCGCCAATGGCTACTGGCCGCCGGAGCCAGATCTGGACGAAGTGCTCGAGGTGGAAGAGAGAATGGGATCACGGACGGAAGACACAGTACGGATGAACGTGCAAAGAAGAGGAAGAAGCCTGTGAAGGACGACGTAGAAGAAGATGGGAAGAAGGTGTTCGAGTGCGATCTATGCAAGAAAAGGTTCGAGAGCCACCAGGCCTTGGGTGGCCACATGACGGCTCATAGACAGTCGGCCAAGAAGGCGAATCGCAGCAATGGCGGCATCGAGAAGAAGCACTCCGAACTAGCGTGCAAGAACAAGGAGAGGAAAGTGCTACAATTCGATCTCAACAAGATGCCTCCGGCGGAGGAGGAGGAAGACGATGTTTCGTTGTCTTATGTAGAATAATGTTAACATTCTGGAAGATCCACCATAATAAAGTTGCAGTAATTTTAATCCTGTGATCTTTACTATTTCGTTGTTGATAAATCATATAAAAAAGATTACATCTAAATATACGAAAGCTGATTGGTTTCTAATTTCGTTGTAGTCCATTGTTTAAATCTTATGTTTATCACAGCCCTGTAGATTGATTAAAACCTGTTTGATTAAATTTTTCATTTTTTCAATTGTTAACCATTCCCTTGAAATCCCGGTAACTTTACTGGTCACAATTGCTGTACTTATCATAATAATAGTTTCTCAATAAAAATTCCAAAATTTACGAGATTCGGTCACTGAAATAGAACTCTTGTGGTGTTCCAGAATGTTATAGATTTGGATATGAATTTCCGTCGTTACATGTTGGACAGAAAATATGGCAACGGAAAGTTTTTATTAAAACGAGTTGAAAATATTTTGAATTAACTTAAGATGGGAGGTATAAATACATTCATGTAAGATAATATTATTAACAATGGATAGGCTTTTAGAATTAAATATGAAATTATCAAAATATTTCATGAAAATATCTTATTGACGATCCGTAGAATCAGATTTTATAATCATGTCAACAAAAACTTTAACTTGTGATGGTTTAACTATTGTACCAAATCCATTGCAAAATGAGGTAACGAACGTATTCAACATCAATGTGTATATTGCCACTACAACAAAATGTTCCTATATTGGTGTTTTTTCTATTAAAAAACTATCATGATATTGCCCGTTATTAAAGTATATAACAAAGTTATAATTATCACGAACTTATTGTTTTTAGTTGAAACTAGCGATGGATCTCATATCCATTTCTATTTCTATATCAGTAGTGAAAATCTATATAACAATATTTAATCATTACTATTTTTCAATTTTTTACTAATAACCCCGAGTTTTGAAGTAAAAATTCGTATCGATTAGCTGATTTTTTTAAAAATAGTAACAGGTAATCATTGTGAAATGCACCATATAATAGTTGATATGACTGAATCACCAATGTGTTAGTTGTGGTCCCAACGCCGCACTTCTATAATTTTTCTATTCATCCTGAATGGGTATTGACCTTTAAACTTGGAATATTCGAGGTCTGGGGGACCATGGTAATCACGATCAGATCGTCTGCAATACTGCAGAGATTGTAGTAAATCGTGGATTACCGGCGAGCCGCTCCATCTTGATTGTGGTTCTTACAATTTGCTATTTTTGCAGGCCCCTAATGGAAATTCGTGCGAACTGCTCATTCTTGATCGAGCGGCTCGAACGGTCCATTGAATTTACAATAGATTCTGCAATACTGCAAAGGATATGCTCTCCATGGTAATCTGCAAAGCTTAAAAACATGCAACTAAATTTAGTATTAACATATTTGCCATCCAAGAAACTAGAACAAGAATGACTGACGAGGCTACCCTCGCTAGACTATCTATGTTGGCACTTAAACACAATATGCAACTCTTGGAGTATCCTTACAGCTTGGGACCCGCTTATCTTCCAATGCACAAACTACAATGAGTATTTTTCAATGTTTGACCTCACCCATTTACCAATCCAGAACATTATTCATCTCGTAAATATTTATGCCCGCGTTTTGTTGATAAAGGACATTTGTCATCCTTTAACAAATCAAATGCCCACCTTATCATTGTGGGTGACTTCAACATCCCACTATACCCCTACGAGACATCCTCCCTTCGCCCCACAATCATAGATTGTTGTTTGGTCTCAATATTATAGTTTTGTACACCTAAAAGACCCTTGTTCTAGTTTTACTTGGACGAATTACTCCTTATGTTGTTGGAATATGCTGGAACGTATTCTTATTTCCCCATCCCTACTGGATATATTCCCCTAGACCAAAATCACTATATTGCCTAAAACATTCTTTGACCACAAAGCAATGATCACTAATATTTCCTCCCTCAAACTCGTAAATGCATCTATCAAGATAGAAACCTTTTGGTTTAGCAAGCCATCCTGCTCTCAACTTATGCAAAGCTCATGGTCCACACCTATAGTAGATGTAGTTCCTTCTAGATATGGCATTTCATAGTTAAAAGATTTATGTATGAGATCATTTCGTGGAAATGAGATAACATATCTCATTTTGTCGAATACTTCGATAAACTCATGTCCAAGATCAAGACCATTGACGCCACTTGATCATGTAAAATCTAGGTAACTGGTGAACCTTAATAAGGACCTTGAATCCATCATCGCAAATGAGTTCTTAGATTGAATCAACACACAAAAGTTTGTTGCTTAGGTGTGGGGGATATAAATGCCAAACTCCTACATGTTGTCGCTTCCTCAAGGCAAAGCAGAAACCATATTGTGGCCTTCTGTGACGATCGAGGTATGCCACACACTGATTTAGACAACATTGTTCAGATAGCTAATTCTTTCTATCAAAAGTTGTACTCCACCCCAAATGACAACTACCTCTAGCACTTTTGTTCTTGATCTTTCCATATCAATAACCTAGAAGACCACGACTCTGATTACTGAATCGGAAAAATCAAGCACAATCAAAGCTTGAAGATCCATAAAGCACCAGGTCCTGACGGATGTATCCCAGAATTCTTTACGAAGTATTGGTTCTCCATTAAGAATGATTTCATAGCAATGGTATGCCGGATGTATGAGGTGGGCTTTGGCCCAAGAGAAGTGCAATTGATTAATAACTCTGTCACTATCCTCATTTACAAGAAAGGAGATCCCCATGAACTTTTGGTTCATTTATGGTTCAGTGGACTTTGTACCATCTCAACAAAACCAACTTTCACAAGTAGCTTGTCAAGGTAACATTACCAATTATAGACCCATCAATCTCATCAATATACCTCTATGTAGAACAAAACATGAATTCTACCGCATTGAAAAAGACATGGATCAAAAGCCTCTACGACGCTCTTATACCGTGTAGAAAATCAATGAGTAGTAATCGATAATTATAGAGAATAAAAGGATTTACATGAAAACCCTACTAAGATGGAAAATAAGGGGACACAATAAACCCTATTTCTCTCGAGGAAGATCAGGGAATCCCTTACTATTAATCTTAATTATCAAATAAGGGGAAATGGGTACAATACATATGGGTAGACTGTCCCTCATTAGACTCATTTATCCACTAAATTGACTCATCCTTAGTCATGATAGCATGACATTACTAGACTTTGAAGGTAAATTCTATCATTCCTTGCATTTTTTAGAGCTTAAGTTCTCAATATACCTTCATGTGTTATTCAATCAGAATCTGTCTTTATAAGTTTGTGCATATGTATGAGTATCCTTATATGATTTATCGTCAATGATATAATTTGAATATGACATTCATGCAATTTTAAGTATATAAAAATATGTAACATCGGGTTATTATCACTACACTCATTTTTTGTTGTGGCTTTAGAGGGTTATTGTGCCTTTTTTATTTTACTATAGAGAGTTGGAAGGGGATGAAAGACTAGAAATATTAGAGGGATTGAGTGTGAGAGGGAACATGTAATTATTCTGAATGAGGAGACGTGTATAACTAGGGATGGGCATTGGGATGGGCCCCGACCCAGCCCGAAGTCTGGCCCAAAAAGGCCGGCCCAGCCCAAGCCCAAAAGGACATTGGGTCAGGCCTGTGCCTAAAAAATATGCCCAAATTTTTTTGGGGTCGGGCTTGGGCTTGCATGGCCCAACCCGACCCGACCCATGGCCCGACCCGACATAGGCCCGAGTGGTAGCCCGTAGTATGGCCCGAGATTGAGCCCACGACCAGCCCAAATGTGGCCGCGGGCCTTAGTCAGGACATATGTCCCCTCCCAGTTCCCTCCCCTCACGCCAAACACAGTTGATGCCATAGGCTCCTAACCCCTCATGCACGAGAAACCCAAAACCCCAAGTTGTATTGTCCTCCAAGGCTCCAAGCTTAGTTTGTAAGGTATATCATTGTTGAAGATTTTTTTATTTTTCGATAGCAACTGAAATTTAATTATGTGGTGGTTTTAGAATGTTTGACATTGTATTGTCACTAGAACGTCATTTTTTTACAATTGAACATATTGATTTACAATTTTACAATGTTTTTTCATAAGTAATATAATATTATTCCTCATTTTATTGGTTAAATATTTTGTATCTTATATTACATGTGAGGAGGATGGTATGTTCAATCTAGGGGTTTTTTCGGGTTAGAAATCATCCATGTAGTCACATTTCTTGAAGTAGGAAAGGATTGAGTGTTGTTAAGAGGAATTCTTGGTAATTAATCATGAGGAGCTCAAGGTATGTTTGTATATGTCCGCAGAAATATGTCTAGTCTTGAAGGAAATAGGTCGGGCCTGGGCTTGGGCCGAACAATAGCAAGATTTGCAGGCCTAGGCTCGGTCCAGGGCCCGAAATAATTAGAGGGGCTTGGGCTTGGGCTTGGGCTTGGGCCCTTCAGGGCCCGGTGAAAAACCACCTAATCACTTGTCTTCTGAACCTGTAAAAGAATCAGAGAGAAAAAGTTGCGGTTGTTGTATCGACCAGATGAGTTATACCAGAAAAATTAAGGTTTACTTAATCTTCTTTTTTTATTTATACTCCTAAACTTATTGTATAGCGGTTTAGTACGGGATTGTCGAATTCAGGGAGGCAAACTGTTTTATACTTGGGAGAATCGGTAGAAAATGCTTAGGCAAAAAGGGTTCCTAATTTTTTTCTATTTTTTTAGGAGATTTTGAAGATTTTTATTTAATTTTATAAATTTTATATTGTTTTTGTAATTTTTATTATTTTATGATTTGTTTATTATTAGAAATTGTTTTTAATTTTTATTTAGTTTTATTTTATTATTTTTATGGTTTAATTTTATGTTACTGTTTTTATGAATTTTTAAAAGGTTTTTAGGCTTTTTATGGACTTTGTCTATTTTTAATGTGAAGAATGTATTTTTTAATGAAAACAGGGACGTATTTTGAATTTTTAAAGGTGAATATAATGTGGAAATATTTTTATTGTATTTTCTGTATAAAGTAGATGAAATTCCATTTAAAATGATATGTTGTGCGTTTTTAGGAGATTTTTATTGAGTTAGTTATGAATTTTTGAAGTTTTTATGAATTTTGTATTTTTTTATTGGTTTATTATTTTATTTTTTTTTGGGTTTATTATGCAAAGTATGGTAAAATATACTAAATCTAATTTTTGTGGGATTTGTTTATAGTGTATTTATCTTTTTATGTGTTTTTTTAAGTTTGTTATATTTTTATGGTGTTTTAATGATTTATTTATACTAAAAAGTATTATATTTTTTCTTTTCAAATATGAGTTTATACTGTATATAGTGTATTATACAGTATTTTTATACGTATATTGTTATTTTTTATATTTTTATTTGGTTTTATAAGGTAATGAGTTTGTATATGGGTATGATTGTATTATATATACTGCAAAGGGGTATAAATGTAATAAATGGGAAATCTGGGGGTGTATGCAAAGCGTTGAAAATTGCGGAATTTGCGGGGAGCTTTGTGCAAAAGCACCAATGAAGCATGTGGATTCCACGATTACTACTTAGTTGCTGGACTTTTAATTATTTAACCGGATGTCTAGGGGCTTCCTGTGATTAAAAATCAAATGCAGCCGAGTTGAAATTAGGGGTGCTAATTGAATCGAAACATTTGAATTCGATTAGGATTCGTTCGATAAAAATTCAAAAAAAGTTCGATTCGAAATCAAATGAATTGAATTTGAATTTAACTTGTGGATTCGATTCCTAAATGAATCGAATCTGAATTCACTTGGATTCGTTTGATAACAATTCGATTCGATACACACACATATATGATATAGTATGAGGCATTATATATATAAATAAATGTAGTATATATTTTACAAAATTCCCACAAATGATATACATTTTAATATAATAATTAATATTTTCCATGATCTTATTATGAAAATTCCATTTTTGAAATGCAAATTGCAAAATCCACATATCCCCTTTTTTAATCCCCCAAATTCTCTCCCTCATCGTCAATCACGAGAAAAAGCCCTAAATTTTGCATTTGCTTCCAACATCGTCGCCTGCAATTGTCGCTCCTGTGTGTACTCCAACGTCATCCTCTCTAGCCTCCCACAACCCGCTCCAACGTCGGCTCTAGCCTCCTGCAACCCGCTCCCGATCGCTCTCTCTAACGCTACCAACCTCCCTCTCCTGCTTGTCCGCTCCAACGTTGCCGGCTCCAACCTCCCAAAGCCCGCTCCTGCTCGATCCCGTTGTCAACGACGTCGCCCTCTCGGTCGCAAAACCCACCACAAGATAGTGTTCTCCCCATATTGTGCTCTCCCCCACTGTCAACAACGACATCGGTTCTTGACTCACCAATGTCGCGACATCTCTCCATCACTCTTGCAGCAGCTGATATCGCCACACGCACCATCGACGTTGGTTTGGAAAAATCTTTGCGGATCAATTTCAAAGAATTCTATTCTATCAAGCATACGATCTTAGTTTTTGCTCAATACATGTGACATGTTATGTCCATTAATCTAATTATAAGAAGTATACGTGTATAACTTAATCTAATTAGTGCATTCAAGTGAGACAAGTGGGAATCCTCCTAACACAAAATTGATAGAGATGTTCAAATCCAGATAGATACAAGCAATTCGATTTTTTTCACCAAAATAATAAAATGAGCAGACTAAAATATAGATTGGACAATACTGATTTCAACAAATTCTCTGTGACATGTATTTAAACTATGAATCAAATGAAGGGGCTAAAATTCGTACCTTTAATGAGAAATGGTTATCTACAAACTTATTGATTCAAAAAAAATCAATTATGTATTCTATTTTTTATTCTTCTTCATGTGCTTTTGCAAGTAGGGGAGGAGGAATTCCCCAAATAATACCATTTCTAAATTATCTTCATGATGATGAACAACTTATTTTCATCAAGACAAATAATAGAATGAAGTGATCCCTATTGGTAGAAGAAGATTTATAGTGAGAAAAGGTAGCAAGATTTCAAGGAATCTAGGCCATACACGTAAAGATGAACCAATTTTAATCATGAGTCATAGCTCATTCTCTTCACAGTTGTGCATCTTCTGTAGGCAACATAGCTTAGTTGGAATGGCACCAATGAATTGGTTAGTTCCGTTTCTAAGTATTGTGGGGAATTGTGAAAATAATTCGATATGAAATGAATCGAATTTGAATATTCAAAACTCCAAACGAATTGAATTTGATTTAGATTAGAAATTTGTTTAAAATTCGATTCGGATTCAGATTCGAAAATTTTATAATGAATTGAATCTGAATCTAGGTGGATTCGAATATATTCAATTCGATTAGCACCTCTAGTTGAAACTGCAAATGTCGTTGCACTTCAGATGCCGTTGCGCAACACGTGATCACGCTGATGGTTTGCAATGCTGTGCGCTTCAGATGTTGCTTGCGTTATGGATCATTCAGAGCTGAACGGTTGTGATCGAATTGTTTTTCTCGCACGGCGGTTGTTGGAGGAAACGACACCGGATCACGTAGCGGAGCTTTGGTGTGTCTCAATCTCAGGTGCTGTCCATGAGTGTCGAGGTCTGATCATGTAACCTCCAGGCGCTGCGGAAGCAGTTAGATGCCGAGTCTTCCTGCGATTGAATTCCCGATCTCGAGTCCTAAGATGGTGGTGTGTTCTCTCGGATAGCCTCGATCGGACCTCGCGGATTTAAATGTCTCTGTAGTCTGGAATGTAATGACAAATCTACACTGCCCTTAGATGATGTAAGTTGCATGATTCTCGCATGCAGATGTTTCTCCGGTGAATCGATGCTTGAGACGAAAATTTCCTGTCACGATGCAGGTCTCGAATGTGTCCAAATGCTCGATGGAGTCATTCTGTTCGGAATCGCTCAAGCTTGTCGTTCCTGTGAAATTAGTGATCCGACTCGAGGCCAATTCCTCGGTCTAATGTCATTGAATGAAGGGGAATGGAGGAGTTTCAGGGGATGGAAAATTAAACTCCGAAACATAGATTAGATTAGTCCCGATGGGAAACAAATGCGGATAGAAGGTGGAGACAGAGAATATGTGGATGATGATGGGAAATTAATGTGCAATTTGTTTAGCAAAAAAAGTAACAAAAAACGGACAGGATTGGAATTAGAATAGAGAGACGGAAGGGCAGAGATAGACGGAGAAGAAGAAAAAAACAAACGCAGATGAAGGATTACTAACCTGGATGGAGGAAGGAAGGAAGGTGTTGTTGTGAATCTGGGGCTCGAGCGGAGCTCCAGGAGTCGTTGCCTCGATGTGCGGCTGCGCGGAGGCTGAATCGCGGCGGAGCAGAACCTCACCGGCGACGATCACGCCCCTCCTCTCGATCTCTCCCTCGCTCAATGCCAGGGACACGAGGCTGTCACCCTCACGCCTCTCTCTTGCGAATCTTGAGAAGAAAGAGAAATAATGGTGGATAGAGAAGTTGGAGGAGGTTCGGTCCTATATATAGAGGTTGATGGTGTGGTCACCGGAGGTAGGTGACGGGAAGCACGACGGTTGAGGAACGGCGGGCCAACGGCCGGCCGTTGGAGGTGGTTGTTGGTTGGGAAGAAGGGGGTGTTGGGTGCTTGAGGAAGAAGAAGGGAGGAAGGTGACAGGGAAGAAGAGAAGAAAAGGGGAAAGCAAGAGAGTGAGGAAGAGAGAGAAATGGGAGAAAGAGGGAATAAAGAAAATAAAAATTAAATTAATTAATTAAAGTAAATAATTAATAATAATTAGATAATTAAACAATTATTAATTAAATATTAATTTCATAATTAAATAAATAAAAAATATATAATTTTTTAAGAAAGTAATTAAGTTATAATTAAGTAATTAAGTATTAATTAATCATTTAATTAATTATATAATGTAATTAATTAAATAAATAATTTAAATAAATAAATAAAATGTTATTTATTAAAAAAATATTAATGTATTAAATAATAATATAAGTTACGGATTATAGTACAATATACCAATACGGTCTCGAAAACCATGTTTTTTGCATTAACTTCGATTTTAGCGAAACTAGTGTCATTTTGTAGATAATTAAAAAATATAATTTTAGAGACCGAATTTGCTCAATTCGGAGTTCATACGGCCGAGTTATGAGGCCCGGACGAAAAAAATTGCTGCTTTGGACCTCTGGATTTTATTGGTATTTTAAGTTACTTTTATTTTTATATTTTTATATACAATTTTAGATGATTTTAAGAAAAAGAATTAAGTTAATACGATTTATGGTTATTTAATTAAAATTCCGGAAGTTTCTATATATAGTACATATGTACAATGGGTCCAAAAAGACGAAATTCGCCTGTTTTATCCGAATATTTTTCTGATATTTTTAATAAATAGTATTATGTACAAAACGGATTTTAAAAGTGAGTTTGATCATTTTGAAGTTTTCTAATAAATAAATATGAACCACGGAAATCGGCTTTTGCGGCTTTTCCGGTTCATTATGGTTATTTTATTTTTATTCCAAATATTTTTCTAATATTTTTATAAAATAATATATATGTTTATGAACAATTTTTACAAAAGAAGTGTTTTGGTTTGGAGTGGTTTTAATGATAAATAAAATAGGTAAATTATTTACATGGTGAAAAATGGGTAATTTATATTTTTTGTCTTTATTTTCTTTATATTTTTATAAGTTAGGATCCTTATCTCCCCCTACTTATTTCTTTTGTCGACCCGGTCAATATTGACATGGTCTCGGGGTTAGGATCAATCTGTATATTACATATACATCCTTCTTTTATTTTTATTTTCCTTTTTCTCTTTATTATTTTATTTTGGATAATTTAAAAGTTAATTATATAATATTAATATTTATGCTTTGAATGTTAACTAATTGGAATTAGTGGATATTTACATGTATTTTACCAAGGATTTTAGCCAAAATGAAAGAATAAATGTGATGAATCACGGATTAATCATTCCCCTATATTTTACCTTTGCTAGTCCCTTAGCAAACACTTATTCTATAAATAAGTGCAAGCAAAAAGAAAAAGAAAAGGAGAAATAACAGAACTTAGAACATGCTTGTTTCTTTAAACCGGCTTTTACTTTACCCGAAATCTGGAGCCTGGATTTAAATATTTAGATTAATAGTTTGTCGGGACTCTATTATAATTAGGATTTAAGCCTCAACAACCCTCAAGTTCCACAAATCCTTATCCAGATCCACCTTAACAGCCAGCTCAGATCTACCTATCCATCACGCAAACTTTTCAGCTTTGAAAGCAATTTGTACTATGTGTGAAACGTTTTATCTCTCCACTCTTAAAGAAGCGAAGGAATCGCCCATACAGCTACACACTCCCATTATTTTTAAGAAGCCTTATTATTAAAAATACAACAAAGTACGAGTTATAGCTTCTAAAGTTTATATAGCATATATATACGACACCCCCTATACTTAGCATGAACTATATCCTCATAGTGACCAAAGAAGCGGCAAAGGAATACATAACTCGGGATAAGTATAGATTGGTGAAAAGAATCTATACTACAATGACTCGAAGAATAACGAATGAAAAATAGAAGTCGGTCATCTCCTCTATACTTAGAATCAAATAATCCTAAGGATAGCAGACTCAAAACCGAAGATGATCGAGGTCAAGAGAATGTACACAACTCAACAGCTCGGTTTGTCCCCCCTATACTTAAGGTAAATATCCCTAAGTATAGAGACGAAGATCTAAAGATGAGGGACAAGCGAGGGAACATACGATACAAAAACCAACAACGATCAAAAGGGGAAATGAGCGAGATCATTCCCCCTATACTTAGGGTAAAGCACACCCTAAGTATAAGCAACAACAGGGGTGATCGAACAGGATGAATGAAAAATACAACGATGTCTACACCCCCCTATACTTAGGATAAATCACATCCTAAGTATAGCAAAATCTAGATGAACCTAAGGGTGTAAGACAAACAACTGAACGAATGGATAAAACATATATGTACAAAGTAGATAGTGAAAATCGGGTACGAGATGCATAGTGTGAAGAGTGAAGAGCACATCTCATACAAAATGTATCGGGGCAACTTCAATGGTCGGCGGATCGTGATCGAGAAAGGGTTTCCGTCGCTGACCATTGACTCGAAAGGTGGACTCAGAAGACAACTCAGATATGTCGATGCTACCGTTGTCGTACAACATTTTGACAATGTAGGGGCCTTTCCATTTGCTTTGGAGTTTCCCTTGAAATAATTTCAGTCTCGCATCGAATAGCCATACTTTCTGATCAGGCTCAAACTGCTTGTGGCTGATGTGAGAATCATGCCACTCTTTCATCCGCTCCTTGTAATGCAAGCTACTCGTAAACGCTTGATCTCTCAGTTCTTCCAGGATTGTCAGTTCAGTCTGCCTCTGATCTCTCGCATCATCTAGTCCAAAGATCACTTCTTTCACTGCCCAAAAGGATTTGTGCTTGATTTCCACAGGTAAGTGGCATGGCTTGCCATAAACGAGTCGAAAGGGAGATGTGCCCAATGGAGTTTTGAAGGATGTCCTATATGCCCAAAGAACCAAGTCCAATAGCTGCGACCAATCCTTTCGGTCTGGACGAACAACCTTCTGCAAAATCGTCTTAACCTCCCTATTCGAGACTTCGGCTAGACCATTCGTTTGAGGATGATACGGAGTAGCGACCCGATGATCTATGCCGAACTCGTTAGCAAGAGCCCTTACCTTGTCATTGATAAAATGGCTACCCCCGTCTGAGATCAGAACTCGAGGGACCCCGAACCGCGTAATGATGTGTTTCCTTAAAAACTTGCAAATCGTGTTTGCATCCGCGTTTCGGGCAGGAATAGCCTCTACCCAACGACTCACGTAATCTACAGCCAGAAGAATATACTCGAATCCCTGATTCTTAGGAAACGGGCCCATAAAGTCAATGCCCCATGTGTCGAAAACCTCACATAAGTGAATCGGTTGTATCGGCATCATATCTCTATGTCCGCAAGTGCCCATTTTCTGACAGTCAGTACATCTCCTTACGAATGTGTGGGCATACGCAACAAGAGTAGGCCACCAAAGATCGGACTGAAGTACCTTCTGTGTTGTCCTCTTCCCTAAATGGTGTCCTCCAGCTTCAAATTTATGACAATAAGTGAGGACACTCTGGTATTCCTCCTGAGGAATACACCGACGCCAGAAAGAATCCGCTCCTTCATGATAAAGGACCGGATCCTCCCAATGGTAAGACTTGACTTTCGCGAGGAAAGTCTCAAGCCTCTGTCTGGACCAACCTTGTGGGACTCTCTTAGCAACAAGAAAGTTTACAATGTCGGCATACCATGGCAGCGAGGCGACCGCAAGAATCGCCTCGTCGGGGAAGGTCTCTGTGATGGGTGCATCAAACTCAGAAGTCTCGGGGAGTTCTAGTCGGGAGAGGTGATCCGTCACCACATTCTTGACTCCAGGCTTACCCTTGATTTCGATGTCGAACTCCTGGAGTAGAAGGATTCATCTGGTCAGACGTGGCTTCGAATCCTTCTTATCCATTAGATATCGGATGGCAATATGATCAGTGAAAATCGTAACTTTTGAGCCTAAGATGTGGGATCTAAATTTATCTAAGGCAAATACCACGGCTAGCATTTCTTTCTCTGTAACAATGTAATTCCGCTGCGTGAATTCAAAGTCTTGCTAGCGTAGTGTATGGCATAAGACATGCCATCCCTCCTCTGTCCCAACACAGCCCCAACGACAAAATCGGAGGCATCCGTCATGATCTTGAATGGGAGAGATCAATCGGGTGGCTTAAGGACAGGAGCCTCTACAACTATGTTCTTGAGAGTCTCAAAAGACGAAAGACAATTATCATCTACGATAAACTTGGTGTCTTTAGTGAGAAGATCAGATAACGGTCGGGCAATTTTACTGAAGTCTTGAATGAACTGTCGGTAGAAACCGACATGCCCCAGAAAAGTCCGTAACTGCTTCAAGTTGGACGGTGGATTGAGCTTCATGATGATGTCCACCTTGGCTGGATCGACCTCCATACCCCTGTTGGAGATGATGTGACCAAGGACCATCCCCTGAGTCATCATGAAATGACTCTTCTCACAAGAAAGAACGAGGTTTACCTCAGTGCACCTCTGAAGCACCCGATCTAGGCTAGAAATACATGAGTCGAAATCGTCGCCGTAGACCGAAAAATCATCCATGAAGACCTCTAAAAAATCACGTACCATGTCCGCGAAGATTGAGAGCATACACCTTTGGAATGTAGCCGGAGCATTACATAATCCAAAGGGCATACGTCGGAAGGTATAAGTTCCGAACGGATAGGTAAACGTCGTCTTTTCCTGATCTTCAGGCGCGATTGCCACCTGGTTATATCCCGAGTACCCATCAAGGAAGCAATAATGGTTCTTCACGACTAACCTCTCGATAATCTAATCGACAAACGGTAGCGGGAAGTGATCCTTCTTGGTCGCCTGATTCAAACGTCTGTAGTCCACACATACGTGCCAAGAAGTCGGTACTCGGGTAGCAATCTCCTCTCCGTCCCCATTGATCATTGTAGTGATACCCGTTTTTTTAGGTACCACATGTAAAGGACTAACCCATTTTGAGTCGGAGATGGGATAGATAAAATCGGCGCTCCACCACTTGGATATTTCCTTCATAACCACCTCTGGAAGATTCGGGTTCAGCCTGCATTGAAACTCACGAGATGGCTTGGCATCATCCTCGAGAAAGATGTGATGGGAGCATAAAGTCGGACTAATCCCATGAAGATCCACTACGATCCACCTGATTGCCTTGCGATTCTTCTCAAGAATCTCCATCAAACGGGATTCCTGATCTTCGGTCTGATTGGAAGAGATGATGACCGGAAATGTTTTGGATTCTCCAGCAAGGAATCGATATTTCATTGACTGAGGTAACGGTTTAAGCTCAGGGGGAGAAGGAACAGGAAGAGTGGGTTTGACTAGGGCATGGATATAGGCTACTAGATCGGTATGCGACAGCTCAGCCTGCTCTGACTCAGAAAGATCTGGAGACTGCTTTTCTAATTGCTGACTTTGTTATACGGGCTCAGTCTCCAGGTTGGTTGTAGGCTTATCTGAAATTAGACGCAGAACATACTCATCAAAACTCTGCCAATCAAAGTCCACGTCTATATCGGAGGGATTAGATTCAGAACAACAAGATCGAAAATCTGAATGATCATCATCAGAATCGTCGACCTCAGCCTGTGACGGTGTCTGCTCTAAAACTGTGCTATCACATCGGTCTTCGCCTAGTATCTGCAACTCAGACTCTCCTGAAGGCATGACTAAAGAATGTATACTCGGTTCGGCCCAAACGGCTTCATCGTCTGTTTGCACGAAGTCACAATCTTGATGACTATCAGGTTCGTCATCAGATGCTCTCTCTGGTTCTTTATATTTAGCTTTTAGATCGTGGATCGTCTCTATATGTATACTCTCACCTTGGACGCGAAAGTACACCTTCCCTGTACCATA
Organism: Ottelia alismoides; assembly: GCA_037367405.1. Classification (NCBI taxonomy): domain Eukaryota; kingdom Viridiplantae; phylum Streptophyta; class Magnoliopsida; order Alismatales; family Hydrocharitaceae; genus Ottelia; species Ottelia alismoides. The sequence continues at coordinate 976,352 of JAZKJV010005150.1, read as the reverse complement.
ATCAGACACGGCCTTCGTTGTGGCCAGGAAAGGTCGTCCTAATATGATCGAGGTATCGGTCACACATTCAGGGGTCATCATGTCCAACACGACGAAGTCCACAGGGAATTGCAAACCCTGAATAGTAACGATAACATCTTCGATTAATCCCTTCGGTCTCTTAACCGGTCTATCAGCAAACTGTAAGACTGTTCTTCTTGGCCTAAGAGGTCCGAACTCGAACTTATCGAGTAAGGAAGAAGGAAGAAGATTAATCGATGATCCGCTATCTGAAAGAGTACGATCAAAAGTCTGATCAAGGATTTTGCATCTGACGTACGGTGCTCTCGTGTCTGATCTTTTGGCTGGGAGATGATTCTGGATGGCGTGACAAGTCTCCTTGGTCAACACATGGATTTCAGAGCAGTGATTAGATTGCCTTTTCTTTCTGCGAACGGTGGTTCGCTCTTTAAGACCTTTTTGTAGAAGAGGAATGTGTGCCAAGGCTTCCAAAAGAGCGAGATGAATAGTGAATTTATCGAGCATCTCTTTCGTCAGATCCAACATTTGATTCTTTTTGGGATTTTCCTTTTTATTGCCTTTTCCTAAGCCAAGTGCTTTGGGAAAAGGAATCTGTACATCCTCCTGGTTAGTCTATACAATCGGAGGATCGAATGAAGAAGAAGGATTAAGTGTTTTTGTAAAACAAGGATTTGCTTTCCGTGAATCATCGGAAGAAGATCCATGATCTCGAGATTGATCAATTGTCTTATTTTTATTTCTCTTTTGATTTCTTCACTTTTGTACATTTTTATAAGATTTTCTATCATCGTCACTATTTACAAAGAAAGGTAAAGCAGCTGATTCGGTATTCGGTTCTGGTTGCATCTCTTCAAATTTGGTGGTTTCAGCACCACCATCCATGTCATCAAAGAGTGCTTCAGTACCGCCATCGATGTCTTCTACTGGCTCGCTTGTATTGTCCAGAATGTCATCTTCGGGCCTAGTAGAGTCTCCGCCTAATGGCATCCTACCGCTCCTAAGAGAGATAAAATTAGTGTGATCACGAATAAGAGAGTCATCTGAGAATACCTGTGACTGGAGGGTGGACGTGATCAAATCTACCTGCTCTAACTTCCTCTTCAGATTATTCGGATTCGGCTCTATTTGAGCAGGTATGGCGGACTTCCCTTTAACTAGGTCAGTAACATAAGTCTTGAACTCGACCATTTCTCGCCTAAAAGATGCTTGTTGCAGTAATCAAGTTAGCGAGATATTCTAGAGTTGGGTTATCATGGAAGGGACCATGAGACCTGGATGAGTTGCCTCGGTGATACTAAGGCTGCTGCGGAGCTGGCTGCTGCTGTGGAGGGTAATCTTGCTGATGCTGAGGTTGGTATGTGCTCTGCCTCCACTGAGGTTGCAGGTACGGACGAGGACATGTGTGCTGCTGCTGCTCTCTGGTCTGCCCCATTGGTGCCTATGGTGGCTGCTGGGAAGATGCACCTCCTGTCGACCAACGGAAGCCAAGGTGATCACGACGGATCCCTGGTTGCTGCGGTCGATCATACCAAATCCCATTTACCTCTGTCAATGGCTCAGGCATCTCAGAATATGTTGGGGGCATGGATGCCAAGGGCTGATCACTTTGATATACCACCATCTGAGTATCGGATGGTGGTGTATGTGGGCTCTGATAATAATCTAGAGACTGGTAAGTCGGCTCAGAATGCACATGGTATATGTGATGAACTGGTGACCGCGGAAGTATGCCTCGATCTCGGCTTTTCGAGTCAGCCTGTGATCTCGAAGACTTCGCAGATTCAGTCTGAATCTCTTGAAGGCACATGATTTGTGTCTTCAGATCACTTAGATATCTCTCAAGCTCGTCGATTTTATCGAGCTTGTCTAAATTTTGGCACTTCTTATTAATTATTTCCATCCGATCCAGCTCCTGACAAATGATCCCCATATCAGTTGGTGAGGATTCGAACGGAATCGAAACCCTAGAAGGCGGATTCCCTTCTATTTGTGCCACTCGGGAATGCTGGTGATAAGTTGGTGGCTTCGTCAGATTGTATACTCGAGTCTGAGACATTGTGGTATAGTTCTCTGCCATTTTCTCATAAATAGCTCAGACTCGGTTTTCGTGCATCGAGAAGTACGATCCACCACAAGCAGCGTTTACCAGTCCCTGTAACTCCGGTGTCAGCCCGTTAAAGAAACTTTGTACAAGAGTGGGCTTAGAAAGTTTATGATGGGGACACCGGTCAATGATCTCTCTAAATCGATCCCATGCTTCGTGGAACTGCTCGTTCCCGATCATGGTGAAATTATTGATCATGGCTCTAGCAGCATTCATTCGACCGAGAGGGTAATACTTATTCAGATACGCGGTGCGTAGCTCCCCCCAGGTCGAAACATATCTCCCTAAGTGTTTCATCCAGTAGGCTGCGCGATCAACAAGGGAGAATGGAAACGTGATCAACTTCATCGTATCCTCGTTAACATGCGCATCGTGCACCGTGCTGCAGATCAGCTCGAACTCCTGAAGGTGCAGATGCGGCTCCTCAGTAGAAAGTCCGTGAAACTTGTGCAGCAGTTGGATAGTCTAAGGACGGAACTCGAAGTTCCTGTGGATGACAGGGAGACGGATCCATCGATGAGTCATAGTCGCTCCAGGGTTGTAGAGTTGTTGCATTGTGCGGTTCGGGTCCAGCGGCGGTCTCTCTGCTCTGTCTGGCTGATCCTGGTCCTCAGGTCTTGGATGATCAACTCTGGGATTCTCAGCGTCCGGATTGTTGTGTTGGGCTCGCAGCTGAGTCAGCTCGCCTCTGACATCATTCATGAGTCTACCTTGCTCCCTAATCTGATTTTGCATTGTCTCTAAGGAAGCAAGTAGACCACTGTTGATTGCAGCCTGATCAATTACAACCTAAGTGGATTGCAGTCCTTTTCCAACCATAGTCTCTGGAAAGGAAAAAGAATTTAGGTCAAGGAAGTTCAGATCAATATTCAACTGCCGAAAGATCTCAGGCTCGCGGTCAGAGTTCTTGCAAACCACAGGTGATGATGATAAAGAATGATTAAGAGAAGGAATCTGAGACGAGTTTCCAGGGTCAGAGTCACGCCTGGAAGAAGAATGTTGTTATGATTCTGGCTCAAACAGGAGGTTCTCGTGAACCAAGCCAGGAGACAGGATCACGGAAGGAGATTGATAGATCTCTGGTTCAAAGAGGGGGTTCTCTTGAACCAATCTAGATAGATGGGTACGAGTGCGTGCAAGCGGTGCCGTAAGAGTCCGCCGAAGTGATCGTCTGTCCATCATCTCTGAGAGTAAGATGACAGGTGATCGTGGAGATTAAGATCTGGAAGATATAGGACTCACACCACAAGTCAAACACAAAGCGAACCTCGAATTCAGCAACTCAACCTTGGTGATGACCGTAAGAGTTTGGTCGTTTATCTTTACGATTTTATGGTTGTTTGGCAAGCAAGTTTTCACAGATTAGCGAGATTAGATAGGTTCCCGAAACTTCTACGGTGTACTGTCCCGAGTTCTCACCAGAACTCACCTAGTCTCAGCCAGTATGGACGTAAGTGCGGATCGTTTCCGGCTACCCGTGTTACTTGAGGACGGAGCCTTACGCAGTGTCCTCTAAACCCCCCACTCTGCTAAGTAAACTCGGACCATTTCCGACTACCCGAGCGTACCCACTGAAGATAAGGTGAGTAAAGGCGTGAACTGAGTAGTATTTCGATGGAAGCACCAGACTCTGACTCTACCTTACGTGTCGTCTCTCACTCACTGATCTGGAAGCAGTATATGCGATGCAAATTCGGAGATTATTCTCCCCAAAATAAGTGAAGTCCTTACGTTTATTTTAAGGTCCAATAGAAGTTAACAACCCCTTTTTTAATTTTTGGTTTTCACTTTTTTTTGAATATTTTCAGAGAAAATGTCTAACATATTTTTATTTTTCGGGATTGACCCTAGATTCAATCACCTAGGGGTTGGAACCTAAGCAAGCATCTAATCTACGGTTACGCAAAGAAGGGGAAAACCGCATGAAATCCTAACAAGCACCTATCTCAAAAAAGTCGTGGAAAACCGTCGAGAAAAATCGCGATCGAAAGAGCCGCGGTGGGTGCCCTGCTCCCCTAGGAGTACAGCCCTGGTGAAACAGACCCCGAGATGAAGAGAGAGAGAGGTATAAATCGGGATGCTTTACGAGGTCCCTTTCTACGAAAACAAAGAAACGTACAAATGCCCTTGATTTTTTTATATTTTTACAAAAAAAATCTGCAGCTTTGCGGTTCTGCGATATGCGGCTCAATCTGTGCTGCACAAATCAGAAACAAAAAGCCGTGAAGTCATAGAAATAAGATCGCGAAACTAAATTCTAAAATCTAGTCCTAAGGTCTTCGCGATCCACCCTAGCGCTGCCTCCCCAGCAACGGCGCCATCTGAAAAATCACCTGATCACTTGTCTTCTTCTGAACATGTAAAAGAGTCAGAGAGAGATTTCGGTCGTTGTATCGACCAGGTGAATTTTACAGAAAAGATTACGGTTTAGTTAATCTCCTTTGTTTTTATTTATACTCCTAAACTTAATGTATAGCGGTTAAGCACGGGAGTGTCGAACTCAGGGAGGCAAATTGTTTGAACTATGGAAAATCGGTGAAGAAAGCTTAGGGAAAAAGGTTTCCTAATTTTTATTTAATTTTTAAAAAATTTCTGGATTTTTATTTGTATGAATTTTATATTTTTTGTAATTTTTAAGTATTTTATAATTTTTTTAATCTTAGAAAATGTTTTAATTTAATTTTTATTTGGTTTTATTTTGTTATTTTTATGGTTTAATTTTATTTCACCCTCACGCCTCTCTCTCGGGAGCTCTTGAAGAAAGAGAAATAATGGCGGATAGAGAAGTTGGAGGGGGTTCAGTCCTATATATAGAGGTTGATGGTGTGGTCACCGGAGGTAGGTGACAGGAAGCACGACGGTTGAGGAACGACCGGCCGTTGGAGGTGGTTGTTGGTTGGGAAGAAGGAGTGTTGGGTGCTTGAGGAAGAAGAAGGGAGGAAGGTGACAAGGAAGAAGAGAAGAAAAGGGGAAAGTAAGAGAGAGAAAGAGGAAGAGAGAGAAATGAGAGAAAGAGGGAATAAAGAAAATAAAATTAAATTCATTAATTAAAGTAAATAATTATTAATAATAATTAGATAATTAAATAATTATTAATTAAATATTAATTTCGTAATTAAATAAATAAGTAATATTTAAATATTATTAAGAAACTAATTAAGTAATTAATTAATTAAGTATTAAATAAATATATATATATATAATTTAATTAATTGATTAAATAATTTAAATAAATAAATAAAGTATTATTTATTAAAAAATATTAATGTATTAAATAATAATATAAGTTACGGTTTATAGTACAATATACCAATACAGCCTCGAAAACCGCGCTTTTCACATTAACTCCGATTTTAGCGAAACTAGTGTCATTTTGTAGATAATTAAAAAATATAATTTTAGAGACCGAGTTTGCTCAATTAGGAGTTCATACGGTCGAGTTATGAGACCCGGACGAAAATAGTAGCGGCTTCGGGCCTCTAGATTTTATTGGCATTTTAAGTTACTTTTATTTTTATATTTTTATATACAATTCTAGTTGATTTTAGGAAAAAGAATAAAGTTAATACAGTTTATGTTATTTAATTAAAAATTCCAGAAGTTTCTACTTATAGTACATATATACAACGGGTCCAAAAAGTCGAAACTCGCTGGTTTTATCCGAATATTTTTCTGATGTTTTTAATAAATAGTATTATGTACAAAATGGATTTTAAAAGTGAGTTTGGTCATTTTGAAGTTTTCTATAAATAAATATGAATCACGGAAGTCGGCTTTTGCGGCTTTTTCGGTTCATTACAGTTATTTTATTTTTATTCCAAAATATTTTTCTAATATTTTTATAAAATAATATATATATTTATGAACAATTTTTACAAAATAAGTATTTTAGTTTGGAGTGGTTTTGTTGATAAATAAAATAGGTAAAGTATTTACATGGTGAAAAATGGGTAATTTATATTTTTTGTCTTTATTTTCTTTATATTTTTATAAGTTAAGATCCTTATCTCCCCCTACTTATTTCTTTGTCGACCCGGTCAATATTGACCTGGTCTCAGGGTTAGGATCAGTCTGTATATTACATATACATCCTTCTTTTATTTTTATTTCCCTTTTTCTCTTTATTCTTTTATTTTGGATAATTTAAATGTTAATTATATAATATTAATATTTATGTTTTGAATGTTAATTAATTGGAATTAGTAGATATGTACATGTATTTTACCAAGGATTTTAGCCAAAATGAAAGAATAAATGCGATGAATCACGGATTCATCACCCGACCCATACCCATCCCTATGTATAACTAAGTTAATCTTTGAGCCAAGTTACTATGGTTCGATTAGTTTATTATATTTCAAACTTGGATTCACTTTGGCTTGAAAAGATGAAAATATTACTTGGATTCGGTTCGGTTAAGTCATTATTCTAGATTGCTCGATTTAAAAACAAATCTAAAGTGTACTCGTTTTATACACATTTTTGCAATGTAAAGCGTTGTTTGATAACAAACCATTAATGAATTGTGTTTAGATGATTTGATACATTCAATGTTGACAGATATTTTATATTTAATAGTTAATGAGTATTGATTGATCTTTTATAAGTTACATACGCTATGTAAATATATATTTGGGATTTTATCACTTGTGCCACTCCGAGATATCGCAATATCAGTTATACCCCTATCTTTTTGGTAATATCAATTATTCCCCTAACTTCTTACTCTGTCACCAGTTGTGCCCTTCCGTCAGATTGACCGTCAAAAAATTAAAATAACCACGGTTTATTCAAACCATGGTGTGGTTAAGAAGGGTATTATGGTCCATACACTTCTTCATCTTCTTCCTCCTCCATTTTCTCTTCTTCCTTCTCTTCATAATTTTGCCCCATGGAGGCCTTCTTCGCGCACGCCCAGAGAACCGTGCTCGCACGTATATCCCCCCGCCACTACCTCCTCCCCGCCTCCTCCCTCCCCCTACGACACCTCCCGCGCGCCAAAGGCAGCAGATTCCACGGCAGCGCCCACCGCGACGGCGCCCCCTCTCCCTCGACACTCTCGGGCTCGAGGATGGCGAGCGCGCGAGGCCGCGGAAGGCGCCGCCCTGCGCGCGACCGCCCCTCTGCAAAGCCGCACCCGTCGCGGTGCCGAAGCGCATCTCCCCCGACGCCGGCGTGCTCAAGAGAGTGATTGCCAATCGACGATAGCGGCGAAGCACGATGTCATGATCCAGTCCTATACCTGATCGGGGAAGACGTTTGAGTATCTCCTGCCTATTCTCTCGGAAATCGGTCCTCTTAGACGGCGTGTAGAAGGAGAGGAATCGGAGGATAGATCGGGAATCGAGGCAGTGATCGTTGCGTCGTCGAGAGAATTGGGAATGCAGATCGTGAGAGAGGTGGAGCGGTTGCTTCCGCCGGCGGACAGGAGATTTGTTCAGCAGCTTGTTGGTGGTGCAAACCGGTCGAGGCAGGAAGAGGCGCTTATGAAGAACAAGCCTGTGGTGGTCGTTGGGACACCGGGACGCATCGCGGAGATCTCTTCTGCGGGTAAACTGCACACAACAGGGGGTGGGGGAGGTCGGGCTGGGAGGGGGTGCGGGAGGTCGGGGCTGGGAGGGTGTGCGGGAGGTCGGGGTTGGGAGGGGGGTGCGGGAGGTCGGCGTTGGGATGGAGGTCGGGGCGGAGGGGCGGCAGGGGGTGGGGGAGGTCGGGGCAGCAGGGGGTGGGGGAGGTCAGGCTGGGAGGGGGGTGCGGGGTTGGGCGGCGCGGGGCAGGGGCGGGGGCTGCGGGCTGGAAGGAGGTGCGGAGAGCTCGAGGCGGAGCTGGGAGGTGCGGGGCAGGGGCGGGGGCAGAGAGGGAGGAGGAGGAGGTGGAGGAGGAGGAAGAAGAGGATGGGGAAGAGGAGGAAGAAGAAGATGAGGAGGAGGATGTAAAATGACCTCTTAACTTTTTTTTTAAATTATTTCCGCCTATGTCCTCAAAGTTAACGTCCGTTTGCACTGTGGATGGACGGTAACTAACCCGAGGGGCACAAGTGAAAATATAACAAGAAGTGAGGGGCACAACTGATATTACCAAAAAGATAAGGGCATAACTGATATTGCGATATCTCGGAGGGGCACAAGTGATAAAATCCCTATATATTTTACATACTCATCTTAATTTAATCGAACTTTTAAATAACCAAATCTAAACGAACCTATGCTATTCACGAATTGATCTTGAAACATGACAACTGAGAATACTTTACATCCACTACATTTCAATCCAAATTCAGAGAGGATATTGCAGATTACTGTAATTTCGTATTATTTCAAATTGCAAATTACTGTAACTTCTTATAGAAATTCAGGGAGTTCCAGAAACATTTCCATAAGAACATTTATTCCATAAAAAGAATAAAAAATGCTTTTTGAGAAACCCCTCGGACAGCTTACAGAACGCCACGAAGTAGATGTTGACGAAGTTAGATGGCATGATTGTCCTCCTCCTCCGTCTTCGGCTTCTCGTTGAAATCGAAGTCGTGCACTTTCCTCTCCTTGTTCTTGAGGGCTCGTCTGAAGTGCTTACATATGTAGCCTCCCAGTTGATTCCACGTCGGGAACACCCGCGTACAGAAGCAGCACCGGTGCTCCAGTTTGCACCACCGGAGTATTGCAAAATAGTGTTCGCCGGAAAGTGGCGGTGATGTCTTCACATGCGAGCTGCAAGAGAGAAGCATCCCCAGCCATTGACCAGACCTCCATCCAAGGGAGAAACCTCTGCCACGTGTATTGATTCTGCCCACACAATCAGGGAGCGTAGCTCAAACCTCCACCGTCAGACACGTGCATGCAATGTGTTTCTATTAAAATTGCATCCGTGCCCTTAAAGCTTCCAAGGATTTCAGAATAACCTCCGTTCATGGGCTTTTTGCAGTGACAGATTTCCGAGTTTTTTTAATCTTGAGCTCCTTTTAATTTTTTTTAAAAATCAGTTAGCCCTGGAAAGTTCAATTAATAACTTTTTCAATCATATGAAAGAGAAATATGAATTTAGAGTCATTTTGAAGCTCTTTCATGTACCTTTCATTTGATGTATAGTGTGGTGTGGATTGGTTTTAACTGGATTATTACTGATTTGTCGAAGGTAGCATTGATTACAGATTTATTAATACCTATTAAATCTAGGAAAACTGATTTTTTTGACAAATAGTCGTCTTGTAGCATTTTCTACAAGGAACTTTGGGCATCGTGATTTGTGCAATTTTTTTAATAATCCTAAACCAGAAAATCTCTTACCACGTTGGATACAAGCAACTACCAAACATCAAATAAATAGCAAATGTAATCAAACATTATGATTTCTAACACATGACATCAAAAGTGCATTGATGAAATAAGAAATTTGATTTTAGATATTCTTTAGTTGAAAGACAAAATTAGTTTCACAATGTTATAAAGCAATCCGCTCAGATTATCCTACAAATCAACAAGAATTTGTAAAATAATGTACTCCATGACACGTAGAAAACTACGAAAAAATATAATGCAAAAGGATTAATTAAAATTACCCTGTCCAAATCTGGATGTGTAAGAGCAACATGATCATTGCATGCTATACAATTCCCCAGAGCAGAGAATCTTTTTTCAATCTATTGAACGACAACTTGATCATGCAAGCTATTTCTTAAGTGCTGAAGCTCTGTGGAATATCGAAAAATATATCAAAGTTGTGTACCACTTATATTGAATATAGAACATATCTGTGGAGTAAAAAAATTGGACCAAACTGTAACATGTACATAATATCTAGTTTTGACGATTTTTGGGTTAGAAGAAATGAAAAACAAGACTTACACCAATGTAATTGCTCTTACCGACATCGGTGGACCCTTGATACTTAAATGAAATGATTTATTGAAATAATGCACCCATATTCACACAATTCAACTTTCTAGTCCTTACAAATATGACCATGGCATGAATTGGTCAGTTTTAAAGGGCATGCAATGAAAAACTTCAGCCCTTCACTTTGCCCATTATTCAATTCAATGATGCCACTAGACAATCACTGTCCTCTCAATGGACTCACTATTAATCAACTCCGAAAACACAAATTTAAAAAAATCGTAGCCTAATTCTCTATTGCACTCTCACTTTAAGCACCAACGTCATCCTAACATCTTAATATCCTAACTTTCTATGGTGTCTCATGTAAGGAACAAAATTCATAATTTTTGAATCACTTGTTAACTTATCAAACACCAGTATAATAGACAAGACCCTCTTGTCCAAAGCAAAGAAAAACAATTACACGGAACTAAACAAGTTTATAGAGTACCTTGATTAGTAGTAGTATGTGGCAACAAAAGACCATTCTTGTTTCCTGAAGTAGGTGACAATAACCAAACAAGTGTTAAATTTCTTCCAAGTTCTCTTCTTATAAGAAAAAGAAAGGAACAATCTTGGTTATCATCATCCTACCTATGCATATCCTTCCGATTATGCGTGTTCCAGCAATAGAAGTTTTCACAACAGGAATAGCATCTGCCAACTTAGATTCAAATGCACTAAAAAATAACACCAACATATTACAATCCAGTAGGCAACAATGCACAAATCTTGAAACCCAAAACCACAGTAACTTGCCTATAGAAGTTCTCTGATTTCCCAATTGGCACCAAACAGTAAGCAATTGTCAGCTTAGAGAAGACATCAACTTCACAAGAATTCTCAAATTGGATACATGATAAAAGAGCGGAGGGCATACCAATTAGTAGAAAGAAAAAATATATACCAATCTTCTAGTCAGGAAAAGGAACAAACCTAGTTCGTTATCTCTACAATCTAGACTAATAAGCAAGAGAACTAAGATCAACAAATAAGTCATGCGAAGCTAGTCATTTGTGAATCACAAGTAAATGGATACTCGCTAAGAACAACAAAATAGTACAACCACGTGGTGCCTCTTAGTTTATGTACTAAACATGTGCTTATTGATATAAAAATGAGCTAAAATAAATGAGTTTATATCATCAACATCCAGTCTCGCTACAATCAAATATCTAACACTCAAATATCTATTCAACTCGCAAACAATGCAATAGAAACAGAACCATTAGCAAGACAAATCTGAAGACCCCAGAAAAGTTCCAATAAGAAGCAAAAGGTGTAAGCTGAAGTATGCTAGGCATCCAATATCAGTGCAAAGGAGCTTTTTTTCTTCGTAAAAAAAAGAGTCAAATCGTGAGGCATTAAAAGAGAGATTAAAAACAACAACATACGAGGGGCAATGCCGAGTTCAAACTCTAGATTGTGAAGCGGTGGTGCAGATTTGTAGGGAGCGGTGGAGTCGAAAATTCTGGGTTCGGATTTCAGGATGCTTATTTTTATGGAAGTGAGATGCGCACATCTTGCGCTCTTTCTTGATTCGCACAGCTTGGAATCGACGAAAGCGACCAATTGCAACTGGGGTTGCTTATTGAGTCACAGCTCCATGAGCCAGGTTCGAGCTCGGCTCGATAAGGGCTCGTGAGTCTAGCTCATTAGGCTATTAAGTCGAGCTCGAGCCAGAATTTTGGGCTCGACCTCGAGCCAAGACTCACTCAAATGTGAGTGAAAACAAAAATAAAGAAAAGAAAAAGGAAAGACGTTAGAACAATATTGACTTTTAAACTTATCTTCATAGAAATGTAGTATGGAGCTTTGCCAGACCTTGGGATTATTCGTGTGTCGGAACCTTAATGGGAAATGGATTTAAAACCTAACAGCCTCTAAGTTCCACAAGACTCCTAGTCAGGTCTTCTCAACAGTCAGATCAGAACAATTCTACAAACACAAATTCTTATGACTATGAATCTTTACTTGTACGGTATAAGTGAAATATAGCTCCTCATCTCAAAAGTAGCAAAGAAACAACATCTCTCAACAAGGTAACTCTAATCCCCCAGTCTAGCAACTCTTTCCTCGAAGAGCGGGGATATTTCCTTCTAAGTTTGAGTACAACCAACTCAAGAAGAGGGGATGGAGAAGAGAATGGATGGTAACCAGTGTAGCTACCTATCCTTGGATGCATGACCAGTGTAGCCAAGTCATCTGCTGCAAGCTTACAAACAATTGACTTTGAAGCTCTTATTCTTTTTTTCACTTGTATATACACTCCGGCGTGTATTTTACTTTTCAATCAGACCTGTCCAGTTTTGGATATTCTGCATTTTTTCTTCTTTTTTTAAAAAAATATATACAATATGCAGCATGCACATAAGGAATTTTTTCTCTTGAGCCAGTAGACTATCCCTTTTTTGAAGCATTATTGCAACCCCACAGCATCCTGTATTTAGACCTCAACATCGCCAAACCAGGTTAAGATGCACTTCCCTCCCTAGAGGAGGACGAGAGGTTCTGCCTAGATGTACTACCCTCGTATGCTACCCCAAGCCAAAAGATCCTCCCCCCTCACTACCTCCAAGCCAAAAGATCCTCCCCCCTCACTACCTCCTCCATGAAGAACTACGTGTATAGTGCTTGTCCAAGGTAAGCCACGGTTTAAAAGAATTATGTGTGTGTGTTGTTAAATATTCTACTTAGGTTTATCAAGATGACATGTCAACATAGTCTCATGGACTCAAAGAATTAAGTCACTAGGACCTGAAAAGTATTAACTCCAATCTCATAAGGCTCCTCTGAAATTAAGTGGATTAAGGTCCAACTAAGCTCCATTCTTCAAATTTATTCCAAACGTAGTTTAAATGTCAATACTATCCTGAAAAATGCACAAGCAAATGCAAGAAATATGTGCAATGTAAAGAAAAGAAAGTAAAATCATTTTGTGAAATAATTTTTCTAATTTTGAACTTTTTATAGATTTTTCAAAAATGATGTACATGCAAATAGAGTTTTTTTACAAATATTTAGTAATATATAAAAGTACATAATATTTTTAATAATTGTTAGGGATGAGATACATATTTGCACAAGAGTGAGTCAATTATTTATAAGAATCTGGTGAAAGGATATACAACTTGAGTAATTTATATAGGTATATATACAGTTGGAATTTTTTGTGATGCATATATTCCTCAAATTTATTTGAAGATAATTTTACAAATAATTTTGAAAATTATAGTCCAAAATATTTTCTCAAACAATTTTACAATCATTTGAAAACAATTTTGTAAATATTTTTCAAACAGTATATATAGATTTTCAAAATAATTTTTCAACCATTTTTCAAAATATTTGCAAATAGTTTCACAAAATAATTTTATTTCACACAAAGAAGAAAGATTTTTACAAGCCAAAATATTTTTACAAAGGTTGAAAATATTTTTAAAATATTTTTCAAATAGTTTTCAAAAGATTTTTCAAATAGATTTTCATATGACTTTTAAAATATTTTCAAAATATTTTAACCTGCCTTATTAATCAGTATATACAAAAAGAATTTTAAGCAAATTTCTGCATCTTTTTCTTAGTTTTTCTTACCAGTAGTTATACAATATTTTACCCATACTAAAAATATGAAAGTACGATTTATGACTAATGTATACATACAATATATATGACACCCCTTATACTTAGCTCGAAGTATGTCCTCATGGTGATCAAAGAGCTACAAAGGAAGACATACTCGTGCTAGGTATAGAAATGTGAAAGAATACTATATTACAACGACGAATTAAAGAATAAGATCAATAGAAGTCGGTGATCCCCCTATACTTAGAATCAAGTAATCCTAAGTATAGAAGATTATACACAAGGGGAAAACCGAGGAGAAGGATACACAGAGTCTACCTCACCTATATTTAGGGTAAAATATCCCTAATTATAGGCAACAAAATATAGGTAAAAAGAATCAGGTATATAATCACAAGTCTGACAACCCCATACTGAAGGTAAAGTACACCCTAAGTATGGAATAATCATGAAATGGAGATGGGGTATGAGAAAGAATGTCTAATATGGACAGATGGATCTACACAACTGTAAACAATGCTGAGGTGCTTATCAACAAGCGCTACAATTTACGCCCCTAGCTGGGCGCAAAAGTTAGGATAACGTCGTATCGAGGTTTAGGACGGTATCTGTGAGGCGAATATCGTACTGTTGTGGTAGTCTCGATGAGAGAATAATAATGAAATCAACAGAGTAAGCTATGACACCTAGGTAAACAATCAAGCAGGTGTTTTCTACCGGGTAAAGATATGGGATGATGAAATCGGGCTCTGGTAGCACAAAAAAAATCCTCGGCTCAAGGTCTGAATGGAGTGAAAGGGCAGAGTTGAAGAAGTCGAACGTGGAGAAGGAAGGATCTATCAGGGAATTCTCCACGTCAATCACCATCACGAATAGATAAGGAAGATCAAGATTCGGAGACTCATTAAAAATGTTGATACCTGATGCATGTAATGTAGAGAAATCAGTGAAATCATCGAATACCTCAAATATCGGGTCATCCTTGCGAGGGTCGTCGAGGAGAGAAAAATCAAAGTCATGATCATAAATATCATAAGACTCAGTCTCGTGATCCGACAGATCGGATGAACTCCCAGAAAGTGAAACCGAGTACACAGGGTCTGTGACATCCTCCTGCAGATAACCCTCGGAGAGTAATGCCAAATCAGAATCGAACTGGGGATCTATGCTGCCAAATATCAGGTCCTCCAAAAATTTATCGACCTCATCAAATGGGAGGACACATGGCTCAAAGAAGGGACTATCTATGTCTGTCAAATCAAAAATAGGTCCCTCATCAAGCTCTCTAGGCTGAGATGTATCTAAATGTATCTCTGAATCTGAGAAGATCTTTTGAAGAAAGGACATTGAGTGAACTAGACATGGACACTGAAATGAATCAAAGGATAGTTGAGATGTGGGCTCCTCCTCTATTTCTTGGGATACTAGCAGATCTAGAATCCAAGAATCTTCAACGTGAAAGTGCGGGACTGGCTCAAAATCTGGTTGTAAAACCAAGGGGGACTTGACCAATGTCCAGCTCTGGGAACTCATAATGGTAGTCAATACGTCCATCAAATGAAATGTATTAGCATCCATATCCTCGGATTGGTGTGTGATGTCTAAATCAGCATGAAGTGCCACAACACTCAACTGGTGTCATCTCTCCTCATGTATTGCCCCGAATAAATCATCTCGTGAATATGAAGTTTCTGAATGTGTTCTTAAGATGGTTTCAAATAAATCCATGTCAGGAATGTGGTGTGAACGACCACACAAGGTAATGACATGCAATCTGCTCTGCGGTCATCCCCCTCATGGTGATCTGGACAAGGTCGGTCATCAAAAATCCATGATCCGGAAATCACCTCAAAAGGTCAAGTAACCTCAACCATGAATCTCTTAATGGCTCATGGGGGTCTAATGAAAATCACGAATACAATATCGCATCAACTCTGCTCTGCGATGGGAGTAAAATCTCTGTAAGAACAATAATCGTAAATCTCCCCACGTAGCAATCTTCCTCTCCAACTCTCTATGCCATCTCAAAGCTTTAGTCTGAAGTGAGAAAGGGAAGGTCATCAGCATCAGTTCCTCATAAGTGATCTCTAAGTATGCTTGTGATCCACAAAAACCCTCAAACTCAGATATATAAATATATGGCTCCTCATTCACTCCGCCTGAAAATTTTGGCAGTGGCTTAATGAACTCTAAATCCATAATGAAGAAACTCAATGTATAAGCGGAGTGTGCTTCCTGATCTGTGTACTCATCCATCATCCCAGGATAAAAGTCATCTATAGCTTGCAACTGGTCCATGTGATCTCCTATGGAATGCACTCTCATCTCAGCAATGAAATCGCCCGGGTCTCGTATTTGGTCAATCTGTCTCCAAGGGAGTCAAGCACAACATGTCCCAAATGAGACAGTGGGAATGGGGAGGGAGAAGAGGGATGTCGGTCGGAGTTCCGACTTCCCAAGAGTGGGGCGGGAATGATGGGTATGAAATGAAGAAGCTGTAAAATCCGGCTGAAATGGAGTATGGCCCATCATGACGAGAGGAAATGAAGGGAGGGTGGGTGGGATAGAAAGTGACTACTAATGATAGAAAAAAGATAAATGTAACTAACTCACACTAAAGACATCCAAACATAAAGCAAACCCTCAGTTCACCAACTCAACACAAATCTTACCGCTAGATTTCCATCTTTATCTTTTTAATTGTAGAGTTTCGTGATCAGACAAAAGTTGTACAAACACTTAGGAGGCTTTAATAGGATTTGGACACTACTCCTTAGTGTGTACAGGAGTAATGAAAAGCACAAACAATAAGAGGATTGCTCTCCCAAAACAATGATGAATCAATTACGTTTAATTTTAAAAGTCAAGTTCAATTAGAAGTCCCAATTTTTAATTTTTTTGATTTTCAGTTTTTGGATTTTTTTTAAATAATACCTAACAAGCTTTCTAATTTCTTATTTGATTAATTTGAGTAAAAAATCGGGGGAAAAGTCGAAAAAGCTGATGCACGGTCAAACAAATGACGCATGCGGAGATATAAATGCGTACCTTATTCCAGCACTCTACATGCAATATGATCCGTGCATAAAATTAAATACTGAAAGTAAACTAACTATATGATGTACGAGGAAATCGGCCTTAAATGAACATCATCTATTGATCGTGAAGAATAACAGTTAGCTAATCGAATCGAGTCTGGAGCCCGATCTTGGGAGTCACTCGGTGCCCGCCATAATGGGTCCTGCTAGCGTTGTATGTGACTCCTCACGGCACGTGGTCTCAAATCCAATTAGGCTAACTTATTCAATTTAATTTTTAGCAAGGTCCAATTACGTTCTATAGGAACAGATAAGCAATTAAGTGTTGGGCCATAGCTAGTTACGTCATAATCAACAAAAAATCCTACGTCTAGGGGCTAAATCCACGAAAATCAGATAGAAAGTTATGGCAGTGAAATCAAAAATGCGAAAAGTGGTGAGGTCCCCCAAGTGCACCGGTACTTGACGAAATAGACCCCGAATAATGTCCAAGTCCCACTACAGTTCACAGTCTAAATTATTACAACAATAATCCAAATGTTCTCTAAATTACAAATAACTATCTTCTTCTCTTCCCTGCTCTTCCTCCTGCGCAAGTCCTCCAAAAAGAATCCAAGTACTCTCCAAGCGGTTCCTCGCACAAAAATCAAAGCAGACGATGGAAAGAAAACAATTATAGTAAGAGAAAATCAAACAATTATAGTAAGAGAAAATCAAGCAATGAAAAACAAGCGGTCTTCGCTATTAAATTTACTTGGTATAGCGACCAGGGTCGAACACAAGGAGCACGATTTAAAAACTAAGTAGTCAAATTTCAAAAATGAGATTTTTAGTGGTTTTTTATTTTTCAATTTTTTTTATTTTCAAATAAAGCACAAATCACAACTAGATAAAAAATAAATGCACGCACACTCTTTTTGTATTTTTCAGAATATCCAAAAATGATTAGAAAATTACAGAAAAATGTTTTTGTTTTTACATATTTTAAAATATTTTTGGCATTTTTTCAATTTTTCTAATATTTTTTGTGATTTTATAAAAATCAAACAGTGGAAATAACAGTGAACAGTGCACATACAAGAGTATTTTGTAACTTTCAAATACTTCAAGTGCCCAAAACTCTTGAAAGTATTTTTATGCTAAAACATAAACAATTATCTACACATAGAGATTAAAATCAGTTTTTTGGATTTTTAAAATTTTCAATATTTTTTAAGATTTTTAGTTTTTCACATTTTTTATTTTTATAAATGATCAATGCACGAAAATTTGATAGAAATTAAAAGCAATAAAATAGTCCTACAGTAATTGTTTTGGAATTTTCAGGAAAATGTTCGAAATTTCATGATTTTTCTAAGTTCGAGCAGACAAAAAGAAACTTTTTTGATTTTTTAAAAATACAATATATCAACAAAATGTGATGAAATTTTTATACAATGAAGAGCAAGACAACAGGAATATTCACTATTTTTTGGGGGGAATTTTTAGAGCCCAAATAGCTTTATTTCATTAAGAAGAAGATGCAAATAAACAGCCTAGACACACAGGGACTAAAGTGCACATATTAAAAGTTTCTGCCTGTAAAATTAATAAAAATAAAATATGGAGTCAGAGTCGCAATTTACCTAGTAAACATGTGTGCTGCACGTTAGGGGCTACTTTGCAATCTTTCTACAATTTTTATTTTAAAATCCGCCCAACTTTAGATCTTCCTGTGATCTTTCGTTTCCAAACAGGGGGAGCCGCCGCAAGGTTCTTCAAGAGAAGGGAGGCCGATGGGGGCTGCGGCTGGCAGATGCACCTCGCGGGTGGAGGCAGCGGCTACTGCAGTCGAGCGAAGTATGCGCGAGGCGACGAGGGCGTCCGGTGAAGTCGGCTGGAGGGCTCGGGAGCACTGGCCGCCTGTGGCAGAGCGCTGCTGAAGGGTGCGATCGTGGGAGCACTGGCCGCCTGTGTCGGCTCTTGCGGTGGAGGAGATGGGGCCGCGCGGGGCACAACCGCGGGGGTGCCGGAGAGCGGAAGGCCTCCGCTGGGGTCAGCGTTGCTTGGGAGGTGCGTCAAGGAGACGGGCAGCAACAAGCGGAGGAGGGGCGTGGGCCGGTGGTGGCTTGTTGCGGTGCGGCGGTCGGCCGCCGCACGACTGAGGGCACGGCCGCTGGCTCACGGTGTCGGTTCTAGGCGGTGGGTGTAGAAGCAAACGCCGACCTGCAGTTGTTCCTTTTTTTAATTCTTTTATTCTTTTTTTAAAAAATGTAAACTGTACGCTGGAAAGGAAAAAAATTAATTTAATTTTTTAGTTTTTTTATTATTTTTAAAATTTTCCTACAATATAAACATGAGAGAAAGGAGAAAAACAATTATGTGTTTCTTTATTTATCTAATTTATTTATAAACAAAATAGGAGGCGTGAATGGGGATCCGACGAAAAGCGAGGAAATGATCCAAAGATCTGACCACCGTGTGTGGTCGGATGTGAAAGGTTGTGAAAGATAGAACGACAACGTACGTGGATCAAAAAAATGAGGTGAAATCGGATTTGGATGACAAGTGTGATATGGGTTTTTTTTTAGATTTTAAGATTTAAAGATCAATCACGAAACAAAAAATAAATCTATGATTTATCTAAAAATGACGAGAAAGAAAATTGGATCTCACCTCGGGATCAGCTACGCCGTGATGGCCTCGACGAGGGCCGACTCGCTGTCACCGGACGGCTCGGAGGCTGGACACCCCTCTTCGACAAGATCGCTCTCGGAGATCGGGCTCCTTTCCACTAAAGATTGATCAAAGAATGAATGAGGGAGGAATGAGCCAATAAAAAGAGAAGAAAAAATAAAAAGAAGGTATATACACTTAAAGAATGTACTTAGTGGTGGAATTAATAAAATAATCGAATTAATTAATTAATTACGAATTCTGAAATTAAATTAAATAAAATAATTAATTAATTTACAAAAATTAATTGCCTACCTTAATGATGGTTATTAATGGTATAGAATAATATCTTATATACAAGGCATGTTTTCAAATCTAACTATATGAATAAATTAAATAATTAATTAACTAATTACAATTTTAAATTAAATTAAATTAATTAATTAATGTTAGATATTTATTTTTTTGTGATTTATATGTAAGGAAATTAGTTGTATACAAATATTATGTACATATAATACAATGTACACATGTACAAATAAGGAAAGTATTTTTAAATAATTTTTAAATTTTATTATTTTATTATTTTTTATTTTTAATAATGAAGATAATATTTACAATTATGTACATTTTGTATAAAAAATATATATGAATATATATATATATATACAAATATGTATGTGGTACTTCACAAACCACCCAAAAAATCGACTTTTCAACTATAACTCCAAAAATTATGAAATCACAACCATTTGAAAGATAATTTACTTTAGACTATAATGGGAGTTAGCTTAATTCAGCTTGACTCTTTCTGGAGCTGGAATTTCTCTTTCAGTTATCGCTTTCCGGCTTTTTCTGAGTGTGATTATTTGTAATCTGTACATTATTTTATTTCGCAATTATTTTTATTGTTTACAAAAATTTTTATTTACAACTTTTGTTTACAAAAATATTTAATTTGAAGCCAATTTATGTACAAATAAAATATAGTACAAGTTTTATACAAATATACAAGGAATCTATGTACAAATTATTTTTGGATTTTTAAATGAAAGACCTTATCTCCCACAACTTTATTCACGATCGACCAGGTCAAGTCTTGACCTTCTCTTGGGGTTCGAGTCAGTTTGCATTTATTCCATAAATACATCCTTCATTTTTCTTTTCTTTTTCTTTTCTTCTTTATTCTTTTATTTAAGTATAAAAAGTGTTAAAAATGCATATTTAAAAAATGCATGCAGAATGGTAATTTCATGGAATTAGTGGCTATTTATAGGGGTTTGACCAAGGAAATGAAGTTAAAATAAAAGAATAAAGACGATGAATGTGATTCATCAATTGGATAACAAATAAGGGGTTTGATAAAGAATATATATAAATATATTATTTATATATTTATATATAATTCAAACAAAATAAAATTAGCCCTTTGCAATTTTCCCGCCACTAACTTTGACCCTCCCACGATTCATGAGTCATGACTCAATTCTCAAATCCAATTCCTGCCCACACATCCCCCCCTGCCTTCGCATTAGAAAATTAGTAATTTTTTATAAGCAAATATAATGTTACAATATATTACAATTAAGATTTTATACACAACTTGGATAGTGGTCTACTGGTAAGAAACAAAGTCTTTGGTAGAGCGGGTTTCGAACTCAAACCTGCACAAAACACTTTTCCACTCAAAAGTACTCATTTCCTTAACGAGCTCGACTTGGGCTCAAGCCCAGACCGGGCACGATAAGGAGCTCGGACTTGATAAGGGGCTCAACTCGAGCCTTATCGAGCCTGAGTCAGCTCGATAAGGGCTCGAGCTTGTCGAGCCCAAGCTCGAGCCCAGCTGGGCTTATCGAGCCCGAGCTCGAGCCAGGGGCTGGCTCGGCTCTTTGGGCTCGATAGCCAGCCCAAATTGCAATAGTCGTTATTCTTTCTTAGAGTCAATATGTCCAAAGGGAAAAAAACAAAATAGATGCCTTCGAATTTAAATGCACATAATAAAAATTGTAAATGAGGTGTGCTCCTGGTAGTTGATCCAGATAAAAATATAATATAAATAAATATATGTGGGTTAAAGGAATGTACTTCCTAGGAGCGTGCAAAAGCATGCTCCCACCCATTCCCTCCTTTCTCTTTTTGCATATGAAACCTTGAGGGTATTTACTTAGACTCATAAGTTGTGTTTCAAATTTTATATAAAATAGAAATTCCTGATATATCCATCTGTAAGAGGTCAATATCAATAATGTAAGGACCATTAGTTTTGATAGATATGTTAGAAGTCTCGAAGTAAGTTAAATTTAGAATGACATTATGCTGGTATATAGCGATCTAAATCCTACTAGATTGCATTTCAAAAAAAACATAATAAAATGGAGAAAATAGGGTAAGAGCATGTAAGTTGTATATTTCTAGGGAACATGCTCTTGTTTACACATGCATACCTACATGTATGTATGTATGTGTGTATGTATGTATGTATGTATGTATGTATGTATGTATGTATGTATGTATGTATGTATGTATGTATGTATGTATGTATATAGGAGAAACTCCATATAGGATACGATCTTTCTGAGTTTAGGAAGGCAACCTCCGTGTGAGTTTGTGATGAATCTGTGATTCATCGTCTTTATTCTTTTATTTTGGCTAAAATCCTTGGTAAAATACATGTACGTAATCACTAATTTCAAATAATTATCACTCTAATCACAAATATTAATATTATGTATTTAACACTTATTTTATCCAAATAAAAGAATAAAGATAAAAAGATAAAATAAAACAAAAGAAGGATGGATATATAAAATATATATAGACTGATCCTAAACCCGAGACCATGTCAATATTGACTTAGTCGACAAAATAAATAAGGGGAGATAAGGATCTTAACTTATAAAAATATCAAGAAATTAAGACCAAAAGTATAATTTACCCATTTTACACAATGTAAATAATTCATCTATTTTATTTATCACCAAGAAGATCTCAAATCAAATCACATATTTTGTAAAAATTGTTTACAAAAAATATATTATTTTATAAAAATATTAGAAAAATAATTCAATAAAAAAATAATTAACAACAATGAACCATAAAAGTCACAAAAGCTGACTTATAAGGTTGATAACTATTTATAGAAAACTCCAAACAGACCAAAATCACTTTTAGAATATGTTTTATACTTAGTACTATTTATTAAAAATATTAAAAAAATATTATAATAAATCGAGTGAGCTTTGACGTTTTGGACCCGTTGTATACATGTACAATATGTCGAAACTTCTCAAATTTTTAATTAATTAACCGTAAACCAGATTGACTTAATTTCTTTTCCTAAAATCATATATATATATATATATATATAATTAAGCTAAAATACTAATAAAATCCAAAGGCTCGAATACACTACCTAAATTTTCCGGGCATAAATTTTCCGGGCAACAGATCTAGAATTCTGATATCTCGCCGCAGCTCCCGTTTTTCATTGCCTCCAGCTGATACAAAAGGGTAAGGAACAAGACCTATTTCTAGAATCACTAAGAACCACACGATCAGATCTGATCGTGCAGCTCGAATTCAGCCACAAGTTGAGCTAGACGTGCACTGTCCCATCAGTGTGCATGTGGAGATATTTTGAGTTAAATTGCAGTCATATCCCTCGACGTTTCCATTACTCCATGCTGGTCCCACCTCAAAAAAGGAGAGGTTGAATATTCTTCGGGTGATTTGCAACTTAACCTCCAACTTGTTGCCTATTTCAAACAGGTCCTGATACAGAAGCACCACGTGATAGAACACTTGTATTAGTGGTGTTTTTACGCATACACAACCAGTTTCCAGAATAATAGCATTCGTATCCCTATCACAGTATATATTAGACTAAACTAAACGTCTATAATACATAACAAATAAAACTACAAATATAAAAAGACAATAAAAAACATATTAATATTGTATTTCATTATATTCAATATAAAATCATTTAAAAAAATATTTTCTACCATTAATAATTCATTTAAATATAAAAAATAGCAACATTAAAACACATAAAAATATAAAAATCCTTTAAAAATATAATCATAATTACCCATATCATGTTTTACCATATTTTGCATAATAAACCCAAAATATAATAAAAAGTGAATATTAAAACCAATAAAAAATTAAAAGACACAAAAAATTCGAAAAATCATAACTATATCACAAGAAATTGTATAAAAATGCATAATACATCATTGGAAAGATATTTTCAGCTAATTTCTAATAAAAATAAAATAAAAATATTTTCTTACTGTTTTCAACTTTAAAAATTCAAAATACGTCACAATTTCAAATATACACTCACTTTTTCACCTTAAAAATAAGCCAAACTCATAAGAATCCTAAAAGTATCTTAAAACTTCATAAAACAGAAAATAAAAAAAATAAAATCATAAAAATAATAAAATAAAAATTACAAAATATTTTCTAAAATCATAAAAAATCATAAAACACCTTAAAATTCACAAAAACAATATTAAATTCAGAAAAATCCTTAAAAATGAAATAAAAATTAGGAACCTTTTAAACCTTTGTTTCTATAGTTTAGCCCTAGTTTTCCAACAGTTTGCCTCCCTGAGTTCGACACTCACATGCTTAAATATTATATACTTAAGTTTAGGAGTATAAATAAAATAAAAAGATTGACTAAACCTTAATCTTTTCTGACAAAACTCACATGGTCGATACAATGACCGCGAAATCTTCTATTTTCTCTTTGCAGGAATAAAGAAGCTGATCAGGTGTGGTTTATCAGCCCTTCACAAGATGGGGGAGGGGATTGTGAATAACAATTATCCGATAACAATATATAAATGAAAAAAAATTCACAAATCATAGAGAAAGAATATCAAATCACAAATTGCACAATGATTTTTACGTGGGAACCCAAGCAAGTGAAAACCATAATCGAAAATCATGTTTTAGGATTTCCCCCTTCACTTTCTCGACGAAGCATGTTTTCACTATTTCAGTGCCAATTTAAACTGAGGGTAGCACAACCTCTCGTACAATCTATACTCTTCCTTGGACAACTTCTAGAGGAAGATTTTGTCTCTCACAGAGAAAGGAATTCCCATCTCAGATACCTAAACAAAAAATGCTAAACAATATATTTAAACAATGAAACTTGAATTCATAAGCTTATAGACTTTAAATGCAAAATATGCTCAAGAATGATGATGATGATCACAATAAAGCACACGAATCAAAAACAACTTCAGTAACAAAAAGCTTTGGATTGAAGAAAGCTCAAGAGCATAAAAACGATGTAAAAAAATCGAATATCACACTAAATGATCACTCTTTCTTTTCTTTTGAGAGTAGAAGATGTCTCTTGGTTGTGTATCTTAAAGAATGAGATATAGGATCCCTTATATAAGGTTGACCTCAAAAGAACCGTTGGTGTCTGAAAATGGAATGTCCAAAATTTTGGTTACCAAAACCCATGAAATGATTCATCATAGAAATAAAGTGATTGATCATGTCATTAAAGTAATCGATCATATTTGAATATTGGTCTGAAATACAAAAAATGATTGATCGTGGTCAAAAGGATGGTCGATCAAGATTGATCGATCATGAGAAACAATACGGTCGATCATAGGTAATCGATTAAAGATGTCAAGATGATCGATCATATGTCCAAAATAGAATTTCTGAAATTGACGATTCTAACATAAGTTTGCTTTCTAATCAAGAATATGCAAAAAATATATGACTATTTTTAGAATATAAAATAAAAACTATGTTATATGTCACATCATAATATGAAGTCTTCAAAACTTGAGCTTTTGGAATTGAGTCTTTCTTTGATTCTTTCATTAATCTGATTTTGAGTCTTGAACCTTCAAGTAATGTCTTTTAGAGTCACTTTAGGCTTAGAATCGGCATCTAATTTTTCTACACTTTTTATCAAAGAGCTTCTATGAGCTTCTACCAGAAAATTAATCAAGCTAAAAATAAATATGCAACTGAGTCATTAGTAAATTCTAAGTCAATAAGACTCCATTTTTGTAAAAAAAAACACACCACCACTTTAGTAAAGTAAGTAAACAAATATATTATAATACGAAGTTTCGATGTTTGTATTAAGTAAAAATTGCAATGTACATTTTTGTACATTACATTGTGCACTTATACTACAAATTGTTTAATTATTTTATTAATGTACTGGTGTGGTGGGCTACCTGAACTTAGGAATGACAACGTCCCATTTGAAGGGCCTCATATATATATATATATCATGTAATTTGGGTATTTACCATCCATTCCTTTATTTATAAGTTTCCTTTATCATCCAAAAGGATATTAATTGTGAAATGAAAAGGCTCATTGTAAAATTTACCATTATATTGGTAAAATTTTATGTGAAGCTTTGTATAAGGAGCTTTATAAATTTTGAACCACTTTTTAATATTCAATATTGACGTGATATTTGACTGAAAAAGTTTCTTTGTAAAAATAATTTTATGTTCATAAATTTTGTCAGTGTTTTGTAAATATGAAGAATCACTCTTGTAAGTTTTTGTTTAGTTTAAAAATGGATAACCAATTTGCAATATTTACTGTTCCCTTCGAAAAACCAAAGCTCTCTTTAGAAATTTTGTATGATATCCTCCAAAAAAACAAATCAAAATAGTAATTTAATAACTATTTATCAGAAAGCAAATCATGTTTTTTTGGATGCACTGTTGTCTGTGTGTGTCGCAAGGACTGAGATCTTCCATGTCAGTCTCTGAGATGGATTCTAGATCCTAATGCAGATGGTGTATTGTTTGAAGAAGGGGGCATGCACATGAAGGTTGGTGTGATTGGAGTTCTTCACAGCCACTAGGAGATGATATGGAGTTGATGGGGTCATGTTGCAACCTTCATTTTTCTTTGGCGAGGGGGATCCCCTAGACAGGGCCTGATCGTAGAGAGAGATGGGGAGTGTGAGTTTACAAGGAACCCTACTCCAAAAGGAGCATGATGAAACTATGTGAGAATCGCCTTACAAGGTTGATGTTATAACAAACTCTCTCAACGAATACTAGTAGTGTGGGGTATTTATATAGCCTCACTGATGAATCCACATTTCATCATCTTTATTCTATCATTTTGGCACCAAAAACCCTAGCAAATGCCTGTAAATAGCATTAAAATCATCATCTTAGCATTCATGCATGTGCATCTTATTAGTGTATAAAATATTGTAATTAAAGCCAAAATTATAGAATAAATAAAGAAAAGAAAAAGAATAAAATATTGTAAATATTTTATGACCCAAAACCCCAAGACCTAGGCATCTTGATGAATAGGTCGACAAGGAATAAAGTAGGGGGAGATAAGGTCAGAAGTTCAGATAAATTACCTATACATTTTATTCATTCTTTATTCATTTTGGGACCTATTTTTGGTTCCACCTTTTATACATCAAATAAAGAAACTTTGTACATGAAAGTTGTAGATAAATTTATAAAGAAAAATACAAAATTGATTTTACAGAAAAATAATGTACAGATAAAAAGTTATGGTCTGAATAAAAATCCAGAATGCCAACTTCCCAGACCCGTATCTCATAAACGAAAACTCCAAATGCAGCATACTCACCTTTAATTGTATATAGAAGAAAATAAGCTATTTAATGGTAGTGGTTTCGCATTTGGCGGAGCTACGGTTTGAAAGTTGAGTTTTGGACCCCTATTGTACATTGTGCAGATTAAAATATTCAATTTATTATTTATTTATTATTTTTATAATTTTATATTTTTATAATGTTGTAAATATTACTTATAATAATTATGTATATCAAAATTAGAATAAAAGCATAAATAAAACTCAAAATAAAATACATGTATATATAATACATAGGTAATAATTCTATAGACATACCTGCATAAAATACATTTCTATTTTATTAAATATACAAAATAAATCAAAAATAAAATAAAAATATATTTATGTATATAAAAGTATTTTATAATTTTACAAAATACGAAATAAAAATAATAAAATTAAAAGAACAAATTAAAAATCAAATAGTCAAATATATAGATAATATACCTATATAGGGGTATAAAAGGTAACTTGTAAAAATAAACCTCATAAAAATAATTGAAAATCATAATAAAATAATTTATAAAAAAATAATAAACATTTTTCAATTAAAAATCAATAAAATCGTTATCTATTTTTTATAGATTTTAGAAAGTATTTTTCCAGGGATTTTCCTGGTTGGTCCACGTGGACCAACCAGGTGACTAGGAAAGTTGACCCGCTGGTCAACTCTCCTGTCCTCTCCCTGCTGCGTGTCAGACTGATTTTGACCCATCTTCAACAATTTTTGGGGGCCGCATCTTTCACCGAATCTGATCGATGTCTTCACGAGAGTTGTCCACCTACAATCCCTCTAGCTCGCCCAGTGATTATCTCGGGCAGAGGATCATCACGTTGCTCGATGCAACTCGATTTGCGAGCCCTCTCAACCATTCATCAAAAAACCCCCAGTCGCCCCTCTTCTCTTTTGAACCGCTTTGGCCTGAGCAAAACCCTCCGAGGGCTCGTGGCTGGACCCCCGGTGACAGAGGGAAGGTCTTCCACCTCGTCGAGGTACCTAGCTGAGCTCGGCGGTGCGTTCCAAAGCCACCTTCGGCCTCTTGGCCGTCGAGGTTCTACCTTTGGCTTCTCAGCCCTCGATGTCATCTTTTTCGTTTATTTTTTTGTAGTTTAATAGCTGGTAGTCATAGGTTTAGATACAAGCATTTAGCTGGTTGATTCGACGAGTTTATCGCCCCGATTTCGCATCAAACACCTTGCCGGAGTCTCGAGCTCCGGCGGTCATCCCCATTCCACGCACACCACCCCCACCACCTTCTTTTTGCCTCGGAACCATCTCTCGTGCTTGCTTTTCATCCTTGCAGGGTCCAGGAGGCCAAGGGACTCGATTTGGGGGTCAAGCTTTTGAAAGAGGAGCATCTGGAGCTGCAGGCCGGCCCCGACCTCGGGGCAGATCCTCATCACTCTTCACGCCATTTTGAAGGCTCTAGCAGGTAAAGAACATCGCCTGGGAGGTTTTGCGACGCGGAGGAACACCTGAGACGACCGGAGCTGCACAGCAACACCGTTCGGATCTCTCCCGTTCGTCGTTCTTCGGGCGTTCTTCCTGATGCCCTGATTGCCGTCCGATCGAGCCGTCTTCTCCCAGGCGTACAACCAGCGTTGGATTGCGCCAACCCCGCAGCTGTTGATCTCCAATCGCAGCATATAATCTGGGCCGCACAAGCTGAAGGGGTACGGGCCGCCAGATCTTCGACACGTGGCGTAAGTGGAGCAGCACCCGCCGTCTGATCGGTTAACTGAGGGTATTTTGCAGTTTCACCTTCAGTGTTTTTGCATTTACAAAAAAACCTATAAACTTTCAGAGGCAGTTTTATAATTTTGTAGCATTTACGCTTCAGACCCGCACGTTTTTGATAATTACGATATTATCCATGTCAGACGCGCATGCCGCGCACGTGCATCTTAGGGAGTTTTGTATCTGTGCCCTTGCGGGATTTATAATTAATCTTTAGTCCTTGAAAGTTAATTGCAGTACATATTATTCTGGATATTTTGCGATATAGTCCCCGCCCTTTTGGTTAATTGCTTAGGTGCCTTTGCCAGGTGCGCGTACGACGCACGTGGGCCTGGCGCTTTTGCAAGGGCACCCTCGCGGTTTGTGATATTTGCTAATAGCTCTGAAACTATTGTCTTTAGTTATAATCTTTTTGAAATATTGCATAAAGTCCCCTGGATTTCTGTCTATCTGCATAATAGTCCCTGCCAGGTCTTTACTTTTTGCTTGCTTGTAGTATTTATTTGGAGCCTCATTTTAAGTCCAAAAATCCCACAAAAATAGGTTTAAGCTCCTGTGTACTTGTTCTTACACGCCATCAATTTAGTTTTTGATTTTATTTTATTTTTATATTTATTAAAAATCAAAAACATGCTTTTTATTCACTGTCTAGTTTAGAAAATACCAAAAAAATATTAAAACATCTCGAAAAATTCCAAAAATATTCCCTAGTGTCTATTTTACCATATTTCAGTGTCAATCCAAAATTCATTAAAAATCTCAAAAGAAAAACACTAAAAATTAAAAAACACTCAAAAACTCCAAAAACATTTATAAAATTAAAGAAAACTCCAAAAAATACAAACTCAGTTCCTGTTTGTTCTACATTTCATTCTCTTTATTGGAAAATTAGTGTGAAAAATTTTGGTTGTTGTTTCTAATTTTAATTTCCATTTTACTCACAGCCAGCACATATTTCACTGTTTTCCTTTATTTCAGCTTTTAAAAAATACCAAAAATACCTTGAAAAATCCCCAAAAATCACAAAAATAGTATAAAATCCTAAAAATATCAAAAAAATTTTATTTCTGAATTTTCGGTTATTTTTGCACATTTTTATAAATATTTTATCTTGTCCTTATATTACATTGTATTTATTGTCCAATATTAAAAAAAGTAAAAAAATATATAAAATATAAAATTAGAAAAATTAGAAAATTAAAAAGCAAAATACAAAATTAAAAATTAAATTAAAATAAAAAATTAAAAAATTAAAAACCCACAAAAATTCCTTTGACTGCTTGCTTAGTGTAGACATCACACACACTCACTTGTGCACACTTGTTTGAATTACCCTGCTTGCTCCCTGTGTTCGAACTCTCTGCATACTTGCCCTTTACATCATTTGTGCAGAGTTAAAAATAAATTTTAACTCCACATTTATTTCTAATTATTGATCTTTAGTGTGGGTTAATTGTTGATTAAATACATGTTTCATTTGAGAGTCGCCACAGCGACGGTTGTCTCCACCTTGTGTGAGATACCATTTAGGCTCTCTTGAAATTTGCGTTTATCAAATGGCGCCGTTGCCGGGGAGAAACAACGAGTAGTTTACATTTTTGTTTGCTTGTGATTGTTGTCTACTATAGCTTTAGTTATCTCTCTTGCACTTATGATACATATATTGATTGAGCTATTCTGACCGTCCTTTCTTGTCTTCTTGCGAGGGACCGCGGAGCAAGGCGGATCGCCTAGGTGACCCGAAGCAACCTTGGGAAGCGGAGCCAGCCTTTCTTTATCCAGGCCGGCATGAGAGAGCAGGAGGAGTGAGAGAGTGATTAGTTTAGCTTTCATTTTATTTTGTGAGAGAGAGTGATTCATTAATTTGTAATAATACAGGTACTTGGACTCTTGGACATTCGGGTCCAATTTTCAAGTGTTTGTTCACTTGGGGGCTCACCGCAGTTTTATCGGCTTTTCATCGCATTTTTTTACTTTTTTTCCGATTTTGTTTTCTTCACTTTGTGTGATTGAGCCCTTAGATTTAGGATAGCTTGCGATAGATTAAGGCCAAACACCTAATATATCTTGCACGTACCTATAGCCGCGTTTGGACTTAGTCAAAATTTAAACAGTCTGTTCATTTATCTCTTAACCTGTGTGCCGTGAGTAAGCCCCATCAAGCGCTACTCCTAAACTCGAGTGTGTCGAGAAGAGGAGGGGTAAGCCAAGACCGGACTCTTAGGTTAAAGATAAGTGGCCGACTTGTGGTGCTTCCCGCTAATAGCAATTTTTGAACTTAGGGCAATTTCATCGGCTTTGCATTTGCATATAGATAGGTTTAAATTCTGCTGAGCATCCTTGCATGTAGAGTGCTGGAGGCAAGGTGAGCATTTACGCTTTAGCATTCATCATTTTTTGCCGCTTGCATTGCTTTTCCGACTCTCCCTCTGATTTTGCCAACCTAGGAGCTTAAAGGAATTGAATCCCCGTTAGGATCGTACATTTCTCACTAAAAATCCAAAAAAGTGGTAACCAATAAAATTGAGACTGTTAATATTACTTGACCCTAAAACCGATCAAAAAGAAAAACATTGTCTTGGGGCGAGTAATCCCCTCATTGTCTTCGTTTTACATTGCTCGCGCACACACTAAGGTTAGTGCCCAAATCCCATTTTCAGCCCCCTAAGTGTTTGTGCAACTTCTTGACTTTTTCACCTAACTCTAAAACAGACAAGATAAAAAGACCGCATTTGGGGTCTTCACCGAGTTGAGTAGGTGAATTGAGGGTTTGGTTGTTTCATTTTTGCTTGTGATTGGTTTGTGTGCATTCTAGATCATCTCTGCGCATTTGCGCCTTTCTCCACACATCTGTTGACTTGACCATCGTGTTCTCCCGATCATTCTCTCTTGTTTCGAGATGGATCCCTGGAGCGATTTTTATCCGGATTTTGCGGATTCCTCGTACCCTCCAGTCGGTCCACCTCCTTTTTATCAGGAGGATCCTCCTCCTACTTTTTCTGACTTTTGTACATATCCGCCTCAGCCACAGTATCACGACTCGGACTTCTACCCACATCCACCCCCACCTATATATTATCCAACTCCACCTTCACATCCACCCGAGTCTGACCTGTTGGAGTCACCTCCCTCGATCTCCATGAGTGACATGTTGACCCTGATGATAGAGCACACTGATTTGATGAAAGATAATCTTGCCATGTTGAGAGAACATAAGAATAGTGCTCTATTCAGCAAGGCTGCGGATTCAATTGTGGGTGATCATGGGAGCTTGCAATAACCAAAAATACAAAAAAATAAGAAAAACACAAAAACACAAAAAGATTTTGTGAGTCACACGATCGAGCCACATTGTGAGGAGAGGGGCCAATTGCCCTATCATTTGACCACACATCCACTCACTTCTTGTCCCATCTCCAACCCCGAGGGTGCCTATGTACAGACTGCTCTGGGCACTCCTCATGTACATGCTGATTCCGACTTCCTCCCTTGTATGGAGGAAGTCCAAAAATTCAAAAAAATGTTGATTGAACCCGAAGTGGTGGCCACTATTCATGAGATCATCCTAGCCCCACTTCAGCAG
This sequence comes from Ottelia alismoides, assembly GCA_037367405.1. NCBI lineage: Eukaryota > Viridiplantae > Streptophyta > Magnoliopsida > Alismatales > Hydrocharitaceae > Ottelia > Ottelia alismoides. Next base: position 944,113 of record JAZKJV010005150.1, on the reverse strand, counting down.
GCCATGACCCAATTATCTGCTCCTCTTCCCAAGAAGAGAAAGCGGAGGAGCAGATCTGAGCGTCACATTCTGACCATGGCCACTGCCCTCGCCATCACACACCGTCTCATTCCCAAGAGGAAAAACACAGCTACACCTTTCATTACTTGCACCATCTCTAACCATACTTGTGATCGCACTCTCCTGAACGGCGGTGCTTCGATTAGCATATTACCCTGCTCATTGGTACAGTCTCTTCACTTAGGGCCTCTCAAGAAGACCAGGATGATCGTTCAGTTTGCTGATGGATCTATTAAGAGGCCGAAGGGTATCCTTGAAAACGCCGTCATTTCTATTCAGGGCACGAGCCATCATGTTTATTTTGTCGTGTTGCCCATGGAGAACTCCACAGGGGAGCCATCTCCAATCATCCTGGGACGAACATTCCTCGCCTCTGCGAGGGTCGTTATTGACTATGGATCAGGAGAGATTCGCTTCCGTCCTGTTGACGAGAGCGAAGTGTTGGTCACCACACCCACAGTTGACCAGAGACCTGCATCTGATGCACCGTCACCGATTATAGCTGACTCTGAGGCCTGTGACCTACCTGATGCTACTAGAGATACTTCCTTAGCGATCCCTGATGAGACCCGACGAATCCCCCGAAAGGGGAGGAAATCGGAAAGCATGGACCTCACTAATCCTCCTCCTGGTGTGTGGCGATGTGTTGATGAGATCCAGAGTATTTATGTGATTGAACCATTTGAGCAGGGGGCATATACCAAAATAATTGAGGACGTTTATGATGTTGCCCATTATTTTGAGAGACCTCATAAGGAAACAAATGACTTAGGTAAGACTAGACAGGACGGACCTGGTTTGACTACTTCCACTGATAAGTCCGTTACTGGTCCTACACAAGTAAAGATGATTGAGGTTGGTTATGATGCTGCCATTTATTTTGATAAATTCAGACCTCTTGTTGAAGAATGATTCAGGTGAGAGTCTTGAGGACGAACAGAGTTCGTATACTTCCACTGATGATTTTGTGCCTTTTGACTTTGACCTGGACGATCCCTCGCAGGACGACTCCGATTACACTTCTTCCGAGGATGATGAGTTTGTCCCATTTCACTTTGATATCGGCGAGACCTCGAAGGCCAGACCTGACCACACTTCTTCCACTCACACGTCTGCGCTTCACACCATAGGACCACCAAGGGAGAACCTAGCCATACTGCTTCCATTGATCAGTTCGTCCCTTTCCGATTCGATTCCACTGTGGGCCTTCACCATGTCGACCCTGATCGGCTTCCATCGCTGTGGACCCCGATGTCGACTTGCATCACACGAGATCTATCCCTCAGCGGTCTTGCAAGAAGGTTAGCTTTCAACCTTCTTGATCTTGTGTATATCCATCTTTGTTGTATATTCCCTTGTGTACCTTTGTTCTTTCTCCCGTATTGCTCGTCCACCCATTCTCGTGTTTGCCTTGCTTAGGACGTACTTTGTCCTAAGTATAGGGGGGTGGGCGAGCCGAGTGTTCATCGTTCCGTCTTATCACTCCTGTTTATGCCTATACTTAGGGCTTCTTTTACCCTAAGTATAGGGGGAGCGATGTGTACATTCTCATGATCTCATTTCTAGTCTCATCTCTTTTTCTTTTCTTCTTTTCTTCTTTTCCTCTTCTACCTTCTTCATCTATCTAAAAGGTGCCACCCTTGTAGACAATTTTCCATACTTAGGACGTACTTTGTCCTAAGTATAGGGGGGCGTGCACCCTGAGTTTCTCTATTCTTTGATCCTCTCCATTGTCTCCTCTTCTTGTCTATACTTAGGGATATCTTACCCTAAGTATAGGGGGAGACAATCTGAGTACGATCTGTTCATTCCCACCCTTGACCCTCCCTGCTTTGTGTACAGTCTGCTATACTTAGGATTATTTGATCCTAAGTATAGGGGGACGGTCAACTTCTCATTCTTTTGTTCATCTCTTATTCATTTATTCTTTAGATTTTCCTATACTCAGTACGAGTTATGTCTTCTCTTTTCTCTCTGATCTATGAGGACATAGCTCAAGCTAAGTATAGGGGGTCGTATATACTGCGTATATACTTTAGCCATAACTCGTACTTTCGTATTTTCTTAATAATATGGCTAATAATTCATTAAAAAAATCTTTAATAAAAAGGTGTTCTGTTCCTCAAATTCTTTTTGTAATTACTGATTAATAAATCAAGTGAAAATGTTTTTTTTGCAAAATGTTTGAAAAAAATAGTTTGAAAAACTTTGTGAACATCTATTGAAAACTATTTTGAAAATATTTTGTTACATGTTTTCAACCTGTGTAAAAATGTGTGGTTTGTAAAATTTATTTTCTTTGTGTGAAATAAAATGTTTGAAAAATGATTTGCAAAGGGTTTGAAAAAATGGTTCCAAAATAAATTGAAAAATCTATACATACTGTTTTGAAAGCCTTTGCAAAATGATTTTCAAATGTGTGTACATGTTTGTAAAATGTTTGTAAAAATTATTTTGGACTATAAATTTCAAAAATTGTGTGAAAAATTTGTGTCAAATAAGTTTGAGGAATACTTACATCTCACCAAAATTTACTATATATATTTATGTATAAACCTGACCACTTACCCTTGTAAATTCTTAAAATCCACTTCTTGTATATATAAGAAGCACTCCCGTGTATATATTTTCACCTAACTTTCAGCCAAAACTTTTAGTTTTCAAAATTCCCAAAAACATTTGCAAAATTAAAATCCAAAAACATATGAAAAATCTTTTCGAAAAATACAAAAAAATGCATGCATCATCTTTTCAAAAAAAGTCCATAAAAAGTTCAAAAATCTTGAAAATTGCATCACAAAAATATTTTCTGCATTTTGCATCGCATTTGCATAGCATGAGCATTTTTCAGATTGAGTTTGATAGTTGAACAAGTCTAAGTAAAATCCGGAGATTGGAGCTTGATTGGACCTTAAAATCTACCTGATAACAGGAACCTTATAGGAACTGGGTTTGAGGTTCTTCATGTCTAGTTGACTTAATTCTTTGAGGATCACGGGACTTGGTTCAATGGATTTTTGACTGCCTAAGTAGAGTATTTCGGAGCACACGCATGACTCTTGTTGATAATGACCTAACTTGGACACCTGCACCTTTCACATAGCTCTCCACGGATGAGGTGGTGAGGAGGCAGTTTCCTTTGGCTTGGGGTAGCATATGAGGGTAGTACTTCTAGGCGGAACCTCTCTTCTTCTTCTAGTGAAGGAAGTGCGCCTCAACTTGGTCTAGTGGTGATGAAGGCTAAAGACAGAAGCCGTGGGTTGCAATAAAGCTTCAAAAGAGGGATAGTCTACTGGCTCAAGAGGAAAATTTCTTGTATATATGCTGCACCATGTAGATATGTTGTACAGATGCACTTACAAAAAAAGGAAAAAAAGAAAAAAAAGAAAAAAAAAAGAAAAAAAAGAAAAAAAGAAAAAAAAAGAACTCCAAAAAAAAGTGGTGGGTCGGATTGAAAATTTAATAACCCCACCGGAGTGTATATAGTCCAATAAAGCAAAAGCTTATGGTATCCATGTTACATCTCATGAAGCTTGCAGCGGGAGACTTAGCTACACTGGTTGAGCTCCCAAAATTCTATACCACTTATTCCCCCTCTTCTTGAGCCGGTTGCACTACAACTTAGAAGGGAATACCCCGCTTCTCGAGGAAAGAGTTGCTAGACCGAGGCATTAGAGTTACCAGGGTGGGGGAGGTTGTTTCTTTGTTACTTCTGAGGTGGGGAGCTACATATCACTTACACTGTACGAGTCAGACTCATAGTCGTAAGAGTTTGCGTATGAGTTGAAGTATTTCTGACCTGGCTATTGAGGAGACTTGGACAGAGTTTTGGGATTCTCAAGGACTGTTGGATTTCAAATTTGGTTCTCATTAAGGTTCCCACCGCACTAAAATTCCAAAGGTCTGACTTAAGCTCCAAACTTTGATTTTGTGAAGACAAGTTCGATGATTAAACTTCATCCAATTTTCTTCTTTTCCTTTTCTTTCTTTTTCTTTTTGCACTTATTGCATAAGTGTTTGCTAGGGACTAGCAAAGGTAAAGTATAGGGGGATGATGAATCCACATTTCATCATCTTTATTCTATCATTTTGGCACCAAAAACCCTAGCAAATGCCTGTAAATAGCATTAAAATCATCATCTTAGCATTCATGCATGTGCATCTTATTAGTGTATAAAATACTGTAATTAAGCCAAAATTATAGAATAAATAAAGAAAAGAAAAAGAATAAAATATTGTAAATATTTTATGACCTGAAACCCTGAGACCTAGGCATCTTGATGAATAGGTCGACAAGGAATAAAGTAGGGGGAGATAAGGTCAGAAGTTCAGATAAATTACCTATACATTCTATTCATTCTTTATTCATTTTGGGACCTATTTTTGGTTCCACCTTTTATACATCAAATAAAGAAACTTTGTACATAAAAGTTGTAGATAAATTTATAAAGAAAAATACAAAATTGATTTCACAGAAAAATAATGTACAGATAAAAAGTTATGGTCTGAATAAAAATCCAGAATGCCAACTTCCCAGACCCGTATCTCATAAATGAAAACTCCAAATGCAGCATACTCACCTTTAATTGTATATAGAACAAAATAAGCTATTTAATGGCGGTGGTTTCGCATTTGGCGGAGCTAGGGTTTGAAAGTTGTGTTTTGGACCCCTATTGTACATTGTACAGATTAAAATATTCAATTTATTATTATTTTTATAATTTTATATTTTTATAATGTTGTAAATATTACTTATAATAATTATGTATATTAAAATTAGAATAAAAGCATAAATAAAACTCAAAATAAAATACATGTATATATAATACATAGGTAATAATTCTTTAGACATACATGCATAAAATACACTTCTATTTTATTAAATATACAAAATAAATCAAAAAAATAAAATAAAAATATATTTATGTATATAAAATTATTTTATAATTTTACAAAATATGAAATAAAAATAATAAAATTAAAAGAACAAATTAAAAATCAAATAGTCAAATATATAGTTAATATACCTATATAGGGGTATAAAAGGTAACTTGTAAAAATAAACCTCATAAAAATAATTAAAAATCATAATAAAATAATTTATAAAAAAATAATAAACATTTTTCAATTAAAAATCAATAAAATCGTTATCTATTTTTTGTAGATTTTAGAAAGTATTTTTCCAGGGATTTTCCTGGTTGGTCCACGTGGACCAACCAGGTGACTAGGAAAGTTGACCCGCTGGTCAACTCTCCTGTCCTCTCCCTGCTGCGTGTCAGAGTGATTTTGACCCATCTTCAACAATTTTTGGGGGCCGCATCTTTCACTGAATCTGATCGATGTCTTCACGAGAGTTGTCCACCTACAATCCCTCTAGCTCGCCCAGTGATTATCTCGGGCAGAGGATCATCACGTCGCTCGATGCAACTCGATTTGCGAGCCCTCTCAACCATTCATCAAAAACCCCCCAGTCGCCCCTCTTCTCTTTTGAACCGCTTTGGCCTGAGCAAAACCCTCCGAGGGCTCGTGGCTGGACCCCCGGTGACAGAGGGAAGGTCTTCCACCTCGTCGAGGTGCCTAGCTGAGCTCGGCAGCGCGTTCCAAAGCCACCTCCGGCCTCTTGGTCGTCGAGGTTCTACCTTGGGCTTCTCAGCCCTCGAGGTCATCTTTTTCGTTTATTTATTTGTAGTTTAATAGCTGGTAGTCATAGGTTTAGATACAAGCATTTAGCTGGTTGACTCGACGAGTTTATCGCCCCGATTTCGCATCAAACACCTTGCCGGAGCCTCGAGCTCCGGCGGTCATCCCCATTCCAGCACACCACCCCCACCACCTTATTTTTGCCTCGGAACCATCTCTCGTGCTTGCTTTTCATCCTTGCAGGGTCCAGGAGGCCAAGGGACTCGATTTGGGGGTCAAGCTTTTGAAAGAGGAGCATCTGGAGCTGCAGGCCGGCCCCGACCTCGGGGCAGATCCTCATCACTCTTCACGCCATTTTGAAGGCTCTAGCAGGTAAAGAACATCGCCTGGGAGGTTTTGCGACGCGGAGGAACACCTGAGACGACCGGAGCTGCACAGCAACACCGTTCGGATCTCTCCCGTTCGTCGTTCTTCGGGCGTTCTTCCTGATGCCCTGATTGCCGTCCGATCGAGCCGTCTTCTCCCAGGCGTACAACCAGCGTTGGATTGCGCCAACCCCGCAGCTGTTGATCTCCAATCGCAGCATATAATCTGGGCCGCACAAGCTGAAGGGGTACGGGCCGCCAGATCTTCGACACGTGGCGTAAGTGGAGCAGCACCCGCCGTCTGATCGGTTAACTGAGGGTATTTTGCAGTTTCACCTTCAGTGTTTTTGCATTTACAAAAAAACCTATAAACTTTCAGAGGCAGTTTTATAATTTTGTAGCATTTACACTTCAGACCCGCACGTTTTTGATAATTACGATATTATCCCTGTCAGACGCGCATGCCGCGCACGTGCATCTTAGGGAGTTTTGTATCTGTGCCCTTGCGGGATTTATAATTAATCTTTAGTCCTTGAAAGTTAATTGCAGTACATATTATTCTGGATATTTTGCGATATAGTCCCCGCCCTTTTGGTTAATTGCTTAGGTGCCTTTGCCAGGTGCGTGTGCGACGCACGTGGGCCTAGTGCTTTTGCAAGGGCACCCTCGCGGTTTGTGATATTTGCTAATAGCTCTGAAACTATTGTCTTTAGTTATAATCTTTTTGAAATATTGCATAAAGGCCCCTGGATTTCTGTCTATCTGCATAATAGTCCCTACCAGGTCTTTACTTTTTGCTTGCTTGTAGTATTTATTTGGAGCCTCATTTTAAGTCCAAAAATCTCATAAAAATAGGTTTAAGCTCCTGTGTAGTTGTTCTTACACGCATCAATTTAGTTTTTGATTTTATTTTATTTTTATATTTATTAAAAATCAAAAACATGCTTTTTATTCACTGTCTAGTTTAGAAAATACCAAAAACAATATTAAAACATCTCGAAAAATTCCAAAAAAATTCCCTAGTGTCTATTTTACCATATTTTAATGTCAGTCCAAAATTAATTAAAAATCTCAAAAGAAAAACACTAAAAATTTAAAAACACTCAAAAACTTAAAAAAAATTATAAAATTAAAGAAAACTCCAAGAAATACAAACTCAGTTCCTGTTTGCTCTACATTTCATTCTCTTTATTTGAAAAAGTGTAAAAAATTTTGGTTGCTGTTTGCTAATTTTAATTTCCATTTTACTCACAGCCAGCACATATTTCACTGTTTTCCTTTATTTCAGCTTTTAAAAAAATACCAAAAACACCTTGAAAAATCCCCAAAAATCACAAAAATAGTAAAAAATCCTAAAAATATCAAAAACATTTTATTTCTGAATTTTTGGTTATTTTTTCACATTTTTATAAATATTTTATCTTGTCCTTATATTACATTGTCTTTATTGTCCAATATTAAAAAAAAGTAAAAAAAATATATAAAATATAAAATTAGAAAATTAGAAAATTAAAAAGCAAAATACAAAATTACAAATTAAATTAAAATAAAAAAAATTAAAAATTAAAAACCCACAGAAATTCCTTTGATTGCTTGCTTAGTGTAGACATCACACACACTCACTTGTGCACACTTGTTTGAATTACCCTGCTTGCTCCCTGTGTTCGAACACTCTGCATACTTGCCCTTTACATCATTTGTGCAGAGTTAAAAATAAATTTTAACTCCACATTTATTTCTAATTATTGATCTTTAGTGTGGGTTAATTGTTGATTAAATACACTTTATTGTGGGTCGCCGCATCGACATCGGTTGTCTCCGTCTTGTGTGAGACATACTCTTTAGACCTACGATAACTTGTGTTTATCACCCACCAATATGACCAATTGCCACATATATGTGATGTGGGACAAAACCTAAGAGCATGTGGCCCATTTGTGGATGTATACTCTAACAGTCTTAGGCAAGTCCACTCATCTTCTTCCTCTCTAGTTTCTTTTTTGTTTTAAGAAGCAGCATAACTCATCCCACCTTCATCTTTTTTTCTCCCTCCTTATTGTACAACCATTTCATCGTGCAAAGCCTCAACTTCTATATTCCTCCTTCTGCATCCCCTCCATCTCCAACCACATATGGTGGGTGGAGTGACAACTCCTCATCCATCACCTTGCATCGGAGAAAAACCACCCACTTCCCCATTTTCGTGCCCCTAACCCAAGGCATAGCCTTGTATATGCTTGAGCCCATAAGTCTTGCAAGTCATTGAAGGAGCTACAACCCTTACCGTCAACTGTCATTAGCAGTTTAGCAGTAGCCAAAGTCCCCCCCCCCCTCCTGTGCCTTATAACATCTTCTTAAGAAAGAGGAAGGGGTGGGGACTGGGGAGTGATCAAGTAGATATCATGGTATTTGTATCCGCCCTTCTTTAGCGTAGAGACCACGAGCATAACTCAAATACTAAATGAACTATCAAGCTCGATCATCGCACTGCTCACAATTTTGAAGATATAACAAACTACTATCTACTAGACTATTGGAGTGGGTTCAATCATCCTCGTCTTTACCCATGTCATAGTTGTTTCAGTGCTTCTTAATTATGCATATGTTGTTTCCCAACATAGAAAAGATGTACGAGTGACTTAAAAACCTTTGTAAAAAATAGAAAAAAAAACCAGATAACATACTACTATGTTATAAATATGCACAACAATCATTCCTCTATCTAATCATCTTGTAACACATACATACTAATGAATATGTTAAACAATATCCATTTTGTGTGTTTCCCCTTCTATGAGCAATTTGTCAAGTACCAACCATTGCCTGATGGGTGATTGTTTGGAAAGTGGGTATAATGCATCGATTATGGATTGGTGAACATGTCAATCTGGTGGTTGATACTCACAAATACAATTTTTCAAAATTTAATGACTAAAGTTTAGGAACTATAGATTATATACTACAAAAATATTAGCGCTATTAGATAACAATGATTAACCAAATCCATCATTATATTTACAAACTTATAAATATAACAGCATTTATTTTTATTCATAGGTATAGCAACGATTTCTTGTATTCGTCACCTTGGTGCATGCTTTTCATATGTAAGAATATTTTAAAATAAAAATCATGACAAAGAGAGGTGGTTAAGGAAGCAATGACATGATATTATATGTACTTTTGCCCTTTCTTAAGATGGGCACCTTCCTATGAATATGATGGACATGAGAGTGTAGATTTAAGGTAGCGGGAGGTGGGGAATGGTATGAAGAAGAACTACCATGAAATGTATTAAAGGCCACATCAGAATTTAGAATCCAATGCACTACAACTTGATGAAAATAAATTAAAGAAAGGCATGGGGAATCCAATACTAGTTTCCCCCTACCATAGATCCATATCATGGTTAGTATGTTTTTTTATACATGAGCAACCTTCCATTATATTCTAAAATTATAACATTTAGTCATAAAATATGTTATTTAGGAAAAACCTCGTTGAATTCAACATTTTAGTCAAAATATGTTATTTAGGAAAAATCTCATGGAATTCAAAGAAAATTATAGTTTATCTGCTACTAATTAGTCTTACATGTAAATTTTTTTATCAAAAAAGCTTCTTGGATTCAAAATGAACTCATAACTTGTCCGATTTTATAATTTTGTAGGATGGATTGAACTATTTTTTATGATTCATGGGAGTTGTATCTGGTTTGCCTCCAAAATTTCAAGTAAGCCTTTTAAACAATCAAGATGCTTATTGCTTTAACTTGTTCTATAAAGTTTATTTTTAGTGCAAAATATCATCATATTAGTATTTATGAACTTGTGATTTTAATAATACTTGCATGATTTATGCTAATTAACTTTCTCTAATATTACAGGTCTGATGGACCATCTATAAGTTATTCTAGCAAATGAGCACATGGATTCTTTTAAGACATCTTAGAATTTATGTTAATTATTGATGTCATTTCATGTTATCATATTTTTAAACGATGTTTAGTTAAGATTTGACTAACTTTTGTCCTTGGGTGATTTAATGAATAGTATTTGCTTGGAATTTCATGAGTGATATGGGAATGAAACGAATCATAGATACATGTATAATATTATATTATACATGAAATTATATTCAATAAATAAAATGATTAAATTAATTTAAATAACAACAATTAAATCATTGTTACGTCATTATTTTTTTATGACAAACTGTTTATCGACATTGTCCCATTTAGTTACAAAAAAGGTTGATATACATAATAAAAGTCAAATGGCATGCTATATATAGTGACACAAAAAGCATTGACAAAATCAAATGGTGATGAATTTGTCTCGAAATCGTTCGGATAAATCATCAAATATTGTTCTTTTAAGAACGTTATTTAAGAATTTGTCTCAAATTCTTTTAGATCTTTTAATCATGGATTCAAGCAAGCATCTAGATTTCGTTGGGGCATTCCCTATTGAAAAATCGCACCTGACATAAAGATAACTACGGTAGTTGTATCGAGCGGGTGGATTTTACAAGAAAAGATTAATTTTTAGTTAATATTTTAATTTTATTATTTATACTCCTAAACTTATAGCGATAAAGTATATGAGTGTCAAACTCAGGGAGGCAAACTGTTGAAAACTAAGGTTACACTATAGATAAGATAAGGTTAAAAAGTTTCATAACTTTTTCTTTATTTTTTGGGATTTTTCTGAATTTTTATTTAATTTTTATGAATTTTATATTGTTTTTGTGATTTTGCGTACTTTGTATTTTTATTCTTTTAGAAAATATTTTGTAATTTTTATTTACTTTTTATTTTATTATGTTTTTATGTTGTAATTTTTTTACTATTTTTATGGATTTTTATGGATTTTATATTATTTTAAAGTTGAAATTGATATTTATATGGAAAATAGAATTTTATTCTTGATTTTTAAAAAAAATAGTAAAAAGCAGTAGAATCTTTTTATTTTATTTTTATTAGAAAGTCGGTAAAATTATCTTTAAAATGATAGGTAGTACAATTTTATATGACTTTTCTTGAATTAGTTATGAATTTTTAAAATTGTTATATATTTTATATTTTATATTGGTTTTCTTACTTATTTTTTATTTTATTTTTGATTTAAAATGTAAAATATCGTAAAATAGATTAACATAACTTTATTATAATTTTAAGAATGTTTTTATATTTTTTATGATTATTAGAGTTTGTTATTTTGTATTTTTAAATGAATTATTAAAAATAGAAAATATTTATATTTTTGAAAACTATTATAATATTGTATATAAAATGGAATTCGATACTTGTATGTATTTTTATTATATTTTTATATTCTTTTATTTTATTTATTTGGTACATAGTATGTATAGGTTATATATATAGTGACAAGGGTATGGTTGTAATTAACAAAACCTAGGGGCGTCTGTAAAATGTGAAAGCTTGAAGGACTCGCGTATAAATTGCCCAGGATATATGTGATCAGCCACTTGGAGTTCAGTCCTCTGGATCGGTTTGTTATTACAAAAACCTGTAGGGATACCAACGTAAAGCTCCAAAATACTACGTGTAGCTCACTTGTCTTCAGCCTGCCTGGACCTGGATTTGTGTACGATTTAAAAAATCTTTGAGAGTCTCACCACAAAAGCACCAGAAAGACACATGCATTATCACGTGAATGAACCTGCTCGGGACATATATGTGAATAGGAAAAACAAGGGAGCATTAGTGCAAAATACCCGAAAGCATCATTGACGCACGCGCGGGTCGCGTGCGTCGCTTAAGGCATAAGCGATGGGCTATTATGGTGATACGTGGCATTGCAAAGGTCGTTCGATCAACTTCTCGATTGAGCGGTCCAAGTGAAAAGCCCCAATTTTTTCCGTTCTTTGAAGACCTACATGCAGCGGACGATTCCAAGAAGCAATGGTTTGGGATTCAGATCAGAAATGATTCTGATGGTATAACGGTGCTTCCTGATGTTATGAGATGCTTCTCGCGGTGATGGCGTTCGGCAGAAGGCGGTGCTCTTAAGGATTTGCTCTCCAGCGATGGTGCTTCGTAGATGAAGTTTCACAAAAGGCGATTATACAATTCCTGGCGATTGCACTTCAGGCTCACATCTATTCGTTCGAGACTCGATCGGAGGGTGATGGTAGTTTTAGATCCTCGCTTTAGGTGTCGAAAGTAGACATGCAAGTTAACTAAGCTCAAAGTTCATCGACTTCATCTATGGGTTAAGGAAGTGGAAGAGGATCTCTGTACGAGGCGTGAGATGGAAATCAAGCTCCAATCCTTATGAGATTAGAGGGGGTCAGATATGGAGAAGAGATGAAGATGCGAATCAATCGGATGGAGGTGATAATCAGATGGTTTTGGTATCAAATGAAATCAAAATTAAAAGAACAATTGGAGTGACGGAGGAGGAAGATGAGATATGGAGGAGAAAGAGGGAAAATCGAGAAATCGAGAAAAAATGAAGCTAACCTGGAAATGGATGCAGAAATGGATGCGTTCGCCTGGGAATGAAGCTCGGGCGGAGCTCTGGGGTTTCGTGCCTCGAGACGCAATGATAATGATCACGGAGGCTCGGGCCATGACGATGCACAGGGGCTCATCAGCGGTAGATCACACGCACCTACTCCTCCTCTCGCTCAACGACAGAGATGCCACCTACTTTAGGAGCTCACTGAAGAAGGTAGAATAACGGTGGATCAACTAACATCGGAGGGGATGAAGTCCTACATATAGAAAGGGGAACTTGGGGGGCCAAGGAATCGGTTCTTGGCACTGTTGTGGGGTACGGGTATCGGGTCGGTTGAAGGAACAATCAGCCAACTGTCAGCCATTGAACGGTTGGATTAACGCATCGAGTGGAGAAGAAGGTGGAAGAAGAAGAAGGCAACGAGCGAAGGAAGAAGAAGAGGGGAATTGGGAAAGTACGAGAGAAAAAGAAGAGGAAAAGAGAAAAAATAAATGAAATGAAATAAATTAAATTATTTTTTTATTGCAAGCCCGGTAATTGTGGGGGTCGGGTATCCCCTCTCATTGATTAAAGAAAGATATTACAATGACGCACAGGTGAGGCTTGTAGCCTCTACAAGAATCTAAACGAAAAACCTAAAATGGCCCACATGGCCTTCATACTCAAACTCCCAATAGCCAACATGGCTTTCTAAGCAAAAGAAAAGGTTACTTGCTAAATTTCAAAAGACTTTTTCCTACCTTTCTCTTTTGCTTTTCGAAATTTTGGAGAACGTAATTTGATTTGATCTTGAATCTGGTGATATTTGATGTCAGAGTTAACATAACTCTCATCACTTGTGTTTGGTACTTCTTCTTCATCATCGTCAGATTCCTCATTTGAAGGTTCTTGTGTCTTTGAAGTTAATGGACAATGTACCGGTGACACTTGCTGTCTCTCTTGATATTGGGCATGAGATAATATCCTCGTACCCTTCCTCTTTATCATAGACCAAGCTTCTTTTCCATCCATTTTCTTCATTCTCGCTTGAATTGTTGCAGCATCTTGTTGAAGTTCCGCTAATAGAGCAGATTTGGGAGAAAGAGGGGCTGAAAGAATTGAAGTAGTAACACTTGTAGCAACTTCCTTCAGCTTCATTTGTTGATCTTCCTTAGCTTCTTCAACAATGCATTCATCCGATATAACTCCAGAATCAGTGACAAGGTGTTGCTTCTGAACATGTTGATCCTGATGCTCAAGACCATGCTTCCTAGTTTCTGATGTCTGATCTGCAAGCTGCAACTGTGGCCTCTTCGTAGACACTCTGTAAGATTTCCATCTCAGTTCTTCCAAACTGCAGTACCCTTCAATAACTTTATCCAAAATCATAAAGTTTTTTGGATCATCATCTTGAATTTTCCCAGGCTGATGATCATGCGTCTGCTGAATCTCTGGTAAAACTGGAGACAAATGCTGCTGAAGTAAAGGAAGAGCCGAGCCCTCTTCATCATCCTCATGATACTGACTAGAAGATACAACATGCTGAAGTTGTTTTGGATCAGATTCATTTGTGATTTTTTCAGAAGATAAAGGTTGCTGATGATTCCCCATCTGAGGTTCATCAGAGATTTTAACCCTCCAGACCTTATCTTCCCCTTTCTTCTCCTTCTGTTTCTCACCTGCAAATTTCTCCTTTTTACATTCTTCAACATTGTGTCCTAACACACAACATTGATGACAGAATTTCGGAACTCTCTCATAAATGATTTTTTGCTTGAAAATCTGTGTCCCATTCTTGATCAAAATATGTGGAATTTGAGGTTTCAGCAAATCTATCTCTACATAGACCCTCAGATAGCTTGGTCTAGTGAACTCCTTAACATCCTTGTCCATACAGATGTATCTTCCCAGGATATTTGCAATGGATTTGACCACACCAGGATTATGAAGGTGAATATTAAGGCTAGGAAGACCAATCCATATAGGAACAGTAGAAGTACGGAGATTTGGCCTAAAATAAGGTGACCAACGAGTGATAGAAACCCAAAAATTGTTGAGTCTAAAATCACCCATAGCATAAGTCTGTACAAAATCACTTTCTTTCTCAAACCTGACTAGAATATGCTTAGAATCGAGAGCACCGAGAAAACTTTCCCCAGTATAAACAAAACTCGACTTCAGAAAACTTCGAAAATGAAAAAGATCAGCTCTTGAGTGTTGAAATCTGGCCACAATACTAGAGACAAATGGTTTCTGCAGCTGGAGAATTTCAGTTTCAGATATTTCAATAACATAATCCCCATCTACAAATGAAGCGTCTCTAACAGGTACAGAATCACAAAAAATAGGGACTTGATGAATTCCTTTCATTGCAACAGCAAAAGATGTTTTCTTCTCTTCATCTCTATTTACCCAGCTTGATTCTGCAGCTTTCTTGTTGTCTCTTTTTTGCCCAAACATAATCGGAGGTAAAATAGGAAAATCAGAATCATTTCCCATAAAACCATCAGACTTTAGTGGAATTTCATCAGGTAGCCCAAAATCAGGGCTAGCGTTTTCAGCCATTACCACGTGGAAATCCACTTGGCAACGATCCACTTGTTAACACCTGATAGGAGGCCAACTAATAATGATGCAATAAGAGCGTAAAGTAACAATATCCACGTGTAAATATCTGATAGGTGAAGGATAGAATGACCACAGAGATTGTTCCCCTTAGCAGCTTTCCCCAGGGCGTTACAGCCACGTGTCCTCCCAGGATTCGGTAACAAATAACAGAAGGGACCACAAACACTAAAGAAAGAAAAGTTATTTCCTTCTCAGATCAAACCCCTTCCCTTCCTTCCCCAAAAACAATTACAGTTCCCTTCTCGAATGTAGCTCCGAACAATAGCAGCTTCCAGCAATTATGATAGAGCTCTTGCGTAAAAAAGTACAAGGTATGACAAAGCCAATGATGCTCTGTATATCTTCAATAAACCAGCAAGTGCTCACATCAACCAAATAGTGCCCAGTTCGCAAGAATAGGGACAAAATCGATTCAAAAACCGATTGAAAATCCAGAATAGCAGTTCTTGGTAACGAAAATCGTATCACATGATGATCTAACCCATGATAAAAGGCTAAAACATCATCAAAAAGGCATAGAATAACCTGGAGAATGAGATGCCCCAAGATCGCCCCAAAATCGCCAGGAACTTCAAAATAAGAAGAGAAAATAAATTAAATTAGGAATTAATAATTGGTAAAATTAATAATTATATTAAATTAATTAATTAAGATATAATTAAATAGCTAATTAAGTAATTAATTAATGGATTAATTAAATAAATAATTTAATAAATAATTAACTATATAATTAAATAAATACATAAATAAAAAAATATATTATTATTTTAATTTAAGAATAGAGTATTAATATATAATTATATGACATATATTAAATAATAAAATACAGTACATTGTACAATATACCAATACGATCCCGAAACCTACATTTTGCGTACTAACTCCAATTTTAGCAAAATCAATGTCATTTTGTAGATAATTAAATAATATGAATTTTAAGACTGAGTTTGCCCAATTCAGAATCTGTATGGTCGAGTTATGATGTTCGAAAAATTTAGGCAACAACTTCATGGCTTCGGGTTTTATTGGTATTTTGACTTAGTTATATTTATATTTTTATATATAATTTTAGAAGATTTTTAGAAAATAAATTAGGTTAATCAGATTTACAGTTAATTAATTTAAAATATGGGGTGTTTCTACATATAATACATATATACAACCAAACGCCAAAACTCACATGTTTTATTCTAATATTTTTTGATATTTTTAATAAATAGTATTATTAATAAAACAAAGTTTAAAAGTGAGTTTGGTTTGTTTGGAGTTTTCTATAAATAGTTATGATCCTTGAAATCGGCTTTTACTACTTTTTCGGTTCATTGTAAATAATTATTTTTTTGTTGAATTATTTTTCTAATATTTTTTTTAAAAATAATATATATATTTTAAACAACTTTTGTTAAGAAAGTGTTTTTATTTGAAATTGTCTTAGTGATAAATAGAATCGGTGAAATATTTGCAAAATAGAAAATGGATAAATTGTATTTTTTGTCTTGATTTTCTTGATATTTTTATACATTAGGATCCTTATCTCCCCTTTTTTATTTTCTCGACCACGTCAATATTGACCCGGTCTCGGGGTTGGGATCAGTCTGTATATATTTTGTATCTATAACCTTCTTTTCTTTTATTTTTCTTTTTATCTTTATTATTTTATGTTAGATAAAATAAGTGTTAAATATATAATATTAATAATTATGGTTAGAATGTTAATTAGTGGAAATTAGTGATTATTTACATGTATTTTACCAAGGATTTTAGTCAAAATGAAAGAATAAAGGCGATGAATCACATATTCATCACTCCCCTATACTTTACCTTTGCTAGTCACTTAGTAAACAGTTATGTTATAACTAAGTGCAAGAAAAAAGAAAATGGAAAAATAAAAGAACTTAGAACATGCTTGTTTTTTGAACCGAAACTCACTTCACCCAAAATTCAGAACTCGGATTTAGATCTTTGGATTATTAGTGCGTTGGGACTCTATTAGAATTAGGATTTAAGCCTCGACAACCCTCAAGTTCCACAAATCCTTATCCAAGTTTACCTTAATAGCCATCTCAGATCCATCCATCTTTCATGCAAACTTTTCAGCTTTGAAGCAACTTGTACTGTGTGTGAAAGATTTTAGCTCCTCTTGCTTAGAGAAGTGAAGAAACCACCCATCCCAATAATACACTCCCATTAGGCCCTCATCTAACTACTTGATCCTTGAGAACGGGGGTATTTCCTTCATGTTATGTCTACAATCGGTATAGGAAGAAGTAAGAAAAATGAGAAGAGAACTGGAGTGTGATCAGTGTAATCACATCTCCTATGAAGCCTGACCAATTTAGCCTAGTCTCCGCTAAGATAGTGCAGGCTTTTCTGAAGCTTGGATTGGTAGAAATGATTGTTGCACTGCATAGATATTTTATGCCCTAACGGATATGGCATATTTTCACTCCGTCAATTTTTTGGGGTCTTGGAAAAATTGTGCCAGCAAATCCTTCCCTCATTTGAAGCTTTATTTCAATCCTAATATCTCCCGTCTTTAGACGTCAGCACCACTAAACAAGGATGGAAACGCACCATCGCAATGGATTGTCCTTCGAAGCCTCATGCAAGTCGAGCTAAATGTAGAGTGCATGAGTTCAAAATTGGTTCAAAAGGAGAAGAGTTAAACAGATGACACCATGTGTCATACTTAAGCACTTTCAAGTTGAATTCCGAACACGGTCTCATGGAACCCAAAGAGTTAAGTCTAAAAGACCGGAAGAGTCTTAGTTCCAGTTCCTAATAAAGTTCCTTTAGAATTAAGATGATTAAGGCATAAACCAATCTCCATCACTCAGACTTAGATCCATTCGGTACAAGAATCAGACTTATTCTGAAAAATGCGAATGAATGCAACAATTTTTTTTATGAAGTGAATTTTGTGGTTTAAACTTTCTAAGTGATTATTAAATAATTTTGCAAATTTTTATTGAATTTTAAAACTTTTCAATTTTAATGTCTTTTTGAAAAATTTAGTGGATTAATTTGATCTACACAAAATTTTACAAGAATTATGTATATTTTACAAAGGATTTTATACATATTTTTATATATAAGATTGTACGGCTTTTATACAAGATTTTACAAGAATTTTATGTACATCTTTTCAGGATTTTATCAAAGTATTTTATAAATTTTTTAATACAATTTTTAATCCATTATTAATAAGTAATATTTATTATTTTCTTACGGCTTTTTTTAAAAACTCAAAATATACATCCATACTTTTAGAGAACCATATTATTAAAAATACAATAAAGTATGAGTTATGGCTTCTAAAATATATATAGCATATATATACGACACCCCCTATACTTAGTGTTAACTATGTCCTCATAGTGACCAAAGAAGCAGCACGGGAAGACATAACTTGGGCTAAGTTTAGAATGGTGAAAAAAATTCTATAGTACAACGACTCAAAGAATAACGAATAAAAGAATAGAAGTCAATCATCTCCTCTATACTTAGGGTCAAGTAATCCTAAGGATAACTGACTCAAAATCGAAGATGATCGAGGTCAAGAGAATGTATACACTCAACGGCTCGGATTATCCCCCTATACTTAGGGCAAAAATATCCTTACGTATAGAGAAGAATATCAAAAGGTGAGGGACAAGCGAGAGAACAGACGATACAAAAACTGAAAATGATCAAAAATGAAGATGAGTGATATTACCACCCCCCCTATAGTTAGGGTAAAGTGCACCCTAAGTATAAGCAACGACAGAGTTAATAGAACATAATGATATGAACACACAATCTCTACACCCCCCTATACTTAGGATAAAGTACATACTAAGTATAGCAAAAATTCTAGATGAAACCTAAGGGTGTAAGACAAATGGAAGGAAGAAAGAATAAAATCAAAAGTATATACAAAATGATCTGGAAAATCAGGTATGAGATGCAAGGTGTAAGAGTGAAAAGATCATCTCATACAAAATAGATAGGGGCAACCTCAATGGTCGGTGGTTCATTATCGAGAAAAGGCTTCAAACGCTGACCATTAACTCTAAAGGTGGAATCAGACGACAACTCAGATATATCAATGCTACCGTTGTTGTACACCTTATGAACAAGATACATGTCTTTCCATTTGCTCTGAAGTTTCCCTGGAAATAGCTTCAGTCTTGCATCGAATAGTCATACTTTCTTATTAAGCTCAAACTGCTTGTGGCTGATGTGAGCATCATGCCACTCTTTCATCCACTCTTTATAATGCAGGCTACTCATGAAGGCTTCTTCTCATAATTCCTCCAGGACTATCAATTATGTCTACCTCTAATCTCCTGTGTCATCTACACTAAAGATCACTTCTTTTACTGCCCACAAAGATCAATGCTTGATTTCAATAGGTAAGTGGCATGGCTTGTAATAAACAAGTCGAGGGAGATGTACACAATGTAGTTTTAAAGGATGTTCTATGGGCCCAAAGAACCAAGTCCAAAAGCTGTGATCAATACTTTCGGTCTGGGCGAACAACCTTATGCAAGATCGTCTTGATCTCTCTATTTGAGACCTCGGCTAGACCATTCGTCTGAGGATGATATGGAGTAGCAACCCGATGATCTATGCTAAACTCATTTAGCAAGTTCTCTTACCTTATCCCTAATGAAGTGGCTACCCCCGTCTGATATCAGAACTTTAGGGACCCCGAACCGTGTAATGATATGCTTTCTCAGGAACTTGCAAATCATGTTCGCATCACCAGTTCGGCCAGGAATAGCCTTTACCAAATGACTCACATAATCCACAGCTATAAGAATATACTCAAATCCTTGACTTTTTAGGAGTGGGCCCATAAAGTCGATACTCCATGCATCAAAGCTTCACATAAGTGAGCGGTTGCATCGGCATCATGTTTCTATGTCCACAAGTTCCCATTCTATGATAGTCAGTACATCTCTTTACGAATGCATGGGCATTCGCAACAAGTGTAGTCCATCAAAGGACGTGTTGGAGCACCTTCTATGATGTCCTCTTCCATGAATGGTGGTCTCCAGCTTCTAATCTATGGCAATACATGAGGACACTTTGCTATTCCTCCTAAGGAATGCACCGATGCCAGACGGAATCTGCTCCTTCATGATAAGGGATCGGATCCTCCCAATGGTAAGACTTGGCTTTCATGAGGAAAGTCACAAGTTTCTATCTGGATCAACCTTGTGGAACTTTCTTAGCAACAAGAAAGTTCAAAATGTCGGCATACCATGGTAGTGAGGCGACCACAAGAATCACCTCGTCGGAGAAGGTCTCGGTAATAGGTGCATCAAATTGAGAAGTCTCGAGTGTTTCTAACCGGGAGAGGTGATCCTCCATCACATTCTTGACTCAGGATTATCCTTGATTACAATATCGAACTCATGGAGTAGAAGGATCCATCTAGTCAGATGCAGCTTTGAATCCTTCTTGTCCATTAAGTATTTGATGGCGGTATGGTAAGCGAAGACTGTGACCTTGGATCCAAAGATGTGGGACCTAAACCTATTTAAGGCAAATACTACAGCTAGCATTTCTTTCTCTATAATGGTGTAATTCCGCTAGGCAGAATCCAAAGTCTTGCTAGAATAATGTATGGCGTATGGAAGGACATCCCTGAAGGATATGGTATAATCCTCAAGCGCATCACTGAAGCGTGAGCGTCGTATCGAATACGACGAGAACTACTAGTCTGACTAGTTGTTCTATGCAGCGGAAATTAAAAATTTTTCATGCGACGAAACCACATGATCCAAGAACACTTCTCGGATCGTTTCATCTAAACCACAAACAAGTAATAGACCTCTTGAAGCATGGTTGCGATCGAGTCTCTAAACAAAGAGACCTCCTGTCTCAAGTCTGATCCGATGGAGGAGACGCTTGCGAGCGCGGGGATGAACCGTGTACATCTCGTAATCCATGTTGATGATCCATGCGGTGGATCTCCTAATCTCGACACACGAGATTCGACGTCTTCTTCACGAGCGAGGCGCACCGAAGGAGACAAAGATCCACGAGCAATAATCGGGCAGCATAACGACAACGCTGCGGTGATGAAGAACCTCTCCAGGGCATCCTTGGTGGACGGCCATGAGAGGGAGAGAGAGGGTTGTCGTGCAGAGAGAAAGAGAGAGAGAGAGAGAGAGTTTGCTCCAATATTGCATGTATTTAGAGAGCATGGTGTGCCTCTCTATTTATAGGGTTTTGGGATCCATGGATCTCAATCCATGGGACATATAAAATCAATGGATGAGATTGATTTATATCCAATGCAATGATCAAGATTGTTGTTGGTAAAAACCAACAAATAATAATCTAATTTAAATTAAATATATTCGACATCTCAAATATATTTCAATCCTAAATTAGATCAAGCAATTATGGAGAGATTTACGTGGAGATCTCCACATTAGGAGTGGTGGGGATGGCTACCAATTTCCTTGTGGAATTGGTAGTCGTCCACCATCTCTCCATGGTGGAGGCAAATTCATGTAATCTCACAAGATTACATATCTCCATGAATTTCTCCCATAATTTCCAACAACTTTTGTTGTAAAATATTCTACAACAATAATTCATAATTATTTTGTGAATATTGCAATCTTTCCATTGGAAATTTGTGAATCATATTCACAACCCAAAATAAAATGTACATTTTCAATTTATTGTCCAATGTGAATCTAATTCACATTAATATTTAATTAACAAATGTAAATTACAAATTGCTCTATCTTATATATTATAAATCACATTTATAATATATATGATTAATATGGATAGGGTTATCCACATTATTCATATCCACGATAATTAAATCACATTTAATCATCTTGGATCTCTATTCTCATGTGTTGAAATAATATGAATCACATTCATATTATTCACATCTTTGATAATTAAATCACATTCAATTATCTTAGATAACTCTCTTTATAATATGAATCAAATTCATATTACTCATGATAATTAAATCACATTTAATTATCTATTTTCTCAATGCTTGGATACATAATATCAACAATGAAATTATCCTGAACCCTTTCAAGGATAATTCACTTTCTCCGCGAATACTTGGAGATAAGGACAGGGTAATTGTATTGTTCCACGTATATTGACTTGGATATTGAGATCATATCTCAATTCCAGATCGTGGGCCTCCCATAGATGCTTGATTAAATCAAGACCGCAAATCTAATCTTCTCATTGCATCTGAATCACATTCAGATCAATGTCCAACATTTGGACCAAGATCAGATTACTTCTCTACTGAGAGGAGTCACTAAAATCCAGACCCATTTCATCACTCCCTAGGAATGGAAGCATCATGGTTATAGAATCATTTATGATCACATCACCCTCAGTTATTCCCAATACCTTTACATCATGCATACTGGAAGACTCAAAATAAACCCGAAGTATTGGATCAACTTTATACTGTCTACTTCATGGTTTTATCAGTAAGTTTCTCATTCGATCATTGGGAGTCGGTATCAATCATATACTTTCCAAATACATATTTCATACCTAGATCTTGATCATACACTTTCCAAAAGTACATATCAAACCAACAAATACAATGAAGCTTCCAAAGTGAGACGACCGTGCGCATGGAATTTGATTCTTCCCAATATCTCATGAGTGAGATCATGTCTTCCGGTTGAGTAATTGAACCTGTATGATCCCTTTGAGAGATTGTATTACTCATATGCCCTTATATGCACACCAGCGCGCCGCTGTATAGACCTTGGTTAGGTCATCAACCTATTGGTCTGCCAAATGTGCATACTTAGACATATAGTAATACATCTGTCTCCGGTCAGAGGATGTGTGCCTGTATCGTGACAGCATACGATATAGGACTTTGGTTATCTCGATCTCATTAAGTCAACTCTTTGACCTAACTAATCTGACACCTCTGAATCTCTATTCCTATGCAGAGGACCTGCATCAAGAGGTTGGTCAGATATCAACCTAAATGAGAAAGGATTGCCATCTCCTACTCAGGCTGGAGATCATTTCTTAACAATCATTTGACGGTGCTTGATTAGCCCTCAATCTAACTCTTTAGATATTCATCCAAGCACCAGCCTCTATGATTCAACAGTTGAATCAACAGATGTATGATCATCAAGATGGCCATGGTACATAACCCTAATTGTACTAAGGGACCTATTATGCGTATTATTTATTCTTCATTTCAGATCAAGGAATGATATTTGCAATAACATTTATTGCATAATGGCTTGCCGTGGGCTCGCATGTCCAACAATCCCTCCTTTGTCCCGACATAGCCCCTACGGTAAAATCGAAGGCGTCCATCATGATCTCAAATGGGAGAGTCCAATCGAGTGGATGAAGGACATGAGCCTCTACAACCATGCTTTTGATAGTTTCAAAAGCCGAAAGACACTTATCATCAACAATAAACTCGGTGTCTTTCACGAGAAGATCAGATAATGGTCAGGCAATTTTGCTGAAATCTCGTATGAAATATCGATAAAAATCGACATGCTCGAGGAAAGACCATAACTGCTTCAGATTGGATGGTGGATTGAGTTTGTTTACGATGTCCACCTCGGTTGGGTTTACCTCCATGCTCTTGTTGAAGATGATATGACCAAGGATCGTCCCTTGAGTCATCATAAACTAACTCTTCTCCCAAGAAAGAATGAGGTTAACCTCCATGCATCGCTGAAACACATGGTATAGGCTAGAAAGGTAGGAATCATTGATGAATACCTCCAAGATATCTCCCACCATTTCCGCAAAAATAGAAAGCATGCACCTCTAGAATGTTGCCGGGGTATTACATAGTCCAAAGGGCATCCGTTTGAAAGCATACATTCCGAATCGAGAAATACCCCTGTAGATGGGGCATTACAAGTGAATGTTGTCTTTTCTTGGTCTTCAAGAGCAATATCCACTTGATTATATCTTGAGTACCCATCGAAAAAGCAATAATGGATCTTCATGGCTAACCGTTTGATTATCCGATCAATGAACGGTAGTGTAAAATGATCCTTCTTGGTCGCATGATTCAAACATCTGTAGTTTACACAAACGTGCCAAGAAGTTTATACTAGGGTAGCGATCTCTTTTCCGTCCTCATTTATCGTTGTAGTGCTACCCATCTTCTTGGGTACCACATGTAAATGACCAACCAATTTAGAGTCAAAGATGGGATAGATAAAATTGGTGCTCCACCACTTGGATATTTTCTTCATAACCACCTCTCAAAGATTCGGGTTCAACCTATGTTGAAACTCACGAGATCGTTTGGTGTCATCCTCGAGAAAAAGGTGGTGGGAGCACAGAGCCGGACTAATCCCATGGAAATCAGCTACTGACCACTGGTGAGCGGCCCCAGCGACTAAGGCTAAGTGATATCAAAGGTCGTTGAGACCTCAACCACTCGAACCGGGCTCAACGAGAAAACGTAGACCAACAAAATCAATCCACAATAAAAACGAGGTGAGCGGTCTTGCATTTATTTAACCTGGGATAGCCACCAAGGTCGAACATAAGGAGCACGGAATGAAGCCTACGAAGTAGTCAGGTAATCCAAGAAACAAAGGTATTTTTGGTGGTTTTAATTTTTAATTTTTTTATGATTTTCTATTAAGGAAAGAGGTAAAGAAATGGCAAAGAGGTACACACAAACAATTATTTAAAGGTCTAAAAGTACTTAAAAATTCAAAACCAAAATATTTTTATGTTTTTTAAAATATTCAGATGTTTTTGGTAATTTTATGAAGCTTTTCTGATTTTTGTAGGATTCTGAAAAAAATGAAAGAAGGCCAAAAATAGCAAGCAGTGTACATCTTGGATAGAAAGGCAAATTAAAATTATTTAAAATGCTATAAAATCCTAGCAGCAATTTTATGTCAAAGTACAAAACAAATCTACGTACAAAAGCTGAAAACACATCTTTTAGATTTTTTGTAGAATTTTTAATGATTATTATAAGGCTTTTGGTCTTTTGTGATTTTTAGGTGTTTTATACAAGATAATGGAACAAAAAATTGCCACTAGAATAAAATAAAGCAAAACAAACACATAAGAATTTTTCGTAGATTTGTTTAGACAATTTTTGTATTTTTATGGGTTTTCTTAAATAGATAGGGACACTTTTAGGGTTTTTGATTTTTAGAAAATAGTAAATAAAATCCATAATGCATCACAAAAATTAATAAAAATACTACATAGTAACAGGAGCTACATGTAAAATTTTTGAATTTTTGGAGTAGTTTTGATATTTATATAATTAAAAACAACACACACAAGTTATAGGGACCTAAATGCAATTTATCGAAGTTTCTGGACTAATTATTAACATGCACAAAAAGTCTGGGGAGAATCTACAAATTCACTAATAAATTCCACACATGCATCAATTTAATGTTCACAGGGGTATAAATGCAATTTTAGAAAAACATCTATTCAAACATTAACACGGGAAAAATTCCAGATGAAAAGTGCAAATACACCAATGTACACGTGTCCGAGCACGTGCCTCCAGACTAGAAGGACTAAAATGTAAATTACAGAAACTACAAAGACTATATTGCAAAAAGGTTCAACTATAACTTTTATTTTACAGAACAAATCATAAACTAAAATAAACGCAGGGGAAAAAGAGTAATATACCCTCGATGCACGTAAGTCGCCCGTGGGAGTCCACGTGTCGTCCACTGGCGTGAGGCGATCGTGCGGCTCTATGGGTGTCAGGTGTCAGATGGTCAGGGATGTGGTGCGTACGGGGCCGTTAGATCAGACATCTAACGGTCTGGCATGTCAGTTGGATGGACGCTCAGGATGGGATCTGGAGGGCGAACTCGATCCAACAACACAGGACTCGTCTGGAAGAATAGCACCCGGATGAGCTTCGTTGGAGCTAAGGACAAGATCCTCATCCCCAATGGAAGATCAGTCGGCATGAGGGTGGTCGTAGGACGTTTCCGCATCAGGTGAACAGCTCGGATGGGAGCTCCGACAGTCGGATCGGCGTGACGACGAAGGGCACCTGGAGCTACTTCGGCGAGCTTGGGAGAGGGTAGCTTGGAGGATCTCAGCGTGCGACAGGATCTGCAACGAGAAGCTCTAACTCGGAGCTATGCTTCGGTCTAGGTTATTCGGACTGAAAATCAAAGAAGCGAGGGGTGAATGGAGATCGATCTCCGGTGGATGCAGTAGAAGGAGATCTTGGACCTAATCCGAGCTAGATGGGCTAAGATTAGGATGATTTGGTTTGTGGGAGGAGCTAGAGGGTGAGTGGGTGATTCGATCGAAGCGGTTAGGAATGAGTGACGGAGCTCCGATCGGATGGTCGGAGCTAGCGGAGCAACGACGGTGAATAATGGAAAGATTCGATCAAATGAGGAGCTAGGAAAGACTAAGAGGTTACCTGAAGGTCCAGATACGTCCCTGAGCTCCAGGAGAAGGTGGACGTCGGTTTTATGGCCTCAACCAAGTGGCGGAAGGTGAGGGAGGCTTCTTGCGTTGGAGGTCCGACCACGAAGGGGGAGCTTCGGCGTCACTGTACCAAATCGATCACCATGGGGCTCTTCAGACGATTTTCACCACGTTGAAGGTGTCTAGGATTTTGAGAGTGAGTGAGGCATGAGCTGCCGACCTGGGGAGGCAAATGACGGGTCTTATAGTGCTCCTAGGTGGCTGGAGCAACTGGGTCGAGGCGCGCGAACCGAGGAAGATCCGTGCCTTCCTAGGGATCCGCGAGGGTCACGGATCCACGGGGAAGGTGCAGGCGAAGAATCGGGGTATGGGCATGTGTGATCCTCACGGAATAAATGTGAGAAGAAGGTCTGGAGGAGTAGTTGGGTCGGGTCAAGCCCTGAAAGAGGGGGTTGACCCAAGTCAACGATCCGTCGTGGACCAATCAGAAAATCAGATTTACAAATATATTTGCAAATTAAATAAAAAATAGTAACTAACTTTAAATCAAAAAGTGTATAAGATGAAAAATGTTTATTATTTTTCAAACTATTTTTCTGTGATTTTTAATTATTTTTTTTGAAAAATAAATTAATCTATGTATAGTATAGAGTATTATATACATGTATAATATGCCTATGTATTTTGTGCAATTATTTTAGTTTATTATTTTTACAAAGATACCCCAATTTTATATTTTATTTATTTATAAAATAACTTTTGGAGTATAAAATAATTTTTGTTTTATTTTTATTATTTACTTACAGGTATAAAATAAATAAGGAAGGAAACATATATACAGGTATTATGTACAAGTAAGAGAGGATTTTATTCTATTTTTGTTTTATTTTTCTTATTTTTATTTTATTTTTAGAAATATATACAAGGAAGTACAAAAATATTTTTATTTTTATTTTGGAAAAAATAATTTATGTACACATCTGATATATATATATATATACAAGGTAGAGTAGCCCTATCTCTCTCTACTTATTTTATTTGACGATCAGGCGAATACTTGGCCTCTCTTGGGCTTTGGGTCACTCAGTATTTATTCTAAATACTTCCTTCTTTTTCTCTTTATTCTTTATTCTTTTATTTTTGCACAAATACATGCTAATTATGCACTATTAATACATGCACGTATATTGCTAAGTTATTGTATTTACACCTATTTACATAATGCATTGTCAAGATAATTAGCTAAAATAAAAGAACAAAGAGTGATGAACATGGATTCATCACCCCCATATAATTTACCTTTGCTAGTCCCTTAGCAAACACTTATTTGAAAAAGAAGTGAAAAGAGAAAGAGAAAAGGAAAAAGAAGGAGAATTAGGATTGCTTATTAAACTTGTCTTCATTAAATTGAAGTATGGAGCTCAGTCAGGCCTTTGGATTATTAGTTTGTCGGAACCTTATTTGGATTTAGGTTTAAAACTTAACAGCCTCTAAGCTCCACCAATCTATGGTCAATACTCCTCAATAATCCAGATCAGAACAAGTCTACATACACAAACTCTAATGACCATGAATCTTTTCTTGTATTGTGTAAGTGATAGGTAGCTCCCCACCTCAGAAATGGCAAAGTAACAGCCCCCCTTAACAAGGTAACTCTAATGCCCTAGGCCAGCAGCTCTTTCCTCGAGGAGCGGGGTATTCCCTTCTAAGTTCAAGTGCAACCGGCTCAAGAAGAGGAGGAAGAAGAGAATGGACCATGACCAGTGTAGTCATGTATCCTTGGGAGCCAACCAGTGTAGCTAAGTCTCCCGCTGCAAGCTTCATGAGATGAGAAACATAAGCTTTGCTTTATTTAGCTAAATACACTCCGGTGGATATTTTATTTTCAATCAGACCCACCACTTTTTTGGAGTTTTTCTTTCTTTTGCACATACATATTTTTAATGTGCATATCTACAACATATCTACATGGTGCAACATATACACATAAGGACTTTTTCCTCTTGAGCCAGTAGACTATTCCTCTTTTGAAGCATTATTGCAACCTACAACTCCTGTCTTTAGACCTCAACACTGCCAGACTAAGTTGAGACGCACTTCCTTCACTAAAAGAAGACGAGAGGTTCTGCCTAGAAGTACTACCCTCGTATGCTAACTGCCTCCTTACCACCTCATCCGTAGAGAGCTATGTGTAAGGTGCATGTTCAAGTAAAGCCATTGTCTGTAAGAGTCATGTATGCATTGTTAAGTGTTCTACTTGCGCTCATCAAGATGACATGTGCTCATAGCCTAGTGGATTCAAAGAATTAAGTCCCAAATGGACCTGAAGAGTCTTAACCCTAATCCCTATAAGGTTCCTCTTAGAATTACGTGGATTAAGATCTTAACCAAGCTCCATTTTTCAATTTAATTCCAGGCTAGTTTAAATGTAAACATGATTCAGAAGAATGTACAATTATATATAAAAAACACTTTATGTAAAATTTTGAAAATGTGCAAAATTTTGAAAATTGTTTGAATGAATGAATGTATGGATGCAGAAGTTTTGCAAACTATTTACACACTTTATACAAGGGTTTTTGCAAACTTTTGTTTTTTTAAAAATTTTACAAAAATTGTGTACTATATACATAGTTTTGATACCAAAACATTTACAAACTTTTTACAAGCAAAACATTTTTATAAACATTTGTACAAAAATAATTTGTAGAAATAGCTATGTATGTGCAAGAAGGAATTTTATGGACACGGAAAATTTTAAAATTTTTATGGTTTTTAATACAGAATTTTAGTCATTTTATTTATTAACACACACACAAAGTATGAGTTACGGCTAAAGTATATATGTAATATATACGACACCCCCCTATACTTATCTTGAACAATGTCCTCAAAGTGGATCAAGAGCGACAAAGAAGATATAACTTGTGTTTAGTATAGGGAAGTGAAAAGGAAAGCTATACTACAATGACGAATCTAAGAATAGAATGAAGAGAGCTCGGTGTTTTCCCCCTATACTTAGGATCAAGTAATACTAAGTACAGCAGATTGTACATAAAGGGAAAACTGAGTGATATGATGTACAGGATTTACCTCCCCTATACTTAGGGTGAAATATCCCTAAGTATAGGCAGCAAAACATAGGTAAAAAGAATCAAAAGAATAATCTAGAGTCTGACACCCCCCTATACTTAGGGTAAGGTACACCATAAGTACAGCATAATCATGAGATGCAAATGGGGTGTTGGACTAAAGAATGAAATGATATGGACATCTGGATCAATACAAAGCGGAAGACAGTGATAATCAGGCATGAGATGCAACATATGTGAGTCAAAGACCACATCTCATGCAAATTGAATCGGGGCAACATCAACGATCAGCGGCTCATGATCTAGATAAGGTTTGAGCCGCTGCCCGTTAACACAAAAGGTAGACTCCAATGACATCTCAGATATGTCAATACTCCCATTGTCATGTACCTTTCGGACCAGGTATGGTCCCTTCCACTTGCTCTCCAACTTCCCTGGAAATAATCTAAGCTTGGCATCAAACAACCATACTCTCTGATCTGACTCAAACTGCTTGTGGCTGATATGAGAATCATGTCATTCCTTTACTCGCTCTTTGTACTGTAGGCTGCTTGAAAAGGTTGTATCTCTAAGATCCTCTAGGGCTACCAATTCCGCCTTCCTTTGTACTCACTGGATCCAATAATATATCTGTGACAACCCAAAGTGACTTGTTCCTAATTTCAACAGGTAAATGGCAGGGCTTACCATAAATGAGACGAAAGGGAGATGTACCCAAAGGAGTCTTAAAGGAAGTACGATATACCCATAAGACCGAGTCCAAAAGCTGTAACCAATCCTTTCGGTCTGGACGGACTACCTTCTGCAATATCGTCTTGATCTCCATATTCTATACTTCAGCAAGACCATTGGTCTGAGGGTGATATGGAGTGGCTACATGATGGTCAATGCTGAACTCGCTAGCAAGGGCCTTTACATTGTCGTTGATGAAATGAGACCCCCCGTCAAATATCAAAACTCTAGGTACCCCGAACCGTGAAATGATATTCTTCCTCAAAAATTTGCAAACAGTCATAGCATCTGCAGTTCGGGCGGGGATGGCCTCAACCAATGACTAACATAATCCACGGCCAACAGAATGTACTCAAATCCCTGACTCTTAGGAAATGAACCCATGAAATCTATGCCCCATGTGTCAAAAACCTCACAGAAATGAATGGGCTACATCGACATCATACCACACTGTCCACAAGTGCCCATCCTCTGACAGTCAGTAAACCTCTTCACGAATTCATCAGAATCCTTGAATAGGGTAGGCCACCATAGGTTGGATTGGAGCAATTTCTGTGCCATTCTCCTCCCAAAATGATGTCCTCCTGCCTCAAGCTTGTGGCAGTAGGTGAGGACGCTATGGTGCTCCTCCTGAGGAATGCACCGACGCCAAACGATATCCCCTCCTTCATGATAAAGGATGGGATCCTCCCAATGGTAGAACTTGGACTTCACAAGGAAGGTCTCAAGTCGCTGTCAGGACCAACCTTGTCGAACTTTCTTGACAACAAGATAGTTCACAATGTCAGCGTACCATGGGAGCGAGGCAATAGCAAGGATTGCCTCATATAGAAGGTCTTATAAATGAGATCAATCTGCTTAGATTCCTCAAGATGCTCTAATCGGGAGAGATGATCCACCACCACATTGTTGACTCCAGGTTTATCCTTAATCTCAATATCATACTCCTGGAGTAGAAGGATCCATCTAGTCAATCTCGCTTTGGCATCCATCTTTTCCATGAGGTACCTGATGACAGTATGGTCTGTGAACATAATCACCTCAGATCCAATGATGTATGATCTGAACTTATCTAGGGCAAAGACTATGGCTAGCATCTCCTTCTCAATGACAGTGTAGTTCCGATGCGCGGCATCCAATGTACGGCTAGAATAGTGAATGGAAAAAGGCACACCATCCCTCCTCGGTCCCAGCACAGCCCCCACAGTAAAATCGGAGGCATCCATCATGATCTCGAATAGGAGAGACCAATCAGGCGGCTGAAGGACAGGATCCTCAACAACTAGACTCTTGAGAGTCTCAAATGACGCAAAACACTTATTATCTACAATGAACTCGGTGTCTTTGGTCAGCAAATCAGTCAACGGTCGGGCAACCCTGCTGAAATCATGAATGAATCGTCGGCAGAAATCGATGTGCCCTAGAAAAGACCGTAACTGTCGCAAGTTGGACGGTGGATTGAGTTTCCTAATGATATCCACCTTGGCCGGATCAACCTCCATGCCCCTGTTGGAGATGATATGACCAAGCATCGTCCCTTGAGTCACCATGAAGTGACTCTTCTCCCAAGACAGAACAAGATGGAACTCAATGCAGTGTTGAAGGACATGGTCTAAACAGTCAAGGCAAGCATCAAACGCATCGTCATAGACCAAAAAGTCGTCCATGAAGACCTCTAAACGATCACCCACCATGTCCGAAAAGATGGACAACAAGCACCTTTGGAATGTCGTCGGAGCATTACATAGACCAAAGGGCGTCCCTTTGAAAGCATAATTCCCAAACGGACAGGTGAATGTAGTCTTGTTCTGGTCTTTGGGCGCAATGGCCACCTGATTGTAGCCGGAGTACCTGTCAAGAAAACAATAATAACTCTTCCCAGCTAACTTCTCTATAATCTGATCAATAAAAGGCAGCAGGAAATGATCCTTCTTGGTGGCCTAATTCAATCGTCTGTAGTCCACACAGGCCCTCCAAGAAGTGGGTACCTAGGTAGCTATCTCCTCTCCAGACTCACTCACAACTGTAGTGATGCTTGTCTTCTTGGGCACCACATGTAATGGACTAACCCACTTGGAGTCAGAGATGGGGTAGATAAAATCGGTGCTCCACCATTTCAAGATTTCCTTCATGACAACCTCTCGAAGGTTCGGGTTCAGTCGTCGTTGGAACTCACACGATGTCTTGGCATCCTCTTCGAGATATATATGGTGGGAGCACAAGGCCAGACTTATCCCCTGGAGATCAGCTACACTCCATCCAATCGCCTTGAGGTTCTTTTCAAGAACCTCCATCAAACGAGATTCTTGCTCTTCAGTCAAATCTGTTGAGATAATGAGTGGGTACATCTCATGTTCACCCGCAAGGAATATATACTTCAATGACTGCAGCAAGGGCTTCAACTCTGGGCAACTGGGAGCTGGCAAATCTTGCCTCTGAAAAGTCTGAGTGAAGGCAATCAAATCTGCATGGGAGAACTCTCACTGATCATCGAAATCCGGTGAAGACTACTCTGCTGGTGTATCTGTACTCTGTATTGGATCAGTCTCCACACTAGTTGTTGGCTCTGTAGGAATCAGATACGGTATCAACTCATCAAACTCTGCCCAATCGATATATGACTCCAAGGGATCTGAATTTGAATCACAAGGGAAAGAAACTGCCTCGCTATCCTGAACGCGGTCTGCAGCCTCGAATGTGTCCTCTACTAAGAGTGCACTCTCCAAGATCTCCTCTATCATATGTGGATTTGTGTCGTCTGAATGTGAGAGGATGGCTCGTGAAACGGGATCAGTCCAAGAGGCTTCATCATATGTCATCACAAAATCACACTCCTAGTGGACATCTCGCTCTGCCTCTGTCATCTGCTCTAAATCGCTGAGCTACTCCGAGAAGGATGAATCGCGTGCTCTAGTCTCATCGATCGTCTCTATTTGTATACTCCCGCCCTCTACGTGAAAGTACACCTCCCCGCTATCATGATCGGACACTGCCTTGGCTGTGGCCAACAATGGACATCCTAAAATGATGGGGATATAGATCACAGACTCTAGGAGCTCCATGTCCAACACAACGAAGTTCACTGGGAATTTCAGGCCCTGAATTTTGACGATCACATCCTTCAACAACCCCTTCAGCCTCTTGACATATCTATCAGCAAACTGAAGGATTGTCCTGCTCTGTCGAAGAGGGTCAAACTCGAATCGGTCGAGTAAGGCTGTCAGAAGTAGGTTAATGGAAGAGCCGTTGTCTAATAGAGTTCGATCAAACCTCTGCTCATGGATGTGACATCTTACATAGGGAGCTTCTGCATCTGGCCTCGGGGAAGCAGGTGGCAAGAGTGAGCACATGGATCTCTGCATGGTGATTCCTCTTCTTCCTGTGAATGGTAGTCTTCTCTCTAAGGTTCCTCTGGAAGAGAGGGATGTGCTCAAGAGCCTCCTGTAGAGTCAGCTGAATCTGGAATCTGTCTATCATCTGCTGGTTGAACTCTAACTGTTGGGATTTTTGGGTTTTTTTTATTCTCATTAGCTAAGAGGAGTGCTTGGGGGAAGGGGATGACCGACCCCTCCTCAGATAGAGGGCTAGGAATGGGTTCCTGCTGCTGAGACGAATCAGAATCCATACAAACATCACCAGGCATAGCATATGGACTCGAAGATAGAGAACCCTTTCCTTTATTAATTTTTTTGGATTTTTCTAAATAGTCCCAAGATACAGAAATAGAAGGTAATGCAACAGGAATAAAAGCGGTGGCCTCAATACCACCCACGGTATATGGACTTGCGTCATCAGCACTGCTCTCTGGCTCAGCATCAGAAAAATGGATGGCATCAGCACCACCTCCTGCATATGGTGAAGCGACGACCTTAATACCATCAGCTGGATCTATATCCTTGTGGCCTCAACATCACCATCATGAACATCATCATGAGTGGCAACAACACCGCTTTCCTCCTTGTCTGGCGCTCTTGAGTCCTCATGGTGTCGTCGCTCAGACGAGGTGCCGTTGACTGGCATCCTACTGCTCCTAAGTGTGACAAAGTCAGCATCAAATATATATGAAGCAATATCACCCAAAGAATCACTAGGAGTGGTGGTCTCTGTGAAATGTACATGCTCAGACTTTTTCAGATTGTTTAGATTGGGATCGATCTGAACGGGTATGTCGGCCTTGCCCTTGATGATCCCCCTCATCTCCTGACGGAACTCATCCATCTCCCACCTGAATGTGGCATGTTGCTCAGAGATAAGGCGGGCTAAGTCTTCGAGTGTTGGGTTCTCATAGGTTGGGCCATGAGAACCGGATGGATTGCCTCTCTGGAAGTGAGGCTTTTGCATGAAAGGATGAGGGGGATATTGCTGAGAGTGCTGTTGAGGCTATTGCTGCCTCCACGGTTGTCCCTGCTGGTAGGGATGAGGACCCTTCTAGTACTGATGTTGTGGCTGTGGGAACTGGGGTTGTTGTTGCTGGTTGTACTGCCCACTCTGAACTAGAGGCTGCTGCTGGGAAGAGGCACCTCCGGCTGACCATCGGAATCCGGGATGATTTCGACGGATTCCAGGCTGAGGTCGGTCATACCAAATCGCGCTGACTTCCATCAACAGCTCCTACTTATAAGTGGGTGGGGGGAGAACTGCCAAGGGATGATCCTGTTGGTATACTACCATCTGAGTATCCTGAGATGGCGGTAGCTGGACGTACTGCGGTTGCTGCTGGAACGGCTCCGCCTAGATATGGTGAAGGCGGACGGTTAGGTTGAGCTTTTGCTGCTGCTGGGGTCAGCCCGTGATCAGAGATGGGGCTGAGAAGCCGTTTGTGCCTCCTAGAGACACATGATCTGAGTCTTCAGGTCACTCAGCGTCTGTGCCATCTGATCTATCTGTGACATACCCTGACACTGCTTCTTCTCAATAAGCTCGATGCGGTCCAACTTCTCGTTGATGATACTCATATCGACGACCAACGACTCTGTCTGTGTTACGGTTGTTGATGAAGTGGATGGACCTGCATCGATCCATGCGATACTCTGGTAGAACGCTACTCGTGGTGGGGCTTCTCCTGAGTGTAAAGGCGGGTCTGAGACATGACTGTATAATTCTCTGCCATTTCCTCGTAGATGGGCCAGACCTGAGCCTCATCCTTGGTAAAATATGAACCTCAACAGGATGCATTTACTAGCCCTTGCAGCTCCGGTGTCATCCTATAGAAGAAACTCTGAACGAGGTTGGGCTTGGATATATCGTGATGTGGACACTGGTCGATCATCTCTCTGAATCGGTCCCATGCTTCATGAAACTACTCATTGGGAAGCATGAAGAAGTTGTTGATGAGGGCTCGTGCTGCATTTTTCCGGCTGAGTGGATAGTACTTATTCAAGTACTCATTCCGGAGCCGTTCCCAAGATGTCACATATCTCCCCAAATGCTTCAGCCAATAGGCTACTCTATCACGAGGGAGAACAGAAATGCCATCATCTTGATGGTATCCTCGTCCACGAATCGATCATGGACCGTACTGCAGATCATCTCAAACTCCTGGAGATGGAGGTGCGGTTCCTCGGTAGCAAGCTCGTGAAATTTGGGCAGTAACTGAATAGTCTGAGGAGGGAGCATGAAGTCTCCTAGAATAGCAGGTAGTTGAATCCAACGGTGTGTTAGAGTTGCACCAGGGTTGTGCATCTCTCTCATGGGGCATGTTGGTCGGACTGGCTCCACTGGCTCATCTAGAAGTGGTCCATCTCCTCCTCCTCGCTCTGGAATGTCTCCTCCTCCACCGGCTCTGTTCTAGTCTCTGTCTGCTCGCATCTGAGCCATCTCCCTGCACATGTCGGCCATGAAAGCCCCCTGATCTCTAATATGTCACTGCATAGTCTCCAAGACAGCTAACAGGGTATTGTTGATGGCACCCTGATCAAGAACATAAGTGTGCGTCTGGCTGGGTCCATCAGTACACTCCTCGTTGTTGGCCATGGTCTCTGCAAAGGCAAAAGACCCAAACTCAGGTGCCATCAAATGAATATACATCTATTGCAGTCTCTGCTCTGGAACTGCGAGATTGGTAGAAGGGTGGTCGAGGGGGAACAGGGCAGAGTCAAACTCTAGTTCGGAGAGCGGGTCTGGGCTCTCAAAAACCAACCTAGATGAATGGGGCGGGGTGGTCAAGAGCAGTGCAACCAAAGGCTGCCTAAGGGACCTCCGACCCATCATCGTGATGTGGAGAAAGGCGGATGAGATCTGGAAAACACACAAGATCAGGAAAAACAAACCCCCAATTCACCTACCCAACACTGAGCTGATGACCGTAAAGGTTCGGTCTTTTATCTTATCGATTTTATTAGGTGATAAGTCAGTCTATCGGAGCGATTAAGCGAGCTGGTAGGAACCCGATGCTCTCATGTTACTGGCCCAATCCCAAAGCTAGATCTTTCCCAGCCAATACAAGTAGCAGACGTTTACTGGCTACCCGATCAATTCACTCTGTTAAGGATATTGCGGCTCGCTTTACCGGAGATCGGAGTGATCCTCACTGGAGAACGACTAACCCCAAGACCATTAGTAGGACGAGAGTTTAGGTATGGCTCTAACCTAGTGTGCGGGTCACTCTCTCGCTCATCCAAACTAAACAAGGAGGGGATTGCTCTCCTAAGACAGATTTTTTGGTGAGTGTCTTTTATGGTCAAGTATGTTTAGCAGTCCCAATTTTATGGTTTTTCTTTTTAGGTATTTTTCAATAACAAACAACGCCTAACAATTTTTTCGATCTTTGGGTTATTTTAAGTCCAAAAACAAAGGGAGAAGTCGAAAAATCCGATGTGCGATCAAAAACAATGATGCATGCAGAGTAAGAAATGCATACTTGACTCCAGCTCTCTACATGCAGGGTGATCCGCACATAAATTAAAAGACGTGAGTAAAACTACATATATGATGCAAGAAGAAAATGACATTAGACGAAGCAATTTCTATACAAGAAGAACAGTAGCTAGACAATCAGACCAAGTCCCGAGTCCGATCTTGGGAACCACTCGGTGCCTGACACAACGGGTCCTGCTAGTGTTGTATGTGGTTCCTCACGGAACGCGGACTCGAGCCTACTTAAACCAACTTTTTCTTGTGATTTAATTAACTAGGTCTAATTACGATCTATAGGTACAAGAAGATAATTAGGATTAGGCCTTAATTAATTACGTCACAATCAATGAAATTCCTAAGTCTAGGGGCCAAATCCTTCGAGAATCAAAGTGAAATAAAATACAAGAAATCAAAACAAATGAAAATCGCGATGAGGTCCCCCGAGCACACGGTGCTTGGCGAAACAGACCCTGATAAGCCAAGTCCAAATAGTCCACAGTCTGAGTCCCTGTATTATTACAATAACGATAATGCTAAAAATTAACTAATATAAGCTATGTATATAATCTATAACTATGTTCCTCGTCTTCCTTGCTTCTCCTCAAGCACGAAGCTCCTCCTAAGTAGCTCTCGAGCGGTACCTCGCACAAAAATCCAAGCAAGAATTGGTTAGATCACAGTTATAACAAATAGAGCAAAAATAGCTGACAAAATGAGATCTGAAAACCGACTACTAAGTCGTGCTCCCTAGCAATGGCGTCACTATGGTGAGAGGCCCGAGCGACTAAGGTTAAGTGATATCAAAGGTCGTTGCGACCTCAACCACTCAAACCGGGCTCAACGAGAAAATGTAGACCACCAAAAAATTAATCCACAATAAAAATGACGCAAGCGGTCTTTCTATTTATTTAACTTGGTATAGCCATCAGGGTTGAACACAAGGAGCACGGAACGATGCCTACGAAGTAGTCAGGTAATCCAAGAAACAAAGGTATTTTTGGTGGTTTTTAATTTTAAATTTTTTATGATTTTCTATTAAGAAAAGAGGTAAAGAAATGGCAAAGAAACACACTCAAACAATTATTTAAAGTTCTAAAAGTACTCAAAAATTCAAAACAAAAATACTTTTATGCTTTTAAAATATTCAGATGTTTTTGCTAATTTTATGAAGCTTTTATAATTTTTGTAGGATTTTCAATAAATGAAAGAAGGCCAAAAACAACAAGAAGCGTACAACCTGGATAGAAAAGCAAATTAAAATTATTTAAAATGCCAATGAAATCCTAGCAACAATTTATCTGAAAGTACAAAACAAAATCTACCTACAGAAGCTGAAAACACATTTTTTAAATTTTTGTAGAATTTTTTATGATTTTTATAAGGTTTTTGGTTTTTTGTGATTTTTAGGTGTTTTATACATGATAATGGAATAAAATTTCTACTCGAAGTAAAATAAGACAAAACAAACATACAAGAATTTTTGTAGAATTTTTTAGACAATTTTAGTATTTTATGGGTTTTCTAAAATAGACAGGGACATTTTTAGGATTTTTATTTGTAGAAAATAGTAAATAAAATCAAAATACACCACAAAAATTACCAAAAATACTATACAGTAACAGGAGATACGTGTAAAATTTTTAGAATTTTTGGAGTGGTTTTGATATTTATTTAATTAAAAATAATACACACAGGTTATAGGGACCTAAATACAATTTATCAAAGTTTTTGGACTAATTATTAACATGCATAAGAAGTCTGGGGGATAAACTGCAAATTCATCAATAAATTCCACGCATGTGTCAATTCAATGTTCACAGGGGTATAAATGCAATTTCAGGAAAACGTCTATACAAACATTAACATGGGAAAAATTCCAGATGAAAGTGTTAATACACCAATGTGCACGTGTCCGAGCACGTGCCTCCAGACTGGAAGGACTAAAATGCAAATTACAAAAATTACGAGGACTATATTGCAAAAAGGTTCAATTTTTACAGACCAAATCATAAACTAAAATAAATGCAGGGGAAAAAGATCAATATACCCTCGTTGCACGTGAATCGCTCGTGGGAGTCCCCATGTCGTCCGTTGGCGTGATGCGATCGTGTGGCTCTGCGGACGTCGGGCGTCAGATCTAACGGTGTCAGATGGTCGGGGACGTGGTGCGTACGAGGACGTTAAATCTGACATTTAACGGTCTGGCATGTTAGCTGGATGGACGCTCAGGATGGGATCTGGAGGGCATAATCGATCTAACGGTGCAGGACTTGTCTGGAAGAATAGCGCCTGGATGTGCTTCACCGGAGCTAAGGACAAGATCCTCATCCCCGATGGAAGATCAGCCGGGACCGAAGTGGTCATGGGATTCTGCGTTAGGTGAACGGCTCGGATGGGAGCTCCGACGGTCGGATCGGCATGACGATGAAGGGAACCTAGAGCAGCTCCGGTGAGCTTGGGAGAGGGTGGTTTGGAGGCTCTCAACGCATGACAGGATTTGCAATGAGAAGCTCTGACTCAGAGATATGCTCCGGTCTAGGTTATTCGGGCTGAAAACCAAAGAAGCGGGGGGTGAATGGGGTTCGATCTACAATGGACGTTGTAGAAGGAGATCTTAGACCTAATCCTGGCCATATGGGCTAAGATTGGGGTGATCAATTGCAGGAGGAGCTAGAGGGTGAGAAAGTGATTCGATCGAAGCGCCTAGGAATGAGTAATGGAGCTCCGACCGGATGGTCGGAGCTGGCAGAGCAACGACGGCGAACAATGGAAAGATTCGATCGAATGAGGAGCTAGGAAATACTAAGAGGTTACCTGAAGATTTAGATACATCCCGGAGCTCCAGGCAAAAGTGGACGTTGGGGTTATGGCCTCAACCAGGCGGCGGAAGGCGAAGGAGGCTTCTCGTGGCGGAAGTCCGGCCACGAAGGGGGAGCGTCGGCATCACTGCACCAAATCGATCACCGGGGGGCTCTTCAGATGGCTGTCACCATACTAAATGTGTCTAGGGTTTCGAGAGGGAGTGAGGCACGAGCTGGCGACTTGGGGAGGCGAATGAGGGATCTTATAGTGCTCTCAGGTGGTTGGAGAAATCGGATCGAGGCGCGCGAACCGAGAAAGATCAGCACCTTCCTAGGGATCCACGAGGGTCACGGATCGACGGGGAAGGTGCATGCGAAGAATCAGGACATGGGCACGCGTGATCTGCCTAGGATAAATGGGAGAAGAAGGTCCGGCGGAGCAGTCAGGTCGGGTCAAGCTCTGGAAGAGGGGGTTGACCCGAATCAACGATCCGTCGTGGACCAATCAGAAAATCGGATTTACAAAAATATTTACAAATTAAATAAAATTTAGTAAATGACTTTAAATCAAAAAGTGTATAAAATGGAAATTGTTT
This sequence comes from Ottelia alismoides, assembly GCA_037367405.1. NCBI lineage: Eukaryota > Viridiplantae > Streptophyta > Magnoliopsida > Alismatales > Hydrocharitaceae > Ottelia > Ottelia alismoides. The sequence goes on along the minus strand of JAZKJV010005150.1, from coordinate 903,450 downwards.
ATTATTTTCAAACTATTTTTCTATAAATTTTAATTATTTTTTTGAAAAATAAACTAATCTATATATAATATAGAGTATTATATATAGGTATAATATGCTTGTGTATTTTGTACAATTATTTTTAATTTATTATTTTTACAAAAATACCCTAATTTTATCTTTTATTTATTTACAAAATAATTTTTGGAGTAAAGTAATTTTTGTTTTATTTTTATTATTTATTTATAGGTAAAAAATAAATAGGGAAGGAAACATATATACATGTATTATGTACAAGTAAAAGAGGATTTTATTCTATTTTAGTTTTATTTTTCTGCTTTTTATTTATTTTTAGAAAAATATAAAAGGAAATAAAACATATTTTTATTTTTATTTTGGCAAAAATAATTTATGTACACATCTGATATATATATATACACAAGGTAGAGTGGCTATATCTCACTCTACTTAATTTAATAGGCGATCAGGCCAATGCTTTGCCCTCTCTTGGGGTTTGGGTCACTTAGTATTTATTATAAATTCTTTTTTTTCTCTTTATTCTTTTATTTTTGCACAAATACATGCTAATTATGCACTATTAAGACATGCATGCATATTGCTAAGTTATTGTATTTACACCTATTTACATGATGCATTGTCAATATAATTAGCTAAAATAAAAGAATAAAGAGTGATGAACAGGGATTCATCAACCACCTGATTGTCTTGCGGTTCTTTACTAGAATTTCCATCAGACATGATTCTTATTCATCAGTCAGATTAGAATAGATGATGACCGGTAACATTTTAGGCTATCCAGCAAGGAATTAGTATTTCATGCTATGAGGTAGAGGTTTGAACTCAGGGAAAGAAGGAACAAGAAGAGCTTGTCTGACTAGGGCATGGGTATCTGTTACTAGGTTGGAATGCGTAAGCTCGATGTACTGTGACTCAGAAAGATCTGGAGGTTGCTGGATATTATGAACTGACTCTATCTCCAAGCCAGTTGTAGGCTCCGTAGATGAAGTCTAACGTGATAAGAATTCATTGAAATACTTCCAATCAGCATCTTCGGAATTTGATTGATCTAAGGGTAACTGACTGTTGTGATTATCCACTTCGGACTCAGAGGGATAGAGAATATCAGAATGATTTAGAAAGATATCAAAATCATCTCCACAAGCCTCATCTCTAATTGGCTCCAAGACTGTGTTCTCTAATATCCCATCATCTGATATTTGAATCTCAACTTCTCCTGACCACATTATGAAAAATTGTGTACTTGATTCGGCCCAGAAGGCCTCATCATCTATCTGCATGAAATCACGATCCTGATGCATATTGGGTTCGTCATCAGATGCTCACTCTGATTTAGCTGATTTAGATTTTTTGTCTTGGATCATCTTTGTATGTATACTCTCGCCTTATACGCGAAAGTACACCTTCCGATAAAATAGTCAAAAACTGCCTTTGTTGTTTCCAGAAAAGATCGTCCAAATATGATCGGGGTATGGGTCACACACTCAGCGACAGCCATATCCAACACGATGAAGTCCACAGGAAATTGCAAACCCTAAATGGTGATGATAACAACCTCAATTAATCCCTTAGGCCTCTTGATCGATCTATCAGCAAACTGCAAGACCGTTCTTCTTAGTCGAAGAGGTCCATACTCGAAATTTTCAAAAAAGGAAGAGGGAAGGAGATTAATCGAAGATCCGCTATCTAATAGAGTACGATCAAAAGTCTGATCGAGGATCTAGCATTTGACATATAATGATCCTGTATCTGATCGCTTAGCTGGAAAATGGTTCTGAATTATGTGACATGTCTCCTCGGTAAACACATGGACCTCAGAACAATGATTGTGTAGCCTCTTCTTTCTGTGAATAGTAGTGTTCTCTTTGATACTTCTCTGCAGAGGAGGGATGTGTGCCAAGGCTTCCGAAAGAGTGAGTTGGATCGTGAATTTGAAGATCGTCTCTTTCGTTAGATCATTCATTTGATTCTTTTTGGTGTTTTCTTTTTTATCGCTTTTTTCTATGCAGAGTTCTTTGGGAAAAGGAATTTTTACATCCTCTTGGTTAGTCTGTACAATCAGAGGACCAGAAGAAGAAAAAAATGTTTTTGCAAAACAAGGACTTGCTTTTTGTGAACTATAAGAGAAATACTAAGATTGATCAATTATTTTATTCTTATTTATCTTTCTAGTTCTTCTCTTTTGTACATTTTTTTGTGATTTACTCTCATCATCATCACTATACAAGAAGAAAGATAAAGCAGTTGCATCGATATTCGGCTCCTGTTGTTGTTCTTCAGACTTGGTGGCTTCAATATCACCATCTCCATCATCAAAGGGAGAGGCGGCTTTAGCACCACCATCAACATCCTCAACAGGCTTGCTTGTATCATCAAGCGTATCCCCATCGAGCCTAGTTGATTCTCAGCCAATTGGCATCCTACCGCTCCTAAGAGAAATGAAATCAGCATCATCACAGTAAACAGAGTCATCTGAAAATACATATGGCTGGAGTGTGGGCTCAGCCAAATCTACCTGCTCTGATTTCCTCTTCAGAATGTTCGGATTCGGTTCTATCTGAGTAGGTATAGTGGATTTTCCTTTTACTAAGTCGGTGACATGAGTCTTTAACTCATCCATCTCTCCTAAAAGCGACATGCTGGTCGGTAATCAGATTGGCAAGATACTCTAAGTCTAGTTTGTCATGGAAGGGACCATGAGACCCAGATGAGTCGCCTCGATGGTACTGAGGCTGCTGCAAAGCTGATTTTTTTTCTGGAGGATAATTATGTTGATATTGGGAAGGATATGAACTCTTATTCCACTAAGGTTGCTGGTACTGGCGAGGACCGGAATGTTGTTGTGGTTCTCTGCTCTACCCCATCTGTACTTGAGGTGGCTGCTGGGAAGAAGCACCACCTATAGACCAACAGAAACCAGGATGATCGTGACGAATCCCCGGTTGTTGCGGCTGGCTATACCATGTCCCATTGACCTCGATTAATGGTTCAAGCATCTCAGAGTAGAAGGGGGGCATATATGTCAATGGTTGATCACTCTGATACACCACCATCTGAGTATCAGATGATGGCATCTATTGGTGCTGCGGGTACACCGAATTCTGGTGAGTCAGTTCAAAGTGCACATGGTAGATGTGCTGGATTGTTGGACACAGAAGTATGACTCGACATCGGCTTCGTGAGTCAGCATGCGATCTCAAAGACTTGTTGGAATTTGCTTGTATCTCTTGAAGGCACATAATCTATGTCTTCAGATAACTAAGACATCTCTCAAGCCCGACAATCTAATCGAGCTTGTCCAAATTTTGACACTTCCTCTCTATGAATTCCATACGATCCAACTTCTGACAAATAATCCCCATATCATCTAATGAGGATTCAATAAGTGTCGAGACAACAAAAGAAGTATTTCCTTCGATTTGCGCCACTCAAGAGTGTTGGTGATATGTAGGTGGCTTCGTCTGAGTATAGACCCGAGTTTGAGACATCGTGGTGTTGTTCGATGCCATTTTCTCATAAATGTCCTAGACTTGGTCCTCATGCATCAAAAAATAAGATCCACCGCAAGATGCGTTCACCAGTCCCTATAATTCTGGTGTCAGCCCACTAAAGAAACTCTGTACAAAAGTTGGCTTTGAAATTTCATGATGGAGACACTGATCAATGAGCTCCCTAAAATGATCCCATGCCTCGTGGAACCGCTCGTTCCTGATCATGGTGAAAATACTTATTGTACCTCTGGTAGCATTTGTTCATCAAAAAGGGTAGTACTTGTTCAAATAAGCGGTTCTCAGTTGCTCCCACATCAAAATGTAACTCCCTAAGTGTTTTATCCAATAGGTTGCTTGGTCTACGAGGGAGAAAGGAGAGGTGTTCAATTTGATCGTATCCTCATTCATGTGTGCATCATGCACCGTACTGCAAATAAGCTCAAATTCATGGAGGTGCAGATGTGGTTCCTCAGTAGAATTCTCGTGAAACTTGGGCAACAGTTGGATTGTCTAAGGTCAGAGCTCGAAGTTTCCATGAATAACATGGAGACGGATCAATCGATGAGTGGTAGTAGCTCCAGGGTTGTAGAGCTTATGCATCGTTCAGTTTGGACCAAGAGGTGGTCTCTCTGCTCCATCAGGTTGCTCTGGTTCCTCGGCTCCTGGATTCTCAGCATCTGGGTTGTCTCTGTGTGATCGCTGCTGAGTCAACTTTACTCGAACATCATTCATCAGTCTACCTTGCTCCTGAATCTTGTTCTACATTGTTTCAAGGGATGCAAGTAGACTGCTATTGATTGCAACCTGATCTATCACAACTGATGTAGTATGTGTCCCCTTTCCATTCATGTCTTTTGGAAAAGAGAAAGAGTCTAAATCAGGCTCGGCTAATCAACATGTTACTGCTGAGGGTTTTCCTAAACCGGAGGTGGAATCGATCAGAGTTGACCAAAGCGATCATCTACCCATCATCTTCATAAGATAGATCATTGATCAAGATCACTCAAAGATGGGAATCACACCACAAGCAAATGCAATGAAAACCCTCAATTCACCAACACAACTCTGATGGTGATGACCGTAAGAGTTTGGACATTTATCTTGTTAGTTTTAGGGTTATTTGGCAGACAAATCTTCTCACAGATTAGCGTGAGATGATAGGTGCCCAAAATTTCTCCGAAAGACTATCTTGAGTTCTTACAAGAAATCACCTATTCTCAGCTAGTATGGGAGTAAGTACGGACCATTTTCAGCTACTTGTGTTACTAGAGGATGAAGCCTTATGTAGTGTCCTATAAGCCTCCCACTCTGCTAAGGAAACCCGGACCATTTTCGGCTACCCGAGATTCCCCACTGAAGAGCAAGTGATTAAATGCATGAACTCAGTAGTATCTCGAAAGAAATTCAAACATTGGCTCTACCTTAAGGGTCGTCTGAGTACCTGCAATTCATGCACTGGGGATCTCTCCCAAAACAGGTGAGTCCTTTACGTTTAGTTTTAGAGTTGGATAAAATTACTAGTCCCTATTTTAGTTTTTTGTTCTCTCTTTTTTTTAGATATTTTCAGACAACATCTTATGTGCTTTTGCCTTTTTGGTTTTTTTCCTAAGTACACAAGCAACTAGGTTATGTGACCTAAGCAAGCACCTAGCTGTCGTTGCGTAGAAATGGGGAAATTGAGAAAATCCTAACAAGTACTGATCCTTGAAAAGGCTGCGGAAAATCGTCGAGAAAATCGAGATGCGAGAAAACTACGGTGGGTGCCCTGCTCCCCCAGGTGTACAACACCTGGTGAAATAGACACTGAGAAGAAGGGAGGGAGGTACAAGTCAGGATGCCCTGAAGGGACTCTTTCCTACGAACAATGTTTTATATTTTATTACAAAAATTACAACGGCTTTTGTGATTCTGTCTCGCGCTGCTCAACTTGTGTTGCACAAATCAGAAACAAAAGGTCGTGAACTGAGGAAATAAAATAACAAAAAGTAAACCTTAAACCTTATGTCTATGATCTACCCTAGCATTGCCTCCTCGGCAACTAGGGATGAAAACGAATGTGGATATATTTGTATCTGATCCTCTATCGTATTCATTTTAAAATGGATGCGGATATGGATATCACTTTGACATTCTTTAATATTCATATTCATATTCGTATATTTATTTTCGAACATAAGTATAGTAATATATTTATGTATAAATGTGTGTAACAACATTTATGATTGCATTCACCATTGTTTATATAATTGTTATGAAATTACAATATCTGGTATAAGTTTCAACCATCCTAAACATGTATATTACCAAATTATTTCTGTTATTATCCGATTCGTACTCGTTTAACATTCGTATTCATTTTTAAGGATATGGTAACACATTTCTCACATTCATAAATATTCGTATCTGAATTCTTATTCATGATTTAAAATGGATAAGGATATGATTGTACATATATTTGTATCCGTATCCAACTGTTTTCATCCCTACCGGCAACGGTGCCACCTGAAAAATCACACATACCCTAAAGATAACTACAGTTGTTATATCGACCAGATGAATTTTACCAGAAAAGATTAGTTTTTTGTTAGTCTTTTAATTTTATTATTTATACTCCTAAACTTTGATGTTTAGCGATAAAGTAGAGGAGTTTCGAACTCAAGGAGATAAACTATTGGAAACTAAGTCTAAACTATAAACAAGCTAAGGTTAAATGGTTTCCTAATTTTCTTATTTATTTTTAGGGGTTTTTCTAAAATTGTATTTAATTTTTATGAATTTTATATTGTTTTTATGATTTTGAGTATTTTGTATTTTTTATTCTTTTAGAAAATGTTTTGCAAGTTTTATTTTATTATTTTTATGTTATAATTTTTTTACTGTTTTTATGGATTTTTAAGGGTTTTTAGAACTTTTATGGATTTTATATTATTTTTAAAGTTAAAATTGATAATTATATGGAAAAATAATTTATCTTGATTTTACAAAAATAGTAAAAAGTAGCAGAATATTTTATTTTATTTTTTTAGAAAGAGTTGAAATTATCTTTAAAATGATATGTAGTGTATTTTTATATGAAATTTCTTGAATTAGTTATGAATTCTTAAATTTTTTATGTGTTTTGTATTTTTTATTGGTTTTGTTATTTAATTTTTATTTTTTTTGATTTAAATTCCCCTTTACACTACCTTGAGACTATGGTCACTATAAGGCCCTCTATATATGCCACTCAGGATTGGCAACTAATCATACTATGTTTTGGCCCTGTGAGCCAAGCTAGTTCTCTTCCTACATATAAAGAGGAATTCCTCATGGATCAGACGTTGGCAGCCCTGACTTCCCGCACCTGACACCAGAAAGTAGGAAAGAGAGAGGGACTGGTATGTTGATGGGTCACCCTTCAAGTCAATATCTAAAGCCATTCCACCAGCCCTCCTAACCAAAAGAGAAAAACCATACCGAACCTGCTTAGTAGTCTGGGGGTTCTCAAGTTCCAACATCACAAGGATACAAATTCAAAGAAGGTTCAACCAGTGGCAAATCAACACTATAATATCTTACTCGAGCACTGTACTTAGCCCTACCTCTTTCCTTCCTTGCAAAGGGTTATGCCTAAAAATATAGTAAAACAGACTAAGGTAATTTTTATTAGATTTTAAGAACATTTTTATATTTTTTATGATTTAAAATTTTGTTATTTTTTGAATTTTTAATGAATTATTAAAAATAGAACATATTTATATTTTTTAAACTATTATAATATTGTATATAATATGGAATATGGTACTTGTATGTAATTTTATTATATTTTTATATTCTTGTATTTTATTTATAGGTATATAGTATGTATGGGGCTTATATACAGTGATAAGGGTATGGTTGTAACTAACAGAAATTAGGGGGCATTTGTAAAATGTGAAAGCTAGAAGGGCTCGCATATAAAATGCCAAGGATATGCGTGATCAGCCACTTGGTGTTCAACCCTCTAGATCGGTATGTTATTACAAAAACCTGTAGGGATACGAACGTAAAAGCTCCAAGATATCACATGTTGCTCACATGTCTTCAGCGTGTCTGGTCCTAGATCTGTGTGCGGTATCAAAAACCTCTGAGGGTCTCACCACAAAATCACTAGAAAGACATGTGCATGATCACATGAATGATCATGCTCGGGACATGTATGTGAATAGGAAAAACACGAGGGCATTAGTGCAAAATACCTGAAAGTGTCGTCAACGCACGCGTGGGTTCCGTACACCGCTTAAGGCGTAAGCGATGGGGCTATTCTGGAAACACGTGGCATTGTAAAGGTCGTTCGATCAACTTCTTGATCGAGTGGTTTAAGTGAAAAGCCCTAAAAAAATCATTCTTCGAGGACTTGCAAGCAATAGATGATTCTAGGAAGCGATGGTTTGGGATTCAGATCGGAGATGATTTCGATGATATAACGATGCTTCGTGATGTTATCAGATGCTTCTCGTGATGATGGTGTTCAGCGGAAGGCAGTGCTCTTAAGGATTTGCTCTCCAACGATGGTGCTTCGTAGATGAAGCTTCACGAATGGTGATTATACAATTCCTGGCGGTTGCTCTTCACGCTCGCATCCGGCCATTCGAGACTCGGTCGGAGATCGATGATCATTCTGGTTCTTCGTTTTAGGTGTCCAAAGTCGACCTGCATGTTAACTAAGCTCGAAGTTCATCAACTTCGGCCGCGGGTTAAGGAAATGGAAGAGGATCTCTGTACGAGGCATGATATGGAGATCAGACTCTAATCCTTATGAGATTAGAGGAGATTAGATACAGAGAAGAGATAAAGATGCAAATCAATCGGATGGATGTGATAATCAGATGTTTTTGGTATCAAATGAAATCGAAATCAGAAGAACAATTGGAGTGACGGAGGAGGAAGATGAGATCTGAAGGAGAAAGAGGGAAAATCGAGAAATCAAGAAGAAATGAAGTAAACCTGGAAATGGATGCAGTAATGGATTCGTTTTCCTGGGAATGAAGCGCGGGCGGAGCTCCAGGGTTCCTTGTCTCGAGACACAATAATGATGATCACGAAGGCTCGAGCCACGGTGGTGCACGAGGGCTCACCAGCAGCAGATCACACGCACCTACTCCTCTCGCTCAACGGCTCAGAGCTGTCACCTCTTACGGAGCTCACTAAAGATGGTTGAATAATGGTGGATCAACTGACATAGAAGATGAAGTCCTATATATAGGAAGGGGAACTTGGGGGCCAAGGAACCGGGTCTGGGCACCGCCAGGGGGTACGGGCACCGGGTCGATGGAAGAAATGGTCGTCCAACTGTCGACCATTGAGTGGTTGGATTAACGGCATCGGGTAGAGAAGAAGGTGGAAGAAGAAGAAGAAGACAATGTGCAGTAGAAGAAGAAGAAGAGGGGAATTGGGAAAGTAAGAGAGAGAAGGAGAGGAAAAAGAGAGAAAATAAATGAAATTAAATTAAATAAATTAATAATTAATAATTGGCTAAATTAACTAATTAAGATATAATTAAATAGCTAATTAAGTAATTAATTAAGGGATTAATTAAATAAAAATTAATAAATAATTAACTATATAGTTAAATAATTACATAAATAAATAGATAGATAAATTCTTATTATTATTATTTTAATTTAAGAATAGAGTACTAATATATAATTATATGACATATATTAAATAATAAATTACGGGACCTTGTAAAATATACCAATACAGTCCCAAAATCCACATTTTGCATACTATCTCTGATTTTAGCGAAATCGGTATCATTTTGTAGATAATTAAATAATATTAATTTTAAGACTGAGTTTTCCCAATTCGGAATCCGTATGGACGAATTATGAGGTCCAAAAAGTTTAGGTAATGGCTTCGTGATTTTAGGTTTTATTGGTATTTTGACTTAGTTTTATTTTTATATTTATATATATAGAGGAGTGATCCTATGAGAGCCAAAACATGTGAGAGCATGAGAGCATGCATTCTGGACCACATGATCCAACCAGGAGAAAGAAGAGCGGGAGAGAGAAAACAGAATCATGTGGTCCAGAATGCATGCTCTCATGCTCTCACATTTTTTTGCTCTCATAGGATCACTCCTCTATATATATTTATTTATTTAAAATATTTTTAGAAAATAAATTACATCATTCGAATTTACGATTAATTAATTAAAAACACGAGAATTTCTATATTTGGTACATATATACAATGGGACCCAAATGCCAAAACTCCCCCATTTGACTCTAATATTTTTTTGATATTTTAATAAATAATAATATTAATAAAATGAAGTTTAAAAGTGAGTTTGATCCATTTTGAGTTTTCTATAAATAGTTATGAACCTCAGAATTCGGCTTTTATGGCTTTTTCGGTTCATTGTAAATAATTACTTTTGTGTTGAATTATTTTTTGATATTTTTATAAAATAATATATACTTATAAACATTTTTTATTAATAAAATGTTTTGATTTGAAATGATCTTAGTGATAAATAAAATCGATGAAATATTTACAATACGGAAAATGGATAAATTGTATTTTTGATCTTGATTTTCTTGATATTTTTATACATTAGGATCCTTATCTCTCCCTACTTATTTATTTTGTTAACCAAGTCAATATTGACCCTATCTCAGGGTTAGGATTAGTCTATATATATTTTATATCTACAATCTTCTTTTCTTTTATTTTCTTTTTATCTTTATTATTTTATTTCAGATAAAATAATTGTTAAATATATAATATTAATAATTAGGGTTAGAATGTTAATTAATGGGAATTAGTGATTATTTACATGTATTTTACCAAGGATTTTAGCCTAAATGAAAGAATAAAGGTGATGGATCACAGAAATCATCACCTACTTGCGATGTGTTGCATCGCCTGAATGCAATGAGAAGTTGGCAAGGGTCACTACATCACTGCCGGGATATAGTTTAATAATTGCAAGGGTTATCGCATGAGGAACGTATGCGAGTAAATAAGCTAGTTATGTTACATCTCCACTCAGTTGCAGTCCAAATTTTCCAATGGTTCTCGCATGATGGATGCATGCGGATAAAGAAATTAGTCCAAAAGAGGTTGCAAAGGAAGTTGCGTATAGGTAGTTTGAATATTGGCACTTTGACTGGAAAATCGATGGAGATAGTTAATGCGATGGAAAGAAGGAAGATTTAGATATTATGTCTACAAGAGACAAAATGGGTTGGAGAGAAAGTAAGGGAGATCGAGAAGACATGCTTTGAACTTTGGTATTCAAGTAAAGAAAAGGGAAAAATGGTGTTGGAGTGGTTATTCATAAGGATTTTAAGGATTGTGTGATTGAGGGGCAAAGATATGGGGATCGGATTATATTTCTTAAAGTGGTGCTCGAAGAAGAAATTATGAATATCATCTCAATTTATGCACCAAAATTGATTTAGATGATAGGATTAAACATGTTTTCTGGGAGGATTTGGATAAGATTATGCAAGAAATCCCACAAAGAGAAATGATTTGCCCATGTGGAGATCTTAATGGACATGTGGGAAAGGATGCTTTAGGGTATGCTAGTGTTCATAGAGGACATAGCTTCGGGATAGAAATGAAGAGGGAAAAGTCTTTCTGTATTTTGTAACAACTTATGATCATTTCATTACAAATATTCTCTTCAAGTAGAGGGAGGAGCATTTAATTACTTATAAGAGTGGCTCAACTAAAGCACAGATAGACTACTTTGCGTTGAGAAGAAGAGATCAGTTGTGTTGTAAAGACTGCAAAGTAATCCCAAGAGAGAACCTAATCACCCAACATTGCTTGTTAGTCATGGATGGGCAGATAAAAGAGTTACGAAAGAAAAAGAGGATTTCCAAGATCACTAAAACTAGATGGTGGAATCTTCAATTGAAGCAATCAAGCTTTAGGGAGAAGGTTTTAGAATACTTATCTTGGGATTGTAACAGAAGTGCTAATGAGATGTGGGAGGCAGTAGCATCTTGTATCTGAGGGTAGCCAAAGAGATGTTAGGCGAGTCAAAGGGAAGAGCTCCATGCTAAAAGACGGCTTGGTGGTGGAGTGGAGGGGTGTAAGAGAAGCTCAAAATCAAATGAACTAGCTTTAAAGTTGTTAGACATGTGAGCCCTAGGCGAACCATTCTTACAATAAGTGTTATTGTAATATATATATATGTTTATCAATAAAAGTTATTGATGTTTCACTCCCTTGCTGAAATTAAATGAATGAATGAACTATAAGGTCCTTCTGTACAATTAGGGTTATGTACCATGGCCGTCTTGATGATCATATAATTGTTGATTCATTAAATGAATCATAGAGGCTGGTGTTTGGATGAATATCTTAGGAGCTAGATAGAGGACTCATCAAGCACTGTCAAATGATTGTTAAGAGATGATCTCCAGCCTGAGTAGGAGATGGCAATCCTTTCTCACATAGGCTGATATCTGACCGACCTCTTGATGCAGGTCCTCTACATGGGAATAGTGATTCGGAGGTGTCAGATTAGTTAAGTCAATGGATTGACTTAACGAGATCGAGATAACCTAAGTCCTATGTTGAATGCTATCACAGCATAAGCATGCATCCTCTGACCGGAGACAGATGTATTGTTATATGTCTGAGTATGTACATTTGGCAAACCGATAGGTTGATGGCCTAACCAAGGTCTATACACCGGCGAGCTGGTGTGCATATAAGGGTATATGAGCAATACGATCTCTCAAAGGGATCATACAGGTTCACTAATGAACCGGAAGACATGAGCTCACTCATGAGGTATTGGGACCGATCAAATTCCATGCATGGTCGTCATGCTTTGGAGGTATGACATGAATTTGAAGGTATGATATATGCTTTGGGAATGCATATGATCGATACCGACTCCCAATGACCAAGATTGAGAAACTTAGTGATCAAACTCTGAAGAAGACAGTGTAAAACTGATCTTAATCTTCAGGATGACCATGGGTCTTCCATTATGCAGGATGTACAGGTATTGGGAATACCTGAGGGTGATGTGATCATAAACGATTGTATAACCATGACGCTTCCATTCCGAGGGAGTGATGAAACAGGTCTGGATTTTAGTGACTCCTCTCCGTAGAGAAGCAATCTGATCTTGGTCCAAATGTTGGACATTGGTCTGAATGAGATTCAGATGCAATGAGAAGATAGATTTGCGGTCTTGATTTAATCAAGCATCTGTGGGAGGTCCGTAAGATCTGGATTTGAGATGAGATCTCAACATCCAAGTCGTTATACGTGGAACAATACAATCGCCCAATCCTTATCTCCAAGTATCTGCGGAGAAAGCATATTATTCTTGAAGGGGTTCAAGAATAATTCATTTGATGAACTACATATCAAAGCAAGAAGGACTTGATGATTAAATGAGATTTAATTATCAATCATAATATGAATGAGATTCATATTGTGAGAATGATCATCCAAGATAGTTAATTATCATGGATTAGAGAATGTGGATAATACTATCCGTATTATTTGTGTATTATAAATAAGATTTATAATATACATATATTGAAGAGAGAGAATTTTGTAAATAGCATTTGTTAAATATTAATGTGGATTGGATTCACATTAATTAATTAATTGGAAATATAATTTACAAATTAATTTGGGTTGTGAATATGATTCACATATTTTCAACGGCATGATTGAAATATTCACAAATCAATTTGGAATTAATTTGGTGGAAAATTTTTGTGATAATGGTTATTACAAAATTAATTAAAACATAATGGATAAAATAAATGGGAGATAAAATCACCCCACAAATAGGGTGGCGTCAACTATAGCGACGCCCCCTATTTTTGGGGGATTTATTTATCTCCTAATTTCTTTTATCTTATTATCTCTTGATAATTAATTTATGTTAAATTAAATTGCGTTGATAATGTTGCAATATATATTTAATTTAAATATAAATTAATGTTGTTGGTTTTTAGCCAACAACAATCATGACCATTGATTAATACATAGATCACCATGGATGTTGGATCTATGTGTCCCATGGATTGAGATCCATTGGAACCTAAACTAATATAAAAGGAGGGCTAAGCTAACCTTTCAAGGTACTATATTTTAGAGTTGTAGAAGCCTACTACTTTCTCTCTCATTCTCGCCCTCTCTCTTTCTCTTCTCCAAGAAGTGGCCATCCACTTTGTGTTGAAAAGGAGAGTCTCTCTCGCCTTCGCCTTCGATGACTCGAGGATCTCCTTTCTTCTTTGGGACTTCTTGCTCTAAAGGAAGACGACGGATTTCGTTTGACGAAATCAGGGGATTCATTGCTTGGATCTTCATCGAGGATTGCGGGAGGAACGTGTCTCATCATCGTGCCCGCAAGTGCGTTCTTCGTGGATCGGACTTAAGACAGGAGGATCTCTTGTTTGGGATCTCACGATTACAACCACGCTCCAAGAGGTATTCCTTATACTTTTTGGTTTGATGAAACGATCCGAGAAATGTTCTCGTGATCATGTGGTTTCATCACTAGATTAAAAGTTTTAATTTCCGCTGCAACTCGCGACTTGTGTGACTAGTAGCCCCGATCGCATACGATGCGATCGACACACTTCCGTGATGCGCTTGAAGATACTCAATATCCCTTCAAGTGGTATCAGAGACTTAGGTCGAATAAGGTTTTGGATATGATCCATAAACCTAGGACGACTTGGGTTTGAAAGGGTCGCGAAAGTTTTGTCGCATTTCAATTTTCGCATCTCTATCTAATTGAATTTTTCAGTACTGTTTAAATTGTTTAAACACGAAATTTGCAATTGGATTTTGTTTTCCATTAATTAAGGAAACTATAGGATTTAAGTTTACGAAATTTGAATTTCATTTGCTCAAGATATGGCCTTTTGAATATGCATGTATTCACTGTTGCGAGAACATCAGATCTAAATGTGATTAATGAGTTAATTATTGTTTTGATGCACCTCGAAATGCATGAATTATCACTTGAGTTCTTTAATAGATCAAATTGACAATCTTAAGAAACTGATTTTGCAATTTTTGGATTTAAATTGATCGAGATAAGTTATATTTAGTGATTGGGGGTCACTGTTGGAAATTGACATCTTTTGATCATGAACCTTGTGATAAGTCATTCAAATATGATGATGAAAATTAATTGTTAATTTTCTGAAATAATTAGTGATAAATATTTGTAAAATATTTAAAGAGATAATTAGTTCATTGAATGGCATTTGCCTAAACCATAATGATAAGATAATTGATCTTGATCATTGCTTGATATGAAATCATCAATAAACGCTTTTCATGAAGAACCTTAGTTTATCCTACAATAGTTGTAGGACAACTTTTACATGAAAAACTCTCTTGCTTGAATAGGATTGGGGATTTGTTTAGCAAATATCCTTATAATATTATGAAAATTGTTTTGATGTATATTATATGGTATAATTTCGGTTGAAAAACCGATGAGCGTCTCAAAGTACATGACGATCTATCTGGAATTATCCTTTCATGAGGTGGATATGGTGCATAGTCGGAGAGCATTGGGGTTGTGGGTTGCAACCTATGTGGTCCGTCCCACTCTCGTTGGTATTGGCCATGACAGCGGGTAGGGACTCGATAATGCGGGTTGAGATTATACCTACTATCCAAGTAATAATCAAGTTTTTTGATTGATGATTGGATTAATGACTAATTTAATGTGATTAAATTAATTATATACAATAAATACTCTGTTATGAATAGATGTGTATTTCCCTTGGAAGAATTATTATGCGAACATGATTCATGATAATTAATTATTAAATTTGAATATGAAGTGGAGGATCACATAAGTGACATCCATGGTCTCCTGTTAAGGCCAAGGGTTTCGTCGCCAGGGATTGTACGTAGGAGACGCCTGTCCGAAGTGACAGCTCCTATATGCAAGCGCATCTGGATCAATCTCTTTGCTTCTCGAAAGAGTAAGGCCGTATGCGTAGTGACCCCAATATCGAGTCCTCATATTATTGGGGCAATATTGGATCGGTCATAGCGAGTTCTGATCCTGTTGACGGTTGGTTCAATTAGCAACAGGTCAACATCATCTTAGGGGTGGTGGGCTCGGGTGTTAAAGACTGAATTGGGAGATGCAAGTTGGACTTGCAAGGCAGAATGAGTTCCCACTTCTTTTTATCGGAGTCGCAAGTTCTCATATTATTAGGATGTGACAAAGATAGGAAAGGAGATCCCAGATCTTGCTTGAGATATAGCGGTAAGTATATCTCTTACTTTGAAAGACAATTAGGGGATAATCTTTCAAAGTTGACATAGCAAGACGAATTTGATTTAAAATGCCTTAATCAAATATCTTAAAATGAATATATATTTATCTATATATTCTAATATAGTGCATTCTTAATTTCAGAAAATGAAGTCCATGAACCCACTTAGCAGGCTCCTGGAGGTCAACCAGTTGACCAGACCAAATTATTCGGGTTGGATCCGAAATTTGGATCTTGTCCTATCTGCGGAGCGCGTGTCTTATGTGCTGACCAAGGACAAGATAGCAAACCCTAAGACAGTAGAAGATAAATCATATAATGAGAAATATGATGAAGACCATAATCTGGCAAAGTGTTATATCCTTGGGTCATTGTCCAATGCGCTTCAGAAGCAACATGTGGAAACGAACCATTGTAAGGAGATTATGCTGAATCTGAAGGAAATGTTCAGTGACATAAACTGCACACAGCGTTACAACATGGTGAAAGAGCTTATTCGTTGCAAGATGCAGGAAGGGGCCTCTGTCAGAGAACACAAACTCAAAGTGTTTGGGTACCTCTCTAAATTGGAAACCCTGGGAGCCTACTTGGATTCTGACATGCAGGTTGATTTTATTCTCCTGTCGCTCCCTAAGTCTTTCAACAACTTTGTCGTGTCCTATCACATGAGCAAAGGTGATTTCACTAATGCTGTGTTGTTAGCTGCATTGAAGTCTGCAAAAGATGTGATGAGGAAGGACAGCCCCTCTGCTAGTGCAATGGTTGCACAAGTGAGAGGAAAGTGCGGGCAGAAGCAAGGTTCTCGGAAGGGCCCGGCCCAGAAGAGAAAGAAGAAGAATCAAGGAGTTGGTTCATCTTCTAGTGCTTCCACACTAATGACATCGAAAAAGTCCGATGACTGTCACTATTGCAAGAAGCCAGGGCACTGGAG
This sequence comes from Ottelia alismoides, assembly GCA_037367405.1. Taxonomy (NCBI): domain Eukaryota; kingdom Viridiplantae; phylum Streptophyta; class Magnoliopsida; order Alismatales; family Hydrocharitaceae; genus Ottelia; species Ottelia alismoides. The sequence goes on along the minus strand of JAZKJV010005150.1, from coordinate 886,747 downwards.
GCGTAACTGCCCAGATTACCTGAAGTCTGCTGACAAAGGTAAATCCCCAGCAGGTATGAAATCTGCTTTCATCATTGAAACTAGCTTTCTCGTTGGACGAGAAGAAAGTTGGGTTGTAGATTCTGGTGCTTATGTTCATGTATGCAATTCGTTGCATTTGTTTCAGGAAACTAGGAATCTGGAGCATGGGGAGATAGTCATCCAGTTGGGATCTGATGCAAGTGTTGCAGCAGTCGCCATCGGGACCTGCAAACTATCATTATCTAGTGGTCGAGTCATAGTACTTAAAGAGTATCTTTATGTACCAGAAGTTAGAAGGAATCTGATATCTGTATCTAAGCTAGTTAGAAATGGATATTCCTTCACTTACTGTAATAAATTAATCATAAACCGTTATGATAAATATATTACGGATGGTATTTTGACTTCTGGTGGACTCTATGAATTGTGCATTGATGAATGTGCCATGAATGTTACTACCACTAATAATGAAAACCTTAAGAGATCTAGGGAGGATGGAAATCATTCAAATATGATTTGGCATCAAAGTCTTGGTCATTTATCTTTTGATAGGATCAATAGATTGATAAAGGATGGACCTTTGTATTTTCTACAGGTTCATTCTTTACCTACCTGTGAACATTGCAATCGAGGTAAAATGACCAGGACACCTTTCCGTAACAAGGTTACGATATGCGAAGGTATTCTTGACCTAATAAATACTGATGTATGTGGTCCCTTCAGTACCGTGACTAGAAATGGATATCGATATTATTTGAAATTTATTGATTACCATTCGCGATACGGGTTTATCTTCCTACTACGTCATAAATCTGAAACCTTTGAAAAGTTCTAAGAGTTCAAGGCTTTGATTGAGAACCAAACCGATAGGAAGATCAAACGGATTCGATCTGACCGAGGTGGTGAGTACCTCTCAGATGAATTCAAGGAACATCTTAAAGAGAATGGAAGTGTCTCCAATCTCACTCCCCCTAGAACTTCCCAACTTAATGGTGTTGCTGAAAGACGCAACAGGACCATCATGGACATGGTCCGTTCAATGATGAGCAAAGCACATTTACCTCTTAGTTTCTGGGGATATGCAGTAGAGACTGCAATTTATATCCTGAACAAGACTCCTAGCAAGTCTGTACGCAAGACTCCTCACGAGTTCTGGTATGGTACCAAACCTAGTGTTAAATACTTGAGGGTTTGGGGATGCTTGGTCCATGCGAAGAACGTGGACGCAAGTAAGCTAGAATCTCGCACTCGTGAGTGCTACTTCATTGGGTATGTTGAAGATGGTATTGGATACCAACTTTATGACCCTCAGACCTAAAAGGTTTTTGTCTCTAGGGATGTGAAATTTCTGGAGGACGGTTTCCTTAAAGGTCAAGACAAAAATGAAGTGAAGTAACTCATTGAATCCCTTGAGGATTCTGATATTCCTGAACCAGAAACCGAAGAGATAAATCAAGATGAAACACCCATACCTCTTCGAATGAGTTCAATGGTGGTTGCACCACCTGAAAGGTATGGATTCCGTGTGTCAGGTGAGACTGACAATGGTCCTTCTTCATTTGATGAAGCACTCACGGATCATGACATTGATAGATGGATGCTAGCAATGAAGTCAGAAATTGACTCTGTGCATAAGAATGGTGTATGGACCCTAGAGGATCCAGCTAAAGGGGTAAAACCCATCGGGTGTAAATGGATCTTCAAGAGAAAGAGGGGACCTGATGGGAAAGTAGAGACTTTCAAGGCATGGCTCGTAGCCAAGGGCTACACACAGAGAGAAGGCATCGACTACGATGAGACGTTCTCTCATGTGGTCATGCGTAAGTCTATCAGGACACTGCTAGCTATAGCTGCATCTCTTGACTACGACATCTGGCAGATGGACGCCAAGACAGCTTTTCTTAATGGATACCTCAAGGAGGATATCTATATGGAGCAGCCACAGGGCTTCATAGTTGAGGATGGTAAAGTATGCAAACTGAAGAAATCCATCTATGGGCTCAAACAAGCTTCTTATAGCTGGAACATCAGATTTGACGAAACCATAAAGAATTATGATTTTATGCAGAATCCTGATGAACCTTGTGTGTACAAGAAGCTTAGTGGGAGCGCCATTGTGTTCATCGTGATTTACGTAGATGATATCCTTATCATTGGGAATGATACAGGAATGATGGCCAGTGTGAAGATTTGACTATCTCATACCTTCGAGATGAAAGATCTTGGAGAAGCCTCTTACATCTTAGACCTGAAGTTGTTCAGAAACCGAGAAAAGAGAATATCGGGACTATCACAACATGGATACATGAAAAGGATTCTTGAACGATTTCATATGGATATTTCCACGAAAGGATTCCTCCCCTTAGGACATGGTATCCATCTGTCTAAAGGGATGGCTCCTCAAAGTGTTGAGGAAAGGAAGGCCATGACTGGATGCTCTTATGCATCAGTTGTAGGAAGCTTGATGTATGCCATGATGTGTACTAGGCCAGACATCTGCCATGCAATAGGAGTGGTAAGTCATTACCAATCCTGCTATGGAGAGAAACACTGGAATGCAGTAAAGAACATATTCAAATATCTGAGGTGGACGCAAGATTACATCTTGGTCTATGGGGATGGTGATCTCCAAGTCTTGGGATGTACATATTCAGACTTCCAGTCGAATACTGATGATCGAAAGTCGACATCAGGGTTTGTATTCCTGTTGAACGGTGGTGATGTGAGCTGGAGAAACAAGAAGCATGACACTACAGCGGATTCAACAACAGAAGCCGAATACATTGCCACATCGGATGCTGCAAAGGAGGCGGTGTGGTTGCACAAGTTCATCTTGGAGCTTGGCATAGTTTCCTCTAATACTCCCATCCCGTTACTCTGCGATAACACGGGAGGCATTGCCCAGGAAAAGGAATCCAGATGCCATCAAAAGAGCAAGCATGTGGAAAGGAAATACCACATCATTCGAGAGATTCAAAAGCGTGGTGACATCATCATCACCAAGGTGGCCTCTACCGACAACATTGTTGATCCTCTTACCAAACCTCTGACACAGAAGTTTTTTGACAAGCATGTAATGAGTATGGGTTTACGGATTGTACCTGAATGGTTCTGAGGGATAGTGGGAGATTTTTAGACATGTGAGCCCTGGGCGAACCATTCTTACAATAAGTGTTATTGTAATATATATATGTTTATCAATAAAAGTTATTGATGTTTCACTCCCTTTCTGAAATAAAATGAATGAATGCACTATAAGGTCCCTATGTACAATTAGGTTTATGTACCATGGCCATCTTGATGATCATACAGCTGTTGATTCATTAAATGAATCATAGAGGCTGGTGTTTGGATGAATATCTAAGGAGTTAGATAGAGGACTCATCAAGCATCGTCAAATGATTGTTAAGAGATGATCTCCAGCCTGAGTAGGAGATGGCAATCCTTTCTCACATAGGTTGATATCTGACCGACCTCTTTATGCAGGTTCTCTGCATGGGAATAGTGATTCGAAGGTGTCAGATTAGTTAGGTCAATGGGTTGACTTAACGAGATCGAGATAACCTAAGTCCTATGTTGAATGTTGTCACAGCATAGGCACGCATCCTCTGATCGGAGACAGATGTATTGTTATATGTCTGAGTATGTACATTTGGCAGACCGATAGGTTAATGGCCTAACCAAGGTCTATACACCGGGGAGCTGGTGTGCATATAAGGGCATATGAGCAATACGATCTCTCAAAGGGATCATACAAGTTCACTTATGAACCAAAAGACATGAGCTCACTCATGAGGTACTGGGACCGATTAAATTCCATGCATGGTCGTCGTGCTTTGGAAGCATGACATGATTTTGAAGGTATGATATATGCTTTGGGAAAGCATATGATCAATACCGACTCCCAATGACCAAGATTGAGAAACTTAGTGATCAAACTCTGAAGAAGACAGTGTAAAATTGATCTTAATCTTCAGGATGATCATGGGTCTTCCATTACGCAGGATGTACAGGTATTGGGAATACCTGAGGGTGATGTGATCATAAACAATTGTATAATCATGACGCTTCCATTCCGAAGGAGTGATGAAACATGTCGGGATTTTAGTGACTCCTCTCAGTAGAGAAGCAATCTGATCTTGGTCCAAATGTTGGACATTGGTCTGAATGAGATTCAGATGCAATGAGAAGATTAGATTTGCGGTCTTGCTTTAATCAAGCATCTGTGGGAGGTCCGTAAGATCTGGATTTGAGATGAGATCTCAACATCCAAGTCGCTATATGTGGAACAATACAATCGTCGGGTCATTATCTCCAAGTATCTGCGGAGAAAGCACATTATTCTTGAAGGGGTTCAAGAATAATTCATTTGATGAACTACATATCCAAGCAAGAAAGACTTGATGATTAAATGAGATTTAATATCAAGGATATTCATATTGTGAAAATGATCATCCAAGATAATTAATTATCATGGATTAGAGAATGTGGATAATACTATCCATAATATTTTTGTATTAGAAATATGATTTATAATATACATATATTGAAGAGAGAGAGAATTTTGTAAATAGCATTTGTTAATTATTAATGTGGATTGGATTCACATTAATTAATTAATTGGAAATGTAATTTACAAAATAGTTTGGGTTGTGAATATGATTCATATATTTTCAATGGCATGATTGAAATATTCACAAATTAATTTAGAATTAATTTGGTGGAAAATTTTTTGTGATAGTGGTTATTACAAAATTAATGAAAAGATAATGGATAAAATAAATGGGAGATAAAATCATCCCATAAATAGGGGTGGCGTCAACTATAGTGACGCCCCCTATTTTTTGGGGATTTATTTATCTCCTAATTTCTTTTATCTTATTATCTCTTGATAATTAATTTATGTTAAATTAAATTGTATTGATAATGTTGCAACATATATTTAATTTAAATATAAATTAATGTTGTTGGTTTTTAGCCAACAACAATCATGACCATTGATTAATACATAGATCACCATGGCCGTTGGATCTATGTGTCTCATGGATTGAGATCCATTGGATTAAACTAATATAAAAGGATGGCTAACCTAGCCTTTCAAGATACATTATTTTAGAGTTGTAGAAGCCAACTACTCTCTCTCTATTATTCTCGCCCTTCCTCTTTCTCTTCTCCAAGAAGTGGCTGTCCACTTTGTGTTGAGAAGGAGAGTCTCTCTCGCCTTCGACTTCGACGACTCGAGGATCTCCTTTCTTATTTGGGGCTTCTTACTCTAAAGGAAGACGACGGATTTCGTTTGACGAAATCAGGGGATTCACTGCTTGGATCTTCATCGAGGATTGCGGGACGAACGCGTCTCATCATTTGCGCCCGCAAGTGCATTCTTCGTGGATCGGACTTAAGACAGGAGGATCTCTTGTTTGGGATCTCACGATTACAACCACGCTCCAATAGTTATTCCTTATACTTTGTGGTTTGATGAAACGGTCCGAGAAATGTTCTCGTGATCATGTGGTTTCATCACTAGATTAAAAATTTTAATTTTCGCTGCATCTCGTGACTAGTCGCCCCGATCACATACGATGCGATCGACACGCTTCCGTGATGCGCTTGAGGATACTCAATATCCCTTCAAAAGCTACGTCTAAGGATAAAATATATGAACCTGTCACAAACTACAAAATAGCTAAGAAGGAAGCAATGAAGGCAGTAAGCCAAGCTAAGTCAAAATCTTATGAAGTTTTGTACAAAAATCTCGATTCTAAGGAGGGTCATAAGGATATATTCAGGCTGGATAAAGCAAGAGAAAGAAATACCAAAGATTTTTCTCAAGTGAGATGTATTAAGAATGAGGAAGGTTACGTTCTTGTTACTCAGAATGATATAGAGTCTAGATGGAAGCAATACTTCCGTAAGCTTTTTGTTGAGGAAGGAAATAGAGATATCACTTTGGGAAATCTAGCTAGTAGTGAAAGTTACTTGAATCGTGCAAGCTATAAACGAATACAAAGGAAGGGGGTAGAGGAGGCTTTGAAGGTTATGAGACATGGGAAAGGTGTAGTACATGACAACATTCCTTTAGAAGTTTGGAGAGTTTTAGGTGAGCGTGGTTTGACTTGGCTTATAAATTTCTTCAATGTTATTTAGCAAATCAAGAAAATACCTAAAGAATGGAGGAAAAGCATCGTGGTGCCTCTGTATAAGAACAAAGGAGACATTCAAATAGTTCAAATTACAAAGGTATGAAGCTGATGAATCACAATATGAAAATTTGGGAATGTGTTATAAAAAGAAGATTGAGGAAAGTTTCCAAAGTAAAAGAAAATTGAATCGAATTCATGCCAGGTCGCTCAATTATTGAAGCCATCCACTTGCCGAGGAGAACAATGGAGATGTATAGAGCTACAAGAAAGAACCTCCATGTTAATTTTGTTGATTTAGAGAAGGCTTATGATTCTATCCCACGGGAGATATTGTGGAGAGTTTTGGAGAAGAGACAAGTACCTATCCTATACATTAACCTCATAAAAGATATGTATGATAGAGCTTCATCTTGTGTAAGGATACAATCTGGGAAGACAGACTATTCTGACATCAACATTGGTATGCATCAAGGTTCAACTTTGAGTCCATTCCTTTTTTACTTTGATTATGGGCGAGTTGACAAGTCACATTCAGGATGAAATACCTTGATGTATGTTATTCGGCTGATGATATGTGTTGATTGATGAGATTAGAGATGGAGTAAATATGAATCTTGAGGTCTGGAGACACGCTTTGGAAACTAAAGGTTTTCGTATAAGTAGGGCTAAGACTGAATATATGGAGTGTACTTTCGATGGAAGCAATGGTGAAGAAATCAATGTTAATATTTGTGATGATAACATTCAAAAGAGAGATTCTTTTAGATACTTGGGATCTATTTTGCACCATGATGGAGAAATTGATGGAGATGTTACAAATAGAATAAATGTAGGGTGACTAAATTGGAGAGGAGCCTCTTCTATTCTTTGTGATAAGAAAATTCCATTGAAAATCAAAGGAAAGTTTTACAAAGCAGAAGTAAGACCTGATATGCTTCATGGTTCTGAATGTTGGCCTGTGAACCATAGATATGTGAAAAGAATGACAGTAGCATAAATGAAAATGCTAAGGTGAATGTGTGGACACACACGTCAAGATCAGATTCGGAATGATGCCACTAGAATGAAAGTGGGTAGCTCCAATCAAAGATAAGATGCGAGAAAATCACTTAAGGTGGTTTGGTCATTTGCAAAGGAGGTCAGCTGATGCATCGGTGAGGAGATGTGAGTTTTGGAATGTTGAGCCAGCTGAAAGAGGGCGTGGAAGGCCTAAGAAGTATTGGAAGGAGTATATACAAAAGGATCTTAGTTTTTTGGATCTAAGCTTGGGAATGACCCAAGTTAGATCTGAATGGAGGCAAAAAATCCAGTCGCTGACCCTACTTAAAGTGGGAAAAGCTTTGTTGTTGTTATTGTAAAATTCTAAATTTCTCAACGAATAGTAATCATTACAAAATATTTAACAACGACCTATATAGAAATGATTATTACAATGAATCACAAATTCATCACGAGATGGAATAGTGATGCTTATTCATTGTGTTCTTAACAAAACAACCATCTTTATAGCTATGATTTGTTGTAGTGTATACTATAATTTCAATTAGACTTTACTTTATATCTTTAATTTTAGAAATTGAATTATATTGCAAATCAATTTTAAAACTACAAGTAGAATGAGTAGTGAAGTGGTGGCTAACTATTGTTGGTCTATTATGTTTTAACCTACCAGATAAGATTTTATCTAGTGGTGATTTGATTTTCTTGGAGAAGCACCAGAATTACTACATATAAGACATATTCCATTTTCTCTGTTCTCAGTGAGTTATTAATATTAACTAGTTCTACTCATTTCTTTCATCATATTTAGAGTTATTAATATTAACTAGTTCTACTCATTTTTTTCATCATATCCAACTGGCCTTTGCGTGTTCTTGACATCTTGATCAACTCTTCCACTAATGAAATATTCAGAGAATTAGCTTTTCTTAAATAAAATATATATTAGTAATAATACTCTTTACATATTTTTAAAAAATATTTCTTTCTCTTCATGCTTTAATTTTTGCTAACCAACAACCAAAAAGAAAAAAAGGATAATTTAGTCTTAATCTCACGAATTCCATAAACTAAGATAACACGTGCGCAAAGTTCCAAGTTGACAAGAATAAAAGGTGAAACCCCTATGATTTTTTTGAAAATATTTTTCTTGTTTTATTGCAACCTTTAAAGATTCTAAATGGATAAAAGAATTGTTCATTACCTTTAATAGGATCTTTCTGCCCATTTGGTCCTAACATTCTGACCGACATTAGAGATTAATCTACAATAGACCAAAGAGTTGTGGACCCTTCTGCATTAAAAATCTATGTCAGACGGTTATGTTACTACATATTACATCAAAGTAGAATTCCAAACTACCATGACATTATAGTATTTTTATCTTTAATTATTTCAATCATAGCATTCCAATATCATTAAAAACCTACCATATTGCTTGACCATGTTTTAAGGAATTCATTTTTCGTGTTACTACCCTTAATAACTTTTGATCAAATTTGCTATCCTGTTTTGAACAAGTAATATAATTTAAAATGTGACAAATTTTATCTTATTTACATTGACCTTAATGTCCTTGTAAAAAATATATTAGCTTGTTCATTTGACAATATCAGAGAAAAACAATAGTTTCGTTGTGGTGATGTCTAATGAGGAGTATCTAATGAAAAGGGGCATGGTCTTTGATGAAATGGAGCGTCTAGTGAACATGTATATGATGATCAAAGAACATGTGTGGCAAGGATCTAAGGAGGAGTAGGGACATGCAAACAATGGTTGGAGTAGGTGTTGGATCGAGAGGAGGGAATTTCACCAATATCCAATATTCCAATATTAACATATGAAAATAGAGAAACTATTTGATTCCATCATGTGACTATTTCTTTAACTTAAAAGATAATTTGTAACATGTTTTGTTTTTACTTCTCTAAAAATAATCAATTCATTAAATGTTTAAATTTTAGTTTATGCATATAAAACACTACATAACATACTATATATCTAGACCTATCTTTCCCTATCTTATCATAAATAATATTAAAAATAAACCTAAAAACATTTAAAAATTCTAAAAAATAATAATGCAATAAATAAATATAATAGATAGCTTATATTAACTTATTCAAGAAAAATATATTAGTATAAATCCATTACTATTTTTAATCAAATAAATCCATAAAAACAAGACAAAAAATGCAAAATAATGAAAATAGAAGATAAATAACAAATAAATAAAATGTATACATGTTATCTTTACATATGTTTGTAGATACTAATTTTAATAAGTACATTTCAAAACAAAAAACCCCAATATTAAAAAAACATGTATAAAAAAAACCTTTTCAAATTAAATATACATAATACAAAATAAATAAATTAAAATGTAAAATAAATAAATAAATTTATTTATTTTATCCTTAGAAATCCACAAGTAATATACCTACTCGACATGCATAGAGATACAATCAAAACACCAAAAGCAACATGTCTACATCTAAATGAAACATAAAGTTCATATAACTTTTTTATTTTTTTATTACATTGTAGTCCATGTCGTTGCATTCTATACAATTTTTGACTTCAAGACATAATATTTGTATCGAAAACTTCTTATGTGTCATCTACTAAATAGCCCTAGAGTCTTAGGATCTTTATTTACATTCTATTGCATGTTTAGGATATTTTTGTAATTATTTTAGTTTATTTTTATGTTTTAAGTAAAAAAATTATGAGAAAATATCCTCTAGTCAAATTGGATTCTCAAAAATTAGCCTTGAGTGGATATCTAGGTTACATACACATTTACACAGGGACTTTAAATACACATTTCTTTTTGGGCCTAAAGTAATTTTTTCATGCATAAATTCACTTAACTTCTTTTTTGAAGTTACATACTACTAAGTTTTTCAAAAATAATTTAGTAACACTAGACCTACATAAGTATTACTCATTATTTTATAATTATCATTTTATTATAATTTTAAAATCATGGTCATTTTATTTTATTTAAATAAAAATAATAAAATTTACAAATAATTCACCAAAATGCAAATATTTTCTTAAAATGACTCAAATTTACATAGTGTGTATTTATCATCCCTTACAACATATCCAAAAAAGTATAAATTAATATTAAATATGTGCCTTAAAACATAAAAATAATGAAAAACATATAAAAATGTATATAAAAATATAAAAATCTAAAAAAATGAAAACAATACCCATGTCTTTAGACATTTATATACATGATCATGTAAAAATACCCATATTAAAATGTATTATCCTTAGCCATATACAATGACATAAAACCCCCATCTCATTATATGAACATGTTTTCAAAAAATCCTTTAAAATAATCAATTAAAAATCCATAAAATTCCATGAAAACAAAGATTAGCATATAAAACAGAAAAGTATTTTAAAAAGTTAACTTTTACAATCATCATACCAGTTTTTGGAAATAAAATCATCCCTTCAATATGTATACTTTTTAATTGTTATAAAATTAAATAGAGTATTTCAAATATCAATAAAGCACTAGGAAGAAAATACTAATAATAAAAGCATCGTAAAGTTAAAAAATAAAAAACACAATAATTTTAAAAAAAAAAGTATACATCTATATCATTATACATTGGTATAATAAACCACACAAAAATAATACAAAACTCAAAATGAAAATGAAAAGATAATAAAAGTACCTTAAATACACTAAAATATACAAGGAATAACCTACTCACTTGATTTTTATATTTTCACTTTGTTGAGTGTCTGTCTACTTGAGTTGAACCTTAGCTTCTACCAAATAAATAAAAGAAATAAATGTTCACTACAAAAAACGGTCTATAGTAAATGGTTTTTTTAAATTGTCACTATTATTTATTGTTCAAAACATAATATATATGATATTATTCATTGAGAAATTATTTTTCCCTACGGCAAGCATGGCCTTGGGAGGATGGCTAATTTTTCTTCATCTTTGTTTTTGTCCTGATTGGGAGAGTTGTTGCACTGACATTTTTTCTGACTACTTAAGCATTCATGCTTGATGGAGTAATACATCTTGCATCCCTTGTATCTTGTATTGTTGGTAATATTTTTCCTTTGCACTGGTTTATCTATGTAATAATGGCTTTGGAGGGAAAAGATGCAAACAAGATTAGTTATCTATAGTTATCTAAGTAAGATTAGATAAGAGTGGTTAGTCAAGTTATAACCATAAAATTAACAAAGACAAACTATTTTTTTATAGTTTGCTATGATGGAAGTTGACTTGTCTTTAAGAAGAAAATGTGGCAATGTGGATGGGAGCACCAACTCTGACCAAAAAGATTTATGACCAACGGTACTTGGAAACAAACAATGTAGAAATTAGATTAGAAATGCCATGTCCTCTGATATTCAACCACGGGTGCTTCACAAGAAAAATGCTCATGATCAATTACTCGCATTGGAAAGTATGTATGGATAAAATAAGTAGGATATCCGAATGTACCAACTAAGCAAAGAGATGTACAACATGAAACAAGGTGAGATATCTGTTATTGCGTACTATTCTTCCTTGATGGCAAAATGGAAAGATATGGACTATTATTGGATCATACATGGACCAGTTTTGATGATCAGATTTAACAATGGGATGAGATATGGAAGTAGTTAACCTTTACTTTTCTTTGGGGCCAAACTCTGAATTTGAGGCAACAAGAAGCTAACTCCTTACTGCGGGAATATGATCAAAATATTGAAGAGGTGTATCATGGTACCTAATCTGAAGAACAATGAATAGTGAAAAAGTTGTATATGTGGAATGATCTGCCTTACTTAGCATATTCTTAAAAAGTAAATACTAGAAAGACAAGAAGTGCAGTCATTGCAAGAAGTTGGGTCACAGAATTATTATTGTTTAGAACTTCATCCTAAAAAGAAGCTGGATAAAGGGAATAAATAGAATGCTATAATTATTGATATGAGGAAGACAGAAAGCCCATATGTCTATGGTTGAAAACTGACAGATAAATAAATCAGAGATCTCCATGAGTATATAAGGAAGCTCTCCATATCAGAATAAACTAAAAGTGATATTGACACTTAACATACTATTATGGCTGCTAAAAAAATTGAAGGTAATAATTTAGTTCATGGTGAATGGATTATTGATACTGGTGTGTTTGATTATATGACAAGAAATTCAAAAAGGGTTCATGATTATAAATTAGTTTTTTGAAGCGAATGTGTAAACCTCACAGGTGGGTCTTATGTTAGCATGGTAGGTAAAGGGCGCGTATATATCATTGCAAAGTTTTGTTTAGAAAATGCTCTCTGCATCCTAGATTTAGCTATAAATTTGTTGTTCTCTCATGGTATTACTAAAGATCTTAACAATTGCTTGGTTTTTTATGCACACTCATGTGTTATGTGATGATATGTGATTCATCATTCTAAAAGATGAAAATAGAGTTCCATTCCTAAGTCTTATTCATGTGGTAGAGTCTTATACTGAATTAATCAAGCTTCAGGGAGAAGGTTTTACAAGACTTATCTTGGGATTATAGCGGAAGTGCAAATGTGTTGTGGGAGGTAGTAGCATCTTGTATCCAAAAGGTAGCCAAGAGATGCTAGGAGATTCAAAGGGAGGAGGTCCAGGTCAAAAGGAGGCTTGGTGGTGGAGTGAAGGGGTGCAGGAGAAGCTAAAAATTAAAACAGTATGATTTAAATCTATTTTTAAGGATAGAACAGAGGAAGCTATCACAAACTACAAAATAGCGAAGAAGGACGCAAAGAAGGCTATAAGCAAAGATAAGTCAAAAGATTATGAAGTTTTTTACAAAATCTTGACTCTAAGGAGGGCCAGAAGGATATATTCAGGTTGACCAAAGCAAGAGAAAGAAAGACCAAAGACCTTTCTCAAGTGAGATACATTAAAGATGAGGAAGGTCACATGCTTGTTATTCAGAAGGGTATAGAGACTTGATGGGAGCAGTATTTTCATAAACTCTTCATTGGGAAAGGAAATAGGGAGATCACTTAGGGTGATCTAGCTAGTAGTGAAAGTTACTTGAATCATGTAAGCTATAGACAAATGCAAAGAAAGGAAGTAGTGGAGGCTTTAATAGGTAATGAGACATGGGAAGGATATCTGACCGAATGACATCCTGTAGAAGTATGGAGAGTTTTAGATGAGCATGGTTTGACTTCACCTACGAATCTATTCAATGTTATTTGGTGAAGTAAGAAATACCTGATGATTGGAGGAGGGTTACCGTAAGGCCTCTTTATATGAACAAAGGAGACATTCAAAATTGTTCAAATTACTGAGGTATCAAGATGATGAGTTATGATTAATCTATGATTCATCACTCTAAAAGAGATTAATTAAGCTCAGTTCCCAAAAACTCATCTGTATTTTATCAATTATTTTGCATAATTAGCATTCATGCATATGTAAATAATAATTGCATTTTATCATGCATAATTGCATAAAATAAGAAGCTAAAAATCCCTACACAAGTGACCTGTAAAATAAGCTAACTTCTCTGTTTTTAACTAATTCATGCTAACTTCACATCACCTAAAACTACCTCCATTATGTACATATTACTAACAAAAATAAAATAATTGAGAAATAAACCCAAACCTTAATTACAAATCTGTCTGACTAAAATGTCGATATCTTCCTCATACAACGTCTTATTTAATCCTACCTACTATTGAACTAATATACATTCAATTTCCTTCAAAATAAGACTGAGTTCAAGTAAATCAAAGCTCATATGTGAAAGTTGAGTTTTGGGCCTCTTTTGTACATTATACAAATATTATTTATATATTTATATATAAAATAGACAAAATAAAATTAGCCCTTAATGTTTAACGAGAAATTCTGCGGGTGTAAAGTAATCTACACAAGGCGGGATCACAATGTCGCTGAGGCGACCCGCGAGAAAATCTCAAATTCAAACGACAATTAACCCATAACAAGTAATTCAAGCAATGAAAGTAAATGTGCGGAGTTAAACTTTGTTATAACTCTACAACAAGATGTGTATAGGTGCAAGTATGTGTAGAGGTCGAACACAGGGAGCAGACGGGTAGGACGGGGCAGTAATGCTCAAAAATGTGAATGTGATCAATTTGTCTATAAAAGCTATTTTTTTGTGGGTTTTTAATTTTATACTTTTTAATTTGATTTTTGATTTTATATCTTTGTATTTTGATTTTTAATTTACTGATTTTATATTTTCTTTTTATCTTTTTTATTTTTGTCTTTTCTTTTTCTTTTAATGAATATATAAAACTATATTACCTCAGCCATGGCCGGTCCCAAGCTCGGGTAAATGAGGAGGGTTGCGTTAGGTAGCCGACAGCCAGCGTAAAATAGTCAGAGACAATTTCCTAAATAGTACTTTTTTTCTAAAAAAATACTATTTAAAAAGTTGCCTCACGACAGTCGGATCTTTTCAACATGGATTTAAGCAAACATACAAATTTTGTTGGGGCGTTCCCTACTTGCGACGCGTTGCATCAACGGAATGCAATGAAAAATTGGCAAGGGCCGCTACATCGTAGCCTGGATGTAGTCATGCGAGTAATTAAGTTAGTTCGGATGCATCACCGCCCGGATGCAGTCCAAAATTGCAAGGGTTCTCGCATAATGGACGCATGCGAGTAAAGAAGTGAGTCCAAAAGAGACTACAACGGAAGTTGCGGATTGGTAGTTGGAATATTGGCACTTTCACTGGAAAGTTGATGGAGATAGTGGATACGATGGAAAGAAGGAAGATTCATATTTTATGCCTTCAAGAAACTAAATGGGTTGGAGAGAAAGCAAGGGAGATTGAGAAGACAGGCTTTAAACTTTGGTATTCAGGTAAAGATAAGGGTAGAAACGGTGTTGGAGTGATTGTTCATAAGGATTTGAAGAATTGTGTGGTTGAGGTGAAAAGATTCGTGGATCGAATTATTTTGCTAAAATTGGTGCTTGAAGAAGAAATTCTGAATAGCATCTCAGTCTATGCACCACAAATTGGTTTAGATGAAAGGACTAAACAAGCTTTTTGGGAGGATTTGGATACGAGCCTACAAGGAATCCCACAAAGAGAGATGATTTGCATCGGTGGAGATCTTAATGGACATGTGGAAAAAGATGCTTCAGGGTATGCTTGTGTTCATGGAGGACAAGGTTTTGGGGATAGAAATGAAGAGGTAAAAACCATCCTGGATTTTGCAACGGCATATGATCTTTTCATAGCAGACACTCTCTTCAAGAAGAGGGAGGAACATTTAATTACTTATAAGAGTGGACCAACTAGAACACAGATAGATTACTTTGCGTTGAGGAGAAGAGATAGGATGTGTTGTAAAGACTGCAAAGTAATCCCAGGAGAGAGTTTGACAACTCAACATCGTTTGTTAGTCTTAGATGTACAAATGAAAGGGTTGATAAAGAAAAGGAGGGTTTCTAAGATAACTAGAACTAGATGGTGGAATCTTCCACTGAAGCAAGCGAGCTTCAGGGAGAAGGTTTTAGAAGACTTATCTTGGGATTGTAGCGGTACTGCAAACGAGATGTGGGAGGCAGTGGCATCTTGTATCCGAAAGGTAGCTAAAGAGATGCTAGGCGAGTCAAAGGGAGGAGCTCCATATCAAAAGGAGGCTTGGTGGTGGAGTGAAGGGGTGCAAGAGAAGCTAAAAATAAAAAGAGCTTGCTTTAAAGCTATGTCTAAGGATAGAACAGAGGAAACTGTCACAAACTACAAAATAGCGAAGAAGGAAGCAAAGAAGGCCGTAAGCGAAGCTAAGTCAAAAGCTTATGAAGTTTTGTATAAAAATCTCGACTCTAAGGAGGGACAAAAGGATATATTCAGGTTGGCTAAAGCAAGAGAAAGAAAAACCAAAGACCTTTCTCAAGTGAGATGCATTAAGGACGAGGAAGGTCATGTGCTTGTTATTCAGAAGGATATAAAGACTAGAAGGGAGCAGTACTTCCATAAAATTTTCATTGGGGAAGGAAGTAGAGATATCACTTTGGGTGATCTATCTTGTAGTGAAAGTTACTTGAATCGTGCATGCTATAGACGGATACAAAGAAAGGAAGTAGAGGAGGCTTTGAAGGTTATGAGACCTGGAAAAGGTGTAGGACCGGATGACATCCCTGTAGAAGTATGGAGAGTTTTAGATGAGCGTGGTTTGACTTGGCTTACGAATCTATTAAATGTTATTTGGCGAAGCAAGAAAATGCCTGAAGATTGGAGGACGAGTATCGTGGTGCCTCTTTATAAGAATAAAGGAGACATTCAAAATTGTTCAAATTATAGAGGTATCAAGCTGATGTGTCACACTATGAAAATTTGGGAACATGTGATCGAAAGAAGGTTGAGGCAAATTTCCAATGAAAAAGAAAACTAATTCGGATTCATGCCAGGTCGCTCAACGACTGAAGCCATCCATTTACTGAGGAGAACAATGGAGATTTATAGAGCCAAAAGGAAGAACCTCCACATGATCTTTATTAGTTTGGAGAAGGCTTACGATTCTGTCCGACGAGAGATATTGTGGAGAGTGTTGGAGAAGAGATAAATACCTATCCTATACATTAACCTCATAAAGGACATGTATGATAGGGCTTTATCTTGTGTAAGGACCCCGTCTGGGAAGACTGGATATTTTGACATCAACATTGGTTTACATCAAGGTTCTGCTTTGAGTCCATTTCTTTTTACTTTGATTATGGACGAGTTGACCAGTCACATTCAGGATGAGTTACATTGGTGTCTATTATTTGTTGATGATATTGTGTTAATTGACAAGACTAGATATGGAGAAAATGAGAAGCTTGAGGTCTGGAGACATGAGTTGGAGACTAAAGGATTTCGTATAAGTAGGGCTAAGACAGAATATTTGGAGTACACCTTTGATGGAAACAATGGTGAAGTAATCGAGGAGAATATTGGTGACGATAACATTCAGAAGAGAGATTCCTTTAGATATCTGGGATCTATTCTGCAACATGATGGGGAAATTGATGGAGATGTTACTAATAGAATAAATGCAGGCTGGCTAAAGTGGAGAGGGGCCTCTGCTATTCTCTGTGATAAGAAAATTCCTTAAAAGATTAAAGGAAAGTTTTACAAAGCAGCCGTGAGACCTGCTATGCTTTATGGATCTGAATGTTGGCCTGTGAACCATAGACATGTGCAAAGAATGAATGTAGCAGAAATGAAAATGCTAAGGTGGATGTGTGGACGCACACGTAAAGATCGGATTCCGAATGATGCAATCAAAAAGAAAGTTGGCGTAGCTTCGATCGAGGATAAGATGCGAGAAAACCGCTTAAGATGGTTTGGATATTTGCAAAGAAGATCAGCTGATGCACCAGTTAGGAGATGTGAGTGTTGGGATGTTGAGCCGGCTAAGAGAGGGCGAGGACGGCCCAAGAAGTGTTGGAAAGAGACCATATGAAGGGATCTTAGTTTTGTGGACGTAAGCCCGGGATTGGTCCAAGATAGATCTGAATGGAGGCGAAGAATCCATGTAGCCGACCCTACTTAATTGTGGGAAAAGGCTTTGTTGTTGTTGTTGTTGAATATATAAAACTATATAGAATATATAATACAAGGGAGATAAGAGAGATAAAAATAGGGGAAAATAGTCAAAATACAGAAAACAAAATGTTTTTGTGATTTTTATATTTTTTCTAGTGTTTTTGTGATTTTTCTAGATTTTTCCTAATTTTTTGGTATTTTTTTAAAGTCAAAAATACTAGTAAACATCGAAATAACTTGATGGACGAAATTAAAATGAGGATGAAAAATATTAAATAATGTCCAAAATTCCTCAAATTAATTTTAATTGAAAGATAATAAATAAGAGAAAATACAAAACTGAAATTACATTTTTAGGATTTTTACAGAATTTTTCAGATTTTTAGGAAGATTTTTGGGGTTTTATAATTTTTAGGAGTTTTCTTTTTATTTTTTAGTGATTTTTGGATTAGAGCTAAAAGATATGCAAACACACAAAATATAATTTTTTTGGAATTTTTCAAAAATATTTTATAATTTTTATATATTTTCAAATGCAAACAGTGCTGAAAATGCATGTTTTTGAATTTATGAAAATGCAATAAAAATGCAAAACAAAATAAGAGCGTGAAACTAGGGGCAAAATAGGAGCCTATGGTATTTTTTTGGTGATTTTTGGAATTTTATAGATGCATTAAATAAATAGGGAAAGTAAAAAGAAAATACATGCTGGCAAGGGCATAAACGTAATTAGGCAAAAGTGCAAGGGCCAATATGCAATTCACTCGCAAAATATATAACTAAGCAAGCAACTTTCTGGACTAGTCACAAATAGCCAAAATCCCAAGGCAATGTTCGCAAAAACGCCACAGACCACGTGGCACGCACGTGGTTGGCGAGGACCTGTTAGCAAAAAGAGAAAGTTCAAGGGGTTTCTTTGCAAATACTAAAGAAATTATGAAGGCAAAGGAAAGATTTAATATACTCCGTAATAAATACAAAAAGGTGCGCGGGTTAGTCTGCAAAATACCCACGCAAAGGGATCGGACACCTGATGATCACTGACTTGCCATGTATCCTCTCTAGGGGCGACGATACCCCTTCACATGTGTGGCCCAGATTAGATCCGGCGATGGTGATCGAACGGTGATGGGCGTGCTTGATCCAACGGACACTATGCACCTGGAAGAACGCCCTTGATCGAATGGCAGAAGGGTGATGATGAAGAACGGGGAAGAATGACGCGGTAGACGAACTTCCCATGCCTCGCAGCGCCTCCACCACGGTGTTTGGGGCTCCAAAACGGGCTGGTGTGGTTTCTGCATGTCTCCTCCAGGTCTTAGGGGTCTCAAAAGCGTCGGAGTCGCTCTGTAGTGCGGGCATGAGGGCGGCGGTGCTCCGCCCTTCCAGATACCTCCGGTGAATGGGAAAATGACCCCCACGATCTTCATACGTTCCTGACCTACAAGAGAGAGTTAAAGGCGGTCGCGAGCAAATTACCGTGACCCACCGGTGGTCGAAAATCGACGAAGAACGACGAGAAGGATGCTCGTCGGAGCAAGCTCCGGGGAGGGGGTGCGGGTGGTGATCGGTCGAGCGTGGATCAAACTGGAAGGTGGATAGAGGTTTCTACTGCTAAGGATAATATAAAAATGCAAGAAAAAGCAAATAAAAAGCGAGCTCGAATGGATGAAAACCATGAACAGGGACCTCAACGGCCGAGCATGGCCGGAGGTGGTGGAAGCGCCACAAGATGTCGCCGGAGCCCTTAGAAGGGAGCTGGAGAAGAGCTGTCACCTCTCCAGTCCAGAGCTCAGCCAAAGGAGGGTAAGGTCGGTCAAAATGGGTTCAAATTGGAAGAGGAAGATGACGGGGGTATTTGAACAATGGTGCGACAGGGCTCAAAGATCGAAGCATAGCGAGCATCGCAGTGATCCAATCCTCGAGAGAAACATCGGGCGAGCATGCCTGATGAACGAGGAGAAAAATCCAAGAAGGAATCGACCCCAAATAGTGAAAGATGTGGTCTCCAAAAATAGGAGAAGAAGAGACAAAACCATATCTGACACAGGGCCAGACCTCGGTCAGAGAGCTGACCGAGGTCAACCAAGGGGCAAATCTGGTTGGTCCACGTGGACCAACCAGAAAAACCCTTGGAAAAAAGGTTTGTAAATTCATTTAAAAATAATAAACGATTTTATTAATTGTTGCTTATTAAATGAAAAATATTTGTTATTTTATAAAATATTTTATGGTGATTTTTAATTATTTTTATGAGGTTTATAATTACAAGTTGCCTTTTTAGACCTATATAAGTACATATATCTATATATTTTATTATTTATTTTTATTTTGTGTATTTAATTTATTTATTTCGGTTTATTATTATATATATTTATGAAATATTTTTATACACTTAATTATATTTTATTTTATTTTTCTGAAGTGTTTTGTACATTTAATAAAATATAAGTAGTAATTATGTAGGTATATGTATAGTTATTATACCTAGGTATGCTATTATACAAGTATTTTATTTTGTATTTTCTTTAGATTTTTATTCTGATTTTAATATATACATATATTATAAATAATATTTACAAAATTATAAAAATATAAAATTATAAAAATAATGAATAATAAATAAAATGAATATTTTAATATGTACAAGTATACAATAGGGGTCCAAAACTCAACTTTCAAACCATAGCTCCGCCAAACGCAAAACCACCACCATTAAATAGTTTATTTCAAATTATGTACAATTAAGTGAATTTGGCATGTTTCGAGTTTTTATTTGAGAAATACATGTCTGGGAAGTTGGGATTCTAGAATCTTATTCAGATCATAACTTTTATCTGTACATTATTTTTGTGTGAAATCAACTTTGTATTTTTTTATTTAATTATCTACAACTTTCATGTATAAAGTTTTTTTATTTGAAGTATAAAAAGTGGAACCAAAAATAGGTCCCAAAATGAATAAAGAATGAATGAAATGCAATGTGTTTTTAATGTATTTTGGCCCTTATCTCCCCCTACTCTATTATTTGTCGACCTAGTCATCGAGATGCCTAGGTCTCGGGGTTTCGGGTCATAAAATATTTACAATATTTTATTTTTTTTCTTTTCTTTTCTTTATTCTATAATTTTTGCATTAAAAACCGTATTTTATGCACTATTTACACAATGATGCATGGATGATAAAATGCATGAATTAACACTATTTACATGCATTTACTAGGGTATTTAAGGCCAAAATGATAGGATAAAGATGATGAAACGTAGATTCATCACTTAACCATTTTCTTTCCACTAACTTTAACCCTCCCATGAGTCACGAGTCATGACCCAATTCTCAAATCATATTTCCGTCCACACATTTTCCCCCACCCACACATTAGAAAATTAGCAATTTTTTATAAGCAAATATAATGTTACAATATATATTATAACTAAAATTTTATACACAACTTGGATAGTGTCCTATTGGTAAGGAACACGATCTTAGATAGAGCAAGTCTCGAGTTTGAACCCTCACAACACACTTTTCCACCAAAAAGTACCCATTTTCCTTAATGAGCTCTACTTGGACTCGAGCCCAGACCAAGCTCGATAAGGAGCTCGGGCTTGATAAGGGTCTCAGCTCGAGCCTTATCAAGCCCGAGCCAGCTCGATAAGGGCTCGATCTCATCGAGCTCAAGTCCAAGCCAGCTCGGCTGGGCTCGAACAAGCCTGAGCTCGAGCCCGAGCCCAACAAAGCTTATTGTGCTCGAACCCAAGCCAGGGGTTGGCTCGGCTCATTGGGCTCGATAGTTAGCCCTACCTAAAATTGACGGGTGGTAGAATTAATTGTTATTTACATTGTGCCCAAAAAGAATTACAATTGAATGCATCATTTGCTCTGAAAAATTCATTTTGTGACTTTGAGTCATAATTTTAATAGGTATGAAGCTCAACTTTTTTAGGGTTTAGGATTTTTCTAGGACAGTTCATTTATTGATCTATCTTGGATAGTTTTATTCCTTGAAAATACGTAGGTTCAATATTCATTATAATTAATTATTGTGAATGACACCATTTGAACCATTTCATTCAATAAATATCCACATTACATCATAAAATTCCAAAAAAAAATATAGTGCATTTATTTCACCATTATTCACATCTCGACCAAGATTCATAATTTTTGGATTCCTATTAAATGATAATTGCATTTTAGTCCTTAAAAATTGGCCAGCATTTTATTTACGTTCTAAAATTGCAATAAAAATACCAAAAATATTCCTCCTCGAAAACCGTTCATTATATTTAATAGACATCAACCTAGGTTATTCCTTTGCCTCCTCGTGTTCGACCCTAGGATTTGCTCAACTTAAATAAACATAAAAAACACCTTGCATTAATTGAATTAATTAATTGTAGTTATTTCTTGATTGATTACATTTTCCCGCGTACAGCACAAATGACCCATTATTATTCGCATGTTAATTTATGTTAACTAGAAAAGGGTTTTCCACACTCATCATTTGGTGTCATTGTCAGTGAGACAAATGGTTTAGGTTTTTTATCTAGCAAATTTAGAGTTGGGTTTTCCACATATTCGGGTAGTCTGATGCCTGAGACTCAGTTTCTATTTTTCTACATTTATTTTATTTTATTTTATTTATTTTAGTTTCTTTCTTCTTCTCAGCATTTATTCTCTTGTTTTTATTTTTTAATTATTTTTGTGCCACTCTCTTACACAAATCTCTTATTTTGTATGAGGTACCTGGTGTATTTGGAGAAGTTTTCAAGGAAACCGACGCATCTCTACAACCAACCAAAAATTTGCATAAATTAAGATCGAGTTTAGTCATGGAAGAGCGTAGAGTCTAGGATTTATTTTCAGCATTATTTAATTATGTGTAATAATTGCTCATTTACAGTAGTTTCTGTTTGGAATCTCATATGTGTAAACAAGACTCGAACTTTTTCTATGGTGTGTTGTGGCTTGTTTCATTCTCTGGTGAGGATGGGGCCCGACTTGAGTGGCTCGTAGGTTAGACAGAAAGTGGAAGCAACTAGATGTACGAATTCAAGCTAGTCTTTAGGAAAATTTCCGACACCTAACAACTCATTTAAAGGAGTTCAAGATTTCATTTATCACCAATTAAAACTAACAAGATAATTGATCAGATTCTTGCATCCTTCAGTGTGTGAGTTGGTGAACCTCGGGTTTGTATTGTATTTGCATTGGTGTACATGAAACGAGTTTGAATAATAAAAAATCGCACACTTGTGCCACTAGTCTCTCGTCTTGATTCATCATTTGAAGAAATTAGGGTTTCATCTCTTTCAGTATGTATCTTGTGCATTTACACGTTTTCAACCACAATCCATTACGTCAGCTCATCCATCTCATTTGAAAATGATGGGGCATTGGTCTGAGTACCCACCAAATTATTTCTTTTCAAACAAACTCCGATCATCTAAACACTCTTCCTCCAGACATCCTCCAACATTCGTGGGAAATTCTCATCCGTCGATGACCCCAATCTTTTATATTTTAATCATAAAGATAATCATCTGACGAATTATTCACTTATTCATATTTACCACCCCCAACCTTTTCTACACAAACTGCCTAGGCTAACCCATATTATTCTTGACTCAAAACTCTTGAACCATTTGAAGATCAATCTATTATTAAGACAAATGACCGGTTGAGACACCAATTCCAACCGACTCCATTCTCTCCTCATCTTAATGCTGGGATAGGTCAACCATTCACAAAAACACATTCAGACTGGACCTTAGGGAATACTTTGATGACCTGAACAAACCGGATGGAACAACACACATCTAATGATCATACATATTGAATTAACCGTGACAATCCCACCTTCAGATATGACATTCATACATCAGAATGGACTGATGATATCAACACACATGCACCATGTATGACAACTTCACCGTATGAGGGACCGATCAACAATCACGGAAATAGGCACTACGTAACCAATAGTACATGCCCGAGTCACAATATGTTGAGTATGAGACCTATAGATTCCCTCCAACTGAGCAGACTCCTTCCATGATTTTTCAGGAGAAAAGTTTGGAGGATAACAATTAAAGACATATACTAGATATTACAAGAGGATCTTCTCCTAGCTCATATATGAAAATGGAAGATGAAATGATTGGATCTCTCTTTGAAAGGCTGGAGGACACGAGAATCCCACAAACTATGTACATCCTAGGGATGACTCTGACTGCAACACTTCTGCATACTACTCCCTCAAGGATGACTCCGAAAGCATCACATCTACATACCTCATCAAAAAGATAAAAAAATTGAAAAATAAAAAACCCAAAATTTTGAAAAATCAGAAAAAAAACCATAAAAATTGAAAGTGGAGAGCATATAAAAAATTTGGATCCTGCTTTGAGGGAAGCATTGGACAAAAGATTGAATTTTGAACTTCCTTTAATACATGTCATTGAACACTTCCATGACCTTAAAAGTTTTATAATGAGTAAATTGATGCTGAAAAAGTCAGACAGGAAAAGTACGAAGATTGAAATACACATTGTCAATTGCCACCTCCTTGGTGATGATAAGAAAGATCAAGATTCGTAGAGTGAAACGATTGCCTTGATTTGACTATAAATCAAAGACACCACATTCACTCATGCCCGAACTGATGAAGACTCACCAATCAATATCCTCCCGACCTCCGTGTTTGACAAGCTCAACCTCGGACCAATCAGGAAATCAAGAGAGATCGTTCAGTTGGCTGATCGATCTATAAAATGGTAGAAAGGAACAATTTCTGTCATCATTACATTCCAATGTGCTCTGCTCAAAGTGGACTTCATGATCATTGACATTGAGCATCAAGGATGATTCACAGTCTCCAATCATTCTTGCAAAGCCAGTATTCGCTTTAGCTAAGGCAACTATAGAATGCGAGACTCGAGAAATCAATTTTACCACATTAGAGCACTTCGATCTCGCCCAGCCTTTGAGGAAACACCATATACTAAAGTAACCCACAAATCCATCAATAGTTGTAACCTTCAAACAGTAGAAGAGCCCTACCCCACTACGACACCTTAGATAACGGCAGTTGAGCAGACCATTAGAATAGAGAGTCACCCCGCCCTTCCATTTCCCGTGGCTTGGACCTCAACCATGATCGTCGCAAATCCTACAAAGGAACACCTGATGCAGGAATTTTACCATCTATATGGTGTTCTAGATAAGGACACACAATCATGGGTTAACCTTGAATCGGACAAGATCTTGTCTAAATGTGTTGACCCATTCAATAATCTGACACGGTAGCTCACCAATGCCAAGACAAATGAGAACACTTACTTGGGGTGTCCACTGATCAGGGAGGAATATTTCAATGATTATTCATCTGATGAAGACATGATTGTAAGCACCTCATTCCAAGGACCTAGACCTTCACAAACGACAAGGACTAAATTAACCAATCTCGTTAAATCAGTTGTTCCTTCATCTAGTCAGTTATCTGGTGAGAAGAAGAGTGCTGATTACTCGAGGTGTTCCCTCAAATACCTCAAGCCGTATCAATCTCCTTTTCCTCTTGATGCTTCAGAATCTATAAGAGTGACTATGAAAGTAGCCTTTGACATATCGGAAAAACAATCTTCTGATAGTTCCTCATCAGGTCCAGATAAGGTGATCTTTATGAGTGAGCTCAGTTCGACATATCTGAAGTCATATCTTAGCGAGCATCCCAATATTGGTCCTCGTTGGACAACTCATGCTCCTCACTACTATTCCTCCCAAGTCGACCCCTGGTTTCATTAGATATACTGGAGTACTCTCTTATGACCAGACTGAGACTGGTGCTTTAGAGCATTCATCATCCGAGGATGAAATGCTTGACCACAAGACTGAACAAATTCTAAGAAAACAACTTAAGAACAAGAATACTTGGAGTGCCTCCATCTTCCAGTACTATTCTTCCGAGGATAACTCTGACAATGGTTAGGAATCATCTGCCTCAGTTGCTTCATCTGCTTCTTCCCATCAGTACATCCTCCAACATTATTCATCTGAGGATAACTCCAACAATGGCTGGGACTCATCTGTTCATCTTCTTTTAATCGCTATGACCTCCAGTTGTAGGCTTCCAAAAAGATCTGTCGAAAACCTCCTTAATCATCGGCACCCTTATTTCCCGACCCATAGGTTCCCTTGTACATCTTCGTCCTCTACGTAGGCCAACGCCTAAATACAAGGGATCGATGTCATCTGTATATACCACTCTCCTCATCCACTTTTTCCCTTGATCAACCTATTTCCACCCTTCTTTTATACTTAGGTTGAAAAAAGCCTGAGTATAGGGGGACTCGATGTCTGTTGTATATACTCTCCTCATTCACTTCTCCCTTTGTCTGCCTCATTTTCACCCTTCTTCTATACTTATATTGTCCACAGCCTAAATAAACGGGGGAGGACCGACTTCTATTTTTATTTTTCGCTCTCTTACGCTTAACCCAAGCTACGACTTCTATGCACTTCTTATGCTCTGAGGACATAGCACTCGCTAAGTATAGTAGTGTATATATTATGTATATATTTTACCCATATCGCGTACTTTCGCGTAAGTCTATATTCTTATTTACAGGAGGGTAACTAACTTGTAATTCTCTAAAAAAAACTAACTTTGTGTTATGTGTAACTAACATTACGTGTATAATAGAAGTTTTGAAAAATGGCTTATTCATTTTTGCATTAGAAAAATCTCTTGCATTTAAAAAGTTTTAAAAATCTAAAAAAAATTGTTTCCATTTCATGCATTTGCACTTCATCTGGCATTTCATGCATTGATGACAAGTCCTTGGGTTTTGAATTGAGATTGCAGAAACTGAGAGTGTCTTGACTTGACCTTAATCCACTGAATTTTCAGAGGAACTTCACTGAGAAAGAGGATTTTAGAAACTTCAGGTCTTTGACATAATTCTTCGAGTTCTACATGACAATGTGCAGCATTTGACTCTTAGTGTCTAACCTGGTCGCCTCATTTTGGATACGACTCTTGAGTAGGGAATTAATATGTACCCTATCACTCTTCACTTAGCTCAACTCAGACGGGGTGTTAAAAGCTTGTGTGAGTCTCTTTTCTGGTAGCGTGGACATCTAAAGACTGTAGTATGGGTTGAAATAAAATTTCAGACGAGGGATGGACGAATGGGCACAATTTTTTCTAAGACCAAAAAATATGTGCAGAAAGAAACATTCCATATCTGTAGGAGTATAATAAGATCATTGCAGAGCAACCAAAAATCCAAATAAAAAAGAGCCCAGTATCAAATAAATATTTGACCAAACGGTCCAAGCTTCAAAACAACCTACAGTTTTGGTGGAGACTTGCCTAAACTGGCCAAATTCACAAGGAGAGGTAACTACATTGGTCACACTCCAGTTCTTTTCTCCTTTTAATTTCTCCTCCTTTCGATTGTGAACATACGACTGATCTTAGAAGGAAATACCTTACTCCCCGAGGATGAGTTATTGGAAGAGAGGTTTGCATGGTAGTATGTCATACTTAATGGGAAGAGATAAAACCTTTAACACACACGAGGTAGTTGTTCAATGGGGTATGCTTTTGGAAGAGGATTGATCTAAGATGACATATGAGTAGAAATTGTTACAATGATGTGTAGAACATGGAGGCTGTTGATTTTCAAACCCTAATTCTCATAGTAGTTCCGTGAAACTACTAATCCAAAGGAGTGTCTAGCTCCATTTTCACCTTTTTCTCATGGTCTTGGTATGGAATCCAATCTTATTTCACCTCATTTCATTGCTTTATTTGCTCGTGGACAAGCATGGTTTAAGTATATGGGATTGATGGATCTGTGATGCATCACTCTAATTAAGTTCAGTTCCCCAAAATTCATATGCATTTTATCAATTATCTTACATAATCAGCATTTATGCATATGTAAATAATAATTGCATTTTATCATGCATAATTGCATAAAACAAGAACCCAAAAATCCCAACCCAATTGACCTGTAAAATGATCTAATTTCTTCAATTTTTATATAATTCATGCTAACTCCAAAACACCTAAAATCACCTCCATTGTCTACATATTACTAACAAAAATAAAGGGAAATTACAAAAAAATCACTAACTGAAATAATTGAGAAATAAATCCAAACCCTAATTTCATATATCTTAGATTGAACGATGATATCTCCCACATACAATGTCTGATTTGATCCTATTCACTTTTAAACTAATATACATTCAGTTACCTTCAAAACAAGACCAAGTTCAAGTAAATCGAAGCTCATATGTGAAAGTTGGGTTTTGGGTTGCTTTTGTACATTGTGTATTTTACCCGATTTTGACCTATTATTTTATGTATATATTTAAATCTTTTCATTTTATTTATTTTCATTTATTTTATTTGACAAAAGTTTTATTAAAATGTGTAAAAAACCAAACTTAAAATAAAAACCAAAATCAAAGAAATTGATAGAGTCTGAGTGTTCACTAACAACATGTACAAAAGTCATCTTATTCATACTTTATTTTATTTCTATGTTTTCTTAATTAATAAAAATACAAAAAACTAAGTAATGTGTAAATATTTATGGTTGATTTTATCGTATTTTTTTGTTGATTTTTTTATTATTTAAAAATGACAAAAATTACAAAACCCAAAAATCAAGGTATTTTATATACATAGAGTACTCAAAAAATACTACTTTGTGCAAATGACCTATTTTGGTTTTGATCTCTTCATTAAAGTTGTGGATCTCACTTATACAAGCAACTTTCGTGAAGAAATTTTTTTGTTTGAATCATTTGATATTTCTTTTCATTTTTTCTTTTCTTTTTATTTTTCAATTTTTCTGAAGCTGACACGTGACAGCTCTTGGAGTCGCCACATGTCACTCATTTTTCGCATTTATTTTTTGTTTATTTATCAAAAAATATATTAAAAACAAAAAATAAAAATAAAAATCAACTGCCACATGTCTTCTTGTGGATTATCCGACATCGGCAGATTGGACAACCCACACGCTTCATCTCCTTCCTCCGCTTGACTGACCCCTTCCCATTTTGGATCGCTGCCTCTACCTTCCATCTTGGGTGATGCCACTTGCGAATCACCATTTCCGATCACTTCCCCGATACATCAATGCCCCTCCGATTACCCTCATTAGATCTCTAGTGTCGCCTCCCCTGATTCCCTCGTCTAATCAATGAAACACCTTCCAGTCGAACCCCCTTCGAATTTCCTTCCAATTTCATTCCTTGATCTTGCACCTCCATCCATCACCGATTCTCTTCCAAATTTAAGCATTTTACGCATTCCATCTCCAGCCCTCCCTCCATCCCTATATAAACTCCTCGGTGCCCCTCGAAGAACACATCTGCCTTTACAAGCAACACACAGGAGCTTCCAGGCCCGACCAGCTGTGACAACACCATACGCCCTCCTCCTTCCTATGGCATGATCTGAGGTGCATCACATCTCATCACAACACATATCCTTCAAGTGACTTATCTGCTCTGGCCACGGCCGTCGAGCCCCGTACCTCTAGGTACCCCCCCCCTTATCTTCATCCCCTCTTATGTCCTTCCTTCATCGCCACCCAATCCATCTTCCTCCACCGTGTATTCCATCTTGCCTCAATATACCCTTTGCATCCACATCACTGGATCGAGTCCTCACTCCTCCACCCGTTCTTTGCAACACCTCCGCCTACATCCACTCGATCGCACCTCTACTAGTCCCCGTCTCCGTTTAACTCCAGTTGATCTTCATCGACAACCAGCTCCACATCAATCACCCTCGACCTCGATGGAAGAGCCACCGCCATCTTCATCGACCTAGCTCGAAGCTCTTCCTTGGCCTCTCCATCGATACCTTCAACCAAGTCTTCTCCACCATTATTCTCCGCATCACTAACCGCAAGTGCCTCGCCACCAGATCATCTCCACCGACGACCACCAGCCGTGTGTCAGCTATTATGACGGGAGCCTTGGCCTCTCGACCCACGTCTCCAACACGTTCATCGGTCACCACCTTCGCTCGTGCCAAGCACTTTAAGCCTTTCCCTCACGTACGAGGCACGTAGACAGGGAGAAGACTTGCACTCAAGCCCCACCATCTTTTCGCATTTACACCTGAGGTCCTCCCCACGTGAGGCACACATGCACGAGGGAATGATTGCATTGGAACCCCCTGAAATCCCATCAATTCGTATCCAACCCCCACCACATGTTAGGAATATTGCATACAAACCTTTCTGGGTCTAGATAAACTCAATCGTACCCTTGTTATGTTTTTTTTATTCTGTTTTATTATTGTAATTTTTCAAGCAGAAACCCGACTTCATCTATAATTTTGAACAACTTTATCGCATCATTTTATTATTAAAAAAATAACATTTTTTCTACAATTAATTCTCTACATTTTGGCATGCTTTTCATATTTTTATGCTATGTGGTTAATTATTAATAATTATTCTTGTGGAATCTTTCATATTTTGCCCAATTTAATTTTTCATATTTTTAATTTTTCAATATAAGAAAAGTATGCATAAACGATCAAAAAAACATACACAAACAATCTTTTTGTATTATTCAAATAGGTCAAAATAATCAGAAAATTAGTGTAAAAATATTTTTGGGTTTCATGTATTTTTCAGTATTTTTGGTAATTTTTATGTATTTTTAGAGGTTTTTGTGATTTTCTAAAATTCAAACAGTGATAAAATAAGGAAACAGTGCACAACCACGAATGTGCAATTTAAAAATAGATAAAAGTCTCAAACATCTTGAAAGTGAATTTTATAATAAACTAGAAAAAATACCTACAAACAGGAATCGAAATCACAATTTTTGGATTTTTTGTTGATTTTATATGATTTTTATAAGTTTTCAAGTATTTTGCAAATTTTTATGTTTTTATAACGTATTTTGCAACAAAATTTTATAGGAGATAAAAGATTACAAAAGGCAACTACAGTAATTTTTCTAGAATTTTTAAATGATTTTTCGATTTTTTTATGTATTTTCCAAAAGAAAGAGGGACTTTTTAGTGTGTTTTTGAATTTTTAATAAGGACACAGAAGGGATATCGTTGCTATGATCCATGGAGCAGTATATATTATGTGAGTGTTGATGTTACATTTTTTGAGTCAGTTATGTACTTTTCTCCTACAGGTAATAGGTTGACTTCATCAGTTTCGATGATGAGTTTTACATGCCACCTCCTCCTATGAGTACACAACCAGTCCAATCTGTTCCAACCTAACCACCACCACCTCCTCCACCTACATCACCTTCTCCTATACCACCACGGGTGCTTGTTGTTCCATTATTCCCATATTTCTATGTTCGTCGACCATCGTATGCTCATGGTCAATGCCCATCATCCAACACGGTTCAGCTATGTATTGACTATAAGGTTTCTAATGATGGTTCTGGCAATGTGTCTGAGCAGGATCCTTTGCAGGGGACTAGTACTCATTCTGAGGAGTTACCTATCGATCTGGATGTTCCAGTAGCCACTAGAAAGCAGAAGCATACATGTGCATCATATCCACTTACTTCTTAGGTTACGTTTGATCGTCTAACATGGGATTTCAAGAAATTTGCTGATCTACTATCTGTCGTGACTATACCATGGACTTATCGGGATACACTAAAAGATATTCAGGGGCGTCTAACTATGGAAAAGGAGATGACTGCCTTACATTCACGTGATACTTGGAGCATGGTCCTTGCTCCCACTAGGGCTTCTATTACCAGTTGCAAGTGGGTGTTTATGGTGAAACACAATGCATATGGAATCATTGTTCATTACAAGGCTAGATTAGTTGCACGATGTTTTACTCAGACATATGGCATGTATTATATGGACACCTTTTCACCGGTCCCTCGCCATTCTACTCCATGAGTTCTCCTATCTGTTGCAGTGATATGTGATTGGCCTTTAACTCAGCTTGATGTAAAAAATGCATTCTTGCATGGTGATCTTCATGAAGAAGTCTACATGCAGCAGCCTCTGGGGCTTACTGCTAAGGGGAGTGCCAACATGTCAGTAGACTTCATAATGCAATATATGGACTAAAACAGTGGTCGGGGGCATGATTTCATAAGATCGTTGACTTATTTGAGAAGTAGGGATTCAGAAGGTCAAATGCGGACCATTATCTATTTGTTCGGAGAACATCTACATGTACTATCATTATTGTGGTCTTTGTTGATGACATATTTGTCACATGAGATGATGTGTAAGGGGTAACAAAGCAAAGGAGTTTCTGGGATGTCAATTTGTCACCAAGGATCTTGGCACTCTAAGGTATTTCTTAGGATTAGAGTTTGTCAAGAATCAATAGGGTTTTGTGACGATCCAGAGGAAGTATGTCACATATATGCTTGTTTAGACAGGAATAATAGGGTGTAGACCTACAACTACTCCTATGGATCCTAGTATGAGACTATATGAGGATGATACATATGAAGTAACAAGAGAAGATATAGAGAATTGGCGAGAAAAGTTCTCTATGCACTATTACTAGGTCTGATATCTCCTTTGCAGTTAGTCAGGTGAGTTAGTTCATGGAGCAACCCTGGAAGGTACATATGGATGTTGTATATATGATACTGAGATATCTAAAGTCATCTCCAGGTGTAGGATTGTTATATAGAAAATGGGACGATCTTACCATTTCAGCATGTGCAGATGCGGATGTAGGGTGCCCCAACGACAGAAAGTCCACTTTAGGTTTTGTTATATTTGTTGGCGATTCTCTTGTATCTTGGAAAAGTAAGAAGCAAACTGTGGTTGTCAGGTCAAGTGTTGAATTTGAGTATAGGGCCATGGCTCAAGCAAGCACAGAGATGATGTGGGTTAGAGCTGTTCTTGCATATTTACATATAGGGGTTCCTCTTCCGATGTAGTTACAGTGTGATAACCAGGTTGCATTATTCATTGCCAACAACCCTACGTTTCATGAGAGAACCAAACATAGTGAGGTGGACTACCTCTATACACGAGAAATGATCTATAAAGGTTTTATATCTACCACTCATGTCAGTTCAAGAGATCAAACAACAGATATCTTTACCAATGATTTGCTCAGAGGATCTTTCCGAAGTGTTCATCCAAGCTGAACATGATCAACATCTATGCTCCATCTTGAGGGGGGAGTGTAGAGAAATTTTGTATCTTTCGTGTGGTTTCTCTATTTATCTTTTCTTATGTTTGTCTTAAGTAATTTACCCAATACTCTCTCCCCTTTATAAGAGAGCCTAGGATTCACAAGAATAGACAAATATTTCATTTTCTCAACTGTAATGATCATGTAGGATCAAAATGTATTGAATCGGATCGTACCTTTCCATCGGAAACTCTATCGATGGAATGTGGACTTGGATAGTTCGTGATGATTTGCGGATTAAAATTTGAATTGGGAATCAAAACTACATTTTTTAAAAATGAAGCTATTGAGCGTGTTGGGAACTTAGTTAGGGATGCATCGTACCCCACCACATGCCTACTGAGGTGACCCCACCCTTAAGGCCTTTTTCTTGCTTTTAGAGTCATTAGTGTGAGGACTCACTCGAACCAGGACCACGGACTATCCATGAAGCTTGGGTTATATTTCTTTGCAGTCATACTCTCCTTATGAGTTAGAATTGATGTACAATACATATTCATATTTGGATTGGATATATAAATTGAGTTATTAGAAATCGCTTTGTGTGGGATGGTTATTCTTTGCGAGGTTTGGTTTCTTAGTGGACTTGGGAACATGGAAGTTGGTTATACTTTGTGGGATTCACAGTTGTTTCTTGTGCACTTCATGTCTGCCTTTCTAGTTGTTGTTTTGTATTCGTACTGGACACTTTGCTTATAACCCTATTTTTGTGAATTAGACAGGTTTGCAAGAGCAACAGCTGCAACGTAGGCGGGCCGTAGTTGACATTGTTGCAGCTCTCTTTTGTGGTACAATGGGTTCATGTTCTTTTGTTTAGTTGTACCCGTATGAGAGAGATGGTGTATCTATACATGTTGCTATATTCATACAACATTCTACAAATTTTTTGGTGGACATGATGTTATGAATGAAAATGGAATGGAAAAAATGTGGTTCTTCTTTCTTTATTGTTCTCCTGCATGTTTGCCACGACTTGGTATTTCGAATGTGGGATCATATGTGTGGATGTGTATTGTTAAGTATTTGGACCCTACGGGTGTCACAACAAGATGGAGTAGTGGTTATGTAAAGGGTAGAAAAAGCGGGAGGAGTGATGGTTGGAAGCTCTGTGTCGTACGGTAGATAAAGCTTGGTCTCCATCCTGGTCGATGGAGAGAGGGACCTGGTCTCTGGGGTAGAAAAGGACTGCAAATAGGTTGGAGATGAATGACGAATAACATCATCAAATGATGTTTGAAGGGTGCCCTATTATTTTTTTCTCTTCAAAGTGTTGGAATCAAACAAGGGTCTCTGCTCACCCGGCGGTGCTGGTCCAAAGGAGTTCCTAAGGTGGAAGGGCATTTGTGTTTGAAGTGTTGCGGGACGCGCTCCCTGAAGGTCCTATTAAATATCAAATTAAAGGCAATCATTTCAAGAATTGGAGACATATGAGGAGTTGATCAGGAAAATGACAATGATACCATCTGAAATTAAAAGAAACTCATGTATTTGTCACTAACTAGTAAGTTTGATTTCTAGATCATTTTCAGTCGAGCTCTAGCACAATCATGGCTTGTCAAGGCATGGAGATGTAAGTTTCAAGAACCAATATGTTGTGCCAGCATTTATTGTGTCTCCTACCACATGATCATGAACATTTCTTACCAGTTAAGAATTCAATTTCTAATTAGGTTACAATTACTTAATCTACTTGCAAGTTGCGACATAATT
The DNA here is from genome assembly GCA_037367405.1 of Ottelia alismoides. Classification (NCBI taxonomy): domain Eukaryota; kingdom Viridiplantae; phylum Streptophyta; class Magnoliopsida; order Alismatales; family Hydrocharitaceae; genus Ottelia; species Ottelia alismoides. Next base: position 852,136 of record JAZKJV010005150.1, on the reverse strand, counting down.
TCATGCATGCCTAAGTACTTCCTTCCCAACCTTTCCCTTTATATTGAGATGTTATTTGCATGTTTTTGCATTTACCAGTGGTGATATGATATTGGAAGAACTCCCGAGTAAAATATTTCGTAAGAATCTAGTGCTCAAATCTGTTTTGCTTCTCATAGCTTAACATGATATATCTTAAGATCTGGTAAAATTGCATGCAGTTTGAATGCAATGTGGGAACACCATGATGAGATTAGTCAATGTTCTATGTAAAAGTAACAAAATCAAACCTTCACAAGAAGCCGTGAAGGAGATGCTCTCCCACAAAAACAAAAAAAACAAAATAAATTCTTCCCCATTATTCATAGGGTATTTTTACGTACTTCTTACTGATGTTGTCACTATATATATGACTCATTACCATACGTAAAATATGTATAAAAGTTCAAATAAATCTTAATTCTAGATTGAGATTTACAAAATAAAAATAATGGTACGGAAAAATACTATGGGGTTCATGCTGGATGATCATCGTTCTAATTTTTTTAAGCCAAAAAAAGGGGGAAACACATAATGGCATCCACCCTAATATATTAAACTATTTAAAATTACAAATTACAAAAGTCGGGACTCAAGCAAGCGCTTATAGTGGAGGCATACATTCTCACAATAAAAATAATGACCTGAGAAAAGAACATCATTACGACCCAACCAAATGGCCCACAACACCGCCACTGGGGAAAGAATCTCCTTTCTGCATCGACTACGTGCCCCGAAAAAGGAAGACTAGAAGGAATCAAAGGAACATGTGCAAATCCATTGCAAACCCACCTCGATCCAGACAGTCAAGGAAACATGGCATCGAAAGAAAAGATGCTCCAGAGTCTCAATGTCATTGCCAGACAGAGTGCATCTATCTGATACCACCGTGAATAGTTTAGCACATCGGTTCCTAGTCATAATGCGCTTACGTATGAAAAATCACAAAAAGAACCCAATCTTCTCTGGAAGCCCAAGTGACCAAATTAGCTTGCAATCCTGAATCAGATTGACAGAAAAGAGAAGGGGATGGCCTACGGATGGCGCCATAGGCCTTCCTAATCGAGAATGGCGCATCCTTCCACATCCACTGATCTCGCCCAAAGGATGGCATGCCCCCTCCCCGAGCGAATTCAGAAAATGAAGGAATTCCTCGAGGTGCTAATCAGAAAAAAAGGATCTCAAAGATGGCATCCAATTACCATTATCTCATCAATCCATGACACACGCATAAGTATTAGCAACCAAAGCAAATAGACGAGGAAAGCGACTGCCAAGGGAGATGCCCCGTCCAATCATTCGTCCATAATCCAAACGTGGCACCATTCCCTACAACTGACCAGAAAAGCTCATGGAAGAGACGTGACACCTTCAGAATCCCCTTCCAGAACACGGATTGGTTCGGGACCTACCGCATCAAGCCTGGGCCAGCCAAAGAAACATCATAAAGGCATCGGATTTACAACACAAGCCTTTATCCTCACCCCAAATTCTGGTCACTCACTTGAGCAGGAGGGCCTCATTGAGGGTCTCCAAGCTCTTGATCCCCAGCCCACCATTCTCCTTAGGCAAAGTAATGGTCTCCCAATCAACTAAGTGAACACCCTACCCCTCCTAGCCAGACCTGCTCCATAGGAACTTGTGCATTGACCGCTCCAAGCACCTCCTGCTAGCCACCAGCAAGAGTCGAGAGGAAAAGAACGTTGGAATCGCAGACAGAACCGCCTTAATCAACACCAAACGTCACCCTCACGACAAAAGAGAAGCCCTCCATCCAGTAAGTTTTATTTCCATTTTCTCCACCACCGGTAACCATTCCGAAAGCTTAATTCTGCGGCCTGTGAGAGGAATCCAAGGTAACAGACATGAAGGGAGCCACAAGCCGTGCCCATCTCCGTGCTACAAGAAATCACCTCCTCCTCAGACATGCAAAACAGAATCATGATAGACTTATCATAATTCAATCCTAGCCCAGACATCTCCCCAAATATCTCAAGAGTGAGATCCATTCCACCAGCCTCTTCTTTGTCACCCTCAATAAACAGGATCGTGTCATTCGCATATTGGAGTAGGGGAGTATGTATCTCCCCATATATGTATCCTGAAACAGCTCCGCCACTCTGTAACCGATCAACCATGCAAGCAGGAACATACACTACAAGAACAAAAAAAGGAAAGGGGCGAGAGTGCACCCCTATCTGACCCTTCTCTGCGGCTGAAAGAAATCTCCCTCTGGATAGACATTCACTAGCATTGAGAGCGACATCGTGGTGATACAATGCTTCATCCAAAAGATACAAGCATCTGGAAATCCCCTCCTATACAGATCCATCCACAACAAATGCCAGTCCAATGTGTCATATTCCTTGGCAAAGTCAACCTTCCAAAGCATAGCCTGATTGCCACTTCGTTTCCAATCTGATGTAATCTCAGAAGCCAACACCAAATTGTCCCCAATCTGATAGCCATGGATGAACGTTGATTGTGCCGATGAAACAAAATAACTAAGAACTCTACTAAGACAAACCACAAACACCTTTGCTACAAGGAGGTAGATGCCATTCGAGAGAACCATCGATATGTAGTCCTCGATCCTTTCTGCATATCTCATCTTGAGAGAAGAAAGATCAGCCCCCTATTAAGCCTTTCAAATTCTGCATTGCAATGACAAAACTTTTCCACAACCTCCAAAACCTCCCCACCCACCAAATCCAAGAACTCTTTATAAAAACATATCGAGAACCATCCGGACCCGGTGCCTTCTATGCGTTCAAGTTCTACACGACTGCCTTAATATCCTATAAGGTAACTTGCATTGTTAAGCTACCCATATGCATCTCAGAGAGCCGAGACGCCCCAAGACTGCTCCACCTCCAAAGCTTGAAAGCAACCTTCTTCAAGAAGTAATGAAAATGAGCAGCAATCTCACCTCCCAGCTCTCTGTCACCTTCAACGTTGTTTCCATTAACAATCATAGGACGGAAAGAGTTAGTCCTACATCTTCCACTGGCTACCCTATGGAAGAAAGTCGTGTTCGCATTTCCCTCCTTCAGCTAAGCAAGTCACGATCTCTGTTTCGACTCTGTGACCTGCTTCCTATCTTCTTCCACAATTAGTCTTTGAGTGGATGCCCTTTGCCCTAATTCCTCAGTATCGAGCTGCCTATCATCATCCAATCTGCCAAGTCTCTGGACCTCCAGCTCTGCATTCATCCTTCAAGCTCTCCTAGCCTCTCTGATATCCTTCTTATACGCACATGGTCTCTAAAGCAAACCTTCAACTTTTCTACAAATCTCAACGTCGTCGAACCCAACACTGACATAGACGATCAGTGAGAGCTCACCAGCTCTTTGAAGGAATCCTCCAAAAGCCAAGCATGCTCAATTTTGACAAAACCCCTCACCGAAGGAGGCTTGCCGGAGTCCCACATTAGTGGGGTATGATTCGACATAGTGCGAGGTCTGCCTGAAATGAAAAAAAGAAGGAACACTTCCACGAAATCTGACGAGGCGAGGAAGAGGTCAACGAGGGAGCGAGACCCCAAGCTCCACCATGTGCACTTTGTATCTGCAACATCTAATACCTCAAGCTCCAAGTCATTAATCATATCAGCAAAGTAATAAGAACCCGGATCCTGGCCACCCCGTAAGCGAGGGTGGTCAAAAGAAAGCAATGAGGCACTAAAGTCTCCCCCAACAAGCCATGCACAATCCAGAAATGCATTCCTCGCTGCATGGATATCTGCCCATAACTCATGCTACATCGTCAACTGAAAGGGTCATACACATATAAGAAAGAAAAGAGAGCGAAGTACTGGAGCACTCAAATAGAATCGAAAGGACGTGAGAGCCCTTTACCTTCGATCGAAATGAAAAGAGGAATCTTTCCATGCCACAATCTGACCTTCTGAACTCCCCGAAGCATCAACTGCCCGATAACTACAAAGAACACATGTTCCAAAAGAGTTCCACACACTCACATCATAGGAGTCAAGCTTAATTTCTTGAAGAAGGATGGCATCACATCCCCATTCCACAAATCTCCCACCCAAGGCCCTTCTTTTTTCGGGGTCACCCATGCTCACTGCTCTTGCTAGCATTGCCACCTGAGCTTGCGCTCAAAGATTTTTTGCACCTCCCCACTTGGTAATTTTTTCTTCCGCCTTCGCCTGCATATTTTCGCAGTTTTCGGGCTGCTACCCGAGCACGAAAGGCTTCCTTTTCCTACCAAAGAGTCTTCATCCTTCATATCCTTCTTGGTATCAAAAGTGACATGTTGCACAACCGAAGCTTCCTTAACTACACGACCCTCACCGTGCAGATGTAGGAGTGACGAGAAGCCACCCTCAAGGGAGGGCCACCAGAAGGGTGTATCGCCCGAAGAACCCAAGCCCCTAGCCGAGCTTTCCAGCAGAAGCAGACCTAGGGGTTGCCTCGAAATTATCGGAAGGAGGACACCACTAGCAACACTTAAATGGTTCAGGTGTAGCAACAAAGCCCTAACGCCAGGGCCCATTCCAGAACAGATCCTAGAAGACCAATTTAAAAGCGAAAGCATATCAAAAGAAAAAGGACCCGGTTCTAGATAAAAGGATCCAAAAACTAAAAATTGGGTCCAAATCACTGGGTCCATTCCGCCAACCCGATTAACCAATAACCAAGACCCGTCGGGCCGTTGGGAAAAGTCTCCCCAAACCCCCCACTCTAGAAACTTCCACCACCTCTTCAACATCCTCGAAGTGCGGACCAGAAAAGGAAAGGTCACCAGGAACGAAGGGACTGCCGATTCCGCGGTGTGCGCCTCTCTCCGAGAAGCCACCTCGACTTTCAGAATTTTTGAAAACTCCTTCAGCTAACATGTCTCCGATACAGAAAAGAAATGTGAAATGGGCAATGCATAAATTTTATTAGATGATATTTCAATTATTTGCACTAACATTATCATGTATAAGAGAGAGATTTGGAGATACTTTAATCTCATACTGTAAAATTATGCATAAATTAATTTCCATGAGTTACATGGAGATTATAAAATAAACCACTCACACAGACATCAAGATATGGGTGGAGCTAATTAGAGTGCCTAATTGTTGTTTACGGGGATTTTCTCTCTTCATAGTCTGGTGTGAAGACCAAGCTGCAACAGAGATTTCAGTTTCATTCTGTAAATCCATCTCATTGGAATAATATCAAAATCACAAAAAAAGGTTTCTCCAGAACTATTTTTTTGGAAATAAAGAGGTGGCATTAACAAAGGAAGAATGGAGGGGCGGTATCGTTGTAGGTAATCAAAGATGAGCGAGGGATAGAAGAGGTGGTACCTCTTTTTATTTCACGTTCTTGTATGGAGATGAGATGTAAACATCAATAGCCTAGTACTCATCAGCTCCCTTGATGACAATCCACATTTCTCTCCCGTGCATGCAAAGTGACGATCTTCTTCATATTGAACTCGCCCATGGATGGCCTCACCGTCAGGTTGAGGCTCCTTTGCCTCTCATCTTCGTGTGATCTTTAGCTACGTCGACAAAACCACGATGGGGCGAGACGAAATGCCATTACGGTTTCCTTCCAAACCTCAACGTGCAGGGAAAGATAAATGGCGAATGGATGGGGAAAAACCCAGCAGCACGATGCACACGTCGTGGGGAGGGGGAAGGGGACGTCGAATCTCAAATGACATGTAAATTGTGCAGTCAACAAGTGGACTGCATGCATCACTGTATAGGCGTTCAATTGAGGTGGAGCTGCCATGAAGAAGAGGGCGAAACACCGTCCGGAGAAAGAAAGAGGAAAGAAATGGGGCAAGAGAGCCCACATGTTATGAAGCTAAGCTGTGCCCGTGGTAAGAGGCTGGGATAAAACCCTGCTTAGAGTATTTATAAGATTTTTTTTTTCAAATCAACTCCTCGCCCCTCTTAAAAGACAAGTAAAGAGGGGGAACGGGATTTAAACTTAAAGCTACCAAGCCAAACTACAAAATCATTTCCCCGTCTTTTTGTCTGCCTTTTTAAGCAGCGTTCAAATCCGACACGCCCCCCTCTCTCTCGAATTTGAACTCGTTGCTTCCCTCCGCCTGCAGACTGTTGCAGGCTGCAGTCCGCTCAACACCCACATCCCACAAATCCTAAATTCCGAACCACCAGCTTAATCTCGATCTCCGGCCGATCGACCAGCTTTCGATCCAATCTCCACGTGCTTGTCCATCAGTATCACTCTAACTCAATCGATCGGGTGGAAAAGGATGACGAGCAGCAGCGGCGGCGGAGGACGGGAGCTGGCGAAGCCCCCGCTGGACGGCATAACCAACCTCCGCTTCTCCAATCACAGCGACAATCTCCTCCTCGTCTCCTCGTGGGACAAGGCATAACTCGATTTTCGTTTCTTCTCCTCGTATTTAGGGTTTAAGCAGGGTTTCTGTGACAGAACATATACATAATATGCATTGCTTGTACAGAGTTTGCGGTTGTACGATGTGGGGGCGAATTCGCTGATAGGGGAGTTCCCGCACGGCGGTGCTGTCCTTGACTGCTGCTTCCACGATGATTCCTCTGGATTTAGCGCGGGAGCTGATAACACCGTTCGCAGGTAACAGATTTCAACTCAATTATGGGGAAAATATGATTTTCTTTTATGAATTCCAATTTTTAACCTAATTTATACGCTACATATGCATAAGATCAATTAAAAACAGGAATCTATTTACATTTGTCTTATATTCTATAGCTCGGTTCTTATAGTTGTAACTAGATATGGAAACTTCTTGCTAGCTGTTCCTTCCAATAAGGGTAAGGAAGTAAAAACTGTACTCTCATAACAAAAATTCATCTATATATCATTTAAGCAAGAGCAGAGGCATGTAGTGATAGAGCAAAAGCTGTTGGCATGTTGAGGGTACGTTAGGGTGATAGCTGTTTCTTTCTAAGAGCACTCTAATGCTCTAGCAGTAATGTAATGGTTGGAGACAGGAGTTTCGAGAGAGGGGCTCTGCCCAGATTGGATACTGATGCATTATGGGAGAGAAAGGCATGCATGATCCAATATCTTGTAGTCATGGGAATTGCCCTCTCTGATTGGATTTAAGACACATATGAATGCACATATTCTTATCAGCATGATTCGTAACACCAACCATTGGGTTTGATTGTTTACAGATGAAACAATATCGGGTTGTCCTAAATTCACAGTCGATTAAATGCAGAAGAATATGAAACTTTGTTATCGGTCAACTAGAACAAATTTGAAGCAACAGACAAAGTGACGTGTTTTGTAAGGTGGTTAGGAATATACTCTTCAAAGAAAATAATGCAATCTAGAATTAAGAATTCAGCAACAATTGGGAATTAGACAATTATTTTTATTTTTAATCTACTATTATTTTTTATTTGAGATCTATTTAAGATATCTAAGTACTGTAATGTGTGATGAGTTAGTTTTATAAATTTTAGCATATGTTCTCTAGAAAATACGTTCTCTATAAATTTTAGCATATGATTTTGTAGAGATATATATATTATGGTATGCTGCCATTTCATTAACTTGTACAGTTTTTTATTTTCTGTTTACTTATGTACTCTTTATGTAATTTACCTATAGGCACCTCTCCTATATAAGAGAGCTTAAGGTTTGTGGAATGAACAATCGATCATTTTCTTCCAACATGGTATCAGAGCGACAGTCCTAGACCGGAGCTTGAATACCTAACCTTAACCCCAACCCCACCCGCCGGCCTGCCCCCCTCCTCTCTCTCTCTCTCTTTCTCTCTCGTCTTCCGCTGCCGGTGCCGCCCGCCTTGCACGCCGCCCACGCGCCATCTGAGCGCCATCCACACGCTGCTTACGCGTCACCCGCGCCGTGTGTCGCATCTCTCCAGCATGCCGGCGGTGAGGCTGCGACTTGAGTGCACGCCTAAGCCCTGCGAGCTCGTGTGTCTTCCTCGACTAGCCCTACCACATGTTGAGATTGGGTGCATGAATCTACATATGCAATCCAATCTCTTTATGTTGGTGTAAACACAATCCAGTCAAGTATTCATCCCTAGTCTTCTCAAGCCGAAATGTTAGAGAACAAGGTGGATATTCCCTCCACAAGCTCCTTCAGAGGTCCAATGCCCATAGTCAAGATGGATGGGTCAAATTATGAACCGTGGGCTATGCAGTTCATGAGTATGATGAAGTCTACTGGTAAGAAACACATTCTTACCGAGGAAGAACCAACTGAGAAGACTGGGGTTAATGCTTCATAGGAGGCATATGATGCATATGCCCAAGTATGGCTCTCAGGTATGTTGGCAATAAAGACTGCCAATGATATACTACAGTAGCCCACAACCAAAGCAATGTGGGATATTCTGGCTGCAACGCATTCACAAGCTAAGAACGAGACGAAGATTCTACAGCTCCAACATGATATCTTCACCATCAAACAGAATGGTTGTCCATACACTCGTTATATACATCCTTTCGTGGGATGTTTGAGAAGCTGTATAGCTTTATGCCTCTCACATCTACTCCTGAGCAGCAGAAGACCTATAGGAACGCCACCATGGTTGGCGTTTTCCTGGCAGCACTTGATCCAGAATACGAGGCGGTACGGTCTCAGATATTGGTAGACTCTACCATTCCTCCTATGGAGGAAGCTTTTTGCAAACTCAGTCGTATAACTATCCCATCTTCTACTACAAATCAGACATCCTCAACAATGGTAGCATCTCGCGGTCGCGATGGTTCCTCTTCATTTCGTAGACGTGGACCTCGAGGAAGGGGAGGTCTTGTTCGCCAACCATGTACTTTCTGTCATCGCCCTGGACATACTGAGGATACATGCTCTTCCAAATATGGATTTCCAGTTTCTGCACGAGTGGCTGAACAGATTAAGCCTTCAGTTGCGTCTTCCTTGGACCAACGATTTGATGATCTTGTAGCTCGTTCGATCCTGTTATGTCTTTACCAGTTCCCGAGAGTCATCCATATGTTGCAGCCTCAATCTCCTCTAGTACTTCAGGTAGTACTTATGCTCTCACTAGCAGTAGTGGTTCTAATTCTATGGAGTGGATTATGGATTCCGGTGCTACACATCACCTGTGTGGAGAACGGATTCAACTTTCATTTTACAGACAGGTTTCTCCTGGACGCACTGTAGTTATTGCAGATGGAATACACTCCCTGACAACTGGTTAGGGGGAGATTAGCTTGACACCTTCTATGCATCCAAAGAACGTGTTGCATGCGTATGATTTTTCCATGAATTTATTATCAATCAGTCAGATTACGAAGGATCTACATTGTCGAGCTATTTTTGATCCATCTTCTCTTATTTTTCAGGACATCCTTACAGGCAACGTGATTGGTCATGGCCGTGAGCATGGGGGTCTCTCTTGCCTTGTTCGACCTCCATATGCTGGAATCTCCTATCTACTTGCTGGATCTGTTTCTCCATTTTTGTGGCACATGCACTTTGGTCATCTACCGCTTCAGAAGTTATATCGTGTTCTTTCTCAGATCTCACCTCACACGTCCTTTCAATGTGAGTGAGGCTTGTCAATTGGGAAAGCATCACCGGTCTACCTTTCCCAATCGTTAGAGTCGGAGTAGTACCTCCAATTTTGAGTTGTTTCATGTTGACATTTGGGGTCCAAGTCGTGTTCCTGATCATCAGGGACACAAGTTTTATCTAATCATGGTTGATGACTTTTCTCGTTTGTCTTGGGTATTTTTATTAAAAAATAAATATGAAGCTGGAAATGTTATAAAAAATTTCAGAAATGAAGTTCAGAATGTTTTTTCCGCTCATGTGAAAATTGTGAGGACTGATAATGCCTTGGAATTTCGTACCAACTCTCTTTCCACCAACAACGTGTGCCTATACTTCCCAACAGAATGGGGTTACAGAAAGAAAACATCGTCATTTGCTTGATGTCACTAGGGCACTTCTCGTACAGAGTCGTGCTCCTCATTCCTTTTGGAGCGATGCCTTTCTTACGGCTTGCTATCTTATCAATCACATGCCATTATTTGTCTTGGGTAAGAAGATTCCTTTCTCTGTGGCTTTTCCTGATAGGGAACTGTTCTCACTTATCCCTCGAGTGTTTGGCTTAGTTGCTTTTGTCCACCAGCTATCTCCAGGTATTGACAAGCTCTCTCCTAGAGCTGTCAAATGTGTTTTTGTCGGGTACTCTAGGACACAAAAAAGGTACATGTGTTATGATCCGCTGCACATGAAATATTATGTTAGTGCTGATGTTACATTTTTTGAGTCTGTTATGTACTTCACTCCTTCAGGTGATAGGTTGATGTCATCTAAAACTGACGACTCCATATACATGCCACCTCCTCCACCAACACCTCCATCTCCGGCACCAACACCACCTCCACCACCACCACCTCTGCCTACACATGACCCCCTTCCCATTACATTTACTGTTCCACCTTTACCACATCACTATACCCGTAGGCTTGCATCTGCTCATGGTCATCGCTCATCGTATAGCTCGCATGAGGTATGTTCTGAGAATATTATTTCTAATGGTGGATCTAATGGTTTACCTGAGCATGATTAGTTACAGGGGACAGATGAGGAGGACACTGATTTAGATCCGCCTATTGCGCTTCGCAAATAGAAGCGAAGCTGTGCATCATATCTTATAGCATCTGTGGTTTCTTTTGATCGTTTGCATGATGAATTCAGGAGCTTTGCTATTGCCCCATTGGCTATGGACATTCCACGGAATTACAAAGAGGACTTACAAGACGGCAGAGGCGGTTAGCTATGGAGGAAGAAATGTTGGCTCTTCAGTTGAGAGGTACCTGGAGTCTTGTTCCTACCCCTACGGGCATGTCTACGGTTGGCTGTAAATGGGTGTTCACAGTCAAGCAAAATGGAGATGGCAGCATCGATAGATACAAGGCACACCTAGTTGTAAGAGGATTTACATAGACATATAGGGTGGATTATCTTGATACATTCTCACCTGTTGCTCGTCATTCCACCTTACAGATTCTTCTATCTGTTGCTGTTATTCAAGATTGGCCACTATTCCAGTTAGATGTCAAGAATGCATTCTTATATGGCGATCTTCAAGAGGAAGTCTACATGTAACAACCACCTGGTTTTGCTGTTGAGGGGGAGTATTCACAGGTGTGTAGACTTCATAAAGCGATTTATGGCCTTAAGCATAGTCTTAGAGCTTGGTTCCAGAAGCTTTCAGACCTGTTTGAAAAGCAAGGGTATAAACGTTCCAATGCAGATCATTCCCTCTTTATACATAAAGCATCTAGAGGTATGGTTGCAATTATGGTATATATTGATGATATTCTAATTACAGGAGATGATATACAAGGAATTAAGAGGGCAAAAGAAATGTTGGGTCGTGAGTTTGTCACCAAGGACCTTGGAGTCAGATATTTTCTGGGATTGGAATTTGCCATGAATCAACAAGGACTCATGATGACTCAAAGGAAATATGTCACCGAGTTGCTGAATGAAACAAGAATGCTTGCATGTCGGCCTGCCACTACACCTATGGATCCAAGCATGAAACTATATGATGATGATACTGATGAGGTGGATAGGAGGGGATACAGAGAACTGGTTGGAAACCTTCTGTATGTTACCATTACTAGACTCGGCATATCCTTTGCAGTTAGTCGGGTGAGTCAGTTCATGGAGCAACCACGTTAGGTACATATGGATGCTATATGTTAGGTACATATGATACTCATGTATCTTAAATCATCTCCAGGTGCATGACTATCATTTAAGAAAGGCAAAGAAATTATGATCTCAGCATGCGTAGATGCAGATTATGCAGGATGTCCTAAAGGTAGGAAGTCCACTATTGGGTTTGCTATTTATGTTGGGGATTCTCTCGTCTCATGGGGAAGCAAGAAGCAAACTGTTGTAGCAAGATCAAGTGCAGAGTCCGAATATAGGGCGATGGCCCAGGCTAGTACAAAAATGATGTGGGTTAAGGCTGTTCTCACTTCCTATGGCACTGGAATGTGACAATGAAGCTGCTATATTTATTGCAAATAATCCAGCATTTCATGAATGAACCAAGCACATTGAGGTTGATTGTCACTTTATACGAGATATGATTCAGAAGGGTTTTATCTCCATATCTCATGTCAGCTCAAGGGACCAGCAGATATTTTCACCAAGGCCCTACTTAGAGGACCATTCCAGAAGTGCTCGTCCAAGCTGAGCATGATCGACATCTATGCTCCATCTTGAGGGGGAGTGTAGATATATATATAGATATTTTCTGTTTCTTCCAACAGATTTACTTAGGATTTGATTTTGTTGGATCTTTTGTGCTTTGTTCTCATCCCGACCCGTGTATCTAATCATGTTTTCTCAACTCCCTTGTCATCTTCTAATCTCAAGTGCATCATTGCTATTAAAATATGGACCTTGAGTTGTTTTCATTATTCAACGATCCCCTTCGTCACCGATGAATGAAGTTTGAGTTCAGCCATTTTAGCCATATATTTTCTGTTGGTAGACGAAAAATTGAAGAAGTGCATGGAGTCATGTTTGAATGTTTATAATGGTTGGCTTCACTTGTAACGAAAGACACGACCCTCCACAATGAAGGTATGATCATTGACACGCTCACACCATCCACCAAAATAATGTTATCGAAAACTCCACTAAATCTTGTCATTGCTGCTCGACCATTGCGCCTTCACTGATGTCCAAGACCTCCCTACTAGCATATCTACAACTACCTATATGCAATCAGAGTTGCCTCTTATGACCAATATCGTGGAGATTGAAGGTCTATCTTCACCTACCAAAGTCATCCTTGTCCCATTTTCCTAGCTCTTGGGTATCACCATGTCAGTCATTGTTGCTTCAGCCAAGGCTATCGATCGCATCACCAGAAAGCCGAAGGCTTTAAGACATCATCATGTACCCAAGGGCCAATTATCGGTGTCACACCACCCTCTTGGTAGTAATTATGGCCACAATCACCTCTACTCCGTCGCCTTGCCACCATCTTCAGCAATTGCTTACCCCAGTCACGATGCCTCCTGTGAGGTCACCGATCTTCTTTAAGCACATTTGCATGAGTGTGATTTCCTAACACTTGTATACTCTCCATTCCTTGGCCTTTCTATTGTGTCACAACATGCTCCCATGGGGCAAAGGGTTTTTAGCTTTCGCTTTGTTTGTGTGATTCTCCTATGCCCTTCGATGCCTCTTCTTTGTCGACCTCCTTGCCTTGTGGCCACTATCCCTGACAATCAACCTTGTGCGGTTGGGAACAACAACCATCGTCACCATGCCACACATCTGCCCTAGGTCCCTAGCATTTTAAGACTTTGAGTTTGTCATACTTCTGGTGTTTGTGATCCTTTGGGAATAAAAGAAGTTTGGGATATTTTCTAATATAGCCCATGTTTTCAAGTCTTTTTAAATCGAGGGCTCATGAGCGGAGTATCCGTAAAGAGAATACTGTAATACCCTATGATTGAAAAAAATAAAAAAAATATAATTGGATCGTTGAAATTAGGGAAGGTTTCCAATATTATTCTCTTACTTGAATCAAAAGTCGTATTTGGATAAGGTGCATAGCATGAAAGAGGTTCCATAAAGTCCCAAACTCTAGAGATTTTACATCCTAGCAACTCATGGCAATGATAGTCAACATCACCTCCTATTATGGTTTTTGAAGCCATGCCAGACTAGTTGATCAGATCAAGAACCAACCTCAATTCGGTTCCTTCATTGAGTTCTACCTTATCATATAAGAAATAAAAGCGCTGAATTTGACCGGTTGGTTTAGTTTGGTTGAACTAAATCAGTCGAACTCAAATTGAAGATTTGGAAAGTTGGATCCCCACATCAAGGCCTACATTCGACCTAGAGTCTTCGAGTCCTCCCTCGATGGTCCCATGCGTATGCTATTATTGTTGATGTTAAAACCACCATATTTTCACAAAAATATTGCTTTGATTTTCATATGATGCAATTATTCTCAAATTGACAGGTCGAATTTGACTGAAGCAAATTGCAAATTTCAGGATTTTTCAAAATTAGAGTTTTTCGTCTTAAATTAGTTAGTTGGTTAATTTTATTTACGTTAAATAAATTGAGATTGATTGTTATCTCAATATTTATGGTAGATTAATTTAGTTAGTGAGTCAATTAAACATCAATTAAGATTTTATTTAATTGTTATTTTATTTGGTTACCAATTTGTAATTATATCCCATCTCTATATAAAGGGGGCACTAGTCCACTGCTTGGACATAATGTTATGCATTAAAATATTGAGTTTTGATTTGGAGAGAGCCTCCATCATTATCCCCATTTCCCCCCAAATTCTAGGGTTTCTCCTCTCACCCAGTTCCTCTCCCAATCACGCGAAACACATCGCGATTCTCAAGGTTGCTGAAGGCGATAATCGGTACTTGCTCGGCCGGGTCACTGACTAAGTATTAGTTAGCAGTCAGATGACTAGTTGGATTTAGTCGAACATTAGTTGATTTTGAATTTTTATATTTTAAAATATTTTTTATACATATACTTAGCAATTTTTAATTTTATAAGAGCTAAAAAGAGAACCAATTGAAGGAAAAGAAACCCCTCACAGGCGGCAGGTGCTTCTTGTGGGCCTTCCTGCAGGCCTCAGTCCCTGTGGACATCCGCTCGCTGCCCCCTCTTGCCTCGATCTTGGTTTAGGTCCCTCTTTGGGTCCTAGGGTGTGAAGCGATAATCTAAAAACACCTTAGCCATCTAAAGGCACCTTCAAAGAATGGAAGAGGTTGTAGTATGAGTCTACACCCAGAACCATCTCCACATATGCTCATGTAGACAGGAATCTTGTTGGTTACAATCCCAGTCTTGGGGATAGTGGTTATCATGGTTGACAACAAAGCAGATGTTCCATCCTTGGGGGGGGCTTCAAAGGTCTAGCCCCCATCGTCAAGATGGATGGCACGAACTATGAACTGTGGGCCATGCAGTTCATGAGTCCGATGCAATGTAATGGCAAGAAGCACATCCTCACGGTGGAGGAGCCAAGTGACAAGATTGGGATAACTGCCTCATGGGAGGCAGATGATGCCTATGCATGGGTATGGCTATCCGGGATGGTATCTACAGATATAGCAAATGATATAATGAGTTAGCCTACTGCAAAGGCTATGTGGGACATTCTCGCTGCAACATACTCTCCATCGAAAAATGAACCGAAGATATTGCAACTCCAGAATGATATCTTTACATCGAAGCAGAACGATCGACCCCTCCATACCCTATACACTTCCTTGAGGGGCATGTTGAGAAGCTACACAGCTACATTCCCTTGACTGCTACGCCGGAGCAGCTCAAGGCTTACAGAGATTCGGTGATGACTGGTGTCTTTCTAGCGGCCCTTGATCCAGAATATGACTCATCCCGTGCCCAGATTCTTACAGATGCTACTATACCACCAATGGAGGAGGTGTATCGCAATCTGAATAGGCTGACTATCTCCTTTTGTGGTAATATGCAGTCTCAGACATCATCAGCTATGGCTGCCTCTCATGGTAGGGGGAACCCTACTCCATATCGTGGTAGGGGAGGATCTAACCGTGGCAGAGGGGGAGGTGGTCGATCACGTCAACCGCGCACCTTCTGCCACAGGACTGGCCACTCTGAGGAAACCTGCTACTCCAAGCATGGGTTCCCTACTGCTAGAGTTGCAGAATTATCAACAGGTTGGGAGTTCTTCTCCAGTTGCTGGTAAGAGATTTGATGAACTTGTGGGCAGACTCAGGGAGATCATGCCTACTCCAGGTCCATCCATCTCTCCTTCATTGTCCTCAGAGGTAGCTGCCTCTACTGCTGTGTCTTCCTCATGTAATAACATATGCTTTTACTAGTTGTTATAGGGCAGATTTGTCAGAATGGATTATGGACTCAGGTTCATCACATCACCTCCGTGGTGATAGAAGTCATTTTAATTTTTTTGGTTCAACACAGCCTGGGACGATCTGTTGTGGTCATGGTTTTAAAAAATGTGAGGCGGATCGAGGCGGTTTCTCGTAAATGAGGCGAGGCGTAAGCCTCGAGGCGGTCGAGGCGTAAGCCTCAGTTTTTAGGTTAAAAACTATACAAATCTAGAACTTTGTATAAAAATGCTAGAAATAAGATTGCATTAAAGTCACTAGCATTAAAGTTACTATATTGATTAACGAAATAAGAAAGTATCTAGAGTCCAAGCATATGAAAATAAAAAGGAGACAAGTTTTAAATCAAAAATGACTGAAAGTATTAATCTAGCTAAATATCGTCACTCGTCAGGAGCAATTTCCGCCTCAATATCATCTTGCTCATTATCATCATCATCATTACTGCTTATTGGGTCCTCCAGTGAGTCGTCATTATACTGCACGATTACATCCTCATCATCGTCTTCATCAGTACGTCCTCACTTTCTTCGAATTCATCTTCATCAACATCCACGACACTTTTTCCTATTTAAAAGTAGTAAAATAAAAACAAGATTTGTCCTTAAATTGTCATCAAAGAAGCAACAACAAAATAAGATTTATGTTACGGTACCTTTCCCATGATGGTTCTTTTGCTTCTTTTGTCGTCTCCTTCCACCTTGTTCCTCTACAATATCTTCATTTAACGCGTCATCTTCAAGAGGAATGTTTCCATCAAGTTCATGAAAAGCTTCAACTTCACTTTCAGTTAGTTGGAGTTCAGAAATCCATTCATCATCCGAATCGACATCATTCAAGCAAAGGGGATCTTCCAAAGTCTTTTTTCTCACTTCCTTTTGCTTCAGCTTTAAGTTGAACATGCAGAAGACCAGGTCATTGAGCTTTTCTTATCTCAAATTATTTCTTCTTTTGGTTGGACGTATCATTGAGCAATCAAATGTTACATGATACATCTATTGTAAATTTAGCATGTGAATGTAAGCTATACCAAGCTTGAGCAATCACCTGATTGAAGGAGCTCCAATTACGGCTCACATCCAGATGCACTACATGTCAAGCTTAAAATGCGCATTGCAAATTTCTTCAGTTCAGGAGTTTCATCGCCATAGAGTTGCCACCAATCCACTATAATTGATTGCAAAGTTATTGTTAAGACAAATTTGAAATGAACTTAACATATAGATATGAAAAAAAGTTAAATACCAGGGAGTCTTTTCTTTCGTGTCTCGATGGCATCTGACCAGCCAAACAACCCTCTTGCATATGAGAAAGAACTTATTTGCAAATCAATTTTCAGCCTTTCCTCCCTGTCAGCCAACCAATCTTTCCCACACAAGACAACCATCCAACTTTCACTTCATAATCATCTCTAAATGATAGATCATATTGGCATTGAGGGTTGACAAAGTATGCGGATGCATATAAATGGGTATGTAGTTGCTTGTCCCACCTCCTGTCAATAATTTCCCATACTGGGTTGTATTTCCTCTAATTTATTACCCAAGTTTCGAGAAATTTCTTCTTTGGCCCTACCCATGGCCTCATAAATGAACCCCATCGGTGGATACCTTTCAGAGTCTACCATTCTAAGCACCATTACCATGGCTTTGTTGTCCGGATCACATATGTCACACCAGGCCAGAATGATCTACTTTCCATGATAATGTTTTTTACACTTTTACCTGGAGCTTTCGTTGCGTAGGAGCTGCTTTTCCATGTTTTTGAAGTGAAAAATTACTCAAGAGGATCTATGGCATCAAACAGCCTCTGCAATGTAAGGAAAGTTGTAGCAAAGCGAGTGACAACAGGTCGAACCAGATCTCCATCAACATGTTTCCTCACCATTGCTAAAACCCAACCATGAGCGTAAATGTAGTTGATAATCTTTTTTGCCCTTTTAAAGACGGACTCATGCAAGGGCAATTTCAAGATATCCTCCAGTATGAGATCGATGCAATGAGCTGCACATGGAGTCTAATATAAGTGCTTTCTTTTCTGCATCAACATCTCTCCAGCTGCCTTGTAAGCGTCAACATTATCAGTGATGACTTGTATGATATTGCTTTCTCCAACCTTCTCAACAACCTCATCAAGCAAATTGAACATGAACGTGGCATTCTTGATTTCTTTCGGATGCATCAATGGATTTCGAGAACCATGTGCCCTTAGGGTTATTCACTAAGAAGTTAATCAAAGTGCGCCCTTTAACATCCGTCCAACCATCCGACATAATGCTGCAACCTACCTCTCTCCAGGATGCCTTAGCATCATCCATCAGTGACTTTATAGTGCTAACTTCTTCCCCAAAGATCCAAGTTCTCAATTCATGCATAGTTGGAGGTTTCAAACCCCTTCCAAAGTTGCCAATGTCTTGCACCATTGTCGCATATGAAGGACTAGTGGATGATAGAGCGAGTGGAGCGAGAGCGAGCGGGCGGAACGAGCGGAGCGAGTTGCGTAGCGATCGAGAAGGGGAAGGAGGTTCTCGTTTCAGGGGTGGATAACAGGCGTCGTTGCGCCTTCGAGGAGCACTCCCCAAGTGTAGAAGGCGGTGAGTGGAGGAGCGCCACTCATAAGAAACCGGGGCGGAGGTGCTTCCGATGTGGAGTCAGGGGGCATGTTGCCACCTTCTGCCATTTACCCCCTAGATGTTACTCTTGCGGAAAGATGGGGCATCGTCAAGCAACTTGCATGGCGTTCCGTAGAACAAATGAGGCAGTGCCTACCGAGCGACACCGGGCTTTTCCTCGGTGGCTGCTCGAGTGGAAGTGCTACTGTTGTTTGTCATGGGGGGCCATCATATGCGGACGTGGTAAGGAAGGAGGCGCGGGACGATGCTCCGGTAAACCCTGTGGGCGGCTCTACTGCGTTCGATGGGGTTGGTGGCGTTCAACCAACGAACAAGGGAAGGAAGGTCGCACGTACGTCGGGTTTGCATGCGCTTATCGGGTACGTGGTGAGGGACATTATCGAGTTGGATGTGCTGTCTTTGCATTTGTGTGGGTTCCTTGGCCCGCAATTCGCGGGGGACGTAGTGAAGCTGGATGCTCGAAGGTGTTGCGTTCGTGGTTTGTCGGATATTCAGAGGGAGCGAGTGCTGTGCAATGGGGATGTCGACAATGTCTGCTGGAGGAGGTTGCGCTTTGCTGACGGGTCCTACAATGAGGTGGAGGTATGCATGGCTAGGATGAAGGGCATCCCTTTCCTCTCGCGTTCGGCCGGCTGTGGGAACAGTTCGAGAAGTTCTAGATGATGGTCTCAGACCTGGCTCTCCCGCGGAGGACACGACGATCATGTTTGAATGCACCAAGAGCTTCCGAGACAAGGTCGGTGGGCGAAGTACTTTCACGGAGCTGAACGTGGGTTGTTTCTCCTTCACCATAGAGCTTGTGGTCGAAGAACCTCTGCCTCCGCCGGAGGTTCCGAGGACGGTGGCAGATGGAAGGGCAGGGGATGCTTCGGGCCCAGCGCTGGCGGTTGGTTTCCCGAGGGGTACCTTCGATGGAAGGGCGCGGATGACTCTTGGCACGCAGCGCTTCATGAACTCACCTCAAATGTTGTACCTGCCATCAAGTATATTCCCTTTGCAGGGTGACGTGGGCGAAAGATCTCCGGATCCGTCATCGGCGACATTCTTTGCGGAGGTGGACATGGGTTCGGGTACTGGGCCCGGTTACACGAATCCACTCGCGATCCCAGGTTTGGTGGCTGGCGCTATGGCGGATCCGTGGGGCTTTTCGGGTTCGGTTGTCGGTAGGGCGCTCTCGGATTCTGTGAGGCTGGTGCCGACCGTCACTTACTCGGGTTCGTCGACACGGTTCTTTCCTTCTTGGGGCTTTGGCGACGCTTTGGCGGGATCTCCTCAGTTGGTATCTCTCCCCTTCCTCCCCCCTCTCACAGCGGAGGGAAGGTCTCGGGCCCAGCCTTCCTCCGTTTCGGCCCCTTCGATCTTGGTGATCAGCCATGGGGGGGCTACCACGGATGAGGGTCTCTCTGATCATGTCTCTGATGCAGGGCCTAGCGACAGAAGAAGTGGTAAGAGGTATAAAAAAAGAAACAGAGCCAGGGCATCAAGGCCGGAAGCACAACCATGCCCTCCGTTCAAGCTTCGTGTGGCGGAGGCTGCGAGTGTCGTCCAAATTCAGGGGTTTTTCGGAGGACCCAAATGAAAATCCTTTCTTGGAACGTTCGTGGCCTCGGGGATCCGGATAAGCGGACGGAGGACTGTGGGCTCAAGATTCAGTGAATGAGGATGCGACATCGTTATGCTTCAGGAAACAAAGCTGCACTCTATGGCGAGCGACGTGTGGAGGTCTTTTGGCGCGGGTGGCATCAACCAGTTCAGAGCTTTGGACGCGTCTGGGTCCGAGGGGGCTGCTTGTGGCCTGGCGCTCTTCGAGCTTTTCCTTCATCTCGATGACTCGTGGGCGGCACGTCATGACGGTGGTCTTGGCCTGTACGACTTCTTCAACTCAGGTGGCTGTGTCGTGTGTCTATGGTCCCTGTGATGGTGGTTTGCGGGGAGAGCTCTAGGAAGACCTTATGGCGACTGGTAGGTCTGTCGGTAGGGCCCCCCTGGGTGGTGGGGGGATTTCAACATCACCCTTCTCACTGCGGACATACTCGGGGGTAGGGGTAGGACCTGGGCTCGCTTGATTTTGCAGACACTGTTGACTTGCTGGGCCTCGAGGTGATGGATGCCGGGGACGTCGCATATACCTAGAGGAGTTCTAAAGCGCGCTCGCGTCTTGATCGTTTTTTCGTTTCTAATGAAATTATGGAGGCGTTTCCCTGGCATCGGTGGAGGCCAAACCGCGGTCGTGTTTGGATCAGAATCCAATCTTGTGGTGCTCTGGGGATGCCCCAGTGCAGAGGGGTCTATTCTGGTACGAGAAGTGCTGGTTATTGGAGGACAACTTCAGGGAGCTCGTGGCGTCTCACTGGGCGGAGGTGGTGGTCTCGGGATCCGTCGCTTCTAGGTTTGTCCAAAAATTGTCTTCCATGCGGGTGCAGTTAGCGACTTTCAAAAGAGAGATGAGGGCTGCCTGGTGCGCTGCTAGGAGGGACGCGGAGGAGGTCATTCGAAAGATGGATACGTTGGAGGACCTCAGTGATCTTTCGGCCTTAGAGTTGGAGTCTCGTGCGACGGCTTAGAAGAAGGTATCGTTGGAGGATAAGAAGCATGTCACGGAATAGAGGCAGATGTCGAGAAATATTTGGCTTCGGGAGGGGGATGCGAATACGTCCTTCTTCCATCATATCGCTGGTGGGAGGCGCAGATCCAATGCCTTGCGTTCCATCGTCGTTGATGGGGTCAGTGTGGATGGGAACAAGGAGATGGGAAGAGCTATTGCGGCTCACTTCAAAAACGTCTCTTCTACAACTCTTACCCGGAGGTAGAAATGGCTGGGCCGAGATACTAGGGCTGTGGTGAGATCTTCTTGGGATGATCTACTCCGTGATGTAACCTTGGAGAAGCTTAAGGATGCTGTCTGGGACCTTAACGACGACGCTGCGCCTGGCCCCGATGGTTTTCCGGTATCGTTTTACAAAGACTTTTGGGACCTCGTGGGTCAGGAGGTGCTGGAGGTGGTCTTGGAGTTCTGTCAGGGGAACATGGGTTTCGACCGTATCAACTGCGCGCTCATCGTTTTGCTGCCCAAGTCTTCGGCGCCGACCTCCATCGGGGAGTTTCGCCCTATAGCGCTATCAAACACCCTTTACCTTATAACGACGAAGGTTTTTGCCATTAGGTTGAACGTTGTTCTTGGGAACCTTATATCCCCGGTGCAATCTGCTTTCGTTCCCGGGCGACAGATCTCCGGCTGCATCACTCTCGCTTCTGAAAATCATCACGGACTAGTGGAGGAGGGGTACGAGTGGTGTCCTTTGGAAGGTGGATTTTGCAAAGGCGTATGATAGCCTTGACTGGAGATTTTTGTGGTCGGTGCTGAGGAGGAAGGGGTTCCCGGACAAATGGATATCTTGGATGAGGCGCTGTGTCACCACGACCTCTTTTTCGGTCATGATCAATGGTCGGTCGGAGGGGGGTTTGATCCAACCTCGTAGGGGGGTGCGTCAGGGGTGCCCCCTTGCGCCCATGCTCTTCATCCTTGCGGTCGATGTTCTGTCCGATATTGCGTCACATGTTGTCATCCGTGGCTTCTCTTGTGGCTACTCGAGGGAGGGGGTGCTGGTTCCGATCATTCAATACGCTGACCATACCCTTTTCCTCATCGAAGGGGGTGTGGAGGAGGCTAATGTCATGGCTGTGGCTTTAGAGATCTTTGCCGAGTTGTTTGGTTTGTTTAAGAACGAAAGCAAGTCTTTGTTCGTCCCTTTCGGCCGTGTGGAGCAGATGGCGGATAGACTGGCGGTGGTCTTAGGTTCGGGCCGCGCTACCTTGCCGATTGATTACTTGGGAATGCCCTTGGCCCTAGGCAGAACAAGGATGCGCGACTAGTTGAGGGTGGTGGAGAAGGTGGAGGCGAGGTTGGCTGGTTGGAAGGCCGCTGTCCTTTCGAGGGGTGGAAGATTGGTCCTGCTGAAGGTCGTCCTCTCCTCCATCCCCGTATATTTTCTTTCCAACCGGCAGATGCCTAAGGGGATTCGGCGCGGCTGGAGAAGCGGATGCACACCTTTTTGTGGGGGAACCATGCGGGTGGGGGCAGAGGGGTCCACCTGGTGGGGTGGGAGGATATCACGCACAGAAAGAACCATGGGGGTCTGGGGGTGAAGTCGCTCGAGCAGATGAATGAAGCGTTGCTGCTTAAGTGGGCTAGCAGGGTTTGGGAGCCGGGGAAAGACCTCGTTTGCGAGGTGATCCGTAGGATCTATGATGTGCGGGGGGCGCCGCCTTCGCAGCCTGGTCATCTCGCGACCTCGACCCCCTTCTGGCGGGGCGTCGTGAAGACTTTTTGAAGAACATTCCCCTTTTTAGACCGGTCCTTGGGGGGATCCTTCTCTTTTTGGGCGGATGATTGGTCGGGGGGGGGGGGGGGGGGGGCTCTGCTCTCGTTTTCCCCATTTGTATGCGCTGGCGGAGGAGAAACACTGCTCGGTTGCGGAGTACTGGGCTGATGGAATCTGGTGGCCCAACTTTCTCCACTAATTTCTCAGAACAGAGATTTGAGGACCTCTTGGCCCTGCTTGATGCCGTGAGGGAAGTGGGGCCTCCTTGTGGGGGGGCGGGATCACTGGTGTTGGCGGGAGGGGCCGTTCTCGGTTAGGAGGGCCTATGGGGCCATCTCCAGGCCGCCGCCGGCTAATTCGGAGTTGCTAAACAGGGACTGTGCCGTTATTTGGGCTCTCAGGCTTCTTGAGAGAATCGGGTTCTTCCTGTGGTTGCTCAGGAGGCAGAGGTTGATGACGCGAGATCGATGCGCCAAGCTTCTTGGCGGCATTTCTGACAGGTGCCTAATTTGCAATGACGCGATTGAATCCGTGGAGCACCTGTTTTTCTCATGCCCCATGGTCTCTTAAATTTGGCAAAAGGTTGACTTAGCGTGGTGCTGCAATGACAACTCTCAGGCCTTCTGGAGTTCGATACACGCAAATATGACTAGACCGAGGTGGGAGCGGATCTATCCCATGGCTATTCTATGGGCGGTTTGGTGAGGAAGGAATGACTTGCTATTCTCGGACCAAAGATTTTATAAGGAGAATGTGGAGGTGTTTGCCAAACGCATGGTGGAGGACTGGGTGTTGTAGTGGATCTGTGGGGTCGGTGTTTTGGTTTATTTTTTCCCCTTGTATTTTCTTGTATTTTTTGAATAAATAATCGTGGGGCGGACACCATTGAGTGTTTCCCCTACCTTGTAGAATTCAAAAAAAATATGAAGGACTAGTGGCAACGTTGAAAGGGGGCCCATTTTCTATGAAAAATCTCCCTATGCTTTGGCAACACCTCTTCGTTTCTTCCTTTCTCCAAGACGCATTCAATGTAATCTGTGCTACATTATCTGGAGTAGTTGCACATCCACCACTTCCGCTTGTCGTTCCAGCTCCCCGTCCTCCCACAAAAAGATCCATAGGACCTTTTGCTTGTTGAGCTCCACTTGATCCGGTAGGTACATTCTCACCAAAATCAGATCCTCCTTGCACGGCATATGCTCCCACTCGACGAACCTCCTGCATCTCTTCAAGTAATCTTTTTTTATCCAACTCTTTCTTCATAAAAACCAACTTGATTTCATTCTCCACTTCTGACGGTACATTTGGGCAACCACTAACATTCTTGTGACTTCTCGCCAAATGTTCTTTTAATCTTGCAATACCACCTGTGATGATCTTGTTACAAAAGTTACAACTCACGTATTTGTATCCTTTCTTCTTTTGTTCTCCCTCTAACTCAACCTCTTTACAATATTTCCACGCAATATCCGATCTATCATGTCCACCATCATGTCCCTTTTTCAATCTTGGAGCCATTTTTGAAATAGGACAGTGTCATACTATAGAGCATTACATGATACATGTATAAAGAATAAACCTCATCCGTTGGCAAATTCTATAGAAGTTTCAATGTATGTAGTTCAACTCCATATGACAGTTTTCAAGGATGCTTGGTGTTTCCTAAAGAATATCATGCTCAGGGAAAAACAATACCTTCAACGGATGTGGGCTGCGGCACTACTGCTCAGGGATAGAGGCGACGGCAAGCCGACGGCATGCCAACTACAGAATCCAGCGAAAAGGACAAAGAGGATCAGCCGAAATCTTTGGGAGAGGGGATATAAAGTCCAACGTGGTGAAAAAAAGGGAGAAAGTCGACTTTGCATACCCAGGTCCTCCGCCAGGCTAGGGTTCCAGAACTTCCAGGCTTCAGCGTTTTGTGGCTTTGAAATTTTCGGGTTTTGGGGCTTTAAAATGTTTCCAGATGAAGCGTACGCCTCAAATACGCCTCGGCGCCTCACTGCCTCATGGAATGCCTCGTACATTCGAGGCGTAAGTTGTCATTTCCAGTAATGCCTCTTGCGCCTCGAGGCGGTTTTTTGTGAAAAACGCCTCGAGGCGTACGCCTCAGCGCCTCGAGGCGCGTTTTTTAAAACCTTGGTTGTGGTAGCAGATGGATCACATTCTCCCATTACTGGTCAAGGAGAAGTGCATCTAACTTTTGTGATGAGACTTCAGAATGTTCTTTATGCTCCTGAGCTTTCAATGAACTTATTATATATTAGTCAAATCACCAAAGATTTACATTGTCGTGTCGTTTTTGACCCATCTTCTCTTGTGTTTCAGGACTATCTAACGGGCAGGGTGATTGGTATTGGCCGTGAGTAAGGAGGTCTCTACAAACTAGTGCCATCTCCTTATGCTGGTGCTTCTTCCATTCGCATTGGGTCTGTGTCTCCTTACATATGGCATCTTCGTTTTGGTCATCTTCCTCTGCAGAACCTGTGTCACGTTCTTCCACAGATCTCCCCTCGCTCTCTACCTTTCAGTGCGAGACCTGCCAGCTTGGGAAGCATCATCGGTCTATGTTCCAGAGTCATCAAGGTCGAAGTAGTCATGGTCTTTTTGAGTTATTTCATTTCGATATTTGGGGTCCCAGTCGTGTCCCTGATCATCATGGGCATAGATTTTATCTCGTTGCTGTTGATGAGTTTTTAAAGTTGTCTTGGGTTTTTCTTCTTAAAACCAAATATGATGCTGGTCCTGTTATTCATTCAGTCATTCATTATTGAAATAAAGAATATTTTTTCTCAAGGTTTTAAATCTCGATTTCAATTTAGTTTCGAGATTCTGAAAAAACGAGACAATTTTGAAATTTCGTTGAAATTTTGACGAAATTTCGGCCAAAATCGGCTTAAATTTGTGAGGAAGGGTATACATCGAGATTTCGATTTCGGTAGGGTGTCGAAACCGAAATTTCGTCGAAATTTCAACGAAATTTCGAGAAATTTGAAATCTTAAGATATCTAAATTTCACCGAGATTTTGCCGAAATCTTAAGATATCTAAAATCTTTCCAGGTGCAGGTTTACTTTTCAGAAGAGACACGTCACTCTCAATTACTGGATGTGCTGACACGGATTATGCTGGGTGTCCCAAGGATAGGAAGTCCACTTTAGGCTTCACTGTGTTCGTTGGTAGCTCATTGGTCTCATGGAAGAGTAAGAAACAAACAGTTGTTGCTCGATCCAGTACTGAATCAGAATAGAGGGCTATGTCCCAAGGAAGCACATAAATGATGTGGGTCAAATCTGTTCTAATTGACCTTGCAGTTGAGGTGCGTCTTCCAATGCACCTCAAATGTGATGATCAACTAATCAAGCAGCTCAATTTATAGCTAATTATCTAGCCTTCCATGAGAGAACGAAGCGCATCGAAGTTGATTGTCATTATACCCGTGACTTGATCCAAAAAGGGTTTATTTCTTGCAGATTGCAGACATGTTTACCAAGACTCTTGCAAAGGGTCCTTTCCAGCGTTGTTGTTCCAAGCTCAGCACGATAGACATATATGCTCCAGCTTGAGGGAGAGTATTGAGAGGTTTTATTATTTATCATTATATGTATTTGTATTTCTCATATTTTTCCATCCTCTTTATGTAATTTTCTCTCTAGAGCCTTTCTCCTATATAAGAGGGTTCTAGGGCTAAGAGACAAATAACTTTTCTTTCCATACCATTCAACACATAGTTAGCTAATGTTCACAAATAGATACAACATGTCAAAACAAAAATAATTCAAGCATCAAGTAAAGGTCATTCTTCTCTCAAATCAAGCTCTTCTTATTCTTCTTCTTCATCATCATCTTCTTCATCTACGTCGTCATGTAAGAATTCCTCCTATTCTTCATTTAAAGGTGTAATATTTGAGCTCAAAGATGAAACTCCCTTGCCACGTTCACCTCTTTGGCTTCTTCTCAGCTCTAAATTCTCTTCAGCGCCACTTGCATGAGCAACTCCACCCAAGTCAATATGAAAACTGGAAAGACCTCCTCATCTTGAGCTTGTACATTGACCTCTCCAGTCCATTCACTTAAATGTACACGATCACTGGAGGAAAGAGGATCTTTTCCTTTCTCAAGTCGATGTTCCATCATGTTGGAATTGAAATGAACGTACACAAGATCATTTAGCCTCTTTGTCTCCAACCTACCTTTCTTCTTGGTATGGATTTGTAAGCAACATTACAAAAATTGTAACTATATTAATTATTAATTTACTACTAGTATTCCTATTAGGTGGATCAGTGAAGTCATTATTGAGTCAAATGTACTCCAGTTGCGCTCACGTTCAGAGGATGTATAAGTCGAGCTCAAGATCTTGATGGCCATATCTTTCAAATGTGGTGTGTCGTCTCCATGATTGTGCCACCAATTAGTTAATAAAATAGAGAATTGGTCAAGTCAATAAAATCAAAGATGGTCAAAATGACATTAATCGAAAATAATACCTGAAATCATGGAAGGACATATCGATATCGGTATCGGTATCGGTACCATGTCGATACCGATATATCGACGATATATCGATCCATATCGCCGACATCGGACCGAGATTGTGGATTTTTGGCCTGTCGATACCCGATATCGACCATATCGACGATATATCAGTGACCTGTCGATACCGATATATCGTCGATTTATCGCCGATATATCGGGATACGACCTTCCATACCTGAAATGCCTAGATCATAATTTTTGTCATTTCTCATTCTCTGTCTCATGGCTAATGGCTTGCCAAATGCCCCTCGACCATGTCTGTAATCAACAAGCTCCTTTGTTGTGATGGCTTCTTATATATCCTGTTGAGATTGTATTTGTTATGAGAATATTCTATAAAGAATATTCTATGTGGCTATTTGTTAAGAAAATATTCTATACAGAATATTATATGTGACTATTTGTTAAGAAAATATTCAATAGAGAATATTCTGTGGCTATTTCTTAAGATAATATTCTATAGAGAATATTCTTTAAAATATTCTCCTTTGAGCACTCTAGTTTTTTGTCCTATATAGGGACCCCTAGACCTCTTGAATAAGATAAGTCTTTCTATTCTTTCATATTTTTCCACATGGTATTGGAACAACGGTTCTAGATCGGTGTTCTGACCTAAATCCTTCCGCTACCGCCATACACGAGGATCTGGTCAGCCATTCAGGGAGATTCGAGTCTTATTAAGTACTACATGCTTCTTACAAGACTTTTTGAGGAGCTCCTTATCTTTCAGTCTGCATGTCGTCATAAACAAGTAGACGAACACGCTGAATGACAACTTTATCGATTTCTATCAGGATTGATTTCAAAATACAAGTCGATGAAAGATCAGTTTCTAATGGAAGACACTCTACCGAACCTTGAGATCATCTTTGGACGCTTACAGGAGGTTGAGGCTCCCATTCAGCAATCTACCATCTACACTACTACCGAGACAACAATTCATTATACATCCTCGGGATATAGATGGCGTCAAGGTGGCATGGGTCAAAACTTTGGACGTAGACGTGAATCTGGATGCGGTCGTGAATTTGGACAGGGTCGTGACCGTGGTCGTGGTCGTGATTCATCTGCTGCTCGATATCCAGCTTATGTACACTATGGCCGCTGGAATCATCCTTCTGACATGTGTTGGGCAACTTTTGGCATGCATCCTAATGCCAATAATGCCTATGATGAAGCATCTTCTGATATAATTGAAGATACATCTGCTCAGCAAACTGTAGGGGTACATACCCCATTTACTGCTTCTGAATATACTCGTCTGTGACAACTTCTACAAGACTTTGCTTCCTCTGCTGGCAATAATACTGCCTCTGCCTCTTCTGCTAGTCTAGCTACTACCTTAGGTACAGTAGCAAACCCAATTTCTACCTATAAACATGCATGGATTATTGACTCTGGAACCTCTACCCATCTGATAGGAGAGGAAAACCTGCTCACGTCTTCCCAACCATCCTCTAGTGAAGACGGTTGGTGTTGCTAATGGGGATCATTTCCCAATTACCGTTGTTGATACTACTGATTTCTCTCCCAAGCTGTATTGACAGATGTTCATTGTGCTCATGCTTTTCCTTTCAGTCTCTTATCTGTACGGAAGATATGCTGTGAACTTAACTGCTGTGTTGTTTTTGATGAGTTCTGCTGTTATTTTTAGGACATCCAGATGAGACAGATCTTTGGTGGGGAACATGAGAGGAACGACCTCTATTACCTCGACATCCCTTCTGATTCCAATTTTGCTGGTGCAGTATCCATCTCTTACGATCCTTTTCTATAACACCTTCGTCTATGTTATCCCTCAGCCAAAGATCTCTCCATGATGTTCCCTGAACTTTCGACCCTTAAATCCTTTGAGTGTGAGACGTGTCAGTTCGGGAAACATCATCGAGCCTCCTTTCCTGCACAAACTGGGCCTTGCCGTAGTTCTCCCTTTTCTCTTGTTCATTGTGATATCTGGGGACCCTGTCCTATCCGAACACTAAGTGGTCATAGATACTTTGTTGTCAATGTGGATGACAAAATCGATTATCTTGGGTCTTCTTATTGAAGGAACGCTCAGAAATTTATAACGTTGTCAAGAGATTCTTTCATTATGTCAAAAACATCTTCTCCACTATTATTAAAATATTTCGTTCTGATAATGCCTTGGAATTTACAAACAAAGATCTGATGTCCTTTTTTGCGTCCTAGTGCGCCATCCATAAAAAAACTTACTCATATACCTCTCAACAGAATGGAGTAGTAGAGAGAAGACTAAGACATCTTCTTGATATTGCTCGCTCTCTTCTTACCCTAATGAAGGTTTCCAAGAATTATTGGGGAGATGTTATATTGACTGCTATCCACCTTATAAACAGGGTCCCCTCGACATCACTTAACAGCTCTACTCCTTTTAACTTACTATACCCAAATGACTCACCCTTCCATCTGCCTCTGCGGATTTTGGATGCACACCATTTAATCACAATTTTTATACTCTTGATAAATTATCTCCTCGTGCGATTAAATGTGTTTTCTTGAACTACCCTCAGAACCAAAAAGGGTACAAATGGTATAATTCTTCTGGCCATCGGTATTGTAGAGGTTTACGTTATGTCATGATGTACCGTTACGTATTTCTTATTTATCTCCTGTACATCTATGTAATTTACCCAAGGGTTTTCACTATATAAGAGACCCTAGGGCTTTATGGAATAACCACGAAGTATATTTCTATCACATGGTATCAGAGCCAGAAACCCTAACCTAGGGTTTTCTCCACCACTCCCCCGCCGCCGCCGCCCTTCCCTCCCTCCCGCCACCGCCGCCGTCCCTCTCTCTCCTGTCAGCGCCGACGCCCCACTCTCTCCCTCCGCTTACCTCTCTACCGCCGCCCTCTCTCTCTCCCGCCGCCGCCGAGGAAGCCTCCTCTTCCCGGTCCTTCCTCTTCGGTCGGCACCTATTCCTTCATGTATTCAAGTGCATAAAAGTCTACATATGCACTTAATCCCATCAAGTCTTTGTAGACATCAGTTCTTTTGTCTATCACTCCTAGGTCTTCTCCTCCGGCAACATGTCAGAACAAAAAGTCGATATGCCCTCCATAGGCGTATTCAAAGGTTCCGCGCCAATAGTCAAGATGGACTGGACAAACTATGAGCTCTGGGCGATGCAGTTCCTGAGTCTCATGAAGTCGTGTGGTAAGAAATACATTCTTACCGAAGATGAGCCGGCAGAGAAGACGGGGATATATGCCTCTTGGGAGGCTGATGATGCATATGCAAAGGTCTGGTTATCAGGGACGCTGTCAATGGAGATTGCCAACGATGTCCTCCATCAGCCCACCGCTAAGGCGATGTGGGATATTCTTGCTACTACATATTCACAAGTGCGGAACGAGACTAAAATGCTGCAGTTGCAGCATGATATTTTCACGATCAAGCAAAATGGGCGTCCACTTCACTCTCTCTATACGTCATTGCGAGGGATGTTCGAGAAATTATACAACACCATCCCGCTCACAGCCACTCCTGAGCAACAGAAGACCTTTCGCAATGCTACCATGGTGGGAGTATTACTTGCGGCTCTTGACCCTGAGTACGAGGCAGCCCGCTCTCAGATCCTTGCCGATGCTACTATTCCTCCTATGGAGGAAGTCTACAGGCGGCTCAGTCGTATCTCTGTTTCCTCTAACACAGCTACTCCACCTCCTTCGACGATGGCAGTATCGTGAGGGCGAGGTGGTTCGTCTTCCTTTCGTGGCCGTGGTACACGTGGCCGAGGAGGTCGTATCTGTCAGACGTGCACGTTTTGTCATCGCACTGGTCATTCAGAGGACACATGCTATTCCAAGCATGGGTTTCCAGCTTCGGCACGTGTAGCTGAGTATATTCCGTCTCCTGCAACATCTACTCCAGATAACAGGTTCGATGAACTTGTGGCGCGGCTTCGTGACATTATGCCTCAGTCAACGACGAAGTCTCCAAGTGCATCCTCAGATGTTGCAGCTTCAGCGTCAGCAAGTACCTCTGCTGCTGCCAGTACTTCAGGTAGTACTACTATTTTTCGTCCTTGCCATGATCTATCTGGTTGGATTGTAGACTCTGGAGCCACCCATCATCTTTGCCGTGACAGAGATAAACTTGAGTCCTACAGGGACATTGCTCCTGGCCGCGTCGTGCTTATTACTAATGGCACTCATTCCCCTATTGTTGGACAGGGGAAGATCTCCTTATCACCCTCCATGCACTTAAAGAATGTTCTACATGCACCTGAGTTTTCAATGAATTTATTATCAATTAGTCAGATTACGAAAGATTTGCATTGCCGTGCTATATTTGATCCATCATCTCTCATTTTTCAGGACATACTAACAGGCATGGTGATTGGCTGTGGTTATGAGCATAATAGCCTGTATCGTTTGGTTCCAAATTCCTATGTTGGCGTCTCCCTTCACTCACAGGGATCTGTTTCTCCGTACACATGGCATCTTCGATTTGGTCACCTTCCGCTCCATAAAATGCATCACCTTCTGCCTCAGATTTCTCCGAATTCATCTTTACACTGTGAAGCTTGTCCATTAGGGAAGCATCACCATTCTAGCTCCCCTCGTCGTCAAAATCGGAGCAGTAGCTCCCCGTTTGAGTTGTTTCATATAGACATTTGGGGTCCTAGTCGTGTACCTAATCATCAGGGACACAGGTTTTATCTAGTCGTGGTTGATGATTTTTCTCGTGTTTCTTGGACCTTTCTTCTTAAGAATAAATCTGAAGTAGGAAATGTTATCAAAAATCTTATCAATGAAGTGCAAAATGTTTTTTCTTCTACTGTTAAATATGTGTGTACGGATAATGAATTGGAATTTTGCACTCGTTCTTTTCTCAGTTTCTTTCCTCCAGAGGCATTATTCACCAAACTTCCTGTGCTTACACATCACAACAGAATGGTGTCGCTGAAAGGAAACATCGTCATTTTCTTGATATTGCTCGAACACTACTCATTCAGAGTTCTGCGCCATTAGCATTTTGGGGAGATGCTATACTTACAACATGCTATTTGGTCAATCGTATGCCTTCTTCAGTTCTTGGGGAGAAAGTTCCAATTTCTATTCTATTTCCTGCCAAGGACTTGTTTTCACTTACTCCTCGTGTCTTTGGTACAGTTGCCTTTGTTCACCACTTGTCTCCAGGACTTGACAAGCTCTCTCCTAGAGCCGTTAAGTGTGTTTTTGTAGGTTACTCTCGGACACAGAAAGGCTATCGCTGCTATGATCCTATTAATGACAAGTACTACGTTAGTGCAGATGTCACATTTTTTGAGCCCGTTATGTTCTTCTCTCCAGCAGGTGACAGATTGGCTTCTTCTACATCTCAGGATGATAATGTCTATGTTCCTCCACCTCCAAGTTTGGGTCAACCTGAGTCCACCCCGGTTCAAATTGTTTTACCATCATCACCACCATCACCACCACCACTACCACCTCAACTCCAATTTATTTCACCGTTCCCTAAATTTTATACAAGACGGTCGGGTCCTGCTCAGGCTACACGTCAACCATCCATCACGCCTCAGGTATGCTCCGATGCTATTACTGATGATGGGTTAGATAATGTACCGGTGCAGGAATCTTTGTTACAGGAGGTGGATCCGCTAGTCAGTGCAGTGGATAGTGATCTTGATGTTCCTATTGTAATTAGGAAGCAGAAGCAGAAATGTGGGTCATATCCTCTTGCGTCTCATGTTTCTTTTCATCGCCTCACTGGTGATTTCCAGAGGTTTCCTGCAGCTGTGTCTTCCGTGGAGATACCACAGACTTATCAGGAGGCTATGACGACTGATTGCAGGAGGTTGGCTATGGAGGAAGAGATGCGTGCTGTACAGTCTAGAGGGACTTGGACCATGGTTCCTAGTCCGTCTGGTGCATCTGTGGTTAGTTGCAAATGGGTGTTCATAGTTAAATATCATGCAGATGGCCGTCTTGATCAGTACAAGGCAAGACTTGTCGCACGGGGCTTCACCCAAACCTATGGTGTCGACTATTTGGATACGTTTTCACCAGTGGCTCGACACTCGACGCTTCGCATACTTCTATCTGTTGGCGTGGTACGTGACTGACCCATTTTCAACTTGATGTCAAGAATGCATTCTTGTATGGAGATCTACAGGAGGAAGTCTACATGCAGCAACCACCAGGTTTTACTGCTGATGGGGAGACTCACATGGTGTGTAGGCTTCATAAGGCAATTTATGGCCTTAAACAAAGCCCAAGGGCATGGTTCCAAAAGCTTTCTCGGCTAATTGAACGACAGGGGTTCAAAATATCAAATGCGGACCATTCGTTGTTTATTCAAAAGACTCCCAGAGGTACCGTTGTTGTCATGGTATATGTTGATGATATTCTGGTTACAGGAGATGATGCTCAGGGAATCGAGATGACTAAAACATTCTTGGGCAGTCAGTTTGTTACAAAGGATCTAGGTACCCTACGATACTTTCTGGGGTTGGAATTTGCGAGAAATGCACAAGGTATGGTGATGACCCAAAGGAAATATATTACAGACTTCCTTGTTGAAACATGAATGGTTGAATGCAGACCATCGAGCACTCCTATGGACCCAAGTATGAAACTATATGACAACGATACTTAAGAGGTGGACAAAAGAAGATACAGAGAGATGGTGGTTAAGCTTCTGTACATCACCATAACTCGACCCTACATCAAGGCCCTAAATGCCGGTTTCGGTCATCATTTTGGTACCGACCAAAACAGATATTCGATGGAATTTCGGTGGAATTTCGACCGAAATTTCGGTCATTTCGGTCATTTTTTGTACTAGGACCTCCATATTTCGGTCATTTCGGTCAAATTTCGATTTCGACTGGATATCGATATTCGACAGAAATTCGACCGAATTTCGCTGAAATTTGAGGCCATGCGGCCGACATTGCTTTTGCAGTAAGCCGGGTGAGTCAATTTGTGGAGCAGCCTAGACAAGTTCATATGGAAGCCCTGTACATGATACTGAGATACTTGAAGTCTTCTCCAGGCTTAGGTTTGCTATTTAGAAAGAACACAGATTTGTCCTTTTCCGCTTGTGCAGACGCAGATTATGCAGGGTGCCCGAAGGATCGTAAGTCTACTTCAGGGTTTGCTATCTTTATAGGAAGCTCTTTGGTTTCTTGTAAAAGTAAGAAACAAACTGTTGTGGCAAGATCTAGTGCTTAATCCGAATATAGAGATATGGCACAAGCAAGCACAGAATTGATGTGGGTCCGAGCAGTTTTGGAAGATTTGAATGTGAATGTCTCTTTACCCATGCAGCTTCAGTGTGACAACCAAGTGGCATTGTTCATTGACAATAATCCAGCATTTCACGAAAGAACAAAGCATATCGAGGTGGATTGCCACTCACTAGAGACATGATCCAGAAGGGCTTAATTTCTACTTCACATGTCAGTTCAGAGGACCAGACTGCTGATATATTTACCAAGCCATTGCTCAGAGGAATCTTTCCAGAGATGTTCTTCCAAGCTGAGCATGATCGATATCTATGCTCCATCTTGAGGGGAAGTGTAGAGGTTTACGTTATGTCATGATGTACCGTTACGTATTTATTATTTATCTCCTGTACATCTATGTAATTTACCCAAGGGTTTTCTCTATATAAGAGACCCTAGGGCTCTATGGAATAACCACGAAGTATTTTGCTATCACAGGTATTACATATCTGCCGATCTCATATTCTTTTAACAAACTTCCTTCTTTACTCAAGATGTGTCAGATATACCATTAGACCTTCCTGCTCCACCTATTGTGTATAAAAGAAAACATGTCTTTGGTCTTGTTCTGGTTCCTTTACCTTTTCCATTATTGCAGGAGAATACACCATCTTCAAGTGCTCCCACCAACTCTGTCCCGGATGATCCTCAAGAGCTTCCCATCGCTCTACGTAGAATCAAGAGGCAATGTACCCTTCATCTAATATCATTTCACATCCACTAATAGATTATCATACTTTGAAAAAGATATGCAGATGCTCTTATGACAATTTCGGTTCCCAGAGATCATAATAATGCACTGAAGGATTCTTGATGGAGAAAAGCAATGGATGAAGAAATGGACGCTCTTAATTCCCGAAGGACATGGGATCTTGTGCAGTGTCCCCATGGAACAAAACCTGTTGCATGTCGATGGGTTTTTACTATAAAGCAGTCTCCAGATGGCTCCATTGACAGATTGAAGGAAAGACTTGTGGCTAAAGGCTTTACACAAACATATGGAGTTGACTACTTCGAGACCTTCTCACCTGTTGCACGAATGAGCTCCATACGGACCATCCTCTCAGTAGCAGTAAACAAGGGCTGGAATATTTTTCAACTGGATGTCAAAAATGCATTTCTATATGGCGATCTAGAGGAGAAGGTTTACTTGATGCAACCTCCAGGGTACGAAGTCGAGGGGAAGTATGTGTGTCGACTTTGCAAAGCAATCTATGGCTCAAGCAAAGCCTGAGGGCATGGTTTGACAGACTAAGTACATAAATTGGCACTCTAAGATTCCAGAGAACTACATCAGACTACTTTGTTTTCATCCAAAAAGGATCGTCTGGTATTGTTATACTTGCTGTATATGTAGATGATATGTTTGTTACAGGTGACGACGATAAAGGGGTGCTGGAGACTAAGGCTTTTCTGCAAAAGACTTCTGTCACAAAGGATCTGGGCCAACTTCATTATTTTCTGGGCATAGAAGTCTTACGTACCGAGAAGGGACTTCATATGTCACAAAGGAAGTACTGCCTAGATATACTAACTGAGGTTGGATTACTTGGATGCAAACCCTCTAGTATTCCTGCAGAACCAAGGAAACACTCTACCTCTGTTGATCTTCCATTTGAAGATACTACACGATACGAGAGCCTTGTTGGAAAACTGCTGTATCTTACTGTTACTAGACCAGACATATCCTATGCTGTGAGAAGAGCTAGCCAATACATGGAGAAATCCTGTTACAACCATTGGGAGGACATTCTTCTGATCCTTCGATATATGAAGGAATCACCCAAACGTGGCCTATTCTATGGGGCAAACGGATACACTGATGTTGTTGCCTGTGCTGATCCTGATTATGCAAGCTTGCCTGAGGACCGTCGCTCCACTACGGGCTATGTTATGATGGTAGGAGGAAACCTTGTTAGTTGGAGGAGAAAGAAACAGACTGTAGTCTCTTGATCCAGTGAAGGGGCAGAATACATGGCAATTGCTCAGGCTACATGTGAAATTACTTGGCTACTGACTTTTCCGCAAGAACTCAACATTGATATCACCACTCCTGTTCCTCTATACTGTGATAACAAACCTGCTACTTACATTGCTAGTAATCCTGTATTCCACAAGAGAACCAAGCACATCGAGATTGACTGCCATTTCATTCGTGATGCTGTACGAGGAGGCAAAATTTCTACATCATACATCTCGACAAATCTTCAGATTGCAAACATATTTACAAAGGCCTTGTCAAAGAAGCACCTTTCTTGGATTGCTTCCAAGTTGGGCATGATCGATGGATACACTCCAATTTGAGGGGGAGTGTTGAGAGTACATTTGTTAAGATAATATTTTATAAAGAATATTATATGTGGCTATTTGTTAAGAGAATATTCTATAGAGAATATTCTATGTGGCTATTTGTTAAGAGAATATTCTATAGAGAATATTCTATAAAATATTCTCCTTTGAGCACTCTAGGTTTTTGTCCTATATAAGGACCCCTATACCTCTTGAATAAGATAAGTCTTTCTATTCTTTCGTATTTTCCACATATCCAAATCTGGATCAAATCTTTCCATGCAATCCATAATAACCATCTCTTCACTACAATGTCTGCATCACCACCATACTTCATATACAAAAGTATGGGCTTAAAAAGTAAGCCGCTAGATGCAATGGAGTGTTAAACCCGTCCTTGGTTTTGGAGATGATAACGTCCATAAAAAACTTGTAAGATGACTCCACGCTATTAAAAGATGCAATTATCTCTCTCTTTGCCTCTTCAAGGTCTCCATAAACAAAGCACATGGATGGACGTCGATCCGCATCAACCACACGTAATAAATGAACCAAAGGTGTAAAAATTTTGATTGCAATTTGTTAGAAAATACAAAATGCAGAAGCGGAATGATAAATTGATCATAACAACAGAAAGATAAAACATAGAACACAAGGAATTTAGCGTGGAACCCTACTCCTTAAGGAACGGGTTGAAACCACGGGAGAAGCCCTCAAAGGGGCGGATATTTCATTCCTTTTCTCAATGGATATAGGAGGTCTGTGACTCCTTATAGCCTCATAGAGCCTCCAAGTCCCACCACTTGTAAATGTGGGATTAAACACATGGATGGGGTAAATGGATCCTAGAGAGATCCATTTATCCTCCCACAACTCGTATGGCACACAACCATATACTCCAACACTCCCCCCTCAAGATGGAGCAAGCAATGTTCAGCTTGGACAAACAGAAAGAAACTCAACTCACACTATATGACACTTCAAACAATATCAACTCAACGTGCACAACTATCGGCTGCTATCAAGGACGTTGCTTCTCATGCTGTGCAGGTGAGGAAGGCGAACGGGCTAGAGTGTGAGTCAACTGAATCTCCTCGTTGGAGAGTATGTGCTCTGTACTGCTCCTGTCAGAGTTACTGCAACTGAAATGAGTCTCCTCATCGGAGTACTTTGGCCTGACACAACTGTTAGCAATGTGAGCCTGGGGCGAACCATTCCCGCAATAAATGTTATTGTAATAAATGATTTATCAATAAAAGTTATCGATTATTTTTCACTCCCTTTCTGAGATTGAATGAATGAATGCACTATAAGGTCCCTCTGTACAATAAGGGTTATGTACCATGGCCAACTTGATGATCATACAACTGTTGATTCATTGATTGAATCATAGAGGCTGATACTTGGATGAATATCTAAGGAGTTAGATAGAGGACTCATCAAGCATCATCAAATGATTCTTAAGTGATGATCTCTAGTTTGAGTAGGAGATGGCAATCCTTTCTCATCTGGCTGATATCTGACTGATCTCTTGATGCAGGTCCTCTGCATGGGAATAGTGATTCGGAGGTGTCAGATTAGTTGAGTCAATGAGTTGACTTAACGGGATCGAGATAACCAAAGACCTATGTTGAATGCTGTCACAGCATAGGCATGCATCCTCTTACCAGAGACAGATGTGTTGCTATATGTCTGAGTGTGTACATTTGGCAGACCAATAGGTTGATGACCTAACCAAGGTCTATACACCGGCGAGCTGGTGTGCATGTAAGGCCATATGAGTAATACGATCTCTCAAAGGGGTGATATAGGTTCACTCGTGAACCGGAGGACATGAGCTCACTCATGAGGTATTGTGACTGATCAAATTCCATGCATGGTCGTCATGCTTTGGAAGCATGACATGAATTTGAAAGTAAGATATATGCTTTGGGAAAGCGTATGATCTATACCGATTCCCAATGACCAAGATTGAGAAACTTAGTGATCAAACTCTGAAGATGACAGTGTAAAAGTGATCTATGTCTTCATGATGATCGTAGGTCTTCTAGTATGCAGGATGTACATGTATTGGGAATACCTGAGGGTGATGTGATCATAAACGATTGTATAACCATGACGCTTCAATTCCGAGGGAGTGACGAAACATGTTTGGATTTTAGTGACTCCTCTCAGTAGAGAAGTAACCAAATCTTAGTCCATGCATTGGACATTGATCTGAATGAGATTCAGATTCAATGAGAAGATTAGGTTTACGGTCTTGATTTAATCAAGCATCTATGAGAGGTCCATGAGATTTAGATTTGAGATGTGATCTTAATATCCAAGTCACTATATGTGGAACAATACAATCACCCTGTCCTTATCTCCAAGTATCTGCGGAGAAATCACATTATTCTTGAAAGGGTACAAGAATAATTCCATAAATCTAAGCATTAAAAAATTAATGATTAAATGTGATTTGATCATCTTGATGTGTGTGGAAATTATCCAATGTAATTACATGTGATTTAATTATTGTGGATAAGAATAATGTGGATAGCAATATCCAATTATTCATAATATATTATAAATGTGATTTGTAATGTATTAGAGAGAGCTAATTATAATTTATATTTGGTAATTAATTATTAATGTGTATTGGATATACATTGTGTAATTAATTGAAAATGTAAATTATATTTTGTTTTGGGTTGTGAATGTGATTCACAAATTTCCAATGGCAAGATTGCAATATTCTCAAAATTAATTATGAATTATTTTTGAAGGATAAATCACAATAAAAGTTGTTGGATTAAATAAAGGAGATTTCCATGGAGATATGCAATCTCATTAAAATCTCATGAGATTGCTCCCACTTGTAATCAAGTGGACGACCACCATAACCAATATGGAAATTGGTGGCCGTCCACCATGATCCATGGGGAGGCAATCTCCATGTTGGTAATCTCCCTTTATTTGACTGGTTTAATTTACGATTGATTTATATTTGATTTGTCAAATATATTTAATCTAAATTAAATTAATAGTTGTTGGTTTTTACCAACAACAATCTTGACCATTGGATTAAACATAAATCAATCTCACCCATTGATTTTGTATGTCCCATGGATTGAGATCCATGGATCCCAAAACCCTATAAATAGAGAGGCATACCATGCTCTCTAATGTTATGCTTTTGGAAGCACATCTCTCTCTCTCTCTCATTCTACACGTCAACCCTCTCCCTCTCTCCTTCGTGGCCGTCCACCATACCCTAGAGGAGAAAGCCGTCGTCGCCCTTGCTACCGCACCGGCGCTTCGACGTTCTTCGGTTCTCCGTCTTCTTGGAGTGCTACGCTCACGAAGAAGACGTATGATCTCGTATGACGAGATCAGGAGTTCACCGTGCTTGAATCATTTTGTTGGACTGCGAGGATCACATGGTTCATCCCCGCCCTCGCAAGCGTCCTCTTCGACGATCGAACTTGAGACATGAGGTCTCTTTTCGTACAGACTTGATCAACCACGCTTCAAGAGGTATTCCTTTATACTTGATGTGGTTCTCGATGAAACGATCCGAGAATTGTTCTTGGA
The DNA here is from genome assembly GCA_037367405.1 of Ottelia alismoides. Classification (NCBI taxonomy): domain Eukaryota; kingdom Viridiplantae; phylum Streptophyta; class Magnoliopsida; order Alismatales; family Hydrocharitaceae; genus Ottelia; species Ottelia alismoides. The sequence goes on along the minus strand of JAZKJV010005150.1, from coordinate 811,606 downwards.
TCATGTGGTTTCATCGCATGATTTTTTTTAATTCCGCTGCATAGAACAACTAGTACGATTAGTCATTCTACATTGTATTTGATACGATGCTCACGCTCTCGTGATGCGCTTGAGGATAATACCATATCCTTCAACAACACGTGGACAACTGCTCCATCTCTGAAAAAAATGCCGAACTGAAAGGGCCGTGGAAGTGCAATCCTCGTCGGAGTCTACGGTCGTTGGAGAATGGAGTCGTAAAGAAGTCTCCTTGTCGAAGAACTGGGTTTCTCCCATCTGGCTCAGAGAATGGTACTCTACTTTGAAGTACCTATGATACCACATGAGAACCTTTGCTCACATGACATAGGAAATGACCCTCTACTCTGGAGTCCCTATTGCTCACATGAAAACTCTGGCCAAAGCAACAAGAAAAATGATGGGAATCACGAACAAAAGATGGTAAAAACGTGCTCATATGAAAGAAGACCGCATACATGTGCGTCTCTGAAACTGACTCGGGATCTGACGTCGAGTCTGAATAACTGTAGAGTTTGAACAATTGGCTGGTCTAGAATATCTGTATTTGGATCTGGAGAATCTGAATAAACCTGTGACTCTACATAATACTCCCCCTTTCTCTCAGACTGGTCGAAAAATCAACGTCGATGAAGTTGGGAGAAAACATGAAGAATGAGGGTAAATAAAACATGCCTAAGCCGTTATCAAATTTTTCAGCTTTTCTTGCAATATATTTTTCTCTCTTTTTTTGCATTTTTTTGAAAACCTCTTATTTTAATGTGCGTACGACATTTGAATTGTACGTGCCTTTTCTCTCTCTTTTTTAACAAACATATTTTTTTACAATTCTCTCTATTTTTCCCGTTTTTTTAAATCCCATCCATAGCCCGAAGGGCCCATATGCAACAATGGCCATTTGAGCCCCATATAATAGCAACTCACAAAATCCCCCCGCCCTTCTTTAAAATAAATCAGGCCATCGGGTCCGTTATATTCTCACAACTAGGGTTCCCCCATTCTCAAATATTCGCCGCCCCCTGTGGGGGGACCCCGCTCACCTCGTGTCGCCTCCGATAGGGCCTCTGCCTTGGAGGAGACCCGCCAGATCTGGAGTGGCGAGGATGGAGGGAAGCTGCCCTATCCGCCGCCGCTGCCGCTGCCGCTGGAAGGAGGGCGCGCGAAAGGGGAATCACTTGGCTGTTGCTTGCGATGGAGCTGCGCATCAGGAGGTTGATCAAAAGCGCCGCCTAGGATACAAACATTGAAGAGCGATCGGGAGTTGGTAGGGGTGCCGCTGGGAGATAAGCTCCACCTAGAACAGAAGGATGCTCACGATTGAGAGGAGCCAGGATTATCACGCGGAGGCTCCTATCGCCAGGTGGGGCTATATCTGGAGGGGGTTGATGGTTCCACTTGCGTCGTTTTGGAGAAGAGGGAGGAGAGCCTCCTCCTGGAGGAGATCATGGTTCACACTAGAAGAGAAGATCATGACTCGCACCTAGGGGTTGCTCGTAAAGGCATGAAGGACTTTGCACCGCCTTGGAGAATCATCAAGGGGGGTATCGATGGTTCCGCCTGGATCGCATGATGTTGCTCGATTGAAGACTTCTCGCTGTGGAAGAGAGAAGGAGACGTGCTTCTTGATCAGGGGAGGGGGCTTCTGTGGCTGCCTCTTGCAGCCTCGCCTGGAAGAAGGGGACGACATGAATGCACGTGAAGATGTGAAAGTAGGGTTCTAACATAATCCTATGCAGAAGTCTTTTGCTGATCTGGATAGAAGCAACCCTAGATCATGAACTTAACATGATCTCCAAAGAAAAATCTTTATGAACAGACAATGAATCGAATCTCGAACAAACAAACAACACAAAATCTTGAGAATCGAACATACTCTGATACCATGTTAGAAAACAGAGAATGTGGAAGCCGAACGATAAATAGAGCATAACAACAGAAAGATATAATATGGAACACAAGGAATTTAACGTAGAACCCTATTTCCTAAGGAGCGAGATGAAAACATGGGAGAAGTCCACAGCGTTATGTACATGCTGCCTCATCAAAACCACATTATTCTTCTATGTTGTGATTAATTATCATGCCACTTGTCAAAAGGTATGCTGTTCAAAGAGAAGAAGAATTGAGAATTGGGGCACATCAACTTAGAAAATTGACAACAATCAGGGACTAAGATTTTTGTTTGAATTCTTTTATTATCTTATTTTTTAAAGTGAGCATGTCAACTTGATTGCAATTAATTATTTAAGTTTATCAGGAGTCCTTTAGAAGTCAATCAATAAAGGATTTGATTTTTATTCATTTATTTCCTTTTATAATTTTACCGCAATAAAGGATTTGATTTTTATTCGTTTATTTCCTTTTATAATTTTATCCCTATTTATACAAAGAGGTCAGGAGTCTTTTGCAATGGAAAATGTTCTAGTCATGACAAAATACAATTTGGAGGTGCCTCAACATCGTCTTACCCCTTTTGAGGATCTGATTCCCTCTCCCTCGTTCTCTTCTCAACATAGTAGATCAAATTAGGGTAATTGGAAGAAGATTGTTTATCCACAAGGAAGGAGCACCATTTTTATATAATTTTTATCTGTTTTTGGATGTTATTTTGTCGACATGGTTGTAATAGGATTGCTTATGGGAAATTTAGAATTTGTTCTTTTAGACATTTTACAGACTGGATGTGTACTTGATTCTTTCTCTACAATATCTTGGATCATTACTGTTTCGTCTCTTTTCCTTTTACCCTTTTGTAGCAGAATTTGCTTTCACATATTGCCTGGTATCTTAATGTTTTGATTGCAATGTTTAGGAGCGTGGCATCAATGAAGGAAACATGATGCCTAGACTAATGTGGTTATCTATTATATCAAATATCCCCGTTAGAGTATGCGTTGTATGTAGATATGGATAATTGGATCCCACCAAGTTCCAATTACCGCATCCATAGTTTTAATCCGACATCTACTGTGCGTGAGATTATGTTTTATTGGTGGGGCTATATAAGAAGCTCCACATCACCTGTAACAATTAAGAGAGGGAGATCAATATAGACATCAACCCTTTGAGTCGGTTCTCCTTTACTTTCATCTCGCTCCTTACATTTTGTATACCATGAAGCCCTCGGATCCGGGCACCTGTTTACGCCGCATTTGCAATACAATATTTCCTAAACATCGCATTAAGTATATGAAAATATGAGAAGTTTTTTTCGCATTTTGCTTTGGCATATGACATTCACAATCAAGTAATAATGTATGAACCGCAGAACAAACACCAACAATTGCCACCAATATTTCTTTTCATAAATTTTCATAAGTATATACAACATGTACATGAGAGCTGACAGTTATACATATATCCCAAAATCTGTCTGAAGAGAAAAAAATAAACATTTACATCATAACTGAACAAAAATTTAAGACAAACGAAATTGTACCATCTAGTATAAACCCGATCGCCAGGAATCATCATTCCGCTACTGTACTGCAGGCTGCTTGCTTGCGGCGTAGGGGAACTGCGGGGTTGAGGGTTAGGGATTTGAGAAGGATAGGTCGATGGGGTTAATAAGGAAATGAGAAATTTTTGGACATTTATTTTAAATAGTCAACTTGGTTCGACCCGAGCTGAACCAGTCCAGTCGAACCGGTACGGACCGGCGATCGAACCCGATTTTATTTTTTCACTATTTTTTATTTTTTTCATAGAACCGATCGAACGACCGGTTCGAGGTCGGTTCCCGGTTGGAGTGGTCCGACTGGTCGGTCCGGTCTGATTTTTTATACCTTGCTCCTAATCAACCAGATGGATGTCGTGTCCCTCCTGTCCAGATTTATTCCTTAAGAATCTTCGCATCAATCGCTCCATCCTTCTAATCCCCACCAGAATAATGCGGGAACCAAAAAAGAACACCAGTATCGCACTATGGACAACCTTAATAGAACCAACCTACCACCTCATGATAAAAGTGCTGCCTTCCAGCCGGTTAGCTTCTTTTCCATCTTTTCCACCACCACTAGCCAATCTGAGACCTTAATCTTGCCGTTCAATAGAGGGAGGCCAAGGTATCGAACAGGGAGAGACCCACATACCGTGTGCAGCTCTGTGACACAAGAAGTAGCCTCCTCATCCGTCATGCCAAAAGGAACAACGGTGGATTTACAGAAATTAATCTCCATGCCAGACATCTCGCCAAAAATATCTAGAATGATAGCCAAGCCACCCGCCTCCTCTTTGCCACCCTCCAAAAAAAGGATTGTGTCATCCGTATACTGCTCCAGTGAAGGGAAGATTGATGGGCATGTGGATACAATTCCGGGGAGGACAAGGTACCGAACATGGAGAGACTAACAGGTCGTGTGCTGCTCTGTGACACAAGAAGTAGCCTCCTCATCCATCGTGCCAAAAGGAACAACGATGGATTTACAGAAATTAATCTTCATGCCAGACATCTCACCAAAAATCTCTAGAATCTTCGCATCAATCGCTCCATCCTTCTTTTAATCCCCACCAAAATAATGTGGGATCCAAAAAAGAACACCAGTATCGTACTGTGGACAACCTTAATCAGAACCGGCCTACCGCCTCATGATAAAAGTGCCTCCTTCCAGCCGAATAGCTTCTTTTCCACCACCGGTAGCCAGTTTGAGATCTTAATCTTGTTGTCCAATATAGGGAGGCCAAGGTACCAAACAGGGAGAGACCCACAGGCCGTGTGCAGCTCTGTGACACAAGAACTAGCCTCCTCATCTGTCATGCCAAAAGGAACAACGGTGGATTTACAGATATTAATCTCCATGCCAGACATCTCGCCAAAAGTCTCTAGAATGATAGCCAAGCCGCCTCTTCTTTGCCACCCTCCAAAAAAGGATCGTGTCATCCATAGTTTCTGGCTCTGATACCATGTGAGAGTCAAAATACTTCATGATTATTCCATAGAGCCCTAAATTCTATACAAGACGGTCGGGACCTGCTCAGGCTACACGTCAACCATCCATCACGCCTCAGGTATGCTCCGATGCTTTTACTGATGATGGGTTAGATAATGTACCGGTGCATGAATCTTTATTACAGGAGGTGGATCCGCCAGTCAGTGCAGTGGAAAGTGATCTTGATGTTTCTATTGCAATTAGGAGGCAGAAGCGGAAATGTGGGTCATATCCTCTTGCGTCTCATGTTTCTTTTCATCGCCTCACTGGTGATTTCCAGAGGTTTACTGCAGTCTGCAGCTGTGTCTTCCGTGGAGATACCACGGACTTATCAGGAGGCTATGAAGACTGATTGCTGGAGGTTGGCTATGGAGGAAGAGATGCGTGCTTTACAGTCTAGAGGGACTTGGACACTGGTTCCTAGTCCGCTTGGTGCATCTGTGGTTAGATGTAAATGAGTGTTTACAGTTAAATATCATGCAGATGACCGTTTTGATCGGTACAAGGCAAGACTTGTCGTACGGGGCTTCACCCAAACCTATGGTGTCGACTATTTGGATACGTTTTCACCAGTGGCTCGACACTCGACGCTTCGCATACTTCTATCTGTTGTTGTGGTACGTGACTGACCCATTTTTCAACTTGATGTCAAGAATGCATTCTTGTATGGAGATCTACAGGAGGAAGTCTACATACAACAGCCACCAGTTTTTACTGCTGAGGGGGAGACTCACATGGTGTGTAGACTTCATAAGGCGATTTATGGCCTTAAACAAAGCCCAAGGGCATGGTTCCTGAAGCTTTCTCAGCTAATTGAACGACAGGGGTTCGAAAGACCAAATGCGGACCATTCGTTGTTTATTCAAAAGACTCCCAGAGGTATCGTTGTTGTCATTGGTATATGTTGATGATATTCTGGTTACAGGAGATGATGCTCAGGGAATCGAGATGACTAAAACATTCTTGGGCAGTCAGTTTGTTACAAAGGATCTAGGTACCCTACGATACTTTCTGGGGTTGGAACTTGCGAGAAATGCACAAGGCATGGTGATGACCCAAAGGAAATATGTTACAGACTTCCTTGTTGAAACAGGAATGGTTGAATGCAGACCATCGAGCACTCCTATGGACCCAAGTATGAAACTATATGACAACGATACTGAAGAGGTGGACAAAAGAAGATACAGAGAGATGGTGGGTAAGCTTCTGTACATCACCATAACTCGACCCGATATCGCTTTTGCTGTAAGCCGAGTGAGTCAATTTGTGGAGCAACCTAGACAAGTTCATATGGAAGCCCTGTACATGATATTGAGATACCTGAAGTCTTCTCTAGGCTCAGGTTTGCTATTTAGAATGAACATAGATTTGTCCATTTCCGCTTGTGTAGATGCAGATTATGCAGGGTGCCCGAAGGATCATAAGTCTACTTCAGGGTTTGCTATCTTTATAGGAAGCTCTCTGGTTTCTTGGAAAAGCAATAAACAAACTATTGTGGCAAGATCGAGTGCTGAATTAGAATATAGAGCCATGGCACAAGCAAGCACAGAAATGATGTGGGTCCGAGCAGTTTTGGAAGATTTGAATGTGAATGTCTCTTTACCCATGCAGTTTCAGTGTGACAACCAAGCAGCATTGTTCATTGCTAATAATCCAGCATTTCACGAAAGAACAAAGCATATCGAGGTGGATTGTCACTACTCTAGAGACATGATCCAGAAGGGCTTAATTTCTACTTCACATGTCAGTTCAGAGGACCAGACTGTTGATATATTTACCAAGCCATTGCTCAGAGGACCGTTCCAGAGATGTGCTTCCAAGCTGAGCATGATCGATATTTATGCTCCTTCTTGAGGGGGAGTGTAGAGGTTTACGTTATCTCATGATGTACCGTTGCGTATTTCTTATTTATCTCTTGTACATCTATGTAATTTACCCAAGGGTTTTCTTTATATAAGAGACCCTAGGGCTCTATGGAATAATCATGAAGTATTTTGTCTCTCATAATATACTACTCCAATGAAAGGAAGATTGATGGGAAGGTGGATACAGTTCCAGTGGCGGACTAGTAAGGATTTCCTTCTTGAACTAATGCTTTTTATCTTGGATGCACATGCCTGGGCATGCACATCTTTTCAGGCTTGAAGGACGGTTGTTTTATTATTCAAAATTCATACAACATGGTTGAGCTATTTTTAATCCAGCAGTGTGATAAAAAATGACACGGAGATGGCATTGAGGTAGCTTTATGCTGAGGTCCGATGTGCTTATGTGTTGTGTCTCATCTGTTCAGACTTCAAAAATGCAAGTCAATATAATTATCGTTTTGTATGTTTGAGGATGGAGATGAGACTGTATGGCATTGGCATGGGTTGTGATGGTTTGCTTTTTGAGATGGGGTCTGCTAGTGTTTTGCTCTTTCTTGTCCGAGGCTTCAATCGAAACAAGGTTCAAAGGTTGGCATGCAAACTAATGGGGGGGGGTGTCTTTTTTGCAAGGTAGGAAATATTGATACCGTATTAATCCGTCTGAAAAAGGATATATCGATAATATCAGTGTAAATCTCGAAAATGGCACAACAAGCTATTTTTTATCGAATTAATAACATTGTATTTATTAAAACAATAAATAACATACAAATACACATTTATATACAAGAATGAGGTTTATTTGGCACACTAATACGCATAATGTTGCACATATTGCTGGTTGTTAATGCTGATTGCTGACTGTTGAGATATATTCTGGACCTATGATTCTAAATTGATCAGCATTAGACTTTTTTTATCTTTATTGCAAAGAGAACGAAATCCACAAATTGAAGAACCGTCGTATACACCTCCTGTCGCATCATATCCTACCAGACAGGGGTCTTGCTGCCTGGTCAACGAGCCTCGGGTGGTGAAGGAGGAGCATGTGTGCCTCCCGCTGCGGGGTTGCGGGATAGCGCCCTCGTTCTGAAACAAAATATATAATTCACGATGTGTTTTAATACTATGAGTAGCAAAATAAGGAGTGAAATAAAGCTTACAATGGTAATATCATTAATATATATATATAGATATATATAGATATCAACGAAATATCATTGATATCCGAGAAATCTTGTACAGAAACCAATCATTTTTTAGCGATATGGTTGATATGGTGATATATCGCTTACATCTCATGAGATATTGGCCGATATCCTGGAAAAAGATATATATATATATATATATATATATATATAGATATATACATACATACATGTATATGAATATTGGTACCCACGTCTCGTCGATAACGGATATATCGATGATATATCATGATATTGTGAACCTTGCTTTTGAGATCGAGAATTGACTATGCTTTTGAGCCTTTAGGGTGCCAAAAAGGAAGGGTTTTGATGGGAGAATGAACTGGTTCTCTTGGAAGGATGCGTCATTTTAACTTGGTCATATGAAAGAGATATAATGGATTACGAGCCTTGGAGATTTTGCAATACTGAGTCTGATCTTGAGGTCTCAGGTTTACTCATAAAGTTGGCAATGAAGTAATTGAGAAAGCAGAGGCACTTTGGGAAAAGTTCGTGTGACCTGGTTGGGCTATTTTTTGTCCTGCAGCACGAAAAAATGACACGACAAGGGTGTTGATGTAGCTTTATGCTGAGGTCTGGTGTGCATATTTTTGGTGCCTCATGGGTTCAGACTTCAAAAATTCCAAGTCAATAAAAGTACCGTTTTATATGTTTGAGGACGGAGATGTGACTGTACAACGCTGGTCTGGGTCAGTGGTGGTTTAAATTGAGATGGGGTCTGGTTGGTGGTTTGCCCTTTCTTATCCAAGCCTTTCTTTGACAACAAACCATTCGACAACCTGCAACTGGGAATCTTGTTGAAATCGGAAAAATATTCAAAAGGTTGTTTTGAAAAATTGCTGTGTGTGTTGGGGGTGGGGTGTTCAAGATTTAGCTATGCTTCTGATTTTAGGATACCAAGAAACGTGGCTTTGTATGGATGATGGACTAGTTCTCCGGGAAGGATGCCTCATGTTAACTTGATCACATGAAAGATGTGTAATGGATCATGAGCCATGGAGGTTTTGCAATACTGAGTCTGAGCTTGAGGTTTCAGATTTATATTCTACTCATAAAGTTGGCAGTGGAAGTAATTGAGAAAGAAGATGCACTTTGGGATACATAGATGCACGAGTGTTAGGGCTTGCCACTCAATTGGTAAATTGCATGTGATATATTTGGAATTTGGTATTTTTAGCTTAGGCTTAGGGTTGTGCTTGGTTAGGACAACAAAGTTTTTTTCCAACTGAAGTTGGGAATGGCTACTTCTTTGTCGTCTGGCAGGATGACTGGATATGCTACAGTGTTTTGATTTCCTCCTTTTCATGTTCTTTACTTTGATCCGACAAAAGGACAGAAGTACATGGTTGTCTCGTTGGACTGGCCAGCTTGTGTCAGGAGCAGGTGGACACCCTTGATATGGGAGGTTATAGTTGAGGTGAGGTACGCAGAGTGGTGCTAGTTTCTGTCTGCATTCTCAAATTCTGGCAAATTAGAGGCATCAGCGGTGAACTAGGAGCGGAAGCTCTTTTTCTTAGGAACATGGGTTACTGAGGGAAGGTCTATATCAACCAATGTTTAACTAATATTTCTAGGACGTTTGGTCTCCAGGAGTGCTTCTCAAAAGTTCAAAACGACGTCCTTCATGTGCCTCGTTTAGATGGGGATGTTTGTAATAGAGGAGTACAGAAGAGCTTCTAAAAAAGGGAGCATACAAGATGATGGAAGTCATTTGATGATAAAACCTGCATGTTGTGGTTCAGGATGGATGCTCGAATTTCTGTTCAACGGAAAATTTGGAAACAGGGTAATGCTGTTTTGTTTGAGATGCCACTGCGTAGGTTGAGAATGTTATTTTCGGGAGCTCTTCTTTCGCATGCGTTTTGAAGATTGCTTAATCTACCTGGGGAAGCATTTTTTTATTTTCAGTTTGCTTGCAACATATTAACCGTATGAGGGAAGCGTCTTTTTGTCTTTTTAACAAGAAAGGCAGTAATGTGGTTATTGGGGTTTTCTCTCCTTTAAAATATAAAAATGCACAACGTAAGACTTGCATTATCTGATGTAACGTTTTCAGCATACAGTACAATAATCATCTGTTGAATCTAACTCAAGTTTTCCACTGATATATCGTGTTATTTTTATAAATTTATAAGTTCTTAGTTTTCTGTTATTGCTTCAGGCATGTTTTCGGATCAGGAAAAGAGGATATTTTGGGTCGTCATGATGCACCTGTGCGATGCATTGAATATGCTTATGGTGTTGGTACATTGCAGCCTCCTTCTGCTTTTATAAATATTTTTTTATTATATGCACCCTCCATCAACCGTTTATTCCTATTCATTTCAATTGAAATTTGCTTTATACTTTCTCAGTTTTAACTGTTGTTGTTAGTGACAAGAGGCACTTAAAGACGCTAGTTATTCACTCGAGAAAAGTGAGGCATTAGAACTGTATGTGTGTGCTGAAGGATTACACATACAGTGATATATGTACGTATGTTTTGTTTATTGCAATATACATTTCGATGCAAAGTATGACTACCGCAAAAGACAACGAGTACAAACATATCCTATGATGATTATTTAGATCGTTGGCCATTTAAAAAAGAAAACCAAGTGCATGACATATTTTACTGCAAATTGTGCAAATTACACATCACAGAAAGATAACAAGTTCAGGTACATTCCACAAATTATTCAAACATCAATCTAGAAAAGAAAGCAATGTGTTTATCGCGCATTGTTGCAAAGTTCATACTACAACTCAGACGTAACAATCGAAATAAAGATGGAAATATATATGCTCTGGATCTACAATAATTTCTTCTCCATTAAAATCAAAATCATCAACATTGTCTTCACGTTCTCCTTCAATCTCTTCTTGTTCTTTATCATCAATCTCATGTGAAGCAACCAATCGTCTTGAACATGGTGGTTGGATAGTTGGTTCAAATATCATTTGTTGCCTTGTTTGTGTTCATTTTCTACAAATCCAAACCTCCTTACCCCTTGCCAATATGTCACCCTTAAATGGAAAGACATCCTTGCATTATTTGTCTCCATTTCACAGTGTAACCATTAATTGGCGTTATCAATTTCACTAGGAGCAATTGCCTTAATTGTATCCCACAAGTTGTGTTAATCCTTTATAGATTAATTATACTTGGTGTACACTAAATATTGTGATTGTTTATTTGTTTCTTCTCTTCTTTAAATTTAAACATTTTTAGTAGCTACTAACATCTAAATTTATTGCCTAGGGTTAATGGTCTTAAGATAAATTTAACGTAAAACACTGTTTACCTCTTTAAGTGGCCATCCACTTTGTGACCTAGAGGGAATCATCGTCGTCACCACATCATCGTGCTGCTTCAACCGTTCGTGGATCTTCGTCTTCCTTGGTGCCTTCGGTACGCGAATAAAACCTTGGATTTCGTGTGACGAAATCAGGAGATCCATTACTTGGATCAACATCTTGGATTGCGAGAAGGATGCATTTCATCAACACTCTCGCAAGTGTCTCCTCCTTCAGATTGGACTTAAGACATGCGATCTCTTCGTTTAGAGACTACGATCGCAACCACGCTTTTAGAGGTATTCCTACATTTTCTTTGTGGTAAAGATGAAACGATTCAGGAAGTGTTCTTGGAATATGTATTTTCATCACTTTAAAATTTTTAAATTCCGTTGCACCGAGCAACTAGTGTGACTAGTCGCTCCTGATAGCATATGATGCGATATTCACGCTTCCATGATGCGCTTAAGGATCTTGCCATATCTTTTAGAAGGAATCTGCATGAGGATTCTAGACAACTTGTGCAAAGTGAGATTGTTGGGAGAAATGAATGATTTGTTTATTCATGAGACCTCATGGCTCTCTTATATAGGAGAAAAACCTTGGTTAAATATCAAGAGAGCCTGATCTCCATTACAGTAAAGATTTACAGTAATATCAACACTCCCCCCCAAGCTGGAGCATATATATCTATCATGCTCAACTAGGAACATCATCTTTGGAAAGGGCATCTAGTAAGAGCTTTGGTGAATATATCAGCAGTCTGATTTCCAGTAGAAACATGAGAGGTGGATATGAGACCCTTCTGGTTCATGTCTCTGGTATAGTGGCAATCCACGTCTATATGCTTTGTACGTTCATGGAATGCAGGATTATTTGCAATAAAAAGTGCCGCCTGATTGTCACATAGAAGCTGCATAGGAAGATGTACATCAACTGCAAGATCTGTCAAAACCGACCTCTCCCACATCATCTCCGTGCTTCCTTGAGCCATGGCACTGTATTCAGATTCTACACTAGATCTAGCAACCACTGTCTGTTTTTTACTTTTCCATGACACAAGTGAGCTGCCAACACATATAGCATAGCCAGAAGTAGACTTCCTGTCCCTAGGGCATCCTGCATAATCTACATCTGCACACGCTGTTACATCAAGAGAAGTGCTTCTGCTGAATATAAGACAACTTCTTGATGAGGACTTCAAATATCTCAAAATCACATATATAACATCCATGTAAACCTTCCTAGGTTGTTCCATGAACTGGCTAACTTGCTCACGACAAAGAATATATTTGGCCTGGTAATGGTAACATATAGAAGTTTCCCAACTAGCTCTCTGTATCTCCTCTTATCTACCTCCTCAGTATCATCATCATATAATCTCATACTTGGATCCGTATGAGTAGTAACAAGTTTGCACCCTGTCATGCATGTCTAGATCAGTAACAAACTTCCTCTGGGTCATCACAAGACCACGTTGGCTCGTGGAGAACTCTAATCCAAGGAAGTATCGAAGATTGCCAAGGTCTTTGGTCACAAACTTCTGACCTAGGAACTCCTTGGCCACCTGAATGCCCTACTCATCATCACCCGTAACAATAATATCATCAACATTAACGAGAATAACAACAATACCTCTCTGTATCTTCTGGACAAAAAGTGAGTGATCCGTAGTGGACCGGGTAAACCCCAGATGCTCTGTCAATTCTGGAAGCTTCTGATACCAAGCTCTGGTGCTTTGGTTTAGGCCGTAGATCGCCTTGTGGAGCCTACACACTTTTCGAGACTTCCCTTCAGCAGTAAACCCTGGTAGTTGCTGCATATAAACCTCCTCCTGTAGATCTCCATAAAGAAATGCATTCTTCACATCAAGTTGGTAAAGAGACCGGTCCCGTGAAACAACTGATAGGAGAATGCAGAATGTTGAGTGTCTGGCCACTGGAGAGAAGGTATCTTGATAATCCACCCTATAAGTCTGGGTGAATCCACGTGCTACAAGCCTTGTCTTGTGGTGATCTATACTGCCATATGTTCCCTGCTTCACCGTAAATATCCATTTGCCCTCAGCAACAGATGCACCTGGAGGGGCAGAAACAATACTCCAGGTACCACAAGACTGCAAAGCGGCCGTCTCCTCTTCCATGGCAAGTCACCAACTACTCTCCTCTATGGCCTCCTGATATGATCATGGTATAGTAATAGCTGAGAGGCCCATAAAAAACTTTTGGTATTCCTCTGAAAGAGGGGCAAGTAGAGGACATACAAATGTAAAATTGAGGTAGGAACTGAGTCATGGTTGACATAGATGGAGGAGGAGGTAGAGGAGGTGGAGGTGACTGAGACTCAACCCTAGTGGTTCTCAGTGAGAATAACATAGGTGGTGAAATAAAGATATCACTAGAGTCAGCACTAGACAACCTGTCACCAGTAGGAGAAAAATACATACTAGACTAAAAAATGTGACATCAACACTCACATCATATTTTCTCCCAACAGAATCAAAACATCTATACCCTTTTTGGGTACGGGAATCGCCAACGGACATACATTCGACAGCTCTAGGAGAGAGCTTGTTACGACCAGGAGTGAAGTTGTGGACAAAAGCCACTGATCCAAAGACTATGGGTATGTGAGAATAAGTCCTTCTCAAGAAGCACAATCAAGAAAGAAACTTTTTCTCCAAGCATAACAGACGACATGCGGTTCACCAAGAACATGCAGTAAGAACCGCATCACCCCAGAAAGAATGAGGAGCTCGACTTTGAATCAAAAGAGTCCTCGTGACATCCAAAAGATGATGGTGTTTGCGTTCAACAATACCATTCTATTGTGAAATGCAAGCACACAGAATTTGATGAACAACACCAATAGAACTGAGGAAGTTCAATAATTGTAAAGTAGAAAACTCCAAGGCATTGTTAGTGCGAATACATTTCACATTAGCAGAAAGAATGTTTTTAATCTCAATAAAGAAAGATTTGATAACAAGACCGGCTTCAGATGTATTCTTCATCAGAAATACCCAAGATAATCTAGAAAAATCATCTAAAACGACCATATAAAACCGATGTCCCTAATGATCGGGAACATGACTAGGATCCCAGATATTAAAGTGAACCAAATCAAACAAATGACTACTGTGACGACTCTGATAACTCAGAAAAGAGGAACGATGGTGCTTCCCAAGCCGACACGCCTCACACTCCAAGCTAGTACGAGTAGAGTTCTGCGAGAGGACATGACACAGCTTCTGCAGAGGAAGGTGTCCAAAGCGAAGATGCCGTAGAAACGGGGAAACATATCCAAAAGGGATAGTAGTAGCCCCTGCACATGGAGGCTGGACAAGTCTGTAAAGTCCCCTCTGCCCACGGTCACATCCAATCACCCTGCCCGCGAGTATGTCCTAAACACAAGTGAAGAAGGATCAAATATGGCAAGACAATGTAAATCTTTTGTAATTTGACTTATAGACAAAAGATTCATCTGAAATGCTGGAGCATGTAAGACATTTTGCATACACATCAAGGGAGCTAAAACAATCTCCCCTTGTCCAACATGGGTAGATGAAGCAGAAGAAGTGTGAGCCACATTAGTAGAGGATGTAGTAATTCTGCTCAGCCTCTTGTAAACCTCCATCAGAGGTATCATCTCTCCAGTAAAAAGTTGAGTATGTGTTGAACCGTACTCTGAGTCCAGAGATGACAAAAATACTCTTGTCATAGTTGCATCCCGATACGCATGTTGTTGCTCAGTGCATGTGTTATAGGCATGAAGTTATGCAAACACTCAAACATGCCTCAAAATGCGAGAAGTGTGCATGAAGAGGTCGACCATTCTGCTTGGTCGAAAAAATCAAACTGCAACTGCAAAATTTTTCTTTCATTTTTCACCTACCCATACGTGGCTACTAAGATATCACACACAACCTTTGTTGTGGGTTGATTGAGAATATCATTAGCAATCTCCGTGGTGAGCGTTCCGGAGAGCCAAATGCGGACATAGGCATTATCTTGCTTCCAAGAAGCATTAGCTCCAGTCTTGTCCTACGGCTCTGCATCCCTTGGAATGTGCTCCTTGTGATGGCACTGCATCGGGGTGCGAAACTGCATGGACCACGACTCTAGTCGGTCCCATCCATCTTCACGATGGGAGCTTGGCCCTTGAAGGCACCAGACGAAAAAACATCGCCCTTGTTCTCTGACATGGTAGCAAGAACGCTGAAATCTGGAACAAAACTAAGGAGTTGACCGGTATAAATGAGTCTACACAATCACCTATAGATGATTGGTTGTATTTGAAGACTCATACAACTATCCTCATCCCCCGTTGTTGTAGGTCAGGCAGTACGAGCTCAAAGGGCAACGACACACAAATGCACACATATGCACTAAAGATGCACAGAGATGCACGTCAGATGTGCGCCGGTATACACAGATGCACGCAGATGTGCACAGGTGCATGCAGTTGTGCGTTGGTGCGCAGACTGCGCTGGTGCACGCAGATGTGCGCAAGGCGCAAATGCTCGGTGCTTGGTGCGCATGCATGGTGTGCAGGCACGATGACGCAAGGGTACAGTGTCGTGGTTGGCGCACGTGGAGGGGGGAGGGGTGGTGCATGTGAGACTGCAGGCGCGATGGCACATGGGGAGGGGGGCACACAGGGGGGTGTAGGGTTAGGGTGGGATACATGAAGCCTGGTTTAGGACCGTTGCTATGATACCATGTTAGGAAAAATGAATGACTTGTTTATTCATGGGACCCTAGGGCTCTCTTATATAGGAGAAAAACCCTGGGAAAATATCAAGAGAGGTACATAAAGAAAAAAATAAGCAATAACACAAAAAATGTACAGTAATCTCAACAGAGATGATCATAACCAAATTGAAGATGCCACATGTATCAAAGGATTGTTCTAGTAGGAATAGAAGATGCGCCAATATAAGGAGACTGAACCAATATGTAGAGTATCCCTTGCTGACGATCATATCCAATCACTCTGTCATGAGTATATCCTGAAACATGAGAGATGGGTCAAAAATGACACAACAATCCTGTTCCTTGAAAATTTAACTAATAAATAGTAAGTTTATAGAAAAATCAGGTGCATGTAGTACATTTTGTAGACGCATGGATGGTGTCAATTGGATACCTCCTTATCCTGCTCGGTCAGCAAGCCTGGGGTGGGATAGTGGGGGTCTAGGGGGAGCAAGTACGCTCCCCTTGCGAGGGTGCGGGGGCAACACCTCCGACTAGAAACAGAATATATAAATCAAGATGTGTTTTAAAATTAGGAGTGGCAAAATAAGGTAGTGACATCAAGCTTATAAGGGTAATATCATTGATATATAGATATCGACGAATTATCGATGATATCGGTCGTTATATGAGAAACTTTATACTGAAACCAATCATTTTTGAGCGATATGGCTCGATATGGTGATATCTCGCAAGATATCGATCGATATCTTGGAACATGATATATATATATATATATTGTTGGAGTATTTGGTTGTGCGCCATTTGAGTTGTAGGACTAGGAGGGTAAATGGATTCTGGAGAGATCCATTTACCCCATCCACATGTTTAGTCCCACGTTTACCAGTGGTGGGACTTAGAGGCTCTGTGGAGGCTATTATAGGATCCCCAGACCTCCTCTAACCATTGAGAAGTATAATGCAACATATGCCCCGTTGAGGGCTTCTCCCGTGGTTTCATCCTGCTCCTTAAAGAGTAGGGTTCCACGTTAAATCCTGTTGTCCTTATTATTCTTTATCATTTCCATGTTTCGCTTCCACATGTTTATTTCCTAACATGGTATCAAAGCGGGCTCGATTCTCGAGGAATTATTTTCATTAATTTTTATTCGAGATTTGATTGTTCTTATTTGTTCAAGTTTTGTAAGGGTTCCGTAGAAACCCTAATTGATTCTCATGTATGTTCTACATAATGATGGTCGATTCGAGAAGCATGCTCCTAGCCATGCTCGTTTTCAGGAAGGTCTGTTTTTGCAGTGCATCTTCCAACGCATCTTCTCTTGACGATCCCAGACGATGTTTGTCGCAACTTCTCCCGATCTACGGTTTGGATCATCTAAGACGTGTTGTGCAGCAGCCACACATGTTTTAATCAAAGGCTTCAATTTACAATGAGCCCTATTCAAATTCGGCCCGCAATCAGCCGTGATATCCAACAAGCTCGAGTTTGATTCCACCTTCATCTCCTGGTGGCAACATCCATGCATCAGCAGCCACTGCAGGCGTTGATCATTGCAGTTGCAATTTCCAATTCCTCATATCTCAGCTTCTCTCACAGTCGAGGCACGAGAAGCCTCGTTTTGACTTGTTCATTGAGCGAGGAACCCACTGGCGACATCTACAATCTGACCGCGCACCGGCAGCCCGCAGGAAGCCTTACCGATCTCCTCGCGAATGTGCAACTTAGATTCCAGGTAACCCCCCCCTCTTCTCGCATATGGAGGCACAAAACAACCTTCAAGCAAACGAGTAAAGCCTCCAGATCGCATAAACAGGGACCTCCAGTCGACCATACTTGCAGGCGGCTCGATGCCGCGCCTAGGCAGAGGTCTCCATGCTCCTCCGGTCCTTCTTCATTGCGGCACATCTCTAGCGCATCACATCTCCAGGCGACGAGGCAACGCCACCCATCTCCTCCCTTGGCTCCCAGTTCGGGCGGCGACACTCCCTTGGCTCCCAGTTCAGGGCATCCCCCCTCCTGGTTCCCAGTGGCACACATTTGAAGATCACTGGTGACGGACTTGTTTTGTTAGGGGTTCCCACGATGGGAACCCTAGCCCCCTGTTGGATTGCTAGGGGCCCGATGGTCCTTCCCCTTATAAAAAAAGGGTGATGGGAAAATAGAGGCCCAGTCGGATGGAAAAAAATAGAGAGAGAGGGATAGTTGGGCCCAAGTGGGCTAAAAAAGTTAAAAAAATTGAGTGAAAAAAAGAGGTCGAGGAAAAAACGAAACAAAGCCGTAAAAAGAGAGAAATTAATCGGCTTAAAAATGATTTCAAAATTTTTTTGCATGATTCATGTTTTATTTCCCCTAATTTCTTTGTCCTATCCCAACTTCGTCGACATCCATGTTTTCCGACAAGTATGGGAGAAAGGGGGAGTATATGTAGAGTCATAGGACCGTTCAGATGTTCTAGATGTCAGATCTCCAGATTCCAGGACAGTCAGATTTTCCAGACTCTATTTCAGATGATTTCAGACCCGACGTCAGATGTTTCCGAGGCTCCAGTTTCAGACACACACGAGTATGCGGTCTTCTTTTCAAATATGCAGATGTTTGCTATCTTTTGTTCGTGGTCCCCATCATTCTTGTTGTTTCGGCCAGAGTTTTCATGTGGGCCATAGGGACTCCAGAGTGGAGGACCATTCCCTATGCCATGTTGACAGGGGTTTTCATGTGATATCATATGTACTCCAGAGTAGAGTACAATCTCTATGCCAGATGGGAAAGATCCAGTTCTCCGACGAGGAGACTTCTTTCAGACTCCATTCTCCAGCAACCGTGGACTTCGACGAGGATTGCACTTCCACGGCCTTTTCAGTTCGACCCTTTTCAGAGATGGAGCAATTGTCCACATGTTGTGACGGGCCAGAGTACTCCGACGAGGAGACTCATTCCAGTTGCAGTGACTCTGTCAGACGCAGTTCATAGCATATGCTCTCCGAAGAGGAGATTCAGCAGACTCACACTCCAGCGCGTTCGTCCTCCTCACCTGCACGGCATGAGAAGCAACGTCCTCGACAACACCAACAGTTGTACGCGTTGAGTTGATATTGTCGGTAGTGTCCTGTAGTGTGAGTTGAGTTTGTTTCTGTTTGTCCAAGCTGAGCATTGCATGCTCCAGCTTGAGGAGTCTTGGAGTATTTGGTCGTGTGCCATATGAGTTGTAGGAGGGTAAATAGATCATGGAGAGATCCATTTACCCCATCCACGTGTTTAGTTCCACATCTACAGTGGTGGGACTTAGAAGCTCTGTGGAGGCTATATAAGGAGCCCCAGACGACCAGACCTCGTGTAACCATTGAGAAAGTGCAATGCAACATATGCCCCTTTGAGGGCTTCTCCCATGGTTTCATCCTGCTCCTTAGGGAGTAGGGTTCCACGTTAAATCTTGTTGTTCTGATTGTTCTTTATCTTTTCCATGTTTCACTTTCGCATGTTTATTTTTTAACATATATATCATTGGTACCCACATCTAGTCGATACCTAAATAGCGACGATATATCACTGGCATATCATGATATCTTAAACCATAGCTCAATTTGCTCAATAAAACATGTAGATTCATGGAGACCATGCTTCTAATATCAAGTATACTTTGAGTACTTGAAATAGTGGAAGTATGTCTATTGCTGACGAGAGTGCCTTCCTCCTCTACCATGAGCACCACATCCTCTAAACTGTAGTATATCTCCCTTGACGCAAGTTATGGCCATCACAGATGATGTCTGAGTAGTAGTTGCAAGCATGACCTTAAATTTCAATGAAACTCCACCAAATTTCTACAAAATATACATTTCTCTAGGTCATCGAAATCGAAATGCGACCTTATTTTATTTTCGGGATTTAAATAAAATATATGCAAAATGTCAAGGGAATTTCATTGAAATTGCATGTTGGTTCGGTGCAAGGTAGGAAATATCGATATCGATATTATATCAGTCCGCCTGAAAAAAGATTTATCAGGATATATCATCAATATATCGATGATATTGGTGGAAAATATTGAAAATAGCTCAAAAAAGTCCTTCTTTACTGTTTTTTTCAGAAATTAAGATTATCCAAGTTTTTAAAACAATAAATAACCTACAAATACACACTTAATGCATATCGGTCATTTATACCCTATATATCGCACATATTGATCATATCGAACATATCGATGTTAATGTAAACCTCTTACTTGCAGATATTGGAAATGGATTTCATTTAAGTTTTGATAACATTAAATAACTTGCAAATATATACTTAGATAACACATATAGATCATTTATGATCCTTATATCGCCCATATCAGTCATATCAGGCACATAGCGAATGACATTGAGATAAGTCGTTTGATTCAAAAAATGTACATAATGATTAATGAGATAATGTTTCTTTGTGTGAAAGAAAAGAAGGAATGAAATAGTTTGATTTATTACATTGGTATAGGAGTTCTTTTACAAGACAAAACGATAGAAACCCTAGAGAGTCAGAAGATGAGATAATACCTAAGTGCCCCTAGTGGGGGTTACAATGAATAATTAAGAGTCGTAGGATATATTACTAACACCCCCCTCAAGTTGGAGCATATTTATCAGAAATGCCCAATTTGAAAACAATCCATGAAAGACGCTTCTCTGGTAAGGTCGTTGTGAAGACATCTGTAAGCTGAAGATCTGTGCTGATATGAGGAGTAGCAATTCTTCCAATCTTAACAGTATCGCAAAATGACAGTCAATCTCTATATGCTTGGTTCGCTCATGGAACACATGATTTGTGGCAATGTAGATAGCATATTTGTTATCACAATATAGTGGAATAGGATTAGTGACAACAATACCAAGCTCTTAAAGAAAAGTCAATAACCATATGATCTCACATATAGCTTGATCCATTGCTCAATACTATGCTTTTGCACTGGATATGGATACAACGATATGTTTCTTGCTTCTCTACGTAACAAGATTTCCTCCAACCATCATAGCATATCCTGTGGTAGAGCATCGATCCTCCGGCAAACTTGCATAATCCGCATCAGCATATGCAATAATATATGTTCCCATTTGCCCCATAAAAGAGACCACCCCTGGTGATTCCTTCAAGTATCGTTGAATCTGAAGAACATCGTATCAATGACTGTAATAAGGTTTCTCCATGTGTTGGCTAGCTCTGCTTACTGCATAAGAAATATTTGGTCTGGTGACAGTAAGGTAAAGAAGTTTGCCAACCAAGTTTCTGTATCGAGTAACGCCCTCAAAGACATGATCAGAGGAAGTGAAGTGAATCTTTAGATCTGTAGGAATATCCGAGGGTTTGCATCCAAGTAATCCGGCTTCAGTAAGAATATCCAGACAATGTTTCCTTTACGAGAAATCAAGGCCCTCTATGGTACACAATACTTCTATGCCCAAGAAGTAATGTAGAGGACCAATGTCCTTGGTGACAAACACCTTCCGAAGGAAGGCCTTGGTCTCTATTATCCCTTTATCATCATCATCACTTGTGACAACCACATCATCTACATAGACTGCAAGTATAATAGTACTAGTTCTATGTCTTCTGACAAACAAGGAGTTGCCGGATGTTGTTCTTTGAAAGCCAAAAGTGTTTATTTCTGCAGTAAGTCTGTTGAACCGTACCCTCGAGCTTTGCTTCAGACCATATATAGACTTGTGAAGTCGACATACACATTTCCCCTCGACTTCATACCCCGGAGGCTGCATCATGTACACCTCCTCATCAAGGTTGCTATATAGGAAGGCATTTTTCACATCTAACTGAAATATAAGTCATGTTTTATTAGATGCCACCGAAAATATAGTTCTTATTGATCTCATTCGTGCAACTGGTGAGAATGTCTCAAAGTAATCCACTCCATATGTTTGTGTGAAGACTTTAGCCACAAGACGAGCTTTCAATCTGTCAATGGAGCCGTCAGGTGATTGCTTGGTCGTGAAGACCCACCTACATGCCACAGGTCTAGTCCCCTTGAGACATTTCATTAGATCCCACGTCCCCCGGAAAATAAGAGCATCCATCTCTTCATTCATGGCTTGTCGCCATCCTGGATCCTGTAAAGTACTATGATGGTCTTTCAGAATGGAAATAGTCAGAAGAGCATCTGCATATCGTGTGCCACTACAAGATAAGCTAGCAATAGAATTGAAGTGAGACATTGGATGAGAAGTACATTTCCTCTTAGATCTTCGTAGAGCAATTGGAAGCTCTTGAGTATCATCCGAGATATCCTTGGAGTGGACACTTATAGAAGGCAAATTATCCTGCAACAAAGGGACAAGCAAAGGAATATCTGGTGATAAAGATACTTGTCTGTGCTTGTAGACAATTGGTAGAGGTGGGAGATCTAGAGGAATATCTATAATTGAATGGTGGAAGAAACTGGTCTGCTCAAAAAAATATTACATCTGTAGAGATTAATAGCGGTGTCCAGTTACATCGTAACACATGTAACCTTTTTGAGTACGAGAGTAACCAAGGAATATACATTTGATTGCTCGAGGAGAAAGTTTATCTGTAGTGTAAAAATTATGGACAAAGGTCACACAACCAAAAATTCGCAAGGGAAGACGAAAGGGTGTCTCATTTGGGTAAAGTAGAGAGAATGGAGTAGAATCATTTAGTGTTGGAGATGAAATTCTGTTAATAAGATGGATGGTAGTCAGAACAACATCATCCAAGTAGGTTTTGCGAACTTTCATATGATTAAGGAGTAAGCAGGTAATATTTAGGAGATGTCGGAGTTTTCTTTCTGCTATCCCATTTTGTTAGGGTGTATATGGGCATGAGGTTTGATGTATGGTACCTTGAAAGTTAAAGAAGTCGGTTAGGTCATGTTGGGTAAATTCCAATGCATTATCAGAACGTACAATTTTTATACTAGTGGATTAAATATTATTGACATAATGAAAGAAGTTTTTGACAATATTATTAATTTCTGAACATTCTTTTATAAGATAGATCCAAGATGACCTATTGTAATCATCAACAAAAATAACAAAATATCTATGTCCACTTAGAGTATGGATCGGATAAGCTCGCCAAATATCACAGTAGGCTAAAGCGAAAGGAACATCATGATGAGGCTCAATACGAGCAGGAAATGGCGCTCAATGGTGTTTTCCGAACTGACATGCCTCACACTCAAAAGGCTTGAGCATAGAGAGTTCGGGAAACATTAATGAGAGGGCTTTGGCGGATGGATGGCTGATGGGAAAATGCCACATAAGAGGATCAACGGAGATGGATGACACACAAACAAAATCAGAGTCGGATGGGATGCCAAGATAATAAAGACCATCCTTCTCATGTCCCCCACTAAAAATCTGCCTCGTCCGGATATCTTGAAAATAACAGCAAAATTCATCAAATATAACTTGATAGTTAAGCTCAGTGCACAGCTTGTGAACAGATAATAGACTTAGTGGAAAATTAGGGGCACAGTGGACGTCAATAAGGTGGAGTTTGAGGAGAACTCCATAGTGCCCACAACGGTAATAAGTGAATGGGCTCCATTGGCAACACGAACAATCTTCACAACGGAAGATGATTGTGAAGAGGTGAGAAGATTACCTTCTCCCGTTAGATGAGTTGAGGCACCAGAGTCAATGATCCCTGTAGGAGTAGACATAGATGTGGAGATATTTATGTATTTCTATATTCTATATGTGTCCCTTTCTTATTTTTATTTCTGTGTTTCCATCATATGTATTTACCCATAGGCCTCTCCGCTATATAAGAGAGCATAGGGTTCTCAGAAATAAACAAGGCTCTATTTTTCTCCAACATGGTATCAGAGAGGCGGTCCTAGACCGGAGCTCTCGATTCTCAAAACCCTAACCCTACCTTCAGCCTCCGCCTCGCGCGCCACCGCCCTGCGCACCACCGCATCGCGCGCCTCTAGGGTTGCTAATTGAATTGAAACATTCGAATTCGGTTAGGATTCGTTCGATAAAAATTCAAAAAAAGTTCGATTCGATATCAAACGAACTGAATTTGAATTTAACTTTTGGATTCGATTCCCAAATGAATTGAATCTGAATTCACTTGGATTCGTTCGATAACAATTCGATTCGATTCGATACATACACATATATAATATGGTATGAAGCATTATATATATGTAAATAAATGTAGTATGTATTTTATAAAATCTCCACAAATGATACACAATTTAATATAACAAAAAAAATTTTCATTATCTTATTCTAAACATCCCAATTTTATGATGCCTATTACATACACCATACCCCTCTTTACTCCCCCAAATTCTCTCTCCCCTCGTCACTCATGAGAAAAAACCCTAACATTTGATTCTGCTCTCCAACCTCCCGCTTTTGCTCGCTCTCTCCGGTATTTCTAGCTCCAATCTCCCTCTACTGCTCGCTCTCTCCAACGTCGTCGGCTATAGCCTCCCACTTCTTCTCACTCTCTCCAATGTCATCGGCTCTAGTCTCCCGCTCCTGCTCGCTCCCATCACTGACAACACCACCCTCTCAGTCACCAATCTCACCACTAGCTCCCACTCTTCCCCGTCGTCGACAACGACACCAGTTCTAGACTCACTAATGTCATCATCATCTCTCCATCACCCATGCAACTACTTGTATTACCACACACCCCCTTTACCCTAAAAACTTACGATTTAGGTCCTATCCAAATAATTTATGTTATTCTAAAATACATCATCTGCAAACAAACACATACTAAATTTTTAAAAACCATCCCGATGTCATAGATTTCAAATTCTAATAATATTTTCCTTAATCACACTCTTAATCCTCCCATCTATCATAATATCCAGATCTTATGATAAGGACAACCAAACATTTGAATACAAATAATATCTTAGAGACAATTAAGGTATGAACAGATTTCATTGATTTCGAGCTTTGCCTAAATGACTAAATGTGCAAAAGATCATAATTGCAACTAAATTCCATTTCTCATCAAGATTACAAGGAGACTAGGTTATCAAGAAGAAAATATCATCATAATCTTTGATAAGCCCAACTATGCCCCCCAAGAATGCATTGAAATGAGATAAGCATGAACTGTTCATGATTGATGTAGAAAAAATGGTACATAATAGAAAATTGAAGATCAGAGCCATAACTGAGTTCTTAGTCATGTCTGCTAGTTTTTATACGCCTCACATGCGGGATTCATATCCATAAGTCAGTTCACATCGACCTTTTTATGATTCTGATGGAATTTAGTGATTCTTTTTTCTTAGATAACATGGAGATAGGTCACAATGGGGGGCAATATATGGAAGATTCTTCAGAGAAACGTAGAACACAATCTTCTGGTTATTGTTTTGGACGTGTATATCTATTAATCTATATTGTGTATTTCTATATTGGTATGGAATTTAAAATATAGTTGAGTATGTGTTTTCATTTTGTTTTTAGAAGTCTAACTCAACATACCATCTTCTCAAGATAGTGTCCATGAGAGGGTCATTGGGCACATGGACGGCCATATCCCGATATATCGGCGATATATCGGTATCGACAGGTCACCGATATATCGCCGATATGGTCGATATCGGGTATCGACATGCCAAAAATGCACAATCTCGGTACGATGTCGGCGATATGGGTCGATATATCGTCGATATATCAGCAATATATCGGTATCGACATGGTACCGATAACGATATCGATATGTCCTTCCATGGGCATGATGATGATATTGATGAAAAAATGGAAGAAGGGGTGAAGAAATAGAAAAATTGATTCCTGAAATAATTAACAAGGTTGATAGAAAGAAAATATCAATGGTTTATGAATAATTTACCAAAGAGAATGAGAAAGTTGGCGGAGTTTTTGTTAAAATGTGGAGATGCATTGATTGAATTCCCATCATAGGTACAAAAAGAAAAGATCGATGGTCTATCAAGATGTCAATAATTATTTTTCTTTATATAGTAAATTCTTTATAGGTACAAAAAAAGCAAATGAGGATTGCAAGAGACATACCCGAACGACAAAAGTTAGGTACTTTAATGCAATTTATATTATCTATTGAATTTTACCATTTATGTTTAAAGTTTTTATTTATCTTAATTATTTTTTCACAAATTAGTATCACAAAGTCTATTCAATTCTTTGAAACTTAGAATATTATTAATATAATTTTTTATTATTAGTTACATTATTAACTAAAATTCTAATTCGATATAAAATGAATCGTATTTGAATATTCGAAACTCCAAATGAATTGAATTTGAATCTAGATTAGAAATTCGTTTAATATTCGATTCGAATTCGGATTCGAAAATTTTATAATGAATTGAATCTGAATCTAGGTGGATTCGAATGTATTCGATTCGATTAGCACCCCTACGCGCCTCTGCCTAGCAGCCTCGTGCGCGTCACCCTCGCATGTGTCTTCCAAGCCCGCAGCCTTGCACGCATCTCTCCTCCTTGTGCGCGTCACCCCATCGCGTCGTCTGTGCGCACATTCCTGTTGTGCGGCAGTCTCTAGGGTGCGTGTCTGAGCGTGCAACTGCTGTGAGTACGCTTCTCACGCCCCTTGCGTATCGGCTCCGTCGTTTGGCTGATGGGTTTGCGTGCTTGAGTCTACACTTGCGCACACACCCACATATGTCTGTGTAGACATATATTCTTGGTGTCTAGAACCCATAGTATTCTCCTTCTGGCAATATGTCTGAAAACAAGGTTGATGTATCCGCCACTGGCGCATTCATAGGTCTAGTGCCTATTGTAAAAATGGACGAGACGAATTATGAGCTCTGGGCTATGCAGTTCATGAACCTGATGAAGTCAAATGGTAAGAAACATATTCTTACCTTGGAGGAGCCGGTGGAGAAGACTGGGGTGAATGCCTCGTGGGAGGCGGATGATGTGTATGCCAATGTCTGGCTATCTAGGACGTTGACGATAGTGATCGCCAATGACGTGTTGCATCAGCCCACGATGAAGGACATGTGGGATATTCTAGCGGCAACATATTCGCAGGCATGGAATGGAACCAAGATACTTCACTTGCAACATGATATTTTTACAGTAAAACAAAATGGACGTCCTCTTCACTCACTGTACATATCCCTGCGAGGAATGTTTGAGAAGCTCCCTAGCTTCATGCCTTTGACGACCACTCCTGAGCAGCAGAAGACATACAGGAATGCTACCATGGTGGGTGTATTCCTGGCTGCACTTGATCCGAAGTACGATGCTGCCCGCTCTCAGATTCTTGCTGACGCCACTATTCCTCCTATGGAGGAAGCTTTCTGTCGACTTAGTCGAATCACTGTCCCAAGCTCTACTACTAGACAGACACCTTCGGCGATGGCTGCCTCTAGAGGTAGAGGTGGCTCCTCTAGGTTTCGTGGCCGTGGTCCCCGTGGTCGTGGGGGTCGGATCCGTTAGCCATGCAATTATTGTCACTGCCCTGGCCACTCCGAGGATACATGCTATTCGAAGCATGGTTTTTCAGCATACGCTTGGGCAGCAGAACAAGTCGAGTCCCCTGCACCTTCTTCGTTGGCCCCGCGATTCGATGATCTAGTTGCCAGACTGAGGAATATCATGCCTCCTGACACAGCTCCAGGAGGCCATTCAGATTGTTGTCTCTGTCTCTACCAGTACATCCGCTCCAGCCAGTACCTCAGGTGGTTCTTATGCTCTCACCTCTTGTGACGGATCTATGATTACAGACTGGGGTATGGACTCCGGAGCGACACATCACCTATGTGGGAACAAAGAGCAGCTTACTACATATAGACGGGTTCCTCCAGGACGGACATTGGTGATAGCCAATGGGATACATTCCTCGATTACAGGACAGGGGGAGATTAGTTTGACGCCTTCCATGCGACTGCAGAATGTGTTATATGCTCCTGATTTCTCTATGAATTTACTGTGTATTAGCCAGATTACCAAGGATTTGAACCGTCGAGCTATTTTTGACTCATCGTCTCTTGTTTTTCAGGACATACCCTCGGGAAAAGTGATTGGCTGTGGCCGTGAGCAGAATGGTCTCTATCGTGTGGTCCGTACTCCCTATGTCGGCGCATCTCTCCACTCTACAGGATCAGACTCTGCATATACCTGGCATCTCCGTTTTAGTCATCTACCCCTTGAGAAGATGTGTCGTGTTTTGCCCCGGATTTCCCCGAGGTCGTCCTTCCAATGTGAAGCGCGTCAGTTGGGAAAGCATCATATGTCCACTTTCCCGAGTAGTCAGAGTCGGAGCAGCAACTCCCCTTTTGAGTTAGTCCATATTGATATTTGGGGTCCCAGTCTTGTTCTTGATCACCAGAGATAAGGGTTCTATCTTGTTGCTGTTGATGATTTTTCTCGCTTGTCTTGGGTGTTTCTATTGAAGAATAAATCTGAAGCAGGAGATGTGATTCAAATGTTTATCAATGAAGTTCAAAATATTTTCTCTTCCTCTGTGAAAATTGTGCGTTCTGACAATGCTTTGGAGTTTTGTACTATAGCACTTTTCTTGTTCTTTTCATCTCGTGGTATAGTTCATCAAACTTCTTGTGCTTATACTTCACAACAAAATGAGGTTGCAGAGCGGAAACATCGTCATCTACTGAATATCACTAGGACCCTATTTATTCAGAGTCATGCTCCACATTCATTTTGGGGTGATGCGGTTCTCATGGCTTGTTATCTAGTAAATCGCATGCCCTCGTCTGTCTTGGGTGAGAAGACTCCTTTATCTATAGCCTTTCCTGAGAAGGAGTTGTTCTCTCTTACAACCCGTGTTTTTGGCTGTGTTGCGTTTGTCCACCAGTTGGCGCCAGGTCTTGATAAGCTCTCTCCCAGGGCTGTCAAATGCGTGTTTGTGGGGTACTCCAGGACATAAAAGGGATATCGTTGCTTTGATCCGTTACGTCGGAAATACGTTGTTAGCGCCGATGTCACATTCTTTGAATCTGTGATGTTTTTCTCTTCTACATGTGACAGAATGACTACTTTCGATTCTGATACTGAGGTCTACATGCCACCTCCTCCTATTAGTCCGTTACCTCCTGTACCGGTCATACCATCACCACCACCTCCACCACCTATTGTGACTGTGGTTCCACCTTTACCAAAATTTTATACCCGTCGGCCCCCCTCTGGTCACGGTCATTGCCCGTCATCCAGCATGCCCCAGGTTTGTTCTGATAACATGATTTCAAACGATGAGCTGAAGATATTTCTATACATGGATCAGTGCCGGATGACATTCCTGAGAATTTGGACGTACTTGTGCTATTAGGAAGTAGAGGCGTACTTGTGCATCCTATCCACTTGCTTCTCAGGTTTCATTTCATCGTCTTACAGGTGATTTCCAGAGATTTGCAGTTGCTCTATCTGCCATAGAGGTTCCACGGACTTACCAGGATGCATTGAAAGATAGCAAATGGCGTCTTGCTATGGAAGAAGAAATGTCTGCCTTGCAGTCCCGTGGCACCTGGACTTTTGTTTCTCCTCCTCCCGGAGCGTCTTTGGTCAACTGTAAGTGGGTATTTACTGTTAAACACCATGCTGATGGGAGCCTTGATCGTTACAAAGCTAGGCTGGTGGCACGTGGTTTTAATCAGACCTATGGAGTTGATTACTTGGACACGTTCTCTCCAGTTGCTCGACATTCCAATTTGCGTGTTCTTCTCTTAGTTGCTGTGGCACGTGACTGGACCTTATTCCAGCTTGACGTCAAAAATGCATTTCTGTATGGAGATCTACAAGAGGAGGTCTATATGCAGTAGCCTTCGGGGTTTGCTGCTGAGGGGGAGTGTCAACAGGTTTGTAGACTCCATAAGGCAATATATGGACTTAAACAGAGTCCTAGAGCATGCTTCCAGAAGCTTTCAGATCTGATTGAACGACAGGGATTCAAGAGGTCAAATGCAGGTTATTCTCTATTTGTGCAGAAGACACCTAGAGGTACAGTTGCTATCATGGTTTATGTCGATGATATAGTTATTACAGGAGATGAGGCGTAGGGAATCAAGATGGCAAAAGAATTTCTGGGCAGTCAATTTGTGACTAAGGACCTAGGCATACTAAGGTATTTCTTGGGGTTGGAATTTGCTAGAAATGCACAGGGTCTTGTGATGACCCAAAGAAAGTACGTCACAGACGTGCTTGCAGAGACATGCATGATTGGATGTCGACCGTCTACTGCTCCTATGGATCCTAGCATGAAGCTATATGATGATGATACAGATGAAGTCGATAAGAGAAGATACAGAGAGATGGTGAGAAAACTTCTTTATGTTACAATCACCAGATCGGGTATTGCATTTGCAGTGAGTCGAGCAAGTCAATTCATGGAGCAACCTCGACTAGTACATTTGGATGCCATATATATGATATTAAGATATCTAAAATCATCTCCAGGCTCAGGGTTACTATTCAAGAAAGGAGAAACTCTCTCTGTATCCGCATGTGCTGACGTAGACTGTGCAGGTTGTCCTAAGGATAGAAAATCGACTTCGAGATTTGGAATATTTGTTGGCAGTTCTCTCGTTTCTTGGAAAAGTAAGAAACAAACAGTCGTAGCAAGATCATGTGCCGAATCCAAATACAGGGCTATGGCTCAAGCGAGTACAGAAATGATATGGGTTTGGGCATTATTAGTTGATTTGCATATAGAAGTTCCTCTACCCATGGAGTTACATTGTGATAACCAGGATGCTCTGTTCATTGCTAACAACCTTGCGTTCCATCAGAGAACAAAACATATCGAGCTAGATTGTCACTTCACCAGAGATATGATTCAGAAGGGCCTGATTTCTATTTCTCATGTTAGATCTGGAGAGCAAACATCAAATATCTTCACCAAACCATTGCTCAGAGGATCATTCCAGAAGTGTTCGTCCAAGCTGAGCATGATCGATATCTATGCTCCATCTTGAGGGGGAGTGTCGAGATATTTATGTATTTTTATATTCTATATGTGTCTCTTTCTTATTTTTATTTCTGTGTTTCCATCTTATGTAATTTACCCATAGGCCTCTCCGCTATATAAGAGAGCCTAGGGTTCTCAGAAATAAACAAGGCTCTTATTTTTCTCCAACAGTAGAGGCAGAGATGGCAACTGTACCTGATGTAGTGGCCAAACTAGCAATAGAAGCAGATGCAATAGTATCACTAGCATAGCTTTGTAGCAGTTGTTGAAGACGAGCATACTCATATGCGGTAAAAGAAGTCTCATTGTCACTGGAAGGTTGATCCTGAAAGGTATCTGCGGTATCATAAGAGATACCATATGAGGATGTCTCATAGGCACTATTGGCATTAGGAGGCATGCCAAACTTTGCCCAGCAACATACTGACAGATGATTTAAGGGGCCACAATGTGCGCATAGTTGAAAACGAGTAGTAAAATCACGTCTAAGTCCTCGTCCTGAGTCATGTCCATGTCCATACTCACGACCACGTCCCCGACCAAAGTCACATCCATGTCCCCCTTGGTAGTTTGATCATCGTCTAACAAAATGGGTTGTAGACTCAGCAGGCAGAAGAGGTGAAGGAGACTCAAGTTCCCGTAATCGAGCAAAGATGGTCTTAAGATTGCGTAGAATCACAACAGCTAGGAATTGATCCTTCACCAGCTTGTATCTTGGATGTAAACCTGATAAGAAACGATACACTTGTTACTGTGCATGTTCTCCTATTAGTTTGTCATAGCATGCAGGTTGGAAGATAAGAAGCTCCTCAAATAGGCCTGTGAGGAGTCGATAGTACTTGATCAAAGTTGTATCTCCTTGATTTGTAGACCAAATCTGTGTATAGATATCTGAAAGCGTGGACTTGGTTGTCTTCTGAGAGTACGTATTCTCAAGACTTTCCCACATTGCCTTTGTTGTCTCCTTGTAGAGAAGATTTGAAGATATATTTGGTTAACGTTGTTGACCATCAATGTGATTACTTGGAAGTTATCCACGTGCTACGTATCATAGTCCTTGTTCGTCGCCTTGGGTTGATCTTTAGTGAGAATATAGTACTTCCGCTGACCACCAATAAATACATTGAAAGATCGGGACCATAAGTCATAATTTTCGGAGCCCTTTAGTTTGAAAGATGTGCCCTGTACCAGTACAGAGGAAATCAGATACAGAGGCTTTTGCTTAGTAGAAGTCATGGTAGCCACACGTCTAAAAAATTGACCTAGAAAGTTCTGATGGCCTTGATCGGGGAGGGGGCAGAGGGGTGTCAGGGAGGGCGGGTGGAGAGGCTGGCGGGAGGGAGGGAAGGTTAGCGACTCGAGATCGGGAGGGCGGAGGGCTGGCGAGGGGCGACGAGAGCAGGAGGGAGGTCTGGCGAGGGGCTTGGGGTTAGTGAGGAGGCGACGTGAGGGGTTTGGGGTAGGTGGGGCGGCGAGAGCGGAAGGGAGGGCTGACGAGGGATTCAGGTGACGAGAGGTGTTTCAACGACATTGGAGGGAGGGCTGGCGGTGGTATCTGGCGGTGGGAGGGGTATTAGGCAACTGGAGGATATCGGGCTGTGATGGGGTTTCAGGAGGCAGGGGTTTTCAGGGGATAGGACTTCGGGCGATAGGGAGGGCTGAAGTGCCTAGAATTACCGTGCAGTGCCGCTGGGCAGCCTGGACGCCGGCGACATCGGGCAGCGTCGCTGGTTTGGATGTGGGAGAGAAATTCGGTCTGATCCATGGCTCTGATACCATGTGAAAGAAAAAAAAAGGTATGCAATTGCTTGATTTATTCCATTGGTCTATGGATCCTTTTATAGGACAAAAGCATAGAAATCCTAGAGAGTCCAGAAGATGAGAAAATACATAAGTGTCCTTAGTTGGGGTTACAATGAATAATTAAGAGTCGTAGGATATATTACTTATACTTTGGTTTAAAAATTTATCTATTCACAAAAATAAATAAAAAATGTAAATTAATGCAATATTGTAAAATAGATTACATAGATCCAAGAGTTCCGCGGAGGATCTAGATCAACCCCCTGCCCTGCTGTCATCTGGAGCGGTAACATACATCCAACCAATCTCTCCACTGTCCAACTGATCACCAAAACCATTCGATTTCGAACCGGTACAAAGAAATTACACAACAAGCATTCGTGAGACATATGAGGACAATCAATTATTTGCTAATTATTTTTAGTTTTAATTTTTGGATTTAACTAATCATTAATTTTAGTTAACATAAACCAGCATAGAATGTTTTTTTCTATGTCTATAACATGAGATCCTACTTTATTCTTTCTTAACTTAACTTAATTTCACAAGATAACTCGAAAACTCCAAATTAGTTCACCAAACATCTCACGAAATTATAGATCTAATTTTTAATTCACGGAATCAAGCGCCAAAGTCCATCCAACCCCTATGAGCGGGCGCGGCGGCGAGATGGAGTGGATAGGGGCGTCGGCGGCACACTCAAGGGTGGGTGGCGGGTGGGGTTAGTGTTTTGGAAATCTGAGTCTCGGTTTAGTACCTTTCCTCTAATACCATGTGAAATAAATGATTGGATTAATATTCTGAGGTCTTATGGCTCTCTTATACATAGACCGGAGAAATTCTACAGGACATATTACATAAGAAAGAGATAAAAAAACACAGAAATATTAATAACTCTCAACAGAACTTAACATGCGACAGGCCCCAATCGGTTGGTATTCATCTGTTCTTGCATGTAGGCTTGCAATGCTATGCTGTGTTATGCATATGGCGGGTCTTACGTGTCGACCGCTTCAAGGTTTACATCTTGCCTTAGGTCCAAAAGCCTGTTTTTACTGAACTTAACATGAGAAAGGCCCCAGTTGGTAATTGTATTCATCTGTTCATGCATGTAGGCTTGCAATGCTATGCTATGTTATACTATCCATAGACTGTATACTATGATAGCGAAAGCTACGTAATGTGAAGCATGCCCTATATGTATGCAGATAGAAACATCCATATTGGAGCATTGCCTGAAAAAAACATCTGTATTGGAGTAATATCCAAGTAGGTCTGAGAATCAGTATTTGTATGGCTAGATACAGTCGTTGAGAGGCATTTGGCATTTGTCATGTAAGCATTCATTCTTTTTGTGTCATTGCTAACTCTTGTTTTAGCATTGATTGCCGTGCTTAACATTTTCAAACTTCAAAGTCAGGGTACGTTTGGTCCGACTACAATAGTACTTTTCTTTCCGGTTCTGTTTTGGCATTTGATTCATGAAGTAAATAACTGCTATATATGCTTGCAATTCATTTGCTGTTGGAAGTAGCTTGATGGCGTGTAATTTATTTGTAAAGTGAAGAGAAAAGGGAGTGCATTTCTCAGTGTACTGAGTGTTGCTTTAAATTAGTTCCACATTTATGGACATTTACTTGTGATGTATACATAATCCCAATTTAATGCTCAGATTTTGTCGATTCCTCCAGGAAGGCTTCACGTGGGCTTTTGTTCTAGTGTATCATGTATATATAATCTTGTCTTCTCATCATTTAGGACAAGTGATTACTGGAAGTTGGGATAAAACAATAAAGTGTTGGGATCCAAGAGGTGCAAGTGGTCAAGAAAGGACACTTGTTGGGACTTATTTGCAGCCTGAACGTGTTTATTCTCTTTCACTTGTTGGAACCCGACTCGTGGTTGCTACAGCAGGAAGGCACGTGAATGTGTATGATTTGCGTAACATGTCTCAACCAGAGCAAAGAAGGGAGTCTTCACTGAAATATCAAACCAGATGCGTACGTTGCTATCCTAATGGAATAGGTATATGAAATTTTGTGTTTTTGTCTAGTTACTGCCTTCAAACTTAATTAACTGTTAATCTCTAACATGTAGTTTTGGTAGAGAAATATACTTTCTTTAACATGTTAGAAAATCTTGGTTTATATGTCATACCTTTTGAAGGATAATATCACACTGTTATGGCTGAATTGATCTGGGCTCTTACCATAGTAGACAGGCATAGATTTGGGTTGATCTGCCATGGCACTACATGTGTTTTGATTAGAGGCCTTCCATGACTGAGGAAAGTTATTGGACCGATTTTAGACATACATTTGCTAAATGGCTTTTAGGCCCAATGGAACATTTTTGGCATGAAGATCAACGTCTTAGTGCTATCTGTGGAAATTTATAATAATGTGCTCAACATCAAAGAACAATAAAGACTAAACATGATTCATATAATTTGTGATGGTCTCGTAGGCCTGCCCCACTCCACAGTGTAAAAGATTCTCTAATTCATATCTTCATAATGAACTTCTTAATAGATACAAGAAGTTCATGGCCTTTTAAATAACATACCAACACACTTAGGTCCCGTTTGCTAAGAAATGTGGGGTGAAACATGAAAATATTAGTGCAACTAGATCAAGGAGATCCCTAATTATCTGTCTAAATATATACTCCAGAGTTGGAAAAGTTGGAGATTCTTACAAAAATATAAAAATAATCAACATCTTCACTTGATACATCATTTGAGAGTCCGAGGAGCGTGAAGGATATTCCCTCACACTAGTAATAGTTGGGAGTAGACACTTGCGAGAGAGGTAGCATTAGGAGGAGACTCTTTCTTGGAATGGGTGCTTGGTGAAGACAACCAACTGCAGGTAGATGAGTTGAAGTAATGATTTTCCTGCAATAAGTGGATCGCGGACGTCTGAAATGATCCCAATCTGCACATTGGAAATCCATCCCAATTAGTAGTAGGAGTTGATGTCATGCATATAAGGTAGAATGACTGATGGTTCAAGGCTGAGGCGATGCAAGCTAGGGCTCCTCCGCGTTGGGGCGACTCGGGCGCGCGCCTCCGCTCTTCCGCTAGGGTTCCTCCGCGCCTACGCGCATCCAAGGGCTCCTCCACGTTAGGGTTCCTCCGGGCGAGCGCCTCTGATCGTCTTCGTGTAGGGGCGACGGAGGATCCATGTCGCTCGGGCGGTGCGATCTGGCGGGGCGGCTTCGGGCCCGCGCTTTCAGCTGGGGGCAGCCCTCATCAGTCGGGGCGTCAGGATGCGAGCCTCTCCTCCATCCGAGCGAGCGTGGGGGGTCAACAGTCTGGGCGCGAGAGGATTTGCCACAGGGCGGTGCTGCTTGGCTATCAGCGTGAGGGCGAGCGGGATGCCCGAGGGGCGGCACCATTCTGCTTCGGAGGTCGGAGGCGTGCCAGGCTGGGTGGGGGCAGGGATCGAGAGCTGCGTCAGGGTGCAGTAGGTCTGACGGGGGGGGGGGGGGGGGCTTCAACGAGGTGGTATCTTTGGGCCTTCCGGGTATGGCTCATGGCACGACTGCCTGTGAGGCCTCAGATGTGGCTGGAGGTTGGTGCTTGGTGGATCGTCGGAGGAGGAGTCGGGTGTCTGCTGGTTGTTGGAGTGGGCGTGGGCCGCCGCCGGTCTCCCTGTTCGGTCGCGACTGTTATCGCTGCGATGGTCTCGATCATAGGGCACGGGCGTGTCGAGTGCCCCTGCGGTGCCTTTCGTGTCGGTGTTTTGGGCATTCGAGGAGGTGCTGCCCAGCAGCTGCTCTGCACTCTGGCTTGCTGGTTGGAGAGGGTGGGGGGAGGGGGTGCTTTTCATGGCGTCCTCTGACGTGGGGCTCGTGTCCAAGGCTTCCTTTAAGGGAGATGTGGCTCGGCTTTCTCCGTGGAGGGCGTTGGTGAGGGCTCTCCGTGACTCCGAGATGCAGAGTTTGTTGTATGGTTCGGAGGCCGGGTCGTTGCAATTAAAGTGGCGGAGGCCGAGGGAGCGGGATGTCACTGTGGTGCCAGGAAGGGTGGAGAAGGTCGTCATCAGGGGGCTCCCGCTGGGGGCGAGGTCGTACGAGGGCGTGTCTGAGTTGCTGCAGGGCATTCTTGAGGTCGTCTCGCTTGAGAGTTCGGGTTGTCGACCCGGACAGGCATTGGAGGTCATGCTTCGGGTCGGGCCGATTGGGGCAGAGAAAATGGGTTGGTGGGAGGTGCGGCTTGCAGGTAGGTCGCTGCTTCTCGAGTTGGTGGTCGCGGATGTTTGGGAGGCGTGTCAGGCGGTCGCTTGTTGCGGGCGGGAGATCCAGATGGCCGAGGAGTTGTCGGGGATTGGAGGGTCGGAGCTGCGGCCTTTGGTTCAGCCCACGGAGGTGGGGGATCGACAACCGGAGGTGGTCCAACCTTTTGAAGGTGGTCGGATTCCGACCGTGGCGCATCCCCAGATGGAGGTGATCCGGTTCGGCGCAATTTCGGCTGCGGGGCTTTCGAGATAGGTGGCGACTTCTCTTCCTTGGCGTCATGCGGTTGACTCTCGTGATGCGGAGGGGAGTGGTGGAGCCCGGCCTGATGGTGCTCTGGTGGGTCCGCGCTCTGTTGGGTTGGAACACGTTCGGTCTCCATCCGGTGCAGCCGCAAAGTTGGAGGGTGCCGGTTTGGCCCGAGGTGAGGAGGGCCTTGCTCAACCCGGTTGCTCTGTGAGGGGGCGGTGCTGCGGCCGGGGTGGGGGAGTTGCTGCCTGAGCAGGGGGGTCGGGTGGTTCAGATGTGGGGGAGGCAGGCGCGTTGGTCTCTGAGGTTTGGCAGAGAGGCTCGGCCGACTGTGGGGCCGATTCGATGAGTTTGGTGGTGGCGGAGGGTCTTTGCCTCCGTTGTTGGGAGTCGTTGTGGTTGAGGGGATGGGAGTTGGGCAGCCGATTCAGGAGGAGGTGGGGCATCAACAACGACGGTTTGGGTTGGCTTATGAGAGGGGGGAGGGGGCGGAGGTGGGCGGCGAGGGCTTCGTTGAGGGCCTCTTTGGCATCGTGTGTGGGTGTTGTAGAGGTTTACGTTATGTTATGATGTACCGTTACGTATTTCTTATTTACCTCATGTACGTCTATGTAATTTACCCAAGGGTTTTCTCTCTATATAAGAGACCCTAAGGCTCTATGGAATAACACAACTGAGTATTTTTCGACTCTGACATGGTATCAGAGCCAAAACCCTAATGTAGGATTTTTTTCTTTCCACCCCCCCCCCCCCCGTTCGGCCGCCGCCCACCTCCTCTCTTCCAGCTGCCGCCGCCGCCAGCCGGGAACCCTCCCGACTCCTCCACTCTCCCACCGCCGCCGAGGCCTCCCTCTCCCGTCGGGGCTGAAGTAGCCCTCCCTCGGGCTCCTCTTCCTCATCGGTCGGCACTTCTTCATCTATGGTTCAAGTGCATAAAGTCTACGTATGCACTTGAATCCACTCCAGTCTTTGTAGACAAACGTTCCTTTGTCTATCATCCCAAGTTCTTCTTCTCCGGCAACATGTCAGACCAAAAGGTTGATATGCCCTCCATAGGTGCCTTTAAAGGTTCGGCACCAATAGTTAAAATGGACGGGACGAACTATGAAATCTGGGCTATGCAGTTCCTGAGTCTTATGAAGTCATGTGGTAAGAAGCACATTCTTGCCGAAGATGATCCGACAGAGAAGACGGGGATATATGCCTCATGGGAGGCTGATGATGCGTATGCCAAGGTCTGGCTTTCAGGGACGCTCACGATGGAGATTGCCAATGACGTCCTCCATCAACCCACCGCCAAGGGCAATGTGGGATATTCTGGCTACTACATGTTCTCAAGTGCGGAAAACGACTAAGATGCTGCAGTTGCAGCATGATATTTTTACCATGAAGCAAAATGGGCGGCCTCTTCACTCTTTGTACACGTCCCTACGAGGGATGTTCGAGAAATTATATAGCACCATCCGCTCACAGCCACCCCAGAGCAGCAGAAGACGTTTTGCAATGCCACTATGGTCGACATAGTACTTGCTGCCCTTGATCCGAAGTACGAGGCGACCCGCTCTCAGATCCTCGCCGATGCCACTATTCCTTCGATGGCGGTTTCCACAGGACGAGGTAGTTCATCTTCATTTCGTGGCCGTGGAGCAAGGCCTTATATGTCGGTTTCGGTCACCATTTCGGTACTGACCAAAATAGAATTTCGATGGAATTTCG
This sequence comes from Ottelia alismoides, assembly GCA_037367405.1. Classification (NCBI taxonomy): domain Eukaryota; kingdom Viridiplantae; phylum Streptophyta; class Magnoliopsida; order Alismatales; family Hydrocharitaceae; genus Ottelia; species Ottelia alismoides. Next base: position 772,664 of record JAZKJV010005150.1, on the reverse strand, counting down.
GTGGAATTTCGACCGAAAATTTCGGTCATTTCGGTCATTTTTTGTACTAGGACCCCTATATTTCGGTCATTTCGGTTGAATTTCGATTTCGACTGGATATCGATATTCGACAGAAATTCGACTGAATTTCGCTGAAATTTGAGGCCATGCCGTGGAGGTAGCACACGTGGCCGAGGAGATCGTATGCGTTCAACGTGCTCATTTTGTCGTCACACTGGTCATTCCGAGGATACATGCTATTCCAAGCATGGATTTCCTCCTTCGGCACGTGTAGCTGATCATGTTTAGGCGCCGTCAGCATCTACTCCAGATCACAGGTTCGAGGAGCTTGTGGCACGATTTCGTGACATTATGCCACAGTCATCGCAGAGGCTGTTGATACATCTGATGTTGCGGCTTCTGCGTCAGCTAGTACCTCTGCTACTGCCAGTACCTCAGGTAGTACTTCTGCCTTTCGTCATAACCACGATCTATCAGGTTGGATTGTCGACTCTGGAGCCACCCATCATCTCTGTCGTGACAGAGATATACTGCAGTCCTACAGGGATATTCAGTCTGGTCGTTCCGTGCTCATAGCTGATGGCACTCATTCCCCTCATGCACTTACAGAATGTTTTACATGCACATGAGTTCTCCATGAATTTATTATCAATTAGTCAGATTACAAAAGATTTGCACTGTCGTGCTATATTTGACCCATCTTCTGTCATTTTTCAGGACATACTAACGGGCAGGGTGATTGGTTGTGGTTCTGAGCATAATGGCCTCTATCATCTAGTACGGAATTCCTATGCTGGCGTCTGACTTCACTCTCAGGGATCCGTTTCTCCGTATACATGGCATCTTTGCTTTTGTTGTGAAGCTTGTCAGTTACCTTCTGCCACAGATCTCTCCGAATTCTTCATTTCGTTGTGAAGCTTGTCAGTTAGGGAAGCATCATCGTTCTAGCTTCCCTGGTCGTCAGAGTCGGAGCAGTCGCTCCCCGTTTGAGTTATTTCATATAGATATTTGGGGTCCTAGTCATGTCCCTGGATCATCAGGGACACATGTTTTATCTCGTTGTGGTTGATGATTTCTCTCGTGTCTCTTTGACTTTTCTTCTTAAGAATAAATCTGTAGCAGGAAGTGTTATCAAAAATCTTATCAATGAAGTGCAGAATGTTTTTTCGTCTACCGTTAAATATGTGCGCACGGATAATGCATTGGAATTCTGCACTCGTCTCTTGCTCATTTTCTTTCCTCTAAGGGCATTATTCACCAAACTACCTGTGCTTACACATCTCAACAAAATGGTGTCGCGGAAAGGAAACATCGACACTTTCTTGATATTGCTCGCACATTACTTATTCAAAGTTGTGCACCATTAGCTTTTTGGGGAGAAGATATACTTACAGCATGCTATCTGGTTAATCATATGCCTTCTTCCGTTCTTGGGGAAAAAGCTCCAATCTCTGTTCTCTTTCCTGATAAGGACTTGTTTTCACTTTCCCCTCGTGTCTTTGGAACAGTCGCCTTTGTTCACTGCTTGTCTCCAGGACTTGACAAGCTCTCTCCTAGAGCTGTTAAGTGCGTATTTGTGGGTTACTCTCGGACACAAAAAGGATATCGCTGCTATGACCCTATTAACGACAAGTACAATGTTAGTGCTGACGTTACATTTTTTGAGCCAGTTATGTACTTCTCCCCTGCAGGTGACAAGTTGGTTTCCTCCACATCTCCTGATGACAATGTCTATGTTCCTCTACCTCCAAGTCTGGGTCAATCTGAGTCCACTATACCACCACCACCACCGCCTCCATATCATCCCATTCCACCATTCCCTAAGTTCTACACAAGGCGGTCAGGGCCTGCTCAAGCTACACGTCAACCATCCAGCACGCCTCAGGTATGCTCCGATGATATCACTAATGATGGGTTAGATAATGTACCGGTGCAGGAATCTTTGCTACAAGGGGAGGATCCGCCAGTCAGTACAGTGGATAATGATCTTGATCGTCCTATTGCTCATAGGAAGCAGAAGAGGCAATGCGCGTCCTATCCTCTTGCATCTCAGGTGTCTTTTCATCGTCTTACTGGTGATTTCCAGAGGTTTGCAGCAACTGTCTCGACGGTTGAGATCCCACGGACTTATCAAGAGGCCATGAAGATTGATAGCTGGCGTTTAGCTATGGAGGAGGAGATGCGTGCCTTACTGTCTCGAGGGACTTGGTCCCTAGTTCCTATTCCTCCTGGTGCTTCTGTGGTTAGTAGCAAGTGGGTGTTCACAGTTAAATATGATGCAGATGGCCGTCTAGATCGGTACAAGGCCAGACTTGTTGAACGGGGCTTCACCCCAAACCTATGGGGTAGACTATTTGGATACAAACCAGTGGCTCGACACTCGACGCTTCGCATTCTCCTATCTGTTGCTGTGGTACGTGATTGGCCCATTTTCCAACTTAATGTCAAGAATGCATTCTTGTATGGTGATCTACAGGAGGAAGTCTACATGCAGCAGCCACCGGGTTTTACTGCTGAGGGGGAGACTCACATGGTGTGTAGACTTCATAAGGCAATCTATGGTCTTCAACAAAGTCCAAGGGCATGGTTCCAGAAGCTTTCCCAGCTGATTGAACGACAGGGGTTCAAAAGATCAAATGCGGACCACTCGTTGGTTATCCAGAAGACTCCCAGAGGTACAATTGTCATTATGGTATATGTTGACGATATTCTGGTTACATGAGATGATGCTTAGGGAACCGAGATGACTAAATCTCTTTTGGGAAGTCAGTTTATTACGAAGGATCAAGGTACAATACGATATTTTCTGGGGATAGAGTTTGCGAGAAATGCACAAGGAATGGTAATGACCCAAAGAAAATATGTCACAGACTTGCTAGTTGAAACATGAATGGTTGGATGCAGACCGTCGAGCACTCCTATGGACCCAAGTATGAGACTATACGACAATGATACTGAAGAGGTGGACGAAAGAAGATACAGAGCGATGGTGGGTAAGCTTCTATACATCATCATAAGTCGACCGGATATTGCTTTTGCAGTAAACCGAGTGAGTCAATTTATGGAGCAGCCTAGGCAAGTCCATATGGAAGCCCTGTATATGATATTGAGATACCTAAAGTCTTCCCCAGGCACATGTTTGTTATTTAGAAAGGACATAGATCTGTCCATTTCCGCTTGTGCAGACACAGACTATGCAGGGTGCCCAAACGATCGTAAGTCTACTTCAGGATTTGCTATCTTTATAGGAAGCTCTTTGGTTTCTTGGAAAAGTAAGAAACAAACTGTTGTGGCGAGATCCAATGCTGAATCCGAATATAGAGCCATGGCGCAAGCAAGCACAGAAATGATGTGGGTTCGAGCATTCTTGGAAGATTTGAATGTAAATGTCTCTTTACCCATGCAGCTTCAATGTGACAACCAGGCAGCATTGTTCATTGCCAATAATCCAGCTTTTCATGAAAGAACAAAGCACATCGAGGTAGATTGTCACTACACTAGAGACATGATCCTGAAGTGCTTGATTTCCACTTCACACGTCAATTCAGAGGACCAGACTGCTGATATATTTACCAAGCCATTGCTCAGAGGACCTTTCCAGAGATGTTCTTCCAAGCTGAGCATGATTGATATCTATGCTCCATCTTGAGGGGGAGTGTAGAGGTTTACGTTATGTTATGATGTACCGTTACTTATTTCTTATTTACCTCATGTACGTCTATGTAATTTACCCAAGGGTTTTCTCTCTATATAAGAGACACTAGGGCTCTATGGAATAACACAACTGAGTATTTTCGACTCTGACAGATGCAGAAGGTGAGTCGCCGGGGGCGACCAACCCATTTGTGGTGCGGAACCGCTTTGCTGCTCTCGGCAGAGATATTGCGAGGCATTTGGGGATTATTCCCCCGAGGAAGATGGACGCTCTGTTGCTTAAATGAAGGTGCTATCTTTGAACATGAGGGGCCTGGGTTGGCCCGAAAAAAGGCTCGGGGTGTAAAATCTGGTGCGAGACGCTGGAACTAATATCTTCTTGCTTCAGGAGACAAAGCTGCGGACTTTAGATGATCAGATGCGACAGGAGATGAGCAGGGGAGGGATTTTTGTGATGGCTGAGAAAGAGGCGGCAGGTGCTTCGGGAGGGTTGATTTTTGGTTGGCGTCCCATGCTTTTGATCTGGTGGGGACGTCCGTATCCTTGTTCACCTTGTCGGTGAGGCTGTTGCGGAGGGCGGATGGGATTTCCCTATGTTTCACTAATGTCTATGGCCCGTGTAGAAGTGAAGATGGTAGCTTGGCTGAGGACTTGGTGAGTGTTGCACCTGAGGTTGGCGACGACATATGGATCATTGGTGGTGACTTGAACGTTACGCTGCTCCTGGATGACAGGCTGAGGGGTGGTGGAGGTTCAGATCTTGGTTCTAAGTTTAGGCAGATGGTTTGTTCGCTGGGGTTGTCTGTTGTGGATGCGGCCGGTTGCAGATACACTTGGCGGAATTCGAGATCGAGGTCAAGGCTTGACATATTCATGATGTCGGTTGAGGCAGGGGAGGCTTTCCCGCTGGCAAGGGCTTGGGCTCTTCCGAGGACGCTTTTAGATAACTCTCCTGTTCTTTGGTTGTCTGGGGAAGAGCGGTTGACACGGTTCTCCTTTCGTTTTGAGAAGAAGTGGCTGTTGGAGGAGGGCTTCCGGGACCTGGTGACCGAGCATTGGCGGAGCTCTGTGGTGTCTGGATTAGCGGTTTCGCGCTTTGCGGCCAAGCTTGACTCCTTAAGGCGGTTGTTATTGACCTATGGAAAAGATGTCGCTAGGAGGCGGTTTACAGTCAGGTCAGAGGCTGAAACTGAGATAAGCAGGTTGGATGGGCTAGATGATGACCGGGGACTGTCTCTGGAGGAGGTGGAGGAGAGGGTTGCGTGGTTGGAGGTGGTGCTTCGGGAGGACAAGAAGGAAGAGGTTCATTGGCGTCAGAGATCCAGGCAGAAGTGGCTAAGGGAGGGTGACACCAACACGCGCTTCTTTCATTCTGTGGCATCTGGTAGGAGGAGGCGGAGTTTCTTGCATGAGGTGGAGGTGGGGGGCAAAGGGTGTCGGGCGAGAGGAACATTGGGATCACCCTTCAGGAGCACTTTGTGAGGGCGTCGAGGCGAGGGAGGGAGGAGACGGTTCAGGGGGTGGAGTCGTTGAGCGGACCCCAGGTGGATTTGTTACTGGCCGATTTCTCGGAGGCGGAGGTGCGCAGGGCCATTTGGGCCCTCAATGCGGATGGGGAACCTGGCACGGATGGCTTCTCTGTGTCCTTTTACCAGGAGTTTTGGGATCTGTTGAAGGGAGACATTTTGGAGGTTCTATCTGAATTCAGGGGCGGCAACAGGGGTTTTGAGAAGATCAACAGGCCTTAGTTTTTTTGCTGCCAAAGAAGGAGACCCCGATTGGGGTAGGTGACTACAGGCAGATTTCTATTTCCAATGGCATTTATCTCATTGTTGCCAAGGTGCTGGCGAGCCGGCTTAGGTCTGTCTTGGGCTCAGTGGTCTTACCGGCTCAATCTGCGTTCATCCCAGGTCGATGTATGGCGGATGGCTTTGTGACCGCCTCGGAGATCTGTCGTGAGTGGAAGAGATCTACAAAAAAGGGGGTTGTTTGGAAGATTGATTACACCAATGCCTACGACTGTGTCAGCTGGAGATTCTTGTGGTCTGCATTGCAGAAGAGGGGATTTCCGGAGGAATGGATTGCCTGGGTTAAGAGATGTGTGACCACAAGCTCCTGCTCTGTGTTGGTCAATGGGAGACCAGAGGGTGGTTGGTTCCAGCCACAGGGAGGGGTACGACAAGGTTGCCCTCTTGCCCCACCGCTCTTTGTGTTGGTTGCGGATTGCCTTGCAGTCTTGTTTCAGCGGGCGGTTGAGGATAGCTGGTGTGAGGGCTTCAAGATGGGGGACATCTCCGTCCCAGTTTTGCAATATGCGGATGACACGCTGATCTTCTTGAGGGGGACCGAGGAGCAGAATCGCAATGCGGCTATTTTGGTGGATGTGTTTGGCTGCCTCTCTGGCTTGCAGATTAACAGGCAGAAGTCGGTCCTAGTTCCCATGGGGATGGCTGGCGAGGAAAGCAACAGGTTAGCGGCATGGGCTGGCTGGCCTTTGGGGAGATTGCCGATAACATATATGGGGTTACTACTGATTGAGGGTAGGCTGCGGAAGTCCGATTGGGACTGTGTTCTGCGGAGAATGGAAGCTCACTTTGTTGAAGCATGTTCTCTCCGCCATTCCGATCTTCTTCTTCTTGACGAGGAGAATGCCGGCTGGTGTTAGAAGGAAGGTGGAATCTTTGATAAAATCTTTTTTCTGGTCAGATGGAAGGCATGCAATGAGGGTCTTGCACCCGGTGGCCTGGAAGGATATCGCGGTGCCTGTTTTGACTTTCGGAAGGGGGCCTTGGTATAAGAGATGTGGATGCAATGAACAAGGCCTTGTTGGCCAAGTGGGTGGTATGAATTTGGGGTCCATCCGACTCGCTGGTGCTGCGTTTGCTGAGGGAGATTTATGGTGTTGCGGGGGAGTTGGTGGCTAGGAGGAAACGTTACCATTCCTCTTTGTGGAGTGGGATTCGTGTCGTGATTCCGGGGCTCAGGTCTTTTCTTCGGCCGAAGTTGGGGAATGGGCTCCGTTTTCGTTTCTGGCAGGATGACTGGACGGGGGAGGGGGCGTTGGCCTACCGCTTTCCTAGGTTGATGGCATTAGTCATTGACAGGGGGTGCGGGTGGTGGAGGTGGCTGACTCAGGGTCGTGAGCGCCTAGGTTTGCTGCTATTCTCTTGGATCAGAGGACGGAGGATTTTTTACGGTTGATATCGGAGATTCCCCCTGTCGACGAGATCTCCAGTGACCCCGATCATTTTATGTGGGAATACGGTAAGTTCTCGGTGAAGAAAGCTTACAGGAAGCTGACTGCTGGGATGGTGGAGCGTGACGAAGTCCTTTGTGTTGACTTGAAGGTGATTTGGGCGGCTAAGATCCCTAAGAAGGGACCGGATCTGTGACAAAGTGTGAAGAGGAAGGTTGCTGGGTGCGACGGATACGAGGTGTGACAGATGGAGGATGGCGTGGAGGATGCGAACCACATCTTTTTTGGTTGCAGGACTTCGGCCAGCGTGTGGGAGTCGTTGGGGCTCTCGTGGGTTCGAGCATCCGATGCGGAGCAGTTTTGGACATCTATTCGGGAGGTTGGTATTGGGTCATCCGGCGATGTCTCCAAGCCATTTGCCGCGTTCTGGGTTATTTGGCTTGGAAGGAATGATACGATCTTCAAGTGGCATCGGTTTTATTTTGAAAATGTACTATCTAAATGTAATGCCTTGTACAATTTCTGGTTATACAACTGATGTACAATCTCGATGATCAATGAAGGTGTTGGTGTGGTGAGTCCCGCCTTGGGTGGGCACCCCCGTCTTTCTTATTAAAAAAAATGAAGTAGAATGATCCTCTTCTATATGGAGATTTCTTAATTTGACCTCTCCTAACAAAAAATATGAGAAACGATTTCCCATACAAAAGCGTCAGGAGTACCTCCTATCATATGTGGAACTCAAAGAGTTGAGTTTCCTTCATATAGGGACCTCAAAAAGGGCTCCCATATAGGAACCTCGAAAACGAGACCTAATTTTGAGGGTCTTGAGGAAAGAAGGATGGACAAATGAAACTTTATTGGATGATCTCAAGGGAAAAAAACTTAGAAAAGTTGTTGAAAACATGCAGATAATTGATCAAGTTGATAGAATAAGCATGTTAAACAAGACATTATTTTTGTCTTATGTTTTTTTCTAATAGTTTTTCATTTCTGTGGACTGTAGTCTTCTTTTTTTTGTCACTATCCTTTGTGTTTTTTCTTCATTTCATGGAATATTTATCGGCCTCTTGGAACTGAATCAGAAAACAAATAAATAAAATAATATTGGCAAAAAGGCCTATGTTGAAGTTATTGTAGCACCTTTATGAGGGCATCCAAGTAATTTCTCATTTTGTATGCTCTCTAGGGTTTCATGCTATATAAGAAACCTAGAGTTATGGAATAAACATGCTTTTTCATTCTCCAACTCTTTCTCCGCATTGCTTCAACAACGATCCTAGACCGGGGCTCGTGTCCTAATTTCCTACTGCCACCAGCCGCCCTCCATCTATTTCTTTCGCTTACCTTATCGGCCTTGCATCATCGGTTTCGCGCACCACTTCGCAAGGCTCACGTGGGCCCATTCAAGCACATTTGGGTCCGCGCAAGACCTCTCTAGGGTTCTCCAACGATAATAGTTTCCTAGATCCATGTCACAATAGATCTTCACCGGCAACGCCATAGTTCGGCGTGACGAGAACCCAAATTTATCCTGTCAGCAGCCTCGTTTGGCATCGCAGCATACTAACAACCCGGATCTTCGTCGCTAGTAGTCTAGATCGGTGGGAACACGACCGCAACAACCTAGAAAGGGGATTTCCAGCCCTGATTTATGACTCCAACATCGGTCATCCCAAGATATTGGACCAAAATTTCAGGACTTTAGCGTCGATTTGGGTGAAATCTGGGCAGAACAACCCATATTCTGAGCAAATCCAATTTCCTAATCGGGACTCCAGGGGGTCTTGTGACATTTTGCTGCTTATTTGAAGGATCTTTTGACTCTAATTGATTGCTTTTGTTTCTGATCATGATGGTCGCGACTCCGATTGAGATGAAGCCCTTGTATTCAACAACATCTTTGATAATGAAGGGTAACTCCATCAAACTAAAGGGCACATGAAATTATGTGCTCTGGTCGAGCATTTAAGGTCTTCATCAGAGGTCAGGAAGATATCAAATCCAACGAAGGAGCCTCTAAAAAGAAGGCAACAAGGATTATGAGTCATGGATTGCAGACAACTATCAAGTCATGATTGGATGACCAATAGTGTGGAGCCGCATATTGCAACAAATCTCCCATTCAAGGAGACCACCAAGGAAATGTGGGAGGACTCGGAACAGACATACTCCCGAAAGAGTACAAAATCACGTCTAGAAAACATCTATATGCAAATTTAGTCTGCAAATCAAAGTGAATCAACTCTAGCAGATTTCTATTGCCATCTTATTGGACTCTACGAAGAGCTGGCTATTTTCCAGCCAGCCTGTTGTATAAAACATGTGGCAGAGTGGTCGAAATGGCATGTTTACAGGTTGCTCACTGGTTTGCATCCTCGCTACCATAATGTCAAGGAACGTTTCCTCACATCAGATACTATTCCATTCATTAATGTTATTTTTGGATGCTTGGAGGAGATTGATAATTCCTCTGCTCATACTCATCATCCACAGCCTATAGAGCTCAGCTTTCATGTCTTCCTCGGGACGAGGAGGTCTCTCTAGCTATCGAGGAGGTCATGGTCGTGTTCACATGCCATGTATTCATTGCAAAAAACCAACCATCCATCGGAAAAAATGGTGGGCGAAGTTTGGGATGCCACCACAAGCTCATCTCGCATCTGACTATGATACACCAGTTACCGAAGCGCACGATCATGATTCAAATGGACAGACAATTGCTCCGATACCATGTTGAAGGAAAATAAGTTCATAACCTAAACGGAGACCCATGGGCTCTCTTATATAGGAGAAAAGTCCTGGGTTAATTACACAAGAGATACATGAAGAAAATGTAAAACATAAAAGCAATGAGAGATACAAGTATCTCAGCAGAAAACAATGGCATCGATAAAGTTGGGAGAAGTAAAAAAAATGGGGGGTAACAAATAAATGACATAAGCCGATTTCATATTTTCTTTCGACTTTTCTTCTCGCAAAATTCTTTCTTTATCTCAGTTATTTCTTCTTTTTTTATAACCGTCTCCTCTTTTTTTCTCGGCTATTTCCCCACTTTTTTTAATATAGCTGACACATCATTTTTTCTAAAGCGTACGTATTTTTTATACTTACCTTTTTTAAAAAATCAATGAGGCCCAACTTTGGGCTCAAAAACTTGTATCTCCCTTTTTTTCTTCTCGCTAGGGCCTTCTTGAATCGTGCATGCTATAGACGGATACAAAGAAAGGAAGTAGAGGAGGCTCTGAAGGTTATGAGACCTTGAAAAGGTGTAGGACAGGATGACATCCCTGTAGAAGTTTGGAGAGTTGTAGGTGAGCATGGTTTGACTTGGCTTACGAATCTACTCAATGTTATTTGCCGAAGCAAGAAAATTCCTAAAGATTGGAGGAGTATCGTGGTGCCTCTTTATAAGAATAAACGAGACATTCAAAATTGTTCAAATTATAGAGGTATCAAGCTGTGTGATCGAAAGAAGGTTGAGGCAAATTTCCAATGTAAAAGAAAACTAATTCGGATTCATGCCAGGTCGCTCAACGACTGAAGCCATCCATTTGCTGAGGAGAACAATGGAGATTTATAGAGCTAAAAGGAAGAACATCCACGTGATCTTTACTGATTTGGAGAAGGCTTATGATTCTGTCCCACGAGAGATATTGTAGAGAGTGCTGGAGAAGAGATAAGTACATGTCCTATACATTAACCTCATAAAGGACATGTATGATAGGGCTTTATCTTGTGTAAGGACCTCGTCTGGGAAGACTGGATATTTTGACATCAACATTGGTTTACGTCAAGGTTCTGCTTTGAGTCCATTTCTTTTTACTTTGATTATGGACGAGTTCAACTGTCACATTCAGGATGAGTTACCTTGTGTATGTTATTTGTTGATGATATTGTGTTAATTGATAAGACTAGAGATGGAGTAAATGAGAAGCTTTTGGTTTGGAGACATGAGTTGGAGACTAAAGGATTTCGTATAAGTAGGGCTAAGACGGAATATATGGAGTGTACCTTTGATGGAAGTAATGGCGAAAGAATCGAGGTGAAGATTGGTGACGATAACATTCAGAAGAGAGATTCCTTTGGGATCTATTTTGCAACATGATGGGGAAATTGATGGAGATGTTGCTAATAGAATAAATGCAGGCTGGCTAAAGTGGAGAGGAGCCTCTGTTGTTCTCTGTGATAAGAAAATTCCGTTAAATATTAAAGGAAAGTTTTACAAAGCAGCCTTGAGACCTGCTATACTTTATGGATCTGAATGTTGGCTTGTGAACCATAGACATGTGCAGAGAATGAATGTAGCAGAAATGAAAATGCTAAGGTGGATGTGTGGACACACACGTAAAGATCGGATTCGGAATGATGCAATCAGAAAGAAAGTTGGTGTAGCTCCGATCGAGGATAAGATGCGAGAAAACCGCTTAAGATGGTTTGGACATTTGCAAAGAAGATCTGCTGATGCACCAGTTAGGAGATACGAGTGTTGGGATGTTGAGTTGGCTAAGAGAGGGCGAGGACGGCCCAAGAAGTGTTGGAAAGAGACCATACGAAGGGATCTTAGTTTTGTGGATATAAGCCCGGGATTGGCCCAAGATAAATCTGAATGGAGGCGAAGAATCCATGTAGCCGACCCTACTTAATTGTGGGAAAAGGCTTTGTTGTTGTTGGGGCCTTCTCCTACTTTTTTTTTCAATCTTTTAACCGACTAGCATCTCTTTTTTTCCATTCACAAATTTTTTGATGAACTTTTGGCCCACTTGGGCCCTTGCCTTATTAGGGTTCCCCGTTGTGGGAACCCCTAGCCACCCCCGATTGGGGCTTCTCGATGGCGGGACTGCCTGGGGATCTCGGCACCGACGGATGAGGGAGGTGATGCTTCACCAACTTAACCACCGTCGGATGTGGGAGGAGCTACAGGAGATTCTTTGCTTCCTCTTGAAGATGGAGAGGGCCTCCGCATGGAGGGTATGCGACCTTCAGTGCTTGGAGAGATGTGGCCTTCATCACCTGAAGAAATCGAGAGATGGTGCCACCGCCTAGGATGGATACTGCCTTGGTGGAGTTATTCTCTAGGTGTTGTTGTGTTGTGTTTGTGCTTACGATGATACTGAGTTTGTCCTCTTCGGGTAGGGAATCGAGGTCGCCAAACATGCTTTTGTCCATCTTTCCCTTCAAGCTCAAGGTACGGATCTCGTGCGTTGAGATGCGGCCTGATTGCATGATCGCATGGGGTATGGTTCCTCCTGGGAGCTTGATCACATGGAGATCCTCGGATGAGGAAGTTGCTAGGATGGCACCTGGTGTTGAGAGACACCAACTGGAGAAAGGGTGTCGCCGCTAAGAAGTTGTTGCAATAGATTTGGAGACACTCGAACGATGTTGTCTGAGTGGCTAGATAGTGGTGATTGGTGTTGATCACCCGGGACTAGGATGAGGGCAACGAGTCCCTCTTCTATCTTCGAACTTGGACGATTTTCAGAACTTGAACAAGAAGTTTGCACAACAATGCAAAATTAGGATTTCAGTTCTAGGGTTTTCTGGAAACCCTAAATCATGTTAGAAAATGAAGAATGTGCGAGGAAGCACAATGTACGGTGTTGCTTGGACGAAATGGGGAGCCTGATGAGTGCGTGCGAAAGCGTGATGTGCTAAATGCGTCGCATGTGTTCTAGCATCACTTACTGGACTTGGAGAGATGTGAGCCTAATGCTCCAGTTTGTACAGCTTCGCCTTACGCCACCTGAAGAAGAGGCGTTGCGCTGCCATGCTTGGAGTTCGGCACCGCCGTCGCCATTTTTTTCTCTGTTGCCGCATCCATGAAACCAGATCTAGGGTTTCTCAACAAAACCCTAGTTTCTTTTGATGGATCTTGAACATTGACGATATTCAGAACGTGTAGATGAACACCAATATATGATATTAATCCGTTTTGATGGCTGAACATTAGGGTTTCAAGGAAACCTAAGACTGAACTCGAATTCGAATAATACAAAAAATTAATCTTCAAATATAAATCTTTAAGAACAAGCAAGAGCCAAATCTTCTTGATAATCGAATCTTGAAAAAATATCAAACATAAAATTGTCGAGAATCAAACCCGCTCTAATACCATGTTAGAAAACGAAGAATGCAGAAGCGTAATATCAGAGACATAGAATAAACGATAAGAACATGATTTTTACGTGGAACTCTGCTCCCAGAGGAGAGGGATGAAACCACAGGAGAACGCCTCAAAGGGCTGATGTATTCATTCAGTTTTCTCATCTGATACAATGGGCCTGTGGTTTCTTATATAGCTCTACTAACCGTCCAAGTCCCACCGATAGTAAACATGGGATTAAACAAGTGGATGTTGTAATTGGACCATAGTGAGATTCAATTACCCATTTGCACAAGAATGTTGCATATACTCCAACACTCACTGCCATCAGACTGGATATTTCCTACGTAGTGAGTAGAGCTAGCCAATACATGTGGCAACCTTGCTACAATCACTCGCAGGATGTCCTCCAGATCCTACGATACTTGAAGGAATCTCGAGGACGTGGCCTCTTTTATGAGACAAATGGCTACACTGATGTATTGCCTATGCTGATGCTAATTATGCAAGTTCACCTGAGGATTGCCGCTCCACCACATGATATGCTATGATGATTTGAGGAAACCTTGTGTCTTGGAGGAGCAAGAAACGGATTGTTGTATCCATATCCGGTGCAGAAGCAGAGTACATGGCGATGGCACATTATACCTGTGAGATCACATGGCTATTGACGTTTTTGAAGGAACTCGGTATTGTTGTCACCACTCCTATTCCACTATACTGTGACAACAAATCTTCTACATACATTGCTACGAACCCTGTGTTCCATGAGCGAACCAAGCATATAGAGATTGACTGCCATTTTGTTTGTGACGTCGTACAAGTTGGCAAGATTACTACTGCTCACATCACAACAAATCATCAGCATGTAAATGTATTCACGAAGGTTTTGCCCAAGAAGCGCCTCTCGTGGATAGCTTCCGCATTGGACATGATTGATAGATATTCTACAACTTGAGAGTGAGTGTTAGTAATGTATTTTACGGTTCTTATTTTCTCATTGTAACCCCTATAGGGGTACTTGTATTTTCCCAGTTTTGAGCTCTCTAGGGTTTCATCCTATATGAGGACCCCTAGACCTCGTGAATAAAACATGGAATTTCATCTCTCGTTGTCTTTTCCACACTATAAACATAGAATACCATGTCATAATTCGCACTTTCTTTTGCTACCCTTAGTACCCTAGTATTTCATTTCCTAGTAAGTTCTCTAACTATCTAGACCCTATCTTTTGATGGTCAGATGTAATCTGGCAAAATCCCTATGTTAGGAGCAATGTTGTCTCTGCATTCACAAGGTTACTAATCTGTATGATTTCATTTCCTAGAAATGACAAGTAAATTTAATGTTCTTTATGTAATATATATTTTAATAAAATCTACAATTAATATGCTGTGCAAACTTTCATGTACCAGATACTGGTCTGGTGCCCCCAAACTTTAACTTCCTAAACATGGTTTATGAACAACACTCTAGTATTATCATGTACTCTTTCTTTCCTCTTTTGCTAGAATCTAGTCTTGTTCAATATATTCTAATGGCGTATCTGTTTTATCTCTCAATATGCTTAAAACAGGGTTTGCTCTCAGTTCTGTAGAAGGTCGGGTTGCCATGGAATTCTTCGACTTGACAGAGGCTGGACAAGCCAAGAAGTATTCTTCGACTTCGACTTATCTTCTGTGAAATTTTAGAAGCTCGAAAGAATTTAAGATATTATTTAGTAGCTGGTAGACTGCATCACTACACCTACAATATATCTATTATCTATAGATTGATTTATTCCATTTGTGCTCTGTCTAATGTCTGTTTATTTCTCGAAACACTGTGTTAGTGGCTCAACTTCTGCTCATTATCTATCCAGGTATGCTTTCAAGTGCCATAGAAAGTCAGAAGGCGGAAAGGACTACGTTTATCCTGTCAATTCCATTGCATTCCACCCTGTGTAAATACCCCATCACCTTAATTATTTGACATGCATATGAAAAATGACTTTGGTATCCGGATATTGTGTCTCGCAGATATGGTACATTTGCAACTGGTGGATGTGATGGTTATGTGAACGTGTGGGATGG
Source organism: Ottelia alismoides (assembly GCA_037367405.1). NCBI lineage: Eukaryota > Viridiplantae > Streptophyta > Magnoliopsida > Alismatales > Hydrocharitaceae > Ottelia > Ottelia alismoides. The sequence continues at coordinate 757,636 of JAZKJV010005150.1, read as the reverse complement.
TAACAACAAGAAGCGTCTCTATCAGGTAAGGAAATCCTTGTTCTGCTATACTCATATTCTCTCTCAAAAGTATTGCATTGTTTCACTCATGTGGATGCAATGTACATATCATTGGGGCATGGAGGACTGTAGCCTTTTCATAAGCATGTTGCAACCCATGCACCAAATGACTACTTTTTTAGTTCTCGCTGATCTCTGTGTTTTGATTCTGTTATCTTGGTCTGTATTCTGTCTATCGGAAATATACCAGTTTTTATGCACTTGTTAATTTCTTGGAGTGCTGGACATAAAGTTATTCTGTTCTTTTTCTGCATTTCTGTTTTCAGTACACAAAGTACCCTAGCAGCATCGCAGCTTTATCATTCAGCAAAGATGGACGATTCTTGGCAGTGGCATCCAGTTACACTTTTGAAGAAGGAGATACACCGTGAGTACTGACTTAATCTCAGCATTTATAGCATGTATTTGTTAACAAGTTACACTTTACACTATATAAATTTGCAGACATGAACCTGATGCCATTTTTGTGCGGAATGTGAACGAGGTTGAGGCCAAGCCCAAGCCCAAGGTTTACCCTTCACCTGCTCCCTAACTTGGTAGATTACGGACGTTCTCTTCATGTCTAACCATGGCATTAGTTGGTCTCTAGCAAATCTAGAGTAGCTATCATGTGCTGAATCGTTAAGGGATGTGGAAGCTAGTTGCTTATACTATATTCAGTCAAAGCTAATTAGCTTCCTGTATTTCATGCCTTTTTTAGGGTTTAGATCAGCTCAAATAAGTGATTAGCATTGTAAAACATGTTGTTGAGAAGGTAAATAGAATTTTATTTGTACTGAGTAGCTTTTGTTATTGAGAATTTTTTGGTTTATGGATTTTTTTGGGCCATGTGATATCTCAGACTGTTGTGACTCATGCTGTGTTTAATATCACAGTATCATCGTGATTCACCTGTCACTACTTTGCCCAAAACTTCTGAAGTTGGATTCTAGGCCTAGTTTTGAACTGATGGAGAGAAAGTATAGAAGCACATGAATCATTATCGCCTTAATTTACTACTTTTTTCTTCAATTTTCTTGCAAAAAGATCTAATCAAGGGTGGCAATGTTGAGGTTGGGTAGTAGGAGCCCACCCAGTCCAGCTGAGCACTGTCTTCAAAATCCTGGGCTACTGATATGCAGATGGGATCTAATTTCACCATGCCATTCTAATTTATGAAGTTCTGGGGGCATTCTACGGTGTGTGACGGATGCGGTACTTGTGCACTGTGATTTCTCTGTCTTCATCAATTTATGTTCTTTGAGCTTTGGATGTTTAAGGTCTTCTGCCCTAGAACTGGCTTTCTTTGTGGATTCGTTTATACAGGGATTTTTTGTAACATTGATCTGGTGGAACCTGCAACGGGACACTATTATGTAACATATTGGATTATAGATTCAATGAACGTGTTGATCATTGCCACATTCCCATCTCGTCTATATCCGTGTGAACTATTTTTCGGTATCAAAGTTCCTTAAACTTAAATTTGCAATCTCTTCATGTGCACATTTTTCTTAGGAAATATTTCCAACTTCATGCCGTGCCATATTTTGCATTTTTCTCCTAATTATTGTTCATACTATTTGAAAAATGTATATAGTATTATTAAGCTTTGCCAAAAATACATTTAAGAATAATTTATAACTATTAAAAGATACAATACATAAGCGATGATGGTATTGGAGTTCAAAAAAATTAATACTAAGCCAATATTATACGGAATACGAAGTTCCAACTTCAACTTCGATGATTTTATATGAGTATTGAATTAAAGTCTATACTTAATTCTAAAGTACACTAGAAACAATGATTTTTTGTTTTCGAAGTAAAAAATTATTAATATGCCTTGAATCCTAAACATTTGTCTTGCTAGACGTGGTTGGAGAATCACCATATGCATCATCTCCTGCCATATCGTACCACAACAGGACGAGGTTCTAGCTATGATAACTATTTTAAGATTTACAACTTATACAATCAAATAGTAACATTAAGTTGCAAAGTTGAACTAATATAAAATATTTATTACAATTCAAACTCAAATATATGTGCAATATAACTAATGTGTGTGTGCGTGTGAGCGTGCGTGCATGCGAGTGCGCGTGTATGTGCATGTGTGTGTTAGTGCGTGTGTGTGTGTGTGCGTGTGCGTGTGTGTGCGTGGGCGCGTGCGCGGGCGCGCGCGCGCGCGCGTGTGTGTGTGTGTGTGTGTGCGTGTGTGTGTGCGTGTGAGCGTGTGTGCATGCGCGTGCGCGTGTGTGTGCGAGTGCGTGTGTGTGTGTGTGCGCGCGCGTGCGTGTGCGTTGGTGGGGGTGTGTGTGTGGGTGTGTGTGTGTGTGGGTACGTGCGTGTGTGGGTGGGTGCGTGCGCGCGAGCGTGCGCGCGAGGGCGCGCGTGCCCGCATGCGGGCGCGTGTGCGTGGGTGCATGTGTGCGTGTGCGTGTGCATGTGCGTGCGCATGCGTGCGTGGGTGTGTGTGTGCGTGGGTGTGTGTGTGCGTGTGCGTGCGTGCGTGTGTGCGTGCGTGCGTGCGCGTGCGCGTGTGCGTGTGGGTGTGCGTGTGCGTGTGCGTGTGCGTGTGCGTTTGCGTGTGCGTGTGCGTTTGCGTGTGCGTGTGCGTGTGCGTGTATGAGGAAAGGGATCTTACTCCATGGAGTTGGTAACTTCCTACTCCATTTTCTTTTCTTCAAAATTTCTTTATTTTTTTTGAAAAATGCTTCTATGAATTTTTATAACTATATCCCTCTAATATGTCATTCATATTCCATCATAAACAGAGACTCTTATGACCTCCATCCAGAACATGAAAAATACAACAAATCTGTGACCGTTAAAAAAATGATTGTCTAGATGGAGGTTGTAGGAGTCTCTGTTTTTGACAAAATTTGAATGTTAGAGGGATGTAGTTATAAATATCCATGGAAGTATTTTTAAAAAATTGAAAGAAAAAGAAAATGGAGTAGGTAACTTACCTACTCCATGGAGTAGGATCCCTTCTCTCTCTCTCTCTCTCTCTCTCTCTCTATATATATATATATATATATACACAGAGAGAGAGAGAGAGGATAGGGAGTATGCACCCAAATGCATGTAATTCTACATGCTCCCAGGCCTATAACTCCCACATTTTTCACTTTTCCGAAAAATATCGTCATGTATATTCATCTATATATCCCTTCTATATGTCATTCCAATTTCATCATAATCAGAGGCCCCTACGTCCTCCATCTAGAACACATTATTTTAATGATCTTAGAATTGTTATAATTGACATGTTCTGGATGGAGGACGTAAGGGCCTCTGTTTATGATGAAATTGGAATGACATATAGGAGGGATATATAGATGAATATACATGACGATATTTTTCGGAAAAGTAAAAAAATGTAGGAGTTATAGGACCGGGTGCATATAGAATTACATGCATCTGGGTGCGTACTCCCTATGCTCATATATATATATATATATATACATATATATAATGCATGCTCTCACATAAAATAGATATGATCCAGAATGCATGCTCTCATGCTCTCACATTTTTTTGCTCGCATAGGATCACTCCTATATATATATGTATATATATATGTATGTATGTATAAAGAGAGATGAGTGATCCTATGAGAGCCAAAATCTGTGAGAGCATGAGAGCATGCATTCTGGACCACATGATCCAACCAGGAGAGAGAAGAGCATGGGAGAGAAAACAGAATCATGTGGTGTAGAATGCATGCTCGCATGCTCTCACATTTTTTGTTCTCATAGGATCACTCCTACGCACACACATATATATGGAAAAGGGAGTATGTTCCCTGGTTGTAGCCAACTTACATGCTCCCTCCCCTTTTCCCCTGTATATTTTTTATTTTTATGAAAGGAAATCTATTGAAATTTAGATCACAATATGTCACCATGGTATCATTCAAAATTTAACTTAATTCGAGACTTCTATCCCCTCCATCAAGACTGTCAAATTTTAACGATCTCAGAATTGGTGAAATTGACCCCCTTCAGATGGAGGGCATAGGAGTCTATGTTTCTGACGAAATTGGAATAACATGTTAGGGGGGATATAGTAATGAATATACATTTTTTTATTTTGAAAAAAATAAAAAAATGGAGGAAAAATAAGGGTGGGAGTAGCCAATTAGCTACTTCCAGGGAGTAGCCTCATTAAATCCATATACACACACATATGGGACAAAGGAAGCTGCTCCCTAGTTGCAGCCAAGACAGCTACTCCCAATGCATTTGGATCGTCGGATTCCAGAGGAATGTGTAATCGATTTTTCTATGGTGGAGATGGAGCCTTCACCGTACTCTCATCTCATTTCAATTCTCACTCATATCACATCATTCGGACACATCTTCTGTCAGGAAAGAAGGCGTTGGAAGGTGTCACAAGCCACTCTCTTTCCACTACTCTCAATTTTCTTGGTAGTTGATATGGCCTAATTTCTAACAAATCCATACCTTGTCCTATCATTATTTTTTTATGCAACCCCTTCTACCCAAACAAAGCCAAGCCACAATTCCCTCTTTGCACGAAAATTCTCCCTTCATTATCTCCATAAGCCCCAATTTGTCGTGGAAGGAAGGGAAATGAATAATGAAAATCAGAAGGTAGATGTGGTGAACAGTTGTGTGAACAATGCATGTAACCACGGGCTTTAACTTATAGTAAGATAGAAAGGATGAATGCTGGTATTCACTCTTTTTATTTTTTTATTACATGGAATAGTTTCACCTATTTTTAAATTTAAAAGAAATTCATTACGTATATTCATCTATATATCTCTCCTACATGTCATTCGAATTTCGTGAGAAACAGAGACTCCTATGCCCTTCATCTAGAGCAAATACACTGTCGATATCACTAATTGTGAGTGTACCATGGGAAATGAGATAATTCGGATGCATTCTTGTAGCAGAAAATTTCTTGCAAACAAATAGACTACAAACGGTTAGATACAAATACGAGTAGTATCATATATATTCTTATCATATTCTATCGTACTACCATCTAACAAATTATCTCGATAAAGATTGTAGATTACCAGACGATGTCAGTGCAATCTACAATGATACAGATTTGCTAGTTTTAGCAATCTACGTTCTCTAAATGCATCTAAATATGAAACTCACTAATATCAGCAGATAATGAAGTCAGATGTAGTTGACAATGATACAAACTAGAATTAGGCATGTATTATCTATCCACATTCTCAAGTGAATCTATCAAACATGCGCAGAATGCATCTTATATAGAAACTTTCTGGATTCAATAAACATTTGGCAATATCTTTCTGATGTAGATATATAGCATAAATATGTTCGCATGTAGCCTTGACAGTGAAAATTTCCAGATTCAATAAACATTTGACAATATCTTTCTGATGTCATTCTAGTTCAAAAAATTGACCAGCTTCTCCAAAAAAATCCAGAAACTTTGTGCAAAATATTATCAGCAGAACTCTCCCACATGTGAATAACCTGACAAATTAAATATATAGAACTTCAACAAATTATGTGAATCAGTAAAATATATGTTCTCTAATAATTGGGTAACAAAACAGTGTAACTTACCTTGAGCAAGTTCCATGATGAGGCATGCATGATCATCCATTACTCAAAACTTTCCTTTCTCCAAAAAAAGCTCCTAAGCTAAACAAGGCATCTCATGTAAGACATTATAAGAAATCTTTATGAAAGCTATTATTTGCAAAAATGTACCTTACTTATAACAATCATTAGCTTGGTTGTTGTGATTTTTTTCCTGCATCGAAGAAGAATTTTTTAATATGCAATTGTGTGATAAAAATAATCGCATATGTCAAATATAATAAATTTATGATTTTAACTTCAATATAGAACATGTTGACACATAATGCCCCTTTTCTCCACAATGACCACATGTTCTTTTTTTAATGGTTTCTTGTGATAAAGCTACCTCAATAGAAGATTTAATCCTTTGTGCATGTCTAGGTCGTCCTTTGCTCTTTACTACTTCCGGATCTCGAATAACATATTCTAATGGAATATGATTCGGTTCCACATTGGTTAGATAATTTCCATCATCAGTGTTCTCGATTGTATTTTCATCCAACTCGATTTCAACGAGTATCTTTACAAGTTCATCAACCTTTTCTAATGCAAGCTGAAAGTGTTTCATACTATTCAAAGACATGTTTGCAGCTTTGTGAAAGGATAAACGCATGCCCCATGCCATCATCAGAGTGATACAATTCAAATTTGTGATTTCTCTCTGAACATGGCTATTAACTATAGTGTATCGAGCTTCTATTCTCCATCTAAACAATATATACCTTGAGGGTAGAACCATCACTTTTTTTACTACTTGCATAATATGTAACATGTGCCAGCAAGGAATTCCTTCACTTTCAAATTTTTTACAGCTACAATCGCAGATTGGTTGGCCCATATTAGTAATATACGCTGACTCCCGCGATTAGCAAATCTTTCAACTGTGAATGACATTATTTCACCATCATTAGCCACTTCTCTTGCCATGTCCGCACTTTCTTGTTTAAATCCTTCTTGAAATATCTCAAAAGTTTTTTGCGCATAAATTTGTCCTACTTGAGCTTCCTTCGGATGATGCAAAAAGAGGACAAGTTTAGTGTTGATGGTCTTAAAGTAAGCTCTCTCCTCAACATCACGTTTAGAGGTCACCGCCCTATTATATTGCCGAAGAAAATCAGATAATGAAGTATTTGCATTAACAAATCCATCAAAAAAGGCATTTATGCTCTCAAATCACTGACTAGATGTCATTCATGCAAAGAAAGTATTGCGTAGGTAGAGCGACACCCAATGTTGTTTATCCTCGTACATTCTTGCAAGCCATGAATTATCATCAATAGTATGGAGGTTTTTCATCTCGAGCCATCTACTTTCAAACACGTCCTTAGTTGCATATTCATGGATCCACTTGTTGTAGTCTTCCTTGAAACTAGCATTTTCAAACAATAGGCCCTTCAAATGTTGAATTGCATTTTTTCAAAATGGCACGAACAATAACGATATTTTGTACGAGGTAACACCTTAGCTATTGCATTGCAAATAGCTTTATCTTGATCAGTAATGATAGAATCTGGCGCTTTTCTATGCATGCAATCAAGCCAAATGTTAAACAACCACACAAAAGTTTCTTTTGTCTCATCTGCAAGAAGAGCACAACTAAACAATGTCGATTGCCAGTGATGATTGACTCCTGTAAATGGGACAAATGGCATACTGAAAGAATTTGTTTTATATGTCACATCAAAAACGAGAACATCACTAAAAGTCAAGTAGGTTGCCATGGACCTTCCATCAGCCCAAAAGATGCTACGTGTTGTGTGGTTCTCATCAATTTCATTACGAAAGTAAAAGCAATCATCATCGGGTCATTTAGACAAGAAATACTTTATTGTAACCATGCATTCTCCATTGATGTTATTCTTACGCCTCCTTTAGGTGATCCACACAATTTTGTGTACTAACTAAATCTTCACCAGATGCATTAAGAACTGCCTTAATCTTTGAAGGGCCCGTTCCACATTCATTGAAAATATCAATCAAGTTTTTTGAAGCAACAGATAATTTATGATGTGATCTCAGCATTCGTGTTTTTGATGGAGACATCAAAGGGTGTGTATGATCCTCTACAAACTTCTTTACCATCCATATTCCTTTATCATTTACAGAAATATATAATCTAGCCGTACAGTTTTCTCTTATTTCTCGATGACGTTTGATGTGCATTCCTTGTCTACGTCGATCATTCAGATCCTTTTGACCTTCTTTTGCACATACTAATGATCTAGAGACAATCTCATTGGTATGTTTTGATCGATGCACAATGCCATGCCTTGGAGAAACCAATGTGTTTGGCGTAGTTGTAAAGTTCATATGCTTCTTCTTCTGATAAGAATTCTAGGCCCACATACTGTTTTATTATCTTTCTATCATGTGCAATTCTTTTTTCTGCCCATTAGAAGACATATCTTGATAATTCATCACTATCACGCCCATAGTCGTTGCTTGTACTTCATGATCCAACTCATTGGCAACCCATTGTTCACTGTTATTCATCATGAATCTAAAAGATGTATTGGAAAATTGCGTATCACATACATGCCCACTATAAAAAATTTCAAAATGGTCACTGAATGAAGTAAAAGTAGGTCATCAAGATTATATTTCATCAAGTATCTACCTTTAGGACATCATATAATATGCTAAACTTAGAACGTAGTAAATGTACATACTCAAATAAAAAAATATAAAGTTAGGTGAAAGGAAATTCAAATAAGGGTATAACAAACAATTTCCACATATATAATTGCAATTGCCAATAGGAATAAAATTTTGTTGCATTGCATATTTGAAGTCTATATCGAATCCAATAGTTGTTCTCATAGCCAATTTCATCAATTGATGATTTTGTAGCTATAACATTATAACATTAAATAATGAAGAACCTTATAACATTAAATAGAATTTTTACATCGCTAAATAAAAAAACTTTGACTATGTGTTGAGATTAATTCCTACATACTAAAAATATAGTTGCTTCAATGTAGCTAATATTTGCACATGACACAGTATAGGAGCGACTCTAATACCGTTTTGAAATTTTGTTGAAACCTAAGTAATTTCTGAGAAAATGTATGCAAGCAGATACAACAACAGCCAAGAAGAACTTCATGTCATTGTCTTTTTTATTCATAATTGCTTGCAATGGATTCAAAGAGGACTAACATGCAACAGATAAGAACTCTAACCATACGATTGAAGAGGATTCTGGAGGACCTTTGGCGGATGCGTCAAAGCCATGTGACAAAGTTTGAGTAGCCTCTGATCATACAACAAATGGGTCCCCCTGAGATTCAAAGTGGTTGTAGCAGTTGGGAGGAGAAAGGATCCCACGAGAATGGAGATAATGAAGGGAGAATTTTTGTGCAAAGAGGGACTTGTGGCTTGGCTTTGTTTGGGTGGAAGGGGTTGCATAAAAAAATAATTATAGGACAAGATATGGATTTGTCAGAAATTAGGCCATATCAACTACCAAGAAAATTGAGAGGAGTGGAAAGAGAGTGGCTTGTGACACCTTCCAATGCCTTCTTTCCTGAAAAAGATGTGTCGATGGGATATGAGTGAGAAATGTAATTAGATGAGAGTATGGTGAAGGCTCCATCTCCACCACAGAAAAATCGATTACACATTCCTCTGGAATCTGACAATACAAATGCATTGGGAGCAGCTTCCTTTATCCCTATATATATAGGGAGCATTTCAAATAGGATGCAGCCATTCCTTAGTTCAGGAAGGTCGCCCCTTCTTTGTATAAAACACGAACACTTTAGTAGAATATGTATACAGTTTGTATAATAGGCACACGTTATAAATACAAAGCCGCATACAAAACTATGAATTATAATACAAACATTAAAATTGCACGTTATAATACAAAACTGTATTTGTATTCTACTAAAGTCATCCTGTTTTATACAAAAAAGATGTTGGCCTTCTTGAACATAGGAAGAACTGCATCCTATTTGAAAGAAATCCTATATATATATATATATAGGTTTTTTATCCAATGCGCACAGGGCTCATTAGCGTTTCGGTGAGCACCATTTGTAGGCCACACACGTGTATTACCAATTGAGTAGTTACCTATTTCGAAGGATGTTGTTTTTGGATATGCAAATACATTTTACAATAAGTGGTATTCCAATTATATCGCATCCTAAAAAATAGAAAGATCGTTATGGAAAGAAAACATTCGAACCGATGATTTCTTGCAGAAAATCGAGATCCAAATGCTCAGGTCAGTAATATATACAATAATCAATGTTCAGGAAGGCGGTATGCGGTATTCAGTCGGAGGGGTCACTGAATAGAGAGTATGCGGTATGCGGGAGAGTATGCGGCGAGTATGCGGTTTTATGCGGTTTGGTATTTTTTATTATTAAAAATATAAATAAATTTTTAATATCATGTTAATATCCTCTAAATATTATATTCTTGATAATAATAATAAAGAATTGAAGGTATAAGGAACAAAACTATTGGGATAATAGAGTCAAGTGAGCAAAAACATCAATTGAAAGAGCATTAAGTCGGATGTCCGAACTTACTTTAAGGTTTTAAAAAAAGTTTATTTGAAAATCGGCCGCATAAACGGCCGCATATACGGTATACTCGGCCGAGTATGCGGCCTGACCCGCCTAGATGCCGATTTGACCATACTCGGTGCGCCAAGTCTACTGAATACGAGTATACGGCCGAGTATGCGGTATACTCGGCCGATTTCCTGAACACTGACAATAATCAAGTAAATGGTTGTTGCGAGACCAGTAATATCCAAAACAACGGTCAGTAATTTACATTCATTTTATTATATGGTGTAGAATTCAATAATATATACACAATGGTCAAGTAAGTGCTTGTTGTAAAGTCAGTAAAACCATAACAAATGGTCAGTAATTTCCATATGTATTATTACTTTGAATAGAATTTAGTAATTTAGAGACAATACTCACGTAAATGGTTATTGCGAGATCAGTAATATTCAAACAACGGTCAGTAATTTACATTCATTTTATTACATGGTGCAGAATTCAGTAATATATATACAATGGACAAGTAAATGCTTGTTGTGAAGTCAATAATATCCAAACAACGTCAGTAATTTATCATTTTATTACATGGTGCAGATTTCAGTAATATATACACAATGGACAAGTAAGTGCTTGTTGTGAAGTCAGTAAAACCATAACAAATGGTCAGTAATATGCGTACGATTCTCAAGTAATAGCTACTATGAGATCAGTAATAACAAAGTAATGGTCAGTAAGTCATGGGCATTGCTCAAGTAAGAAAGTAACTATTTGTTAATGCAATGCGCATTACATAGACAATGGTATTACTAACCATTTTTATGTTATTACTGATTTCACAACACACATTTACTTGACCATTTTATACATATTACTAAATTCTGTACAATGTAACTATTTGGATGTAAATTACTGATCATTTTCTTGATATTACTGATCTCACAACACACATTTACTTGACCATTTTATACATATTACTAAATTCTGTACAATGTAACTATTTGGATGTAAATTACTGATCATTTTCTTGATATTACTGATCTCACAACACACATTTACTTGACCATTTTATACATATTACTAAATTCTGTACAATGTAACTATTTGGATGTAAATTACTGATCATTTTCTTGATATTACTGATCTCACAATATGCATTTACTTGACCGAATTATATTTATTACTATCATAGCGTTTGGATCCTTAATCATCGGTGTGGAATCATTTATTTGAATTGTTTCTTTCCAAAACTGTCTTCCAATTTTTAAGAACGTTGTATAATAGGAAATATAGGATTTTTTTTAAATACGTCGTAGCCTATAATTAGAAATATAATTATTGCTAATACACGTGTATGGCCCAGAATGGGTGCTCATTGAAACGTTAATGGGCACAGGGCTCATTAGATAAGCCATATATATATATATATATATATATATATATATATGAGGAAATGGAGCCTACTTTGTGAAGTAGGTAACATTATCTACTTCACATCTATTTTTAGCACTTTTTTATTTTTTTTAAATACCACCGTGGATTTTCATAACTATATCCCTTATGTCATCGAAATTTCCTCGAAAACAGAGATTCCTACAACTTCCATCTAGACAATCATTTTTTAACGGTCACAGATTTGCTGTATTTTACCTGTTCTGGTTGGAGGGCATAGGAGTCTTTGTTTCTGACGAATTTTGATTGACAATTAGAAGGATATAGTTATGAAAATCCACGGTGGTATTCTTCAAAAATAATTTGCTAAAAATGGATGTAAAGTAGGTAAGGTTACCTACTTCACAAAGTATGCTCTCTTTCCTCTCTCTCTCTCTCTATGTATGTGTATGCAACTATGCAAGGTTTAACATGAGAGCATAAACACAAACATAAACAAAATAATGCTTAGGTAAAAATAGGGTCAAGTGCAAGCAAATAATCAAGGAGTTAAAAAAACCTCAACCTTGAGGCTTACGCATCTACCTTGCCTCGAACACCTGAAGCCAGGTCAAGGCATACGCCCCAACCCAAGGACATGAGGCGTGCACTTCGAGGCGATTTTGGCGTGCATCACCACGAGGCATACACCTTTGCACCTCGAGGCGCCGCTTTTTAAAATCATGGTGATGACTCAATGTTCTTTACCCTACGCAACCATAATATAATCCCTCACAAAATCAGGTCAAGTTGTGTTGGAGCTTTGATTCAACCTAATTAGCAGAGGTGAATACTATGTAACTTCCAATTAGCTGGTTCGAGAAAGTGATTAACCCCTTCTAACCAAACATTTATATCCATGTATATGCATACATAGAATGAGCTGAACTGGTGTCAAACTCGAACACCAGCTAACTAATATCAATATCTAACTTGAAATTTATCCTGATGTTTGATTTGGAACTCATTCATGTGATAAAAGCCATAAACGTTTATATTGGTGGTTATTTATGGTTTCCCTATGAAGTAAAGTTTGTCATATGCTATACGTTTTTTTCCCGACTTCTAAGATGGGTAAAGCTCAAAACCTATTTTGGGCTGATGACACAGGAGGCAACTTCCAAACAATTTAAGTGGAAGCATAGTTGGTTGGCAATTGAATGACATCGATAACACATTCTTATGCATGATTTGAGTTCACTTATATTTGCATATTCATGTATGTTGTATATTATAAAACAATTACTTACAAATAATGTGGACCCTATACAAGTCTCTAAGGATCTCTCAGCTTCTCCTTCAATGCTTCGATGACAGCCGAGAAGTCCGAATCACTCAGGCCGCGAGCCTTGGCTACTTTGTAAAGCTCATTTGTAGCTGCTGCAATCGGAGTAGGCTGCGACACAGATTCTGCCAATCCTAAAGCCAGTCTTAAATCCTGAGATCATGTAACCAATTCAGTATGCGCTCATAGATTTAAACGGAAATGAAAACGACACGACCTTCTGCTGATGCTTCAAGGGAAATGCAGTTGGATATGACGCTTCCACCATGGATGGACCTTTGGTAGTGAACATTGGTGCGCTGATAGCACCCTGAGAAACGACCTATACAGAATTATAATAGATGTCAGGTAAGGCAAGATGTCAAAGTGCAGACAATAGAAAGTGGGCTTGGTGACCTCAACAAGGACACGGGGATCTAGCCCAACTTTCTCGGTTAGCAGCAACCCTTCAGAGAATGAGGCCATCATGCTGCAATGAAGGAACAAGTCATTTGGAATTTTGAGAATTTCCACCTTCCTGTAGCTTTTACCTTCCCATGATCATATTAACGATGAGTTTCATTGCAGCACCATTTCCCACCTCCCCAAGATAAAACTTTGACTGAAACATGAGGATAAAAAGAATCGGCAGGATGAAAAATGACAGTGGAGAAGCCAGTGATGAGAAAAATGAACAAAAGATCTTACCTTTCCCATGATGTCCAAGAAAGGTGATGCAGCTTCATATAGAGGGTAATCCCCTGCAGGAATAACAAAACATCACCCAAAAGTTCACCAATCTTCTTGTCTCGCAGTGGTTAAAGGAAACATAAACTTCTATTGAACAACCATTTGGAGTTAGATCAGTAATCGTTTAAAGAATATTAGCTAGCATGCTTTCATGCAATAACTTTCCCTTATGTACGATAGTCATAGCAAGAAAACTCCAGAAAAAAGGAGATTAAGGCTTGAGGACACATATTTGCAGATTTTTGTTGGATAGGGCTGTTGTTCAATCTCAATCTTCGTTGACCAGATCAAACCCTCCTAGTCCTCTGCTGATTAGCAGCAGCGGAGGTCAGGGGTCCTAATGACTTTCGTGTTTTGTAGATTTGTCCCCTTATGTACTCGGCTATCACTATGAGGATTCTTCATGATATCAGTGATGGATATTGATGCTGAGGTCCGGAAGCTTATCTTTTTCTTAGATATTGATGCTTGCATCTAGGTTGGCTCTTGTTCAGAGCTCTTGATCAGGTCACTCGGGCCTTGCAAAGTTTCTTACTTGACTCTTGATGGCTCGGCTCTCCCTTTGGTTCAGATGCTTGGTTCCTTTCTTGTTATACAGGAGGCTCGGAATTTTTACCCATTATCAAGAAGGATCATTGAATAGGGCCAACAAAAAAGGATGCAGCCAAATCACACCTTAAATGGATAGACAAGTTTTTCTTAGGATAACTAAGTAAAGGTGCAGTCCACACTTCCCCTTTCTCCTATACTAGTACCCAATTAAGTTTGGAGAAGAAACAAGTGTAAGATAAAAACCTTTTCCTTTTTTTCTTTTCTTTTTTAACATTTTTTAACATCATTTTTTACATCATTCTTTTCTCAGTGCCTCTTGCTACACAGAATACAGACATAAATAAAAAAAGGAACACGTCTGCAATCGCTTAGCCATGTTGAAGTTGTTTGACTATATATCTTCTCTTTATTTGTGGAGTCCTATCTCTATTTGTAACACTTCGAGGTCTCTTATGTAATTATCACCACATGGGCTCTAGGGTTTCATGATATATAAGAAGCTCCATATCTCTTGAATCTAATATTCCATTTACTCTCGATTAGTATTAGAGCAAAGGTCCCAGATGGGGGTTCATACACAACCTCCCGCAACCGCCTCTAGCCCTTCTCTCTCTTGGCCAAACGTGCGAGCCTACGGGCATCTCTTTTGCCACCAAAGGGTCCCGCGCATGCCTACCAGTGACAACAGGCCCAACGTGGGGCTAATTCTTCCCACACGCATCTTCCACGCATGTCGTCACCTGTACAAGTAGGGCTCTCCAAACTACCACTGACAGCGGGCCTTGCACGAGGCTAACTCTGCACACAGGCATCTTCCGCGTACTCACCATCAACATAAGTACAGTTCTCCAGACATGTACTGTCGTTATCCTATATATGCAACCATAGAACTCTTATGCTGTTGTAGATCTCTAGCACCGTCGTAGGCCTCCTGTGTTGCACTTAGGCCCCTTACGTTGACCACAACAACCTCTCCACCGTTTGCGGTAGTCCCGCGTGATGCACAACCATGGATTGAAATTTCATGAAATTTCGGTAGGTTTTGGGTATCGAAACTCCACTATATGTCGATTTCCCATATTTCGATCGAGATGAATTGAACTATTGGTGATGTTTCGACATATTGACCCATTTCGGTTGAAATTCATGATTTTCAGTACAAAATTTCCTGGATTTCGATCGATATTCAGTGAAATTTCACCGATACCTATGTATATTAATGATATTATCTATGTGAGCTTGATTTTACTACTCATTTACCTATTCCCAATATTAAATCACACAATGATTTATATATTTTGTTTCAGGTCGGGGACGCTACCCCCGCACTAGAATCAAATGCTCATCTGTTTTTATTTACAAAAGAAACCCTCTAAGTGTTGTTAACTTAGTTGTTTTGATTTTCATTTTCATTATCTATCAGTCAGCTCAACAATGTCTGATATGACCGATATGGTTGATATAAGGCATGCAGATGAGAGATATGTGTGATATAAGTATGCAGTTATAAGCTGTTGTTTTAAGATCTTGGATTGGATGATATCCATTTCCATTATGTATCAGCCAAGAATCAACATTAACATCAATTTGGTCGATATGATCGTTATGTGCGATATAAGGGGCATATACGACCAATATGTGTGATATAAGTGTGTATTTGTAAGTAATTTATTGTTGTAATAACTTGAAAGATCTTAATTTGCAAAAAAGGGGTTGAAAACTGTCCTTTTGATATATTTTCGAGATTTCCACCGAAAAAGGTCGAAATTTCCCATACCGAAATTTTGATTTGAGGGGGGTTGGGGGCAAAATGAAATCGAAATCAAGATTCCAACCTTGCACATAACGTTATTATCACCACCTCTTCTCACGTACACCTTTCCCTTGAAGGGTCCTGCGTGTGTTCCAAGCGCATTTCACTTCTGATCTAGTATGCCTCCTTGCGCGCTCCTTGGACCTCTAATGCACTACCCTCTCTATATGTGTGTGTAAAGAACTCTGCACCTTCTTTGATCCATCTCTCTGACTACGATGGACATGACTCCCATTGAGACCAAGTCCATGTCTTCTACCTCTTCTATGATGGTTCATGGAGCAACTATCAAACCTACGATGCACATAACATGCTTTCAGAATATGTGCCTCCCTGAGCCACTTCGACAACCATGGCTTTCCCTTTCTTATTCGAGCAGTCCTTCCAATGTCCAAGTTCCTTGTAGTAATTGCAGATGTCCGTAGAATTGTGATTCTTTGACTTGGACTTATGTTTTCCATTCTTCGTGAAGCCAAAATCAGTATGACTCTTTTCATGAGTCATAGCTAAACCTGCAACGTTAGACATTACATTGTGTACGATATAGGTCGACTACTCATACTAGTCCTAAGGGGAAGCATATAGGAGCTTCGGAACCAGCTCCCTGTATCTCCTCTTATCTATCTCATCAGTGTCATCATCATATAATCTCATACTTGGATACATGGGAGTAGTAGCAGGCTTTCACCCTGTCATACATGTCTTTCGTAAAAGATCAGTAATAAACTTCCTCTGGATCATCACAAGACCGCGTTGATTCCTGGCGAACTCTAATCCAAGGAAGTATCAGAGAAAGCCAAGGTCCTTGGTTACAAACTATTGATGTAGGAACTCCTTAGCTGCCTGAATGCCCTACTCATCATCACCCTTGACAATAATATCGTCAAACATAAACAAGAATAGCAACAACACCTCTCTGTGTCCTCTGAACAAAAAGTGAGTGATCCACAATGACTCGAGCAAATCCTTGATGTTCTATCAACTCTGAAAGCTTCTGGTACCAAGCTCTCAGACTCTGCTTTAGCCCGTAAATCGCCTTGTGGAGCCTACACACGTTCTGAGACTCCCCCTCAGCAGCAAAACTTGGTGGTTGCTGCATATACACCTCCTCCTGTAGATTTCCCTATAGAAACTCATTTTTCACATCAAGCCGGTAAAAAGGCCAGTCCTGTGAAACCGCAATGGATAGGAGAATGCGCAATGTCGATTGTATGCCACTGCAGAGAAGGTTTCCTGATAGTCCACCCTATAAGTCCGGGCGAAACATGCTACGAGCCTTACCTTGTAGCAATCCACACTGCCATCTACTCGCTGCTTCACTGTGAAAATCCATCTGCACCCCACCACAGATGCACCTGGAGGGGCAAAAACAACACTCCAGGTACAACAAGACTGCAAAGCAACCATCTCCTCCTCCATGGCAAGTCACAACTGCTATGGTGTATGGTCTCCTGATATATTTGTGGAGTACTAACAACTGAGAGGTCCATAACAAACCTCATGTACTCATCTGAAAGATGATCCAAGGAAACATACACAGCTAAGGGATATGTAGCACAGTTGCGACGCGGCTTCCTCAAGGTAATAGGTACATCGAGGTTATCAACCTCTCTGTTCTCTGGTACCAGCACCTCCTGTGTAATATCCTGTGGATCAAGCATAGCACCAATGCCATCAATACAAACAATGTGTTCATCATATACCTGGGGCGTGATGGATGACGGGAAAGGCACAAGAGCAGAGGGGCATGTAGAAGACCTATGAATGTAAAACTGAGGTAGGAATTGTATCAGGGTAGACGGAGGTGGAGGTGGTGGAGGCAGTGGAGGTGGAGGTGAGTGGGACTCATCATGAGGAGATGATGAGAGTGATAACGGAGGTGGATGAACAAAGATATCCTCACCGGAGTTAGCATTAGACAACCTGTCACCTGTAGTAGAAAAATACATAATAGACTCAAAAAATGTGACATCGGCACTAACATAATATTTTCTCCCAACAAGATTAAAACATCTATACCCTTTCTGGGTATGAGAATAACCAACGAACACACATTTGACAACTCTAGGAGAGAGCTTGTCACGACCCAGAGTAAAATTGTGGACAAAAGCCACAGATCCAAAGACCCTGTGAGTAAGGGATTATTGACTCTAGTGCATCTACTCACTTGATTGGAGATTCTAGTGCATCTACTTGGTAGAAGTGGATACCAGAGCTCTAGTCTAGGACCGCTAGCTCAGATACCATGCAGAAAGAAACGAATGAATTGTTTATTCTAAACGCATAGGTGATAGGGCTCCTTTATATAGATGAGAAACCCTAGAGGTCAAATAACCAAAAAGAAAATTACATAAAAATGAAATAACAAATAACATGAATACTATTTTACTGAGGGAAAAAGAATTCATATCATTATGGGAGGCCCTAGGGTTCTCTTATAGGAGAGGAACCTATTGGGCAAATTACAATAAGAAGGAAAAAGAAATAGGAAATAAGAAAACAATAATAAAGATAACTAATATCTCAACACTCCCCCTCAAGCTGGAGCGTAGATATCAATCAGACTCAGCTTGGAACATCTCTGATAAGGTCCTCTTGCTACAGCCTTCATAAGAACATATGTTGTCTGGTCTCCAGAGCTAACATATGTAGTGGAGATAAGACCCTTCTATATCATGTCACGAGTGTAGTGATAGTACACCTCTATGTGCTTCGTCCTCTCATGAAAGTTTGGGTTGTTGGCAATGAAAGAGCAACCTGATTATCAAATTGGAGGTGCATGGGAAGAGGCACCTCTATAGTCAAGTTAGTAAGAACAAATCTGACCCACATCATCTCTATGCTAGCCTACGCCATGGCCCCATATTCCGACTCAACACTTGATCTGGTATCCACAATCTGCTTCTTACTCTTCCATGAAACAAGAGAATTCCCTATAAACACAGCAAAGCATGATGTAAACTTTCTATCCTTTGGACACCAACATAATCTGCACCTACACATGCTGTAACTAAGAGAGATGTGCCTCTGCTGGAAAGAAGTTCAGTACCATGTGAAGTCTTCGGGTATCTCAGAATCATATGTATTACATCTATATGTGCATGTCTGGGTTGCTCCATAAACTGACTTTGCTCACGGCAAAGGGATATGTCGGGACTGGTAGTAGTCACATATAGTAGCTTGCCAACAAGCTCTCTGTACCTCCTCTTATCGACCTCTTCAGTATCATCATCATAGAACTTCATGCTCTGATCAAGAGTAGTAGTGGTAGGTCTGCAATCTGTCATGCATGTCTCTAAAAAACCTATAACGTATCCTTTGGGTCATCATCACAAGACCTCGTTGGTTCCTGGCAAACTCCAGTCCAAGTAACGTAAATGTCCAAGGACCTTGGTCACAAATTGCTGACCTAGGAAGTCCTTGACGCCCTGAATGCCCTGCTCGTCATCCCCTGTCACAATAATGTCATCAACGTAAACAAGAATGACAATAGTACCTGTCTGGGTCCTCTTCACAAATAAGGAGTGATCGACAGTCGATCTTACAAACCCATGTTGCTCTATCAAGTTTGAGAGCTTCTAGAACTATGCTCTTGGACTCTGCTTAAGGCCATAGATAGCCTTGTATAGCCCGCAAACCTTCTGGCACTCCCTCACAACATCAAACCCAGGTGGTTGCTGCATGTACACCTCCTTCTGTAGATCACCATAGAGGAAGGCATTCTTCACATCAAGTTGATAAAGGGGCCAATCTCCTGTCACAGCAACATAAAGTAGAATACACAGAGTAGAATGTCTGGAAACTGATGAGAAAGTATCATGATAGTCCACCCCATATGTCTGGGCGAACCCACGTGCTACAAGTGTCGCCTTATAGCGATCTACGCTACCATCCGCACAGTGTTTCACATTGAACACCCATTTACATCCCACAACAGATGCACCAACCGGAGCTGAAACGAGACTCCACGTATCACGTGGTTGTAGTGCATCCATCTCCTCCTCCATGGCCAATCTCCACTGATTGTCCTGAAGATCCTCCTGATAAGTTCGTGGTATCTCCACGATTGATAGTGCCAAGGTAAATCTCCTGAAATCCTCTGATAGACTCCAGGAAACCTGAGCTGCAAGAGGATAAATAGCACACCTACGTTTCGGCTTACGTAGAGCAATTGGTACGTCAAGATCATCTACTATGTTTGTAACATGTGAGTTCTCCTCTTGAGAGTGCACCTGCTCATCCTGTATGGTATCGTGCTGCACAGAGAACTCAGTAGTGCCATCAGTCAAAGCAATGTGCTCATTACATACCTGAGGTATGCTGCATGATGGACAAGACCTGCGAACAGGGGGAACTGAGCAAGACCTGCGAGTAAAAACACTTGGCAAAACCTGAACCACAGGAGCAGGTGCTGGTGGTAGAGGTGGTGGTGGTGGAGGAGCAGGAGTAGAGGGAGGTGGAGGACCGACAATAGGAGATGGAGGCATGTATATCTCAACATCAGAGTCAGATGGAGCAAGTATGTCACCTGTAGGAAAAATACATGACAGACTCAAAGAAAGTAATGTCAGCACTAACAAAGTATTTCCATCTTAGCAGATCTAAGCAGCGATCCCTCGTTTGGGTACGAGACTAGCCGACAAACACACACTTGACAGCTCTAGAAGAGAGCTTGTCACGACCTGAAGACATCATGAATAATAGCAAAAGATCCGAACACACGAGATGTAAGGGAGAAAAGATCCTTCTCGAGAAATGCAACCGAGAAAGGAATCCTCTCTCCTAACACAGACAGGGGCATACGGTTCACCAAATAGTAGGAAGTAAGGACAACATCATTCCAGTAAGTATGAGCACGACTCTGAATCAACAAGGTTCCGGTCATATCAAGTGACGGTGTTTGTGCTCGGCAACATCGTTCTTCTATGAAGTGTACGCACATGAGGTCTGGTGAACAATGCCATGAGATCTAAGAATCTCAGAAAATTGTAAGATGCAGAATTCCAATGCAATATCCGAACAGAGATATTTGACATTGGTAGAAAAAATATTATTTATCTCATTAATAAAATACTAATCCAGCCTCAAACTTATTCTTCAATAAAAAGACCCAGGAAAGTCTAGAAAAATCATCGACAACAACAAGGTAAAAACGATGTCCCGGTGATTAGGAACATGGCTCGAACCCCAAATGTCTAAATAAAGGAGCCCAAATAACTGAGAAGTGCTCTGAATCTAGCAGGATGGAAAAGAGGAACGATGATGCTTCCCAAGATGGCATGCCTCACACTGAAAGGAGAATCTCATAGAAATCCGAGGGAGAACATGACATAACTTCTGCAGAGGAAGGTGACCAAAATGAAGATGCCACAGATATGGAGAGACCGATCTAGTAGGTATAGTAGAAACACTAGCATGAGAAGGTTGGACCAGTCTGTAGAGCCCCTACTGCTCACGGGCATATCCAATCACCTTGCCTGTAAGTATGTCCTGAAACAAAAGAGATGGAGGGTCAAAGATGGCATGACAATGCAAATCCTTAGTGATCTGGCTAATAGAAAGTAAAATCATCCGAAAGGCAAGAGCATACGAAATGTTCTGAAGGCGCAAGGATGATGTCAAATGCACCTCCCTATGTCTTGTAACAGGTAAGTGATCGCCATTAGAAATGGCAACCCATATGCCAGGTGGTATAGTCCTGTAGGACCTCAGTTGTACGTTATCTCCAAACATGTGGTGAGAAGCACAAGAATCTATAATCCACTATGTCATGTCTGCATCAGTACTACCAGTAAAAGAATAGGCGATACCCGAGGAGCTCGAAGAGAATCCGGTTGTAGTTGTGGTATCTGTAGTCGTGGTATTAGCCAAGGTTTTAAAAAGCATGATGCGCATCGAGGCATTTTCCCATATTGCATCAAGGCGCAAGCCTCATTCGTGAAAGAGATTTTTTCATAAAACATAATAATAATTAATCGTAATTACAATTACCCAAGTTCTAGAAATTAAATAGTTATGATTAAATAAATAACTCCCTGACATTTTAAGGCTAACATCATGGTTTAAACATTCAAGTTGTTATATAACTCTTTTTTTGGACTCTAAATTTGTAAGGAGTCAAGTAAATATGGATATGCATGCAAAATAATAGGTAACTCTCCGTAAAATTTAAAGTTTTGAATAAAATTTAACTAAAGGGACTAGATGTAACACAACATTTTCATAATTAGGCGAGATATGTGTGTCATTTAATTGAGAATGATAAGAGAGAAAGCAGTGAATCCGTGATCACTTTTTATTTTACCATAAGGATTGGGGGATAAATACTTGAATATTACATGTTAGGACCGTCTTTGTTCATGCATGCTTTGATGTGTATTAATTTAGTCCCGATTGAATAGAAGAAAAGATGAGACATGTTTACAAAAATATATTTTTCTAAATTTAGGTCAAAGTAGGGGGTGCATCCAATTATTTTAATAAAGAAATCATTTATGCTTGATTCACACTAAAGAGTAAAGGCATTGGATTTAAGTACTCAAGACTCATTTTTTTATTCATGTTGATTTATAAAGAACACGTATAACAAGGTAAAAATAAGTTTAATGTGTTAATAAACTAAAAAAATATGTTTCAGTGAATCGTGAGCTTAAGGACTTGAAAATTCTTGTCTATGAAAGATGAAAAGCTCACAATAAAAAAGAAAATAAAAAATATTATAGAGAAAAATATAAAAAATCAGCTCATACATGAGGCAGCGCCTCGAGGTGCATGCCTCACTGAGGTTGGATGAGACTATAGCCTCGAGGTGTTTTTCATTTTCCTTGAAAAACGCCTTGAGGTGTATGCCTTAGCGCCTCGAGGCGCATTTTTAAAAACAATGGTGTCACCAGTAGGAGTCATGATCAAGGTTCAGAAATGTGGTATGAGGTATTTGTTCGTTCATGCAGTCTAAAGTGAGAAAGAAGATATGCAGAGGAGTATACAGAAGTATATGTGGTTTATAATAATTTAATTTAAAATATTATAAAATAAATAATAAATTATGATTATATAA
Organism: Ottelia alismoides; assembly: GCA_037367405.1. Classification (NCBI taxonomy): domain Eukaryota; kingdom Viridiplantae; phylum Streptophyta; class Magnoliopsida; order Alismatales; family Hydrocharitaceae; genus Ottelia; species Ottelia alismoides. The sequence goes on along the minus strand of JAZKJV010005150.1, from coordinate 734,601 downwards.
AAAAGTTGATCTAACAAAATCCAAAATAAAAAATTTCAAATAAGATAATATAATCAATAAGATATATAAGCATGATATTATAAATTGATTATTTTTTAGTATATATTTAGAATTTAATGCATGTATATACATATACAAATTTGGATTCAACCGGGAATACATGAATTATACAAGAAAACCTTTAATGTATATATAGATCCTATAGATAACAAAGCTAAAGAATACTCATAGGTATACGAATCATACACCCAAATTTATACACATATATGTATCTCCAAGGGACAAAATATGTTGACACAAAATATAGGGGAAGATTGTATTTGCATATAAAATTTATTAGAAGCACAAAAATGTAAAGTGTCGGGATGCAGTCAATTATTTCATGTTTTATTTGAAGAATTAGAATAAATTTCATTAGATAGAAAATTCAAAAAGCAGTTCATTAATAAGTGTTGAGAACAATGGGAAAAAATGGATATAAGAAAAAATATCCTAAATTATATTCCAAATGTAACATATACGAGAATAATGAAAAGATGCATCCATGTAAATGATGCTATAAGAGTTGCTCAGAAAAAAATCGATTTAATGTGTCATCAACGTGTCATGGATTAACATGAATCCTATCATATATGTGGCCGCACATGCGGCCATACATCCCGCATATACCGACCGCATATGTGTTTTGACCGCATGTTGCTGCATATGGCATACGCGCTTCGGTCAAGTGACCGAATAGCCAGCATGGACTGCATTTCTAAACATTGGTCATGATCTCTCGAATATGAGAGACAATATCATCCAGGCAAGGATCGGTCTGGGAGTTGAAGTCTCCGAAGACCCAATCTACTCTGCTACTCGACCCGAAACAAGATATCCATGCTTCTGATAATATGTATCCTTTGCATGACCAGGCTTGCGACAGTAGGTGCAAGGACCACGCTGGCGTCCACCGCCTCTGCCTTGAGGGGTGCCTCCTCCGGATTGGATCCCCCCCCCCTCCACGAGAAGCGGCCATCGTTGAAGAAGGCAAAGGAGTGGTTGTTGAAGGCATGATGATCCGACTGAGACAGCTATAGGCCTCCTCTGTGGGAGGTATGGTAGCTCCATTAAGAAGTTGAGTACAGGCAACATCATACTCTGTATCAAGTCCACACATAAAGACTCCAACCATCGTGGAGTTCCTATACGTCTTTTGTTTCTTAGTAGATGTCATAATAGTCATGTAGCTATGAAGCTTCTCAAACATCCCACGAAGCGAAGAGTAGTAAACATGCAAAGGGTCGTCATTCTGCTTGGCATTGTAGATATCAAATTGTAGCTAAAGGATATGGGCCTCATTCCTCGCTTGAGCATAAGGAGATGCCAAAGTGTCCCACATCGCCTTGACGGTGAGTTGAGTCAAGATATCATTGGTTGTTTCTGTGGTGAGGGTCTCACAAAGCCGAACACGCGCATACGTGTTATCTTGCTTCCAAGAAGCATTTCCCCATTCTTATCCGTTGGCTCTAGATCTGTTAGGGTGTGCTCCTTATTGTTGCACTGCATGAGGGTGAGAAACTGCATGGACCACAACTCATGGTTGGTCCCATCCATCTTAACGATGGGAGTCGGGCCCTTGAAGGCTCCATATGAGAAAATGTCACCCTTATTCTCTGACATGATGGTAGCCGAATAACGGAACTCCACTGGGAATTAGACTGACTCAAATGAGTCTACACGATCATACGGAGGATTGGTTGTACATGTAGACTTATACAACCATCCTCACCAAGCTTCTTTGCTCACAGAATGGCTTGCAGATCAGCGCGGAGGTGCACGGGAGGGAGGGGCGGCGACCTGGGGGCCGGTGCAACAGCGTTGGGGGCCAGGACAGTGGCCCTAGGGTCTGTGCAGCGGTGCTGGGGTTCGGGGCGGCATCCCTGGGGTCAATGATGTGGCACTGGAGACCGAACGGCAACACAGAGGCATGGAATGCGGCCCCGGAAGTCGGGCGGCGGCCCTGGGGGCCGGCCTGGAGGCTGTGCAGTGGCCGAAGGGAGAGGCGATAGCTTGGGCTTCCGCTGGAGGGAGGAGCGGCAAAGGAGAGGGGGGCAGCATACGTGTAGGGTTAGGATTTGCTGGGGTAGAACTCCAGTCTAGGACTGTCGCTATGATACCATGTTGAGAGAAAAAGAATCCATATCATTATGAGAGGCCCTAGGGTTCTCTTATATAAGAGGAACCTATTGGGAAAATTACAATAAGAAGGAAAAGGAAATAGGAAATAAGAAAACAATAATAAAGATAACTAATATCTCAACACATTTTCTATACATTATCTAGTTCATCTGTCCCTCTTATAGATAGGCATATAATTGTCTAAGCAGAATCTCGGTGCCATCTGCACTTGCACCTCAGACCTCCTCTATCATGGTGGTTTCACGAGGCAAAGGAAGGTTTGGTCAGTTTAGGGGACGATGCTTCCGTGATCGAGGAAGTGGTCATCCTCTAATGTAGTGCACTTTAATCACCTGGGACATTATGATGACACATGCTACCAGAAGCACGGTCGTTCAGCTTCTGATCATGCTGTTGAGCACTCAAAGACAATCACAACGCCCTCTGACCATAAGTATGAGGATCTTATCCCCATGTGAGGGAGATCATGGGACCTATACTTGCTATGGCTCTGAGAATGAGATCTCTACTATGGACTTCCTATGGATCACATGAAACCCCTGAGTCCACATCAAAGATAGGGACCTCTCGAATAATGACCAGACATATGCGCATCGAACAGTAGAGTCCGAAATATGAACTAGAGAGTCTAAATCGTGTAGAACTCTACATAATGCTCCCCCTTTCTCACATACTAGTCTGAATAGATGACGCTGACCAAGTTGGGATAAGAACTGAAGACGGGGGGAACAAATAAGTTGTCTCAAAAATTTTTTGGCTTTTCTTCTCGCATTTAAAATCATTTTTTCTTTGCTCACAGCTTTTCTCTTACTTTTTGGTATGCTTGCCTCTTTTTTTGAAATAACTATGGCCCACGGTTGGGCCCAATCTTCTCCCTCTTCCTTTTTTTATACAAAGTAAAACCACGCTCGTTGGGCCTCAAATAAAAAAGGACTCCCCTTCATTTTTACAATAGACCCCTCTCTTCCTTTCTTCTTCTTCTTCTTTTTTAAACACATGCAACAGAGCTCATTGGGTTTAAAAAAATTCCTCCTATTTAGGTTCCCGATTGGGAACCCATCCTCCATCGCATGCGAATAGGGTTCCATTTACACGAGTAGGTGTGGGGCACAAAGGATGGTGGGGTTTTGTCTGGGAGAGGAGGGGCTTCGCCAGACATAGAGTCGCTGCCGAAGAAGTTCGAGCAGCGAGGAGCATACATTAGGGTTTCCTGAAGGAACTCCATCGCCATCGCCGACTAGAAGAAAGCCCGGAGCTGTCGCCTGGAGCCACCTGGTGGTGGCGGTGATGTCTTCTTTGAGCTTCTGGGCATGAGGTGGGTATGAGCAGGCAGGTGCGCATGAGGCTAGGACCGTGGTGTGGATGGAAATAACCTATGAGGTGCTGCTGGAACCTTAGTTTTTTTTTTAAATCAACGATGGAACCATATGTGTGATCCGTATGTGCTATGCTCTTGCGCTGCAGTTTGGGATGATATGCATATTGTGATGATCAATAGTACGCAGGAGGGGATGCACGTTGGAGATGCTTCAGATCTAGAACTTGGAGATTGACTGCACCTTAACATGTAGAAAACGATTTTCACAACCCCCTAGTCTGTGGTCGCAGCCTCCTTATAGTGGAGAATTAGGGTTTCTATAAGGAAAACCATGGAAGGCCGTATCGATATCGATATCGTTTCGATATCGTATCGATACGATATATCGTCGAAATATCGCCCATATCAACGAGCTTTTGTGAAGAAAATGCCTGGAAATCGGGATATATCGCCATATCGATACCCATATCGATCCCATGTCGAGATCGATATATCGGTGATATATCGCCGATATATCCCGATATTTCCTTTCATGAGGAAAACCCTAATCTTCTTGAACACCTCATGAGAACTCGTACAACAACTCAAATTTTGACAATAAAACTCGACCATGACGTGATATAATCTTCAGAATTTGAATGCAATCAACACTAAATCTTTAAGAACTAAACTGGAATTAGACCCTCTTGTTGGCGCAAAATTAGGGTTTTTTGAAAAAAAAACCCTATAATTTTCTCGAACTTGAACGATCTCGAACATGGACATAATAATCTTCAAGAACCAATCCAAAAGCATACCTATTCTGATACCATGGAGAAAACGATAGTATCTAAGAGTATTAGAGATAAAGAAATGTAAACATGGAATAAAATCGAGATTTTAATTGGATAAAACCACAAGAGAAGGTCTCTTACGGGCAGGGTAGTATGTTATTCCTCTCATCTGTTACATGTGGTGTGGGGTTCTTATATAGTCCCACTAGCAAGACCAAGTCCCACTCCCAGTAGATGTGGGACTTAACATGTGGATGTGGTAATTGGACCCCTATAGGGATCCAATTACCCATCTACACATGTGACACACACTAGCAATAATGAGTCAAAAAAATTATATGACTAATCTTCTAGAGATTGGGATGGTAGACTGCATTGGGATGGTAGACTGCATGGCTTCCACTATTCCTATGTATTCTACTTTAAGCTCTATGATTATGACATATAAGAGGTTGATTAAAGGAGGTACATGAAGCTAATTGGAAAGTTTCTTTATATGGCCATTACCAAATCAAATATCACCTTGATGTGCGCAACGTTAGTCGGTTCATGGAGCAACCAAGGCTCACATGGATGTTGTCCAATGATTCTTAGGTAGTTGAAGTCCTCACCAGATACAAGGTTGGTCTTCAATAAGGGGACATCCATTGGTATAAAAGGTTATGCAGATGCAAAGTTGCAAACTATGCTAGTTGTCTTAAAGACAAAGTCAACCACGAGTTTTGGTGTGTTCATTGGTAGCGCTCGTCTCGTGAAAAAGCAAGAAGAAAACTGTGGTGGCCAATTGAGCATTGAATCTAAGTACAAGGATATGGATTAGGTCAGCACTGAGATGACCCAATTGGGTATCTCTTCCTATGCAGTTTTTGTTTGACAATCAAGCGACTTTATTCATTGTCAACAAGCATGCATTCCTTGAGCGAACCAAGAACATTGAGGAAGATTGTAACTACACTAGGAACATAATATTGAACGGCTTCATTGCTACCTCCACTTCAGTTCAACCGAGCAGACGTAGATGTATTCATTAACAAACTCGTTAGTCGTTAGGGGACCATTCCAATAGTATTTATCTAAGCTGAACACGATAGACATCTAAGCTCCAACTTGACGGTGTTATAGTTATTATACTTTATAGTAAAATGTAATATGCCAACCCGTCTAATTCCTTTTTTATGTGTAGGCCAACAGAAAAACCTCCTCTATCTTTATGTTTTCCTCTCTATGTAAAGAGAGTCCTTGAGCACATAATAAACAACTCTTTCATTTTCTTTCGCACCTACAGATTTCAAAAAGTTAATGAGTTATCCAATGACCAAAAAGACAATTAAATTTTATTCGCATTTCAGTGACACATCAATTGTACCTCTGGTTGTTCAGTGAAGACAGATGCAGGAATGGATCAGGAGAAATCAAAGAAAAGACACCATCATTTGAGCTTTGCCTATAACATAGGCCGTGAAACCTCCAAGTGGCATCTTTGTTCCCACGGAAATGGTTGTCAATAAAGATCCTTTGATAGAGGATCCATTTACCCAGTTATCCCAACATAACAACACTTTCTCTTCAACCAAATGATGTATTGATTGTGTACATGGTATAAAGAAATTACCTGCAGTAAGAAAAATCAGTTGTCCATCTTCTGCAGGCTTCTTGGAACCTGATACTGGTGCCTGTGAATTGTATAAGCCCTCATTGGTATAACTTAGAGAATTTTTTACGAGAATGAAGATTTACTCAAACCCACTATTTATAATATTGCCAAAACCTCTATAAATGAAACTTGCAGCTTGCAAAAGAAACTAATATGATTAGACTCACTTCTAAAAACAATGCACCTGTATCTTTAATGTGCTTGCTGATTAGCTTTGACGTGGTTCCATCAACTGTTGATACATCCACATAACTGTAATTCAAATTTAGAGGAGTAGTTTTTAGCATCATCCGCCCACCAAAATACAGGTGGCGTTAAAGAAACAGTAAAATTTTGTCCTTGGCAGGGATGCTTGCTCTCTTAACTTTACGAAAGCAAGAAATTTGGAATTATGTAACTTTGCATTACCCCTTGCCTGGACCCAGGCCAGCAGCAGCTCCATCTTTTCCGCAAGCAACACTAACCTGGATAAGGTAAGCATTTATAGTATCATGCATCCAAGACAAGTACGATATTATGAGACAGATATGCATACAGCACTTTCAGGATCTGCCAGCATGGCAAATGTTATATCAGATGATGATGCCACTTCAGCAGGACACGATTTATACCTGGAAAAATATTCAGAGTGAAACAATTGAATACAATTGGAAAGATCGCAAAAACAAAGCTTTATTAAAAGAAAACCCATAATAAAATTACTAAAACTGCCTACTATCAAACCCCGTCTTTTTTTAAGAATTGCGTGGCTGGCCTCTCAAGTTGGGACCCAGTTCAAGGAGTATAGAGAGAGAGAGAGAGGGTTGATCCTGTGAGAGCCAAAAACTGTGAGAGCATGAGCAATGATTCTGAACCACTAGATTCTGTCATCTCTCTCCTGTTTGATTGCAGGAGGAGAGAGAAGAGCGGAATCTAGTGGTCCAAATTCACTGCTCCCATGCTCTCACAGTTTTTGGCTCTCACAGGCTCAACCATATACATACATACATACATATATATATATATATATGGTGCACTTGAATTGAGATGGCACCTTTCCTTGATTATGGAAAGGTTTCATCTTAGGCCGTGGGATGACGAGTGTACGAAGGAGATTGAAACCACTATGTGGTTTTCGAGCCAATTAATATTCTTAAAATGTGGGAGGGTTAAATTAATGCTAATTTAGAGAAATACACGTCATTGAACATTCTATATTTAGGTAGATGCGGATTGGTGAGCAAAAATTTTTAGAAATATTTGATGAAATAAAGGACCGCATTTTGAAATGTAGAGATAGTTTCTCTATTATCATTTTATGTATCATGTCGTTATTTCTTTCTCTTATTTAGACTTCTTTGTAATTTACCCTTTAGGTCTCTCCCTATATAAGAGAGCCTAGGGTTTTCTTGAATCATAACGAAGTTTCTTTTCCCAACATGGTATCAGAGCCACCCTAGGGCTCTCCACCCCCCCCCCCGCCCCTTCCCCACATGCCTCCGTCTTCTCGGAATCACCGCCGCCTCTCTCTCCAGCGGCAGCCCTCCTTCGCCGCTGCCCGGTTGGATCCCGCCCTCCATCCGGTTGGCTCCAGCCCTCCACTGGTTGGATTCCAGCCTCCAGCCAGCACCGAAGGGGATCCCAGCCCCCAACGGCTTCAGCCAATCGGCGAAATCGCCATCAGCCACCCGCGCAAGGCCTCCTAGCGGCTCCCAGTCGCTGAAAGGGCTGTCAGCCTCTTGTTACGCGTGCCCTAGTTCCTTCCTCGTCCGTTCTATGGATTTGAGTGCGTAACATCTACATACGCACTCAAATCCGATGCAATTTTTGTAGACATTCAGCATCACGTCTACATATCCTAGTTCTTCTCCAAGCGGCAGTATGTCAGAATCAAAAGTTGATATGCCCTCCACCGGCGCATTTAAAGGTCCTGCGCCAATAGTCAAGATGGATGGGTCTAACTATGAGCTCTGGGCTATGCAGTTCATGAGCCTCATGAAGTCGAATGGTAAGAAGCACATTCTTACCGAGGATGAGCCCGCAGAGAAGACTGGGATATATGCCTCATGGGAGGCTGATGATTCCTATGCGAAGGTCTGGTTGTCCGGTACCTTGACGATGGAGATTGCTAATGACGTCATCCATCAGCCCGCTGCTAAGGCAATGTGGGACATTCTTGCCGCCACATATTCGCAGGTGCGAAATGAGACGAAGATGTTGCAACTTCAGCACGACATATTCACAATGAAGCAGAACGGCAAACCTCTTCATTCTCTCTATACATCCCTAAGAGGGATGTTTGAGAAGTTATACAGCATCATTCCACTCACTGTAACTCCTGAGCAGCAGAAGGCATTTTGAAACGCCACCATGGTTGGTGTTCTACTTGCGGCTCTTGACCCTGAGTATGATGCAGCTCGATCTCAGATTCTCGCTGATGCAGTTATTCCTCCAGTTGAAGATGTTTATAGAAGGCTGAGTCGCATTCCAGTTTCCTCCAGCTCTTCTATTCCACCTCCTTCAGCGATGGCATTCTCGCGTGGGAGAGGTGGACCACCATCTGGCCGTGGTCGTGGACGTGGCCGTGGACCCCAGGGGAGGGGTGGTCGCTTCAGTCAGACATGCTCTTATTGTCACCGCACAGGACACTCGGAGGAGACATGCTATTCGAAGCATGGATTCCCAGCATCGGCACGTGTTGCAGAGCACTCACAGTCTCCATTACCGTCTACTGCAGATAACCGATTCGACGAACTTGTGGCTCGTCTCCGAGATATTATGCCACATTCATCTGGTGATTCGTCAGGCGGTTCTTCAGATATTGCTGCTACTGCCTCTGCCAGTTCATCAGCCGCGGCCAGTACCTCAGGTAGATCTACTGCTTTCATACCACCTCATGATATATCTGACTAGGTTATAGATTCCGGAGCCACACATCATCTCTGCCGAGATAGAGATAGATTACAGGCCTACAGGGACATTCCTCCTGGCCGCTCAGTACAGATAGCAGATGGTACCCATTTACCCCTTGTTGGACAGGGGGAGGTCTTCCTCTCCTCCACTATGCAGCTACAGAACGTCCTACATGCTCCTGAGTTCTCAATGAATTTGCTATCCATTAGTCAGATCACGAAGGATCTGAATTGTCGTGCTATATTTGACCCGTCTTCTCTTATTTTTCAGGACATACTCACGGGCAAGGTGATTGGTTGTGGCTCTGAGCAGGGTGGTTTATATCGGTTGGTTCGCCATTCCTATGCTGGCGCCTCTTCTCATTCTGCCGGACCAGTCTCTCCGTACATCTGGCATCTCCGATTTGGTCACCTTCCGCTCCAGAAAATGCGTCATCTTCTGCCCCAGATCTCTCCTAGTTCGTCTTTCCGCTGTGAAGCATGTCAGTTGGGAAAGCATCATAGGTCAAGCTTCCCAAGTCGTCAGAGTCGGAGCAGTAGCTCCCCGTTTGAGTTGTTGCATATAGATATATGGGGTCCAAGTCGTGTTCCCGATCATCAGGGGCACAGGTTCTATCTTGTGGTAGTGGATGATTTTTCTCGTGTCTCATGGGTCTTTCTTTTGAAGAATAAATCTGATGCAGGAGATGTGATCAAGAATTTGATTAATGAAATGCACAATATTTTCTCTTCTTCAGTCAAATATGTGCGGATGGATAATGCCCTCGAATTTTGTACACGCTCACTTTCTCACTTTCTTTCATCAAAGGGTATTATTCACCAAACTACGTGTGCATATACTTCACAACAAAATGGTGTGGCGGAAAGAAAGCATCGCCATCTCTTGGATATTACTCGTACCCTGTTGATTCAGAGTTGTGCGCCTATTTCATTCTGGGGCGATGCTGTTATTACTGCGTGTTATTTGGTCAATCGAATGCCATCCTCAGTTCTTGGTGAGAAGTCACCTATCTCTATTCTTTTCCCAGACAAGGAGCTATTCTCACTGACTCCACGTGTCTTTGGTACTGTGGCTTTTGTACATCGTTTATCTCAAGGTCTTGACAAACTCTCTCCCAGAGCAGTCAAGTGCGTCTTTGTTGGCTATTCCAGGACTCAGAAGGGATATCGGTGTTATGACCCAACGACTAAGAGGTACTTCATGAGTGCTGATGTCACTTTCTTTGAGTCTGTCATGTATTTCTCGCCTGCAGGTGATAGAATGGTACCATCCACTACCACTGATGATGTCTATGTTCCTCCACCACCTATCGGGAGTTCACATGAGTCGTCCACACGAGCACCACCAATTCCACCGCCGCTTCCACCACCACCACTCATTTCACGGCCTATCATTTCGCCATTACCTAAATTCTATACGCGTCGGTCAGGCCCTGCTCAGACCACCCAACAGCCTATCATCACGCCTCAGGTATGTTCAGATGGCATTACTACTGACGGGTCAGAAGTGGTACACGTGCAGGATTCTTCAGTACAGGACGACCCTAGCCCCTCCGGTATAGTAGATGATGATCTTGATGTTCCGATTGCAGTTCGGAAGCAGAGGAGGCAGTGTGCTTCATATCCATGTGCTTCACAGGTTTCCTTTCACCGCCTCACTGGTGAGTTTCAGCGGTTTGCCACAGCTTTGTCTTCCGTGGATATACCACGGACATACCAGGAGGCTTTGAAGAACGATTGCTGGAGAGGGGCTATGGAGGAAGAGATGAAGGCCTTGCAGTCCCGTGGCACATGGTCCTTGGTCCCTGCGCCTCCTGATACATCCGTTGTGAGCTGTAAGTGGGTCTTTACAGTAAAGTATCATGCAGATGGCACGTTGGATAGGTACAAAGCACGCCTGGTCGCACGAGGGTTTACTCAAAGCTATGATGTGGATTACATGGATACATTCTCTCCAGTTGCGCGGCATTCGACTCTTCGTATTCTCTTGTCTATTGCTGTGGTCTGTGATTGGAGTATATCTCAACTAGATGTCAAGAATGCCTTTCTGTACGGGGACTTACAGGAGGAAGTCTACATGCAGCAGCCACCTGGGTTTACTGCTGAGGGGGAGACACACATGGTTTGTAGACTTCACAAGGCGATATATGGCCTCAAACAGAGTCCGAGAGCTTGGTTCCAGAAGCTGTCCAACCTAATTGAGCAACAGGGATTCAAGAGGTCAAATGCCGATCACTCGTTGTTTGTCCAGAAGTCATCGGCAGGTACTGTTGTCATTATGGTTTATGTGGATGATATTCTCGTTACAGGAGATGATGCTCAGGGCATAGAGAGGGCGAAGGCATTCCTAGGCCGTCAGTTTGTTACAAAGGATCTTGGAACCCTAAGATATTTTCCGGGGTTGGAATTTGCAAGGAATGCACAGGGCTTGGTGATGACCCAACGGAAGTACATTACAGACTTCCTGGTTGAGACTGGCATGGATGGGTGTAAACCATCAAGTATTCCCATGGATCCTAGCGTGAAATTGTATGATGATGATACTAATGAAGTAGATAAGAGGAGATATAGAGAAATGGTGGGAAAACTCCTCTACATTACCATAACTCGCCCAGATATTCAATTTGCAGTTAGCAGGGTGAGTCAATTCATGGAGCAGCCAAGACAGGTTCACATGGATGCTATACACATGATACTGAGATATCTGAAGTCCTCTCCAGGTTCAGGGCTGCTATTCAGAAAGGGCACAGATTTATCCATCTCGGCGTGTGCAGACGCAGATTATGCAGGATGTCCTAAGGGTCAAAAATCAACCTCAGGGTTTGCAGTGTTTGTTGGAGGATCTCTAGTTTCTTGGAAAAGCAAGAAACAAACTGTTGTGGCAAGGTCCAGTGTTGAATCTGAATATAGGGCCATGGCCCAAGCCAGCACGGAAATGATGTGGGTTCGTTCTGTACTAGAAGATCTACATGTAGATGTGACTCTACCTATGAAGCTCCAGTGTGACAATCAGGCAGCACTATTCATTGCCAACAACCCAGCCTTCCATGAAAGGACCAAACAAATTGAAGTTGATTGCCATTACACCAGGGATTTGATTCAGAGAGGATTGATATCTACTACACATGTGAGCTCAGGAGATCAGACGGCAGATGTATTCACCAAGCCACTGCTCAGAGGACCCTTTCAGAGATGTTCATCCAAGCTGAGCATGATAGACATCTATGCTCCACCTTGAGGGGGAGTGTAGAGATAGTTTCTCTATTATCATTTTATGTATCATGTCGTTATTTCTTTTTCTTATTTAGACTTCTTTGTAATTTACCCTTTAGGTCTCTCCCTATATAAGAGAGCCTAGGGTTTTCTTGAATCATAACGAAGTTTCTTTTCCCAACATGAAATAACTGTTATGAATTTACAATCGATTGACATATTTTACATTTATATGTTATAAATTGCAAAACCGTGTCTACCGATGTTTGAGAAAAAAACCTAAATCCGGTGAAATTTTGTGTTTATGCAGTTGTATTTTATGCATATTATGTTTCATAAAAATACAGGGTGCTTACATAATAAGATAATTAATTGATTTACACATGACAAACTTTCCTATAATGAAAGCAGAATTTGATCACTCTTTAAAAAGTTGGATACCTAATTTTACATTATTAAAAAATCTATTCCAATGGATTTGCATTTTATTTAAATCTCAAATTTGAAATAAAACGAAATGAGAATAAAAAAATACACTATATATATATTTATTTATTTTATATATACACACACAATTTTACAAAAATTGGATTATATTTTACGAAAATATTATAACAATTTGTACCTACATAATGCCAATTTGACTACTAATTTACCAACAAGTATTGTATTTTACGTAAACAATATCTATTTTACCACAAGAGGCTATATTTTAGTAATTGCTAATTCTATTACGATATGTATGTTATGTCTACAATTGATGTATTTATTTTCACAGATTTTTGAAATGAGTTAGATTTACAATTGTATCCTATAAAATACAATTAAATAATTTATTTTACAGAAAATGAAAGTATTTTACTGAGATATTATAATATTTTGTACCAACTTAGTGACAATTTGTCTATTATTTTACACTAACATATCGTATTTTACGTAAACAAGTTATATTTTACAACATTACAATATATTTTACCATTTACTAGTTCTCTTGAACTGACGTGTATGTTATGTCTACAATTGATGTATTCATTTTCACTATTTCAGGAAGTTTGATAGATTTACAATTTTTTCCTATATAATACAACTACATAATTAATTTATAACAAAAGATCGTATTTTACTAATATATTATATCATTTTGTATCTATGAAATGACAATTTGTCTATTATTTTCATAAAATGATTGTATTTTACATGAAGATATATTTTACAATAACAAAATGTATTTTACTAATTTCTAATTCTATTGTCGATATGTATGTTATGTCTACACTGATGAATACATATAAAACGACAACGTATCCGACGTATCAATTTTTATATTGATATTTATCTTATTTTGCATTTTGACTATTTCATATAATATTTTTTCGGACCTTCATGAAACAATAGAACCAATATAATATATATACAGAAATTGTTTTACGTAATAAAAATTTATAATAACGATTTTATATATTACAGAAAAAAATAACTGAAGACTCTGAATGCAAATACTTTTAAGTTTGGCTTGTGTGTAACAATTAGCATACCCAATAAACATTCAAAAAAACAAAATCTGACAGCAAATATAGCTATTGGAAAGAAAAAAATGAAGAAATATTGATGAAAACAAATACAGGAATTTGGAAGTATTGATAATAAGAACAAGAAGAAACATATTATATAATTGATGCTAAAATACCAATCTGGTAAGACATACTGATGAGAATGCAGTAATGCCTTTGAAATGGATACTATAGCTAACAATGTTTGAACCAGAATGAACAAAAAGGCAATTGATGTTTTTGAGTAATAATTAATTACCAAAAACTTGATAATACATTAATTAATATATAATTAATTTGTAATTTAAAATTTTAAGTTCTTTCTATTTTTAGGTAAAAATGGAAAGAAGCACTTACTTTTTAAAAATGAATACGAACTTCTGGATAACCCAAAAAGCGGGATTTTAAAATAATCAATTAAAATTTTAGGAAAGTAGAGATAGGAAGTATATTCTTTTAATAATATTACATAATACCTACTTTGAAATGGAACGAGAAGAAAGGGACCGCATATCGGCGACGACGACGAAGAAGGAACGCTTCTAGGCGAACGATTAAGGGAAGAGTCTGCATTCGCAAAAGCATCTTCTAAGGAGGTAGAGTGACAGACAGCGATGATGGAGGAGATGCAGTCGCGCTTGGATGAAACCATACGGGAACAAGAAGACGATTCTGACCAGTATAGTGACGGTACATTGTTAGAATTCCAGGTCCATCGTCCGAAACCAAATTTCAAAAGTAAGTAAAATTTCAAAGTAAAAAGAAGATTTTAATATTTTTTATAAATTATATCTCTCCTGAATGGAATGAACAGAAGGAACGGTCCTTCCAGTTAGAAAAACAAAAGATGTGGACGTTGAAAAGGATCTTCTAAAGGTTGAAGATGATTTTGGAAGTATGCAAATTAATGCTTCTTTAAATATAAAATGCGTATCTATTTTAAATGAAGATACTCATTATTCATTGCAAGCACAAAAATGATTTTTTGTGTCTCTACTTCTAGGCAAAGGCTATTTACAGCACAGATGTTACATTGAACACTAGACCCACGCCCAAACAACAAACACTTTTGTCAAAGACTTCTTTTGGAAAGCTAATCAACATTGGACATGTTGAAATCCAACGAAAAAATCTTCAATGGTTAGTTGAACAATTCCAAGGTGGGAGGAATTTCAGATTTGGAAATAAGGTTGTGAGTTTCAGTGATGAAAAGGTAGGAGCAATATTGAGCCTACCTAGCTCTGGTTTCTCAATCACAGTCAGGGGTGAACATCTTCAGTGGAAATCATTCATATCACATAAATTGTTTGAAGAAGGAATGGTTTTCAATCGGAAGAAGTTGAACATCATTCTAGAGGCTTATTACAATAGAGAAGATGACAACTCAGTCTCTATTTATGTAACATGTTTGATACTTTTGATGTTTGCCACATTCCATTTCCCCAACAGTTCTTATTTTATTCCAAAAGATTTGTTACACTACATAGAATCCTTTGAAGATACAAGATTCTTTAACTGGTCTGGCGATGTTGCAAGAATGATATTGTTCAACATGGATAACGTAGTGAGTAGAGTTCAAAAGAGAAGAGTCAGTTCATCAAGGGTAACACTGGGTTACCTTACAGGATGTGTTGCATGCTTATACGTGAGTTCTTCGATAATATTTTTTATTGATATGATCAATAATAAGAATTACTAATAAAACAACTGAATCAGATATGGATGATAGAGTACTGCTGCAAAGACCTTGTGGTGAGCAGAGATCTGAGACCACGGATTAGGAAGTGGGTTGGTCCAATCAAAGGGGTTTCCAGATCATTGGTTTCGATCACTGTGAACAAGTAATGTTAATATGAAATATGATATACTATGTGTCTAATAATTCCAATAGTTTAAATACTAAGTCCTTTTCTTTATGTAGATATTGCCTGCTTTGCAACTACAAAAAAATGAAATAGTTAAGATAGGAGCAGGCGAGTATGTTTTTCCATTCGAGAAATTCATCATGTGTGGTTTTAAGGTGAGGAGACGAGAAATTGTGATGATAAAATCCATCCCAATACCACAAGATGTGTCGACAAGGAAGGGAAAGCAAAATATAGAGGAATTGTGTAACAAAAAATCTGTTGTTTGTGATTCAACTCGAGACGTCGTAACAAAAAAAACTCCAAAAAAATGTATGTGTGAAGCATTTTCCTTTGAGATAGACGAGCTGAAAGAGAAAATTAAAGATATGAGTGAAACGTAAACAAAAAAGGATGCATAACACAAAAGAATAACTTCTGAAATGAAGGATGAGATTGATAAATTGAGATCTGAGAATCTGGAGCAGCATGAAAAACTAAAAAGATTTCATTATCATGAGATCATAGATATTGAACAAAATGTTTCCAAGCAGTAGATACATTAGAAAAAAAATGGAAATGTTGTTGAAGGTACCGTTGATAACCATCAAAAAGACATACTTGCACCGACATGCAATGTAGCTGATATGAAAGGAGTTTTAGAACATAGTGACTCAGATCTTGGTGACAGGCTTGAAAATTAATTTCAGAAATCTGTGATGAACATACAATCCAGAAATCCCAAGATACGAGTAATAAAGTTTCAGCTACGAACATTGGCATGCCTTTGTTTGATTTGAACATTGGCGACATTGCACATTCAGATAATGTGCAAACAGAAACTACAACAAGGAAAAGAAAAAAAGGAAAGTCACAGTTCAACAAAGTTCAATAATTAAAAGATTGAAACATAGAAGAGAAGCCAAAAAATCTTTACAAAAATAAATGAAGCAATGCAATTAAGAGCAAGAATCACCAGTGGATGACACAACAAGTGAGGTAAGGCATAAAATATATAACAAGTTATTTTTTATTCATTATATGCAGGACAAGTAGAATACTGATTTTTACTATGGCATACAAAACTTTCTATATTTTTTATGTTTATGATAGTAATTGTTTCTAACATTGTTTTTAATTGATTGAACAAGAATCAGTATCTATGCAATCTCGTGACTGATTTCATTTGTTACGAGAAAGTATCAGACCAAACGAAGAAAATAATTTAAGAATTTCTACAAGATCCTGCAGACAAGTAAGAATTTTAATCTAATTTCAACAGTTATAGTTAAATATCTTTAACTTTAAGGGGATAATATTATTGAAAGATTCTTCCTTCATATTGAATGCAACCGACTTTACTCCGGGGAATCAGAGTTGTAAGGGAGAGAAATTCACAATTTTTTGTACGAAAGAATGATTGAAGATTCGGTACGTATATCTTTATTAATTACTTTTTTAAATTTCTTTACGAATAAATTATTTTTGATATTACAGATAAGATAATAGACATGTTTATGGATGTGCTAGCACATAAATACTACACCAAAAATGATCATGTTCCGTTTCTGTTCACACCAATATTCCAAATGGTGAGTTTCTATATACTGATATAGATTTTTTTTAAAAAAAATCTCTTTAATTATCATAATATGATATTCTTACTTACATTTTTCAGCAATATTTTGTGAATCTTGTGGTTAATGCTATGGAACACGAATTTGATAAGCTCGAGGAACTATATGAAGAAGGAATACATATACCGGAGTTGGAGAAAATTTTCACGGTTATTCATACAAGAAACCATTGGCATCTTCTTGTGACTGATTTTTCAACAAGAAAATTCCTTTCTTACAATTCTATGAAAGGAATAAAATTCCATAAGAAGGATGTATTGAAATGGGTATGACATAAACAATCTTTTATATTTTATTAAATACTTTATTTCAGTATTAATATTTTTTGTTTGAATTACATCTCAGCATGGCTGGATTTCGGAGCATTTCATGGACAACATACCAGAAGAATGCCTTGCAGGATGGGAAATCATATATTTGCAAGATTGCCCGCAGCAACCATCGCAAAGTCTTGATTGTGGTGTCTACGTCATGAAAATGATGGAGTGCCTGTGCGAAGGGAGAGCGTTGGATTTCAATTACGAAGACATTGACAGATTTAGCTGAAATAACTTCAACATTGTTAACATGCGATCACATTGAGAACTCAGCGACACAGTGATAAAGATGACGGACAGAATATGAACGCACCTTAACTTTTATACATTTTAAATTAGATTTATCTATTGTTGCAAGGACTTAAATATGTTATGTTTCTAGAATTTCTGTTTCAACCTTCTTCTTTAAAACGAAATACTTAATTTGAATTTCATGATTATCCTATGTTATAGTCATATGTATTGAATTTTTGGTTACATATTGTACTGAATATTACATGTTTGACAGGCAGACAAAGTATGTATTTTAATGGTCGAAAATGACACACTTGTAACCATAAATCTACATTCATTTTCGACCACTAAAATACATACTTTATCTGCCTGTCAAACATGTAAATATTCAGTACAACATGTAACCAGAAATTCAATGCATACGACTGTAACATAAGATAATCATGAAACTCAAATTAAGTGTTTCGTTTTAAAGAAAAAGATTGAAACATAAATTCTATAAACATAACGTATTTAAGTCCTTGCAACAATAGATAGATCCAATTTAAACAGCATAAAAGCTAAGGTGTGTTTATATTCTATCCGCCATCGTTATCATTGTGTCGTTGAGTTCTTAATATGACCGCATGTTAACAATGTTGAAGTTATTTCAGCTCTAAATCTGTCAATGTATTCGTAGTTGAAATCCAACGCCCTCCCTTCGCACAAGTACTCCATCATTTTTATGACGTAGACACCATAGTCAAGACTTTGCGATGCTTGTTGCGGGCAATCTTGCACATATATGATTTCTCATCCTGCAAGGCATTCTTCTGGTATGTTGTCCACGAAATACTCTGAAATCCAGCCATGCTGAGATTTAATTCAAACAAAAAATATTAACACTGAAATAAAGCATTTAATAAAATATGAAAGTTTGTTTATGTCATACCCATTTCAATACATCCTCCTTATGGATTTTGTTCCTTTCTTAAAATTGTAAGAAAGGAACTTTCTTGTTGAAAAATCAGTCACAAGATGATGCCAATGGTTTCTTCTATGAATAACCGTGAAAATTTTCTCCAACTCCGGTATATGTATTCATTCTTCATATAGTTCCTCGAACTTATCAAATTCGTGTTCCGTAGTATTAACCACAAGATTCACAAAATATTGCTGAAAAATGTAAGTAAGAATATCATATTATGATAATTAAAGTTATTTTTTAATAAAAAAAATCTATATCAGTATATACAAACTCACCATTTGGAATATTGGTGTGAACAAAAACGGAACATGATTATTTTTGGTGCAGTATTTATGTGCTAGCACGTCCATAAATATGTCTATTATATAATATATGTAATATCAAAAACAAATTATTCGTAAAGAAATTTAAAAAAGTAATTGATAAAGAAATACATATCAAATCTTCAATCATTCTTTCGTACAAAAAATTGTGAATTTCTCTCCCTTTACAACTCTGATTCCCCGGAGTAAAGTAGGTTGCATTCAATTTGAAGGAAAAATCTTTCAATAATATTATCCCCTTAAAGTTAAAGATATTTAACTATAACTGTTGAAATTAGATTAAAATTCTTACTTTTCTGCAGGAACTTGTAGAAATTGTTAAACTATTTTCTTCGTTTGGTCTGATACTTTCTCGTAATGAATGAAATCAGTCACGAGATCGCATAGATACTGATTCTTATTCAATCAATTAAAAATAATGTTAGAAACAATTACTATCATAAACATAAAGAATATAGAAAGTTTTGTGTACATAGTAAAATCAGTATTCCACGTGTCCTTCATATAATGAATAAAAAATAAGTTGTTATATATTTTATGTCTTACCTCACTTGTTGTGTCATCCAATGGTGATTCTTGCTCTTAATTGCCTTGCTTCATTGATTCTTGTAAAGATTTTTTTGGCTTATCTTCTCTTTTTCAATCTTTTAATTATTGAACTTTGATGAACTGTGACTTTTTCTTTTTTTCTTTTCCTTGTTGTAGTTTCTGTTTGCACATTATCTAAATGTGCAATATCACCAATGTTCAAATCAAACGAAGGCATGTCAATGTTCGTAGCTGAAACTTTATTACTCGTATTTTGGGATTTCTGCATTGTATGTTCATCACAGATTTCTGAAATTAAGTTTCAAGCCTGTCACCAAGATCTGAGTCACTATGTTCTAAAATTCCTTTCATATCAGCTACATTGCATGTCGGTGCAAGCATTTCTTTTTAATGGTTATCAATGGTACCTTCAACAACATTTCCATTTTTTTCTAATGTATCTACTGCTTGGAAAACATTTTGTTCAATATCTATGATCTCATGATCATAAAATCTTTTTAGTTTTTCATGCAGCTCTAGATTCTCAGATCTCAATTTATCAATCCCATCCTTCATTTCTGAAGTCATTCTTATGTGTTTTGCATCCTTTTTTGTATACGTTTCACTCATATTTTTAATTTTCTCCTTCAGCTCGTCTATCTCAAAGGAAAATGCTTCACACATACATTTTTTTGGAGTTTTTTTGTTACAACGTCTCGAGTTGAATCACAAACAACAGATTTTTTGTTACACAATTCCTCTATATTTTGCTTTCCCTTCCTTGTCGACACATCTTGTGGTATTGGGATGGATTTTGTTATCACAATTTCTCGTCTCCTCACCTTAAAACCACACATGATGAATTTCTCGAATGGAAAAACATACTCGCCTGCTCCTATCTTAACTATTTCATTTTTTTGTAGTTGCAAAGCAGGCAATATCTACATAAAGAAAAGGACTTAGTATTTAAACTATTGGAATTATTAGACACATAGTATATCATATTTCATAGTATATCATATTTCATATTAACATTACTTACTTGTTCACAGTGATCGAAACCAATGATCTGGAAACCCCTTTGATTGGACCAACCCACTTCCTAATCCGTGGTCTCAGATCTCTGCTCACCACAAGGTCTTTGCAGCAGTACTCCATCATCCATACCTGATTCAGTTGTTTTATTAGTAATTCTTATTATTGATCATATCAATAAAAAATATTATCGAAGAACTCCCGTATAAGCATGCAACACATCATGTAAGGTAACCCAGTATTACCTTTGATGAACCAGCTCTTCTCTTTTGAACTCTACTCACTACGTCATCCACGTTGAACAGTATCATTCTTGCAACAACGCCACACCAGTTAAAGAATCGTGCATCTTCAAGGGATTCTACGTAGTGTAACAAATCTTTTGGAAAAGAAGAACTGTCGGGGAAAAGGAATGCGGCAAACATCAAAAATATCAAACATGTTACATAAATAGAGACTGAGTTGTCATCATCTCTATTGTAATATTCCTCTATAATGCTGTTCAACTTCTTCCTATTGAAAATCATTCATTCTTCAAACAGTTTATGCGATATGAATGATTTCCACTGAAGATGTCTACCCCTGACTGTGATTGAGAAACCAGAGGAAGGTAGGCCCAATATTGCTCCCACCTCTTCATCACTGAAACTCACAACCTTATTTCCAAATCTGAAATTTCTCCCACCTTGGAATTGTTCAACTAACCATTTAAAATTTCTTCGTTGGATTTCAACATGTCCAATGTTGATTAGCTTTCCAAAAGCAGTCTTTGACAAAAGTGTTTGTTGTTTGGGCGCGCGCGGGTGTATGGTTATCAATGAAATGCACAAAGTGTTCAATATAACATATGTGTTGTACATAGCCTATGCCTAGAAGTAGAGACACAAAAAATCATTTTTGTGCTTGCAATGAATCATGTGTATCTTCATTTAAAATAAATACGCATTTTATATTTAAAGAAGCATTAATTTGCATACTTCCAAAATC
The DNA here is from genome assembly GCA_037367405.1 of Ottelia alismoides. Lineage (NCBI taxonomy): Eukaryota > Viridiplantae > Streptophyta > Magnoliopsida > Alismatales > Hydrocharitaceae > Ottelia > Ottelia alismoides. The sequence continues at coordinate 713,149 of JAZKJV010005150.1, read as the reverse complement.
ATCTTCAACCTTCAGAAGATCCTTTTCAACGTCCACCTCTTTTGTTTTGCTAACTGGAAAGACTGTTCCTTCTGTTCATTCCATTTAGGAGAGATATAATTTATAAAAAAATATTAAAAACTTCTTTTTACTTTGAAATTTCACTTACTTTTGAAATTTGGTTTCAGACGATGGACCTAAAGTTCTAACAATGTACCGTCACTATACTGGTCAGAATCGTCTTCTTGTTCCCGTATGGTTTCATCCAAGCGCGACTGCATCTCCTCCATCGTCGTTGGTTGTCACTCTACCTCCTTAGAAGATGCTTTTGCGAACGCAGACTCTTCCCTTAATCGTTCGCCTAGAAGCGTTCCTTCTTCGTCGTCGTCGCTGATATGCGATCCCTTTCTTCTCGTTCTATTTCAAAGTAGGTATTATGTAATATTATTAAAAGAATATATTTCATATTTCTACTTTCCTAAAATTCTAATTAATTATTTTAAAAATCCCGCTTTTTGGGTTATCCATACGTTCGTATTCATTTTTAAAAAGTAAGTGCTTGTTTCCGTTTTTACCTAAAATAGAAAGAATTTAAAATTTTAAATTACAAACTAATTATAGATTAATTATTGAATTATCGATTTTTGGTAATTAATTATTACTAAAAAACATCAATTTCCTTTTTGTTCATTCCGGTTCAAACATTGTTAACTATAGTATCCATTTCAAAGGCATTACTACGTTCTCATCAGTATGTCTTACCATGTTGGTATTTTAACATCAATTATATAATATGTTTCTTCTTGTTCTTATTACCAATACTTCTAAATTCCAGTCTTCGTTTTCATCAATATTTCTTCATTTTTTCTTTCCAATAGCTATATTTGCTGTCAGATTTTATTTTTTTGAATGTTTATTGGGTATGCTACTTGTTACACACAAGCCAAACTTCAAAGCATTTGCATTCAGAGTCTTCAGTTATTTTTTTGTATAATATATAAAATCGTTATTATAAATTTTTATTACGTAAAACAATTTATGTACATACATTATATTGGTTCTATTGTTTCATGAAGGTTCGAAAAAATAATATATGAAAAGGTCACAATGCAAAATAAGATAAATATCAACATAAGAATTGATACATCGGATATATTGTCATTTTATATATATTCATCAGTGTTAGACATGACATACATATCGACAATAAAATTAGCAATTAGTAAAATACATTTTATTATTGTAAAATATATCTTATTCATGTAAAATATAATCATTTTTTGAAAATAATAGACAAATTGTCATTTCATAGATACAAAATGATATAATATATTAGTAAAATACGATCTTTTCTTGTAAATTAAATTATGTAGTTGTATTATATAGGCAAAAATTGTAAATCTATCAAACTTCCTGAAATAGTGAAAATAAATACATCAATTGTCGACATAACATACACCTCAGTTCAAAAGAACTAGTAAATAGTAGAATATATTTTAATGTTGTAAAATATAACTTGTTCACATAAAATACGATATGTTAGTGTAAAATAATAGACAAATTGTCAATAATTTGGTACAAAATATTATAATATCTCAGTAAAATACGCTCATTTTCTGTAAAATAAATTATTTAGTTGTATTTTATAGGATACAATTACCCCAAACCTCCCATCCTCTTATGAGTCGTCACCCTATTCCAGTCTACCAATTGCATGCCCCCTCTACTTGCCTTCCATATGACCAAAAGAATCTTCTCATTATGGCTTCGATCTTCATGCGTACCCCTGCAGGTATCGCTCTCTTAGAGCAAAAGAAAATAAGAATCACCGAGAGCACGTGCTTCAGGAGAACTAGCTTCCCTCCCTTTGACAACAACCTCACCTTCTACCCTACCAACTTTCCCTCTAATATCTCCATCGGTGATCTCCAGTCCCCTCACCTTCGGCCTTCCCACCACCAATGCAAGCCAAGACAAGAGATCGACAAGGCAGCCCCCGAGCATCCCAACGCCTCCGACAGCCGATGCACCTTCTGCTCCAAGAGCCCAAATGGGACCACCATCGACTTTTCCCTATTAATCTGAATCCCCGATATGTCTCCAAAAACATCCATAATGCGCGGCGCCCTCCCGATCCACTCCTCGACCAAAAAAATGATTGTATCATCGGCATATTGCAACAACGGAAGGGAAATATCCTCTCTCTCGTATCCCAAAACCCAACCATCACACAACGCCCGCTTCATCATTACCACCAAAGCATCCTCCACAATGACAATCATCATCGGCGTCAAGGGGCAACCCTACATGATGCCCCTTTGGGGGTGGAAGAAGCCCCCCTCCGGACGACCATTGACTAGTATCGCATGCAAGGTCGTCGTAGTGCAGCACTTGATCCAGGCGATCCACATCTTCGAGAAACCCCTCTTCTGTAAAAACGCCAACAAAAACCTTTAACCTACAAAGTCATAAGCCTTGGAAAAGTCAACCTTCCACAACACCCCTGGTCTTGGACCTCTTCCAATCCACTACTACATCAGACGTCGTCACCAATCCATCGGCCATAGCCCTCCCAGGCACAAAAATCAACTGCTCCGGAGAGATAATCTGATCCATCACCCCATTCAAATGATTAGCCAGGATCTTGAAGATAATGAGATATACAACATTCAACAACGCAATGGGCCCGTAGGCTTCCACCCTGGTAGGTGCAATCCACTTTGGCAACAGGAAGATGAGCGCCTAGTTGAACTGTTCGAAACCATGGTTTCCCTATGGAATTCCACCAGCATCCCCAATACATTCACCTTAACCACCTCCCAAAACTCCCTATAAAAGCAAACCGAGAAGCCATCCATGTCGGGTGCCCCATCTGCATTCAATTCATGAAGCACCAGCTTCGCCGCCTCCTCAGAGAACTCTCTCACCAAGATATTCGCCTCCTGCTCGGAAATCCGTGCCACGCCTTTCCCTTGCCACCCCCAACCATCACGTGAGTGCCGCCTACCAAACGCCTGAAAATGCAAGGGCTGCTCTCACCTCTTTGTCCCCCTCAAAAGTCTCCATGCCGACTTCGATCGAGTGGATGTGGTTCCTTCGCCTCCTCCCACTGGCCACGGCATGAAAGTACCGAGTATTGCATCGCCCTCCTTCACCCATCGCTGCTTGGCTCGTTGCCTCCATGAGAACTTCTCCTTCCTATATTCTCGAATGATCTTTGCTAAGTGCACACTCCACCAGCTCCTCCTCCAAAAGAGCTCGCTCATCCTCCATCATGTCCAGCCGAGAGACCTCCCCTTGGCCCTTTTTCTTTTTTCCCGACGCTTCATACGAACGGCCTTGTTGAACTCCGTCAGAAAGACCTTGAGCGCACCTAGCTTGATGTCCAACCTGCAAGCCGCAGAACCCATCTGTCTACATCCTGTCCAAAAATCCGCCACCGCCTCTCGAAAGTCGTCCTCCAAAAGCCATGCCTTCTCGAACCGAAAGAAGTACCGATGGTGGACCCCCACCCCAGAGAACCATAGCAAGGGCATGTGATTCGAATGGGCCCGAGGTAGCGATCGGGCCTCCTCCAAAGGAAACAGGAGCATCGCCTCCATGAACATCAAAAATCTGTCAATGCGGGATCTAGCTCTTGAATTCCGTCAAGTGTACCGACATCCCTACGCATCAAACACCTCCAACCCCATCTCATGCATCATCCCTCTTAGCTCCTCAGACCCATTATCATTTCCACGACAGTCTCGAGGACGATCTTCAGGGTGCAGCGTGACATTAAAATCTCCGCTAATAATCCACGACACCTCCATAAGCCCCACCCTAACCATGTACAATTCGTCAACCAATGCAACAATATTATCCCCACCACAAGGGCCGTGTGCATTGGTGACCAAAATACACACACCACATCAAACCCCATCTTTGCCTATGTATCTTATTAACTGTGTCTCACTCGGTTGCTTATTTCATTGCTAACCTAATTGTTGCTTCATGGTTAGTATATGTGAAATTGGATCTTAAGATGGACATATATAGTTTGAAGTTGCATCTCTCTCTGGTAATAACTGATGAAGGAAAACCTAAGCCTTTGTTGTTGTTCATGCCATCCCCCTATGAAAGAGGGTGGTAAATGGTAATATTGCACATCCTTCTACATAGCATCAAAATAGGTACTAGTCATCAAAATTATCCATAGCAAATTCAACTACGAAGATCGTGGCTTTTTTATTATGATAAATACATTTGCAATTCATCTCAACTCCGAGGTTCCCAAGCATAGTTTTTTGGTGCCACAGCATGCCTCCATACTCTGGTGTGCCCACCATGCATGGTGTCGATATACTTATAGTGTCAATTCTCACAGTGGTTGATGGCATGCTACCAGTATGCCAATCGTGTTGCTGTCAATAGGCGTATCGCTGGCACCCAGGTGCAAATGTCACCAAACATGACTCCCCACAATTAAAATCGAATGAACCAACACTGTTAGAATGACCACCAATACTGTAGCCAGCAAGTACGGACATACACTAATTGTTGCCATGACCATCCACCCATCACTAATATCGATGGATCTGACTATTGCAAACCATTGGTAACACAAACAGTCATGATATGGTGACCATCATCAGATCGTTCGACATTGACACTGAAAAAGTTTGTAGATGCTATTCTATGGAAAGAGAATAATGACCTACTTATTATGAGGATCATATGGATCTCTTATATAGAGGAGAAACTCTAGAGGGAAAATTACATAATAGAGACTAAATAAATAAGTAAATACAAGATAACTCTCAATAATCCACATCAAGATAAAGCATAGATGTCAACCATCCTCAACATGGAACAACGCCACTGGAATGGTCCCTTGGCTAGGGCAAACATCTACGATTTGGTCCCCCTTGAACTGACGTGGGAAGTAGAGATGAAGCCCTTCTGTAATCATATATCTTGTGTAATGGCAATCTACCTCAATGTGTTTAGTCCTCATGGAAAGCTGAGTTGTTGACAACGACGATAGTAGCCTAGAAATCGTAAAGTAACTGCATGGAAGAGGCGTGTTAACAATTAGGTTTGTTAGTACGGATCTGACCCACATCATCTCAATTCTCCCAAATGCCATATCCATGTACGCTGACTCTGCAATAGATCTAGCAACTACATCACAGATTCATAGTCTGCTTCTTACTTTTCCATGGAACCAAAGAACACTATAAAAACAGTAAAACTAAAGATAGACTTCCTTTACTTCGAGCATTCTGCATAATCTACATTTGCACATGCTTTCATGGTAAGGGGTGTTCCTCTGCTAAAAAGCAATCCCGTATCTGGAGAAGCCTTCGTATACCAAAGAATATGCGAAGTGCAACTATGTATGCATGTCAAGGTTGCTCCATAAACTGGCTAACTTTACTCACTGCAAATGAGATATCTGGCCGGGTAATAGTCATGGAAACGAGCTTACCTACAAGCTTCATGTACCTCCTCTTAACCACTTCATTTGTATCATCATTCTAGAGCTTCATGCTAGGGTCCATAGGAGTAGTGCCAGGTATGTAGTCTACCATCCCTATCTCTGGGAGGAGATCTGTAACATCTTTCATCTGTCATAACAAGACCTCTGTGATTCCTGACAAACTCGAGTGCAAGGAAGTATCGTAAATCACCAAGGTCCTTGATGACAAATTGTTGCCAAGGAACTCCTTAACCTTACTGATGCCCTGCAAGTCATCTCATGTAACAATGATATCAACATAAAACAGAATGACAATGATGCCTCTCTATGTCCTCCATACAAAAAGTTAGCGATCGACAGTCGATCTCGTGAAGCCCTATTGCTCTATAAAGTCTGATAGCTTCTGGACCATGCTCGAAGGTAGTGTTTACTAAATCGATCGCACGAGCCGCATATGCGATCGCATATGTCCATGCGGCATGCAGACCGCACTGATTATTTAATCAGTGCATTATGCGCCCTCCCCGCATATGCGGCCCGCATATGCCCCGCATACTGCTAAAGCAGCTCCAACTTTTCAATCTTCTCATTCAGGTCCTTAATTCTGTAACTCTACCTCTTCATTCAATTGTTAGAATATGACATGCATTTCTATACAATTGCAATGCATTATATCATTATGTATATGCAATGTTTTATGTTTTTCTCATGTATTATTTTCACGAGTATATGACATGTATCGTCGAATATTTTTTATATGTCGATTGAGGTTTTGCTCATGTACTGCATGTGTGTGTATTGAAGTTTTGTTATTACGAACCATATAATGTAAATTTTTTATGGTAAATGTTTTTTTATGATCAAATATGAGGCAATTAAAAGTATATATGCACACGCATATAACATGAACCGTTTTTCTTAGATCTTCTTTAACTCCACATAGATACAAAACTTCAGTGGTAATGTTATTCATAGATATTTTTTATTTTTACACAAAAAATTAGAAAACCGCTTAGAACCGCATATACCCTGCATATGCCCCCGCATACCACTTAATCAGTATTCGGTGACCAGTCCGAACGCATACGCATACCGCTTCCTGATCCTTGCTCGGAGGCTCTATTTAAGGCCATAAATAGCCTCATGAATTTTGCATATCTTCTGATACTCCTCAACAGCAAACCCAGGTAGTTGTTGCATATAGACTTCCTCATGTAGGTCACCGTAAAGAAAGCATTATTCACATCCAGTTGGGACAGAGGCCAGTCTCTAAAATGTTCAATGACGAGCCACTTGAGAGAATGTGTTCTGATAGACCACCCATATATCTGGGTGAATCCATAAGTCGACCCTTGTAGTTAATCAACATTACCATATGCTCAGTGCTTCATTGTAAAGACCCATTTACAGCTAACCACGGAAGCACATGTTGGGGCAGTATTGAAGCTCTCGTATCACAACAACTGAGAGGATGATCTAAAGTGTTCAATGACGAGCCACTTGAGAGAATGTGTTCTAATAGAACACCCATATATCTGGGTGAATCCATAAGCCGACCCTTGTCGTGAGTCAACATTACCATATGCTCGGTGCTTCATTGTAAAGACCCATTTGCAGCCAACCATAGAAGCGCGTGTTGGGGCAGTATTGAAGCTCCATGAGCCACAAGACTGGAACAATGCCATTTCTTCCTCCATAACAAGAGCCATTGGTTGTCACGTGTAGCCTCTTGATATGTATGTGGGATCTATACGACTGATAGTCCCACCACAATTCTCATAAAATCCTATGAAAGGTGCCCCCAAAAAAATATGGGCAGCAGGAGGATACACAAACATGTACGCCTCTGCTTCCGAAGAGCAATGGACAGATCAAGGTCCTCTGGACCCTTAGTGTCCTATAAAGTAGCTTCTTGAGGAGTGATCTGCTCAGCTTGTAAAGTGGCCTATGGTACTGGCAAATCAACAGTGCCATCAATTGATTGGAATATACATGGGGAGTGGTGGACGACGGGGAAGGCACATGAACACTGTAAAATAAGACAAAGTCTGAGCTACAAAATGTACCACGATAGCAAGCATTGGAACCACGAAAGGAGGTGGTGTAGGATCCACGATATGAGGTGGTGATCGTGGTGGTGGTGGTAATGGTGTAGGAGGAGTTGGTATGTAAACCTCCTCACTAGACTCAGACAATGTCATTCTGTCAATTGTAGGAGAAAAGTACATGATAACCTCAAAGAATGTGACATCAACACTAACAAAGTACTTTCGTCTAACTAAATCAAAGTATATGTACCCTTTTAGGGTTAGGAAGTAGCCCACAAAAACACACTTGACAGATCTAGGAGAGAACTTGTCATAGCCATGGGGCAAATGATGAACAAATGCCACTGAGCCAAAGACACAAGGTGGTAGAGAGAAAAGGTCCTAATCGGGAAACGTAATCGAAAAAGAAACGTCCTCATCTAACACAGAAGATGGCATACGATTGACCATGTACCAAGCAGTAAGGACCACATGACCTTAGAAAGAGTGGGGAGCACAACTATAGATTAAGAATGATCCTAGTCACGTCATGAAGATGACGATGTTTGCATTCAGCAACACTATTATACTAAGAAGTGTATGCACAAGAGGTCTAATGTACAATGTAAAGGGACCTAAAGAATTGAGAAAGTTGAATGGTACAAAACTCCAAGGCACGGTAAGAGCGAACATACTTAACATTAGTAGAAAAAATACTCTTTATTTCATTAATAAAAGTTGGAATGACAGACCCGACCTCGGACTTGTTTTCAAAAAACCCAATAAAGGCTATTATAATCATCGATAGCCACAAGATAGAATATATAACCCGGATGACCAAGGACACGATCGAGACCCCAAATATAAAAATGAATAAACTCAAGTCAGGAACTGCTAACGACTCGGATGATTATGAAAACTTGAGCAGTGATGCTTCCCAATATGGCAAGCCTTGGACTAGAATGTAGATCGGGATAAGATCTGTGGGAGGACTCTACACGACTTCTGTAGAGGAAGATGACCAGATCGAAAATACCACATGTAGGGGGAGACTGATCTAGTGGGAACCAAAGAAGTACCAACATAAGAAGAATGGACCAGTTGTAGAGAACCCCTTACTTACGAGCACATCCAATCAACCCACCCATGACTATATCCTAAAATACAAGAGCAGAGGGGTCAATTATGGCACAATAATGCAAATCTTTAGTGATTCTAATAGACAATAAATCATAAAGAAATCAGGTGCATGAAGTGCATTCCGAAGATGCATAGATGGCGTCAAGCTCTCTCTATATTGTAATAGGGGAATGTGTCCCATCTACAAGAATAATGGATCTTCCTAGAGGTATTGATACAAAATGTGAACTGAGCTATGTCACCGCACAGACGACAAGATGCACCAGAATTCATAATCCATTCTTTATGTCCGCCCCGTGACAACTAGTAAGGGCACATTTATGGAGAGGGAGGTCGGGTTTGGAAGCACGGGAAAGGGAGGTAGGAGGAAGAAGACGGAGTTCAGAGGGATAGGGGGAAGGGGCAAGGGTACCGTTAATGAGGAATTAAGAGAGAGGAATGTCAGAGGAAGTGAGAGTTGGGGTTCCAAGGAGGAAGAGAATTGGAAGGTGGTCTCTCATTGGAAGACTGGACCATGGTGCTTTCGCTGCAACAAGGCTGGACATCGAGTGTCGTTTTACTCCCAGGCACCGCGCTGCTTTAGGTGTGAAAGGGAAGGGGACATCGGGTGGTGTCTTGTTCTGCCAAGCCAAGGTCTCAAAGCTCAGCTACGCCAAAAAGGAAGTCTGTGTAGCATGAAGAGGGGCTATCAGAGGCCTCTTCATAGGGGATGGCGAGAGGTCCAGCACGGTGTCCAGAAAAGTGTAACATTTGTTGAAATCCTAACAAGGAGTGTTAATTATGCATCGGCATCGGAACTGTTAGTGGGTGTTATTCAAGGACATGGACAAGTAGAGACATCGACAGTGCTTCCTTTCTTGGGGTCATCTTTCGAGGGTGACATGGTTCGGCTAGGAGAGGGTCTCTTGTGTGCAAGATGTCTTTTATCGTTAGAGTCGAAAGCCCTTCTCTCGCTTTGAGGTCCAAGGGAGAAGGTTCTTTGGAGGCGACCAATGGATGGTGAACAGAAGTCGCCGATGGAGCTTGTTCTCCAAGTTATTGGAGTTCCTTTTCTTTCCAGAACGGTTGAAGGCATGCATATGATACTTCGAGAGTGGGGGTAGGTGGTAGAGGTCCTCTCGGACGGGAGCTGATCGAGAACAGATTTCGTTGTGGTTATGTTTTCCTTCATCAGGACAAAACAACACCAACAGAATTTGCATGCAACCTAAAGATCGGGAGGGTAGCTTTCAGATGCCTAATGGTGGTCATTCATCCTCCACCAACTCCGCTTCTTGTTGATGATGCGGTAGAGCTTCGACTAAAAATGGGGGCGGTGAAGTGACGAGTACGCTAAAGAGGTCACTGATGGTCGGGGAGCAATCTTCGACGTCTTTTGAGGTGGATTCCAAGGCTAAGGTTACGGAGTAAGAAATTCAAACTCGGGCATTTTCCTTTGTAGACGGAGGCCGGTCATTTCGAGAGGTGGCAGTAGAGCTTCCGGAGATTGTCAATTGGAGTTTTAGGCCTTTGATAGTCCTTGTTTCGAGGCTTTCGTGGCTCCGACCCAATTATCCATTCTCGGGGCTCCTGTTCCTTTTGGCATTGCAGAGTTGTGTTCGAATCTAAATAGGTATTGTCCAGGAGAGAATCTACAACCATTTTGCATTTCAGGCTTGGAGCAGAACCTGGGTGATTCGAAAGGAGTCCATTTTGTGGGCGAGTCCATTGTATGCGGTGAGTATACACCTAAGTTGTTGCTGCAGGAGAACAGTGTTGTGGCACCTTTAGCGGGTTTTGAAGAATGACGAGATGTGTCGCCTGAAGTTATTGTTCTCTCCATGCCCACAAGCTTGCCACCTACGATGAACATTCCCCAATCTTCTTCGAAGGATGCTGACGTATGGGATAACCCATGTTAGAAGAAGGGAAAGAGGTACATGACTAGAAGGAAGAAGTCAAAAAATATGCGACATGGCCCTGGGGACCCTTCAGATGAGAAGAGTACCACTTAGCAGTTGGGACATGAATCCTTGGAGATGAAGCGTCTGTTGTGGGACCATATGGTTGTGTTGGCAGGGGTAGTCCCTATTTTGGGTGTGAATAGTGCTTCTCAATAAAGTTGCTTTCTTGGAATGTAAGGGAACTCAAAGATCCAGAGAAAAGGTCAGTGAGATCGTTGATAAATGGGTGGGGTGTCGATATTTTCATGCTAAAAGAGACCAAGATTAATGATTGGTCCACCGTTTTGTGAGGCGCTTCATGCTCACAAACAACCCAAAATACATATCAGTGGAGGTTGTGGGCAGCGTTGGAGGATTACTCATTGCATGGAAAAGGGACTTTTTCTCCCTGTTGGCAGAAGTCAAAAGAACAACAACCGTTTCCATTCTTCTCAGAGACATCCATAATGGTGTTTTTACAATGTTTACATGTGTTTACGAGACCATAGACGCTTCATTACGAGATACTCTATGGACAGATCTTCGTGAAACAAGGGAGCTACATCTGAGTGATGTATGGCTTGTTGGGGGAGATTTTAGTGTCTCACTGCTCTCCTCTGATTGCCCTAGATCTTGAGCCAGGCATGGTGTTGGGTCTAAAGATTTTGTGAAACTTGTTGACGAGCTATAGATGGAAGTTCTTGATGCTTGCGATACTAGATTCGCTTGGAGAAATGTGGGATCGTGATCAAGGACAGATCTTTTCCTGGGCTCGACGAAGCTGATGGAAGCTTACGCCCTATCCAAGGTCTCCTCTCGATCACGATTGAGATTATAAACCTCTTATCTAGGTTTCGAGTAAGGGTACACTACATCATTCTTTCTTCCATTTTGAAAAGTCCTGGCCCTTGGAAGGTGGTTTAAGGGAGTTGGTTGTCGAACATTGGACCACACATACGGCTACAAGATCTACGGTTGCCAGACTCATTCAAAAGTTGAACTCTTTACGGGAAAAATTGTGCCAACTCAAGAAGAATATTAGGGAGTCTCAAAGGCTTCATCGTAGTCGGAAGTGTTGAGAGTAGATAGGGAAGATGATGCCAAGGAACTGGGGGAGCAAGAACAGAAGCAGAGATCAGATTGCGAAAGATGACAAAAAAGTTGTAACTTAGTGGAAATAAAAATCGAGGCTAAAGTGGCATAAAGAAAGTGACGCAAATTCAAAGTTCTTTCACAAGGTGGCTAGTGGAAGACGCATACAAATCTACTGCAGGCGATTGTCGTAGATGGCATAAGAGTAGAGGGAGAGAAGGAGATGGGCAGAGAGCTGGTTTCTTTTTTCCATGGGCTTTCTTGCAGATCAAAGAGTCATCGTTGGAGGTGGTTGGGGGAGTGACTTTCCAACCTTCTATTTGGAACACGCTAGCATGCTTAATTGTAGTTTTTCCCTTGTAGAAGTTAAGGCGGTTGTGTGGAACCTAGACGCAGATGGTGCGCCCGATGATTTCCGTATCTTCTTCTACGAGGAATTTTGGGATGTGGTTGGGCATGATGTGATGGCGGTACTTAATGAGTTTGATGTGGGCGATTTTGGTTTTAACATAGTAAATAAGGCACTGTTTTTCCTCCTTCCGACGAAGGAAGGCTAGAAGTAAGTGGAGGACTTGAGACCTATTGTGTAGTCCAACACAATTTACCTCGTTGTGACAAAGGTCCTGGCAAATAGATTAGGCTTAGTCCTTGGAACTATTGTTTCTCCGGCGCAATCTGCCTTCATCCCAGGGAGCCACATTAGAGACAGCATGGCTATGACAACTGAAATTATTGTAGATTGGAAGAGACCGTGCATTAGTGCTCTTTTGAGGAAAGTTGATTTCTCGAAGGAAGGCCTATGATATAGCTGATTGGAGATTCCCAGATATATAGCGTGGTCTCTTGGATGGAAAAGATGCATGATTACAACATCTTATTTTGTGCTTATTAATAGGAAACCAGAAGGTGGTTTCTTTAAACCGCAAAGGGGTGTATGTCCAAGTTGTCTACTCGCTCCGCTCCTGTTTGTCATTGCAGTGGATGCTCTAGCTCGCATGATTTATAGTGTGGTCCAGCCTGGTGCCACCTCTAGGTACACGTGTGGGGACATATCCATCCCTCTTCTTCAATATGCGGATGATACCATCATGTTTATCGAAGGGGAATGCAAGAAGCAACAAACATGGAAGTTGTGGGATATATTTGGGCATCTCTCAAGCCTTAAGCTGAACAAGAAAAAATCAATGGCCATACCTTTCGACCTTATGGACATAGAGGAACATGATTGTTTCCTTGGCCTAGGAACAAAGCATGGAAGTCGACTGCTTCGGTATCCGGGCCTCCCGTTAACTAGTGGGAAGGAGACTATGGTTGTCTGACTGGCTACCAGTGATAGAAAAGATGGAGAGGAAGTTGTCTGGTTGGAAGGCAACAATTCTCTCTAGAAGAAGGAGTCTTATTCTTGTGAAGGTCGCTCTCACTGCTATCCCTACTTTCTTTATGTTGTCAAGACTTCTACCTGTCGGGATTCGTAAAAGACTAGAGAAGATTATGTTAAGTTCGGCCAAGATACATCTGGTTTGCACCTGGTAGATTGGGAGACATTAACTTTACCTTTACAGAAGGGAGGTTTTGGCTTTCCAAGGATGGAAATCATGAACAAATCTTTGTTAATGAAATGAATAACCAGAATTTGGGGAAATAATGAAGAACTCTGCTACAACTTGGTTCAACGATTGTATGATGTACATGCACGACTTGATTTTATTCACTGTCCCTCTTTTCATACCTCAATGTTCTGGAAAGGTATATGCTCCTTTCTGCCACAGGCTCGCTAGCTTCTAAAGCTATTTGTGGGGGATGGCAACTCTTTTACATTCTAGACAGATGATTGGACTGGTGATGGAACCCTTGCAGATAGGTTCCATTCTCTGTTCACACCTTTTGACTCTTAGGAGGCAAGAGTTGTAGATGCTTGGATTGATAATGTGTGGGTAGGCACCTTTCACGAATCTTTCTCGGATCAGCGTGTTCTAGAGTTTGTCGACCTCCATGGGGTGCCAATTTCTCACTCTGTGCCTGGGATTGGGAGAGACCATTGGAAGTGGTGTGATGGTGACTTCTCCATGAAGAAGGCTAATAGAAGAGTTGACAGGTCCCCGTTTACAAAACATGACTCTCTAGTTAGGTATTATAGGCTTATTGATAGCTTAAAGGTACCAGACCGTATCAGAATATTCCTGTGGTTGATGCGCATGGGAGAATTCTGACAACGGATAGATGGTCCAGATTCAATGGTAACAACTATGACTTATGCCATCTCTTTGATGTGCCAACAGAAACCATTAAGCACTTGTTTTTTACTGCGATAGGACAAAAGCTATATGGCTGGAGCTGGAGATTGATTGGGTGGACATCAGTTCCCTTGTGAACTTTGGGGACTCTATCCACCATGCAAGATCTCGAGAAGATTCAGTTGTGCTTTGGCCCCTAGCTATCATCTGGATGCTTTGGCTCTCTAGAAATAGAGTTGTTTTCTCATCTAGGCATTTTTATTCTAAAAATGTAACATGTCATGCCAAGAGTCTCCTTGCATCTTGTCTCATGCGAGGTAATGCGTGTATCTTTCCAATAATTTAATATATGTGGGGTGGGCATCGTAGCGTGGTTCCCCTTTTGATCTAAAAATCTAGTAAGGGTGTACGTTACACCTGAGTACTAGCAGAGGCTATGGATGTGGTAGTGACATCCGAAGGGCCCGGAAGAGCACCAGTAATGATGGCAGCAGGAGTCATAATCTCCCTCAGATGGGAGACAAGGTCGTCAAACTTCTAGTAAGCAAAAACAACATAAGACTCAACTTACAGCAACACGAGCGAAAGCGAGATAACCACGGTTCGGGTAGCACATGTCCTCAAAGTGGCCAGAACTGTGATAGTAGGAGCACGGTTGATGCTGGCATCCGCCTCCTCTTCTACGAACATGACATCCTCTGAATTGAGCTAGACCTCCTATGTGGCGAGATACAGCCATAGCATAGGAGGTGTGAGTGGTGGTAGTAGAAGGGATCATGATCCTATTGAATATGTTTTACGCCTCTTCCATATGAGGCATAAATGCACCCGTCGTGTGATATTTTACTCAGGGTCAAGTGTCTCTAGACATACTCCAATGATCGTGGCAGTCTTGTACACCATCTGCGACTTTGTAGTGGTTAGAGGCATGAAGATGCACAGCTTTTCAAATATCTCTCGAAGTGAAAAGTAAAAAGTGTGAAAAGGACAAGCACTCTATCTTGTCATGAAAATGTCATACTGTAGTTGCAGGATCTTGGTCTCAATTTTTGCTTTAAAATTGGCGGTGGTAAGTGTCCGACATTGTCTTAGTAGTGGGTTATGCAAAATAGCATTGCTATCTCTTGAGAGTACCATATAGTCATACATGCGCATACGTATCATCTTGCTTCCACGAAGCGTTCACCCCGATCTTGTCGATCGGCTTTGGTTGCGACAAAAGGTGCTCGTTTCTATCACACTGCATAAGGGTCATGAACTGCAAGAACTAGAACTCATAAATAGTCCCATCATCTCGATGATGGGTGGCAGGCCCTTGAAGGCACTGGAGATGGAGAGGTCACCCTCGATTTCTGACATGATGATGAAGATTCTAGGAAAGGACATGGCTATGGATGTAGACCGATCTGAAGGTGCTTACACAATCATATGGGAACCGGTTGTGTGGGAGTAGACTTATGCCACAACCATTCCAATCAACTCTGGATCCACGTAAAGGCTGGCAGAGTGATTTATAGGTCTAAAATCACCCTTGTACTGTCAAAATCAGACCTCTCACGAGCGTCGCACGTAGAAGAAGCGCCAAAAGGAAAAACTCAAAGGTTCGTTGGACCTTAGGCAGTGCCAGGAAGGGTTGGAGGTGGTGTTGTGGGGGGCTAGAGGCAACGTCGAGAGGTGCCATGGGGGCTAGGGATGACAAGATAGGGATCCTACGTACCCTAGGCGATGAAGCCCATCGTTGGCTGCATTGGAAGGCTGTAAGGCTAGAGTTTGGCGACCCTTGCGATGCTGTGGTGGCTGGGTGGAGCAACAAGAGGAGGCGGTGGGGCGACCATGGTTTCCGAGGGTGAAGAAAGGGCTGGGGGTGAAGGTGGGGGCCACCAAGTGGGGTTATGGTTTGGGGATTCCGAACTCTGGTATAGGATCGTCGCACCGATACCATGCGGAAAAAGAATAATAACATGTTTATTATAAGGTCCATGGGGTTCTCTTGTATAAAGAGGAGAAACTTTAGAGGGAAAATTACATAATAGAAATGGAATAAATAAGTACATAAAAGATAACTCTCAACATAATGGATTTACGGCAACAATTAACTTTGTCAATATCATCAGTGTGCCCACATCTCCAACTAGCATTGTTTTCAACACATTAGCATTCTTACAACTCTAATGGCTACCGCTACATGCAAATCCAATGTCTATCCTCGTTATATGGCACTGATCCCTTCAAGCATCCACATTGTACGAGCATCAATGTGCCCAACAGTGCCACTTGAAACTCAGCCACCCTAAAAGCCTCTGTTATCATCAGTCTGCTTGTTAGTGTCCAGCCGTCACCACCTTAATATCCTTCTAAAGATGTCAATACCACCTTGTCATATCCTTTACAAAATCACTCTTCATTATCCCCTCTTCATAAAATCACCATCATTACCTTTTCTTCAATTGTGAGATGTAGTTGTCATATTTCTCTCCTGCAACAACCTGATCTATTTAACCACAAAGACAACTCGTCCAAAAATGAGTTTTCAAGACACGGAGAATTCACACAGTATCATTTTTGCTAACTCTTTTTTGTATTTGAATTTGTTACAAGAAATATTATTTATGTAATATTATTTATTTTCTTTGTAATATTTTCCATTAGTTATTTTCCTTTTAGAGTTTCTCCCATGTATTATTTACCTTTTAGGGTTTCTCCTCTATATCCATGGAAAAAGCAAGTCATTCATTTCTTTCTGCATGGTATCAAAGCGACAATCCTAGATCAGAGCTCTGAACACTTATACAAGTTGGGCATAATTAGGTGTTGGTAGGGATGTTAACCTAGATATACACATTGTATATCCAACCGAACCCGTCCTATTTACTTTTGGACATTTTTGGATTTTAAACCCATGTTGGGTTTGAGATTGCATTGTGAGTATCTGAACCCGAACCTGACCCAAACCCAAAAAATAAATAAATATAGATATATGTGTTGTTTTTTAGTTAAACTCATCAAATCCATTTCATATCTAATAGATATCGACCTACATATATAAAAATCCAACTCAATTTTCCCCTCTTCATCCATCTGTTCGTATTCAACTACATTTTGTGTATCTTCAATGAATAAAAATTATCAACCCAAAAGAGTTAATCAACTAATATATTTAAACATTTAACATTCCCTACAAATTGCAAATCTATGTGTACCACCATATTACATGATCTCCCTATGTTTAATTTATGTGTGAAAATCTTATGTACATATATGAATAGCTTAAGATTTTACTATGTTAAATATGTGGGTACCCAATGGGTGCACGAGTATCTGCCAGGTAATATGGGTACCCACTAGAAATTACCTGTTTAATAAATGGACTAGTATGGGGGTGATTTTCTAAATGATTGTGTTTGGAATATTGATACCTGCCTCGAACCCAGCCCGTTGACAATCATAGGTGTCGAAACAAATAGAAGGTAACATCATTTGACTCCTATCTAGTCGTAGTTTAAGCAGGTCATCTCCAAGAATTCAAAGACATGCCATTATTGTGAGACAAGGGATCTGGTCTTAGGATGCAATCACTTACATCACTCTTCTTATGTATTAAGTCATGTGTTTGAATGTGTTTCCCCCTTAAGTATTTAGTAAGAAACTGATTGCACATCTTAATTTGGGAACACCTAAACCACACATTTCTGTAAGTATTTGTTTTCTCTTGTTTCCATTTATATTATATACAATTACTTTTGAAATGAAAGAGATCAAGAACCCTTCAAACACTGCACATGGACTATATATAACATTAGGCATCTATTATTTTGCAATCAAAGAAGCTTGCAAAAGTCGGTCGACTAGTCGTACCGGATGGGTATTGATCCGAGTAGGGCTAGTCGATCGATAGGTTACGACTCCCTATGATATACCCTATTAGTCAACCGACTTTTTTATGGACTAATGATTTTTTGTTACAAAAATTTAAAAGAAGGAACTTAGTTATTTGGATTTAAGCCCGAGAATGACCCAAAGCATATCTGAATGAAGGCATAAAAATCCATGTAGCTAACCCTACTTAATTGTGGAAAATGCTTTGTTGTTGTTGAAAATTTTAAAAGTAAACTAATAGCAATATGCTTTAATGTTTGGTTAGAGCTCAATTCTTACTTTTATTTCATTATGGCTTATTGAGAATGTCCTAATCTTTGTAAATATATAAAAATATATGTCACCCGACTACAATTTAATCCTTAGTCAATGACCCGGCCGATTGAATATCGACTATCAACTTTTGCAAACTCAGTGAATAGTGTCTCGAGAAGCTAGCCTTCATGTAGAAGTATCCTAAAGCTCCAAAGGCTAACAAATCCATTTGTCTGAATTAGTTCTCTAATCCTCAAATTTCCAAAAAAAAATCTAGATCCCATCCAAGCTTCATATCATTGAGTGTCTACCTTCCCCCCTTTTCATTGAATCCCTCAGTTCCAGACGCGTCACTGCAATGACATGTAGTCTACTAAGCCTGAAGAAAAACTATATCTATGCTTCTCAAGCACCCCAAGTTCCAACAAATCACAACCTTGTCCCTCACACAGAAAACTGTGTGAAACACCGGTTATAATATTGACACATTTCGTTATTGAACGTGCTGGTAAATAAGCCACATTACATATCTCAAAACAACTGTACTAGTTGAAAAATGTTTTCAATCCTATATATCTCCCACCTCGAAGTTTTTTTAAAGGATAAATTGTGAGACACAATGAAGATGCCCAAAGAAGGATTGTATTCTTTCATTCCATTTTGACTTGAAGTACAGGTTTCTATTAAAGATAGGTAAGAAACAATAAAAGAACTTCAAGCATGTGAAACTTGGATGTTAGGCTCACTGCTCATCACCAGACCACAGGTTGCAAAAGTGCACTTTGCTAGGACTAGGAATGAAAATCCTACAACTACAAGAATGAGATACTATATAAAATACAGTCATAGTGGACTTATCGAATAAAAATGACAATACATACTTTGCACCTCGATCTAGGAGGTGACCACATTTTCCTTTCGTTCTGTTCCAGACAGTTACATCACATCTAGCAAAAGGGGAAAAGGAGGGTAAGTTTTCCTGGGTAATAAATCATGTATAAAATTAAACTCAGAAAAACTTCAGCATAACAGACTTCATGTGATGAATTATAAGACTTGCGAGAAATTATTCAGCATAACAAACTTAATATGCTAAACTATAGGACTTTGTTTTGAATTATAGGACTCCAGAGAATAATTGTGTGGAAAAACAACTGCTAAGCAACATAAAAGGATTTACTGTGGAAACCTTCTGACGAGAGAAAAACCATAGGGCCACACAATTCCATAGACCTCTTAGGAGGCTAGGGCTCTCTTTCTCTTCATCACATGGACACGGAGGGAGATGAGTTACATATAAAGTTCCATTGTTAAATGGATCCTCATCTATTACCCAAATTACACAACTAGACATTCTACCTCAAGTTGGATATAGCGAAAAAACACATCCAATGTGCCAATATTTTTCTCGAAAAAAATTAGCCATGCCTTTATAAAACAGCTGCCACTTCATCTTCAGTCTTGATCTGGGGTAGAACTAAATCCTTGGGATCAATCTTCACTATGAAGAAATGTTGAATCATTGATCAATTTCCACATGCTTTATTTGATCATGCAAGACCATATTCGCCAGGTTGATGGCGGATTATAGCTAGGCAATCACATGAAAACCGGTAGGAGTGCCCAAATCGGTGAGAAAAATTTTCATTCACAAAACCTTCGATACATCAATAGCAACCACTCTATATTCCGTTTCTACACTAGACCCTACGCGCATCTTGATAATCAGGACAGGGTTCTTCATCTTTCCCTGATTGGGAGCTCCGATGTCCTGGATATCTACCATAACAAAAGGATAAACATCACATAAGAAGAGCAAGGAACAATACATCCATAGCAACCACTCTATATTCTGTTTCTACACTAGACTCTACGCACATCTTGATAATCAGGACAGGATTCTTCATCTCTCCCTGATTGTGAGCTCCGATGTCCTGGATATCTACCATAACAAGAGGATAACTGTCACATAAGAACAAAAAACATGAACACAATCCCCCCCCCCCCAAAAAAACCATGGACCTCCAGCTCCTCCTCCGGGAGCCACCTAGTTTTGCTCTTGGTGTCGCGCTTCCGCCTTCTCCTCTAGGGTCCCTTCCTCCTTCAGCGACACCTTCAACCACTTTGGAATTGGTATATATAACCGACAACTAAAACTTATGAATTGTTTTGGCAGTTTGATTTTCTTAATAAAATTGTAAGCTTATTTTTAGTCCAGTTGTTTGTTACTTGTTAGTGATTACTAACTTACTATTAGTTGAATTGTTCAAATTTGTTCTTAGTAATTTTTATGTTTGGATTTCAAGTTCATCTTGGAAAGTCAGAGATCTTAGTCCAGGATTGCAAGTTCACAGTGCGACGGGCATAGAAAACTTTAGATGTACAGCCAGACCAAATGTTAGAGATCTCAATCGGTGATTGCAAGTTCATATGGAAATGAAGATCCCAACACAAATTAAGATCTTTCTGTAAATGCTCGTGTCAAATGATTCTAACCGCGGAGAGATGTGCTAGACTCTTATCTCGCACCGACAACAAATGTGCTCTTTATAATATGGATGTTGAGACGACTGACCATCTATTATTCGTTTGTGAGAAGACTAAAGAAGCATGGATGAAAATGGATATTAGATGATTGGATGCCAGAAATCTCATTAATTGTTGGGAATCACCCTTCAATTATCGTTTCCATCCTAATAGAGAACATTCCTGCCTATTGTGGGGATCGAGGCGCTTTGGCTTGCAAACAAAGGAACCATTTTTAAGGGGGACGTTTTTACGTAGAAAATGTTATTATTTCAGCTAAGACTTTCCTCAAGTCTTGGCTCTTGTAATGCTCTCTACTTCTAATTAACTAGTCTACATGGGGCGGACACCTCGGCATTTTTCCTCCTTTTTGCATAAAAAAATTGTTATGTTTGGAATTGTTTTTTTATGAAACCAGAAAAGGTGGAGACACTCTGTTCGCCCCTTAAGTATATTAATAAAACAGAAATAGTACAAAAAAGAAAGGAAGAGGGGGCGCTCTAGGATAGCCAAGAGCGCAAAACGCTCGAGGCGTGAGCACTGACGTTCTCAACATAAAATCTCTGACCAGAAAACAAATGCTCATTCCTAGACAACCAAATAGACCATACTAACGCCAGAGGTTGCAGCAGTTCTGGCCTCGACCGGAGCCTGGCAACCCCCAAAGCCCTGCAGAAGTCCGCCACACCAGCCCTGTCATACCAGCCCAAACCTGGGTCAGCCCAAAAAGGAAGCACCACCGGACATGCAAAGAAGAGATGCTCCAGCGTCTCGACCCCCTCCTCGTACAGGAGACATCTATTGGACACCGCCCCAACCAGCCTAAGAAAACAGTCGCGAGTCAGGAGCCTCCTCCTCTTAAACAGCCAGAAGAAGAAAGCAACCTTCGCCGGGAGTCCCAGGCCCCAGAGGAAGAAGCAGTCCGCCGCCAGATCCGCGGAAAGAGTGGGGGGCGGTCTGCAGATCGCCGAGTACGCCTTCCTGACGGAGAAGGAGCCCCCGCGCCACACCCAGTGGTCCCGCCCCCAGGAGGGGCTCGCAGCGTCCCAAAGCGCGTCCAACAACTGCAAGAACTCCTCCAAGCGTAGGTCAGAGAAACCTGTACGAAAAGCCGGCATCCAGCTATCGTCCACCCAGCAGGTCGCGACCCAAACCTCCTTGTCCATCGCCAAAGCAAAAAGACGAGGGTAGCGCAGGGATAGCGCTCCCCCATCCGTCCAGTCATCACTCCAAAAAGCGAACCGCTGACCATCTCCCAAA
This sequence comes from Ottelia alismoides, assembly GCA_037367405.1. Lineage (NCBI taxonomy): Eukaryota > Viridiplantae > Streptophyta > Magnoliopsida > Alismatales > Hydrocharitaceae > Ottelia > Ottelia alismoides. The sequence continues at coordinate 691,377 of JAZKJV010005150.1, read as the reverse complement.
ATCGGCCTGAAGTGCGTACGAAAGTTCTGAGAGAGCGAGAGGACGACCCTCCAGAAAGGAGAGGGGCGTCGCCCGCGCCAACCGACAGTCGCCGCCGCCACAGGAGCCGCAGCATCGACCCCGTAGATACGCCTAAGGAGGGTGTAACACAGGTCCTCTCCCATACCCCAAACTCTGGCCACCCACTTCATCAAAAGCGCCTTGTTTAACTCACCCAGCCGACAAATACCGAGGTTGTCGTCCCTCTTATGCAAAGTGACCTCCTCCCAGCTCACCAGGTGTATCCTCGCGCCCTGACCGTTTCTCCCTCATAAGAAATGCCTCATCAGACCCTCCAACCTCCTCCTGATCCTTGTCGACATGAGCCGCGTGGAGGAGGAGTAGACCGGCATGGCGGATAACACTGCCCTCAAGAGCACCAGACGCCCCCCTTGGATAAGATCGACGCCTTCCACCCCCGAGCCTCTTTTCCAGCTTCTCGACCAGCGGCAACCAGTCTGCCATCTTCGACCTCCCGGGGTTCAGCGGCAGACCCAGGTAATGAACGGGGAAGTCAGTCCCCCGGTACCCAAAGTCGAGCCGCACAGACCCACCATCTCGCCCGACATGCTAAATGGGAACATCTTCGAGTTGTTGTTATTCTGACAGAGCCCGGACATCTCGCTGAACAGCTCCCCAATGTAGCCGTCATTCCTTTGGCAGACCCCCTCTATGAAGAAGATGGTATCGTCCGCATACTGGAGAAGCGGGATCCTCAGGTCATCCCTCGAGTAACCCCTTGTCAGTGTTAGGTTAGCAGGTTGTTAATTTATTTCAGTCGTTAATTAAAATGGTACTAAAATTATACTAAAGACGGTTTAGTATGTTTTATTAGCAATTATACTTATGTAATGCATTTCATAAAAGTTGAAAGCAAAAGGAGGCACAGAATATGGCAAAGGAGGTTGAAGCGATCTTGTGTTGAACTATAAATGGAAGTCTTTGAAGGGAAAGAGTTATATTTAAACGCAATGCAATTTTGTAGTAACAAGATCATCGATGGGAACGCAAGACTCATACATCACCTTGCAAAAACTATTAAAAATTGTTGAAGGATGTGCAATGATCCATATGGAAAGAAACAGATGAATTTGATTATTTTGAGGGTCACAAGGCTTTCTTATATAGAGAGAAGAAACCGTATAAGGCAAATTAGATAATAAATATATAATAAATAAGTAAATACAAAATAACTCTCAACGCTCCCTCTCAAGATGGAGCATAGATGTCGATCATGCTCAGCTTAGAACAAAAACCTCTGGAATGGCCTCTGGCTAGGACCTTGGTGAAAACATATGTTGTTTATTCCACTGAGCTGTCGTGGGAAGTAGAGATGAAGTCATGTATCATATCTCATATGTAATGGCAATCTACTTCAATATATTTTGTCCTCATGGAAAGAGAGTGTTGGTAATGAATAAAACAATTAAATTGTCACAAAGCAACTGCATGGGAAGAGGCACGTAATCAGCTAAGTCCGTCAGTACAGATCTGACTCACATCATCTCAGTGCTCCCCTACATCATAGCATTGTACTCTGACTTCGCATTAGATCTAGCAACCACATTCTGCTTCTTGTTTTTCCATAAGACCAAAGAGCTCCCTACGAAAACAATAAACTAGGGGTAGACTTCATGTCTTTATGCATCCTACATAGTTAGTATATGCACAGGCCGTGATGGCAAGAGAACTACATCTACTAAAAAAACATTATACATAGAGCAGACTTCAGATATATAGGATCATGAGAACAGCATCCATGTGAGCATGTTGTGGCTTCTCCATAAACTAGTTGACTTTGTTCGCTGCAAAGGAGATATCTCGCCTGGTAATAGTCATGTAAAGGAGCTTCCCAACAAGTTCCATGCACTTCCTCTAACGCACATCATATGTATCATCATCATAGAGTTTCATTCTGGGGTCCACGGGAGTAGTGATGGGTTTGCAGTCTGCTATCCATGTCTCTAGGAGAAGAAATATAACATACTTCCTCTGTGTCATCACCAGATCTTTGATTCCTGGCAAACTCAATCCTAACGAAGTATCATAGTTTGCCAAGGTCTTAGGTGACAAAATGTTGTTTAAGGAACAACTTAGAGTCTTAGACTCATTCATCCCCATGGCCTCAAATTTCAACGAAATTCCAACAAATTTCTCTGAGATTTCCATTTCTCTAGGTCACCAAAATCAAAATGCTACCTTATTTCTTTTTCTAGGATTTCAACGAAATATCACTGAAATGTCAACGAAAATTCATCGAAATTACATGTCGTTTCTGCGAAACGACAAAAATAAGGGAATCTACCCTTCGCTTTCATCGAAATTTGCATATATTAATGAATTTTCACTTATTTATTCGTCGATGTGTTGAGTTTTTAGAGTGCTTTATGTTATTTGAAGCTCTTCAGTTAGTTTCTAAATTTTAAATCTAAATCCAAACTAGATCAGTTAGCCACAAGATTTAAGAGTTAAATTCAAGTTTTTAACCGAAGAGATTTTATTTTTGTGTTCTTTATTTATTTTAATATATATTGATTAGTAATTATTATATGTTTTTTTATTAACACTAGGGTGAGCTCCCAAGTTGGGAGTCACCGCTGCATATATTTCATTGTAAAAGATTTATAGTACATTACTTGGATGGTCAAAAATTAAAGAGTACAATGAGACATAACATTCTCTAAGTAGAAATTCTGATTGTTGAAGATCATGTCATTACGACCATTCAAGATGGCCCAAAGAACGGCAAACGACTTGGAACAGTCATCCATTGAGTAGCCGCCCACTGCCCGAATCGATCTCCAGAACTCCGTTGCACCGCCAGCCTCCACCCATAGGATCCCAACATCCCTCTAAACCCGCACCGAGGACGGGCACTCAAAGAAGAGGTTGTTCGAATCTTCAGCCAATCCCTCACACCTATCGCACCCCATGTCCGTCAGGAAAAACATCCTCCCCCTCCTAGCTTTATTGCATAACTAATCTCGTCTCAGACACCACAGAAAGATATTCACTCTGTAAGGAATTTTGGCAGCCCAAACCACCTTCATGTCCTGAGTAAGTTCGACATTCAGCTCCTGTGTCGGTCTCCTCATCTCCTCGTAAGCTCTTTTAACCGAGAACTTTCCCCCCGCCATTTAAAATGATCGATCTCATGCGAGAGGTCCCCCGGCGGAGGGATCTCCGCCTGCAACCTAAAGTATTCCTCAAACGTTGCTCCAATAGATCCAACATGAATACAGGTGATCACATACCCGAGTCAGCCACTTGCGAGAGAGGAGCCTCCTTCGACGCCACCATAGCAAAAAACCTCGGGAATCTACCACCAAGAAAGCCTTCCCCCATCAAGTCATCCAGCCATAATCTGAATAGGTGCCCATCTCCTACCTTTGGTCGGAGTCTCGACGCCACCGAAGGGAGAACCTCACGAATCACTGCCCATAGAGGCGATTCAAACCTCATTCTACTAGCCACCAACTCACCCATGACACCATATAGTCCTCACTAGCCTGGCCACTAGTGAGCTTGAGGAGCCCCAAATGTGGATCACCCACCTAGCAATCAGCGTCTTATTCATGCATTCCACATCACGAACCCTAGACCGCCCTTTCCATGCCCCTTCGTCACCTCGTCCCAATTCACCAGATGCAAACCGGACCTTTGTTGATTATCGTTTGACAAGAAAAACCTCTTCATCATAAACTCAATCTTCTTCATAACCCCCACCGGCATCAATCGGGTGGAGAAGAAGAAGGTAGGGATGGCCGAGAGCACGTGCTTTAGGAGAATCAATCCCCCCCTCGAAAAGGTGAGTGCCTTTCATCCATCCAATCTCTGTTCCATTCTCTGCACCACGTTGTTCCACTCTGGATTCTTCAACTGACCAGCCACCAAAGGTAGCCTCGGGTAGTAGATTGGGAGCTGACCCAGGGGGCAACCTGACAACTCCGCGAAACCGGTGCGTTATGTGCCCTCCATTCCAAACGAAATAACCATCGACTTCTGCATGTTGACCTCGAGACCAGAAAGGCTGCAAAAGATGTCCACCAGGTGGGTCGCGTTGCTATTCTGGTCCTCGGAGCCACCGAGGAAAAATACCGTATCATCAGCATACTGAAGCAACGAGACGGAGATATCCCCCAACCGAAAGCCCTCATACCACCCTGCCTCCATCGCACATCTGAGAAGTACTACTAACGCATCCGCCACCAGAACAGAAAACAAAGGGGCTAGCGGGCACCCCTGATGGATCCCTCGTTGAGGCTGAAAGAAACCACATATGGTTTGTTGTTCACCAGAATCGAGTACGAAGAGGTCGTGACACATCTCTTCATCCAGTCAACCCAAGTCTCGGGAAAGCCTCTCCTTCGCATGGACAACCACGAGAATCTCCAGTGCCTTGACGTAGTCGATCTTCCAAAGGATTCCCTTCCTCTTTGAGGGCTTCTAGTCAAGACCATGGCCTCAAATTTCAGCGAAATTCGGTCGAATTTCTGTCGAATATCGATATCCAGTCGAAATCGAAATTCAACCGAAATGACCGAAATATGGGGGTCCTAATACAAAAAATGACCGAAATTTCGGCCGAATTCCATCGAAATTCTGTTTTGGTAGGTACCGAAATGGTGACCGAAACCGACATTTAAGGCCTTGGTCAAGACAGATCCCCGATGTCATCCCCAACCCATCATCCATACGACGTCTCGGGAAAAAAGTTGATTGCCCCTGCAGTACCACAGAATCCATCACCCACTTAAGTTTGTTCGCCAGAGTCTTGGCCACAATCAGATAAATAGCATTAGAGAGCGCAATAGGCCTGAAATCTTCCACCTGCAGTGGTGACTCCTTGGGAAGGAGGAATAAAAGCGCCCAGTTCACCTTCTCGAACCATCTACTCCCTTCCCTGAACTCGTTTAGGACCTCCATGACTTCCACCTTACGACTTCCCATAACTCGCGGTAGAACAAAATTGGGAAGTTTTCTGGACCTGGAGCACCTTCCGCATTTAGACCCCAAACCGCCCGCTTCACCTCCTCTTCAGAGAATGGAACCAGCAAATTGTCTCCATGCTCACCAGACAAGGTCTCCACCCTTTTTCCCAATCACCCCCATCCGTCCCTTCTTCACCTTCGTGGCGCCTCAACAAAGTGACCACGCAATGCAGATCCTAACTATGTCTCCCATGTGAATCTTTCTCCTCCAATCTCAAGCTCGTGCAAGTAGTTTCTTCTCCACCTCCCAGAAGCCATCGAATAAAAGAACCTTGAATTGGCATCACCCTCTTTCATCCACCTTTACCTAGATCTTTGCCTCCATTATACCTCTTCCTTTCTGTCCTCCAGCAGCAGTTCTTCAAGGAGACCAAGTCTCTCCGCCACCTCCATCTGTTCCAGTCCACTTTCATCATCTAACCCGTCCAAACGCACGACTCCAGCCTGAGCCTCTCCCCTCCTCGCCCTCTGCCTAGCCTTCACCTCCCTCCTGTAGTGAGTAAGAAAGAGCTTTAGCAATCTCAGCTTCTCCGCTAACCTAGAGACAGCCATACCCACAGGTTCCCAGCTTCTCTATTGCTCAGCTACGGTCTCCCTAAAACCGTCCTCCAAGTGCCAACTCCGCTTGAAGCAAAAGAAGAACATGCTTGTCCTCTCCTCTCCAAACGATCAAAGAATCGGGGTGTGATCAGAATGGGCCTGCGGCAACGCCCAAGTGCAGGACAAGGGAAACCTCTCGAGCCCATCAGGTGATAGTAAGAATCTGTCAAGTCCGTATCGGGATCTGACATTCCGCCAAGTAAAGGAGCATCCTGTTGCATCTATAATGGACAGGCCCAAGGAATGGGCCACCCTCCGGAATTCCTCCGAACCAGGATCTCTACTGCCACCACGCTGAGAACGTTCGTCAGGGAGCAATGTCACATTCAAGTCACCATCTATGATCCAAGCTCATGCCGCATAAGTCACATCCAACAGCTCCAAATACACTGCAGAAGAGCCCCTCTCTGAACTCGTAGGTTTGTAAACGTTCGTGATATGGATACATGGGCCATCCGCTCTCCTCCTCAGCTCCCAGCTCCGCCGTCAAGCAAAACTGAAACAGCTCATAGACGTTTTTCTTCCAACCCGTGAGTAGCCCACCCAAAGTGCCCCGAGCCTCCATCACAGCAAGATCGAACCGATCTCCCCCATCCAACCCCTGTCTTACGGCGTCCACACAACATGACAACTTCGTCTCTTGAAGAAGAAAAATGTCTGCACCAGCTTCCGATATTAGATTTCGCACTCCCAGCCGCTTTTCGAGGCGACCCAGACCCTCGACATTCCAAAAGAGCACCTTTATTTACTAACAAGCTGTCCCAATCTTTTAGGAGGGGACCACTCCCACTCGCTCAGCCACATTCCTGTCCAAAATCCTGAAGCGGTTTTGCGGGATCGTCATTGAGGTGGGATGAGCAGGCGATCGAAATAAATGACCCTCTCGAGCTGTCGAACCGAACATGGCCGCCCTCCTCTTCCTCACATACCTGAAAGTGTCTTTCCTAATGTAGCAGGCACCGAATCTAAGGATCCCTCTTCCAGGGTCCCGGTGCATCAAATCTAGAGCAATTCCTTCCCCAACAGCTTCTCCTAAGAACCTCTAGCCCAGCACATCTGCATGAATGACCGCTTCCCCTACATCCAACAACGGAGCCAAACCTGAAGCCATATTCCTCGCAGACGCCTCCTTCGAGGCACCGGGTGACCCCATCGAGACTAGAGGAGCCTCAAGCATGGAGCCTTCCACAATGGACTTCACTTCGTCGCCAACCACTCGCACATCATCCCCCGCAGAAGGCCTAGGTCCCATGGGAGCCCCAACCTCATCGCCTCCCACGCACGAGGGAATCCCGCGTTCAGCACCCGAAGAGCCGCCCTGCCCAGTTGGGGCCACTCTGGAGCAGGCGAGATCGCCTCCACCGAGCAAAAAAGGCGAATCCGTGTTGAACACAATCGCAAAACAATCCATCGGATAGGATTTAGGGTTTAATGGTGCAGACCCGGCTAGATTCAGCGACTCTTGATCGACCCTCAGACAAATCTACCAACCGAAGACACAGCAAGGTTCGAGAGCGGATCCGGTTGAACAACCAAGTCTTCCGCGCAAAAGGACAGAAGGGCATCCCCTTTCTGAAGCAACGTCTCGGAATGCACATCCCCCAAACCACCCACATCCGAAAGGACGGCTTGAAATCAATCACCACAAGCCTCGAGAAATGATCCACGGAGATCGCACCGATCGAATCCCCTGTGAAAGACGAGGGATCTACTTCGGGAAGCTCGTCGAACCATCTTTCAGTCGTTGCGCCACCTGAGACGACGCATCGGCCACCGTCGTCGGGCCCTCCATCGCCTCTATGCCCGAGAGTTCCAAGCCACGAGTCTGTAGGGAGAGCTCTGCCGAGACGGGCTCCAATATTAGCTTCCTCCCTTCTGAGAAGATCTCCCAGGAACCCAGCATGTCGAGGCCGAGTTCCTGGACTAGAAGTATGGGGTCCAGCAGCTTGCATGGGCGGCAACCCGTGCTCTCGACTCCAACCACCTTCGCAATCCTACGAAGTAACCCCCGAACCTTTGATAGCCCCTGTTAAGATCTTTATAGTTTGTCGCATTTGTTTATATTATTTATTTTTCTTGTCCCTTTTATGTAATTTACCCTCTGATATTTTCTCCTATATAAGAGAGCTCCAGGGTTAGATGGAATACAACTTTCATTTTTTACCTCTACATAGTATCAAAAAGATGCTCCTAGATCAGAGCCTAGCCTATGCCCTAACCCTAGCCCCTCCCCATCGAAACCCTAGGCCCTTGTGCAGACAGCACAGCCACCCGTCGCTGCCTCTCTTACGTGCAGCCACCGCGCGCACGAGGTCGAGGCCTCTTTCTCTCTCTCGCCGGCTATGGTCTGTACACAGTGACCTGCCGCCTTCCTGCAGTAGGCTGCCTTCTCGCAGGTTCCCACCTTCTCACGGTTGCTGCCTTTCTCGCAAGCCATTGCCCATTTGCGAGTTGTAGCCTGTGTGCAGGTTGTAGCTTGTTTGCAAGCCACGAGTCCCTCAAGAACTGTCGCCTTATCATTTCTATCCAGAACCGATTTTGAGGCTCCAGGGTGAGGCGTGATCATCTAAGATCATCCTAGTCACCCAAAGGCGTCTTCCAAGGGTGGAGGGGGTTGTGGTATGAGTCTACACCCACAACCGCCTTCTCATATGTCAATGAAGACTTAGGTCTTCTGTGTTGCTATCCCAGTCTTGGTGGTGGTTGTCGTCATGGTTGACAACAAAGTTGACGTTCCATCCCTGGGGGCCTTCAAAGGTCCAACCCCCATTGTCAAGATGGATGACACGAACTATGAACTGTGGGCCATGCGGATCATGAGTCTGATGTAGCGTAATGGCAAGAAGCACATCCTCACGGTAGAGGAGCCAAGTGACATGACTGGGATAAACGCCTCATGGGAGGCAGATGGTGCCTATGCACGAGTATGGCTATCTGGGACTGTGTCCTCAAAGATAGTTAATGATATTTTGAGCCAGCCGACTGGAAGTCTATGTCGCACATTCTTGCTGCCACATACTCACCGGTGAAGAACGAGTCGAAGATACTGCAGCTCCAGCATGATATCTTTACATCCAAGCAGAATGGTCGTCCCCTTCATACCATCTATACTTCCTTGAGGGGTATGTTTGAGAAGTTACATGGTTACATCGCCTTGACTGCTACACCCAAGTAGCTCAAGGCATATCGAGACTCTGTGATGACAAGAGTCTTTCTAGCAACCCTTTATCCTGAGTATGACGTTGCTCGTGCCCAGATCCTTACCGATGTTACCATACCTCCAATGGAGGAGGCCTATCGCAGATTGAGTAGGCTATCTATATCCTCATGAGGTACCTTGCAGTCTCAAACATCTTCAGCTATGGCGGCATCTCGTGGTAGGGGAAGTCATATACCATATTGTGGTAGAGGGAGCTCTAGCAGTGGCAGAAGAGGGGGTGGTCGCCCTCGTCAGCCTTGCACCTATTGCCACAGATCTGGCCACTCTGAGGAAACATGATATTATAAGCATGGGTTTCCTTCTTCAGCCCGGATTGCAGAGCAAACACAACCAGCTGGGAGTTCCTCACCTGTTGCTGATCAAAGATTTGATGAATTGGTTGCTAGGATTAGGGAGATTATGCCTACTACCGGGTCGACTGGCTCTCCTTCGGGATCCTCAGAGGTGGCTGCCTCAGCATTAGCGTCTACATCAGGTACAGTGTATGCCTTTACTACTTGTTATAGGCAGACTTGTCAGAATGTATCATCGATTCAGGAGCTTTTCATCATCTCTAAGGTGATAGAGGCCAAATTAGCGCATTTCACCCGACTCAGAATGGACGATTTGTCGTGATTGCAGATGGGACACATTCTCCCATCACCGGTCAGGGGGAGGTGGAGTTGACCCCCGACATGAGACTTCAGAATGTTATTTATGCTCTTAAGTTTTCTATGAATCCTCTTTCAATTAGTCAAATTACCAAAAACTTACATTGTCGTACCATATTTGATCCTCTGCTCTTGTGTTTCAGGATATACTAACGGGCAGGTGATTGGTACTGGCCGTGAGCCTCTTCTCTTTGTTCCGGATCGGGCAGGGTGATTAGTACGGGCAGGAGGGCTCTACAGATTGGTGCAGTGTCCTTATGCTAGTGCTTCTTCTCTTCGTTCCGGATCGGTATCTCCCTATATGTGGCATCTTCGATTTGGTCATCTTCCACTGCAAAAATTGTGTCATGTTCTTCCACAGATTTCTCCTCGCTCCACCTTTCAGTGCGAGGCCTGCCAGCTTGGGAAGCATCATCGCTACCTTTCAGAGTCGTCAGGGTCGTAGCAGTCACAGTCTGAGTTATTGCATTTTGATATTTGGGGTCCTAGTCATGTCCCAGATCATCCGGGACATGGGTTTTACCCTGTTGCAGTTGAAGAGTTTTCGAGGTTTGTCTTGGGTATTTCTTCTTAACAACAAGTCTGATGCAGGTCATGTTATCGAGTCCTTTATTAATGAAATAAGGAATATTTTCTCTGCGAAAGTCAAGTTTATTCGTTTCGATAATGCATTAGAGTTTTGCAGTACGCAACTTTCTCAATTCCTTAGGTCGCTTGGCATTGTACATCAGACATCATGTGCATATACATCCCAACAGAATGGTATAGCAGATTGAAAAAATCGTCATCTGTTAGACGTCACCAGAACTCTTTTGATTCAGAGTCGTGCTCCTCATTCATATTTGGGACATGCGGTTCTACTTCTAATTGCTTTCTATTTGGTAAATTGTATGCCCTCTTCGGTGTTGGGAGAATTCCGTTCTTGATTGTGATTCCCGAGACGGATCTTTTCTCGCTAACGCCTCGTGTCTTTGGTTCTGTAGCATTTGTTCATCAACTGTCTCCACGTCTTGACAAGCTCTCTCCTAGAGTTGTCAAATGTGTGTTTGTTGGGTATTCCAAGACCCAAAAAGGATATCGTTGCATTGACCATGTTTGACGAAGATAATATGTTAGTGTTAATGCTACATTTTTCGAGTCCATTATGTATTTTTCTCTATATCCAAAGGCCTCTGCCTTATCGTGGCTAAGGTGTTAGCTTTACGGCTTGCTCGGGTACTCGACTTGATCATCTCGCCGACGCAAACGGCCTTTATTCAAGGAAGGCAGATAGCGGATTGCACTACCCTCGCCTCGGAACTGGTTGCGGATTGGATAAAGGAGGGAACGCAAGGTGTGTTATGGAAAGTCGACTTTGCAAAAGCCTATGACTGCCTTGATTGGAAATTCTTGTGGTCGGTTTTGTGGAGGAGAGGATTCCCGGAAATATGGATCTCTTGGATGCGTCGTTGCGTGACCATGATCAACGATCGTCCGGAGGGTGGCCTCTTCCAACCTAGAAGGGGGGTCCGTCAGGGATGCCCCCTTGCTCCACTTCTTTTTTTTATTGCAACGGACGTGTTGGCTTGCATGACTAATCATGTTGTTGATGCCGGGATATCGGCGGGATACTCCAAAGGCGGGCTAAACGTCCCTTTGCTCCAGTTTGCTGATGACACCATCTTCTTTATTGAGGGAGGTCCTGCAGAGGTCTCGGGAATGTCGGCGGCTCTTGACCTATTTAGCGAGTTGTCGGGCCTATAAAAGAATGTCAACAAGTCGAAGGTGATCCACTTTGGGCTCTCGTAGGAGGAGGTGGATGCATGCGGTCGTATGCTGGGGTCTGTTCCCGGGTCCTTGCCTATTGAGTACCTTGGGATGCCCTTGGTCGCGGGAAGGGCCAGACTCAAGAATTGGCTGGTGGTTGTCGAAAAGGTAGAGAGGAGACTGGCCGATTGGAGATCGGTCTTGCTGTCGAAAGGGGGACGCCTTGTCCTCCTCAAGGCGGTGCTCTCTTCTATCCCGGTCTATTTCTTGTCTAATCGTCGGATGCCGGTGGGGATTCGTAATCAGCTCGAAAAGCTGATGCGAAGATTTATGTGGGGCAAAAATGGGGAGTCGACGGGGGGATGCATTTGATAGGGTGGGATGAAGTTACTCATCGCAAACGTAAAGGTGGCTTGGGCGTGCGTAGACTGGAGCTCATGAATGAAGCTTTCCTTCTTAAATGGGTAAACAGGATTTAGGACCCTGGTGAAGACTTCTACTCCAGGATTCAGCGTGAAATTCACGGTGCTAGCGGGGTGGTTCCTTCCTCGGCTGCTATGGTGGGACCTCAGACACCTTTTTGGCGTGGGGTGTTGGAGGTTTTTTCGAAAAATCAAGCGTTGTTTAAGCCGGTTTTGGGCAGCGGTGCTTCCTACAGATTTTGGAAGGATGATTGGACGGGGAGGGGGACTTTGTGCTTCCCTCGTTTGTTCGCGTTGGCTGCTGAAAAGGATGCATGTGTCGCCTCTTGCTGGCTGGATGGTTGCTGGTCTCCGACCTTCCTTGCCAACTTCTCAGATCAGAGGATGGAAGATTTTCTCGGCCTTTTGGACGCTGTCAAGGGTGCCGGTACTCCTTCAAGCGGGAGGGACCATTGGGCGTGACGGGGAGGCCCTTTTTCGACGAGGAACGCTTATGGAGCAATTTCTAAGCCTCCGTCGGCTCGATCGGACACTCTGGTGCGTGGTTGCGGCTTCTTTTGGGATCTCAAGCTTCCCAAACGCCTGGGTTTTTTCCTTTGGCTTTTTCGTAGGCAGAGGCTGATGACGAGGAATCGTTGCGCGAGGTTGCTTGCCAATGTCTCGGATAGATGCGTCTTATGTGAAAATGCGGTATTGACCATTGATCAACTCTTCTTTGCATGCCCTAAGGTCAATGGGGTTTGGCAGGAGCCGGCCTTGAATTGGGTGTGCACTTCGGGCTTGGCGGTCTTCTGTGATTCGTTGATGGCCGACAGAAACAGAGAGAGGAGGGATATATTATGGCCCATTGCGAGCTTGTGGGCGATATGGTTGGGCCGAAACGCAACTCTCTTCTCGGGTCAACGTTTTTACAAGGAAAACATCCTTATCCACTGCGCGAGATTGGTAGAGGAGTGGGTGGTGCTTTAGCTCTCTGTATGGCTCCTTTTTATTTCGCTATGTAAACTGCATGTTTACTCTATACTCGTTTTAGTCAATTGGGGCGAACACCGATGAGTGTCTCCCCCTTTTTTTGGGCCTCAAAAAAAATGTTTCCTTGGGGCGTCTTTCCAAGGATTTTCATAGATTTGTTATTGGTTTGTCTACCGTGGAGATACCGCGGTCATATTAGGAAGCCCTACAAAGCAGTCAAGGGCATCTGGCAATGGAGGAGGAGATGGCAGCTTTACAGTCACGAGGCATGTGGAGTGTTTTCCATGCTCCACCAGGTGCATCTATTGTGGGCAGCAAATGGGTATTTATTGTGAAACATCGGGCTGACGGTACAGTGGACAGATACAAGGACAGATTCGTTGCTCGTGGGTTCACCCAGACGTATGGGGTAGATTATCAGGACACCTTTTCCCTGGTGGCCCGTCACTCTACACTGCGGATTGTAACATTCGGATCTGTATAAACCCGAACCCGACCCGATTAGGGTCCGTATAACTCAATAAAGTTATTAATCAATGTTAAATAATATGAATCGGTCAATTGATCGTGAATCAAAAGATGTTCAGGCAAAATCGACTAAAAATTGATCGCATCGTAATACGTGCTCGAAAAAGCCGTGATGCAAATTCGAAAATCGTGAAATAAACCGAGATCGCCATAAAATCCGATTCGACAAAATAAGACCAACGAAATCGACCGTTCGTCGATCGGAGGTCGTTTGATATTTTAAAATCGTAAAATTCAGTGCCCAATTAAGATCGTCTCCCGGAAATTTCGGGGATTCATCTTCGACCCGAAGTATATGAATATTATACTCATTTTGATCGTCGCTCAGAGACGATCGAAACAAGCTATTGAACATAGAAATCAGAGACTCGGGGTGCGAATACGGATGACTTCGATACTCTAAATAAGAGGTAGAGAGAATGGCTAAAAATAATGATAAAAATAAATAAAAAAAATATAAATTTGAAAAATTCTGCAGCAGACAGTCGGTGGAGTTGGCCTCCGTTTCTCCCAACACATGGTCCGCATGACTTTCCACTTGGCAACACCAAGCTCCTCTACTCCTCTTATTTATATCAAACCCAAACCCTTCCCCTTTTCTCCCAAATAGCTTCCAAATTCGCTTTTCTTTTTCTTTCCAAGCCGAGAAGGGTACTTCAGCTCTTCTCTTTGGAGCTGCTACTCCATGGTCCTGTTCCAAGCCACAACTGCAGCAAGTAGTTGTTGTTACTACTCTCTCCAGCAACTGTGGACTGCAGTCTTCAGCAGTGGTACTGTTGTTGCTCCTCCCAGCCAAGCTGTTGGAGCTACAACCTTACTCCTAGGATCGCCAATCTCCCTGCCGGAGTTCCTATTGCTGCTGCATGCAATTGATTTTCAAAAAGAAATGAAGATCAGAGGTACAATCTAAGCCACCATTGCTGCTCTCCATGTATTTTCATCCACCAATCATTTTCCTCATCATATTTTTCTCATGTTTCAAGCTCCTATGTTGCCCGTTCTTTCCAATTCAAAATGGAAATCACCTACTTCTGAAATATATATATATATATATTCTTCTCCCTAGATCTGTTGCTGGGTGTGGAGTGCATAGTTATATAATACGAACTGGGTTTGGTTTAAATATCAAAGCTATTCATTTATTCTTTCTTATCTACGTAATACAGAACATACATAAAGGAATTTGAATTAAGTACGTATGATAAATTCCTAGGTTAAGAAATGATGGCTTCTTAAGATGGTCGGCGTGGAGCCTAGAGATTGTTGCCGCCATCAGTTTATCATGTTATAGTCGGCACTTTATATTACGTGATTTCCATACTTTGTAGTTAAAGACTTTCTCATTGTTTTGGATAACTCAATCCAAAACATGTTAGTTATGGAAAAATTATTTTGTTCCTTTCAACAGAACCATTTACTTGTCAATTTGATATATCCTAGCTCTTCTAACGTGATAGTCCTGCACATGTGGTGAAGTCTGATAACTATTACGTATCGCACCTACAAATTGGAGTGGTGTGTGTGTCACCAACATATTTGTGTGTCATCAGTAGAAGAGTTATTGCTCTTTGAGAAAAGCTTGCATTGCAAAAAAAAAGGTTTGAACTCCTGGAGTTGGGTTATATATTTGTTCGAGGATTTTGTCATTTTTTCATTTATTTCATGAAAGAGTCTAAATATGGGGATAGGATTCAAGACGAGTAACCAATTGGTACCAAAACCAGACATGGGAGACATGGTACAAAATTCGGCATTTTATATGGTCAAAAGATTTCCAATTTGGCTCACACGAGTACTTTAACCTTGACATGACTCTTAGCATGGAACTATAGGCATCTTTGAATCATGTATATCCATATATTGACATAATATTGTAGAGATGGAACCACGAAATTACATTCAATTGAGAACAATTCTCAAAATAGGAAACGCTAAAGTCAGTAACATATTAATATATTTTTTTACAATTAAAGATCTGATGCTGGCACATAATGGCATGATCAACAATATATTATTGTATATGGATCCATATTTGTATCTATAAAAAAGGTTTAGGGAGAACATCGTACTTTGGTGTTTCTTGGATCAATAATCATGTGGCAGCCGAAAATTAATGGTGATTCTTGGATCAATAAATCATGTGGCAAATTGAAATTTAAGTAATTCATAGTAAGGAAAAGAATAGGAGGCATGATCCACTCTTTCCCTCCGGCGAGAGCAATGGAGCTTTGCTTTGCAGAATTGGATTATGGAGAATAGATGTAGCAATTGCTTTAAGTAGGGTCTCCACTTTCCAACCTATCTAATATTGACCATCATTCATATCTCTATGGCTTGAAACGATTGACTCATGTTGAGTTTATTTTTATTGTTTTCGATACTATTCTAGCATTATTGATTTCCCATTGATCCAAATCCGAATCCAAGTCTAATAATCAACTTCAGATCTTATGATTTGAAAAATGAGATCATTAGGGTATTCTCATACGAGTCATTTAGAAATTCTAGATTCAATTAGCAGGCCACTAGTTTAAAGAAATAATTTATGATCAATGATTGAAAATCCTCGTGATCAATCCTTTAGGTATAAATCACTAATTATGGATCATTATTCAATAAAGTTGCCATCAAGATATCTAGATCGGTAAGGTTAACCACAACAGAGATTAAGAAAGGATGATGAATCAAGTCAGCACGGTGATCCAATAAAGACTGATAAATATTGAATGCCAGTCATGGTGATCTTTACGCCTGACTGTGCGAGGGTGCGGTGACCCTCAGCTGGGCGGGAGATTAGGAAGCCCAGTTAGGGCAGCGGCCGCTTAATGCGCGGGTCTAGGATCCCAGTCTTTTCTCGGTTTTTTTCGCGAGCGCTCGCAGTTTTTACGCCTCTCTGGGATCCACAAGTTTCTTTTAAAGACCATTTCCGCTGACCCTTGTTCTTTAGGGTGCCTAGGCAGGAGGACCCTTGGTTTTAGTTTTTCGAGCTCGTTAGCCCGAACCGGTCGGGCCGGTTTTTCTTTTAGAGCGACTTTTCTAGAGAGTCTCTCTCACCCGTCTCAGTGGCGTAGTTTTGGAGTAGACCTATCCCTCTATTGGTTCGCCTTCCAATTAGAGGGCGAGACGGAAGAGCCTTTTGTAGGCTTCCTCACCGCTTGAGTTTTATTTATTTTTTCGCCAGCAGACGGCGATGCTACGTCCGAATCATCCATGTATACATCTGAATCCTCTATGGCTACATATGAATCAGTTACAGTTGAATCAGGAAAAGTTACATTTGAGATTGGATTGAGTTACGATTGAGTTTGACTAAAGTTGAATTACAGTTGAATTTGTTACATGGGAGCTTGGTTACAATTGAGTTGGTTCAGTTGAGTTGAACTAGTTACTGTTCAGCAAGTAATTCCTGAAGAAGAGAAAAGATCAATTTATGAAAATCATCCATTATCAGACTACGAGCTACTACCACAGTTGTTTAAAATAGCTAGTGGACGTGTTGGGAACTTAGTTAGGATGCATTTTACTCCACCGCATGCCTATGGAGGCACCCCAACCCTAAGGTTTCCTTACTACCTTAGAGTCATAGTGTGAGGTCTTACCCAGACCAAGACCACAGACTATCCACTAAGCTTGAGCAATTAAACAAGAAAAGAATCAAAACACTAGACCCATCATGTACACTTACTATGATCCATTCACATTATTCGTAAACATCAGAGAGAGATCTGGATCACCTCGATCATAAAAAGTATATATGAATCATAGAACTCAACAATCCTTGAAGTACTTCTGTACACTATTGATCATATGATATTTGTATGATTAATGTGGGTAACTAGTGTAGGATGAGTAGAATGGGGTTTTACATACCAAACAAAGCCTGTTTCATTGCAAGTAGCTTTAAATTTTAATTTATCATAGCCAATTTACTTGCTTTCTTTTGTAGACATTAAATATCCTGTTATTATTAATTAATTAGATGTACTCAACATTTGTCGATGTTCTTTTCTCCCTATTCCATGGATTGCAGGCAAAATACCTGCACCGTTGTATTGGGAGAGTTGAACATCAGCTTCTGCAGTTATAATTATCAGGTATGCATGATATAGTTGTTCAAGATATTTATGCTTTTATTTCTCTTCTGATAAATTGGGATGCATATACATAATGCAATTTCTGTTGTTACACTGATATGGAAAATTATGCAAAATAATAGTAACATAGTGTAGTCCTGTGGCTTGTTATTAAATTTGCGAATGTCATCTGTAAAAAAAATTCCCTTAGTTTTCAGTACTCTAATGTGATCTTGAACGAACATGATACTACGAGTGATATGTAAACGGTATCCAGATCCGTTAAGGAGCGGGCATCACAGTTTAGTATCAGAGCAGTGGTACCCCGCTACATACATTCGTAGTATTATTGTTCTGATCACATTAAATCTTCGGATTGCGACAATCCTTTGACTTGTCACGAGTCTGAAGGGGAAATATGACATTCAAAACTAATGACCACAGATGTCACCAATTGCAACTAATTTCCATATGTATCCCAAGAAGAGAAAAAGCATAGTTAGAAATATCCATGAACACTAATGATATCGGTTCTTACATAGAACCATGGCGTCCTGAATCGGCCTTTCTTTGTTTTAATTGATTCTGAAGCGATAGACGAACTTCGAGTTCTAGCTTCGGTAGGTAGAGGTGCAGATGCCCTATATCATCCTTGTCACATTATGGGCCGGGTGGCTAGTTAATCATCATAAGACTAATAGTCTGATAGCTACCAATGTTGATTGGTGGACATGAGACGATAGCAGACTGTCTGCTATTACAGCTCAATAAGTTTGACCCAACTTTGGGTATGATTTGAATGTCAGCTCATCATGCCTTAAGTAATTAATTCATGAAGACGATTGTCTTCAAGATTCCGAAAATACCCGAGTTTACCATTAAGAATACATTACATGACTCCAAAATGAAGTACATTTCAGTGTTGAGAGCTCAAAGACTCATAGATCGTGAATGCGACACATTTCTAGTAATTATCGGAAAGACATCTGATGGAGAGCCGATGGCTCAGAACATCACGATTGTGTCAGATTATCCTAGTGTATTCTCTAATGATTTGTCAGGATTACCACCTGAGAAAGATTGAGTTTGAAATTACATTACTACCATATATACAACCAATCTCGATGGTTTTGTGCCGCTTGGCACTAGCCGACTTAAGAAAACTCAAGATGCATTCGCAAGAGTTACTTAACGTAGGTTTCGTAAGGCTGAACACTCCACCTTGAAATGCTCCAGTTCATTTTGTCAGAAAGAATGATGGGTTGATGAGATCGTACATAGATTACATTTAGATGAACAAGAAAACGGTGAACGACCATTATGCGCTGCCACACATAGATGACTTATTTGATCAGTACAGGGATCTTCGGTATCCTCGAAGATCGACATTCGACATGGTTACCATCAACCAAGGATTTGATATTCGAATATTCCAAAAACAACATTCAAGATTAGATATGGGCACTACAAGTTTGTCATGATGACATTTGGGCTCACAAATGCCCCTACAACTTTTATGGATATAATGAACAGGACTTCCGTCCATACTTGGACGAGTTTGTAATTGTATGCATCTATGATGTGTTGCTGATATATTCCCGAAATAAATAGGGATCACATCAGTGATCTAAAGACAGACATGGATATACTTCAAAAGTACAAGTTGTAAACCAAGTCGAGCAAATGTAAGTTCTAATTATCCCAATCCTTGGGCATGTCATTTCTGAAGCAGGTATGCCAGTTGACCCTACGAACATTAAGGAAGTTATGTCTTGGGAACATCTCAAGACAATCATTCGAATTTGAAGCTTCCCTGAACTAGATAGTTATGACAGATGTTTCGTCAATAGCTTTTCTTGAGTCATTCTTTTCCTGACATGAGAAGAGAGTTCCTTTCATTTGGAATTATTATGCGAACAGGCGTCAGGACATCGAAGGAAAGATTGGCGACTGTGCCTATCTTTGCGCTTCCTTCACGCACCCAGGATTATGCCGTATATACTTATGCTGCAAGAGAAGGTTTAGGAACGGTTATGATGCAGCCAAGTCATGTGAGTGTTTATGCATCACATCAATTGACGTCGCATGAACGGAATTACCCCATCCTTGACTTGGCGTCGGTGATAGTTATCTTCGCTTTAAAGATCGGGCTCCACTATCTCTATGAGGTGAATTTCAAAATTTTCACAGATCGTAAAGGTTTAAAGTACATCTATGATCAAAAGGAGATAATCATGAGACGATGTATTACCATCTCGATAAAGGAAACATGGTGGCAAATGCGCTTACCAGTGGCAAATGCGCTTACCAGGAGAGGTCATGCACATACGAAAAATTAGCTATACACATGGGATGTACTCACAAGCTTTGACTAATTGGCATCCTTATGAGAGTGCATCTATATATACTGTCGTGCCTCAGCGATTCAGCAGTCTTTAGGATTGCATATTAGAAGGTCAGAGATCAGATCCTTGGAATTGAGACAAATACATGCATGCTAACAAGGACAAAAGTGATAATTAGGTGGAGAATGAGTCTACTTTACGAAAGGATGGCTACATCGTTGTGTCCAACAATGAGCAATTGCCTAGAGATTTTTGATAAGACACACAACTCACAACTGTCTTTTCATCCTGGTGGTACGAAAATGTATCGTAATCTGCGCCAACATTCTGGCGGGTCGGGATGAAGCGTGATGTAGCATGTCATGTTAGCAAGTGCTTGACCCGTCAGATGTTCAAGGCTGAACACAGGAGAGCATCAGGATCATTGCAGTCTCTCCACATTCCCAAGTGAAAGTGGGAGAATATTCTATGGATTTTGAGAATACCAAATGGCCGCGATGCTATTAGATTGTTATTAACAAATTAACCAAGTCAGCCCATTATATATCAGTCGGCATAACCTATACTACATCTGGATTGGCTAGATGGTATGTGCAGAACATTATCAGACTTTATGGTGTACCACGTGAAGCAATGTCTGACAGAGGCTCGAGATTTACATCTCACTACTGACACCAGTTTATGTCAGCACTTCAGACAGAAATGAAGACGAGTTCTGCATATCATCCTCAGATCGATGGACAGAGTGGACACATTATTTAGACACTTGAATATTTGTTATGTGCATGTGCTCTAGATAGGAAAGGGTCCTATAAGAACCACCTGCCATTGGTAGAACTCCCGTACAACAACAATCATTATTCCATTATTGATATGGCATCATTCGAATCCCTATATGGGCAGAGATGTTTCGCACCTCTCAGATAGCATGAGATATGCGAACATACTCTTTACTCTGTAGATCTCTATGGGAAGGAACTATGAGGACTGATTGATCGATCTTGTAAGGGGAATGCTTCTGATGACTCAGAGCTGCTAGAAAAGCTACGCAGACCGTCAGAAAAGAGATTTGGAGTTTCAGGTAATTCAATCCTCTTCTCTTAATCCATTCAAATTGTAACTTATCAATGTTCAACTTAATCCTCATATTGATGGAAATTCCAGAAAACACAGGAAGGAGATTGAGTGTTTCTACGAGTATTCCCACGAAAGAAGTACAGAGATTTGATGTCCACGGCAAATTAACGTTGATATGTTGGATCATTGGAAATTATTACTCATAAGAGTAAGGTGGTATATCGAGTGGTCCTTCCTCAACACCTATCAGCCATATAGATATCCAATCTAAGGAAGTACGTACACAACCTCGACACATCATCATCTACGAAAACCTTAACCTGGAGCCACACTTGACATATGAGGAAAGATCGGTACAAATATTCGATAATTCTATAAAGAAGCTTCGCATCAAAGAAATTTCCCAAGTCAGTGTGCTATGACACCAACATTGTGACAAAGAAGCGTCATGGGATAACCGAAGCAGACATGCGGGCAAGACACCGCAGCTTTGTCAGATAATGGTCAAAACAAGCACATTTAATTATGTATATTGAAAGAACATGGCTTGTTTTCTCTTTGAGGTTTTTATGGGTCCAAAACCCTTTGAGGTTTTTATGGCTAGATAAGATCCAAACAAGGCATAAAGTAACCTTCACTCGAGTCTCGAGGACGAGACTCCCTTTGAGGTTTTTATATTTGTAACATTCGGATATGTATAAACCCGAACCCGACCCGATTAGGGTCTGTATAACTCAATAAAGTTATTAATCAATGTTAAATAATATGAATCGGTCAATTGATCGTGAATCAAAAGATGTTCGGGCAAAATCGACTAAAAATTGATCGCATCGTAATACGTGCTCGAAAAAGCCGTGATGCAAATTCGAAAATCGTGAAATAAACCGAGATCGCCATAAAATCCGATTCGACAAAATAAGACCAACGAAATCGACCGTTCGTCGATCGGAGGTCGTTTGATATTTTAAAATCGTAAAATTCAGTGCCCAATTAAGATCGTCTCCCGGAAATTTCGGGGATTCATCTTCGACCCAAAGTATATGAATATTATACTCATTTTGATCGTCGCTCAGAGACGATCGAAACAAGCTATTGAACATAGAAATCAGAGACTCGGGGTGCGAATACGGATGACTTCGATACTCTAAATAAGAGGTAGAGAGAATGGCTAAAAATAATGATAAAAATAAATAAAAAAATATAAATTTGAAAATTTCTGCAGCAGACAGTCGGTGGAGTTGGCCTCCGTTTCTCCCAACACATGGTCCGCATGACTTTCCACTTGGCAACACCAAGCTCCTCTACTCTTATTTATATCAAACCCAAACCCTTCCCCTTTTCTCCCAAATAGCTTCCAAATTCGCTTTTCTTTTTCTTTCCAAGCCGAGAAGGGTACTTCAGCTCTTCTCTTTGGAGCTGCTACTCCATGGTCCTGTTCCAAGCCACAACTGCAGCAAGTAGTTGTTGTTACTACTCTCTCCAGCAACTGTGGACTGCAGTCTTCAGCAGTGGTACTGTTGTTGCTCCTCCCAGCCAAGCTGCTGGAGCTACAACCTTACTCCTAGGATCGCCAATCTCCCTGCCGGAGTTCCTATTGCTGCTGCATGCAATTGATTTTCAAAAAGAAATGAAGATCAGAGGTACAATCTAAGCCACCATTGCTGCTCTCCATGTATTTTCATCCACCAATCATTTTCCTCATCATATTTTTCTCATGTTTCAAGCTCCTATGCTGCCCGTTCTTTCCAATTCAAAATGGAAATCACCTACTTCTGAAATATATATATATATATATATATATATATATATTCTTCTCCCTAGATCTGTTGCTGGGTGTGGAGTGCATAGTTATATAATACGAACTGGGTTTGGTTTAAATATCAAAGCTATTCATTTATTCTTTCTTATCTACGTAATACAGAACATACATAAAGGAATTTGAATTAAGTACGTATGATAAATTCCTAGGTTAAGAAATGGTGGCTTCTTAAGATGGTCGGCGTGGAGCCTAGAGATTGTTGCCGCCATCAGTTTATCATGTTATAGTCGGCACTTTATATTACGTGATTTCCATACTTTGTAGTTAAAGACTTTCTCATTGTTTTGGATAACTCAATCCAAAACATGTTAGTTATGGAAAAATTATTTTGTTCCTTTCAACAGAACCATTTACTTGTCAATTTGATATATCCTAGCTCTTCTAACATGATAGTCCTGCACATGTGGTGAAGTCTGATAACTATTACGTATCGCACCTACAAATTGGAGTGGTGTGTGTGTCACCAACATATTTGTGTGTCATCAGTAGAAGAGTTATTGCTCTTTGAGAAAAGCTTGCATTGCAAAAAAAAAGGTTTGAACTCCTGGAGTTGGGTTATATATTTGTTCGAGGATTTTGTCATTTTTTCATTTATTTCATGAAAGAGTCTAAATATGGGGATAGGATTCAAGACGAGTAACCAATTGGTACCAAAACCAGACATGGGAGACATGGTACAAAATTCGGCATTTTATATGGTCAAAAGATTTCCAATTTGGCTCACACGAGTACTTTAACCTTGACATGACTCTTAGCATGGAACTATAGGCATCTTTGAATCATGTATATCCATATATTGACATAATATTGTAGAGATGGAACCACGAAATTACATTCAATTGAGAACAATTCTCAAAATAGGAAACGCTAAAGTCAGTAACATATTAATATATTTTTTTACAATTAAAGATCTGATGCTGGCACATAATGGCATGATCAACAATATATTATTGTATATGGATCCATATTTGTATCTATAAAAAAGGTTTAGGGAGAACATCGTACTTTGGTGTTTCTTGGATCAATAATCATGTGGCAGCCGAAAATTAATGGTGATTCTTGGATCAATAAATCATGTGGCAAATTGAAATTTAAGTAATTCATAGTAAGGAAAAGAATAGGAGGCATGATCCACTCTTTCCCTCCGGCGAGAGCAATGGAGCTTTGCTTTGCAGAATTGGATTATGGAGAATAGATGTAGCAATTGCTTTAAGTAGGGTCTCCACTTTCCAACCTATCTAATATTGACCATCATTCATATCTCTATGGCTTGAAACGATTGACTCATGTTGAGTTTATTTTTATTGTTTTCGATACTATTCTAGCATTATTGATTTCCCATTGATCCAAATCCGAATCCAAGTCTAATAATCAACTTCAGATCTTATGATTTGAAAAATGAGATCATTAGGGTATTCTCATACGAGTCATTTAGAAATTCTAGATTCAATTAGCAGGCCACTAGTTTAAAGAAATAATTTATGATCAATGATTGAAAATCCTCGTGATCAATCCTTTAGGTATAAATCACTAATTATGGATCATTATTCAATAAAGTTGCCATCAAGATATCTAGATCGGTAAGGTTAACCACAACAGAGATTAAGAAAGGATGATGAATCAAGTCAGCACGGTGATCCAATAAAGACTGATAAATATTGAATGCCAGTCATGGTGATCTTTACGCCTGACTGTGCGAGGGTGCGGTGACCCTCAGCTGGGCGGGAGATTAGGAAGCCCAGTTAGGGCAGCGGCCGCTTAATGCGCGGGTCTAGGATCCCAGTCTTTTCTCGGTTTTTTTCGCGAGCGCTCGCAGTTTTTACGCCTCTCTGGGATCCACAAGTTTCTTTTAAAGACCAGTTCCGCTGACCCTTGTTCTTTAGGGTGCCTAGGCAGGAGGACCCTTGGTTTTAGTTTTTCGAGCTCGTTAGCCCGAACCGGTCGGGCCGGTTTTTCTTTTAGAGCGACTTTTCTAGAGAGTCTCTCTCACCCGTCTCAGTGGCGTAGTTTTGGAGTAGACCTATCCCTCTATTGGACCGCCTTCCAATTAGAGGGCGAGACGGAAGAGCCTTTTGTAGGCTTCCTCACCGCTTGAGTTTTATTTATTTTTTCGCCAGCAGACTTGGCGATGCTACGTCCGAATCATCCATGTATACATCTGAATCCTCTATGGCTACATCTGAATCAGTTACAGTTGAATCAGGAAAAGTTACATTTGAGATTGGATTGAGTTACGATTGAGTTTGACTAAAGTTGAATTACAGTTGAATTTGTTACATGGGAGCTTGGTTACAATTGAGTTGGTTCAGTTGAGTTGAACTAGTTACTGTTCAGCAAGTAATTCCTGAAGAAGAGAAAAGATCAATTTATGAAAATCATCCATTATCAGACTACGAGCTACTACCACAGTTGTTTAAAATAGCTAGTGGACGTGTTGGGAACTTAGTTAGGATGCATTTTACTCCACCGCATGCCTACGGAGGCACCCCAACCCTAAGGTTTCCTTACTACCTTAGAGTCATAGTGTGAGGTCTTACCCAGACCAAGACCACAGACTATCCACTAAGCTTGAGCAATTAAACAAGAAAAGAATCAAAACACTAGACCCATCATGTACACTTACTATGATCCATTCACATTATTCGTAAACATCAGAGAGAGATCTGGATCACCTCGATCATAAAAAGTATATATGAATCATAGAACTCAACAATCCTTGAAGTACTTCTGTACACTATTGATCATATGATATTTGTATGATTAATGTGGGTAACTAGTGTAGGATGAGTAGAATGGGGTTTTACATACCAAACAAAGCCTGTTTCATTGCAAGTAGCTTTAAATTTTAATTTATCATAGCCAATTTACTTGCTTTCTTTTGTAGACATTAAATATCCTGTTATTATTAATTAATTAGATGTACTCAACATTTGTTGATGTTCTTTTCTCCCTATTCCATGGATTGCAGGCAAAATACCTGCACCGTTGTATTGGGAGAGTTGAACATCAGCTTCTGCAGTTATAATTATCAGGTATGCATGATATAGTTGTTCAAGATATTTATGCTTTTATTTCTCTTCTGATAAATTGGGATGCATATACATAATGCAATTTCTGTTGTTACACTGATATGGAAAATTATGCAAAATAATAGTAACATAGTGTAGTCCTGTGGCTTGTTATTAAATTTGCGAATGTCATCTGTAAAAAAAATTCCCTTAGTTTTCAGTACTCTAATGTGATCTTGAACGAACATGATACTACGAGTGATATGTAAACGGGTATCCAGATTCGTTAAGGAGCGGGCATCACACGGATCCTTATTGTTGAGCATGTGGTTCGTGATTGGCCCCTTTTCCAATTAGATGTAAAGAATGCTTTCTTGTATGGAGATCTGCATGAGGAGGTTTACATGCAGCAGCCACCTGGGTTTACTGCTGAGGGGGGAGTCCAGTATGGTGTGTCGTCTTCATAAGGCTATCTATGGCCTTAAGCAGAGTCCGAGGGCTTGATTTCAGAAGCTCTCGGAGTTAACTGAACAGAAGGGGTTTGTCAGATCCACTGCAGATCATACTCTCCTTGTTAAGAGAAATCAGAGAGGTATTGTAGTCGTTTTGTTCATGTTGATGATATTATTATCATTGGCAGCGATGAACAGGGCATCCAAGCAGGTAAGGATTTTCTGGGGCAACAGTTTGTTACCAAGGACCTTGGCACGCTTCGTTACTTCCTTGGCTTGGAGTTTGCACGAAACCAACAGGGTATGGTTATGATGCAAAGGAAGTATGTTACTGATCTCCTATCTGAGACAGGAATGATATGATGTAGACCAGCTACTACCCCAATGGATCCTAATGCTAGGCTCTATGATGATGACTCTGAGGAGGTTGACAGGAGATGCTATAGAGAGCTGGTAGGGAAATTATTATATGTAACTATTACCAGGCCTGACATATCTTTTGCTATGAGCAGAGTGAGCCAGTTCATGGAGCAACCCAGGCAGGCACATATGGATGCAGTGTGCATGATCTTGAGATATCTGAAGTCATCTCCAGGTGCAGGTCTTCTTTTTAGAAGAGATACTTCTCTTACAGTTACTGGGTGTGCAGATGCAGATTATGTTGGGTGTCCTAAGGACAGGAAGTCCACTTCAGGCTTCATTGTGTTTGTTGGTAGCTCATTAATCTCGTGGAAGAGTAAGAAACAAACTGTTGTTGCTCGGTCTAGCGCTGAATCAGAATATAGATCCATGGCCCAAGGGAGTACAGAAATGATGTGGGTCAAGTCTGTCCTGACTGGTCTAACGATTGAGGTGCCTCTTCCTATGCACCTCAAATGTGATAATCAAGCTGCCTTGTTCATAGCTAATGATCCAGCATTTCATGAGAGAACAAAGCATATTGAGGAAGATTGTCACTACACACGTGACTTGATCCAAAAGGGGCTTATTTCAACATCTTATGTTGCTTCAGGTGATCAAATTGCAGATATGTTCACCAAAGCTCTTGCAAAAGGTCCATTTCATCATTGTTGTTCTAAGCTGAGCATGATAGATATATATGCTCCAGCTTGAGGGGAAGTGTTAAGATTCTTATAGTTTATCGCATTTATTTATATTGTTTATTTTTGTTGTCCCTTTTATGTAATTTACCCTTTGAATTTTTCTCCTAAGAGAGCTCTAGGGTTAGATGGAATACAACTTTCGTTTTTCACCTCAACAACCCCCTCGCAACAAAAGGGAGGCCGTTAACTCGAATCTGGTTCAACTGGTTTGGTTCCAATCTGCTATCTTGTGCTCACGTCATGGCTTTTAACAAAAAAAAGACTTGATTTTTGTTATGTGTTATCGCATTCTTATTAAAAAGGTGATTATCATGGCTTTTGCTTCCAGATTAGTATACGATTCTGACTCTAGGCAACACATTTCTCTACATATCAACATGGGTGATGATTATGACAATAATATTACTTCAAAACTTATATTTACAATTCTATTTTACAAATAAGTATGTATTTATATTTTATTTATTGACTTAGGAATACTGAAAACCTTAATTTTTGGAAAAATATAGTTTAGAGACATTTCCATGATTTTCGACGATTTAACCAAAAGTCTCCGAAAATTCTCTTTTCGGCCAGCGAAATGGAACGGAAATCTGAAATTTAAGGCTTTGCTTTCCAGTGTCTTCTCTCTACTACAAGAAGTATATACGGTTGTGTGAAGGCCAAGTTATCAACCTTCGAAATCTTGTGATGTAAGTATTTTCCTACTATCGACTGGATATAGATTGTGCGTGTGAATGATATGCAATTTCTTGATATTAGTTGATTTATATGTGTCGTGTATAGCATATATTTTATGATCACAAGCTATACAAACAGTGCATCTATTAAACATACATGTTGCAAAGATTTATGTTTGTGAGTGTATGTGTGTGCCTTATTTTATTCCTAAAAGTAAATAGTTTTCTATGTTGAAAGTGTTTTATTTAGATACAAGTTGTAAGATATAATTTCAATCTTTAATTTCTTATATGCAGTATTCTTTTTGCTAGTACTCTTTGTTGGCCGATATTTTTCTCTATTATTATTGAACATGTCACCATTCTCTTCATATTCAAGAGCTGAAATTGATGGCTTCTAATTTTGGTTCCAAATCTGGTTTTGATTTTAAGTTGTATAATACTTTTTTTACTGTTTGAGCGATTGGATGGAAATGTAATATAATATATCATGTTAATATCTTATTATTACAAAAAATGGTGCATTTCTATCTCATTTATTGAGTTAAGGACTATCAAAATATTAATTTTTAGAAAAAAAATTGTTTTCAAGTAATTTCTCACATTTCCGGCCATTTCATCAAAATTCCATCGAATTTTTCTTTTCAAGCTTACTGAAACGAAACAGAAATCCAACATTTAAGGCCTTGTTGATGCCCTGTAAGTAGTCTTCTATAATAATAATGTGTTTAACATAAATCGGAATGACAACAATACCTCTTTGTATCATGTGTACAAAGAGAGAGTGATTTGCAGTCGATCTCTTGAAGCCATACTGCTCTATCAAGTCTGAGAGCTTGTTGAACAATACTTTAGGACTCTGCTTAAGGCCATAATAGTCTTGTGAGGTCTACATATCTTTTAACACTCCCCTCAATAGCAAACCCAAGTGACTATTGCATATATATCTCATCCTGCAAGTCTCTATACAAGAAAGCATTCTTGACATCAAACTGCGAAAGAGACCAGTCTCATACCATTGCAATAGAGAGGAGGGTCCTAAGAGTAGAATGATGAGCCATAGAGGAAAAGTGTCCTGATTATCCACCTCATACGTCTGAGAAAATCTATGTGCCACAAGTCTAACCTTGTAGAGATCGTTACTTCCATATGCTATCTACTTCATTGTAAAAACCCATTTGCAGCCAACTATAAAAGCCCCTCCTGTGTCACATGACTGGAGTGCAACCGTCTCCTCCTCCATAGCAAGATGTCAATGATTGTATCGCATAACCTCCGGATATGTGTATGAGAACTCTATGGCTGATAGTCTTGCCATAAACTTCCTGAAATCCTCTGAAAGATCAAAGAAACATGAGTAAGACCACGCTTCTTATTGCCTCACGTGTTGTTAGAACGGGGGTGCTGCATCTCCTCTCCCGTTAGGAGCGTTACCTTACGGATCCCCGGTCGACCGCTCGTATGCGCTCCTCTCATTATGATCCGACCCCAGGTCAGGCGTGACCACCTGTTGAGTTTAAGCATATCAATAAGTAGAGGAGAAGAAACTTACAAGGATTTCCTTAGTAACGGCGAGCAAATCGAAAACAGCCCAGCTTGAGAATCAGATGGTTGCACCTTCCGAATTGTAGTATGTAGAAGCGTCCTCAGCGAATAAAATAAAAACTCGGAAAATTACTTAAAAATAAATAAAAATCAGAAAACACTCACACCTTAGATACTCTTCTATTTTACCATGGTTTCCACAGTTTGCCTCCCTGAGTTCGACACTCATAGTTATCGCTATACCTTTAAGTTTAGGAGAATAAATAATAAAAATAAATCTTTTTCGTTGAATTTCAACTGGTCATTACAACGACAATTGTCTATCCTTTTAGATCATCTGACTGGTTGATTTTTCAGATGACATCGTTGCCGTGGAGGCAGCGTTTGGATAGATAGATAGAGCCTTAGGATTAGGGTTTCATTTTTTATCTTTTTCTTCTTCAACTTGTCATATGTTTCATTTTTTCTCTAGCATTTTATTTGTAGTTTTTTTCTTTCTCTCTCGTATATTTTTCTTGTATCTTTTTACGGCTTTTTGTGTTTACATTGTGTTGCATTCAAAAATGTTTTTGTCTACTTTGTATGATTCATCGGTTGTCGTAGCATGCACATATACGCCTCCGCTTCTAAAGAACAATGGGTCGATCAAGATCCTTCAATCGATCTATCTCTATATATTAGTAATCCCATGAGGTACTATATGCTCAACCAGTAAAGTCTCTTGTTATACATACAAAACACCAATGCCATCAGTAGAGACCAAGTGCTTTGAATTTACCCGGGACGTGCTGGATGATGGGGAAGGCACATGAGCAGGGGATCCAGTAGGCATCCTGCGAATGTAGTAAAGAGGCAAACTTTGAGCCACATGACAAGGTGGTTGGAGGAACCATCGGATATAGAGGTGGTGTTGGAGGTGAAAAAGGAGGTGGAATGTAAACTTCCCTATCATACTCAGACGGGGTCATGTCACCTGTATGAGAAAAATGCATGAAATACTCTAATAATGTGATGTCATCACTAATATAGTACTTTCGTCTGATAGGATCAAAGCACCAGTGCTTTTTTTGGGTCCGGGAGTAACCCACAAGAACACACTTGACAACTACGAGGAAGAGCTTGTCACAATTAGGAGTCAGGTGTTGAACAAAAGCCAAAGAACTAAAGATATGAGGTGTTAAAGAGAAAAGGTCCTCATCCAAAAACGCAATCAAAAAAGAACCTTTTTCCCCTAACATGGAGGATGGCATATGGTTGACAAGGTAGCAGGCAATAAGGATAGCATCACCCTAAAAAGAGTGGAGAGCATGACTTTGGATAAGAAGAGTCCCGATAACATCAAGAAGGTGATAGTGTTTGCGCTTAGCAATACCGTTCTGCTGAAAAGTGTAAGCATAGGACGTTTGATATATGATGCCAAGAGACCTAAAGAACTGAGACAGTCGAATGGCGCAAAACTCCAAAGCATTGTCAGGACGAACATACATAATAAATGTAGAGAAAATGTTCTTTATTTCATTAATGAAAGTTTGAACAATAGACCTCACCTAAACTTGTTTTTCAAAAGAAAACCCCAAGAAAGTATAGGATAAGCACCGATGGCAACTAGATAGAACGTGTACCCCCAGAGGTCAGGAACACGACTTGGACCTCAAATATCAAAATGAACTAGCTCAAATAAAGAACATCTACTACGACTCTGACGAACAAGAAAATGGGAATGGTAATGCTTCCTAAGTTGGAAAGTCGCACACTGAAAAGTAGACTGAAAGAAGATTTGTGGAAGGACTCCACTCAACTTCTGCAGAAGTAGACCAAACTAAAGATACCTAATGTATGGAGAGACTGATCCATTGGGAATGGAAGATGTGCTCGCATAAGGAGAGTGGACCAATCTATAAAGACCCCCTTGCTCACAGCCACATCCAATCACCTTGTCTGTGAGTATATCCTGAAATACGAGAGAAGTGATCAAATATGGCACGATAAAGCATATTATTGCTAATCTAGCTAATAGACAACAAGTTTATAGAGAAATCAAGGCGCATGAAGCACATTTTGCAGACACGTATATGGTGTTAAACGAATCTCCCCCTATCCTGCGATAGGAAATGAGTCTCATCTGCAATGATAACAAATCTGCCTGGAGGTAATGATCTGTAAGAAGTGAATTGTGCTCTCTCTCTCCACAGAGATCATGAGATGCTACATAGTCCATAATCCACTCTGAAATGTATGTCCTATGACAACTAGTAAGGGCATAAGTTATACCTAAGGTATTGGTTGAGACAGAGGTTGCAAAGTCACAAAGGAGCACTAGTGGTGCATGTAGCAGAAGTCATAATCTCCCTCAAACAGGAGACAAGGTCATCGAACTTGTGATCAACAGAAGAGGCAGTAGGCTCAACCTGCTCAACAATGTGTGCAGACCCGAGGTAATCATACTTTTTATAACAAGTGTCCTCCGAGTGACCAGAATGGTGGTAGTATGTGCACTGCTAGCGTAAGCATCCACCGTTGTCGCCACCAACAACACATCCTCTGGATTGTGCTGACGGCCATCATAAAGGAGGTTCAAGTAGTGGTTGTTGTTGAGATATTGATTATCTTTCATGTCTTTTTGTATTATTTATTTCCTCTACCTTCTCTATGTAATTTGGCGAACAGGTTACTCGCCTATATAAGAGAACCATAGGGCTTCATGAATAAAGCAATTCATTCTTTCACTCCCCATGGTATCGAAGCGACGGTCCTAGATCGAAGTTCTCATACCCCGAACACTAAACCCCACCCGTCCTCTCCGCACGTCGCCAACACTACCCTCTTTGCACGTCGTCGTCGCTAGAGGACTGTGCGGCCCTCTAAACCCCTCCCAACCCCTTGCAGGGCTCTCCAGGCTGCCGCAAGGCCCTTATGGGGCTCTCTAGGCCACCGCCCAGGCCACTGCAGGCCCCCAGGCCGCTGCAGGATCCTCCCAAGTCATAGTCCAGGTTGTTGTCAACTGCTGCGGACACCACCAACCCACTGCCCAGATCGCTGCAGGCAGCAACATACCTCCCCATGCCTTCGCCAAGCCCCTAGCAGGGTCGTCTAGGGAAACACTCGACGTCACCACACCTTGGTGCCATCCAGAGGGTCTGATCTTGATCGGAAAAGGTGATTTCAGACGTATAAATCACCTTTTCTCGCCCTAGCATGGTTCGAGAATAAATGGTGACGGTTGTATTAGTCTACAGATTCTACACGTATAACCGATCCCCTATATGATTGTGTAGACTCGCTCAATTCAGTCTACTTCCTCAATCGAATTCAGATTTTGGTCAATCATGTCAGAAAACAAGGGTGATATATTTTCTTCATTCAATGCCTTCCAGGGCTCGTCTCCCATCGTGAAAATGGAGACCAACTATGAGTAGTGGTCCATGCAGTTTCTAACCCTTAGGTAGTGCAACAATAAGGAGCACATTCTGACGAAGCCAGAGCCGACGGACAAGACTAGGAAAAATACTTCGTGGAAGCAAGATGACGCATATGCACGTATTTGACTCTCTGGGACCCTCACACCCCAGAGATAGTCAGTGATATTGTTAATCAGCCCATTGCCAAAACGATGTGGAATATCATGGCATCCATTTATGTCCAAGCGAAGAAGGAGGTCAAGATTCGTCGGCTTCAGTTTGACATATTAAGGGCAAAGTAGAATGGTCATCCACTGCAAACGTTCTACTCCTCGCTTCATGGCATGTTCGAGAAGCTTCACAGCTCCATGTTGATTACAACTTCCACAAAGCAGCAGATGGCATACAAGAACTCCACGATGGTTGGAGTTTTCTTGATTGTGCTTGATCCAGAGTATGATGCGGCACAAGAACAGCTCCTTACTGGGGCAACCATACCTCCCATGGAGGATGCTTACAATCGTCTCAGCAGGCTTCTATTCTACTTGCTGCCACCACACATCCCTCCTCTACGATGATTGCTTCTCGCAACGGAGGAGGTTCTACTCAGTTAATAGGGCGTAGTCCCCGTGGTAGGGTGTTGTCATCGTCCAAAACACTATGAGAACACATGTTATCAGAAGCATAGATATCCCGCATCTGCTCACATGGCAGAGCATATTGCCTTCATACACTACAGCTCAGGCAGATCCACACCTTGATGACATTATCCCACGTATTCGGGAGATCATGACTCCAATGGTTGGCACTATCATTACATGATCCACAAATGTTGCATCTACAGCTAGAGCCTCTTTGAGCTCCTCAGGTATCGCATATGCTTTTACTGGCAACAACAGGGCAGATATCAAATAGTGGATTATGGACTCGGGTGCATCCCACCATCTGTGGAGACATGCTCAATTTAGGTCTTAAAGGACTATACCTTCTGGTATATGGGTCGTAATTGCTAATGGGGCCCACTTACCCATCACTGGACAAGGGGAGGTGCATTTGACGCCATCTATGCACCTGCAGAATATTTTATATATCCCTGATTTTCAGATTAAGTTACTTTCTATTAGTTGGGTTATTAAGGATCTGCATTGTCGTGTTATTTTTTAGCCTTCTTCTCTTGTGTTTCAAGACATACTCACGGAAGAGTGATTAGATGTAGCTGTGAGCATCGAGGGCTCTATAAACTGGTCCAACCTCCTCATGATGGTGCTTCTTTTATTTCTACTGGACCAGTCTCACAGTACATGTGGAACCTTCGTTTTGGCCACCTTCATCTGCAGAAGTTGTGTCATGTCCTTCCACAGATCTTCCTTCTAGTGTGAGGCTTGCCAGCTTGGGAAACATCACAGTTCCTCATTTCCATCTCGTCAGAGTCAGAGCAGTTCTCAGTTGTTTGAGCTCCTTCATTTAGATATCGGGGATCCAGGTAGTGGCCCTGATCCCCGGGAACATTGTTTTTATCTAGTTGTTGTAGACCACGTTTCTAGACTTTCTTGGATTTTCCTATTAAAGAATAAGTCAGAGGTCAGGTATGTCATTAAGCCATTCATTAATGAGATAAAGAATATTTTTCTGATGTTGTCAAGTATCTGTGTTCTGATAATGTCTTGGAGTTTTGCTCCTTACAACTATATGAGTTTCTCAGGTCTCTTGGCATTGTACACCAAACCCCGTGTGCCTATACATCTCAGCAGACCGGTGTTGCTGAGCGCAAACATCGTCATTTACTCGATGTGACCTTGGTGATTTAGAGTTGTGCTCCTCATACTTATTGAGGTGATGCGGTTCTCACTGCATGCTACTTAGTGAACCGTATACCTTCCTTCGTTTTGAGAGAAAAAGTCCCTTTCTCGATTGTCTCCCGAGAAGGATCTGTTTTCCCTTACACCTCGTGTTTTTGGATCTATGACCTTTGTTCATAATCTTTCGTCTGGTCGTGACAAGCTATCCCCCAGAGCTATCAAGTGTGTTTTTGTTGGCTACTCTCGTACCCAAAAAGGGTACCGTTACTTTGATCCACTTCGACGGAAATACTTTGTCAATACTGATGTTACATTCTTTAAGTCTATCATGTATTTCTCTCCTACAGGTGACAAACTGGCCCCTTCTAACATTGATGAGGAGATCTACATGCCTCCACCTTCTACAACCCTACCACCTCCCGCATCTTCTCTACCACCTCCCTTACCACAGTCGTCGCCGCCATATCCACCCCCATCTCAATTACCTACACCTGCTCCTACACCTTCTCCTGTGGTTACTCCTGGACCACCACCGACCTTGACTCAGTTTTTGCCAAGCTTGCAAAAGTCGGCCGACTAGGCCGACTAGTCGGTCCGACTAGTCGAGTCGGGGGGGTAGCCGACTCGACTAGGCCTAGTCGGCCCTTAGTCGGTCCACCCGACTAGTCTGGCCGACTAATCGGCCGACTTTTACAGCAACCTTTTTTATTTTTTTTTGTTTTTCACTTTTTTTTAAAGCAAACATATTCTAATATGCTTAATGTTATATTTAAAGTCAATTACTTCTTTTATTTCATCATGATATCATATAAAATGTACAAATATATGTATATACATACGAATATATGTATAAAAAACTGATTTATATATTTAAAATAATTAAAAATTCAAAACCGACTATTGACCGACTAATTCCGACTAGTCACCCGACTGCCGACTAATCCTTAGTAGGTGACCCCGCCGACTGAATACCGACTACCGTTTTCTGCAACCTTGGTTTTTGCCACGTGTGTTTAGTCGCAGGTCTCGCTCTGTTCCCCTGCTCACATGTCTTCCCAATCATCCAGCACCTCTCAGGTATGTAATGAGCACATTGTTTCTAATGATGGCAGTGAGTTGTCCATGTAACAAGATTCCTAAAAAATGAGCAGGTTCCCTCTCAAAAGGGAAACTTACAGGTTCAGGAGATGGGAAATGATCTCAATATGTCTATTGCTTTGCGAAAGTAGAGACGTACTTGTACTTCATATCCTCTTGCAGCCCAAGTTTCTTTGAGCAGACTTTCTGAGGATTTCAGGAGATTTATCGTGGCATTGTCCGTCGTGGAGATACCACGGACGTATCAGGAGGCTCTCTAGGACAGTCAGTGGCATCTTGTCAAGGAGGAGGAGATGGTCATACTACAGTCGCATGCCACTTGGAGCCTTATTTAAGCTCCAATTGGTGCATCCGTTGTTGGGTGCAAATGGATGTTCACGGTGAAGCCTCGAGCAGATGACAGTGTAGATCGCTACAAGATGAGACTTATGGTACGTGGCTTCACCCAAACATATGGGATGGACTATCAGGATACATTCTCTCCAATGGTCAAGCATTCTACTCTGCATATACTTCTCTCAGTTGCAGTGGCACGGGATTGCTCTTTCAGCTTGATGTGAAGAATGATTTTCCTCTATGGTGACTTACAGGAGGAGGTTTATATGCAGCAGCCATCTGGGTTTGCTGATGAGGGGGTATCAGAAGGTTTGCAAGCTTCATAAGGCAATTTATAGCCTTAAGCAGAGTCCAAGAGCATGATTCCAGAACCTCTCAGACTTGATAGAGAAAAGGGGCTTTGCGCAATCAATTGCCGATCATTCACTATTTATTCACAAGACTCGGAAAGGTACAGTTGTCATACTCGTGTATGTTGATGATATCATTGTTATAGGGGATGACGAGCAGGGCATCCATGCTGCTAATGACTTCCTAGGTCAGCAGTTTGTGACCAAGGACCTTGGTAGTTTACGCTACTTCCTTGGACCAAAGTTTGCCAGAAACCAGCGAGGTCTTGTGATGACTCAGAGGAAGTACGTTACATATCTTCTCTTTAAGCCAGGCATCGCAGATTGCAGGCCAACCACTATTCGTCTCATTATTGCTTAAGAATTTGTGGTTGCGACGATGTCCCACATTGCTTTGGTAGTGAGTTGATGAAGTATGCCATTCAAAGGGAGGAAGTTGTCACACATTGTTTCATCCAAGCAATCTATGTGTCTAAAAACCCTCTCTGATGCAATAATGACCACAGAATCCGCCAATCAAGTATCCATAAGCCTTTGAGAAGTTAACCTTCCACATCACCCCTAGTCTTGGACCCTTGGTCCTCCTCTAGTCGACCAATATCTTCAATGCTAAAACCACATCGTCCATCATTTGCCTCCTCGGTAAGAAAGCTCTCTGAACAGGTGAAATAATCCCCTTTGGCACACCTCGTAATCGGTCAGCCAACACCTTGAACAACCAAATACACCTCGTTGGATAGTGCAATAGGCTGAAAATTCTCTACTCTCACAGCGACCTCCTTGTTTGGTAGTAGAATAAAGAAAGAGCAATTTAGCTGGTCATACCCATCAATACTAGCTGAGATCTCTAAGATCGTTGCCATTACCTTCTCAGCGACCAAATCCTAGGATTGTAAAAAAATCGAAAAACCATCTAATCCAGCACATCCATCATGATTTAAAGTAAAAACTGCCTTCTTAACCTTCTGTATGTTGAAATTGTCGATAAGTTACTCCCAACCTAAGCCACCTAGCTTCATTGGGCGGCACATGACGGCTTCTACTCTTGAAATAATCACTGATCACTTCCGCTACCATAGATTCCCCATAAAAGGAGGTCGAAAAAAGGAGGTTGAAATTGTCGATAAGTTACTCCCAACCTAAGCCACCTAGCTTCATTGGGCGGCACATGACGGCTTCTACTCCTGAAATAATCACTGATCACTTCCGCTACCATAGATTCCCCATAAAAGACTTCCTCTACCCCAACTAAATCTATATAGTTCTGTCGATGGTTGCCACCAGCCATCGCATGAAAAATCGAGTATTTGTGTTATCCTCATTCAACCATTTTTAGTGTGACCTTTGCCTCCACTCAACCTCCTTTTTTCGATCCTCTTCCTCAATGATCTTTTGAACCTCATCTTTGCTCAATACCTCTGCCTTATCTAAATCCAGATTATCTTCCAATAGACCCAGCATCATCACCACCTCCAAGGCAGTATTTTTATGTTTTTCGTGCTTCAACCTAAAGTCCTTCCTGAACAAAATCAACATTTTGTGCAACTCCACTAGCTTCAAGGCCAACCTCCTAGTTGTTGAACCTTGCACCTCCAAACATTACAATTAAGAAGCCATCAAATCATGAAAGCCTTCCTCTAGCAACCAAGCCCACTTGAATCTAAAGAAAGATGAATATCTCCTCCCAGAACCAGTGTCAAGATAGAGGGGTGTGGGATCTGATCATGAACACAAGAAACAATTGTCAGCTGAAAAAGCTCTAGCACTTCAGCCAACATCAAAAATCGATCAATGCAGGACAATGATGGTGTACTCCTCCAAGTATATTTATTATTAGTCACATCTAGCCCTTCCAGTGCAAGCTCTGCTACTACCTCAGCAAAGTAGGGAAATATTGTGTCCCGAGCATTTATCCCCCCTGTCGATCTTTTGAGTAGAGCGTGACAATAAAGTCACCTCCAACAATCCATGTTGACTCCGTATACCCCCCTCATCTCTCGCATTTCTTCCCAAATCGTTGAGTTCAATGAAGACTCGGAGATCCCATAAATAGAGGTCGCAACCAGTCTTGATTGCCCCCCCCTTATAATCAAGGACGATTGTCATAGAGTACAGCAGAATCACTTCCTTCACAAGACTAAACAACTCCATGTTCCATGCCACAATAATGGCAACAGAACTTCTGCTTGCTATACGGCCATGACATCTGTGAGGTAAGGGCCAGATCCTGAGTTCCACCTCACGTGTTCTCAAGAATCGACCTTTTGTCTTGTGCAAACATAGTATATCCACCTGCCAAGTTCCATAATAATAACCCAATCGCCGCTATCTTTTCTGATTGACCCAAGCCACGAATATTCCAAGAGACACATTTCATTTAGCAACTAAGGGGACATGCCAAGCTACATGTATCCCTACCCATTGTGTCATTACTAAATCAAAAGCAAAGTCTGCTTGACTTCTCTCTGCCACAACACTCAGAAGACTAGCGTTCTCAGTAATTTTGATTTCCCTTTTCAACTCCCACCTCCACTTCTAACACCTTCTATTCCATCACAGCCAACTCATCCTCCTCAGTCATGGGTTCTTTTTCCATGACTAAACCCATTTCTTCCATCTGTGTATCTGGATAGTTCATCACTGTTATAAAATAAAGATGCGGAAGCAAACATGGATAAAATGATAAAAAACAAATAAGAACGCGGGATTTTAACGTGGAACCCTACTCCGTGAGGAGCGGGATGAAACCACGGGAGAAGCCCTCAAAGGGGCATGTTATGCATTGCTTTTTCTCATTGGATACAGGAGGTCTGGGGCTCTTTATATAGCCTCCCCAGAGCCTCCAAGTCCCACCACTAGGCGGTGTAGGACTAAACACTGGATAGGGTAAATGGATCTTCTCCATGATCCATTTACCCTGCTACAACTAAATATGCGCACAACCAAATACTCTGACACTCCCCCTCAAGCTGGAGCATGCAATGCTCAGCTTGAACAAACAGAAAGAAACTCAACTCAACGCTACAAGACACTACGGACAATATCAACCCAACGCGCACATTGCTGCAGTCGAGGACGTTGCTTCTCATGTCGTGCAGGTGAGGAGGACGAACGGGCTGGAGTGTGAGTAAACTGAAGACTCGGAATCTGACCATCGAGTCTGAAACTGCGCCTGAAGTTTCCTCGTCGGAGAACTGGGTCTCTCCCATCTGGCTCAGAGAATGATACTCTACTCTGGAGTACCTATGATACCAAATGAAAACACTCGGCAACATGGCATAGAGAATGGTCCTTTACTCTAGAGTCTCTATGGCTCACATGAAAACTCTGGCCGAAAACATAAGAAAAGATGGGGACCTCGAAAGAAGATGGCAAACATGTGCTCATCTTGAAAATGACCGCAAACATATGTGCGTGTCTGAAAATGAGTCTCTCTCTGGAGATCCCGAAAATGGGCCTCTCATCTTGGAGTGCCTCGAACTTGGACTCTGACCAATCCGTCGAGTCTGAATCTGCGCATCAAACTAGGACTCGGAATCTGAACTTCGAGTCTGGAATTGCGCATGAAAAACTTCATCTGAAAACGGTAGAGTCTGAAAATCGGCTGGTTTAACAAATCTGGAGAAATCCTGAGACCTGTGACTCTACATATATACTCCCCCTTTCTCCCATACTTATCGGAAAACATGGACATCGACCAAGTTGGGAGAAGACAAGATAATATGGGGGTAAACAAGAACATCCGAAAACTTGCGGCTTTCCTTCAATTTTTTTTAAAACAATTTTTTTAAGCTGTTTCATTTTTTCCGGCTTTTAATAAAAAAAATCAATTTTTTTTAAAATACGTGCGGCTCTTTTCCTTTTTTATTGCATGCGCCTCTTTTTTTTGATAACTTGGCCCAACAAGATGGGCCCAAATGGTTCAACCCCCCCCCCTTTTTTAAACCCCCCCCCCGGGCTTTACAATAGCAGACAAAATTTTTTTTAAATTGGGCTGCATGGCCATGTGCCATCATAAAACATCTTTAGGGTTCCCACCGGGGAACCCATTCGTATCGCCAACGCCCCCCGCAGGGGCCGTCGCAACTGGGAGGAAGGAGAGTGCGTTGCCGCCTCGCGCCTGGAATGGAGGCGCCTGCGCGTGGAGGTGCCAGCGCGTGGAGCGGCGCCGCCTACTGGATCTGATGGAGTTGATGGGGCTGCGCACCTCCTGAGTCGGTGCGAGTTGCAAGGTGCGCCGCCAGGGTTGAGGGTTCCGCCAAGGGGAAGATCGGTGTCGAGATCTGAGATGCGCGTTGCCTTGCTTTGGATCGCGTCGCTTGGGTCTTTGCGTGCGCTTGGAGGTTGCGCGCGGTGTGGTCGCCGCCTCGCACAAAGGGAGGGAGGGAGGCAGGGTTCTCGCCACCTGGGGGTTTTCTGGAGGGTGCACACACCGTGGGAGATGGTGCCACCGCGCGTGATGGGAGAGATCGCTTCGCAGGTCTGCGCCACCGATGACGCTCTCGATGGAAGGTGCGTGCATCGATGCGCGTCTGGAAGGCTGAAGGGCTCGGCCACGCCGCCTTCACGCGGTCTACGGCCTGGAGGGTTCCCCACGGTGTGCGCCATCTGTGGGTCGGAGCGCCGCCTGCGCTGGATATCGCCTGGACCTGCGATGTGCCCAGCCTGAGGCCGTCGATACACTCTATGGTTTCAGTAAACCCTAAGCCGCACTTTGAAAATTAATCTTGCAAATCTTCAAGAACCCAAAAAAAATTTTGTCGATGCCGAACTTCAAAAAACGGGAACTGAACCTTATGATAATTGAATCTCGAATCAAAACAAAGAACAAATCATCAAGAATCGAACCCGCTCTGATACCATGTTATAAAATAAAGATGCGGAAGCGAACATGGATAAAATGATAAAGAACAAATAAGAATGCGGGATTTTTAACGTGGAACCCTACTCCATGAGGAAAGGGATAAAACCACGGGAGAAGCCCTCAAAGGGGAATGCTATGCATCGCTTTTTCTCATTGGATACAGGAGGTCTGGGGCTCTTTATATAGCCTTCCCAGAGCCTCCAAGTCCCACCACTAGGCGGTGTGGGACTAAACACTGGATGGGGTAAATGGATCTTCTCCATGATCCATTTACCCCGCTACAACTCAATATGCGCACAACCAAATACTCTAACAATCACATCTTCTCTTTCTTGAAAAAATCAGCGTAGGTGATAGCCTCCTCTAGCAGTTTTGACCTTTGCGCCATGCTCCTCTTTTCATCGATCTTAACGAGTATACTTTCCAGCCTAACTCCATTCCTTTGTGGAAAATATCATGTGAGGTTGGTGGTCTATTACTAATCATGCTTAGTAACTTTAGTCATAATTACTATTGTTATTTAATTATGCTTAGTACTCATAATCATAATTAGTCTATTAGTTGTGATTAACTAAGCCCAATATCATTGAATAAGGGTTAATAACACGATGACTAACATCAACCTCCCTTATTTAAAAAACTCAGAACAATTCGTAACAACCTTTGATAGACATGAAACAAGTTTCGATGGATTTGTCTCATCAGGCCAGATCCAAAGATTGTATGAAATATTGGATCCAATGAAGTTAAATTTAAGACCTTACACCCAATCGTTGATCAGAAGGATTGTGGTGGATGGAGAAAAACACATGGACAAAGTGCATGCGGCTTATGTGGATTTACTCTTATACAAGAGGGATAAAACCACAACCGATGACCTAGTAAACTCTCTTAACAGGAAAGACTGGGCACGTATATTTGTTCTGAAAGAAGGTCATGTGAATGGCAATGTAGAAATTGATCCATATCTAGGATCCTCTTTCCCCATACAAGGTTGAATAGATTAAGTAGACTACATTTTAGGACTATTGAAATAAATAATGCGGAAGCAGAACACAAAAAATATAGAGCAAGAATGCTCAGGATTTATGTAGTATCGTACACCGTGCGGAGTGGGATGAAACCAAGGGAGAAAGGCTTTGAAGAGCTGGATTTTCTATTATGAATCTCTCCATGAATACACGGAGTGTGGGGCTTCTTATATAGTCCCACAGACAGACCGAAGTCCCACTTATAGATGATGGGTAACTGAACAAGAGAAGATGATAATTGGATCCTGGAGAGAGATCCAATTGTTCATTTACTACACCCTCTAAAACTTCCCCTCAAGCTGGAACTGAGAAAATTGCATCTTGCAACAAAAGAAAATATACACAACTCATATTCACTCAATACATCTGAGAGAGACGAAGAAAACCCTCTTGGAGTAGTCGATGTTGGGAGAAGACCTTGCACGAGGATGAGTATGCGACGATCAAGACATGCATGTAGTAGAATAGTTGTGACGACCAGGATGTGCCTCAAGTATAGTCGCATGGAAGAAGTCCAACGCAGAGAATAGTTGCACTAAGAGGAGACATGTGCGGAAGTAGTCGATGCTCGGGAAGATGGCTAGTATGCATTAGTAGTTTGGAATATCGGTCTTCATGTCGTGGATGTGCAGTAGAAGTCTGAGACGATCTCAGGTAGAGAAGTCCATCTGGAGTAGTTAATGTCGAAGTCGAACACCCTCTATGCAGATATCGAGAGTTGGGCCTCTCCTATACGTGAACCTTGAGAATGGCCTTTTCCAATTTTCTTATAAGGACCTGGAGTCGATTTGCTTATAAAGAAACCCTGGAGAAGAGATTACTTTTGTTGAGGAGACACAAGTAGATGATGATGGATGCGATAGAAATCCAGTAGAAACATCTCAATTAGGAGAATATGTCATGCTCTCGCACTCCTCCTTT
Organism: Ottelia alismoides; assembly: GCA_037367405.1. Taxonomy (NCBI): domain Eukaryota; kingdom Viridiplantae; phylum Streptophyta; class Magnoliopsida; order Alismatales; family Hydrocharitaceae; genus Ottelia; species Ottelia alismoides. Next base: position 648,310 of record JAZKJV010005150.1, on the reverse strand, counting down.
GCCCCATACTTGTCAAAATGAGAACATGGAAGACCAAATTGGAGAAACAATAAAGAACATGTATTTTTTTCTTTTTTTTTTGCATTTTCCCCACTTTTATCTCTCGTTTAAGTCGGCTCTTTTTTTTAGAGTAATGGTGGGATGGACCTCCATTAGAGGTCCATCTAAAATATATATATTAAAATTAAACTTATAAAGTAATTACAAACGCCAAATTTCAGATAGGGCTTTGGCTTGCCCAAGTGCATTCTCGTAATAAAACCTCACTTCCTCAAAGACAACACTATTTATGGCTAGCCATATATCCCAGACGTGTGTACAAACCTTTACTCTCCCTTCCATTGATCATGAACAATTGCTACCAATCGAAGCCCAAAAAGAATCTTCATAACTCCATTAGATACCATGAAGGTTTGTATTTCACCATGATTCATTAATACAGGGAACTGAAAAAAAAAGATGATCACTATCTTTTACCGCTCCACCAAACCGTATGCACCCCTCATATGTTCCGAGAAAAAGCTCACCTCGTCTAGCATCTGCCATAACTCGCTCTCTTCTCAGCAACCACATGAACATCCTAAGCCTTGTAGGGATCTTCCATCCCCAGATCCTAGAACAGACCCGAGATGTCTCCGAATCAACCGAAGTAGCCGGAGCAGAAACCGCCATGTGCACCTTTTTTACTTTGAATGCCCCATCTCTCTAGCATCATGAATCTCTACCTTCAGACGGCGCCTCCAGCCTCTCCAACCTGCCAGAAAGACAAAGAAACTCCTCTATCCTCTGATCTGACAGCTCGGTCACAAAAGTAGGCATCCAAGAACCATCGAACCACGCATCAGCAACACTTGCCTCCTTTTCCACTACCAGAGCGAAAAGTCTGAGATACAAGTTACAGAGTGCACCCTCCTCGAACCAATCATCCATCCAGACATGGAAACCTTGGCCCCCAAAAGCGGTCGCAACAAGTCCGCTAGGATCGGCATGATCGAACATACACCCATCTAGAAAGTGGTCGGTATGAAACCACAACATCAGCGTGGACACACATACTAGGTGACATGTCACAAATAGATCTCACCGGTTTGGAAAGCAGGTCATTGCCATCTCCCAAGATCTGCATTACCCATTTCGCAAGAAATGCCATGTTCATATCACCGATTTGCAGCATCTCGAGCCCTCCCTCCTTGATTGGTGTTCTCACCAACGCCCAATCCACCAGTACAATTCCCTTACTATCATGGGTCGATGACAAAAAGAGGCATCGGATCAATGCCTCCAATCGCTTACGGATGCCCACATGTAACGCTCTCGTGGAAAGGAAAAAAATAGGAATTGTTGAGAAAATAGACTTCACTGGAATCAACCTATGTCCCCTTGAAAGGTATGATGCTTTACAGCGAGCGAGGGGAAGTCATTCCTTTTCCCATGTTGTACTATATGAGATCGTTGTTTTCCCAAGACTCACTCACGTCAATTATCCCCTATTTCTTTCTTGTCCCTCGGGAAGGTCAAAGACGTCGATAAATGCGCGAGAGGAATGTGGCTTTCGAATGAATGGGCAAAAGTCAGGTCAAAATCACGTAGATCAGGATCATCTTACTCTCGTCTTGGAAAGGAGTCCCCCTCGATGATTCGTTTCGTAGTTTGATAATTGTTCCGATCCGACAAAAAAGAGGAGTAGCCCCACAGGACCTCCCCGCAACTAAAACACAGAGGAGAAAGTCTGAGCTGACCTCTCATTCTTGGTGCAATTCAAGCCATGAAACAAGTAGAGCCGGCAGTGGCGGCAGACATCAGTGATCCAGAAAAAGAAAGACAGCGCTCTGACCCTGCGCTGCGTTTTTACCTGGAACTATAGAGGAAGACCAGAACCACACGAGAAACCAATCATCGATAGCGTAGATGACTACTTTATAACCAATCAATCCCCACCTGCTTCACGGCCACATTCCCCCTCCCCTCCCCCACCCCTTCCGACAGTCCCCACGCTTTCTAACATGCCTCCCTTCTTTGATGATTATTTAAAAGACATTACAAACTATATCTTGACTTATTGAAAATGACAAGTTGGTCTAGCTCTCTCTCTAAGGAATCCTCTTCCTTGCGGGATCTCTATTTCTTTCTCAAAGTGCCCCCAAGGGCATGTCCTTGGCTTCGTCAAAAGGCCTCATCTCGAAAAGCCCGGCTCACGAGGCGCCCCTCTCGCAGCGGGGAATCTCCTCGCCTAATTCTTCCTGTGAACCTTCGGTTGTTCAAGGAGATTGAACGTCCGGGGGGCTCGAGCTGTCATATATAGTCAGGGGCTTTTTTTATTGAAAATCGGGTGAACCCCCACCGTGGGAGCCACCACTTGTATTATATTAAATTATAAAGATAAAGATTTACAATGTCACGGAGCCCAAAAATTGCAGAGCGCTTACAGTAAGCGACTACATTCTCTTCATAGAACCTCTGATTGTTGAAGATCTTTTCGTTATGCCCCATCCAGATTGCCCACAGCACTGTGAATGGCTTCCAATAATCGTCGGCGGTGTTTCTGTCCAATCGTCTAATAGATGCCCAGAACTCGGGCAGACTATCCGTTTCGAGCCACGTTAAACCCATACTCCTCCACACCTGTGTTGAGCCCGGGCACCTCAGGATGAGGTGATCGGAATCCTCCTCCATCTCGTCGCATCTTTCACAACGTGTATTTGTAAGGCCCAACAGTCTTCCTCTGCGCACTTTGTCCAGCAATCGACCCCTTCTTAGACACCACAAAAATACCTTGACTCTGCTTGGGATTTTTGCATCCCATATGATTTTGACATCCTCCTTCATCTCCCTTTCCATTTCCTGCTCTCGCCTGTTGAACACCTCGTATGCTCTCTTCACTATAAAATTCCTCTCCTGCCATTGGAAATGGTCTCTGCCCGCGGATAGTATGCTTGTATGGGGTAGTGCCTCCAGCATCGCCAAGTATTCCTCCAAGCGTTGGTCCGAAAGATCCGACAGGAACAACGACGCCCAGCTTCCCGTTATTGTCGTCTGCGCTAGAGTGGTCTCTTTCGAAGCCACCATAGCGAACAGCCGATGGAATCTGTCTTCAAGCTTGCACTCGCATGTCTAGTCGTCCCTCCAGAAACGGAAAGGCTGTCATCCCTAACCTTTGGACGGACCTTGTCGTGAAGATGCGGGAGAACCATATGGATCCCCACCCAAAGGGGGGATTCGTAACGAACTCTATTAGGCACGAATTGGCTCGTGACCCTGTAGATCTTCATCATCAACCTAACCGCAAGAGCGAACGAGTGCCCCCAAATGTTGTTGATCCACTTCGAGATGAACGCTTTATTCATGTTCTCCACATCACGGATTCCCAACCCTCTCCTCGTGGTTCCTTGTCATCACATCCCAATTGACCAAATGGATTCCACTCCTTTGTTGTCTCCCATCCGACCAAAAGAAGCTCCTCATTATAGCCTCAATTTTCCTTCTAACCCCCGCCGGTAGCAACTTGGTAGAGTAGAAAAAAACAGGAATTGCTGAGAGTGCATGCTTCAATAAGACAAGCGTTCCCCCTCTGGACAAGGTGAGCCTTCCATCCCGCCAATTTACGCTTTAACCGTCTGATGACGTCCTCCCAGTCCGCCGTCTTCAACTTTCCAGCCACCAACGGTAAGCCTAAGTAGTGGATCAGAAGGTTCCCCAAGGGGCATTCCATGATCCCAACCGCTCTATTCCGTTCTACCTCAATCATCCCGAATGCAATCAGAACGGACTTGCTCTTGTTAATCTCCAGGCCCGCCATGCCACCGAAAATCTCGACCAGTTGTACCACATTTGCATATTGTTCTTCTGTACCCCTAAGAAATAGAACGGTGTCATCTGCATACTGAAGTATAAGGATGGAGATATCCTCCATATAGTAGGCCTCACACCATCCCGCCTCCACCGCCTCCCTGAATAGACGCTCAGTGCGTCCGAGATCAGAACAAACAACATCAGGGCCAAAGGGCACCCCTGTCTAACCCCCCTCTATGGTTGGAAAAATCCCCCCTCCGGTTTCCCATTCACCAGAACCGAGGAGGAAGTGGTGACACACCTCTTCATCCAGTCAATCCACAACTCCAGGAATCCCCTTCTGCGTAGGGAAACCCAGAGGAACCTCCAGTCCACACCATGGCCTTAAATTTCAATGAAATTAGGTCGAATTTCTGTCGAAGATCGATATCCTGTCGAAATCAAAATTCGACCGAAATAGCCGAAATTATCGAAATATGGGGGCCCTGATATAAAAAATGATCGAAATGACCGAAATTTCGATCGAATTTTGACCGAAATTCCGTTTTGGTCGGTCACCAAAACGATGACTGAAACCGATATTTAGGGCCTTGGTCCACACTACCATAAGCTTTCGCATAATCTATCTTCCAAAGTGCTCACCTAGTCCCCGGACCTTTTCCAGTCCATACAAATCTCAGATGCCATGACGAGCCCATCAGCCATCTGTTTTTCTCGGGATGAAAGTCGACTGACTATCTAACACCACCGAACCCAAGACGTATTTAAGTCTGTTGGCAAGGGTTTTGGCCACAATGAGATAAATGGCGTTAGAAAGGGCGATGGGCCTGAAGTCATCAACACCTGTGGGCGTATCCTTCTTCAACAGCAGGAAGAGCAAGGCACGATTGATCTTCTCAAAACCTTTGTTTCCCTCTCTAAATTCATTGAGCACCTCCATGACTTTTGCCTTCAGAAGGTCCCAGAACTAGCAGTAAAATAGCATGGAAAAGCCATCCGGGCCCGGGGCCCCGTCCGCATTTAAGCTCCAAACCACTCCTTTAACCTCTTCCTCAGAGAAAGGAGTAATCAAGGAACCTGCCTGAGCTTCAGAGAGGGACTCCACCCCCTTTCCCAGCAACCCCCAGTCGTTCCCCCTCTTCCTCCGAGTGACTCGGCAAAGTGATCCCTCAGCGCCTTCCCAAATGTCGACTCCCCCGACACCCGAGCCCCTTCCACTTCTAACTCCGGCAAAAAATTCCTTCATCTTCTCCCTGAGGCCATGGTGTGAAAGAACCTTGTCTTAGCGTCGCCTTCCCTTAGCCATCGTTGTCTAGCGCGTTGCACCACTCCACCTCTTCTTTTTTATCTTCGAGAAGCAGCCTCCACCATACAACGTGCCTCCACCCTCTCTTCCTGCGTGAGACCCTTGTAATTGTCCATTGAGTCCAAGCGGGGCAATATCTGCCTAAATCTCCGCTCTCTTAGCTCTTCTCCTCGCCTTGACATCCCTACCAAAGGAACTGAGAAAAGATCTCAGATTTCGATGTTTTGCAGCGATCTAGTCACCGTGGTGCCTTCCGCCGTTTCACTCCATTTTTCTGCAACCATGTCCCTGAAACCATCTTCAAGCAACCAACTCCTCTCGAATCTGAAGAAAAATCTGCCCTTCCCCCCTCGCCGGACAACCAAAGGATTGGAGTGTGGTCTGAGTGAGCCTGCGGGAGAGCCCAAGCCCGCGAGAGAGGAAGCCTATCCACGACCTGTTGCGACAGGAGGAGCCTGTCTAGTCTCGATTTGGCTCTCGCATTGCGGCAAGTGTATTTGCAGCCAGAGGCATCAAAGATAACATTCCCAGGTTGTGCGCTACCCAGCGAAATTCATCAGAGCCCGGATCCCTGCCCCCCATGCCAAAGGGCCGATCCTCTGCCAACAACATCACATTCAGATCCCCGCTTAAGATCTATACCTTGCCCTTATTTTCAAGCTCCTCGGCCAAGGGTTGTCCGTCTCCTCCAGTTGGCCCATAAATGTTTGTTACCCGGATGTGATCCCCATTCTCGCGCCTTCTAAGTGACACAGATATACAGTATAGCGATTTGGATTCACCCATGAGATCGAAGGAGTCACTATTCCAACCAACGAGCAGGCCCCCCGCCACCCCCTGGCTCCTAGCTGCACGAGGTGAAACGATTGCCCCCATTCAGATCCGACACGGCGGCGACTCTCGCATCAACAAGCTTGGTTTCCTGGAGAAGGAAGATATCCACCCCAGCCTCGGTAATGAGGTTCTTCACACACATCCGCTTGTCTGGTCTACCCAGCCCTCTGACGTTCCACGATAGTATCTTTATCTGCATTTATCACTTGTTGCCTTCTTTGGCGGGACCAGCCCTATGCGTTCCGCCATCGCCCTGTCAAGGACTCGGAATCTGTTTGATGTAGCCAGGAGCACACTCCTCTGTGGGGGAGAATTCTGCTCAATGCAGACTTCCCCCTCGCCCGCCGAATCCCCACCATCTTCATTCTCCTCTCACGTATGTTGAAAGTGCATCTCACATAATGGGCTCCGAATCTGGGTGGCCCTTCTCCACTAACGCAGCCTCCACAGGGGGCGACTGGGGAGCCGCCAGAAGCATCACGTCGACGAGGACCGTTGTCGATGTCGAAACTCCAACCAGCACCCCCGCTACTCCTCTTTAAGGTGCTGCAGGAGATGCCTGCTGCAGACGATCCCCATTCGCGCCAACCTCCAGCTGTGGTATAGCTGGGATCGGCTCCTCCTTCGACGACTGCCCTCCCCCGTCCATATGAGGGGACTCGTCGACATGGACTTCCGGAGCGCAAAGGTGCTCATCCCCATCCTGTGCGAAGGTACGCTTAAGGATCTCGGGAGGATCTGCAAATCATCCTGGACTGCCCCACGTCCCCTTCGGGTAGACCCGATTCTGAACCATTCGCGAACCCCATTGGATCTTGCTGGCCGGGTGGACCCGACAGACCGTGAAAACCGAAGCACGCCTTACTTGAGACCCCACATTTCTGCAAGTCTTGGACTGCAAACGCCTTCCCTGCCTTGAAACTCCCGAAGTGGATACGCCTTGAGAATCGAGGGCGTGATTCCTCTTCCTGCGTTGCTTCAACTTCCGATGTTTCCTTTCCCATAGTATGCGCGCATCCCATGGCCGACCCCTCCAGTCCCGACCGTTCAGCTTCCACCGGAGGCGCCTCCTCTGCCACCGATCGCTGCCCCTAAGGTCGTTCCACCGACGCCCGGTGAAGGCGACCCTGCTCTGCTTTTTCCTCCGCCATCGGATTGTTGATCCCTCTACGTTGTTCGGCCCCATCTCTCCGACCCGCGTCGGCAAGGTGCACTAGGACTTACCTTCTTCTAACTCTAAGTCTCCTCCAGTCGAGTTCCGCCTCCGAGAGCTCCTTCACTTTGACTACAGGGTTCAGTGGCTCTCTAGGAAGGCTACTCGAGCTTACAACCTCCACAACCTCTGCCACTCCATGCAGCAGCTCGCGAAAGTCCTCAAATCCACGAACGCCAACTGGGACCCCTGAGAGGTGGATGTGTGTCACCGGCGCCGGCCGAGTCACGTCGTCTGCGATCCTCGGTCTTCACCATTTCAGCAGGAATCTCCCTTCTTCGACCGATGCAACAACTCCATGTATTCTCTCACCGCAAGACCCCTAGCCACGACCTGCCTGGGCGTCAGTTGCACTATATCCCCCTTAAAACGCTCTGTTGAGACGAGGCTGACGTCCGATGAACTACATAACAGAGCTTCTCCCTAGTTCCTCCTTCGCCCCCCCAGAGAACCAGCGCATCCGGACCTGTGGGGAACCCCCGGTTCAGTGGACAACTGCGAGAACTGTGAGTGTGACGCCGACACCTGAAGCAACGCATCGGCTCCTGGCATTGCCTAGCCCAATGGGCCATGGAACCACATCGGAAGCACCCCTTCCCGAAAGGATTGGGGAAGGAGCGCGAGGAGACAGCCTTGACACTTGTGGCCTACGTCGCCCCGCCTTCCTCCTCCAAACAACTTCCCAGCCCTCCCCTGAGACTCCGCAACTCCTTCAGACCCCCTACCGCTCTCTGCATCCCCCCTCGGGACTTGCCCGACGACCCCGATCCTAGCATGCTGCATGCAGTTGCCCTCTGTCGTTCAGACCACCCACAGGAGTAACTCACGCTTCTTCTCTCGCTCTCACCCTCGCCCCCGCATTCTCTCCCCCGCTCGTCTGTTGATGTATGAGAGAGACAACTCAATATAGTCAGGGGCTTGATCGAGGCTTTTCTAGCACATGTCTACTACCGAGACGAAAGACATTTCATTTAAGAAGAAAGGCAAGAAAAACCCAGCTATCAAGAAGCTCAAAAAAGCTAGGAGGGAGGAAATGCGGGAACAAGATCCTTCGCTTGAAGTGACCAGCTTTCTTGCTCTCGAGCCGTCCACTAGAGTAGCCCTGCCAGCCATGCCATTCCAGCCTCCCAGCCTGTTTCTGTCTCGTAATAAATAACACAAAGCGAGTGATCCCCGGACCTATAATCTTCTAGTCCTCCGTCATAAATAGTTGGAAGTCGATCGAATAGAAGTTCGCTGGCAGTTGAGGGAACCGTGCATCTAGCTGCCTAAGCTTCCCACGCATCAACAGTCCAAGATAGCTGATAGGTAGACTCTTATGTGTTGTTCCCAGAAATCTCATCATAGGTCACCGCCACATCTGAAGCAAGGTTAAAGGGGACAGAGGCAGACTTTGACCCATTAACCCTTCAACCCCACAACTCCCAAAAGATATCTAACACGGCCCAGACCGCCTTGCATTCTGCCATTCCCCCTTCAATAAAGAACATGGTATTATATACATATTGCAAAATCAGAATCGAAAAATCAGCCATGGAATAGCCCTTGAAGAACATCATCCTTGCAAGTCTCTCATTGTTGCCAACGTATATAAGGCTAGACAAATAAAAGGGGAACCAAGGGGCACCCCTGCTTCACCTCCCTTTGTGGCCGAGAGAACCCTCCCTCCTGTTTTCCATTAACCAGCATCGAAAGCAAGGAAGTGATAATGTATCTCTTCATCCAACAATCCAAATGTCCAGGAACTTCTCCAGACCAACTTGTACAGATAAATATCCAGCTCATGCAATCTTACGCCTTCGAAAAATCAATCTTCCAAAAAAACCAGTTATCCCTCTCCTCAACAAATCAGACGTCATCTCCAGATGTCATAACCACTCCCTCTAACAACGGACAACCTGGAATAAATGTTGTCTATGCAGGCAGAATAAGAGCGTCCAGGACAACCCTGAGTCAGTTGGTCAGTACCTTAGCCACAATAAGGTAAGTAGCATTGGACAATGCTATGGTCTAAACTCTCATATACAACGCACTGCACCTTCCTTTTTCGGAAGCAAAAATAGCAAGGATATGTTGAGCTTCTCCAGGTCCCGATTCGCATCTCTAAACTCCATGATTCGGCCCTATGACATCCTCCTCAACAACATCCTAGAAGTCATTAGAAAAAAGATCGGTAGGCAATCTGGTCCTGGGCACTCATCTGCATTAAATCAAAAACTGCCATACGCACCTCTTCCCTTGTGAACTTGGAAACAAGCATCTCCTATTGTCATGACCTCAAGGATCGAGCCCCCCTCCTAGCCAACTAGCCCCCGAGAATGACACGCTCCTGCTAAAATCAAAAGTGCTTCACAATTGTCGCACCTATTGCTCCATATACCTAAATCCCATCCCCCTCCACATGCAAGTCGTGTATCTTATTCCTCCTACTCGTTCCACTTGCCACGGCAGGGAAGAACTTTGCGTTCGCATTAACCTTTTTACCCATTTCTACCTAGATCTTTGACACCACTCCAAGTCCTTCCACTTGTCCTCCTCAACCACAGCTTTCTGGTGCTTACCTCACGTTTGCAACTCCTCTTTGTTAAAATCACGCTCATCCTCTACACTATCTAACCCGACAATCTCCTTCACAGCATTATCATGCTACTCACTCTAGCTCCGAAGCACTTCCTTCCAATGCTTCGTCAATATCTCTCGCAAACCCAGAATCTTCAGGGCCAATCTTTACGTAGTTGGCCCCTCCTCCTATATGGACCCCCAAAAGTCAGTCACAACCATCTCACTGAAGCATCATCCAATAACCAGGCTCTTCGAACATGGACATCGATTAAGGAATCGTCCCCTCCCCTGACTCCCAACAAATAGGTGTATGATCCAACCTGATATAGGAAGGACCCGTGTCGTGGACAAAGGAAACTTCTGCAACGACTCCGCAGACATTAGGAAATGATCCAATTAGGACCTCGACGGGCTATTATGTCAAATGAACCTCCCCAGTCAAGGCATCCAACACCTCTAGTTCCATCTCCCCAACAAAATCCATAAAGTATTCTGACCCCAGATCCCGCCCCCCTCGGTCTCCTGGGCAGTCTGAAGCAAGCAGTGCCATATTAAAGTCACCATCGATAAGCCAAGGGATGTCCGAAAAATTCCCCTTAGTTGCTCTCAACTCCTCCCACAATGTGGGGTCACGCGTACCCCAAAAGCTCCGTACACCGAACCAAGAAGCGGTGGGTATGCCCCAGACTTGTGCTCCAACAACACAAAAATAGATCTACGACCCATTCTTTCTTCCAAAGCCAGAAAAATGTCTCCATCCCACGATAACATCACACTACTCACACTTCCCGCCATCGGGACTGCTCTGAACTCCGACAACCAATGACTTCCCACAGAACTCCAAAGAAACGAATCCCATTTGCAATCTTCGACTCCTACATAAACACCACATCAGCATGCCAAGAACTTAAACGACCTCTAACATCGCTTCTCTTCTTTGTCCCCTACCCCCCTTACATTACAGCTGATAATCTTCATGACCTACTTGGAGGGTTAACAACGGGTATCGCAACCCCAAGACACTTCACAACACGTATACCAGGTTGTTGTCATTCCTACTAGGACAAACAATCCCATAGGATGAATTCATTTTCAATTAGTCAAATGACTAAGGACTTGCATTGGCATGCCATTTTCTACCCCTCTTCTCTTGCATTTTAAGAAATACTCATGGACAGGATGATTGGATGTGTTACGAGCAAGGGGGCTTTATAGACTATAAAGTCTTAATATATTGGTGCTTCTTCCATTCTTACCGAATCAGTGTCACCTTATATGCAGTATCTTCATTTTGGTCACCTTCCTCTATAGAAGTTGTGTCATGTCCTCCCATAAATATCATCCGGATCCACCTTCCAGTGTAAGGCTTGTCAGCTTGGGAAGCACCAGCGGTCTTCTTTTCCCTAATCGTCAAAGTCGTAGTAGTAGTCATTTATTTAAGTTGGTTCATTTCGACATTTAGGGTCCCAGTCATGTTCATGATCATCAGGGACACAGGTTTTATCTTGTAGTTGTAGCTGTGTATGATTTTTCTAGACTATCATGGGTTTTTCTTCTGAAAAACAAGTATGAGGTTGGGCATGCCATTCAATCCTTCATTATTATTATTGAAATAAAGAAAAGTGTTAAGTGTGTTCGCTCTGACAATGCCTTAGAGTTATGCACTTTATAGCTCTCTGAGTTCTTTAGGTCTCTTGGCATCATATACCAGACCTCGTATGCATACACTTCCCAACGGAACAGTGTTATTGAACGTAAACACCATCACTTACTTGATGTCTGCAGGACCCTCCTGATTCAGAGTTGTGCTCCCCAATTCTTTCTAGGGTGATGCAATTCTCACTACTCGTTACTTGGTAGACTGTATGTCGTCCTCAATTTCAGGCGAGAAAGTCCCTTTCTCGATTGTGTTTCATGAGAAAGACATGTTCTCCCTTACACCCCATATCTTTGGCTCTATAACATTGTGCACCACCTGACTCATGGTCATCACAAGCTCTCCCCTAAAGTTATCAAGTGTTGCCTTTATAGGCTACTCTCGGACCTAGGAAGGGGTAATGTTGCTTCGATATAGTGACTCTGGAGAGGTGGTACGCGTGTCTCATCCTTCTATGCCACCACCTCTAGCCCCACCAGCACCACCATACCTCCACCGGCTCATGTGGTTCATCCACCTCTGCCACTTAGTACGTTGATTGAGTTTTTACCACATTTTTACGTTTGTAAGCCTCCTAGTTTTACCCCGTGCTCATGCCTTTCCCGATCATGCAACACGCCCACGTATGTTCTGAGCACATTGTTTCTACTGACCAGCACCAACAAATTTGTCTATGTAGTAGGTTATTGTACAAGACGAGCAGGCATTCTCACGAGGCTAGTTTACAAGTTGTGGAGGATGCAGATGACCTTGAAGTACCTATTACTTTGCGGAAGCGGAGGCATACATGTGCTATGTATACTCTGGCTACGCATGTCCCTTTAAGGTGTTTTTCATTGGATTTCATGAGGTTTGTCGTGGGTTTGTCAGCCGTAGAGATTCCACGAACATACCAAGAGGCTATGCTATATAGTTAGAGACATCTTGCCATGGAGGAGGAGATGGTTTGTTACTGTCACGTGACACATGGAACCTTGTTACATCTCTTACAAGGGCATCTGTGGAGGGATACAAGTGGGTGTTCACGGTAAAGCACCGTGAAGATGGCAGTGTTGATCTCTACAAGACGAGACTTATGCTCATGGGTTCACCCAGACATATGAAGTGGACTATCAGGTATCTTCTCCACGTGGCTCGTCATTCTAGAATGTGGATCCTTCTCTCAGTTGTAATGATACGAGAGTGGTCCCTTATCTCATCTCGATGTGAAGAATTCTTTTCTCTATGGTGACCTACAAGAGGAAGTATACATGCAGCAACCACCTGGGTTCGCTGCTGAGGGGGAGTGTCAGATGGTTTGCAGGCTTCATAAGGTTACCTATGACCTTACACGGAGTCCCAGAGCATGGTTTCAAAGCTCTCTAACTTGATAAAGCAGCAAAGACTTATGAGATCAATTGCAGATCATTCATTGTTGTTCGAAAGACTAAGAGAGGTTTAATTGTTATAGTGTTCTATATTGATGATATCATTGTTGCAGGGGATGATGTATAGGGTATCCATGCAGCTAAGGATTTCTTTGAACAGTAGTTTGCCACCAAGGACCTTGGCAATTTACATTACTTCCTAGGACTTGAGTTTTCCAGGAACCAGCGGAGTCTTGTTACTGACCCAAAAGAAGTATGTTACCGATCTTCTCTTTGAAACAGGCATGAAAGATTGCATGCATGCCACTACTTCCCATTGACCCTAGCATAAAGTTATAAGATGATGATACAGAGGAGGTAGACAAGAGGTGGTACGTGGAGCTCATTGGGAAGCTCCTATATGTGACCATCAACAGGCCATACATCTCTTTCGCAATGAGCAGAGTTAACCAGTTTATGAAGCAGCATAGACATGCACATATAGATGAAGTTTATATGATTTATGAGGTACCTGAAGTCCTCTCCTGGTACTGGAATGTTCTTTAGCAAAGGGACATCCCCTACCGTTACAACATGGGTAGGTGCTGATTATGTAGCATGTTCCAAGGACAAGAAGTCTGCCTCATGTTTCGCAATGTTCAAAGGGAGCTTTTTGGTGCCATGGAAGAGCAAGAAGCATATTGTGGTTGCCGGATCTAGTGCAAAGTCAGGGTACAGAGCCATAGCACATGGGAATACTAAGATGATGTGGGTCAGATCAGTTGACTGACGAGTTAGTGAGCTACTGATGTGCATCTTCCCATGCACATACAATGTAACAACCTGACTGCTCTTTTCATTGCCAACAACCATATCTTCCATGAAAGGACCAAGCATATTGAAGTTGATCATTACTACACATATGACATGATTCAGAATGACTTTATCTCTACTTCCCACGTCATATAAAAATAGATGTGTTTGCCAAGGCCCTAACAAGAGGGCCATTCCATAGGTGTTTTTCCTATCTGAGCATGATTGATAAATATCCATCTAAGGGGAGTGTTGATAATTTATTTGTTTTTCCCTATTTTATATATAGTCTTTTCTTTTTGTCTCTATGTGTAATTTGCCCAACAGATTTCTCCTCTTATATAAGAGAGCCCTAGAACCTCATAATCTACCAAGTCATTATTTTCTTTCCACAAGTTATCATATAGATCCAACACTTTTGTAAAAAACGATAATGCAGAAGAGTAATCAGAGATAAAGAAATAAAGAAAATTGGAAAGACCACCGGGATTTTACGTGATCTTACTCCATATGGAGCGGATAAAACTACAGGAGAAGACCTCTTGATGCAGCGTGACCCCAGATTATAGGGCCGTATTTATTTAATTAGTTAATCGTCAATTTTATTTACGTTTTTAGGTTGTCGAAATTGTTTAATTAAATAATTGAGATCACATGTGATCTCAATTATTTTTTCGTAGATTTTAATTTGAAATTGGGTCAATTAATTAGTTAGAGTCAGTTTAGGCAAGTCGGTTGTCAATTTAAATGAGTTTGCTATTTTTGTAAAACCCATCTCTCCTATATAAAGAGAAGGTAGCCCATTGTTTTTATTCAGTGAAGTATTATGAAAAAATGAGTTTATCTCAGTGTCTCCTCTCTATTTTCCCTTCTCCCTCCACGCGATCTCCGCGGTTCTCCTCATTCAACCTCTCGTATTCCCGGCGAGTTCTCTTCTCAACCCTTCCAAGTTCTCTTCTCCACCCATCTCGTTCTTCTACCAAATATCCACTATAAAAAAATATTATTTATCGACGCCGCGAAATCCGATCCGCATCAATTGGTATCAGAGCATGGATATTGAGTCGTTCCTACGATTCAACGATCCCGTGGCATATTGGCGTCTCAAGCTTGATCTCAACCGTATATCTCATGGGCCGCATGCGAGTTCGCGTCAACGGAAATTCAAAAAACGTCTTGTGGCATCCTTGAAGGTCCAAGCATGGTTGGACACAACCTTAGATGAAGATTCGTCCGTCAACAACAGAAATCAGATTGCTGGGCATGCTGTTCAATCCAATTTCGGCCAAGGAATCGAAGGTAATTTCAGCCCTAATAAAGATTTTATTGATACAACTTCGATACAACCCGAAATCGAAGACATGGGGCCCATCTTTGACGAGAATCCGGTAGAGGGAGAAGGCCAACATTCCGACCTGTTCACCGGAGACCTTGCTATCCAGGAAGATGACGGACCGATCTACGACGAAAACATGGAGAACGCGCCCACGGCCAGCAGCCTCGTCAACGCGGTCCAGAAGGGTCCCTCACCAGCGGGCCCCCTTCTCACCGCCTCGGCAGCCCCGACGCCACCGCGCACTCCGCCTAGCCGCGTGCTGCAACCTTCCATCTCCAGGCCGCCGCCCACGCGGTGCCAACGCCGGCTCCTCCCCGCTGCGCCCAGATCGACGTCGCGCGCCACAACCACACGCCTCGACGCACCCCATCTGCTCCAGCCTCCGCCCATGCGCAGGCGAGCCCCTCCGCGCGGCGCAGGGAAGCCAGTTCAGCCCCCCCTGCTCACGCGCGCCGCCTCGTCTCTCCCGCCTCACCCGCATCGATCCGCCGCGTGCTTCCCCATCTCCATCGCGCGGCTCCGCCATCTGGGTGCGACCGCGTCGTCGGCACCGAGTTCAATCCCGGCGAAACGATGGGTGGCGTTGCCTACGCCCACGCCGATGGAATAGGAGGCGAAGCCCTAGGGCTCGACGCCGCCAAAGACGAGTGGGAGGAGTCGTGGGCGACTCCCCTAATTTCATTCCCTCGTACAACCAATCCCGTGGAAACAGGGATTGGAATTGGATTGGGAAAAATTGCACAGGTACTCTCCCCTATAGAGAATTTGATATTAAGGCTATAGTTGGGGAAAATGGGAGAAGCATTCCTTTAAATGAAGGGGTAGAAAAATTGCATCTCTACCCCCTCGAACGTGAAAACTTAAATAAGGGTGCTGAGAAAAGGAAACTAGGGCTGCTACCTTATCCAAATAGGACTAGGGTCTTGGGCTTCCCTATATAAGGACCCCATGGCTTCATTCCTTAGCCACATCTCCTCTTCTCTCTCCTTGTGTCATTGCTTCATTATGGCTTCTCCAAGGACCATATTCTCCATGCCGCATCAAATGTTTGAACATCATGGGAAGGAGACAACAATCAAAACGACGCCGCCATTTGCGCCGCACATGTTCTTCAACCACGACGGTCGCATCATTCCCGCCCGCGTATGGATTCCGCCGTTCGCTCCGCATCAGTTCTTCCAGGAAGACGACGGAATGCGCCGAATCATCCTCCAAGCCTGCAGATCAAGCAATTCGTCGGGAGATGAATTTTTTAAAGCGGCGGAGAGTTGATGCAGCGTGACCCCAGATTATAGGGCCGTATTTATTTAATTAGTTAATCGTCAATTTTATTTACGTTTTTAGGTTGTCGAAATTATTTAATTAAATAATTGAGATCACATGTGATCTCAACGTTTATTTCGTAGATTTTAATTTGAAATTGGGTCAATTAATTAGTTAGAGTCAGTTTAGGCAAGTCGGTTGTCAATTTAAATGAGTTTGCTATTTTTGTAAACCCATCTCTCCTATATAAAGAGAGGGTAGCCCATTGTTTTTATTCAGTGAAGTATTATGAAAAAATGAGTTTATCTCAGTGTCTCCTCTCTGTGTTCCCTTCCCCCTCCACGCGATCTCCGCGGTTCTCCTCCTTCAACCTCTCGTATTCCCGGCGAGTTCTCTTCTCAACCCTTCCAAGTTCTCTTCTCCACCCATCTCGTTCTTCTACCAAATATCCACTATAAAAAAAATATTATTTATCGACGCCGCGAAATCCGATCTGCATCACCTCTCAAAGGCCATATGTGTATATTGAATTCTTTCGTCTGTTATAGGTGGTGTGGGGGTTCTTATATAGCCCCACAAACAGACCGGAGTCCCACTAACGATAGATGTGGGACCAAACCTATGGAGGTTTTAATTGGAACCTGGAGGGATCCAATACCCATCTATACAATGGATGCATGCTCTAATAACTTTTGATTCGTTTAAGTGTAATGAGTTTAATAGAATTACATAATACAACTAGCGAAAATATCTAAAAGTAATGCACCCTATCTTTCTTGGTGAGCCCTTTGGCAATTAGGCATGCTTTAATTCATTCATCATGGCTGCCTAAAAGATGATGCTAATAGTCATCTGCAAGTAACAATATCCACATCTAGATATCCTCGAAGCACCCAAATACCACCTTCGATTATTGGGCCATCCGCATTTGTCAGTTTTTTCCTCCCAAAATCAAGCACAACTTCAAATAAATCTTTCGACGCAACACAACGTCAAATACTGTAATGAGAAACAAAATGAAGAGTTCAGATGCCCATAAAAAGCAATACAAGATCGGCATCATTATATCTCTATAAGATGGGTCTCCATATACAGGTTCATCTGAGAATAAAACATGAATTTTCATATGTTAGTCCTACATTAAGAAGGCACTTTGTCTCTTTTGATTCACATATAATGCATGCCAAAATAGCTTCTTTAAGGATAAATTCTCCAGTCCCAGAGTTTTTTTCTCATCAGAGTAATATGAGATCCACCCTTCAAAAATATGTCATTGAAATCACTTCTAATCAAGGTAACGATAGTCCTAGGGAAACCAAGGAATATCCAGGTAGATCTCTATGCCATCACTGGTTTGTAATTTTTGTCTAAGACTTCAATTGAGTCAGTTTGCTGTATTTGGGACATCTTAATCTTAGATTCTTCATTTGTTTAGAACTTATAGCATCTTTCGAATTTCTAAAGTCCTTGATTATAATTGTTATTGTGGGAATAGGGAGTGAGCTGAGAAAATCAGGAGTAACATTAAGAAAAAAGAGAAAAAGTAACTCTTACATGGGGTTATCATCTACCCCAAACTCTTCGCGCATGTTCAGTTACCAGTTTACCCCCAGTTAGCCATATAGCAACCTATGTTTAGATCTGAGATATTCTTCTTTTACCCTAAAATTCTGGTTTGGAACTAATGAGGTGAGTCTGATGTTTCATTTACTATAATATTTCCAATTACCTTCAAGTAACCAACATCAAAAACTTATTCTAATAATAAATTAATCAATACAACATATAACAATATGGAGGTGGAAAATTCCAACGTGCGTGGAGGTATTTATGTGGCTGTTTAGGAGGGGGAGATTGTTGACATGTGACAGATTTGCATGGTTTCTTCATGCGGCTGATCCAACTTGTTGTCGTTGTCAAGAGGATGTTGAGTGTGGACCAACTTTTCTTTAGGTGTAACAGCTCCATGGACGCTTGGGAGTTATTTGGGACTACCATGGTCTCTATTGATGGAGTCTCGAGGTTTTGGGGTCCATGGGTGTGGATTGGCATGGTACTAAGGAGTATGCGAGTTGTGTGGCAATGATTTGGCTCTTTGATTGGCCAGAAATGGGGTGATTTTCTGGCGAGATCGTTTTTATGGTGAAAATGTGGTGGCTCATACTAAGGCTCTTGTGGAGAATCGGAGTTTGTAACGTGTACTTTTTTCCTTGTAATCGGCCTGTAATTATTTTTGGTGCTTAAATGGTGAAGTTTTTGGGCATACACCTTTATGGTAGAGGCCATTTCTTCTTTCAAAAGAACATATAGCAATATCACAGCAACATCCAATCTTTCAATCCTTCTAACCATCCAACCTACTATTCACAAAGAGGCTACCCACCTTACCAACTCTTTCCAAGGAGCTTACTCAAACCCAACCCATAGACGTTATCAAAAGGGTCATGCCTTTAGCACCTCAACTTGTATAGCTTGGCACATAATCTGTCTTCTTTCTACATCTTGATCTTTTTTTGATGCTTTAATCACTAAAATTGCCATTTGAAGTGAGTTTGTAAACTTGATCCATAATTGGTAAATTCTCTAGAAAAGAAAATTCAATTTGTCAAAAGAGGAGCAAAGCTGATGGAAAGGCAGACGAAGCAAGGGAATAGTAGCAGCATCATTCAATGCATTCAAAGATCTGATTGTTATAAAATAAGTTAAACCACAAGTAATTAGCTATTTGACTACACATATGCAATATGATTACAGTGAAACAAATATACAGTTTCATTTGGCCTTGGGCATTGATCTGGCATATTTGGATTTAAACCTGGGTATAATCCATCACGAATCTGTTTAGAGATAGTGAATCCATGTAGCCAACCCTAGTTTAGTATAAGAAAATGCTTGGACTTTATATTAATTTTGGATATGCTAGTTGATTAAATTCCAGAGAAACTATTGCCAAAAATTATGAACTAATTTCTTTCCTTATTTAACACAACAAAAACAAGGAGATCTATTCCAACTTCCTACGTGCAGTCTAATGTTTTCGAGTTTCTCCATAGAATGCATTTAAATTAATTACTTCGATGTTTTAGAGTAATTTTCTTTGCGTTGAACACGAGTAATAGAGAGTAATTACACAACATCACAGAGGCTTGGTTTTGATTTCATTCTTGGTGTGTAAGTCGATTACTGCCCCTTGTGGAAATGCGGCCAAGTAGATATAAACCAAGTACCTTCTTTATTTGACATGGTCACATAAGGATATCTACTCCTAGATGGCATGTCTAGTGTGTCTCCCATATGCTATGTTCAAATGAATTCTTGTGTGTTTAGATTTTTATCGTGCACAAAAGCATTACATAGGAAAGCACCTGTGTCGAACAACATAAGCAAGACTCCGATGCCATATGCCTCTGCAAAGAAAGGATTGTACCAAAATATTAAAATAAGTGATACCCGGCTTTTAAGAGATTGAGCGCCATCAATGACCCCATTATTCCAAGTCCAAGAAACCCGACTCGGCCGGGGCTTTCCTCTGTAGCAAGTAGCAAAAAAAGAAAACAACAATTTCTATAAAATGAATCTTAAACATCGGACTCATAACTATCTGGATTATCCCAGTGCAGTTTAATTACGAGAAATCGGGCTTCATGTCATTGCGATGGTTGGTTTTGATATAATATAAATGCATAATATTATTAATTGCAACCTCTGATCAATCTACAATAGTATTACTGCCAAAGTCAATGATGCTATCCATAGGAGAAAAACACGGCTGCTTAAGAACAGAGGGATCAAACTTCGTTGTGTTGGAAAGTGCATTTTTGCTTGCACCTATCTGCATTTGTGAGAGTCTCCATAGCATGTTGCATATCGATGAAGAAGCTGGAGGAAGAACCTGTAACCTACCGGTCATGTTTTCATACTATTACACATTTTGAAGAGAAAGATTCCTTCATTTGATGGAAGACATCTTTCCCAAAAAGGTGAGCACTTTTGAAATTCAATCTTCCTTTAGAAGGCAGATTCCTACAATGCCCAGTGATTCTTAACTTGGATTGCAGCAACATAAGGTAAGCGATTCCTTGCAACCATTTCGGCATAATCGATCACTCGACATACTAAACAGTTTTTACTTTCAGAAGGTCAACTTGCAAATACTAGTGTTGTCTCCAGCCTTCTCCTTGCCCTTGCAATTATCATAGACCCGGCGTGCTAAAATATTCATGGAAAACAGATGCACGGAATCCGATTGCACCAAAGCAATGCAGTTGCGGGAAGCAGCGTTCGTTACCTCGCGGATTCGCAGCGGAGAAGGAAGCTGCGAGCGACGATGGGGGAGAAGACGAGGTGAAGAAGCAGCGGGTGGAGCGACGGAGGAGAGTGGGAAGTGGAGGGCACAAGGAGGAGCTCAGCGCCATGGCCAGAGAGGAAGCAGAGTGTATTTTGAGGCGGGCAGCGGAGGGTTATCGAGGAGTCCAATCACCAATAAGTGGTTCTTTTGTAGTTTTGTAGGGGATGGAGATATATCTCACAATGAGTGATGGAAGGATGGTGCCACACATACCCTTTTTTCATGAATATGAATAACAGATGTCTATATCTAGCTCAATAGTTAAAATTGGATCATCTCTCCGTCATTTCTTACCACGTCAAAAGCTTTATTTTATTTTTAGACAGCTGGATATCTTCTTTCTTTTAAAAAAGGAAGATCATGTATTAAAAGTTGGTTTGAGTAGGCATGTGATATGCATGCAATAAATGGAATATAATCTTCTTTTTGGCATCCATAAGAAGGGACTTTCGAGCTTCTTCGGCTTTCATTCGCTCTGTCGACAAGACTTCCATCGACATCCGAAATAACAATATTTGGATTTTTATTACTCTTGCAATGAGAGTTTTAGCTGTTGTTTCGTAGTGGTTGGTTATTTTTCCCTATGTGGAAGGTATGTCCGCCTTCATCAAAATCTCCGATCTCTCCTCCATTGTCTGGTGTACTATAGTCTTTGTCACATGCCCCTTCAATTATATTTTGATTAAGCTGTTGGATTTTATTTACTATTTTATGTTATCATTTTGCTTATTGGTTCAATCTTAAGATTTTCTCTTTTCATTCGTAGAATGTGTTTTCTTTTATCTGGCTTTTTTAATTGCTTTGAAATCTAGGATTTGGTAGTTATTTGTGAGGGCATGTTAGAATGATAGATTGTCAGTTTTTTATGATGATCATCACATGTTCAAAATATATATTTGATTCGCAGAATGTGTTTCCTTTTATCTATCTTTTAAATTGCTTCCAAATCTAGGGATTTGTAGTTATTTACGAGGGTCTGTTAGAATGATAGATCACCAGTTTATTTATGATGAGCATGACATATTCAAAATCTGTGTTATGTTTTATTATTATGTTCTTGAAATGATGTTATATAAATGAGTAATTTTGATGGTGATTGCTTTAAGTGGAGATAGATTGTTTATTTGAGTTGTTAGATCGAACAAGAATTTCCTTTCTTCTTATGTTTATCTTATTATAGGTTGACGGTGATGAGAGATGATTTAATTTTTTTTGTGGGTACATTTATGTTGCATTGATTAGATTATATTATTATCGAAATTATGATTGCTGACGGTATGGTTTTTTGGGAAAAAAATAAAAATGAAGGATAAATCGATGGATTGGTTGGTTGTTTACTCTACATCAGATGGAAAGCTATGACTTTATTGTTTGATAGTTTTCTTGAATTTTGTAAAAAAATATAAAAAATGAAGGAGTAACTGCTTCTTTATTGGCTGGGTGTTTTGAATGTAATTGGTTTGTATGTATGTTGTATGTCTGAAAAAAGTGAGGTAATTTTCCTCAGTTCTTTTTCATTTGTTTGTGTGCTTGAATTTTGTATACTCTTCTAGATATTAAATGGAGAGATTGTTTGGATTTAGTTTGGATTCCTACTAGTAGGTTAACTATCATGTATGTTGATTTTTTGAATCTTAATTTAAATTTGGGAGAGACAATGGTGAGAAGTTGATGTTGATGCAATAATTGATGGTATATTCTTGTATTTTTATTGATTTTTTAATCTTTTCTGAAGTTTCTCCATGTTTTGTGGCACAGATGATACAATGAAGTTGTGTATCTTGTTAACGATAGATGATTCAATAGATTACTTTTGTCTACATCTCTGTTATGTTGCTTACAGTATTGTTACTGAAATTATGATTGTTTCATGTCACTGGTTTCCATTTTTATTTGCTTTAGATTTAGGGATTCTTAGTTGTTTATGATACTATGATGGGTTCATTAATGGTTGTATGCATTATAAATAAAAAAGAGGATGAGTCTGAAATAGTCGAGTAAATTTGCTTTAATGTTTTTAGTTGTTTGAAGAGCGAGAATGATATATTTTGATCCTTTCTTTGATGGTCGGCTTGCAAGAAAAGAGGAGGACCGTGATCCCTGTCGGAGGCTTCCTACTACTCTCCTATCCTCAATCCTGATTTAGAGATTTGAGATCGATCAATCACCAGACCGCCTCTAGAATACATACGACATTACACGATGTGAGAATGCATGGTCAACACCTACAGCGCCTACGACTTTGACTTCCAGATGCAGCCAATTTTACTTTGGGTTGGGGAGCGTGCTCTTGGAATTGCGTGCTCAATTTTTTTACCCTCCTATACATTAAATGACGAGTTTATTTTGATTTCAATTTGAATTCTATAGGCAGCTTTTAATGTCATGTATGTTGATTTTATGATTTTCTCTTTAAAATTTGGAGAGGCAGTAATGCCAAGTTGATATTGATGCAACAAATGATAGTATTTTGTTGATTTTTTATTTGTTTTGTAGAATTCTTTTTGAAGTTTTTCATGTTTTGTTCCTTTTAATGCCTTCTTGCTTAATTTTTATGGTCTCCTAGACAATAAATGGCGAGGTTATTTCGATTTCAGACTGGATTTCATCTAGCAACTTTTAATGTCATGAGTGTCTATTTTCTGAATTTCTTTTTTAATATTGGAAGAATCAATTATGCCATAGTAATATTGACGCAACACTTGATAGTATTTTCTTAGTTTTTTGTTAATTTGTTGAATATTTTCGAAGTTTTTCATGTTCTGTAACATTTTCTTGGTTTTTTTGTTGATTTTGTTGAATCTTTTTGAAGTTTTCATGTTTTGTAACATTAAATATGATATATAAGTTTCCTATGTTGTTCAAAGATGAATCAATAGATTGCTTTTGGGTATATATCTATTGTGTTGTTTATAGTATTGTTGTTGACCTTGTGTTGTCATATCAAAATAGGGTGTGCTTTTGTTATTTATAGGTTTCTTAAATTAAATACTTCTAATTATACAATAACATTGATATCTAAGAATATATTTTTGGGACCTATGTGAATATTTGTTATTTTTTCTGATTATGGAACAACATGGTTGACATCACTGGAGTTCTTGATAATGGTATCTTTGTTTTTCATTGATTTTGCTAAATATGAAATGGGGGGACAATTTAGGTTTGTTATTAGAATATGTTTTGTAACTGTTCATTATTTGTGAAATAATAAGGACAACGTTAGGAAGTTCTGATCTTCTAATATGTTTACGTATCATTGTTGATACTCAGATTATTTTTTACTGGTTGTATTTTGATTAATAGTTTGGTAGAGGAAATTGCATTATGATTACAATATACTGTTTGAAATGTCATTTTGAATGTATCTTTTTTTAATATGTAACATTATCAAATTCTCTTCTAGATGTTTCGATGTGTTTGCATTCCATTTCTATGTAATGGTTGAGTTAACATTTATTTCTTTGTGTTTGAAATTGTGATATATGTTGTAGCCATATCTAGAGAGTGTATAATTTGTTCGGTTTTAATATATTTTCTTGCTTCTTTGGTTATTAGAGAGTAAATTATAGAAATGTTCATGAACTATGCACCCGATTCAAAATGACATACCTAAACTTTAGAAGATAATAATGTGGTACATTAACTTCAAGATTTATCTCAATGGGATCCTTGACTATTGAAATTTAAGATTAGAAAGACGAAATGATTAAATAAATTTTAATAGTCAAGAAACACATTGAGCCAAATCTTAAAGTCCAGTTTACCACATTATTACCTTTTTAAAGTTCATGTATGACATTGAAATGAAGTGTATAGTTTGTGGACTTTTCTGTAGTTTACTACTTATTATATTACTAACATACTATAAAGGTCAAGGATGAACTTGAAATGCAAAGGTAATTCAAATTTCTTCTTTAAATCCATTCCGCATCTTTATATGATTTATGATTGGCATAAATATGTATATTTATTTTCCTTTCTTGCAATTATCTATGATGAAAACGGTGATAACATCGAAATGTCTAGATTTTTAGATGCATGTATTGTTAGGATTAGAGTCAAATTAGGATAAAGAATCCTAATGAGATTGGACTCCTAATCATAATAATAGTTGAGTTGTATTCTATTTATAGTCATATGGGAATATGACTACAGGATTGTAACTAAACTATATATAGAGGGGGTAGAGGCATTGCCTCACCACCACCAACAAGAACAATGTAACCCCTAGAGAGAAAGAGGGGAGAGAGAGAGTGAGTGAAGGAACGGAGGGAGTTGTACTCGTTCTTCTTATAGTGATCTTTCTTCTCCAGTGGTTGCGAGAGGTGACCGATCACCATTATATCGGTTGTTCTTTTCTTCATGTGCTTCCATGATGGTAGTCGATTGCGCATCCGCATATGTATCCAAGGGTTCATCGGGTATCCGAGCAGAGTTGGTACCAAGTTTTGTCCCAACAAATGGTAGAGTCAGGTTCGACATTTTTGAAGGGGCACTATACAACAGATCAGAGCTTGATTCGACGACAGCAACGGATACGATGATACTGGCTCGTGTCCCCAAACAACTGGTATTAGAGTCGGGTTCAGCATTGTTAAAAGGACACGACGCGACAAACAGAGCGAGGTTCGACATCGAGGAGACGGTGCGATGCAACAGTTGCACAATCTTCAAAAGTCGTGATATGGTGATCTCTTGGAGAAATCGACCAGAGGTGTCGAAGAATTCTGTTAGCAGTGGTTGGCAGGAGATCCTGCAAGGTAGCACGTCGAGGGCATCTAGCGACAGGTGCATCACCAAGAGGTGGTGAATTCCTTCTAAGAGACTGCAGACGACCATGATGGCCCAATGCAGACTCAAGACGATAAAGAGATCGTTATGGAATCCAAATCAAGGTGAAAAGTATTAGGATTAGAACCAAATTATGATTAGGAATGATAATGGGATTGGACTCCTAATCCTAATAATAGTTGAGTTGTATTCTATTTATAGTCCTGTTGAGAACATGACTACATGATTGTGATTGGGCTATATAGAGGGGGTAAATGCATTGCCTCACCACCACCAACAAGAAAAATGAAACCCTAAAGAGAAAGGGGGAGAGAGAGAGAGAGAGAGCAAGGGAACAGAGAGAGTTGTACCCGTTCTTCTTATAGTGACCTTCTTTCTCTGGTGGTCGTGAGAGTTGAACGACCATTGTTATATCTTATCGTTCTTTTATTCACGTGCTTCCGTGGTGGTGGTCGATTGTGCATTCGCTTCCATATTTGGGAGTTACTTATTGATGAATCCACATTTCATCATCTTTATTCTATCATTTTGGCATCAAAAACCCTAGTAAATGCGTGTAAATAGCATTAAATCCAACATCTTAGCATTCATGCATGTGCATGTAAATAGTGTATAAAATATTGTAATTAAAGCCAAAATTATAGAATAAATCAAAGAAAAGAAAAATAATAAAATATTGTAAATATTTTATGACCCAAAAAACCCTGAGACCTAGGCATCTAGATGAATAAGTCGACAAGGAATAAAGTAGGGGGAGATAAGGGTCAAAATACAATCAAAATACCTTTTATTCAATTCATTCTTTATTCATTTTGGGACCTATTTTTGGTTCCACTTTTTATGCATCAAATAAAGAAACTTTGATGAAAGTCGTAGATAATTAAATAAAGAAAAATACAAAATTGACTTCATACAAAAAAAATGTACAGACAAAAAGATATGATCTGAATAAGATTCCAGAACTCCAACTTCCCAGACCCGTATCTTGCAAATAAAAAATCGAAATGTGCCAAACTCACCTTTTATTGTATATAGAATAAAATAATCTATTTAATGAAGGTGGTTTCATATTTTTCAGAGTTACGGTTTGAAAGTTGAGTTTTAGACCCTACTTGTATACTTGTACAGATTAAATTATTCAATTTATTATTTATTATTTTTTATAATTTTATATTTTTATTATTTTGTAAATATCACTTATAATAATTATGTATATTGAAATCAGATTAAAAACACAAAAGAAATACAAAATAAAAATACTTATATATTACACATAGGTAAAATACCTATATACATACATGTATATTTTATACTTATATTTCACTAAGTGTACAAAATACTTCATAAAAATAAAGTAAAAATATATAATTAAGTGTATAAAAATATCTTATAAATTCATAAAATAATAAACCAAATAAATAAAATTAAAAACACAAAATAAAAATAAAAGAATAAAATATATAGATATTATACCTATAAAGGGCATAATAGGTAACTTATAATTATATACCTCATAAAAATAAATAAAAATCACTATAAAATTCTTTATAAAATAAGAAACATTTTTTATTTTATAACCTAAAATTAATAAATTCATTTACTATTTTATTTCGAATTTACAAATAATTTCGGCCCTAAATTTCCTGGTTGGTCCACGTGGACCAACCAGGCGCGGTCGCTTGTTGACCTCGACCAACTCCCTGACCGAGGTCTGTCACCGTCTGACAGCTCGATTCGAGCCAATTTCGCCCAATTTCCGAGCCTGATTCTTGCGTCTTCTTCCCTCGACTCCTTCTTGGGAATTCTTCCCTGATCATCACTCTCCCACGTCATGCCTTCAGATCACGCAAAACCCTCATGATGCGCACGTGGCCCTCGCTTGAAGAAGACGCCATCACTTTCTCCTTAATGGACCCGCCACCTTCAAGCTCAATTTTTAACCCCTTGCGTGCTGCTTTCTCCCCACCTAGTGTGCTCCAGAGATAGAGGGAGGTGACAGCTCCCCATTCCAGGCTTCAGGCGGGTCGAGGAAGGGCCAGGGCGGCTCCACCACCTCCGCCGACCTCCGACGTCGAGGTTCCTCCACCTTTGAGGTTCGCCTCTTTCCCCCTTTTTCTTCTCGCTTTTTATTCCCCGTAGTCGTAGCTTCCTTTTCCACTCGAACCATTCGACCATCGATTGCCCTATCACCGTTCCCGATCACCTCGCCGGAGCGCACCTCCGGCGAGTTTCCCTATCGCTTCACTGACCACCTTCGCACCTCCGTGGGGTCCAGGAAGTTTGCCCTGGACCCTCTGATGAATCCACGATTCATCATCTCAATATCTTGATCTTAGCAAAATCCCGAGTAAAATCCCAGAAAAATGTTCATAAAATCATTAAATTAACAAAATGATGTAAATAAAACACACTAATTAATGTATATTAGATTGTGTAAAATAAATTACACATAAAAAGCCGCAAAAATAAAGGAGATTTATACATGTAAATAGCCCAAAAACTTCATGTATTTTTAATAAACTCATTTCAACTCCTTTTTGACTAATTCTTTCTCCAACTTGTTCATAACAATGTATATAAAAATACAAAAATACAAAATAAATTTTAGCTCAAATAAATGCTCCTAGATCCCAAAGGGAAAAAGCCATAAAGACCAACTTCCAAGCCAAATTCCCGCTCCGTATGAACTCCAAATTCACCAAACTCACTTTTAAAGTTCAAGTTAGAAAATTATCTATCCAACGGAAGTGGTTTCATTAAAATCGGAGCTCATTTGCAAAAGTTGGGTTTTGGGACCCAGATGTACATTGTATATTATGTATATATTCATTCCTTCTTCATTTTTTATTTTATCTTTTATAATTACTAAAAATACAAAAATATCAGGATTGTGTTGTATTTTAATTGTAGTATTTTATTGTATTTTTCTGTTGTAAATATCTCTTATTAAAAAGACAAAAAATACATATTAGAAAAGTAAAAAATGTGTACATGTTGTTTGTCTTCCCTTGTAAATTCTCCACTATTTATTTTCTTCTTTTTTATTCTATTGTAAATAAAGTAGCCAACTTTATTTCATTTATTTATTTAATTTCCATTCTCTATAATAACCACCAATTTAACTCCATTATTCCATCATTTTTTTCCCAACTTCCCATTCAACTCCATTAATAATCCAACTTCCCATTCAACTCCACCACTTTAATAACTTCTCATTTCATCATCTATATATACATCCCATCCTCCTCAATTTACCTTTGATCCATATTTATGTGAGGAGAGTCTAGTTCCTAGAGTTGAATCGGTGACAGCGACGCAACCGTGGTCGAGCGACGACGACCCTCTCTCCGGTGAGATCCGTTGACTTTTTGGCCAACATCGCAGCCGCAACCGCGCGCTGCTCGAGGTCATCGCTCGCCGGCGATTCGAGCGAAGACTGTGCTCTCGTGAGCACATCATAGGCGACCGTCCATCTTAGGTAAGTTTATTTTCATCTTGTTGTCATTATTTTATCTTTACATTTTTTATCACATTCACCACTCAAAATCTTTCATTTATTTAGTTCATCATCCTCACCACCACCAACCCTTTTTTTCTCTCATCATGTTCATTTCCTGTTTTAAAGAAAATAAAAAAAATTATAAAACAATCAAAACAAAAAAATCTTTTATTACATCAGAAAAAAATCAAAAAAATAAAAAAAAATAAAAAAAGAGCAGCAGCCAGAGGCCGCCGCCCCCCCTTCCTCCACGGGCAGTGGCGCCGGCCGCCGCCCCTCCCTATCCTTCACGCGAACCCTACCGCCGCACTACCGCGACGTCGCAGCCTCGCGCGCGTGAGCCTCCGCCTTCCTCCGCCGTCGCGCGAGCGGCTTCCACCGTCCAAGCCGGCAACCCGCGCCTCCCGCCTCCTATGGCCCTTTCGCTTCCAAGCCACCGCCGGTGCGCCGCCCGATCGTTCACGCGAGCTCGCCCTCCACGCGCCGGCGCGGCCGCGCCACCTCTCCTACCACCGACCGCATCCGACGCCGCCGCCGCCCCCACTCATTTTAGGTTCTCCCCATCGAGCCTGAAGGAGGAAGAAAGGTCCTTTTGTTACCACCGACCGCATCCGCCGCCGCCGCCGCCCCCACTCATTTTAGGTTCTCCCCATCGAGCCTGAAGGAGGAAGAAAGGTCCTTTTGTTCATTTTTTTTATTTGTAAAAATTGTATCTTTTATTTCGTAAGTTTTTGTAATTACTGTTTGGTCCCTGTATATAGTTTGCTTGTGAGTTTCTTTCCTGACATTGCACAGAGACCCCTGTCTTTATGGATTAATTTGGACCTCAATTTTGTGTCATTTTATTTAAGGAAAAATACCATTTTGTTGAGAAACTAATTGTTTACGTTCTGAATATTTATTTGTATTTTTGTGACTTGTGAGTAATTAATTAAAATTGGTTGATTGAAAATCTTCATATTTTACCCACATTGAGCTCTTAAATTCATATTTCACACAAGCTTGCTCTAAAAATTCCACAAACTCACGCATTTTTGCAGGTACTGGGAGCGTTACATCGCCTGGGGGCTCGAATTCGCACTCCGCCGGAGATACCTGAAGCTTCGAGCTCCGCCACCTTCGCAGCAGCACCACAGTGCCTCTCCGACGATTTTGAGGGCCCCAGAAGCTAGAGCACCACCGCAGGAGTCTCCCCGACCTTTTTGTTGCGGTCCAGACCACCGGAGTCGCGCCATCTTGCCGGAGGAACCTCGCCTCGGTGAAGTTCTTCCCCGTTCTTCCTCCGAGTGCCTCCACCGTCCGATCCGAGGCCTGCTCCAGATCACATCACGGCCATCAGATCTTGGCCACCCTCTGCCGTTGATCGCCTTCACCAGATCTGATCCGCGCCGATCATCGCCGAACCGTCATCGCGCGTTGTGCGCGCGCCACGTGGATAAGTGACAGCCCCTCCGCCGTCCGATCACGCACGAGAAATATAGGCGTGGGTATTTTGCACCTACACCCTCGCCATTGTTGTATTTTCGTTTCAGTCCATAAACTTTACTCGTAGTTTAAATATTTATGTAATATTTGCAATTAGACCCCAGTAGTTTCCATATTTCCACTTAGGTCCTATCCACGTTACCTCACGTGCCCGTACGCGTGAGAGGGCTGGGTATTTTGCACAGGACCCCCTGGGGGTTTATTTATTTCGTTTCAGCCCTTGAACTTTTTAATTAAGTTGTAATGTTTTGGAACAATTGCATCTGAGCCCCTAGAACTTTGTAAAATTTCAAAAATACCCCTACCAGGTCACATGCCCAGTGCGTATGAGTTGGACATTTTGCAACGAACCCCCTCCGGATTTGGGTATTTATTTTTAGTCCAGAAACTTATAACGTTATATATCTTTGAAAAATTGCAAGTAGGCCCTTGAACTTCTGTGTTTTTATGATTATGCCCTTGCCAATATTGTATTTTTGCTTGGATGTTTGCATTTATTTCATGCATCACTTTAACTCGAAAAATTACCAAAAAATACCATAGACTCCTGTTGCACCATATTTTCACGCCATATTTTTATTTTCTATATTTATTGTATTTTAATATTTATTAAAAATAAAAAACATGCATTTTTCCTACTGTTTGCATTAGAAAATCCCTAAAAGTTATAAAAACGTTTTGGAAAATTCAAAAAAAAATATATTTTGTGTGTTTTATCATATTTTAGTGTCAATCCAAAAACCACTAAAAATTGCAAAACAAAAACCTCAAAAATTAGAAAATACCCAAAAACTTCATAAAAATCTAAAAAATCAAAGAAAATCCTAAAAATATAAACCTAAGTCCTGTAGTTTCCCCATTTTATTGTCTTTATTCTAAAATTAATTTGGGAAAATTTTGTCACTATCTGATATTTTTTTATTCCCATTTTAATCTCAGCCAGCAGTTAATTCACTGTTTTCTCTTATTTCAACTTTTAAATATACCAAAAATATTCAGAAAAATCCCCAAAAATCACAAAAACATTATAAAAGTATAAAAAGACCAAAAATACTTTATTCTCTGATTTTTGAATTTTTACCTATTTTTATAAATACTCTATTCCTCTCTCCTTTACTTTGTATATATATTCTATTATTGAAAAAGAAAGTACCAAAATACAAAAGTAAAAAAAATAATATATATAAAACTGAAAACCCACAAAAACATTTGCATGTTTGCAGACAATTAATCACATTCACATTTTGTGCATCATTGCCTTGTTCTACCGTGCTTGCTCCCTGTGTTCGACCTCTACACACTTGCACACTATACACATTTTTATAGAGTTAAAAATAAATTTGACTCCACATTTATTCTTCATTGCTTGACTTATATCTTGTGGGTTCATTGTTGACTTTAGTCGGGATTCATTGAGGGTCACCACAGCGACACGGTTGTCTCCGTCTTGTGTGAGATTATTAAACCCCTTGAACTTCGGCAAAATCAAATGGCGTCGTTGCCGGGGAGCAACAGCGTATAGAGCACTCTTTTGGGATTAATTGTGGATATATGTCTATCTTTTATACATTTTTTGGACTCTATTGTTGATTGGTCTAATTACCCTTTTTGTTGAATTTTGTGCGAGGTACCGCCGAGCAACGGGCACCCACGTGAAGGCTTGCTTAGCACCTAAGAGACTTGGAGGCTTGAGAAGATCATCATTTTTTGTAGAATCTTTGTGGTTTAAAAATTTTTGTAATTTAAAGTGAGAGAGAGACTTTATTTGTAATAACTTGGAATCTCCAGGATACTCGGGCCTAGCTTCGAAGTGTTTGTTCACTTGGGGGCTCACCGCGGTTTTGTGTCTTTCGCGGCTTTTTCTCGCCTTTATTTCTATTTGTTTCACGAGGATTTAGCCCCTAGACATAAGATTTTTTGTTAACTGTGATGAACTAAGAAGCTAAGGCCCAATCCCTAATATCTTGCCTGTACCTATAGAACGTAATTGGACTTGGCTAAAAATCAATTGAAAAATCTATTTGACTTGGACTAGAGACCACGTGCCACGAGCCCACCCTGTCAAGCGCTACTCCTAAACTCGATGTGTCGAGAAGAGGAAGGGTGAGCCTAGACCAGCCTCTGGACTCTCTTCTTTGTCATAGCTACTTGTTCTTCACGTTAATAGAAGTTGCTCATCTTAGGACGATTTCCTCGTGCATGCATCTAGGTAGTTTTATTTACTGTCTTTAAATTATGCGCGGATCACTTTGCATGTAGAGTGCTGGCGAAAAGGTACACATTTCTATCCCTACATGCATCATAGATTTTGACCGTGCATCGGCTTTTCCGTTTTCCTCCCCCAGTTTTATTAGACTTTTAATAACAAGGAAATTGGAAAATTCGTTAGATGATGATTGATCAGGAAAATACATAAAAAGTGAAAACAATAAAAATTGGGACTGCTAATGCAAATTTGACATTAAAACTCATCCCACCAGAAACTTTGTCTTGGGGAGAGTAACCCCCTCCTTATTTGATTTATCTGCTGCGAGAGAGTGACCCGACACTAGGATAGAGCCACATCTGAAATTTTAGTTGACTACTAGTCGTGGTTAGTCGTTCTCCAGTGAGGATCTCTCCGGTAACCGGTAAAGTGGACCGCGATGTCCTTAACAGATTGAATTAGCGGGAACAATCGGGTTACGGTCCGCAATTCATACTGGCTGGGAAATATCTGATGTGGATTGGGACAGTTGGCTAAGAAAGTAGGGTACCTAACAGCTCGCTCTAACGCTCTGATAGATTGACTGATCACCTAACAAAATTTGACAAGATAACAGACGGAACTCTCACGGTCATCAGCTCAAGAGTTGTGTAGGTGAATTGGGGGTTTGATTGATCATCTTGTTTTGCATTCCAGATCTCATCCGCCTTTCTCTAGATCAAGATGATGGGAAGGAGGTCCCTTAGGCCACACCTGGTGACACCGCTATCGAGCACTCCTCTTTTTTCATCTAGGTCGGCTTCGGGGAGCCCAGACCCACTCTCCGAGCCTGAGTTTACATCCACTCTGTTCCCCCTCGACCACCCTTCTTCTTCTATCAGTCCAGTGGTGTCAGATTTTAGTGCAGAACAGAGTACAGAATATTTGACGACACCTGAGATGGATTCTTTTGGCTTTGCAGAACACCAAGAAAATGGAAGGCAGAGATGAACACCCAGATGAGAAGAGACCACCTCCATACCTATTTGATCAAGCGGCCATCAACAATTCACTGTTAGCCTCCCTAGAAACCATGCAGAGGCATATCAGAGACCAGGGAGTGGTCATGGGTGAAATCATGAGAGAAATGCGTGAGGGACGAGATGAAAGAAATGAGGGCGGAGAAATATCAGATGCAGAAGGAGGAGGACCTGATCAGGAGCGTCCGCCGCAGGCAACCATGAGGCAGTTGCATAACCCAACTGCAACACTCACACACAGATGGATCCGTCTCCCTCCCATATATGGAGACTTCGAGCTTCGCCCACCTACGATTCAGTTACTGCCTAAGTTTCACAGGCTGGCTACCGAAGAACCGCACCTCCATCTGCAAGAATTCGAGATGATATGCAGTACTATCCATGATAGATTTGTGATTGAGGACACAATCAAAATGATTGCCTTCCCGTTCTCCTTGGTTGATAGAGTCGCCTATTGGCTCAAACACTTGGGAAGGTACATCAATACCAGGGAGCAACTCCGAACCACATACTTAAACAAGTATTACCCACTCGGTCGGACGAACGCAACGAGAGCTATGATCAACAACTTCACTATGATCCCAAATGAACAATTCCATGAAGCCTGGGATCGATTTAGAGAGCTCATGGACCGGTGTCCGCATCATGACATATCAAAGCCCAACTTGGTTCAGAGTTTCTTTTGTGGGCTAACACCGGAGCTGCAGGGGCTTGTTAATGCCTCTTGTGGAGGGTCATACTTTTCAAAGGGTGAAGATGATGTTTGGGCCATTTATGAGGGAATGGCAGAGAACTCTACAGTCATGTCCCAGACCAGAGTCTACACACAGCAGAAACCTCCCCAAGGAGCAGGATCATGCCAGAGGATCGCCCACATCGATGCTGGTCCCCAAACTTCGTCAGCAACAGCAACACAAGATGAATCATCAGCGGCTGATATGGGCATAATCAGTGAAAAGTTGGACCGCCTTGAGATTTTGGAGAAGAAGCAGGGCCATGGCATGGCACAAATAGACCAGTTGGCTAAGTCCATGAGTGACCTGAAGACTCACATCTTGAGTATTCAGGAAGCACAATCATTTTCACATCAGCCTCCCAGGTCACTGGCTGAGTCCAGAGGCAACCGTTCTACCCCACCACCTCCCGCATACCTCCAAGTTCACCATGTACAGGAAGTACCAGTATAGCAGTCACCGCATTATTCACATCATCCACCATCTCAGGACACTCAGATGGTGGTCTATCAGCCGGACCAGCCATTGGCAGCACCACCACCTCCACCCTTCGAGCAGGAGCCGTTGATGGAAGTCAACGGAATATGGTACGACCGGTACCCCCAGCAGTCCGGGATTCACCGCGATCACCCCGAATTTCGTTGGTCCAATGGAGGTACTTCATCCCAGCAGCAGTCTCCGGCTCAGGGCAATCA
Source organism: Ottelia alismoides (assembly GCA_037367405.1). Lineage (NCBI taxonomy): Eukaryota > Viridiplantae > Streptophyta > Magnoliopsida > Alismatales > Hydrocharitaceae > Ottelia > Ottelia alismoides. The sequence goes on along the minus strand of JAZKJV010005150.1, from coordinate 613,411 downwards.
TAGTGGCCAACACCAACAACACCAATACTCTCAACAACAACAGCAGCAATATCAGCAGAATCCTCGTCACGTCTATCAAGGACAGCAGTGGAGGCAGCGACAGCAGCCTTACCAGCAGCAGTACCCTCAGTCTCACTAGCAACCTCAGTTCCAGCAAGGGGACACTCCCGGTTCTCCCATACCTGCATGGAGAACCCAACACTTGATGATCTGGCCCGCCTGCTCTCTGAATAGCAGGCATCCTTCCAACGAGAAATGTATGAGTTCCGGCAGGAAATGAGGGACATTATGAAAGGCAAAGTTGCCTTACCTGCACAAAGCGAGCTGAATCTGAATAACTTGAAGAGAAAGTCTGAGCAGGTACAGTTTGCAGAGGATACCACTCCCAGTGCTTATTTGAATAACATGCATTCTATATTTGATACTCACTTCGTGTCACTTAGGAGCGGTAGGGAACCAGCCAACGAGGGCTCATCTGAGGGACAACACCATGGAGATTCTAGATCCCCAGATGAGGAGAGAAGCGGTGCTGATGTCGCTAACAACAATGATGATGGCGGTGGTGCTGATGCCACCAAGATTACCTTCTAGACGACGGTACTGAGGCCGTCGTAATACCAGATGCAGACGGTGGTGCTGAATCCACCATTTTTTTGATGCCAGATTAGTGGGCAGCAATTCGACCGTACTCTATTAGACATCGGCTCTTCTATCAACCTCCTTCCGACAGTCTTACTCGACCGATTCGAGTTTGGCCCTCTTCTTCAGAGCAGGACAGTCCTTCAGTTTGCTGATCGATCGATTAAGAGGCCGAAGGAGTTGTTGAGAGACGTGGTCGTCACCATTCAGGGCCTGAAATTCCCCATGGACTTTGTTGTATTAGACATGGAGATCCCTGAATCGGTGACTGATGCCCCCATCATATTAGGACATCCATTCTTGGCGACAATCAAGGTAGTGTCCGACCATGATAGTGGGAAGGTGTACTTTCGCGTAGAGGGTGAGAGTATACAAATAGAGACGATCGACGAGATCAAAGCGAGAGATTCAGCCTGCTCGGAGCAGAACAATGATGCAGGGGAGATGACAGATGCCGAGTTAGACGTCCACCAGGAGTGTGATTTTGTGATGACCGATGATGAAGCAGTTTGGGAAGATCCAAAAGCACGAGCACTCGCCTTGTCTGTAGATTCAGAGTGCACACCTTTTACGGCAGATGAGAGTTCGGAGAGCACACCCTTGGCAGAGGACACCATACAGGTTGATAGTTGCGTACTGAGTGGTAACATTGATGTTTGTTCTGATTCAGATCTCGTGGAGGCAGACTTTGATTGGAAGGGTTTTGATGCGTATTTTCCATCTCTGTTTCCTGATGAGCCTACATATAGGACGGAGAGCGAGCCAGCACAGATGATAGACACGCCAGCAGGGTTCTTTTCGTTGAATGATCACATACAACGAGAGTTCTCACATTCAGATCTGGTTGCCTTCACACAGACGTATCAGAAGCCTGATTTGCTAGCTCCCACAAAGCCAGAATTAAAGCCTTTGCCGCAGTTGCTCAAATACAGATTCTTTGCGGGCAAGCCAGAAATGCACCCAGTCATTATCTCAGGAGATTTGACTGGAGAACAAGAATCTTGTCTGATGAAGGTTCTTGAAAGAAACCGCAAGGCAATAGGATGGAGCGTGGCTGATCTCAAGGGGATAAGTCCGGCCCTGTGCTCCCACCATATCTACCTCGAGGAGGACGCTAAGCCTTCGCGTGAGTTCCAGCGACAGCTGAACCCGAATCTTCGAGATGTAGTAATGAAGGGGATATCTAAATGGTGGAGCGTCGATTTTATCTACCCCATCTCCGACTCCAAGTGGGTTAGTCCTTTACATGTGGTACCCAAGAAGACGGGTATCACTACAGTTGTGAATGAGTCTGGAGAAGAGATCGCCACCCGGGTACCCACTTCTTGGAGGGTCTGTGTGGACTACAGACGATTGAATAAGGCCACCAAGAAGGATCATTTCTTGCTACCATTTATTAATCAGATTATCGAGAGGTTAGCTGGGAAGAGTCATTACTATTTTCTTGACGGGTACTCCGTATACAATCAAGTGGCCATTGCGCCCGAAGACCAGGATAAAACGATGTTCACCTGTCCATTAGGGACATATGCTTTCAGACGGATGCCCTTTGGTCTATGTAATGCCCTTGCGACATTCCAAAGGTGCATGTTGTCCATCTTTTCAGACATGATAGGTGACTGTTTGGAGGTCTTCATGGATGACTTCTCGGTCTATGGCGATGGGTTTGATGCTTGTCTTGACTGCCTAGATCGAGTGCTTCAGCGCTGCATAGAGGTAAACCATGTACTATCTTGGGAGAAGAGCCACTTTATGGTGACTCAGGGGATGGTCCTTGGTCACATCATCTCCAACAGGGGCATGGAGGTTGATCTGGCCAAGGTGGATATCACTAGAAAACTCAATCCACCGTCCAATATGAAACAATTGTGGTCTTTTCTGGGGCATGTCGGTTTCTACCGACGGTTCATTCAGGACTTCAGTCGAATTGCCCGACCGCTTACAGATCTATTGACTAAAGACACCGAGTTCCTTGTTAATGATAAGTGTCTTAAGTCCTTCAAGACTCTCAAGAATTTAGTTGTCGAGGCTCCTATCTTTCATCCACCCGATTGGTCTCTTCCATTTGAGATCATGACGGATGCTTCAGATTATGCCATTGGGGCTGTGCTTGGACAGAGGAGGGATGGATTACCTTATGCCATACACTACACTAGCCAGACTTTGGATGCAGCTCAGAGGAACTATACAGTGACTGAGAAATAAATGCTAGCGGTAGTCTTTGCTTTGTATAAGTACAGATCTTACATTCTTGGATCTAGAGTGACAATTTTTACAGATCATATTGCCATTCGGTCCTAATGTCGAAGAAGGATGCCAAGGACAGATTAACTAGATGGATCCTTCTCCTCCAGATATTTGATATTGAGATTAAGGATAAACCTGGACTTAAGAATGTTGTGGCAGATCACCTCTCCCGCCTAGAGAACCTTGAGGAATCTGAGCCCATAGTACCTATCGCTGAAACTTTTCCAGACGAGGTGATCCTTGCTATCACCTCTCTCCCATGGTATGCCGACATTGTGAATTACCTTGTTGCCAAATCTATTCCACAAGGTTGGCCCAGACAGCGACTTGAGACCTTCCTTGCGAAGGCCAAGTCGTACCATTGGGAGGATCCCATCCTTTATCATGAGGGAGGGGACAATATCTGGAGACGGTGCATTCCTCAAGAGGAGCAACATAGCATCCTCACCTACTGCCAAAAGCTTGAGGCAGGAGGACATCATTCTGGGAGACGGACAACATAGAAGGTGCTCCAATCCGGCCTGTGGTGGCCTACCATTTTCAAGGATTCTGATAAGTTCGTGAGAAGGTGTACTGACTGTCAGAAGATGGGTACTTGCGGACAGAGAGACATGATGCCCATGCAGCCCATTCACTTTTGTGAGGTTTTTGATGCATGGGGAATTGATTTCATGGGCCCATTTCCTAAAAGTCAGGGATTCGAGTACATTCTGCTCGTTGTAGATTATGTGAGTCGCTGGGTTGATGCAATCCCCGCCCGAGCCGCAGATGCTAAAACCATATGTCGTTTCTTGAGGAAAAACATTATTTCACGGTTTGGGGTGCCTAGAGTCTTGATTTCAGATGGGGGGTCTCACTTTATTAACGACAAGGTTAGGACCCTTACAGACGAGTTCAGTATTGACCATCGTGTTGCCACACCGTATCACCCTCAGACTAATGGTCTTGCTGAAGTATCGAATAGGGAGATTAAGACAATTTTACAGAAAGTAGTCCGCCCAGACCGAAAGGATTGGTCACAGCTTTTGGATTCGGTCTTATGGGCCTATCGGACTTCTTTCAAGACACCATTAGGGACATCTCCCTTTCGTCTCGTCTATGGTAAGCCGTGCCATTTACCAGTAGAGATAAAGCATAAGTCACTTTGGTAGTTACAAATCTATTATTGGATCCCACGAGTGTAGGAGAACAGAGGAAAGCAGAGTTGGTAGCCCTGGAAGAACTAAGAGATACAGCCTTCTCAAGTGGCCTACAGTATAAGGAGAAAGTGAAAGTGTGGCACGATTCCCAAATCAGCCACAAACAATTTAAGCCAGAACAACAAGTATGGTTATTTGATGCTAGGTTGAAATTATTCCCAGGGAAACTACAAAGCAAATGGAAAGGACCATATGTGGTCCGGAAGGTGCATGACAATGGCAGCATTGATATATCCGAACCATCTTCACCTTCCACCTTTAGAGTCAACGGTCAGCGCTTGAAACCATATCTAGATCATGATCCACCGATATTGACGTTGCCCCCATCCTTCTGGTATGAGTAGGGGTGTTCATGGGTCGAAAACCCATCCCATTTGCACCTAACCCGATCCAAACCATGATACAGGGTCAACGGGTCGCCCTGCTCCATTTTAAGTGGTTATCCGTTGGAGTGGATACCCATTGTTGGAAGTGGATAATGGATTACCCGTGGGTATCCATGGATATTAAAGTGATATTACTATCTCTATATAACAAAGAAAAAGGAAACAATATGAAATCTGTCAATATTATTTTTTATACATGTAGGTTACTCTATTTAAATTTATGATTTATTTAGTATTATATCTACTAATTAACTTGAGCATGTATGTAGATAAATATACAATATTGGCATGACTATGGATGGATACCTCAAAGAAAAAAGAAACAGAAGCTGGTGCATTACGATTTGATTTTGGTAACAAGTAGATCCTTAATACTACACAAGTAGAAGCCAATGCATTACGATAACGGTTGACTTCATCTAGTTATGATTACTTTTATAAATGAGATCTACATGTTATTTCAATGTTAAATAAAAATTATACCTTAGAATTAATTAGTTCAATTAAACTTTAAGCAGGACAATTCATACCTCGATGTAGGCAAATCGGTAAGTATTTCCATACATAAATTCTTAGATATTATTATAAGAATATAATTTCTTGGATTTTGTTATAATCCTATCATTTGCTTAAAATATTGGTTTTGACCAATAATTAAATGAGCCAACATCTTAGTGATTTCGTACAACCAGTCATTCAATAGATATCTCCGAACATTTCTCTATCACAACGCGGAGAGTGATTGCATGGTATGTTTGTTGCTATAGCATCTTCTTGATGTTCAATAGCAATAAGAGAGCGGACGATGCTTGCGAGCAGCACTGCACGGAGCTGGTAAGTTCCCTTCGAGCAGAGAGCTGTGAGAGAGGAAGAGGTTGTCGCAACATCAGGTAGTTTTAGCCCCACCAATCCCCTTCTGCCGTCTAAGAGGCGACATCAATGGTTGTGCTATAGGTTGTAACCATCCTCCGCCAGTCATCGAGGAAATCCCCTCGATGCCATTACTAAGGAACAGATCTAATCCCCTCCATAACCAAAATACCTATATTTGTATCTGAATATTTGCATCCCTTACTAAATCGCACGACAATGGATGCATTCCGACAAGCGATGTGTAGGAGATCATCGTATGTGATTAATCTAAATTAAATCAATTTTATATTTATTCATTGTTGTGTCGTAACCATTGCGTCGATGTTACATCCAATAATCTCATTTTGATTATTGATGAGCTTGCACTGGTCCTACATTGGCCCTTATCTAGTTATCTGTCTTCCTGGACTCGTAAGTGTTACAGTTTTATTATTTAACCTTTTGTCCAGCAACAACTCTGTTTGAACTGCTGTGCACGAGGGCATTGGGGGTCACAACGGGTTGCCAATGGACCAGGGATGGATCAAAGACGGGTATCCAGTGGATATCAGATTGGATCACCCATGTAAACGGACCAATTGGTTTCGGATACCCAGTTCAGAAAATCACATTGGATAACCATGTGGTACGGGTCATCCAACATGGATCGGATTGGATATCCGTGCGATCCGAGAACCATGCACACCCCTAGGTATGAGATGTTTCTTTGACTCACACCTTATGCATCTCATACATGATTATCACTGAGATCCGACATTGTATATATATATTCATATGTACATCGATCACTCATTCTTTATGGTTCACACTCCAACGTCATCTTATGATTTTGCTATACTTAGGACGTACTTTGTCCTAAGTATAGGGGGGTGTGCACCCCGAGTTTCGTCTATTCTTTGATCCTCTCCATTGTCTCCTCTTCCTCTCTATACTTAGGGATATCTTACCCTAAGTATAGGGGGAGACAGTCTGAGTACGATCTGTTCATTCCCACCGTTGACCCTCCCTGCTTTGTGTACAGTCTGCTATACTTAGGATTATTTGATCCTAAGTATGGGGGGACGACCAACTTCTCATTCATTCGTTTATTCATTCTTTAGACTTTTCTATACTTAGTACGAGTTACGTCTTCTCTTTTCTCTCCGATCTATGAGAACATAGCTCAAGCTAACTATAGGGGGGGCGTATATACTGCATATATACTTTAGCCATAACTCATACTTTTTGTATTATACGTATTAAAATTCATTAAAAAGATGTTTTATATTCCCCAGATTCTTTTTTTGTATGTACTAATTAATAAATCAGATGAAAATATTCTCTGCAAAATATTTGAAAAATAGTTTGAAAATCTATGCGAAAATCTTTTGAAAACCATTTGGAAAATGTTTTGTACATGTTTTCAACATTTGTAAAAACATTTTGATTGTAAAATTATTTTCTTTGTGTGAAATAAAATGTTTGAAAAATGATTTGCAAATAGTTTGAAAAATAGTCGCAAAAATATTTGAAAAATCTATATATAATGTTTGGAAAACCTTTGCACAATGATTTTCAAATGAGTGTACATGTTTGTAAAAATTATTTTGGACTATAGTTTTCAAAATTGTTTGAAAAGCCTGTGTCAAATAAGTTTGAGGAATACATACATCTCACCAAAATTCTTTATATATATACCTATAAAATTGACCACTTACCCTTGTAAATTCTTAAAATCTACTTCTTGTATATATAAGAAGCACTCCCATGTAAATATTTGTACCTAGTTTTTAGCCAAAACTTTTTGGTTTTAAAAAATCCCAAAAACATTTGCAAAATTAAAAGCCAAAAACATTTGAAAAAATCTTTTTCAAAAATCTAAAAAAATGCATATGCATCATATTTTCAAAAACTCATAAAAAGTTCAAAATCTTTGAAAATTACATCACAAAAATATTTTCTGCATAGCATTTGCATGGCATTCGTATTTTTCTGATTGAGTTTGATAGTTGAACGAGTCTAAGTAAAATCCGAAGATTGGAGCTTGATTGGACCTTAAAATCTACCTAACTAACAAGAACTTTATAGGAACTGGAATTGAGGTACTTCAGGTCTAGTTGACTTAATTCTTTGAGGATCACGGGACTTTGTTCAATGGATTCTTGACTGCCTAAGTAGAGTATTTCGGAGCACACGCACGACTCTTGTTGATAATGACCTAACTTGGACACCTGCACCTTTCACATGGCTCAACTCAGTTGGAGTGGTGAGGGGGTTGGATTTGCCGGTATGAGACGCACACAGGTGGAAACATTTGTCCTCCTCTAGGGAGGGAAGTGCGCCCCAACCCGTCCAGTGATGATGAGTTTCGAGGATAGGGGATCGTGGGTTGCAATAAAGCTTCAAAAGAGGGATAGTCTACTGGCTCAAGAGGAAAAACTCCATATGTAAATGCTGTTGTATATACTATTCAAAAAATGCAAAAGCAAAAACTCCAAAAAAGTGGACAGGCCAGTACAAAAATAAAAATGCCTGTCGGAGTGTACATATGTTGTATAGTCAAATAAGCAAGCTTGAGCTTCAAAGTCAAATCATGTGAGCCCGCAGCTGGATGACTTGACTACACTGGTCTTGCATCCTAGGATAGGTAGCTACACTGGGTACCGTCCATTCTTCTCTTCATCCCCTCCTCTTGGGCCGGTTGCCACTTGAACTTAGAAGGGAATACCCTGCTCCTTGAGGGATGAGTTGTTGGATTGAGGAATCATAGGGTTGTCATATTGGAGAAGTCAGTCTCTTTGTCATTTCAGTTGGGGAGAGCCACTATCACTTACACTGTACAAGTCAGATTCATAGTCGTAAGGGTTTGCGTATGAGTTGAAGTATTTCTGACATGGCTATTGAGGAGACTTGAGCAGAGTTTTGGGATTCTCGAAGGCTGTTGGATTTCAAATCCGGTTCTCATTAAGGTTCCGCCCACACTAAAATTTCAAAGTGTCCTACTGAAGCTCCAAACTTTTATTTTCTGAACACAAGTTTGATAATCGAATTTAATCCATCTTCTTCTTTTTCTTTTCTTTCTTTTTCTTTCTGCACTTATTGCATAAGTGTTTGCTAGGGACTAGAAAAGGTAAAGTATAGGGGATGATGAATCCACATTTCATCATCTTTATTCTATCATTTCGGCATCAAAAACCCTAGTAAATGCGTGTAAATAGCATTAAATCCAGCATCTTAGCATTCATGCATGTGCATGTAAATAGTGTATAAAATATTGGCCAAAATTATAGAATAATCAAAGAAAAGAAAAAGAATAAAATATTTTAAATATTTTATGACCCAAAAACCCCGAGACCTAGGCATCTAGATGAATAGGTCGATATGGAATAAATTAGGGGAGATAAGGGTCAAAATACAATAAAACACCTTTTATTCAATTCATTCTTTATTCATTTTGGGACCTATTTTTGGTTCCACTTTTTATACAGCAAATAAAGAAACTTTGAACATGAAAGTCGTAGATAATTAAATAAAGAAAAATACAAAATTGATTTCATACAAAAAAAAGAATGTACAGACAAAAAGATATGATCTGAATAAGATTCCAGAACTCCAACTTCCCAGACCCGTATCTTGCAAATAAAAACTTAAAATATCAAACTCACCTTTAATTGTATATAGCATAAAATAATCTATTTAATGGAGGTGATTTCATATTTTTCAGAGTTACGGTTTGAAAGTTGATTTTTGGACCCTACTTGTATACTTGTACATATTAAAATATTCGATTTATTATTTATTATTTTTATAATTTTATATTTTTATTATTTTTGTAAATATCACTTATAATAATTATGTATATTGAAATCAGATTAAAAACACAAAAGAAATACAGAATAAAAATACTTGTATATTACACATAGGTAAAATACCTATATACATACATGTATATTTTATACTTATATTTCATTAAGTGTACAAAATACTTCATAAAAATAAAGTAAAAATATATAATTAAGTGTATAAAAGTATATTATAAATTTGTAAAATAATAAACCAAATAAATAAAATTAAAAACACAAAATAAAAATAAAAGAATAAAATATATATATTATACCTATAAAGGGCATAATAGGTAACTTGTAATTATATACCTCATAAAAATAAATAAAAATCACTATAAAATTCTTTATAAAATAAGAAACATTTTTTATTTTATAACCTAAAATTAATAAATTCATTTACTATTTTATTTCGAATTTACAAATAATTTCGTCCCTGAATTTCCTGGTTGGTCCACGTGGACCAACCAGGCGCGGTCGCTTGCCGTCTGACAGCTCGATTTGAGCCGATTTCGCCCAATTTCCGAGCCTGATTCTTGCTTCTTTTTCCCTCAACTCCTTCTTGAGAATTCTTCCCTGATCATCACTCTCCCACGCCGGCCTTCAGATCACGCAAAACCCTCATGATGCGTGCGTGGCCCTCGCTTGAAGAAGACACCATCACTTTCGACTTAATGGACCCTCCACCTTCAAGCTCAATTTTGAACCCCTTGCTGCCGCTTTCTCCCCACCTAGTGTGCTCCAGAGATAGAGGGAGGTGACTGCTCCCCATTCCAGGCTTCTGGCGGGTCGAGGAAGGGCCAGGGCGGCTCCACCACCTCCGTCGACCTCCGGCGTCGAGGTTCTTCCACCTCAGGTCCTCCACCTTTGAGGTTCGCCTCTTTTCCCCTTTTTCTTCTCGCTTTTTATTCCCTGTAGTCGTAGCTTCCTTTTCCACTCGAACCATTCGACCATCGATCACCCTATCACCGTTCCCGATCGCCTCGCCGGAGCGCACCTCCGACGAGTTTCCCTATCGCTTCACAGACCACCTTCGCACCTCCGCGGGGTCCCGGCAGTTTGCCCTGGACCCTCTCACCCATTTTTGCAGGTACTGGGATCGTTACATCTCCTGGGGGCTCGAATTCACACTCCGTCGGAGATACCTGGAGCTTCGAGCTCTGCCACCTTCGCAGCAGCACCACAATTCCTCTCTGACGATTTTGAGGGCCCCAGAAGCTAGAGCACCACCGCAGGAGTCTCCCCGACCTTTTTGTTGTGGTCCAGACCACCGGAGTCGTGCCATCTCGCCGGAGGAACCTCGCTGCGGCGAAGTTCTTCCCCGTTCTTCCTCCGGGTGACTCCACCGTCTGATCCGAGGCCCACTCCAGATCACATCACGGCCGTCAGATCTTGGCCACCCTCTGCCGCCGATCACCTTCACCAGATCTGATCCGCGCCGATCATCGCCGAACCGTCATCGCGCGTTGTGCGCACGCCACGTGGATAAGTGACAGCCCCTCCGCCGTCCGATCGCGCACGAGGAATATAGGCGTGGGTATTTTGCACCTACACCCTCACCATTGTTGTATTTTCATTTCAGTCCATAAACTTTAGTCGTAGTTTAAATATTTCTGTAATATTTGCAATTAGACCCCCGTAGTTTCCATATTTGCACTTAGGTCCTATCTAGACCTGGCGAAAGTCCGGGCCGGGCCGGGCCATGGGCCAGGCCGACCGGGCCGAGATTTTAAAACCCCTTGTCCAAGGCCCGACCCGGCCCGGTCCACGGGCCATACTTCAAGGCCCAAGCCCGGCCCAGGTTTGGGCCGGGCCGGCCCATGGGCCGAATGTGAAGTACTTTTTTTATTAATTTTTTAATCAAATTTATGAAGATAATTAAATTTTTTAGCATCGTCTAATATTTCTAAATCCAAGTTAGTAGAGCAATCCATATATATAACAATAAATAACAGTTTGTGAACCAACAAGGGATGGTATTGAAGGCCTCACCTCAGAAGGCTGCTGAGATTGCCGTCAATTCGATCGGGATGGGTTTCGATATCTCTAATGATCTTCGGCTCAAGTATTGTAAGGAGGTTTCGGCTTTGATTGAGCTCGGCCATGATGGTGTTCAGGATGTTGTTCTTCCGGGGGCAATATCAGTCCCGAATGTCTCGAAGGCGATTAAGGTCGATAAAGGTGAAAGGATGCGTTTTGCTTCTGATGTGCTTTCATTTCAGCAGGTATTACCATTTACCAGTGTTTTGCATGTGAAACTTCAATCTAATTTGTGTTATAACTTGATCTCTATTAAAATAGACGTGGAATCCATGCTTAACGTTATAAAATCGATGTATTCCAGTATGAATCAGGCACAAGTGGATAGTTAACATACTTGCCAACAAAAAGGTTGTAATTCGTTGGAAGTTTTTGTCTGATTATGCATTTTCTTTCCTATCCAAAGCTACAGTAGCGATAAACCAGTTGTATTTCATGCATCGATTCTTGATAAAAAAAGAGAGAATAATGAAAAGTGATGCCATTTATTATCATGCCATTGTTGCAATTTATTTTCTGGAGCAGATGGCGAAAGTTCAATCAAGAGTTATCTCTCTCAGGAAAAATTCCATCGGGCCTGTTTAATCACATGTTTGAGTTTGTTGGTGGTTGGCAAAAAGATGCTGCGAAGACTAAGGCCCTTGCCTATGATGGATGGTTTATTACTCTCTATACTGTAGCATTATCAAAATCCTCTATTGTGCTATGTGATCATGTTAGAGAAGCTGTTCCGCCATCTTGGGATCCTGCTGCTTTAGCCAGGTGAAGTTGCATGCTTTTTCTGTTAAGTATAGTCTCTGCGTATTCGTGCATTTTTGCTGTCTTCCATTGTCCAATTTCCAATGAGGAGTCCACTTCATTGTTATATGTGCGGGCCGGGTTATACGGCACATGCCCACGGCCCGCCCAATTGACGGACAAGCCAAAGAGCGGGCCGGGCCGGGCCGGCCCATTCCCGAAATCTCTTGCCCAAGCCCGACCCATGAACGGGTTGGGCGGGCTGGGCGGGCGGGCCCCCGGCCCATTGGCCAGGTCTAGTCCTATCCACGTCACCTCACGTGCCCGTACGCGTGAGAGGGCTGGGTATTTTACACAGGAACCCCTGGGGGTTTGTTTATTTCATTTCAGCCCTTGAACTTTTTATTTAAGTTATAATGTTTTGGAACAATTGCATCTGAGCCCCTGGAACTTTGTAAAATTTCAAAAATACCCCTGCCAGGTCACGTGCTCAGTGCGCGTGAGTTGGACATTTTGCAACGAACCCCCTCTGGGTTTGGGTATTTATTTTTAGTTCAGAAACTTGTGTTTAAAGTTATATATCTTTGAAAAATTGCAAGTAAGCCCTTGAACTTCTGTGTATTTACATTTACGCCCTTGCCAATATTGTATTTTTGCTTGGATGTTTGCATTTATTTTATGCATCACTTTAACTCGAAAAATTATCAAAAAATACCATAGACTCCTGTTGCACCATATTTTCACGCCATATTTTTAATTTCTATATTTATTGTATTCTAATATTTATTATAAATCAATAACATGCATTTTCCTACTGTTTGCATTAGAAAATCCCTAAAAATTATAAAAACGTTTTGGAAAATTCCAAAAAAAATTTATATTTTGTGTGTTTTATCATATTTTAGTGTCAGTTTAAAAACCACTAAAAAATGCAAAACAAAAACCTCAAAAATTAGAAAATACCCAAAAACTTCATAAAAATCTAAAAAATCAAAGAAAATCCTAAAAATATAAACCCAGGTCCTGTAGTTTCCCCATTTTATTGTCTTTATTTTAAAATTAATTTGGGAAAATTTTATCACTATCTGATATTTTTTATTCTCATTTTAATCTCATCCAGTAGTTAATTCACTGTTTTCTCTTATTTCAACTTTTAAAAATACCAAAAATATTCAGAAAAATCCCCAAAAATCACAAAAACATTATAAAAGTATAAAAAGACCAAAAATACTTTATTCTCTGATTTTTGAATATTTTTACCTATTTTTATAAATACTCTATTCCTCTCTCCTTTACTTTGTATATATATTCTATTATTGAAAAAGAAAGTACCAAAATACAAAAGTAAAAAAAATAATATATATAAAACTGAAAACCCACAAAAACATTTGCATGTTTGCAGACAATTAATCACATTCACATTTTGTGCATCATTGCCTTGTTCTATCTTGCTTGCTCCCTGTGTTCGACCTCTACACACTTACACACTATACACATTTTTGTAGAGTTGAAAATAAATTTGACTACACATTTATTCTTCTTTGCTTGACTTATATCTTGTGGGTTCATAGTTGACTTTAGTCGGGATTCATTGAGGGTCGCCACAGCGACACGGTTGTCTCCGCCTTGTGTGAGATAATTAGACCCCTTGAACTTCGGCAAAAATCACTTATCCGTAACAACCAATATCCGAAAGGAGACAATACTGACAGGTCGTGTTCCCATTAACTAGTATCATAACAGAGTTGGTATCGCCTCCATTCCCAGCATGTATTAGATGCAACTGGGCTTTACTTATTTTGTTTAATTTCATGTTTTAGCATTAAAGATGATATAATGAAGTTGATTGTCATGTTGGTGAAAGATGATTCTATAGATTATTCTTAAGTACATATCTACTGTGTTGTTTACAGTATTGCTGTTGTGTTGTCATATCAGCAAGATTGTGGTTTGGTTGGTGATAACTCGGATTCTACGAGGGTTAAAATATGTCTCACACAAGGCGGAGACAAAGTCGTTGTGGCGACCGTTCACGAAACCCGGGTTAATCAACAATTAACCCACAACAAACAAACAATGAAAAGCGATGTGCAGAGTTAAACTTTATTATAACTCTACAATAAAAATGTGTATAGTGCAAGTATGTGTAGAGTGTCTAACACAAGGCGGGATAGATCAAAAAAATAAATGCTCAAGAGTGAATGTGATCAAATGCCAACAAATGTGCCACTTTTGTGGGTTTTTACTTTTATATTTTTTATTTAATTTTTTATTTTTTATTTTTTATTTCGATATTTGATTTACTGATTTTATATTTTCTTTTTATATTTTATATTTTTGTATTTTCTTTTTCTTTTAATGAAGATATCAACTTAAAAGGAGTATATATACACTAGAGATAAAAAAGGGATATATATAGGTAAAAACACTCAAATTTGAAGAAATAAGATATTTTTGAACTTTTTAGATTTTTCCAATGTTTTTGTGATTTTTCCTAATTTTTTGGCTTTTTAAAGTAAAAATACTAAAAACAATGCACAAAATCGAAGACTAAAACTAAAATGAGGATGAAAAATATTAAACTGAGTCCAAAATTCCTAAAACCAATTTTACAATAAAGATAATCAAAAAGAGAAAATTCAGAGATAAAAATTATATTTTTAAGATTTTTGTGGAATTTTTAAGATTTTTATGAAGTTTTTGGGGTTTTCTAATTTTTAGGGGTTTTCAAATTTTTAGGGGTTTTCTTTTGAGATTTTTAGTCGTTTTTGGTCTGAAGGCAAAACACACAAAAAGACACAAAATATATTTTTTTTGGAAATTTTCAAAAGCGTATTATAATTTTTATTTATTTTCTAACGTAAACAGTACTGAAAAGGCATGTTTTTGAATTTTTATAAATACGAAAATGCAATAAGAATGCAAAATAAAATGTGGCGTACAAGAGCAATAAAACGAGAGCTTATGCTAATTTTTTGGGAATTTTTAGATTTTTATAGATGCATGAAATAAATAGAGACAACAAAGAGAAACTACACTACTAACAAGGACATATATGTAAATATCCAAAGCATCATGGCCAAAGTACAATTTTTCCACAAAATATAACGTAATACAAAGTTTCTTGGACAAAATACAAATAGCCAAACCCACAAGGGTATTTCTGCAAAAATCCCAGCCCACGTGCGTTGACACGCACGCCTAACAAGGACTTAAACGTAATATTCCAAATACACGGGGGCTAGCATGCAATTTTTTCAAAAATATTACACTTAATAAAAAGTTTTCTGGACCAAAACAAAATAACAAAACTCGCGAGGGGGCCTCTGCAAAATGTCTGCAACCCCATGTGCACGAGTCACGTGCGTTGACGTGGACAGGGACTTACATGCAAATATGAAAAGTTCAGGGGTCTAAGTGCACTTATTACAAAACTTTAAAACTGCAAATGAAAGTTCTATGGCTAAATAGTAAATCCAAAAATCACGAGGGTATTAGGCAAAATTACCCACGCCTGTGCGATCCAACGGCTGCGGTCCTTCCACTTGACACGTGGCGACACAGAGACACACGATACCAGTTCGGATTCGACGGTCGCGATTAGATCTCCAAAGGATGATTCTACGGTGGAGGCGCACAGAGATCTGATGGTGGCTGTGCGGTCTAGGCTTCGGCCTTGATCCAACGACTGGCGGCTTAGGACAAAGAACAGGGAAGAGTCTCCGGCTGGGTGACTTTCCCCGTCCTCAATCCCGACCTCCGATGACGGTTCGAGCTCCAAAAGTGGCCGGCAAGCTTCTTGGGGTCCTCCTCTAGCTCTTGGGGGCTCTAAAACTCCTCGGTAACGCTCGAGGTCCTTGCGAGGGCGTGGCGGAACTAGGTGGTTCCGAGGTACTCCGGCGAGGATCCAAGATGAGCCGTTCCTGGACCTGCAAAAAGAGACTCCGGGCCAAGGGCAAACTGCCTCAGCTCGGTGAACGGAGCGGCGAGGCACGTGGAGGTGGAAATTATATTCAACCAGAGGTGGCTCCGGTGAGGGGTAGAATAGGGTGGTCTGATGGATGAATCGCGACGTGAACGACAGGGGATGATTCCTACGACTACGGCGAATAATAAAGTGCAAGAAAATAAGGGAAAAGGGATATCCTCGAAGGTGGGGTTCACCTGAGGAGGACCTCAACGGCGAGGCTCGCCGGAGGTGGTGGAACACGCCCGAATCCGCGTCCATACTCCGCCCTGGTTGGCTGGATCTGGAGCTGTCACCTCCAGCTAGCCGTAGCGCAAGGAATGTGGAGAAGAACGGGACAAAATGGAGTTCAATTTGAAAATGAAAATCAGAGGTCTATATGAATGGTTGACGATCGGGCGAGGAAGATCGAGGTGGATTGACGAAATCGATGATCCACAGCCCCAGGACGACCCTCGGCCTGAATCATCAATATCCAAGGAAGAAAAGTGAAGAAAAGAGTTATGTGAAATGGTGAAATATGGCTCCTCGAAAAATCCGAGAAACCAAGTCAAAAACCATGCCTGACATGGGTACAGACCTCGGTCAGAGAGTTGACCAAGGTCAACCAACGAAAGCTCCTAGTTGGTCTACGTGGACCAACCAGGAAATTTTATGGCAAAAAATATTTCAAAAAGTAATTTTAAAATAGCAAATGAATTTATTATTTTTAGGGTATTAAAAAAATATTTATTATTTTATAAAGTATTTTATTACGATTTTTATTTATTTTCTGAGATGTAAAAATGCAAGTTGCCTTTTATGGCCTATATAGGTATATGTATCTATATATTTTATTATTTTATTTTTATTTTACACATTAGATTTTATTAATTTTTTTTATTATTTTATAAATTTATATCTTATTTTTATACACTTAAATATATTTTTATCCTATTTTTCTGATGTATTTTGTATACTTAATAAAATAGAAGTATTAATTGTATAGGTATACTTATATGTATTTCATCTAAGTGTTGTATACAAGTATTTTATTTTTGTTTTTTTCTTTGTACTTTTAGTCATGTTTTAGTATACATATATATTATACAGAATATTTACAAAATTATAAAAATATAAAAGTACAAAAATAATCAATAATAAATAAAATGAATATTTAAATCAGTATCAGTATACAAGGAGGGTCCAATACTCAACTTTCAAACCGTAGCTCCGCAAAATATGAAACCTTCATTAAATAGCTTATTGAAAATTATATACGATTAAAGGTGATTTTGATACATTTCTAATTTTTATTTGAGAGATACAGGTCTGGGAAGTTGGGATTTTGGAAACTTATTCAGGTCATAACTTTTCATATATACATTATTTTTGCCTAGAATCAGTTTTATATTTTTCTATATTTAATTATCTACAACTTTCATGTACAAAGTTTCTTTATTTGAAGTATAAAAAGTAGAACCAAAAATAGGTCCAAAATGAATAAAGAATGAATTAAATAAAAGGGTATTTTGGCTCTTATCTCCCCCTACTTTATCCCTTGTCGACCTAGTCATCTAGATGCCTAAGTAGGGGTTTCGGGTCATAAAATATTTGTAATATTTTATATTTTTTCTTTTCTTTATTCTATAATTTTGGATTTAAAAACGCATTTTATACACTATTTACATACACATGCATGAATGCTAAAATGCATGAATTAAGGATATTTACATGCATTTGCTAGGGTATTTGAGGCCAAAATGATAGAATAAAGATGATGAAATAGAGGTTCATCATCCCCCTATACTTGCCTTTTCTAGTCCCTAACAAACACTTATGCAATAATTGCAGAAAAGGAAAAACAAAGAAAAAAATGGGGGAAAAAGAAGAAAGATGGATTAATTTTAATGATCAAACTTGTCCTCACAAAATCAAAGTTTGGAACTTAAGTCGGACCTTTAGAATTTTAGTGAGGGAAGAACCTTAATGAGAACCGGACTTGAAATCCAACAGCCTTCAAGAATCCCAAAACTCTGCTCAAGTTCCCTCAATAGTCAGGTCAGAAATATTTCAACTCATACGCAAACCCTTACGAATATGAATCTGACTTGTACAATGTAAGTGATGGTGGTTCTCCCCAACTGAAATGACAAAGAGACTGAATTCTCCAATATGACAACCCAATGATTCCCCTATCCAACAACTCATTCCTCAAGGAGCGGGGTATTCCCTTCTAAGTTCAAGTGGCAACCAACTCAAGAGGAGGGGGTGAAGAGAAGAATGGACGGTAGCCAGTGTAGCCACCTATCCTAGGATGCAAGACCAGTGTAGTCAAGACATCCAGCTGTAGGCTCTCATGATTTGACTTTGAAGCTCAAGCGCTTATTTGACTATACACATATGTACATTCCGGCAGGCATTTTTATTTTTGTATAGGCCTGTCCACGTTTTTGGAGTTTTTGATTTTTGCTTTTTTTTGAATACTATATACAACAGCATTTACATAGGGAGTTTTTCCTCTTGAGCCAGTAGACTATACCTCTTTTGGAGCTTTATTGCAACCCACAATCTCCTGTCCTCAAAACTCATCATCACCGGATGGGTTGGGGAGCACTTCCCTCCCTAGAGGAGGACAACTATTTCCACCTGTGTGAGTCTCATACCAACAAATCCAACCCCCTCACCACTCCAACTGAGTTGAGCCAAGTGAAAGGTGCAGGTGTCCAAGTTAGGTCATTATCAACAAGAGTCGTGTGTGTGCTCCGAAATACTCTATTAGGCAGTCAAGAATCCATTGAACCAAGTCTCATGATCCTCAAAGAATTAAGTCAACTAGACCTGAAGTATCTCAATTCCAGCTCCTCTAAGGTTCATGTTAATTAGGTAGATTTAAGGTCCAACCAAGCTCCAATCTTCGGATTTATTTAGACTCGTTCAATTATCAAACTCAATCCGAAAAATGCTCATGCTATGCAAATGCTATGCAGAAAATATTTTTGTGATGCAATTGTCAAATATTTTGAACTTTTTATGGGTATTTTTGAAAAGATGATACATATGCATTTTTTTAGATTTTTCAAAAAGTTTTTTTAAATGTTTTTGGGTTTTTGTTTTGCAAATGTTGTTGGGATTTTTAAAAAAACAAAAGATTTTGGCCAAAAATTAGGTACAAATATTTACATGGGGATGCATCTTTTATTTACAAGAATTAGATTTTAAGGATTTCCAAAGGGTCAATGGTCAATTTTATAAGTATATACAATAAAGAATTTTAGGTGAGATGTATGTATTCCTCAGACTTATTTGACAAAGGTTTTTCAAACAATTTTTGCACACTATCGTCCAAAATAATTTTTACAAAGAATCTTTACAAACATGTACACATTTGAAAATCATTTTGCAAAGATGTTCCAAACAATATATATAGATTTTTAAATATTTTTGCAACCATTTTTCAAACCATTTGCAAATAATTTTTCAAACATTTTATTTCACAAAAAAAATAAATTTTCAATCAAATGTTTTACAAAGGTTGAAAACATGTAACAAAATGTTTTCCAAATAGTTTTCAAAAGATTTTCAAAAGGATTTTCAAACTATTTTTCAAACATTTTGCAAAAAAATATTTTCACCTGATTTATTAATCAGTAAATACAAAAATAATTTGAGGAATGGTAACATCTTTTTATTAAGGTTTTTAATGAATTTTATAAGTAATAATTAGCCATAATTATTAGTAAAAATATGAAAGTACGAGTTATAGCTAAAGTATATACACAGTATATACGACCTTCCTATACTTAGCTTGAGCTATGTCCTCATAGATCGGAGAGAAAAGAGAAGACATAACCCATACTGAGTATAGAAAAGTCTAAAGAATAAATGAATAAGAGATGAAGGAATGAACGAATGAGAAGTTGACCGTCCCCCTATACTTAGGATGAAATAATCCTAAGTATAGCAGACTGTACATAAAGTAGGGAGAATCAAGGGTGGGAATGAATAGATCGTACTCAGACTGTCTCTCCCTATACTTAGGGTAAGATATCCCTAAGTATAGACAAGAAGAGGAGACAATGAAGAGGATCAAAGAATAGAATCAACTCGGGGTGCACCCCCCCCATACTTAGGACAAAGTACGTCCTAAGTATAGAAGACTGACCAAAAGGGGCGACACCTTTCTGATAGATAAAGAAGATAGAAAAGGAAAAGAAGAAAAGAAGAAAAGAGATTAAATAGATCACAGCTCAATGTATGCACCCCCCTATACTTAGGACAAGGTGCATCCTAAGTATAGCAAAATCATAAGATGACGACGGGGTGACATACATAACAAATGAAAGAACGAATGATATGAACATATGGATCTATACAGTGGAAGATGGAAGTGATACCATGTATGAGATGTAGGTGATGTGAGTCAAAGAGCACATCTCATACCAAATGAATAGGGGCAACGTCGACAGTCAGCGGATCATGATCTAGATATAGTTTTAGGCATTGATCGTTGACTCAAAAGGTAGAGGAAGACGGCAACTCGGATATATCAATACTACCATTGTCATGTACCTTTCTAACCACATATGGGCCTTTCCACTTACTTTGTAATTTCCATGGACATAATTTTAGCCTAGAATCAAATAACCATACACGATGATCGTGCTCAAACTGTTTATGTCTGATATGAGAATCGTGCCATGTCTTCACTTTCTCCTTGTATTGTAGGCTACTTGAAAAGGTTGTATCTCTTTGCTCCTCCAAGGCTGCCAACTTTGCTTTCCTCTGTTCTCCTATACTCTCGGGATCCAATAATAACTCTGTAACTGCCCATAGTGACTTGTGCTTGATCTCTACTGGCAAATTGCACGGCTTGCCATAGACGAGACGAAAGGGAGATGTCCTTAATGGTGTCTTGAAGGAAGTCCGATAGGCCTACAAGACTGAGTCCAAAAGCTGTGACCAATCCTTTCGGTCTGGGCAGAAGACCTTCTGTAAAATATTCTTGATCTCCCTATTCGATACTTCAGCAAGACCATTAGTCTGAGGGTGATATGGAGTGACAACACGATGGTCAATGCTGAACTCATCTACAAGGGCCCTTACCTTGTCGTTAATAAAGTGAGACCCCCGTCTGAAATCAGAAGTTTAGGTACCCCGAACTGTGAAATGATATTTTTCCTCAAAAATCAGCACACGGTCTTAGCATCTGCGGTTCGGGTGGGGATGGCCTCAACCCAATGACTCACATAATCTACAACGAGTAGAATGTACTCAAACCCCCGACTCTTAGGAAATGGGCCCATGAAATCAATCCCCCATGCATTAAAAACCTCACAAAAGTGAATGGGTTGCATGGGCATCGTGTCTCTCTGTTCGCAAGTGCCCATCTTCTGACAGTCAATACATCACTTCATGAATTCATCAGAATCCTCGAAGAGAGCAGGCCACCAAAGGCCGGATTGGAGCACCTTCTGTGCTGTCCGTCTCCTAGAATGATGTCCTCCTGCCTCAAGCTTGTGGCAGTAGGTGAGGATGCTATGCTGCTCTTCTTGAGAAATGCACCTCCTCCAGATACTATCCCCTCGCTCATGATAAAGGACAGGATCCTCCCAATGGTACGACTTGGCCTTCGCAAGGAAGGTCTCAAGTTGCTGCCTTGGCCAACCTTGTGGAACCGTCTTTGCAACAAGATAGTTCCCAATGCTGACGTACCATGGAAGCGAGGCGATGGCAAGGATCGCCTCATCTGGAAATGTCTTAGTGATAGGTGCAATGGGCTCATATTCCTCAAGGTTCTCTAAGCGGGAGAGGTGATCCGCCACCACATTCTTAACTCCAGGTTTATCCTTAATCTCAATGTCAAATTCCTGGAGCAGAAGGATCCATCTGGTAAGTCGAGCTTTGGCATCCTTCTTTGCCATGAGGTATCGAATGGCGGTGTGATCTATATAAATAGTCACTCTAGATCCCAGAATATATGATCGGTACTTATCCAAAGCAAAAACTACGGCTAGCATCTCCTTCTCAGTCACAGTATAATTTTGCTGAGCGGCATCCAAAGTCCGGCTAGCGTAGTGAATGGCATACGGCAATCCATCCCTCCTCTGTCCAAGCACAACCCCTACGGCAAAAGCAGAAGCATCCGTCATGATCTCGAATGGGAGAGACCAATCGGGTGGCTGAAGGACATGAGCCGTGACAAACATATTATTGAGACTCTCGAAAGATGCAAGACACTTATCATCGACAATGAACTCGGTGTCTTTCGTCAGCAAGTCAGTGAGCAGTCGGGCAATACGACTGAAGTCCTGAATGAACCGTCGGTAGAAACCAACATGCCCCAAAAAAGACCGCAGCTATCGCAGATTGGACGGTAGATTGAGTTTTCTAATGATATCCACCTTGATCGGATCAACCTCCATGCCCCTGTTGGAGATGATATGACCGAGGACCATCCCTTGAGTCACCACGAAGTGACTCTTCTCCCAAGATAAGATAAGGTTGACCTCTATGCAGTGCTGAAGCACACGGTCTAGGCAGTCAAGACAAGCATCAAAACCGTCGCCATAGACCAAGAAGTCATCCATGAAGACCTCTAAACAGTCACCTACCATGTCCGAAAAGATGGATAACATGCCCCTTTGGAATGTCACCGAGGCATTACATAGATCAAAGGGCATCCGTCTGAAAGCATATGTCCCTAATGGACAGGTGAATGTCGTTTTGTCCTGGTCTTCGGGCGCAATGGCCACTTGATTATAAGAAGTACCCGTCAAGAAAGCAGTAATGACTCTTCCCAACTAGCCTCTCGATAATCTGATCAATGAATGACAGTGGGAAATGATCCTTCTTGGTGGCATGATTCAATCGTCTGTAGTCCACACAGACCCTCCAAGAAGTGGGTACCCGAGTAGCTATCTCGTCTCCAGACTCGCTCACAATTGTAGTGATACCCGTCTTCTTGGGTACCATATGTAATGGACTATCCCACTTGGAGTCGGAGATGGGGTAGATAAAATCGGTGCTCCATTATTTAAATATTTCTTTCATGACTACATCTCGAAGATTCGGGTTCAGCTGTCGCTGGAACTCACACGAGGGCTTAGCGTCCTCTTCGAGGTAAATATGGTGGGAGCACAGAGCTGGACTAATTCCCTGAAGATCAGTTATACTCCATATAATCACCTTGCGGTTTCTTTCAAGAACCTCCATCAAACGGGATTCTTGTTCTCCAGTCAAATCTGTTGCGATAATGATTGGGTGCATATCTGGCTCACCCGCAAGGAATCTGTACTTCAGCGACTGTAGCAAAGGCTTCAGTTCTGTACAATTGGGAGCTGGCAAATCTGGCTTCTGATATGTCTGTGTGAAGGCTACCAAATATGCATGTGAGAACTCTCACTGATCGTGAAAATCTGATGGAGGGAGCCCTACTGGAATGTCGGTGAACAGTGCTGGCTCGCACTCCGTCCTAGCTGTCAGCCCAAACGGAATCAAACAAGGTAAATAATCATTAAAATCATCCCAATCGATGTCTGAATCCGAGGGATCTGAATCTGAAGAACACGAATGGAACTCTGCTTTACCACTCATCTCGCAATTGTCAGCCTCTAAAGTGTCCTCTATTAGGGGTGTGCTCTCCAAGCTCTCAACTGCCATAAGCTGTAAGTATGCTGAATCTGCGGGCAAGGCGAGGGCTTGTGCTACAGGATCTGTCCGAATGGCTTCATCATCGGTCATCACAAAGTCGCACTCCTGGTGGACGTCTCGCTCAGCCTCTGTCATCTGCTCTGTGTCATTAAGATGCTCTGAGTAGGCTGAATCTCTCGCTCTGGTCTTGTCAATCGTCTCTATTTGTATACTTTCATCCTATACACGAAATTACACCTTCCCACTATCATGGTTGATCACCGCCTTGGTAGTGGCCAAGAATGGGCGTCCAAGTATGATGGGGGTATCGGTTACCGACTTAGGGATCTCCATGTCCAGTACAACAAAGTCCACGGGGAATTTCAGGCTCTGAATGGTAACGACCACGTCTCTCAACAACCCCTTCGGCCTCTTAATTGATCGATCAGCAAACTGAAGGCCTGTCCTGCTCCGATGAAGAGGGCCAAACTCGAATAAGTCGAGTAAGGCTGCCGGAAGGAGGTTGATAGAAGAGCAGCTTTCTAATAGAGTACGATCGAACCACTACACCTAAATCTCGCATCTAACATAGGGAGCTCCTGCATCAGGTCTCTTGGCTGGCAATCGGTTCTGAATGACAAAGCATGTGGCACGGGTGAGCACATGGATATCTCATCTGTGGTTCCTCCTCTTCCTACGTACGGTGGTATTTTCTCTCAAGTTCTTATGCAAGAGGGGGATGTGCTCAAGTGCCTCCTGTAGAGTCAGCTGAATCTAAAATCTGTTAATCATGTGCTGGCTAAACTCTGACTGTTGTGTCTTTTTGGGATTTTCTTTTTTATTCCCCTTCGCCAAGCAGAGTGCTCGAGGGAAGGGGATGGATGGGCCCTCCTCAGACGGAGGTCTAGGAAGAGGTTCATGTGCCTGTGAAGTAATGGAGTTCTTACAAATATCATCATGCAACACATATGGACTCTGAGAAGATGAAGAAACCTTTCCTTTATTCATATTTTTTGTCTTTTTCTTGTTACTACAGTCTTGAGATACAAAAGGTGGTAACACAACAGAGGGGAATACATTGTGAGTAGAAGTGGTGGCCTCAGTACCACCTGCGGCATCTGACTTTGTGGCATCAACATCGTGCTTTGGCTCATCATAAAAAATGATGGCATCAGCACCACCGTCTACATCTAGATCATCAGGAAAAATGGTGGCTTCAGTACCACCGCCTGTATCTGGAGTCACGACGACCTCAGTACTGTCGACTGATTTCTCTCCTTGGTGGCATAAGTACCACCGTCATCAACATCCTTAGCGGCATCAGTACCACTTCTCTCCTCGTATGGCACTCCTAATTCCTCGAGTGGTTGTCGATCATACGAGGCACCGCCGAATGGCATCCTACTACTCCTAGTAGTCACGAAATCAGAATCAAGCATAGAATAAGACATGTAATTCAGAAAGTCACTAGGAGTGGTGTCCTTTGTAGACTATACATGCTTAGATTTTCTCTTCAAGATGTTCGGATTAGGTTCGATCTGAGCCGGTATGGCAGCCTTGCCCTTGATGATATCGCTCATCTCCTGCTGAAACTCATCCATTTCTCACCGGAAGGATGCTTGCTGTTCAGAAAGCAAGCAGGCGAGGTCGTCAAGTGCTGGGTTATCGAAGGTAGGTGCCCGAGAATCGGAAGTGTTCCCCTGCTGGGAATGAAGCTGTTGTTGCTATGAATAGTGAGGGAGAGGCTGGGAGTACCGCTGGTAAGGCTGTTGACGCTGCCTCCACTGTTGTCCCTAATAAGAGGGACGAGGACCCGGATGGTACTGCTGTTGGGA
This sequence comes from Ottelia alismoides, assembly GCA_037367405.1. NCBI lineage: Eukaryota > Viridiplantae > Streptophyta > Magnoliopsida > Alismatales > Hydrocharitaceae > Ottelia > Ottelia alismoides. Next base: position 588,055 of record JAZKJV010005150.1, on the reverse strand, counting down.
CTGATAGGGATGCTGCTGCTGCTGGCTGCTTTAACTGCCTTGAGCAGGAGGCTGCTATTGGGAGGAGGTGCCTCCGGTGGTCCAACAAAATCCGAGATGATCACGACGAATCTCGGCCTGCTGAGGGTACCGGTCGTACTATATCCCATTGACTTCCATCAATGGCTCTTGCTCGAAGGATGGTGGAGGCAGAACTGCCAATGGCTGATCCGGTTGGTAGACCACCATCTGAGTGTCCTGAGATGGTGGCTGAGATGGGTAGTACTGTAGCTGCTGGACCGACTCTGCCTGGATGTAAACCTTGCGGTGTGTGGCAGAGGGCTGGGTGGAGCTGCTACTGCTGGCATCAACACGTGCTCTGGGGGGCTGCGTGGACGTATGTGCTTCCTGAATACACAAGATCTGTGTCTTCAGGTCACTCATGGTCTTTGTCAACTGATCGATCTGGGCCAGCCCGTGGCTCTGCTTCTTCTCGAGGATCTCGATGCGGTCCAACTTCTCACTAATGATCCCCATGTTGGCTGCGACGAATTCGGCATGAGCTGTTGCTGCTGACGGAGTGTGGGTACTGACACCGATGCGTGCGATCCTCTGATATGAACCTGCCCCTTGGGGGGCCTTCTGCTGTGTGTAGACTCGAGCTTGGGCCATGACTGTAGAGTTCTCTGCTATCCCTTCATAGATAGCCCAAATGTCATCTTCACCCTTGGAAAAATATGACCCACCACAAGAGGCATTCACAAGCCCCTACAGCTCTGGTGTAATCCCACAAAAGAAACTCTGAACTAGGTTGGGCTTTGATATGTCATGATGCGGACACCGGTCAATGAGCTCTCTAAAGCGATCCCAAGCCTCGTGAAACTGCTCATTCGGGATCATAGTGAAGTTGCTAATCATCGCTCGCTCTGCGTTGGTCCGGCCGAGAGGGTAATACTTATTCAAGTATGCAGTCCGGAGCTTCTCCCAAGTTGTGACAAACCTCCCAAGATGCTTCAGCCAGTAGGCTGCTTGGTCGACTAATGAGAACGGGAAGGCAATCATCTTTATTGTGTCCTCGTCCACCAGTCTGTCTTAGACAGTGCTGCAAATCATCTCAAACTCCTACATATGGAGATGAGGTTCCTCGGTGGCTAGCCCATGGAACTTGGGCAACAACTAGATTGTCTGGGATCGAAGCTCAAAATTCCCAACAATAGGAGGAAGCTAAATCCATCGGTGAGTGAGGGTTGCAGCTAGGTTGTGCAACTGTCTCATGGTCGTCGGTGGGGGCCTCTCCGGTTGTTGGTCTCCTCCTTCTCCACCTCCTCCTTCAGCTCTATCTTCGGGTATCTCTCCACCGCCCTCAGATCTGTCTTCACAGTCTGCTCGCATCTGAGCCAGCTCTCTCATAATGTTGCCCATGAAGGCTCCCTGATCTCTGATCTGTCTCTACATCATCTTCAGGGAAGCTAGCAATGAATTGTTGATGGCAGTCTGATCGTATACGTATGAAGGATGTCCCTGCTCATTTGGGCGTCCCTTACTGCTGGCCATGTCTTGTGTCTCTACAAAGGCAAAGGTACCCATCTCAGGTGCCGTCAAATGTTCAGAATTCTCTGTTGCACTATCTTCTGACACCATAGGACCGATAGAAGAAGGGTGATCAAGGGGGAATAGGGTGGACGTGAACTCAGGCTCGGAGAGCGGGTCTAAACTCCTCGAAGCCGATATAGATGAAAAGGGAGGAGTGCTCGATAGCGGTGCCACCTAGACGTGATCTACGGGATCTCCTTCCCATCATCGTGATCTTGAGAAAAAAGTGTATGAGATCTGGAATGCAAACAAGATTGGTAATCAAACCCCCAATTCACCTACACAACTCTTGAGCTGGGATGACCGTGAAGGTTCGGTCGTTTATCTTATCAATTTTATTTAGGTGATCAGTCAATCTATCAGAGCGATTAAGCGAACTGTTGGGAACCCAATGATGAATCCCAATTCATCACTCTTTATTCCTTTATTTTAGCTAGAAACTTGAGCAAAATACCATGTAAATATGTGTAAATACCATAAATTTCCAAAACACATGCATCATGTAAATATGCAAAATTAGTACATTTTTGTGCCAAAATTAAGGAATAAAGAAACACAAGAAAAAGAGGGAAATATTTAGAATAAATATTGAGTGACCTAATCCCAAGGGAGGGCTCAACATGGGCCTGACCGCAAATGAACCCAAGTAGAGGGAGATAAGGTCAATCATATGTGTATATAATCCTATGTATATAAATAAACTTATTTTCCTAAAAATAAAAATAAATAAGTGTTTCTCATATTTTGTACATAGTTGTAAAAATTAAACTAACTAAAATGGGAAAAATAAAAGAAAAATAAAAATGAATAAAACTTCCTCTCATCAGTGTACATAGATCATGTATACCAAATAAAATATTTATTTATTTTATCCTTGTAAATAAATAATAAATCAAATAAAAATATGTTTATATATTCCATATTTTATGGTGTAAATAAATAAAATAAAGATCAGAAAAATAAAAAAACAAAAATAAAAATCATTTCCCACCTTGTGTATATACCATGTACATATGTATATACACATGTTTATGTAACCCATGTAAATACATCATAAAAATAAAAAAAATACCTTAATATTACAAATTTTATGTTGTAAATAAATAAAATATAAAATTGGAATAATTGTACAAAAATAAACAATAAAAATAAAATAAAAAATACACATATGTATATACCTCTATATAATAATAATATATTGTAAATACGTTATATATTTTTCAAAAAATAAATATAAAAATCACAAAAAAATAATTTGAAAAATAATAAACATTTTTCATGTTTTGACTTTTTTGAAATAAAATCATTTAGTAATTTTAATCGAATTTCCAAATATTTAATAAATGGTGAATTCCCATTGGTCCACGGGGGAATGTTGACCCCGGTCAACTCCCCCCCTTAGACCACCAGCCCGCGGATCCTGCACCCTGATCCGACTTCGCCTAATTTTCGCGCAGTGATCCGACTATCTCTCACCTAAACCCCGAGCTCCGGTCTTCCAGGATACATCCGCGATTCACACCCGACACCTTCCCTAGGGATCCGTGCACCACCGTGCTTCGCCCAACCCCTTCTTTGCCGGATCTTCACATGTATATAGCCGACCTCTGCCGCACCTTTTCACTCATCTTTGTCCTTTACCTTTTATCCTAGGACCTCCATTCTCTTCCCTATAGTGACAGCTGCCCGAGGAGAGTGTTGCAGTGAGGAGGGAGCGGCCCCAGCCACTGATCCGGCGATCTTCTTCGCCGTGCGCCGCCGTGAGGTGCGCCGAGTCTCGGATTCTGACGAATCCTTGAGGCGAAGACCCCCTGAGCTCCGCTAGCTCATCCACAGTCGATCTCAGTCGCTAGGTACCTTCGATTCCCTTTAGTTTCGCCGAATTTCAGATTACACCCAATCGCGCCGCCGGCCAATTCACACCGATCCGACCGTTCATTCCGTCATCTGATCATCGATTCACCTTCGCGAGTCCTCTACCCACGTCCTCCACCCATCCGATCAACTTGGTTCACCTTGGAACCAAAAAGAAGACCTCCATCGCCATCGCTACGGCGGAGGTCTCTGCTCCGACCCATTTGTTCATCCATTCCACCCCCTGACGGGTCGAGGCACTTTGCCCTCGACCCAGTAGCTCTTCTGTGCTGTTTTGCAGGTCGAAGAAGATCCATCTGAGGGTCCAAGAGTTCGCGCACAGGAGCTTAGCTCCTCCGCCATCGCCGGGCCGCTCCGGTGGTCCCCGGCCTCATCGGAGGCGCCCACCAGCTGCAGAAGGGTCCGAGTGTTCCTCTCCATATGTCAGCAGCTCAGGAGGAGGTCCATTGCGCCCGGATTGAGTCTGCGAACTTCACCGGCGTCGAGTTCTTCCAGGACCTCCGCCCACCGTTCAATCAGCCTCCGTCGTCCAGTTATGATCGTGACCGTCCATCCGCGAGACACGTATACCGTCCGATCCACGTAGGGTTCGATCTGAATCGTCGGTTACAGAGGAGAGGCGTGTGCACGCCTCCGCCGTCAGATCTTCCACGTGTCGCCTCTTCCACCGTCGATCTTAAATAAAGGGGTAATATCACTTAGGCCCCTCTGTTTATTGCATTTATAGTTTAGTCCTGTAAATATTTACTATAGTTGTTTTTTTATTTTGGATATTTTGCATTGAGGACCTTGTGTTTACTTTATTTGCATTTTCGTCCCTGTCTACGTGGAACACGTGCTTCGTCACGTGCTATTCTGGGATATTTGCAAGTATGGGCTTGGGGTTTATGTGTGTTATGAAATGGAATTAAGTTTTTGATATTTGCATTTATACCCTTGTGCGTGGTTTTATTTGAGCATGTGCCGATTTATCTGGGCTTTTTTCACTTTCTATCCTAATCTTTTAGCACGTGTTATGATTAAGCCCCAGGAAATACTTTTCTTTGCATTTAGGTCCCTATGTACCATGTGCCTTATTTTGATTGAATAAAATAACAAGTTAAATCCAAATTAGGTGAAATTTGGACACGTGGGTCCTGCCACAATGTAAAAATTTCTCTAAATTTTTGGAACATTTTAAGGCTTTTACTATTTTTAAAAATTCAAAAATATGCATTTTTATTACTGTTTAAAAAAGAAAAACAAAGAAAAATTTAAAAACTGCTTTAAAAATTCTAAAAAAATTAGTGGTAGTTAGTTTTAGTGTGTTTTAGCTTCTGTCAAATTTTGAGCTTATTTGGATTTATAAAAATCTTAAAAATTGTAAAACCCTAAAAAACTCATAAAAATTCTAAAAAATTCTATTAAAATCAAAAAATATAAACTCTTTTTCTGTAGTTTAGTTTTTACATATACTTTTCATAAAAATTACCTCCAGACTTTTGTAGATCAATTTTATATTTTTTAAATGATTTTCAAGTCTGGCTGCACAATAACCTTTATTTTTCCTCTTTCTTGATTTTTTATAAAGTCGAATAAAAATTGAAAAATTTCGAAAAATTCACCAAAAACACTTAAAAATCTAAAAAACATAAAAACAATTTTATTGGAATTTTCTGTATATTTTTGAGTGCTTTTAATAATTGTTGAAGTTGCTTGTTTTTGCATTTTCTTATAAAATAAAAAATATAAAAACATCTAAAATCCCTAAAAATCCACCAAAAACATTTTCTTTTTCATTTTTAGACTTTGACTACTTCGTTGGCCGCAAGGCCAACCCGTGCTCCTTGAGTTCGACCCTGGTCGCTATACCAGGTTAATAAAAATAGCGAGGACCGATTTCGATTTCATTGCTTGATTGTCTGATTTTGGTGGTTCCTTATTTTCTTGTTGAGTCCGATTTACGAGTGATTGAGGTCGCAACGACCTGAGTTATTTATCTCCCTTAGTCGCTCGTAGTTTTTCGGCTCATCACCCAACTCTCCTAGCCGACTATCCCAATCCTAAATGAGATCTTTCCCAGCCAGTAGGAATTGCGGACCGTTTACCGGCTACCCGATCAACTCCCTCTGCTAAGGATGTCGCGATCTGCTTTACCGATTACCGGAGAGATCCTCACTAGAGAACGACTCACCAAGGCCAGTAGTCAATGAAGATTTCAGGCATGGCTCTAGCCTAGTGTACGGGTCACTCTCTCGCTGCAGATAAATCAAATAATGAGGGGTTACTCCCCCCAAGATAAAATTTTTGGTGGGGTGAGTTTTATGATCAAGTTTGCATTAGCAGTCCCAATTTTATGTGGTTATATCTTGTTAGGTATTTTTCTGAATAAAAGATAACGCCTAATGAATTTTCCGATTTCCTTGCTTATTTTGAGTCCAATAAAACGGGTGAGGAAGTGGAAAAGCCGATACACAGTCAAACACTGTGATGCATGCAAAGATAGAAATATGTACCTTACTCCATCATTCTACATGCAGGGTGATCTGCACATAAATTAAAAGACAAGAAATAAACTACCTATATGATGCACGAGGAAATCATCCCTAGATGAGCAACTTCTATTAATCGTGAAGCACAAGTAGCTATGACTAAGAAGAGAGACCAGGGTCTGGTCTTGGGAGCCGATCGGTGTCCACCACAATGGATCCTGCACGTGCTGTATACGACCCCTCCCGGCACGTGGTCTCTAGTCTCAGTCAATAGCTTTTTCAATTGATTTTTAGCTAAGTCCAATTATGATCTATAGGTACAAGCAAGATATTAAGTGTTGGTCCTTAGCTTATTTACGTCACAATCAATAAAAACTCCTAAATCTAGGGGCTAAATCCGCGTGAATCAAGCAGGTAATAAAATCGGTAAAAACCACGAAAAAGTCGCAAAAAACCGATGAGACCCCTAAGGGAACAATCCCTCGGGCAATGGACCTCGTGAAGTGTCGAAGTGTCCAAGTCCAAATTATTACAAGTTTAGAGTCACTCTCTCACTTCAAATTACACAAATAAAAGCAAATAAATAACTAGAGCTAAATCTACAAAAATCTCTCCAGGTTTTCTTTGGTGCAAGAGTAGCAGGCCGAAGCCGGCTTCACGTGGGTGCAGGCACCTAGGGTAGAACGCCTCCCTCGATCCGTGGTACCTCGCACAAAGTCAATAAAGAGAGGGGTTAGACAACTCAAACAATGTATATCAACAATGAGGTAAAATTGTATACAAATAATCACAGTCACACAAATAAATAAGATCTATACATTGTTGCTCCCCGGCAACGGCACCATTTGATAACTCGGATTCTGCGAGGGTCAAAATATGTCTCACACAAGGCGGAGACAAAGTTGCTGTGGCGACCGCTCACGAAACCAGGTTAATCAACAATTAACCCACGACAAAGATCAAACAATGAAAAGCGATGTGCGGAGTTAAAATTTATTATAACTCTACAACAAAGATGTGCACAGTACAAGTATGTGTAGAGTGTCGAACACAGGGAACAAGCAGGATAGATCGAAAAATAAATGCTCAAGAGTGAATGTGATCAAATGCCTATAAATGTGCTATTTTTGTGGGTTTTTATTTTATATTTTTATTTAATTTTTGATTTTATATTTTTATATTTTGATTTTTGATTTACTGATTTTATATTTTCTTTTTATATTTTATATTTTTGTATTTTCTTTTTCCTTTAATGAAGATATCAACTTATAAGGAGTATACAAACACTAGAGATAAAAAAGGGATATATATAAGTAAAAACATTCAAATTCGAGGAAATAAAATATTTTTGAAATTTTTATATTTTTCCAATATTTTGTGATTTTTCCAATTTTTTTCTATTTTTTTGGTATTTTTAAAGTCAAAAATACTAAAAACAGTGCACAAAATCAAAGGCTGAAACTAAAATGAGGATGAAAAATATCAAACAGAGTCCAAAATTCCTCAAACTAATTTTACAGTAAAGATAATCAAAAAGAGAAAATTTAGAGACAAAAATTATATTTTTAGGATTTTTTGTGGAATTTTTAAAATTTTTATGAAGTTTTTTAGGGTTTTCTAATTTTTAGGAGTTTTATTTTGAAATTTTTAGTGGTTTTTGACCTGAAGTCAAAACACACAGAAACACACAAAATGTATTTTTTTTGGAAATTTTCAAAAGTGTTTTATAATTTGTATTTATTTTCTAACGCAAACAGTACTGAAAATGCATGTTTTTGAATTTTTATAAATATGAAAACGCAATAAAAATGCAAAATAAAATATAGCTTAAAAGAGCAACAAAACAAGAGCTTATGCTAATTTTTTGGGAATTTTTAGAATTTTATAGATGCATGAAATAAATAGAGACAACAAAGAGAAACTACATTCTGACAAGGGCATATATGTAAATATCCAAAATGTTAGGGCCAAAGTGCAATTTTTCCGCAAAAATATAAGTAATACAAAATTTCTAGACCAAATACAAATAGCCAAACCCGCAAGGGTATTTCTGCAAAAAGCCCAACCCACGTGCGTTGACACACGCACCTGATAGGGACTTAAATGTAATATTCCAAAAACAAGGGGGCTAGCATGCAATTTTTCCAAAAATATTACACTTTAAAAAAATTTTTCTGAACCAGAACGAAATAACAAAACCTGTGAGGGGGCCTCTGCAAAATGTCCACCACCCTACGTGCACGAGTCACGTGAGGTGTCGCGGACATGGACCTAGATGTAAACATGAAAAGTTCAAGGGTCTAAGTGCAATTTTACAAAACTTTAAAACTGCAAATGAAAGTTCTATGGATTAATAGTAAATCCAAAAGTCGCGAGGGTATTAGGCAAAATTACCCACGCCTGTGCGATCCAACGGCTACGGTCCTTCCACTTGACACGTGGTGGCACGGGGACACACGATACCTGTTCGGATTCGACAACCGCGATTAGATCTCCAAAGGATGATCCGACGGTGGAGATGCATGGAGATCCGACGGTGGCTGTGCGATCTGGGCTTCGACCTTGATCCAATGGCCGGCGGCTTAGGACAAAGAACAGGGAAGAGTCTCCGGCTGGGTGACTTTCCCGCCCTCGATCTCGACCTCCGGTGACGGTTCGAGCTCCAAAAGTGGTCGGCAAGCTTCCTGGGGTCCTCCTCTAGCTCATGGGGGCTCCAAAACTCCTCGGCAACATCCGAGGTCCTCGCGAGGTCGCGACGGAACTAGGTGGTTCCGAGGTACTCTGGCGAGGATCCAAGATGAGCCCCCAGGCTTCTGTGTTGTTGCTGGACCTGCAAAAAGAGACTCCATGCCAAGGGTAAACTGCCTCAGCCCGGTCAGCGGAACGACGAGGTGCATGGAGGTGGAAATGAGATTCGACCAGAGGTAGCTCCGGCGAGGGGTCGAATAGGGTGGTCTGATGGATGAATCGCGACGTGAACGATAGGGGATGATTCCTACGACTACGGTGAACAATAAAGTGCAAGAAAATAAGAAAAAAGGGATAGCCTCGAAGGTGGGGTTCACCTGAGGAAGACCTCGACGGCGGGGCTCGTTGAAGGTGGTGGAACACGCCCGAATCCACGTTGATACTCCACCCTGGTTGGCTTGATTTAGAGCTGTCACCTCCACCTAGCCGTAGTGCAATGAAGGTGGAGAAGAACGGGGCAAAATGGGGTTCAATTTGAAAATGAAAATCGGAGGTCTACATGAATGGTTGACGATCGGCCGAGGAAGATCGAGGTGGCTTGACGAAATTGATGATCCACAACCCAAGGACGACCCTCGGCGTGAATCACCAATATCCAAGGAAGAAAAGTGAAGAAAAGAGTTACACAAAATGGTGAAAGATGGCTCCTCGAAAAATCCGAGAAACCAAGTCAAAAACCACGTCTGACACGGGTACAGACCCCGGTCAGAGAGTTGACCGAGGTCAACCAGCGGAAGCGCCTGGTTGGTCCACGTGGACCAACCAGAAAATTCTATGGCAAAAAATATTTCAAAAAATCATTTTAAAATAGCAAATGAATTTATTATTTTTAGGGTATTAAGTAAAAAACATTTATTATTTTGTAAAGTATTTTATTATGATTTTTATTTATTTTTCTGAGATAAAATGCAAGTTGCCTTTTATGGCCTATATAGGTATATGTGTCTATATATTTTAATATTTTATTTTTATTTTACACATTTAATTTTATTAATTTTGTTTATTATTTTATAAATTTATATATTATTTTTATATACTTAAGTATATTTTTATCTATTTTTCTGATGTATTTTGTATACTTAATAAAATAGAAGTATTAATTGTATAGGTATACTTATAGGTATTTCATCTAGGTATTATATACAAATATTTTATTTTTATTTTTCTTTGTACTTTTAGTCCTGTTTTAGTACACATATATATTATACATAATATTTACAAAATTATAAAAATATAAAAGTACAAAAATAATCAACAATAAATAAAATAAATATTTAAATCGGTATCAATATACAAGGAGGGTCCAATACTCAACTTTCAATCCGTACCTCCGTAAAATATGAATCTACCTTCATTAAATAACTTATTGAAAATTATACACAATCAAAGTGATTTTAATACATTTTGAATATTTATTTGAGAGATATAGGTCTGGGAAGTTGGGATTTTGGAAACTTATTATGGTCACAACTTTTTATCTATGCATTATTTTTGCCTGGAATCAATTTTATATTTTTCTTTATTTAATTTTCTATAACTTTCATGGACAAAATTTCTTTATTTTAATTATAAAAAGTGGAATAAAAAATAGGTCCCAAAATAAATAAAGAATGAATTAAATAAAAGGGTATTTTGGTCCTTATCTCCCCCTACTTTATTCCTTGTCTACCTAGTCATCTAGATGCCTAAGTCTCAGTGTTTCGAGTCATAAAATATTTATAATATTTTATTCTTTTTCTTTTCTTTATTCTATAATTTTGGCTTTAAAAAACCACATTTTATACATTATTTACATACACTTGCATGAATGCTAAAATGCATGAATTAAAGATATTTACATGCATTTGCTAGGGCATTTGTGGCCAAAATGATAGAATAAAGATGGTGAAATGGAGGTTCATCGGTTGGTCGATGGATGCTTTTAATCTAACATTATTCTAATTATACAATAATAATGTTATTTAAGAATATATTATTGGTACCTATTTAGTTTTTTATATTTTAGATTATGTAACAAAATAGATTATTAATAATAACCTTTTTGAACTTCGGAAAAAACAATAATGTAGGATGAATTGTTGGATTGGCGAGGTGTTTTGCATGTCGTTGAGCTCTATGTATGTTGTTTAATCTGAAATTGTAAAGTAATTATGCTTGGTTTTTTTTCCTTGTTTGCATGCCTATTTTTTGTATACTCTCCTTATCATCAAAAGGCAATGTTATTTGGATTCCAGTTTAGATTCCATATAGTAGCTTTCACAGTCATAGGCGTTGATTTTTAAAATTTTAATTTAAAATTAGGAGATGCAATGATGTAAAGTTGGTATGATGCAACAATCGATAGTATTTTCTTGGATTTAATTGTTTTTTTTAATACCTTTTGAATTTTTCCACGTTTTGTGCCATTAAAGATGATACAATGAAGTTGTCTATCATGTTGACGAGATATGATTCAACAGACGATTTTTGAGCACATATCTATTGTGTTTGTTTACACTATTGTTACTGAAGTTAGGATTATTGGATCTCGTTGGTTTCCAGCTTTGAATTTAGGGTTTCTTGATTGTTTGTGATATTTTGATGGGCTCTTTAATTGTTGGGTGCATTATAAATAAAAAAGGAGGACGAGTCTAAAATGGTCAAGTAACTTTGCTTAGTTTTTTTTAGTTAACTGTATGCTCATTTTTTTACTCTCCTAGACATTAAATGACGATTTAGTTGGATTTTCAATTTGGATTCCATGTAGTAGCTTTTAATGTCATGTGAGTTGATTTTGTGTTTTTCTCTTCAACGTTTAGGAGCAATGATGCAAAGTTGATATTGATGCAACAATTTATGGTATACTTTTTTGTTGGTTTTATTGAATCTTTTTTTAAACTTTTCACATTTTAATCCTTTTAGTTGTCTGCTTGTTTGATTTTTCTAGTCTCGTAAACATTAAATAGTGAGATTATTTGGATTTCAGATTGGATCGCATCTAACAGCTTGCAATGGCATGACTCTTGATTTTCTGAATTTCTTTCAAATATTTGGGAGAGGAAATTAAGCCAAGTTAATATTGATGCAGCAACGGATAGTATTTTGTTGGCCTTTTGTTGTTTTTGTGTTTTTTTTTGAAGTTTTTCATGTTTTGCAACATTAAAGATGATACAATGAAGTTGCCTATCCTATTGATGAAATATGATTCAATATATTTCTTCTGGGTTCATATTTTGTGAGACCTTGAGACTCATTTATGTGTTAAAATATCAAATACGGTATAGATATCGAACGTCCATACAAATCGAGTCTCGATACAATTCGAGACACAATTTTCAATTAGACTCTCATACATTTTCGTTCACTCCCATTTAGATTTCATACCTTATCTAGCATACAAATTTGATAAACAAGTAGTCTATCTTGTAGCACTCGTCGAGACATTCCAACAATACAAACAACGTTGAAATCCGACATCAGACGAGGAAGGTACGGTCGTTTTACGGTCATAGGTTGGTAAACAAACACGAATCCGAACCGGATTCGAATCCGGATCCGATTAATCGAACCTGTATATATAGGCTAGGTCTCGGATTTGGTCGACCTAAATCCCATCTCCAGCCCTAGAGGTTGCTAGAGTTCCACTCAAGAGCCGTCACGCCATCGTGGGATCGTCGCCGGAGCGCGGCCGACCACGAAGTCGAAGGTGTTCATGTGTAAAGCTCGTTGCGGAGAGCTCGTTTCTCACGATTTCGAGATATGAATCATCCCTCCTTGCTGTCGTTTTCCTCGTTTTGTTCTATGGGTTGGATTTTTGGTTTTGTGGTCGATCATGTGTAATGTCCCGGGCTTAGGTCCCCGGTCCGTTATCGAGGAAAACTGGCCCTGACAACTTGTTGGGTTCGGGCCCAAATGGATCCGTTAACAACCACCCAAAATGCTTAAGCCCAAGTTGTCAAGTAGTATTCCCTACCACTTATAAACCACACCCACACTTTGTGAGTTTTCCATGTGGTACTATGTTTGGGTTGGGGTGTTATAACCTCTCCCACTTGTATTCGCAACGTCCTCGTTGCGACATAGCCCATCACTTATTCCCAATGACAGTGGCGGCTGCACGCTCCGGGTAGCCTTTTCCTCCAACCTCTTTGTAGGGGCGGCTCCACCTCTAGGGTAGCCCTTTCCACTATCAGAGGGAAATTGGCTCTGATACCATTTGTAACGTCCCGGGCTTAGGTCTCCGGTCCGTTATTGAGGAAAACTGGCCCTGACAACTTGTTGGGTACGGGCCCAAATGGACCTGTTGACAACCACCCAAAATGCTTAAGCCCAAGTTTTCAAGTAGTATTCCCCACCACTTATATACACACCCACACTTTGTGAGTTTTTCATGTGGTACTATGTTTGGGTTTGTGGTGTTACAACACGTTGTAACACCCCAACCCAAACATAGTACCACATGGAAAACTCACAAAGTGTGGGTGTGGTTTATAAGTGGTGGGGATTACTACTTGACAACTTGGGCTTAAGCATTTTGGGGGTGGTTAATCGGGTCCGTATGGGCCCGATCTCAAGAGGTTGTCAGGGTCAGTAATGCTCCGCTAACGGACCGAGGACCTAAGCCCGGGACGTTACATCATGTCATGTGCATGCTTTGGGTCGGACGTGCATGAGAGTTCTCTTCTATCGAACTATGGTTCGTAGGATTCTTCTCTCGTTTTGGATTAGGCTTTGAGATGTTATCTTGGTTTTGTTGAATGGGAATGGGTTTGGTCACGCCAGAATGTCAGAGCATTCCGTGGACATTGGGAGTGGGAGAATCTCCCTGGATTAAAGTTCGGCAACATTTGTGTTCAAAGTTGAGAGGAAGGGAAAGGGACAGAATCACAAGTCCCTCGCATTCGTCTTCATTCGCAGTCTTGGGTAGCTTTTGAAACATCTTTTGTTAATTCCGTGGAAATTAAATTGAAAATGTAACCATAAATCTTTTGAAGACACTGCAGGACTGTATGTAAATGACGTAAACTGTAGGAAATTGTTTTGATACATTGCTTTCAGGATGCAGTCCATCTAAATTGTTTGGTTCGAACTTTAGCATTGTTCAATTGGAAAGCCGGATGCCAGCGCATAACTTGTGTCAACCTGCAAGGATTGTAAACAGAGGAGTGATCCTATGAGAGCCAAAATCTGTTAGAGCATGAGAGCATGCATTCTGGACCACATGATCTAACTAGGAGAGAGAAAATAGAATCATGTGGTCTATAACGCATGATCTCATGCTCTCACATTTTTTTGCTCTCATAGGATCACTCCTCTTGTAAATAATACACAAAGGCACACAATTGCAGTGTTATTGCCTAGTTTATCAGACTATGTCAATCTGGTTCTCTACGTACCTTCTCACTGTAAACACATCAATCTGTGTTACTGAGTTTTTATTCAATATTATTTGTTGAACCCATCATCACATTGACTTAACTCCTAACAGTTAAATTCATGGGGGATGTGTTGCCAGTTCTGAAAATCTAGATTTATGTGACCTGCTTTCAATGAACCTTGGTTCATTACTAACAAGTTCGGTGTGACATTTTGTTAAGTAGGATTCATGTGCTTTATTGGAAATCTCGTATTGCCCTCTATCTATCTTTTGTTTGTGTTGTTTCCCCGAATCCATGCTAGGTACTGGATCCAAATGTGGAGTCGAATTCGTGCAAGGTGCTGGATCCACGGTCGCATCTGCAAATCTAAACCCACGATGGTGTACACACATGCATTTGGTCACATTGGCAGATCGGGATCCATTTGAGGTATTGGATCCGTTCGAGATTCGGAAACTAGGAGACGTGGATCCGTGGAAATTTTGTACAAGGGATGCATTTTACTTGTATGTGTGCATGATGAATGCCTAAATCGAGGAGGGATTCTATCGTCCGGTCGTGGAGAGTCTGCGATGCCCGACAAATCCGGTTCGGCAATCGTTGTGTCGGCTGCTCTCTCGGCTCTCAGATATCCTCAATCAAGACGCATCAATAATTAACCCACGGGCCACAACAAGGCTCAAGCAGTGAATATAGTGAGCTAAAATGTATCATACCTAAAAAATGATGTGTATAGTATGCAAGTGTAGGGGTCGAACCACTAAGGAGCAACTAGAATAGATCACAAAAATTGACAATAAAATCAATAAATGTTTTTGTATTTTTATATGGATTTTTATTTTTGTGGATTTTTAATATTTTATATTTTTGGATTTTTAATTTGTATTTTTTATTTTTAATTTTATATTATTTTAAATTTCTTTTTAAACCCTAATTTTCAAATAATTTTTAATAAGCTTTATTAGGATTTTAGGGGTTTTTCAAATTGTAGTGAAATTCTTTTGAAAATTTTAATAATTCTTGGTCTAGAGTTCATTAATAATATAATAGATAATACCTAATTTTTTTGAAATTATTCTAAACATTTTTATATTTTTTGTATTTTTAATGCAAATAGGGAATATAAGCATTGCTTTTAAAATTTTAAATATAGAAAACTAATTTTAATTATCTTACAAATAATATGTTGATTAAATTTGAATGCAGGCACTAAAAATATATTATTTACATTTTTTGAATGCACAATGAGATTTTTAATGATCAAAATACAAGAAATAAAACTTATACTAGTAGGTACCTAAATGTAATCTAAATAAATTTAACATGAATTTTAGAACATAAATCTAAAGTTGAGGGGTCTCTATGCAAAAATACCAAATATATTCGATTTAATATACCTAGCATGGGTATAAATGCAATATTCAGAAAGGTGCATGGCCTACATGTAATTTTTCCTAGAAATATAACACGTAATTAAAATTTTAAGGACCAAACAATCATAAAACCTGTGAGGGATCGTGTGCAAAATGTCCAAGTACCTCACGTGTATGGGCACATGAGGTGACATGGATAGGGCCAAAGTGTAAATAAAATAAGTATGGAGGTCTACTTGCAAATACCACAAAACATTTTGAATGTCAATTGCAATTTTATGAACTGAAATAAAAATAGAAAAGGCTAGGGGGTCGGTGCAAAATACCCCTCAAAGACGATCCGACGGTTCTTGATTTCCACTTATCCATGTGTCGTAGTCTCATTGTGTGATGCTGGTTTAGCGATGGCGGGTCGGATTAGACCCCACTAGAGATCTGATGGTAGAGGTGTGGTGTGATCCAACGGTCGAGATTCAAATTGGAGGGGAGAGATGATCTGATGACTGCTACTCTTCTTGAAGAACTGCTCCTCAGACCGGAGAGCAGCAACCGTCAGATCATCTCTCCCCTTGTTGAATAGAATCAGAGACTACCGGAGGAGGGAGCAATCGTTGATCGAAGGGGATTGGAGGTGCCTGTGACGTAGCAGAAGCAAAGGGGAAGAAGTTGGAGGTTTATGCGAGGCAGAGCACGATCGGGTCAGGGGAAACGATGATCGGAGCAGGAGCTTCAGTGAACTACGATTTGTGAAATAAAAAATAAAAGATAATAATTGACGTAAACTAAGAGTTACACTATACTAAAGTTACTGATAGTATTGAAAAGAATCTAGGAACTATGGCTCAACCTCAACGGAGAAGGAGTCAAGCATAACTCAGGAGAAGAAGGCCGATGAGCTCGAATCTCTAGATTCTGAATCTCTTCCTCCATTCCAAGATGACTGGCTTGATGGTGTCACCAGCGAGCCAAAGCACAAGAAATATGGAGATTTCGAGGGGAAAATGGGAAAAAATCGTAGTGAAGGGGAAGACCTAACATATATACATGGCACTTTTGACCTAGGGTTTTCGTGCGACCTAAAGGTTGACTCAATCAGAACATTTATCCACGTGAAAGATCTTTAGAAGACAATGATACACGCATAAGGAATTAAATGACGTCATGTCTTGATTCGAGCCCAAAAAATAAGAGAAGAATGGAAGGTGCGTGGCTTGAACCGGTCCAAGGATGGAGTGGGGGGGGGTGTTGACCGAGGTCGGTGATTCTTGCCTCCTCATTGGTCTACGTCAACCAACTACACGACAAAATAGAGAACAAATATAGACATAATTCAAAATTAAATACTAAATGATTTTATTATTGTAAAATCCTGTATTTTCTATTTCCAAAAATCTGGAGTATTTTTTACTTCCAAAAAATTCAAATAATCATGTCTTTTCGTAGATTTTGTCGAGATCTTTCCAATGAGCCCAAGAACATCCAATTCTAACATTCCTAGCCCAAGATATCAATGTTTTATGTTGGATGACCGAGACCCATATATGGATCCGAACCGGATCCAAAACTTGATCCATTTACACCTCTCCTTGTATAAATATGCTATGATAGGTTGCCCTCTCCAAAGCCCTAGCCACCACCATCCTCCCCTCTCATTGGAGCACCACCATCTTGGTCAGTGTAGTCATCGGAGGGCCACCGTCGACGTCGGAGAAGGAGCACCGATCGAAGATCCGCGACCACCATCACGTAGGAAAGCTCGAGGTCACCTTCGTACACGCATTCGCTCTACAATCGAGCGACGAAAATATCGTTCCGCGTGAGAGGAGATCCCGAGGGAACATCCTCGGAGGTAACGATAAATACCCCCTCTTGCTGTTGGTTTCCACATACTTTTATCCTTATATTCTTGAACATCTCGAGAGCCTTATGTATTTCTTATAACGTGATTAATATATTGGTGTCGGTGTTACATTTCACAGACGATATTCCATCAACATTACCATCTACGAAACAAAGATATCACAAGATAGAGAAAACAAACTCGCAACGTGGAATAGATTGCAAAGTTCTTCTCGTAAATAACAATATATCTTGAGATTTACATGCTCCGATATTGATTCTTATGAGTAGAAATACTCACGGCAAAAAAAACTCCCATGAGTTAGTGAATAATAATAGTTGGAATGTTTATTATGGAATAACGTCTATACACTATTGCTTCATAGTATTTATGTGGTCATTATTGTTGCAGAATCACTCATGTGCCATTACATTCCTAATTACCATTGCGATTATCTCCAAATAACTATTGCCATCATAATGTTCCATGCTCCACTTAGAAGTTATATCATCTCATAATTCTCGGGTATAATGAGATTTTATTCCCAGCAATAACTATAAATAAACGGCATGGACTCCTGAGGTTAAACCGCGATCATATTAATGCTATTGTTTTTTTGTCTCATCAATTCATTTGGAACTATTGTTTAATAGTTGATGAGTTTTAATCATGATACCTATAACGACATGGGTTGATTAGGTGCTCCAAAGAATATTGGTTCATTCCATGTATAATACCGATGTAAATGTGGAAGGAAAGAAGTCATTATATTCTCCTAGTTTTATATAAGGTTGTTCCTGTACTTTATTTTGGATAGAGATTTCGTTTTTGGTATTGGAAAAAACTTGTATCCTAATAACCTGAAATAGGCATTAATGGACATGAAAATACCTATGGTTGATTATTCACTGTAGAGCACTACTATTTCCAAAAATCAATCAATTGAAACAAGATGATAGATTCAATAAGTTGATGATGTTCGGGTAGATGGAATTAGACGCCTAAAGGGACTGGGCATGCCCCTTTGAGCCCTCGGGTAGATGCCATGAAGGCCGCAACCCCAATGGACGAGTGGGGTGACATTGCACCTAGCAGCCCGATTGTATCCGGAGCAAGGTTTTAAAAACCGGACCGGACATTGAACCGGTTTGTCTTCGGTTTGGTCCAACCGGGTCGGACCGTCGGTCCAAACCGGTCGGACCGGTGATGATGTCAGCATGACATCATCATTCATATCGACTCGCAAAAAATCGGACCGGGCATAATTTACTGGTCGGATCGGTCGAACCGGTTTTCTGAACCAATAAAAGCGGATAGATACATGCAAATATGTATTTATATATCAATGAAATAATCATTTAAAATGTCAAATCTTTCAATATAAAAACATGATTATCTATTTTGAATAAAACTCTACAAAGGTAGTCACATTTTCTAGCATTATATATGACTATAATATTGTAATAATTTATTTATAGTTGCTTCTAGAAAATTACCCCAAGAAAGTAGTGGCACAAGTTATATTCAAAAAAGAGAGGGACGTAACTGAAATTGTAGAATTTAAGAAGGGTACAAGTGATAAAAACCCTATTATTTTATTATTTAAACCTTTATTTTTTAAAAATATATTAAATCATCAAATTCGGGTCAATCCGGGTCAACCCGGTCCAACCGCCCGGGTCAACCCGGTCCGACCACTGGTCTGACCCGATTTTTTATTTTCTTTTCTTTTTAAAAAATTAATTACCTAAAATCAGCCGAACCGATCGGGTCGAGGTTGGTTCCCGGTCCGACCGGTCGGTCCGGTCCGGTTTTTTAAATCTTGATCCGGAGTCGCTCGACGGAGTATGCAGGTGGCATTGGTTGGCGTTCATGGTTTCACACTAATACATGATATTAGGACTCGGAATGGAATTTAATGTGGCCACATCAAATTCTAATTCGAGTAATAATATTGTGAGAGGTGTCCCGGGATGTGGTTTGAAGTTGGAGAAATCGGGCTTATGATCTTTTTCATGTTCTAGTCGAACACATGCTCTTGAGGGTTTACTCAAGATGAATATCAAGTTCCCGCGTAGCGGATGCCTGCGAGTCGCATACTCGCATGTGCTAAAATAATACGAGAAATGATTATTGATCGGGTGTCGGAAATTGTATACCTTTATGGACTCCAATCAACTTGTAGAAATATCAAGATTATGGTGGTGGTACTTAAATGATTATTATATAAATAAATAAAAGTAAATTATTATGTGATCCAATGTAAAGCAGAATAACTTGGTGTGTTTATCAGTTTCTACAATTTATGCATGTATCATTTGATAAAGTTGAGTATACCTTCTTGCCCACCCCTATATTAATTATTGTAGTTTTTGTCTCGTTGCTGGGCAATTGCTCATAGCGTTACCCTTGTGTGAACCCAACAAGTGTAGAGCAGCAGCCGCAAAAGTAGCGACTTTTGAGGAATCGGACTTCCCTTCGTCATACTCGCATCAGGCAGGGTGCGTCCTACTTAGAGTAACTTATTTATTTCCGCATTATTTATGTTATTTTTAATAGACATGTAATGAGATATTGGAGAACTTCTTCTACAAGTTTATAGTTATATGATGTATCTCATTCTATGGACATGGACTTGATGATCATTATCAATGAGAATGGATGTTGCATTTTTCTTCCATTTTATACTATTCTCCTGTTGTTATTTATATTTCAAATATTGATCTATTGTGCATAAGATGGTTTGTTGAGTATCATAGATCATGGGCGTAATTGGACCGTAGGTCCGACGCTCCCGTCCCGTCGGTTTCGGTAAACGGAGGAGCGGGGCGTTACAGATGGTATCAGAGCCCGATACTCCACTCTCTCTTTTGCATATTAGAATGTTAACAGTATTTGAAATATAAATATAGCGACAAAGTCCTCTGACTTTGGCAGTAGTTAAGGAGAATAATTCAAGTCCTGTTTAAAGTGTCCAGTATCCCTCTAACCATGAAAATAATTTCTAATACAACGATTCTCGCAGTGAATCATGCCATCTCGTGTTGATCCTGATGTTGCACAGCAGTTGGCCTTATTAGTTCAAGCCGTGCAGGGTATACAACAACATCAGAAGGCATTGGAACAGAGGCTACTTCAGCAGGAAGATTCCTCTTATCAACCTTCTCGCGAGGAAGAGGGCAGTATTCATCCTTCGGTGTCTTTGGACTCTTAAGGGTCGGAGGATTTAGAGGCATTGCAGAAACATCAAACGACTTATGCCGCCTACCAGAGGTCTAAGGTGCCCTAATTCTTCGGTACAGGCACACCAGATGGGGCTGAACTATGGATGGATCACGTATCTAAGGTCTTACGGATGATCCATGCTCCTGAAGAGTCTTGGCTTACATTCGTGGAATTTTCACTAGCAGGTTATGCTGAACGTTGGTGGTACGCCACCAAGGAACATCTGGAGGATCCCATAACGTGGGAAATATTTCTTGACGAGTTCCGTAGCCAGTTCTACCCAGACCACTGGGTTGAGGATTAGATGGGGTTGTTTGCTGGGCTGAAGCAGGGGTCAATGACGACCCAAGAATACCTCATTCGCTATACTGAACTCTCCCGCCACTTGCCAGCGACTACTGCTTTTCCTGAGGAGAATTTACAAAAATTTATCCCGGGACTGTGTGACGATGTGCAACACCAACTATCTGCATTGAATTTCACTTCCATCAAGGAGGTAGCTGCTAAAACTACCAAGATGGAGGCAACTCAGAGTCGGCTTCAGGGGAGTCCATCACACTCCCAACCACCTTAGTCTGGAAGATTTGCTCGCCGAGATTTCTATAGAGCTCGTAGAGAGCGTCGTTTCCACCCAGTGGCTACTACTACTACCATTAACAGATTTGTCCCTACACCTACTTTGGGGCAGGGTTTGGCGAGTCGTGGTACTACTTCCTTCCGCTCTTCGACACACTCGTAGAGTCCCAAGACAGGAGGTGCTAGACTTGTCTGGGGGGGCTCCTTTTCCCAGTCAGGAGATCGTAGGTGTTTCCACTGCCAACAACCGGTCCATTTCAAGGCCAAGTGTCCCTTACTTGCCGCAACTCAGGCAGTCATCAACCAAGTGTACGACCAACTTTCTCATCCGCACAGTCACATGGATCAGCTTCTCGTCATGGAGGTCGAGGCTTCCAACGTCCTCCACCAGGATCAACCTTCAGTGCTGCAGGTTCTAACGCTCCATTACAACCACATGGACAATTGAATGCAATCACACAGGAGCAGGCCCACACCTCAGGAGCTGTAGTGCGAGGTATGATTTCAGTGCATGGTATATCCTTACATGCTTTATTTGATTCGGAAGCTACACACTCTTTTCTAGCACATCGATTAGTGCCCAAGTTAGATAAAGAGCCAGTCTGTGTTCCATCTCCTTACTACATCAAGGGCCCAAGGGCCCATTATTCATAGTGCGACAAGTGGTGGAGAATGTAGAAATGCAGATTGGCATGCATATATTGCCTGCATATCTTTTACTCATTCAGTTAGAAGATTTTTATGTCATCTTAGGTATGGATTGGCTCGAGCAATATTACACATGCCTTGATTGTTTCGAGAAGACGATAGTGTCCCGTCTCTCAGGCATACCTACCTTTCATATTGATGGACGTACCTCATATAGTGAGGTCATGTATGTATCGGCATTGAAGGCCCAACACATGCTCGATCAGGGCTGTATAGGTTTTCTCGCCCATGTTGTGGAGTTACCCGTCGAAGATCGTATGATTGAAGATGTCAAAATTGTACAAGATTTTCCTGATGTATTCCCAGAGGAATTACCTGGACTACCACCAGAAAGGGAGATCGAGTTCGAGATTACTTTGATACCCGACACGCAATCGATCTCCATTCCTCCATACAGAATGGCACCAGCCGAACTCAGGGAGCTCAAAGTACAACTGCAGGAGTTATTGGAAAAGGGATTTATACGTCCCAATACATCACCTTGGGGAGCACCGGTCCTCTTTGTAAAGAAGAAGGATGGTTCTATGCGCTTGTGCATCGATTACAGGAAATTGAATAAAAGGACGGTAAAGAATCCTTACCCACTTCCACGAATAGATGATCTTTTCGATCAGTTGCAAGGTGCAGCGATATTCTCAAAGATTGACCTACGATCGGGTTATCATCAATTGAGAATTAAGGACACATATGTGCTCAAATCTGCTTTTCGCACCAGATACGACCACTATGAGTTTGTGGTTATGCCGTTCGATCTCACAAACGCACCTGCCGCGTTCATGGATATGATGAACAGAATTTTTTGTCCATACATAGATCGTTTTGTGGCAGTGTTCATTGATGATATCTTGATCTACTCATGTGATGAGCATGAGCATGAACAGCATCTTCACATTATTCTTGAGACACTCAGAGAACACAAGTTGTATGCAAAATACAGCAAGTGTGAATTTTGGCAAATCGAAGTTGCTTTCCTCGGTCATGTAATTTCAGGAGCAGGTGTGGCAGTTGATCCATCCAAGATAGAGGCAGTCATGTCCTGGAAGCAGCCCAAGACAGTTACCGAGATACGCAGGTTCTTAGGCCTCACTGGCTACTACAGACGTTTTGTTAGGGGCTTCTCGCAGCTAGCTCTACCACTTACTCGTCTGACACAAAAAGATGTCCCTTTCATTTGGAGCGAGAAGTGCGAGTTGAGCTTTCGTACGTTGAAAGAAAGATTGACCAATGCTCCAATTCTCACCCTTCCTTCAGGCCCCTTAGACTTTACGGTGTATAATGATGCATCAAAGGAGGGTTTAGGAGCAGTGTTGATGCAACGTGGTCATGTCGTAGCATATGCATCACGGCAACTGAAGAACCATGAACGGAACTACCCTATTCATGACTTGGAGTTGGCAGCTATAGTCTTCGCGTTGAAGATATGGCGTCACTATTTATATGGGGTCACGTTTGGGATTTTTACAGATCACAAGAGTCTCAAATATATCTTTGACCAGTGAGAGTTGAATATGAGGCAAAGACGATGGATGGAGCTATTGAAGGATTATGACTGCACTATCTCTTACCATCCGGGTAAGGGAAATGTAGTGGCGGATGCTTTGAGTAGGAGAACACATACCGAAGGTACCGCAGCATGGCTACAGACTTGGGATATGCTCACGTCCCTCAGTGAGTGGCACCTATTTGATAGTACTACAGATGATGTAACTGTACCTGCCAAGTATAGTGGACTATGGGGCAGGATTGTGCATGGTCAGCAAACCGATCAGAAATTACAAGACTTATTCCATCGATGCCTTAAGGAGGAGTTTGATGGATTCAGAGTCTGTGAGTCCATCTTATGGAAGGGGGACCGTGTCTGTGTCCCTGATGATGGTGAGTTAAGGAGAGACATTCTAGATGAGGCTCATTGTTCTAGATTATCTATCCATCCAGGAAGCACCAAGATGTATAGAGACCTCCGTCAACACTTCTGGTGGGAGGGGATGAAGAGAGATGTTGCAGAACATGTTAGTCGTTGCCTTACGTGCCAATTGGTGAAGGCAGAGCACAAGCATCCTCCTGGCTTGTTACAGTCACTTCCTATTCCGTTGTGGAAATGGAAGAGTATCTCTATGGACTTCGTGACATCCTTACCTCGTACAGTAGGTGGATATGATGTTGTTTGGGTTATTGTGGACTGGTTGACTAAGTCTGCACATTTTATTCCCGTGAACATGACATGCACTCCGGTGGATCTGGTCAAACTATATATTCAACATGTTATTCGCTTACATGGGATTCTCAAGGAGGTTGTATCTGATAGGGACTCTCGTTTCACGTCACATTATTGGGGAGAATTCATGAAGGACCTAAAAACTGAACTGTATCTTAGTTCAGCATATCATCCGTAGATGGATGGACAATCAGAGAGGAAAATTCAGACTCTTGAGGATCTACTCAGAGCATGTGCCATTGAGTGGCAAGGATCTTGGAAGGATCACCTTCCTTTAGTGGAGTTCACTTATAACAATAGCTACAGTGCTAGTATTGGCATGGCGCCTTTCGAGGCATTGTATGGGCGAAGATGCACTACTCCCTTGTGTTGACAGGAAGTGGGTGACAAGGGTATTTATTCCACTCAGATAATCGAGGACACAACAAGAGCCGTGGAAACGGCTAGGAAGAAATTATTGACTGCACAGAGCCATCAGAAGAGTTATGCTGATCAGAGGCATCGTGATCTCAAATTTGAAGTCAGAGATTTTATCTTCTTGAGAGTATCTCCAATGAAAGGTATTCAAAGATTTGGTATTAAGGGCAAGCTGGCACCGAGGTTCGTTGGCCCTTTCGAGATTTTGTCCCGTATTGGGAAAGTAGCATACCGAGTAGCACTTCCCCCTCACTTGGTAGGTGTGCATGATGTATTCCATGTGTCAAACCTCCGGAAGTATATTCGAGACCCTCGACATGTGATTAGCTATGAGGATCTCGCGGTTGAACCGAATTTATCTTTTCCTGAGGCACCTGTGCAGATTTTAGACCGGGCAGTCTAGAGGTTGCGACGAAAGGACATCCCTTTGGTCAAGGTACTGTGGCAAGGTCAGAATGTTGAGGAAGCCGGATGGGAGCCTGAGGCAGATATGCGACAGAAATACCCCTATCTTTTTGAAGGTATGATCACGAAACCCTATTTTAATTCTCTTTAAGATTTTTATGGGTTTCGTTCTTTAAGATTTTTATTCCTGAATCTACATCATATTCAAAACTTATACGTTAAATCCCACGTCTCGAGGACGAGACTTCTTTAAGATTTTTATGATGTAAAATCCTGTATTTTCTTTTTCCAAAAATCAAGAGTATTTTTCTACTTCCAAAAAATCAAATAATCATGTGTTTTCATAGATTTCGTCGAGATCTTTCCAACGAGTCCAAGAACATCCAATTCTGACATTCCTAGCCTAATATATCAATGTTTTATGTTGGATGACCGAGACCCATATATGGATCCGAACCGGATCCAAAACTTGATCCATTTACACCTTTCTTTGTATAAATATGCTATGATAGGTTGCCCTCTCCAAAGCTCTAGTCACCACCATCCTCCCCTCTCATTGGAGCACCACCATCTTGGTCAGTGTAGTCATCAGAGGGCTGCCGTCGACGTCGAAGAAGGAGCTCCGATCGAAGATCCGCGACCACCATCACGTAGGAAAGCTCAAGGTCACCTTCGTACACGCATTCACTCTACAATCGAGCGACGAAAATATCGTTCTACGTGAGAGGAGATCCCGAGGGAGCATCCTCGGAGGTAACAATAAATACCCCCTCTTGCTGTTGGTTTCCACATACTTTTATCCTTATATTCTTGAACATCTCGAGAGCCTTATGTATTTCTTATAACGTGATTAATATATTGGTGTTGGTGTTACATTTCACAGACAATATTCCATCAACATTACCATCTACGAAACAAAGATATCACAAGATAGAGAAAACAAACTCGCAACGTGGAATAGATTGGAAAGTTCTTCTCGTAAATAACAGTATATCTTGAGATTTACATGCTCCCATATTGATTCTTATGAGTAGAAATACTCACGGCAAAAAAAAAACCCATGAGTTAGTGAATAATAATAGTTGGAATGTTTATTATGGAATAACGTCTATACACTATTGCTTATTTAGGTGGTCATTATTGTTGCAGAATCACTCATGTGCCGTTACATTCCTAATTACCATTGCCATTATATCCAAATAACTATTGCCATCATAATGTTCCATGCTCCACTTAGAAGTTATATCATCTCATAATTCTCGGGTATAATGAGATTTTATTCCCAGCAATAATTATAAATAAACGGCATGGACTCCTGAGGTTAAACCGTGATCATATTAATGCTATTATTTCTTTGTCTCATTAATTCATTTGGAACTATTGTTTAATAGTTGATGAGTTTTAATCATGATACCTATAACGACATGGGTTGATTAGGTGCTCCAAGGAATATTGGTTCATTCCATGTATAATACAGATGCAAATGCGGAAGGAAAGAAGTCATTATATTCTCCTAGTTTTATATAAGATTGTTCCTGTACTTTATTTTGGATAGAGATTTCGTTTTTGGCATTGGAAAAAACTTGTATCCTTAATAACCTGAACTAGGCATTAATGGACATGAAATACATATGGTTGATTATTCACTGTAGATCACTACTATTTCCAAAAATTAATCAATTAAAACAAGATGATAGATTCAATAAGTTGATGATGTTCGTGTAGATGGAATTAGACGCCTAAAGGGACTGGGCATGCCCCTTTGGGCCCCTGGGTAGATGCCATGAAGGCCGCAACTCCAATGGACGAGTTGGGTGACATTGCACCTAGCAGCCCGGTTGTATCCGGAGTCGCTCGACGGAGTAGGCAGGTGGCATTGGTTGGCGTTCATGATTTCACACTTATACACTATATTAGGACTCGGAATAGAATTTAATGTGGCTGCATCAAATTCTAATTCGAGTATTAATATTGTGAGAGGTGTCCCGGGATGTGGTTTGAAGTTGGAGAAATTGGGCTTATGATCTTTTTCATGTTCTAGTCGAACACATGCTCTTGAGGGTTTACTTAAGATGAATTTCAAGTTCCCGCGTAGCGGA
The DNA here is from genome assembly GCA_037367405.1 of Ottelia alismoides. Classification (NCBI taxonomy): domain Eukaryota; kingdom Viridiplantae; phylum Streptophyta; class Magnoliopsida; order Alismatales; family Hydrocharitaceae; genus Ottelia; species Ottelia alismoides. Next base: position 561,174 of record JAZKJV010005150.1, on the reverse strand, counting down.
GGCCTGTGAGTCGCGTACTTGCATGTGCTAAAATAATACGAGAAATGATTATTGATCGGGTGTCGGAAATTGTATACCTTTGTGGACTCCAATCAACTTGTAGAAATATCAAGATTATGGTGGTGGTACTTAAATGATTATTATATAAATAAATAAAAGTGAATTATTATGTGATCCAATGTAAATCAGAATAACTTAATGTATTTATCCGTTTCGACAATTTATGCATGTATCATTTGATAAAGTTGTGTATACCTTCTTTCCACCCCTATATTAGTTATTATAGTGTTTGTCTCGTTGTTGGGCAATAGCTCATAACGTTACCCTTGTGTGAACCCAACAGGTGTAGAGCAGCAACCGCAAAAGTAGCGGCTTTTGAGGAATCAGACTTTCCTTCGTCATACTCGCATCAGGAAGGGTGCGTCCTACTTAGAGTAACTTATTTATTTCCACATTATTTATGTTATTTTCGAGAGACATGTAATGAGATATTGGAGAACTTCTTCTACAAGTTTATAGTTATATGGTGTATCTCATTCTATGGACTTGGACTTGATGATCATTATCAATGAGAATGGATGTTGCATTTTTCTTCCATTTTATACTATTCTCCTGTTGCTATTTATATTTCAAATATTGATCTATTGTGCATAAGATGGTTTGCTGAGTATCATAGATCATGGACGTAATTGGACCGTAGGTCCGACGCTCCCGTCTCGTCGGTTTCGGTAGCCGGAGGGGCGGGGCATCACAATTATTTTCTTCAAATATGAAAAATATTTTTATTTATTTATTATTTTATGTAGTATTCTATGGTGAAAAATAGTATTCTAGGCTGGGATTGAGGTAGAGGGTGCAGACTACTTGTCTCTCCATCTGGACTTGCGATTGGCATCCACATAAGTCGTGAATTTCGTTCTGAAAGGACGAAGTGTATCGAGTATCTACTGGAATTGTAAGTTTGCAGGACCATATGACGAAGAAAGTGGAAAAGAATGAGAAGAAGAATGGGAAGACTGGCCCAGTTGGTCAGGGTATTGCCTCTGCTGCAATCGGTGCTGGGGCATCTGCTGAATCCGCAGACCCTACTAGCCCACCAGGTACTTGCCCTATCGACCGTACTGCTGGTATTGCTACCACCGCTACTGTTGCTGGGGTGGCTGAAATCCAGGGCTCTGCTATGAAGGAGGTGGTGTAGAGGTGAATGCAATGTTGTGAAAGGTCGGGGGATGCCAGTAAGTCTATTGGTCCCTGCGTATTTCCCTGCCTAGTAGGGTCCTGAGTATACCATACTCCATTCACCTCCCTAAATGGTGGAGGCTCCTCCTGAACCATCTCTATTGATGGAGACTGCTACTGGGATGAATGGGTGTAGGCCTGATCTTGCTCCTAGAGATGGAGTTTCCCTAACACCAGCTACTCATGAACATGGTAAACTCGATATACGGGGGCAGCGGGTGCAATCACAACAGGTGTCTTTATCTTAAATACATTCACAATCAAATCCTCCATCTGTTTGGGAATTTCAGAAATACTCCGATCTAACTCATCAATCCTCCTGTCAATCCTCTCGACTACTATAAGCTTGTCTGCAAGGAGTCCCATGTTAGGTTCCTGAGAGAGATTGACTACTGCTGACTTTCCCCCTCCATATGAGAGTGAATTGGGGGACTGTGTGTATGCCCTGTTGGTGGTCTGTAAGAGGCTAGTCTCAGCCATCTGCTCGAATACCCTCCAGACGGTATCCGCTCCTCATGAAGTGTAGTTGTCTCCGCAGGAAGCACTCACTAAACCCTGTATCTCAGGGTTGAGACCAGTGAAGAATGACTGGACCAAGATGCTGTATCTAAACCATGACAAGGACATTTCTGTAGGATATCCTTATACCTCTCCCAGGCGTCACAAAAGGCTTCATGGGGTAGCTGGAAAAAGCTAGTGATGTGTGCCCTCATCATGTTAGTTCTACTTAGTGGGTAGAACTTCTTCAGAAAAAGGTCCTTGAACTGGGCACAGGTGTTGACTGTAATTCCCAGATTCTTCACCTAGTAGCTGTCTTTGACACCAAAGGAAAATGGAAGGGTCGTGAGCCTAATATAATCCTAGATAACCCGAGGATGTCTAAGGTTAGCACATACAAGCTCGAAGTCCCTTAGAAATGTATATGTTTCCTCAGAAGAATTCCCATCAAAGTGCAGGAGCAGGTTCATGAACAGTGGTTTCAACTCAAAATCGACTTCTGATTCGGCCGGACTCAAATATTTCCGAATTTTGTATTGTCCGAAACTGTACATAGCGTCCATTGGTGGTTCAACCCAAACATTGAGATGTCCTAGCTGAGTTCGAAGTAAGGATTGTTGCTGCACAGATGCAGCTAGTCGGGCTAGTATCATCCCCATGGGGTCCTCGGGGATGTGTTCTTCTTTCTTTTTCAGAGGCATTTTACTCAAACCTTCTTTTGGGCCTAAATCAACAATGTCATATTGATTAGAAGAGGATTTAGGAATGAGGACATTCTCACCAAGGTGAAGGCCTTCCTCGGTGAGGTGGGAGGAGAGAAAGGGAATGGTTTGAGAGTGACCATCCCGAGAGTGAGTGATCCTGAACTTAAGAGGTTCATGAGCCCATGTTGGCCCAAGCATGGAAGGACATATCGATATCGATATCGTTTCGATATTGTGTCGATATCGATATATCGCCGATATATTGTCGATATATCGCTATATCTAGGAATCTTTCTGAAGAAAATGCCAGAAATCAGATATATCGATATATCGATTTCGATATCGATCCCATGTCGATATCGATATATCGATGATATATCGCCGATATATCGGGATACGACCTTCCATGGGCCCAATTTGTAACTGGACCTTTGAAGACGTACTTCTTGAAGGGTTCAACGAGAGATTCACGAAATCCGAATAAATATCCCCAATCAGTCATCTTTAATGGTAAAAGAACCTATTAGAACACAATATTCATCGATGCGCTAGTTCTACAGTGCACTTGAATGTACGGAGAATACTCACACAATACAAATATAATGTAAAAACTCCAAATTCACCAACTGCACATGTGAGGGCCGTAAATGTTCGATCGAATTATCTTGTCGGTTTTAGATGGTAATAAATGCAAACTTTGAAAGATTAACGAGCTGTTAGGTTCCTATATCTCCCTACAGACTGGCCTGATTCTTACGACTAGTTTCACCCACTTTCAGCCAGTATGGGAGTAAGTACGGACTATAAAAATATGGCTATTCGTCACTTGAGGATGAAGCCTTACACGTTCTCCTCTAAACCACCCACTCTGCTAAAGAAATACAGATATTTTACCAGCTACCCATAGATCCTCACTGAGAAGTAGCTAATCGTTTTTGAAGAACTAGTAGTCTATATCTGGCTTGGATGTATCCTAGTGTTGTCTCTATCTCACTTGTAACTAAACTCAAACAATGAGGGTTTTATGCACCCATAAAACAAGGTTCTTTTTATTCCATTTTTTAATCAATATGCCCAATCAGTCCTAATTTTAGAGTTAGATTATCACTTGAAATTTAATCTGAACAACAAAGCACGTCTATTGTTCAGTCCTAATTTTCTTTTAAATCCTAAGTTGTAAACCAAGGGAGGAATCAGGAATCAAAATACAAACGTGAAAAGATGATGCATGCTCAGAAGAAGGTATACTTACAGTGACTCTCATCACCCTCAATGTGTTATGCAAAACTGAATTTATAAATTTACACTAAATGCATGCAGATCGAGAAAATCATATCTGAATAATATACTAGCGAGGAAGAACTGAATTTAATTTGTCTAAGTAGTACACGTCTATGTGCGTTTCATTAAGGATCTTAAAAGATGTGTATCTTCTAAGATGTGTGGCCAAAACTACGAATGTCACATACTTATTTGAAATTAAACTACTGTGTGTATATCCTAATTTCACCACTCAAGACTAGCCTCACCCTCACCGGAGTGAAACAGGTCTCGACACACTATAAAATAATGTCCAAGTCCGAGTACAAACGCGAGATTCCAATGAATCCACTGGAAATATGCAATTTTTACCAAATGAAATAAATGCAGAAAAATAAAATCCTAAGGACTTTACACTCTCTCATGACTCGACTTGATCTTAAATTTATGTGAATCCTTCATTCAACTAATTTCTCAGAAAAGCTGGCCTCCAATGCTCCTGAGTTGCTCGACCACCTACGTGACCGCTCCGTCGCGTCGGGTGCCTCGTTCCAAAAATAAGATGGTAGTCAGAGAGATATACTCAACAAAATAAAAATAAAGTAAAGTAAAGCGAACAAAATAAATACATACATGCAGAAGAATAAACAACGAAATACACACAAGAAAAATGAGGGGTCAGACTACCCGAGGTGGAAAACCTAAAATCTAGATTTTCTAAAAATTATCCTAAGTCGTGCCTTCCTGGAATCAGCGCCATCTGATGAACCCTAAATTTCCCTAGTTAATTTAGTGGAATTAATGTTAAATTTTTGTTGTAGTCAAGAAAATTCGGATTAATAAAAAACTACTTAATTAATATATTAGTTAAAAATAAGAAGTCAATTTATTTTTTTGCTTAGCAAGTCCAATGTCGATCTCAGGGAGGCATATGTCTCCTTAGTTGATTTATAGTCAATCTCAAATTATCTTTTTAGAGGCATTTTTTTTGTATTTTAAAATGCAATTAAAGAGTAAAATGCAATTTTAACGAAGTTCAGGGATTAAAATACAATTTCTTGTGTAAAGACCCCGACGGGGAAGACTGACTATTTTGATATCAACATTGGTTTACATCAAGTTTCAGCTTTGAGTCCATTTCTTTTTACTTTGATTATGGAGGAGTTGACAAGTCACATTCAGGATGAGTTACCTTGGTGTATGTTATTTGCTGATGATATTGTGTTGATTGACGAGACTATAGATGGAGTAAATGAGAAGCTTGAGGTTCGGAGACATGCATTGGAGACTAAAGGTTTTCGTATAAGTAGGGCTAAGACGGAATATATGAAATGCACCTTTGATGGAAGCAATGGTGAAGGAATCGAGGTGAAGATTGGTGATGATAACATTCAGAAGAGAGATTCTTTTAGATATCTGGGATCTATTTTGCAACATGATGGGGAAATTGATGGAGATGTTACTAATAGAATAAATACAGGCTGGCTAAAGTGGAGAGGAGCCTCCGCTGTTCTCTGTGATAAGAAAATTCCTTTAAAAATTAAAGGAAAGTTTTACAAAGCAGCCTTGAGACCTGCTATGCTTTATGGTTCTGAATGTTGGCCTGTGAACCATAGACATGTGCAGAGAATGGCTGTAGCAGAAATGAAAATGCTAAGATGGATGTGTGGACATACACGTAAAGATCGGATTCGGAATGATGCAATCAGAAAGAAAGTTGGTGTAGCTCCGATCGAGGATAAGATGCGAGAAAACCGCTTAAGGTGGTTTGGTCATTTGCAAAGAAGGTCAACTGATGCACCGGTTAGGAGATGCGAGTGTTGGGATGTTGAGCCGGCTAAGAGAGGGCGAGGACGGCCCAAGAAGTGTTGGAAAGAGACTATACGAAGGAATCTTAGTTTTTTGGATATAAGTACAAGATTGGCCCAAGATAGATCTGAATGGAGGCGAAGAATCCATGTAGCCGACTCTACTTAATTGTGGGAAAAGGCTTTGTTGTTGTATATAATGTAAAGAATGTGATTAGCAATTAATTAATTTTATGCTAGATGTATCTCATAGTGACTATTTAGAAAAAAATTATAATCCCTAAAAATGTTGAGTTTATGGTCTATTAAAAATCAACTAGTCCAATCACAAAATGATTTATTCAGAGAAAATCATGCATGCAAATAATGTGATTTTTAGTGTAATATTGAAAATAACTACTTTTATCTAGGGTATTTTTTTGGATTTTTTAGATCAACGAATAATTAAATATCAATTTCAGAGCATGAGATGGGCAAAGTGTGCAAGTTTTCACCAAGTTAATTATTATAAATAATTTACTGATCTAAAAATGTAAATAAATGCTCATTAGATAGAAAATGAATTGCTCTACAACATGTTATTTTTGGAATAAGAAAAAGATGTGAAATGATTGTTCAAATAAAGGTCCAAACATATGAGCCTAAATGCAATTATAGAAAATAAATAAAATAAAGGAAATAGCGGAATAATGCGATTCTTTAATTACTTAAACTCACAAGGGTCTTTACGCAATTTGTCTAAGGCAGGTGTGTGCCATGCATGGGAGGTTTTGGGTTTCTACGTGAATTTCCAAAAACAGAAGGGTTTTTGCATAAAATTCCCCCAACTGCACCTGATGTGGACGTGCGCCCTGGCTGGTGGGGACTGCTGTGTCATACTCTGATGTTCGAGGACGGTATAACCCAAGGGCGCGGATCGTCTGCTGCAAGTGATTTGGATGAGCGCCACGTGTCCCCTGAGGAATCCGACGGCTGCCCCCACTCCTCCTCCTTTTCCCTCTCGCCCGACTCTCCTTCCCCGATCCAGCCATCCCGCCGCCAGCCGTGACGATGCCACCGGTGATGAGGGTGGGGGTCGACGCACCTTGCGGGCGTAGATATCGGCGAAGGTTGCGCCCCAACCTCCGCGGTTGAAGCTGTACTGCACGATGGAGAAGCCGAAGAGCGGACGCCTCGACCCAACCATTTGCGCGTAGGAGAGGAGAGGGATCTCGAGATGGGAGCGGATCCTCTGCAGTATCTCCTCCCCGACCTCAAGCCGCTACCCTCTCCTCGACCCCAAGCCCCTCTCGTCGCCGACCCTCTCCCTGGCCTCAAGCCGCCCGCCTCCCCCCATCTCCTCCCCGACCTCAAGCCGCCACCCTCTCCCCGACCCCGAGCCCCTCTCGCCGCCGACCCTCTCCCCGACCTCAAGCCCTCTAGCCCCCGCCGCCAGCCGTCTCCTCCCCGACCTCGCCCCCGCCGCCATCCGTCTCCTCCCCGACATCCTCTCCCCCGCTGGTGAGAGCGACCGCGTGCGGCAGATGCTGGCCGCGCGGTGGCTGATGATCGCGTGAGGCATGGGGTGCGGCGGCTGAAGGGCGAAGCACGACCGCGTTGCAGCTGAAGCGAGGCGGCGGGTTGCGCAGTAGCCGCGCGAGGCGAGAGGGGATGAGATGGGGGAGGCGGGCGGTTGAGGTCGGGGAGGAGACAGGGACGTGCGGGCCGTTGGATCTGGGAGCAGACACGTGGCATTCATCCGTGATTTGCTGCTGCAAATCACTTACTTCAGAGGATCCGCTCCCATAACCCAAAGGGCAGGTCCCTTCACGTGAGCCCTCTAGACTCCTTGTTTTTGTTCTTTCCCAGGAGAAGGCAGGCTGGCGGAGGGCTCCATGCGTGGACGACGCACGCAGCTGCGTGGGCGACTGGATTCTGGACAAGCATGCGGTAGGGCACGACGAAAACCACTGCTTTTGGGTTTAGATGGTCGGAGCTGCTCACGAAGATGATGAAGAGGGGGGGGGGGGGGGTCCGTCGACTGCTGAACCACGTCGATGAGAGAGACCCCTCCAAGCGCTCATTCGTCTGCACGTTGCACACACGGTTGTTCTGAGTGTTGACACATGACCTTCTCTCCCGTTAATGTTCGAAAAATCAAAGACCAGGAATGGGTGCACAAGGCTTTCGATCTCTTGAGTGGTGGCGAACTCCTTCTCGGCCAAGGATAGCTCCAAGAAGGTGGAACCCGCTGGTTCAACACACAACCTGGACCATTACAAACGGTTCTTGCATGGAAAAGCTTTGCTGGAAAGGCACAAGCTCGACGTGACTCTCCACCGTAAGATTGCGATGTGAACTCTGATGGAGAATGACCTACAATTAGGGGATGAGAAGCTCGAGCCTTTACTCGCTTAGCGTGACGATCAGAGGAAAGGACATAGGTGGCAATAGTTCCTATCACAGATGAGGGAAGAGGAACTCGAACTCCTGCCTTTGCAAGGTCGGAGATGGTAAATCAAAGAGGAAGATGGACGCGAGGAGGGAAAACAGTGAGGTGGTCGACCGCCAATGGGTAGATTTGTTTTTTTTAAAGAAGAAAAACAGAGGGTTGAAACGTAGCAGAACAAAGATAGAAAAGAATAAATGGAAAAAAAAAAGAAAGAAGATGAGAAAGAAGGAGAACTTTACTTGGACTTGGAGGGCGCGGATCGTCTGCTGTTAGTAGAATGCAACAGACTCTACTGCATAGCATTGATGAGCGCCACGTTTCCGAGGCACGATCTAACGGCACAGAAATAATCTTCGTTCTCGACTCCTCCCTCCCCCAACGACAACGTCACCTTTCTCCTCCCATGACAGCGACACCTCATCACACCCTCCCCCAACGGCGACGGCACCTCTCTCCTCCCCCCGACTCCCGCCTCCCCCAACGCTACCTCTCCTCGGACGGTCCTCTGACGCTATCCTTCCTCCGGCGCATCATCCTCGGCCCTCGCACTTTACAACGAGCTCTGGCAGCGAGAGGGTCGGGGGAGAGGGCGACGGCGAGAGGGAGAGGGACACGGGCTAGAGCGGCGAGAGGGTCATGGCAGTGAGAGGCGGGCCGGAGGAGGCTGAGTCCGGGGAGGGTTCTCTGGTGACGAGAGGGTTTGGGGTTCGGGAAGGAAAGTGGGTCGGGCGAGAGGGGGAAGGGGGAAGCAGTCGTCGGATTCATTGGGGCATACGTGGCGCACATCCACGCTCTACAGCAGAGTCTGCTGCAATCTCGTTACGGCAGACGATCCGCACCCGGACTTGGATGGATCGAATTCACCTAGATACGGGAAGCATCCAAACTTCCCTCGGTTCTCGCTTCAAGAAGCCCGCGGTGTACCTCGAGGCTTCGCAACTGCTAGGGTAGCCATTGCTACAATGATTGAAGATCTCCTTGGATCTCGTCAGTCATGCACAACCATTGCCACCTGACGAATTGGGGTCGAGCTATCACTGGGACACCCTCCCAAGCTGATGTCTTAAACTCATGCTAATGACGGATGCAGAGCAAGGTGGGGGCGGTGGATGGTTTTATGGGTGGTTAGCTGGTGGTTGCTGGCGACGTGGGGGATGCACGCAAGGTGGAGAGGTAAGAGCGGGCTATGCGGTTACGGATAGTGCATAGGAGGTTGGGCACGAGGGAATGGCTGAAGTTGGCATGATAGTCGGAGGTGATTGATCACTGCTCCTCCTGCAAGAATCTGGAGGAAGAAGATAAAGCACGGGGAGGAGAGAGAGAGAAGAGAGAGAGAGGGAAAAGGATTAAAAGGAAAAAAATAGAAATGATCTGGGTCGTTGATGAAGTACCCCTTCATCCAACGACCCAGGATGAAGGAGGCAAGAGAGGATTAGGTAGGGGACATGTGGCGGCTCCTGGAGCGGCCACGTGTCAGCCCCATAAAAGTCGATAATAAAATACAAATGAAAATCAAATAAAATATCAAACAACCTCAAATCAAAAAAATTTCTTCTTGAAAGTTGTTCACCTCGATGAGATCTACAACTTCCATGAAGGGACTGAGACAAAATACGTCGTATGTACAAAGTGGTATTTTCAGTGGTACTTTACATGTATAAAATGCTGCATTTTTTATATTTTGCAAATTTTTTGTCATTTTTAAATAAGGTAAAAAATTTAAATAAAATCTGATAAAACGTAAGAAAAAAATTGACCATTAATTCAATTTTTTTGTATTTTTAGTAATTAAGAAAATGGAAAAAAATAAAATATAATAAAATACAGAAGACTTTTATACAGACTCTCTATGAACACTCAAAGCTATATACTTTATTTGATTTCTGATTCAATTTTGAATTGGATTTTTACACTATTTATTAAAACTTTCATCAAAGAAAACAAATAAAAAATAAATAAATTAAAAATAGTTAATTATGTACATAAAATAATAAGTCAAAACATGCAAAACACACTATGTACAAAAGGGTCCCAAAACCAAACTTTCACATATGAACTCCGATTTTTATAAAATTGATCTTGTTTTGAATGCCTTTGAATGTGTATTATTTTAAAAAAGTATACCAAAATCGAACACTGTATGAGAGAGATATGCATGTTTTCATCCGTCTATATGAGAATTAGATTTTGGGTTTATTTGTTAACATTTCAAGTTAATGATTTTTTTATAATTTTATTTTATTCTTGTTAGTAATATGTACGTAATGGAGTTAGTTTTGTTGGATTTTGAATTAGCATAATATAGCTATAAATAGGCGAAGTTAGTTATTACACATGTGAATATGTACATGGAATTTTAGGCTTCTTGTTTATGTAAATATGAATGCTAAAATATCGACATTAATTCTAAATGCATGAATGAGAATAATACAAAAATAAATGGATATATGCAGTTAATTACTCGAGAACAAAGCTCTATTTTCACATTTTAGAGTGATGAATCACAAATTCATCAACTAGGCAAGTCCAGGGTCGAACAGAGGGATACAAGTAATTATTTAATTTTGCCTAAGCGTTAAATATCTATTTAAGGGATTAAATAGTGATCTAAGTCATGTGAAAGAAATATACTTATAATGCATGAATTTTCAAAACCTTTACACAATTATTTTAAGTGAACAACCATGAAATTCATGAAATACCATAAATACAAAAAACACTAAAGAATGCTCATGATTAATTAATTAAATGATATGTGAAAATAATTAAGGCCTCGTGAGAATTAGTGTATCAATGCATCAACAAATTAAAAATTAATTCCATTTCAATTTAATTTTCAAGGATGAAAAGATGATTTATGCACTCCGAATTTTAATGCATAGAGGGTAGATTAAATAAGCAAATATAATTGGTCAAATTACAAAGCATAAAATCATCTTCAAAATGACACCAATTTCATTAAAATTAGATAGATGGCTTACAAGATATTAACTAAGTAATGCAAGGGCATATTTATAATAAAAACTAACTTATTAAATCAGAAAATGGTCCAAAAAGGATTGAATCATAAATAAATATTGCTTGGACAAATAAGCAATTTCACCATAGTGGGGACGTATCTGTAACTTGAAGAAATCAGGGGGCGACACTGTAATTATCCCAAAAGCACGTGCGCCTGATCACGTGATAGGCTAGTCTCGGGCAGCGAAGAAGGCTCAGTCCACATGATGGTCTTCTAGTGGTCTGATTAGCCTCGGATACTATGAGGCTCAAGTCTGGAATCGATGCCTCGGGAAAGATGATGTTGCTGGACATGCGAGCTCACGACGAGCCATTATGCAATCAATGTTATTGCAAATATCATTCCCTTATCTGAAATGAAGAATCACTAATTTACATAATAGGTCCCTTAGTATAATTAGGGTTATATAATATGACCATCTTAATAATCATACATATGTTGATTCAATTGTTCAATCATAGAGGTTGGGGCTTGGGTGAATATCTAAAGAGTTAGATTGAGGACTCATCAAGCACCGTCAAATGATTATTAAGAGATGATCTCCAGCCTGAGAAGGAGATCACACTCCTTTTTCTAAAGGCCGATATCTAACCGACCTCTTGATACAAGTCCTCTGCATAGGAATAGAGATTTGGAGGTTTAGATAAGTTAGGTCAAAGAGTTGACTTAACGAGATCGAGATAACCAAAGTTCTATGTCGTATATTATCACAATATAGGCACGCATCTTCTGACTGGAGACAGATGTGTTACTATATGTCTGAGTATGTACATTTGGAAGACCAATAGGTTGATGACCTAATCAAGGTCTATACACTAGTGCACTGGTGTGCATGCAAGGGCATATGAATAATACGATCTCTCGAAGGGATCATACAAGTTCATTTTAATGAACCAAAAGACATGATCTCAGCCATAAGATATTGGAAAAAAATCAAACTCCGTGCACGGTCGTCTTGCTTTGGAAGCCTGACTGAATTTGTAGGTTTGATATATACTTTTAGAAAGTATATGATCAACACCTGGGTATGATATATACTTTTGGAAAGTGTTTGATCGATACCAACTCTCAATGTTCAAATGAGAAACTTAATGACAAAACCCTGAAGTAGACGATGTAAAATAGATCTAATACTTTGGGTTTAATCTTGTTCTTCTAGTATACATGATATACATGTATTAGGAAACCTGAGGGTGATGTAATCATAAACAATTGTTAACCATGATGCTTTCATTCCGAGGGAGTGATGAAATAGGTCTGGATTTTAGTGACTCCTCTTAGTAGATAAGTAATCTAATTATCTTTGTCCAAATGTTGGGCAGTAATCTCAATGTGATTCAGATGCAATGAAAAGATTAGATTTATGGTTTTGATTTAATTAAACATCTATGGGAGGTCCTCAAAATTTGGATTTGAGATTTGATCTCAATATCTAAGTCACTGTACATGAAACATACAATCATGTTGTCCTTATCTCCAAGTATCCGCGGAGAAAGTGCATTATCCTTGAAAGAGTTCAAGGATAATTTCACTGTTGTATTCAAGGTAAAATGTCCAATACACCCTTCTCTCATACTATATAAGATGTCAAGGTATTCAAGATCTCATATATATTGATGTATGTGAATCATCTGTATCATAATAAACATTGATGATATGTGATATCATTTGATGATTATTTGTGATATTGGATTTCTTCCTTAGAAGCCTTTGAAATGTTCAAAGATTTCATTTTCTTTGGTTTAGAATCAAAGATTGAAGGAAAATGAATTTAATCTAACCTGGGTGGCAAGTACCTATTAGATGAATTCAAGAAATACCTTATGAAGAAAGGAATATCATTCCTATTTCACTCCTCCTAATGCACCTTAACTCAATAGAGTTCTAGGGAGATAAAATTGGATCATATGTGACATGATTTGATCAATGATGAATCTTAGCATAATTATCTCTTATTTTCGAAGTGTATATGTAGTAGAGACTAATATATATATATATATATCCTTAATAAGGTTTCATGCAAGTAACTTGGAATCTAGCATCAGAGAGTGCTACTTCATTAGGAAAATAAGGAATCTCTAAGGATATGATTCTTAGAGGATGAGACTCTTGAGAATAAAGATGAAAATGAAGTGAAGGAACTCATTGAATCTTGAGAAGATAATGAGGCTCTGGAATTGGAAACTAAAAGGACGATTAAAGATGAAACACTAATACCTCTTCAAATGAGTTTGAGGATGGATTACATGTGTTAGAAAAATCTGACAATGATCTGACTTCATGTGATGAAGCTTCTGAGGATCATGACATGAAAAGATGGATGTTAGCAATAAAGTCTAAAGTAGACTTCATATATAAGTGTTGCATACGAACCCTCGAGGATCCACCTATAAGGGTAAAATCTATTAGGTGTAAATGGATCTTTAAGAGAAAGAGGGAACTTGATGAGAAGGTAGGGACCTTCAAAGCACGACTCGTAACCTCAAGATACACACAGAAAGAAGACATCGCTTGCGATGAGATTTAGTTTATAGGGACCACGCTTAAACTCATCAGATTATTGCTAACTATAGCTACACTACTTGACTATGGCATCTTAAAGATGGAAGTCAAGATTGCATTCCTCTATGAATGCCTCTCTGAGGATATTCATATGAAGTAGCCCCATGGCTTCATGGTTGAGGAAAGCAAGGTGCGCAAGTTGAATAACTCCATCTATGGACTCAAATAAGCTTCTTATAGTTGGAACATCAGATTTGATGAAATTATAAAGGTTATGATTTCATATAGAATCTTGATGAATCATGTGAAGCTTAGTGGGAGTGATATTGTATTCATTTAGATAATTGTAGATAATATCCTAACCATTCGGAATGATATAAGGATAATAATAAGTGTTTCATAGTTTGTCTATTCCATATCTTGAGATTAGATCTCAAGGATACTTCTTAGATCTTAGTTCTGAAGTTGTTCCGAAGCAAGGAGAAAAAGGTATTAGGACCGTCACATTAGTGGTACACATGGGACGTTCTATTTTTTTGAAAAATTTTAAGAAAGGCTTCCATCCCTTAAGATATGATACTGACCTATCTGAAGGGATAACACCTCAAAGAGTTGAGGAAGTGAATGCTAGAACTGCTTACTCTTGTGCATCAGTTACAAGAAGCCGAGTCTATGCTAGATGTATACAAAAGCCAGATGTCTACCATGCAGTGGGAGTAGTAAATTATTACCAACCCTAGTATGGAAATAAAACACTTGATTGTAGTAATAATAATATCTTCAAAGATGACAAAACTTTCGAGATAGTGATCTCTAAGTCTTATCATCAAGAACTTAAGACTTTATAGATAGTAATCTAAAAGGTCTTAACTGCAGATACCTTAACAGATAGAGATCTCTAGGAATAAGGTACTCTTATAAGGATAGTAGAAATTACATATTGGTTATAATAATTATTGAGTTGTAGTGTCATGGATACTATAACTGACTATATTGGGTATTGGTTGCATAAGATACAACATTCGCATTGGATGCGAGCACTGTTACTAGGATATATGCAAGTACCGTAAAAGGAGTTGGCGTAGTCTCTCGAGAATAGAGTGATTTATCAGCTTACCTAACTATTTTTATAAATAGCTTATGATTGTCACATGAATGTGAGTTTAAATATTATCCCATTAATGACTCTTTGGGCTAGTGGGAGATTGTTGGACATGCGAGCCCACGATGAACCATTTTACAATCATTACTATTGCAAATATCATTCCCTGATCTGAAATGAAGAATAACTAATTTGCATAATAGGCCTCTTAGTACCATGGCCATTTTAATAATCATACAGCTATTGATTCAATTGTTGAATCATAAAGGCTGATGCTTGGGTGAATATCTAAAAAGTTAGATTGAATACTCATCAAGCACCGTCAAATGATTATTACGAGATGATCTCCAATCTGAGAAGGAGATGACAATCCTACAGTCGAGATTAGGCAATGCATCGCTTGATTTCAACAGCCTAGATTAGATATGGGACAAGGGTTTGATCTAACGGCACTGAGGTGATAAGGAAGATCAGGGAAGAACAAGTTATTCCCTAAAATTTGATTCTTGGTTTCTTCCTTCTCTAGTCTCCTGGTATGCTCCTGAAGGGAATACTACCTTCCTGGGACCACACCGTTGCTGCGGGACAACTCAATGGAGTCCATGCCTCACTAGAAGAGGCATGGCAAACACTTATTTTTCAAGGAACTGGGTGTTATGTTCTCCATCAAACCATGACCCCAGGTTGTCATGTAGATACTATCACCTACACAAAACACTCAAGGGGCTCGAGAACTATGCTCCCAACCCATTTTGAAGTTATATGCACGGTAAATGAAGGGGGGGTGGGGGGGTGGAAGATCTCTAGTGGGCGATGGAGGAAAGATCTGATTAGTTGATCTGGAAGGGATCATGGTGATCTGATATGTGAAACACAATTGAGAAGTGTAGAGGAAGGAAATGGTATGCTCAAGGGTGTCGGAAACGAGATGATTCACAAAGGAGTAGGCCGCCGGAGCTAGGGCTTTAATTAAACTACATTAAACTCAGGGAAATCAAATGAAAATAAGCATTGATCTACACTACGGAAAGAAAGTGCATTATAAAAACCTAACCTAGCAGCTCACACTTACTCGTAGACAAGGATTTGATGAACTTGTTGGACATGTGAGCACACGACGAGTCATTATGCAATAAATGTTATTGCGAATATCATTCCCTGATCTGAAAATGTAGAATAACTAATTTGTATAATAGGTCCCTTAATACAATTAGGGTTATGTACCATGGCCATCTTAATGATCATATAGCTGTTGATTCAATTATTGAATCATAGAGGCTGGTGCTTGGATGGATATCTAATGAGTTAGATTGTGGACTTATCAAGCACCGTCAAATGATTGTTAAGAGATGATCTCCAGCGTGAGTAGGAGATGGCAATCCTTTCTTATTTGGCCGATATCTAACCGAACTCTTGATGCAAGTCCTCTGCATAGGAATAGAGAATTAGAGGTGTTAGATAAGTTAAGTCAAAGAATTGACTTAACGAGATCGAGATAACCAAAGACCTATGTCGTATGCTGTCACGGCATAGGCACACATCCTATGACAGAGATAGATGTGTTACTATATGCCTGAGAATGTACATTTGACATACCAATCGGTTGATGACCTAATCAAGGTCTATACACCAGTGCGCTGGTGTGCATGCAAGGGCATATGAGTAGTACGATCTCTCAAAGGGATCATACTGGTTCAGTTACTGAACCATAAGACATGAGCTCACTCATGAGACATTGGGAGGAACAAATTCTGTGCATGGTCATCTCGCTTTGGAAGCTTGACCGAATTTGTAGGTTTGATATATACTTTTGAAAAGTATATGATCAACACCTAGGTATGATATAGGCTTTTGGAAAGTATATGATTGATACCAACTCCCAATGATCAAATCAGAAACTTAATGATAAAACCCTGAAGGAGATAGTTTAATAGAGATCTAAAACTTCGGATTTTGTTCTGGGTCTTCCAGTATGCAGGATGTACATGTATTAGGAATACTTGAGGGTGATGTGATCATAAATGATTGTATAACCATGACGCTTCCATTCCAAGAGAGTGATGAAACATGTCTGGATTTTAGTGACTCCTCTCATAGAGAAGTGACATAATCTTAAGTCGAAATGTTGGACATTGATCTGAATGCGATTCAGATACAATGAGAAGATTAGATCTACGACTTTGGTTTAATCAAACATCTATGGGAGGTATGCAACTTTTGGATTTGAGATTTGATCTCATTATCCAAGTCACTATACGTGGAATAATACAATCGCACTGTCCTTATCTCCAAGTATCCGCAGAGAAAGCACATTATCCTTGAAAGAGTTCATAGATAATTTCATTATTGATATTATGTCTCCGAGCATTGAGAAATGTATAACTAAATGTGATTTAATTATCATGAATAATATGAATTTGATTCATATTACAGGGAGAGTTATCTAAGATAATTAAATGTAATTTATTTATCAAAGATGTAAATAATATGAATTTGATTCATATTATTTGGGCACATGAGAATAGAGATCGAAGATGATTAAATATGATTTAATTATCATGTATATGAATAATGTGGATAGTACTATCCACATTAATTAGATATATTATAAATATGATTTATAATATATTAGAGAGAGCCTATTATGATTTATAATTAACTATTAATGTGAATTCGATTCACATTGGAAGATTAATTAAAAATATAATTTACATTTTCTTTTGGGATGTAAATGTGATTCACATATTTTTCCAATGGCATTAGCACAAATTTCACAAAGATAATTATGAATTATTTTTGTGAAATAATTTACAACAATTGTTGTTGTAAATATTGAAGATATCATGAGATAATGAGATCTCATAAGATAGTGAAATCTCATGAGAAGAGTGGTTGTCCCCTATTTTTAAGGGAAATGGTTTATCTCCTCATTATCTACAAGAATAATTAATTGATTTGATTTGAATTTAAATATATTGATTTATTGATATCTTAATTTAAATTAAATTAACTATTATTGTCTTTTTCACAATAAAATCATGGCCATTAAGGAAACACAAATCAATCTCACCTATTGATTGTGTGATGTTAATGGATTGGGATCCATGGACTCCCAAACCTTATATAAGAAGAGGCACCCCTTGCTCTTTGAGTTACACGATTATCGACAAGTGCTCTCTCTCTCTCGCTCTCTCATTCTCTACACGTCCTCCCTCTCTCTCATTGTAATCGTCCACCATGGAGCCCAAGAGATGATCGTCATCATCGCAGCATCATCGTTGTGCTGCCAGATCATCTACTCGTGGATCTCCATCTCCTTCTGTGCGCTTCACTCATGAAGAAGACATTGGAGCTCGTATGAAAAGATTAGGAGATCATCCTCTTAAATCATCAACATGGATTGCGAGGAGCACGCGTCTCATCAACGTGCTCGTAAGCATCTCCTCCGTAGGATCGGACTTGAGACAGGAGGTCTCTTGGTTTAGAGACTCGATCACAACCATGCTTCAAGAGATAACCTTAATACCTAAAAGTGGTTTAGATTAAATGATCCAAGAAGTGTTCTTGGATCATGTTGTTTCATCATTTTAAAAATTTTAAATTCCGCTGCCTGGAGCAACTAGTATGACTAGTCGCTCATGATCGCATTCGACGCGATCCTCACGCTTCCCTGATACTCTTAGGGTGCGTTTGGTACTGAGGTTAAGGCAAGTTAAACTGGAAGAGGGTAACCTATTTTTGAGTTTTAGTGTTTGGATAGAGGGCTAAACTGGGGGTGGGTTAGAAGTGGGTTTGTTGTGATATGACTGTATTGGAATTTGAAAAAATGAGTAGTTATTGTGATGTGATTGTATTGAAGTTTGAAAAGTGAGTAGAAGTGGAGTAGTTTATAATTTTTATATGATATGATGGTATAATATATATTTGTTGATAGGATTGATGATGTTAAATTGATGTATTTAATTTTCTAAAAAAGGAATAAAGTGGGGCCCACATGAGAGAGAGGGAGGGTGGGTTAAGGGGGTGCTACCTTAAGGATCTTTCTATATCTTTCAAGTAGTATCAGAGCCTTAGATCGGAGATTTTGGATACAATCCATAAACCTAAGAAGATGGGTTCATAAGAGATTGTGAAAATTTTATCGCATTTCAATTTTCACAGCCCTATTTTGTGATAAATTTCGGCTCTGTTTAAAATGTTTAAACACTAAATTATCACTTGAATAATGTTTCTCACTAATCTGTGGGATTTGCGTTTGCGTCATTTGGGTTCCGTTTGCTCAAGTTATGATCATTTTAATGACCATAAGTCCACTGTTTTGGAGATAGCGAATAATGACGTAATTAATGAGTTAATTACAATTTTAAACACCTGAAAATGTATGCTTATCACTTGAATTATGTTTATAATAAAATTAGCAAACTTTATAAAGTTATTTTGCTTAATTTGAATTTAAAATGAATGAGATATGCCAATTTTAGTTAGTAAGGGTCATTGCTGGAAATTGCAATCTTTATCTACAACCTTGTGATTGTCATTTAAGTAACTTGTGAAATTAATGTTAATTTTTTGAAATAATTATGGATAATATTTAGTAATTATTTTATGATAATTGTTATCTTAAACGACATTGCCTCAACCAATAAATGATTAGATTTGATTTAGATCACCAATTGGTTACTTGATACACTTTCATCAAACATGTTACTTGAATAGGTTTTGGGAATTTGATTAGCAAATTTTCTTGTAATCAAAATGATTTTGATTATTAATACATGGTATAATTTCGGTTGAAAAATCAATGAATATTTCAAGTACACAATGATCGATTTGACATTATCCTTTCTTGAGGCGGATATGGTGTCTAGTCGGGGAGCGTTGGGGTAGCAGGTTGCATTGTGTGCAGTCCATCCCACTTCCGTCGATACTGGCCATGACAACAGGTAAAGACTCATTAATGCTAGAGTAATTATGGTGTATTTTCTAAAAAAATTGAATAATACGTACGTTGAGATAATACCATTCTTTCAAGTAACAATTAAGTTTGTTAATTGAATTGGATTGATAATTGATTTAATAAGATTAAATTAATTATATCTAATTAAATACTATATTATGAATATATGTGTAATTCCCTTGGAAGAATTAATCGTAATGAATATGATTCATAATGATTAATTAAATTTGAACATGATATGAAGGATCACATAAGTGACATCCATGGTCTCCCGTCAAGGTGAAGGGTTCCGTCTTCAGGGATTGTATGTAGGAGATGCTTGTCCGAAGTGATAGCTCATGTATGCAAGCGCATCTGGATCGGTCTCTTTTCTTCTCGAAAGAGTAAGGTCGTGCGTAGTGACCCCAATACCGAGTCTCCATATTATTGGAGCAATATTGGATTACACATAGTGAGTACTAATCATGTTGATGATTGGTTCAATTAATGACAGGTCATCATCACCTTAGGGGTGGTGGGCCCAGGTGTTAAAACCGAGTTGAGAAATTCCAGTTGGATTTGCAATGCGGAATGAGTTCCCACTTCTTTTTATCCGAGTTACAAGTTCTCATATTATTGAGATGTAACAAAGATAAGGAAGGAGATCCCAGATCTTGCTTAAGATATAATGGTAAGTATATCTCTTACACTGAAAGTGATTAAGGGATGAACTTTTAGTGTTGACAATGCAAGACAACTTTGATATAAAAACTCCTAAATCAAAGTAAAATATGCATATATAATATATATATACACTTATGCAAATTTCTTATTTCAGATAGTCCTTCATTAATCTAACTCAATGTTATACTCAATAATAATTAGTATAATCTCATGGATTGGATCCATGATCAAGATATTGTACTTGTAGTTGAACACATAATGTATGTGGTTGCAATATGCAAGTTTCCTCATAATAATGAGGAATGACAATTAAATAGACAATAGGACTACAACCCTAGGGTTTGGGTATCTCTATAGTCTTGATCTCATTGAATGTATTTTGGAAGTGACATGTCGATGATGATCGTAGTGGTCAAATAATCCTTATAAAATCTAAGAAGATGATCTGGCATACATATATGCTCTCGACATTTAATCATGAATGATATGGTTCACTACATTATGTTGAATTGTGGCTCTGTAAGAGATGATGTACTCAAAATATTTGAGTACCTACCTGAACCAATGATTTTAAGTGTTTAGATAAATGTAGATACAATTAGGGATGAGCGTGGGTCGGGCCCTGAAGGGCCCTACCCAGCCCATTTAAAAACTTTGGGCCTTGGACCGGGCCTAGGCCCGTAAATTTTTTTGATTCGGCCCAAGCCCAGGCCCGGCCCAATTTCCTATGGGTCGGGCTTGGGCCGGGCCGGCCTATTTCCACCCATTATATATTACTAACTTTGAGGTTTTTTAAAGTCAATCTCAATTCAAGTTAGACGAGTCAAAATTGTTTAAAATTTATGTAGTAATACTTGTGAAACAACTAAACTCGATTCTACCAAAGATGATTTCTCAATTAAGACAAAGAACACTCAAAGTTTGATACCATAAATGTCTCTCATTACAAAAATTGAAGAGTGAACCAAACATACACAGTTAACAACATGTGCACCATGGCTCTTCATTTTAGAAAAGGACATAATGCTCATATTAGGTAAAGATTCAATAATAGAGAAATATTCTGATGGAAAAAATAAACAATAACAAATCCAAGAATATCCGGCAGAATCTAAATCATAAACTAATTAAGGAAAACTAAATTTCCGAATTGAAATATATAATGATCATCAACTCATATGTCTCACACCTAAATTCTTGATTTATAAACATTGTATGAAGACATGATACATGAACATATCGTGCATGCAACATGTGAGAGTTTGCAGACGTATAGGATATGGGAAGGGTTCGGGCCTCTTCGGGCCGGGCCAAGCCGAGCCCGTCCAAAACTATTTTGGGCATGAATGTTGGGCCAGCCCGGCCCAATGTTTGTTTGGGCTTGGGCCGAGCCGGGCCTTTTGGGCTGGGCTTCGGGCTGGGCCGGCCTAGCCCAATGCTCATCCCTAGATACGATGAGTGTCATCATTCTTCATGAAGCTTCATAATGTTGATATTGTATGAATTAAAGGAAGCATGTATAAATATTTAAATACTCTTACATTGAATTCTTTTTGAGTTTAACATAAGAGATCCTTGTCTTAAGCAATGGTTGTTTATAGATGAAGAGAGCGCAGTAGAGCATGGGTCCAGACCCAAGATGAGAAGGATAATCAAAGAGTTGACTGTACTTGTATGACTTCCATTTGACATCCAAAGAGTTGGATGAATACCAATACTGCAATAAACCGATGAATTGATAGTGTGACTATTTGGTCTATTTAGAACCTTAGAGAAGGACTCAGATAGTGCATCAAAATAATCTACATATACATATAACATTGAAATTGACTTTCTTATTTAATAAGATCAAAGTCTATTAATTGTATCTTATTTCTTCTAATGATACTTGCAATTGTTGCATATGTATGAG
This sequence comes from Ottelia alismoides, assembly GCA_037367405.1. NCBI lineage: Eukaryota > Viridiplantae > Streptophyta > Magnoliopsida > Alismatales > Hydrocharitaceae > Ottelia > Ottelia alismoides. The sequence goes on along the minus strand of JAZKJV010005150.1, from coordinate 539,076 downwards.
AAGACTGGATTTGATCTTCAGGTTTAATAGTCAACTACATGAATATTGATGCAATTGTTGCAAAAATCTCTATTGGATTGTAGACTTCATAATTTCAGTGGGAGAGCCCCTTAGTCTTAGAGATTGTCCTCTATGACCTAGATATTAGAATACACTCATTGTTATTTCTAAATGTTGGAAATAAACATGAATTCTGGAATAGACATATCACAAAGAGTTATGATGGATATATTTCGATAGTAATCTGACTTCTGGAGGACTCTACTAAAGTAGAAAATTAATAAATGGTTCATTAACATTTCTAATACCGAAAATTAAACCTTAAAAGATCAATAAGAGGATGAAGATCATTTGACAATGATCTGGCTCAAGCCTTGGACATATGTCTATTGATGAGATCAATAGACTAGTAAGATATGAAACTTTAGAATGTCTAAAATTTCAAATCTTACATACTTTTGAATATTGTATTCGAAGTAAAAATGTCTAATACACCCTTCTCTGGGAATGGTCTAAGATGTCAAGGTTTTCAAGATTTCATACATATTGATGTATGCGGATCATCTATATCATAATAAACATTGATGATATGTGATATCATTCGATGATTTTGTGATATAAGATTTCTTCCCTTCACCTTAGAAACCTTTGAAATATTCAAAGATTTCATAATTTTGATTTAGAACCATTTGAAGGAAGATGAAAATGAATTTGATCTAGTCTAGGTAGTCAATACCTATTAGATGAATTCATGAATACCTTATAGAGAAAGGATATCATTCCTACCTCACTCCTCCTGATACACCTAAACTCAATGGAGTTGCAGGGACATACAATTGATCATGTGTGACATGATTTGATTAATGATGAATCTTAGCATAATTACCTTTTAGTTTCCAGGTATATATGTGGTAGACACTACAATATATATCCTTAATTAGGTTCCATGCAAGTAAGCTGGAATCGAGCATTAGAGAGTGCTACTTCATTAGAAAAATAAAGGATGGTATTGGATACCTACTTTATGACCTTTAGATTCTTAAAAGATCTCATCTCTGAGAATGTGATTCTTAAAGGATGAGACTCTTGAGAATCAAGATGAAAATGAAGTAAAGGAACTCAATGAATCTTGAGAAGATAATGAGATTCCTGAAATCAGAAAGTAAAAAGATAATTAAAGATGAAACACTCATACCTGAGGATGTATTCCATGTGTCAGTTAAGTCTGACAATGATCTGACTTCATGTGATGAAGCTTATGAGGATCATAGCATGGAAAGATGTATGTTAGCAATAAAGTCTAAAGTAGGCTTCATATACAAGTGTTGTATATGAACCCTCGAGGATACAGCTATAAGGGTAAGACCCGTTAAGGTGTAAATGGATCTTCAAGAGAAAGATGGAACCTGATGAGAAGGTAGAGACCTTTAAAGCACGGTTCGTATCCTCAAGATACACACCGAATTGAAGACATCACTTGCGATGAGACTTGTTCTTCAGTCTTCTTGCTTAAACCTATCAGAATATTGCTAACTATAGCTACACAACTTTACTTTTACATCTTCATGATGGAAGTCAAGATTGCATTCCTCTATGAATACCTCTATGAGGATATTCATATGAAGTATCCCCATGGCTTCATGGATGAGGAAAGCAAAGTGTGCAAGTTGAATAACTCCATCTATGAACTCAAATAAGCTTCTTAGTTGGAACATAAGATTTGATGAAATTATAAATGTTATAATTTCAGATAGAATCTTAATGAACCATGTGAAGCTTAGTGGGAGTACCATTGTGTTCATCGTGCTAAATGTAGATGATATCCTAATTATTGGAATGATATAAGGATAATAATAAGTGTTTTATTAAGTAGCTATTCCATACCTTGAGATTTCATCTCATGGATACCTCTTGTATCTTACTTTTGAAGGTGTTCAGAAGCATGGAAAATAGGGCATTGGGACTATCACATTTGTAGTACACCTTGGAGATATTCCATTTTCTAGAAAATTCCAAGAAATGCTTCCTTCCCTTAAGATACGTTACTGACTTATATGAAGGGATAACATCTCAAGGAGGTGAGGAAGTGAATGCTAGAACTTCTTTCCCTTGTGCATCAGTTATGAGAAGCCGAGTGTATACTAGATGTACACAAAAGTCAGATGTCTACCATGCAGTGGGAGTAGTAAACTATCACTAATCCTACTATGGAAATAAAGTACTTTGTTTCAGTAATAACGAAATCTTCATAGATGACAAGATTTTATTCAGAGATAGTGATCTCAAAGTCCTATCTTTAAGAACTTAAGACTTTGTAGATAGAGATCTAAAAGGTCTTAACTGTAGATACCTTAGGAGATAGAGATCTCCGAGAATAAGGTTATGCTAATAAGGATTATGAAAATACTGATTATAATAATTATTATATATAGTTTCAAGGACACTATAACTGACAAAATTTGAGTATTAGCTGCATAAGATGCAACATTCGCATTGGATGCGAGCACTGTTACTTGGGATATGCAAGTGCCATAAAAGGACTTGGCATAGTCTCTTGGGAACAGAGTGACTGATAAGCTTATCTAGCTATTTTTGTAAATAGCCTGTGATTGTCACATGAGTACGGGTTTAAATGATTATCCCATTAATGGCTCTTTGGGCTAGTGGGAGGTTGTCGGATATGCGAGCCCACAGTGAGCCATTATGCAATAAATGTTATTGCGAATATCATTCCCTAATCTGAAATGAAGAATAATTAATTTGCATAATAGATCCCTTAGTACAATTAGGGTTATGTACTATGGCCATCTTAATGATCATATAGCTGTTGATTCAATTATTAAATCATAGAGGCTGGTGCTTGGATGAATATCTAATGAGTTAGATTGAGGACTCATCAAGCACCATCAAATGATTGTGGAGATGATCTCTAGCCTGAGTAGGAGATGTCAATCCTTTCTCGTTTGGCTGATATCTAACCGACCTCTTTATGTAGGTCCTTTGCATAGGAATAGAGATTTGTAGGTGTTAGATAAGTTAGGTCAAAGAGTTGACTTAACGAGATCGAGATAACCAAAGACCTATGTCGTATGCTGTCACGGTATAGATACACATCCTCTGACCGGAGACAGATGTGTTACTATATGTCTGAGTATGTATTGGGCAGACCAATCAGTTGATGACCTAACCAAGGTCTATACATCGATGCATTGGTGTGCATGCAAGGGCATATGATTAATACGATCTCTCAAAGGGATCATTCAGGTTCAACTACTGAACCAGAAGACATGAGCTCACTCATGAGATATTGGGAGGAACAAATTCCGTGTATGGTCGTCTCAGTTTGGAAGCTTTACTGAATTTGTAGGTTTGATATATACTTTTGGAAAGTATATGATCAACACTTAGGTATGATATATGCTTTTGGAAAGTATATGATCGATACCAACTCCAAATGATCAAAGGAGAAACTTAATAATAAAACTCTAAAGGAGACAATTTAAAAGAGATCTAAAACTCCGGGTTTTGTTTTGGGTCTTCTAATATGCAAGATGTACATGGATTAGGAATACCTGAAGGTGATGTGATCATAAATGATTGTATAACCATGATGCTTCCATTCCGAGGGAGTGATGAAACATATCTGGATTTTAGTGACTTCTCTCTTAGAGAAGTGATATAATCTTAAGTCCAAGTGTTGGACATTGATCTGACTGGGATTCAGATACAATGAGAAGATTAGATCTACGACTTTGATTTAATCAAACATCTATGGGAGGTCCGTAAAATCTGGATTTGATATTTGATCTCATTATCCAAGTCACTATACATGGAACAATACAATCACCTTGTCCTTATCTCCAAGTATCTGCAGAGAAAGCACATTATCCTTGAAAGAGTTCATGGATAATTTCATTGTTAATTTTATGTATATGATCATTGAGAAATGGATAACTTAATGTTATTTAATTATCATGAATAATATGAATTTGATTCATATTACAAGGAGAGTTATCTAAGATAATTAAATGTGATTTATTTATCAAATATGTAAATAATGTGAATGTGATTCATATTATTTGGGTACATGAGAATAGAGATCCAAGAAGATTAAATGTATTATCATGTATATGAATAATATGAATAGTACGATCCATATTAATCAAATATATTATAAATATGATTTATAATATATTGGAGAGAGCCTATTGTGATTTATAATTAATTGTGGATGTGAATTGGATTCACATTGGATGATTAATTGAAAATATAATTTACAATCTATTTTGGGATGTGAATGTGATTCACATATTTTTCTAATGACATGATCACAAATTTCACAATATAATTATGAATTATTTTTGTGAAATAATTTATAACAATTGTTGTTGTAAATATTGGAGATATCATGAGATAATGAGATCTCATGAGATAGTGAGATCTCATGAGAAGAGTGGTCGTCCCCTATTTTTAAGGGAAATGGTTTATCTCCTCATTATCTCCAATGATAATTAATTGATTTAATTTGAATTTAATATATTGATTTATCGATATATATTAAATTAAATTAATTATTGTTGTGTTTTCACAATGAAATCGTGGCCATTGAAAGGAATACAAATCAATCTCAACCATTGATTGTGTGATGTCCATGGATTGGGATCCATGGACTCCCAAAATCCTATATAAGAAGAGGCACCCCTTGCTCTTCGAGTTACAAAATTATCGACAAATGCTCTCTCTCTCTCTCTCATTCTCTACACATCCTCTCTCTCTCATTGTGACCGTCCACCATGGAGCCCAAGAGAGGGTCGCCATCACCGCAGCATCATCGTTATGCTGCCGGATCATCTACTCGTAGATCTCCATCTCCTTTGATGCGCTTTTCTCATGAAGAAGATGCTGGATCTCGTATGAGGAGATCAGAAGATTTGCTTCTTAGACCATCAACATAAATTGCGAGGAGCATGGATCTCATCAACGCGCTCGTAAGCGTCTACTCTGTCGGATCGGACTTGAGGCAGGAGGTCTCTTGTTTTAGAGACTCGATCACAACCACGCTTCAAGAGGTAACCTTAATACCTAATTTTGGTTTAGATGAAATGATCCAAGAAGTGTTCTTGGATCATGTGGTTTCATCATTTTAAAAATTTTAAATTCCACTGCCCAGAGAAACTAGTGCGACTAGTCGCTCCTAATCGCATTTGATGCGATCCTCACGCTTCCGAGATGTACGTAAGGATCTTTCCATATCCTTCAGATCCTTCCTGAAGATAAGCTCCAAGCAGTGGTGGACCTCCTTCGAATACTTCTTCTCCTTGCAGATATCTCCGCAAGCTCCCAACTGTCACCAAGATGCTTCGACGATCAGAGATGTGGGGTTATGAAGGGTAAAAGGGATCAAACTTGCAAAAAGGATTTGGGTGTTTATTTATAGATTTTGGGTGTTTATTTATAGATATGGAGACGAGGATTCAAAAATCGATACTCGTGCTACACATGATGGGTGTTTGGGCCTTGAAGATTTTTGGTGTAGGAAGCAACCTTCATCGAGCAATGAATCATCGCTAAAAAATTAGGGAAAGACATAAGGTAGGTGAAGTTCACAGTGTGACAAGGGAGGTGTTGGATACTGGATAGTTGATTGGGGGTCAATTATCGACACACGCCTATTGGTCCACATAGGACCACTAAGCGACAAAATAGAAATAAAAAAGAAGAAATAAACGGAAATAAAATATTTACATATTTTGTTAACAAAAAGTCAAAACATGAAATGTTTCTTATTTTAAATATTTTATGGATATTTTTATATTTTTTACACCCTTTTTTATTAAGTGTTAATTTTTACAACTGTGTACAAAGGTATATTAACATGTATTTTAAATATTTTATTTTATTTTATTTTTATTTACTTATTAATATAATTACATATTTTATATATTTATAATATATTTAAATACCAATTTATATATTTTTGTTTTTATTTTTCTGATTTTATTTCCATAAATAAATAAAGGTATGTACATTATAGGTGTAGTACAGTATATTTGATTATATTATTTATTTTAATGTATTTTTATTTTTTTATTTTACGTTTATATTTTAAATATATTTTTTGAACCCCCGAGGATCCGAGTACCAATTTACGCAGCATTCACAATATAAACATTTACATGTGATCACATTAGCTACTTGAATTTGAGGGAAATTTTTTACGTTTGCATTTGAGATTCACATATAATTTAACAACCACAGAACAACAACAAGACCAAATTTTTATTTCATTAATTTCCACACACACACACACTATATGTAACAAACTAGGTTGACGGTGTGTACATATAACCCAAAAATATACAGGAGAGAAGAAAGCATTTACCTCAAAAACTGAACAAAAACTACAACTGTACCGTTTAGTATATGTGCATACGCTCGGTATCATTAAACTGCTACTACAATGTAGGCAATTTGCCTGCCAAATTTGCGAGGAAGAAAAAGAATGTCAACGGATGTTGTGTACATTCCAACATATTAAAAATAATAAGTAATTACGTGTGTTCAAAGGTAAGCAAGTAGCAAGTCATTGATATTTAAATTTAACAAACTACTTGTGTAAGGAAATGGTTTTCAATCCTCTTGTTTGAATGCCCCATGATTTCCCATCACCCCACAATATTATAACATGTTTCATAAATTAGATGATGACCTATAAGTGTATGATATTTTCTTTTGTCATATAGAGATCAAGATTATGGATATTGATAATGAAGATGATGAGTATTTGATCTGATTATTGATTCTATCTAATTTCTTAAGTCTAGTAATAGTCTGTAGTCTTGGTCTAAGTGTGATCTCACACTATGAATCTAAGGCAAGAGAAGTACCATAAAGTTGTGGTGCCTCCGTAAGCATGAGGTGGAGTGTAACGCATCCTAACTAAGTTTCCAACACGTCCACTAGCTTATTTTATCACTCATAGTAATAGTTATAAGATCTGATTAGTTATCGATGATTGATTATTGATGATAAATGATAATCTGTACTAATCTTAGCTTGTAGTCAACTCAACTGTAACTGCTCTTAACTCTAACCAAACTTAATTGTGATTGATTTCAACACTAATCAAACTCAATTGTACTTCATTCTAAGTCAAATCACAACCCCTCCAAATTCAACTATAATTGATTCAAATGTAACTATAGATGCTTCAGATGTAGCCATCGCCAGGACTATTGGCGGAACGATAACCAAAACTCAAGCAGTGAGGAAGTCTCCTAAGAGACCCTTCCATTTCGCCCCCTAATTGGAAGTGCGGTTCAATGGAGAGATAAGTCTACTCCAAAACTACATCACCGAGATGTGTGGGAGAGACACTCCAGAAAAGTATCTCTAAAAACTGACCCGATTGGTACGAGCAAACGTGCTCGTAGAAAAAACTAAAACCAAGGGACCTCTAGCCTAGGTACCCTAAAACAGAGGATCAACAAAATTGGTCAAAAGTTGGGATCCCAACGAGGCGTAAAAATACAACTAGTTAGCGTAAAAATCGTAAAAAGGACTGGGATCCTAGACCCGCACACTTGGCGGTCTCTGCCCTAACTGGGATTCTTATCTCCCGCCTAGTTGAGGGTCATTGCTCCCTCTCACGGTCAAGTGTAAGGGTCACCCTGACGGTACCATTAATTGACATTACTAGTCATATAGATGTACTTGATTACATATTCGATCCACATTCTAATGAGAAACTATTGTAGGAATAGTGACAGGGAAAAGTCATTTGAAATTGTCAGTAAGAGTTGTATTAACCTAATGCACATAATATATAATATGCATCCTATTTAAGCTAATTAAGTTCCAAACCCTACTCCGAAGTAGGACCCAATTTGAGAACACGCCGATTCAAAGGTCATCTAAACTATTGTCTATATTTAACGTATTCGGTAAGTCGAGTAACCGGTTTAACTCCAAAACTGTAATTGATTAACAATTTCTTGAATATTTCTCTCTTTTTTTAGCATTTGAACTGGTTGCATATTTTGATGTCAATTCCTTTGGATGAGCTTTTTGGAACCGTAGGAATTTATCATTTAATACCTTTAAATACAATTATTTGCAAGAATTCTGTTTCAGAGTGAATATGGTTGCTAAATAGGAGTAATAATAGATCTAGTCCTCTAAAGAAACTGAGCGACATTCACCTTTGAAAAGAAGAAAAAAATATATTTATTAAATAGGGGTTGCTATTTTTCTTTAATATTTGGTTCTATTGATGAGAGCATGAAAAGACTAGGTAGAATTTGAAATCATGGCTAAATCTACACATCATTAACTAGGAAGGGAATCAAATACCTATATGTAACATGTCATAAAAGTTGGGAGAATATTTTTATAAGAACTTAACCCCATGCCCTTAAACCGCAAGTAATCTCAAAAATAAATACGGTGTTGATACTCAAATAACACAAAAAAATAAGAGTAAAACTGCTCAAATTCCTTCCTTCACACAGCATCCAACATAACCTCAACTAATTCGATCAAACTCATCCTTTCAAATTGCTTTATTCAATTGGAAATACCTGCTTTCCTTGAGCAAAGATTTCTTTTTTTACTTTCACTAGACATAAGGAAATGCAACTCATGCTATCAAGAGGGAAATCTCTATTTTCCATTTGATTGATAAAAAGCAGTAATATTAAGACAATAAATATTTATTTGAATATGATATTCCTATAATCTATGTTCAGAATTTGAGCAAAATGGGACACTCAAAACTTGAGAAAAACGGATCATTCCTCCAAAAAGATGTATACAGAATTTATTCAAAGGACAAATTTTATTCATCAATGGCACCTTATAACTAATGGAAATTATACCTAAATACTGAACCAGAAAGGCCATATTCTGGCCATAATCTAGTCTAGCAAGTTATATCTTAAATTTTCATAAATTTAGAGTACCATAATAAATAAGTAAGCATGTGAAGAACTTCATGCATGACAGAAAAAGGTTGGGAATACAATTGTATACTAAAATCTTCAAGATTTGGAAAGGATGAATTTGCATGCAACATGTAACTGTTGAATGTGAGCAGTTTCATAATTATATAACATGTTATAAACATAGGACAAGGAAGGACTTGGGTGAAGAAATGACAAAATCTTATTCATACTCCATGGAAAACTCTATTTTGTCATTTAATTTCAGAAGTTATTCTTGAGGTTTAAGGTTGTTTCGTAAAATTGCATGAAAAGCGGAAAGGAGGGGGCTGGATTGTACGTAATTAGATCTTCAATTTGAAGGAGATCTTGCATATAGGAACACAACAACTTAAATGGAAGTTGTATCTCCAGCAACTGCTCCTAATTTGGAAGAGAAATAGTCGGGGTGGGGGTGGGGCAGAGGCTCCCAACGGCCAGAATGTTTGAAGAATTTGGGGGGTCTTATGATGACATTTATACGGGGAAAGAGGTCTTGGCTATTTGCCAAATGGAGGGAGGAGATCACACCAAATGGCTGAGAAAAGAAAAACCAAAATAGTTGGACTATGCATGGTCTGTGCACAATCCGTAGAAAAAATTGATTTAATTTTTTAAACCATTTTCTATTCTTTTATTTGAGAAATTAAAGTTGACCGTACTCACATCTCGAGCGTCAGATTTTGACGTGCAAAAACTTGTTTTAATCATCTCTAAACGGCGATCAATATGAGTATAATATTCGTATAGTTTGGATCGAGGATAAATCCCTAAAATTCTTGAGATATGGTCACGATTTATGGAAAATTTTGGAATTTTAAAATATCAAATGATCTTTGATTGACGAACGGTTGATTTCGTTGGTTTTATTTCGTCGAATCAGATTTTATGGCTATCTTGATTTATTTTGTGGTTTCCGATTTCACGATGCGACTTTTTCTGGAATGCATTATAATGCGATCAACTTTTGATCGATTGCAAACGAACGAATTTTTATTTGCAATTAATAGATCAATTTAGGTCATTTATCGTTGATTAATAATTTTATTAAATTATACGAACCCTAATCAGGTCGGGCTTGGCTTTAATTGGATCTGAATATTACATATTTCAAATAATATTTACAAGTCCTTAAAAATATAAGGAAGGTAAAAATATAAAGACTAAATTATATGAATAAAATATGCAAATATATAGTACAATGAGACCTCAGAAATCCAGCTTTTGCATCATAACTCCATTTTAAATGAAACCGCATTCACTAGATAGATAATTTAATTTTAAATATATGGAATGGATTTGGTGAATTTTGAGTTAATATGGAGAAGATATTGATATGTGAAGTTCGATTTAGGGTTTTTTCATATACGTGTCTCAGTTGCACAGTCTATTATTTTTATGTACAATTATTTTTATAATTTTTTATGTATTTTTATATACAAGTTTCATGTTGATCACTTTATTATTTGATGAGTATAAATTGAATAACAAAATCAAGTAAAAATGGGTATTTTGGAAAATGAAAATTAGGGTTTCTTTATTCGGCATAGACCTTTATCTTCCCCTACTTTATTCCTTGCCGATCAAGTCAATATTGTCTTAATCTCGAGGTTTAAGGTCATTCAGTATCTTTGATACTTCATTTATTTTCCTTTTTTTTCTATATTCTTTTATTTGGATTAAAAAATATATCTATACAGTACTATAGACAACTAATGAATGTTGATTTTGTACAATTTATCTATATTTACATGTGTTTTGATAATGATTTAAATGCAAAATAGAAGAATAAAGGTAGATGAATGGCTATTCATTACTACTCCACAAGTCGATCTCTACAGGACGACTTCTCCTTAGAGTGACGCCCCTTCTGAGCTGGCACCATCTCCCCAGGGATGTCCTTTGACTGAATCTTTACCGTGAGGATAATACTACTTCCATGGATACATATGCATGTATCAACAATAATCTAGTGGATGGTACAATTAACCTTCTAATAGATCTACAGAAGGGGTACATATAGTGTTCATCCTAGTAAATGTGTACCAAATATCCTATCTCTACAACCGTATCTTTCTCTGGACTCGATTCCTCCTACAGATAGTACATTCATGCAATCTCGGATACAATGATCCATTGTACTCACACTGAGGCACTTCATGATTCAAGATGGTGGTTAGCAATAGAAGAAGAAATGTGTATACTAATATCTCAATGTACCCACGCTAGTTGAATTTTTTGATGCATTCTCTCATGTCGCTCGTATATCAACTATGTGTATTCGCATGTCACTTGTTGTACAACTTGATTGGCCCTTACATCAACTTGATGTGAAGAATTCCTTCCTTTATGACGACCTTCAAGAGATTGTCTATATGTAACAACATCATGGTTTCAAGGCTCAAGGGGAGTGTAATAAGGTTTTTCTACTACACAAGGACATATATGGTCTTAAGCAAAGCCCCCGTACCTGGTTTCAAAAATTATCAAAATACTAGAAAATGTGGGCCTCATCAGATCTTCGACCAACCATTATTTGTTCATAAGAAAGAACGGAATAGAAATTGTAGTAATGCTTGTCTATGTGGATGACACCATCCTCACATGAGATGACTTTGACAGTATTGTAAAAGTGAAAAAACAGTTTCCAGAATAATTTATTATCAAAGACTTGGGGTCACTAAAATACTTCATAGGGATTGAAGTAGCTAGATCCAAGCAGGGCTTAGTTATGTCTCAATGGAAGTATGCTACTTCTCTGCTTCAGGAGACATGGATGCTAGGATCCAAGCTAGCACATACACCCATGGATCCTAAGGGACACATCTATGAGTCTGGGGAGCATTGAAGACACTAGTCGTTACAAGGGCCTAGTGGCAAGATGTTGTATCCTACCATCACTCAACTAGATATCTCTCTTGTAGTTGTAAACTTAGCCAATATGGATTCCCCTACTTTCGCTCGCTTCGATGTGTGCATGATGGTCCTGAGGTACATCAAGTCACCTCTTGGGAAAGGTCTATTATTCACAAAAGGTGACAACCTCGATATCATGGCCTATTTAGATGCAGGCCATAGAGAATGCATGATATATAGAAAATCCACTACTGGTTTCTGCACTTATTCAACAGGAAACCTAGTCTCTCAAAGAAGTAAAACCAAGCAATGGTCTCCTGCCCAAGTGTTAAGAGTGACTACATATCCATGGCTCAAGTTGCAACATAATTATTATGGATTCGATCCATACTCACATATCTTGATATCATACCCACCGATGTCATGGAGCTCAAATGAGACAACCATGTAACGATGCATATAGCTAACAAACCCATGTTCCACGAGCGCATCAAACATGAGGAAGTTGATTGTCACTACACAAGAGATATGATACAGAGAGGGCTACTTCAAAGTCACAATGTACCATCTACAAATCAGACTGCATATATGTTCACCAAATCGCTTAATCGTACAAGGTTAAAAAATATTGTAACAAAGCATGATTGATATATATGCCCCCCTTGAAGGGGAGCGTTGAGAGCTATTTTTGTAACCCTAACCGAATGGGTATTCTGTTCATCTCCTTCTGTTAGAGATAACCTCTACTGTAACCTTAACCTTAGGTCAACTCCAAGTATACGAGGAGTCCTAAGGTTCTATTCATAATCAAGGAATTACAATTCTACAATCCAACTTCCTCCTTATCTTTTCTATGCCAACCAATTGGAAAATAGAAACTAAATACTTCTTATCTTTCTTTATTCCTCCATTTCTTATTCCTCCAAACGAACAGAAAATGACCATTATCTCGTCTCCCTTATTTATCCTTATTCCTCGACTGAATGATGCCTTAGAGGATGTTCATTTGGGGAATAAGAACGGATATTTACATCTTATTCCTCTCCCTCCATAGATGGTCAACATTTTGATCTTGAAGTCAAAATCAATCTTATCTAATATAACATTTTTATCCCTCATTATCTTTTCCATCCCACCGAATATAGAATAGCAAATAAATATTACTTATCCCTCCTATTCCTCCTTATCCTCCCCTTCTAATAGAACATAAAATGTCTTATCCCTCATTACCTCTTTTCCTTATTCGTCTACCGAATGATCCCTTAGGGGGCGTTTCACCTCTCATATGGGGTCCTCTCTCTCTCTCTCTCTCTCTCTTTAATACAATAATAAATCATTTCTCTTCCATTCATCTCATTAAAAAAATATATTATACCATCATATCATCTAAAAATTATAAAAGGATTTTATCACTTGTGCCCCTTCGAGATATCACAATATCAGTTATGCCCCTATCTTTTTGGTAATATCCGTTGTGCCCCTCACTTCTTGTTATTTTGTCAGTTGTGCCCCTCGGGTTAGTTACCGTCCATCCACAGTGCAAACGGACGTTAACTTTGAGGACATAGACGGAATTACTTTTAAAAAAAAGATTACGTGGTCATTTTACATCATCTTCTTCATCCTCTTCTTCTTCCTCCTCTTGCCCATCCTCTTCCTATTCCTCTAGCTCCTCCTCCTCCTCCCTCCCAGCCCCGCCCCCTCCCAGCTCGCCGCCCCCGCCACTGCCCCTGCCCCCGCCCCCGCCCCGCGCTGCCTCCTCCCAGCCCCGCCCCTCCCAGCCCGCCGCCCCTCCCAGCCCGCAGCCTCGACCCATTCCCCTACCCCCTCGCCTCCCCGTCCCTGTGCTCCCTCACCTTAGCCGCCCCCTCCCAGCCCCGCCCCCTCCTAGCCCGCCGCCCCCGCCGCTGCCCCTGCCCCCGCCCCTACCCCGCCGCCGCCGCCGCTGCCCCTGCCCCCGCCCCTACCCCGCGCCGCCTCCTCCCAGCCCCACCCCCTCCCAGCCCCGCCCCCTCCCAGCCCGCCGCCCCCACCGCTGTCCCTGCCCCCGCGCCTCCTCCGGCCCCTTCCGCCCTCCTCCTCCACCTGTGCCTGAAACTGGAGTTGAGTTTTTTCTTAAATTTTGATAAATTTTTGACTAATTGATTCATAAAAAGTCATCCAAAAATTCAATAAAATTCATCGTTTGATCCGTAACGAGTGATATGTCCGTGGAAATGTAAAAATTTTAGAGATTCGATGGATGCATGAAGGTGTTAGTAAGAGAGAGAAATTATGAAGAGAAGGAAGAAGAGCAAATGGAGGAGGAAGAAGATGAAGAAGGGTATGGACCATAATACCCTTCTTAACCACACTATGGTTTGAATAAACCATGGTTATTTTAATTTTTTGACGGTCAATCTGACGGAAGGACACAACTGGTGACAGAGCAAGAAGTTAGGGGCACAACTGATATTATCAAAATGATAGGGGTATAATTGATATTGCGATCTCGGAGGGGCACAAGTGATAAAATCCCAATTATAAATTACTCAACTTCTACCCACATTTCCAAACTTCAATACAATTACATCACAACAGTTACTCACTTTTTCACTCAACTCAAAATCCAAAATCCTCCATTCAAATGCAAAAATACAAAAGTCTCGGTAGTGATCCGCGAGAACGTCCCACCAATTATTATATAGTGACTACATCCGCTGGCATGTGATGTTTGGGACCTTCCTAACCAAAGAGAGTTCTGAGCCTCTTCCATCGATCAAAAAGGCCCTTTCAGATTTCAGACAACCCTAGGAAAGCTCTGGATTAGATATAAGGCGAGTGACACAAAACAAGTGAGGCACCCCACCGGAAAGAGTCTCCCTTGGGTTCAGGGCTGTCCTCGAGGAGCCCTTTAACTCGCATTGGCGGACTGGGCCTTGCAGACATCGCAGCTACTGGAGTGATCCAATATGTGGTTCCGCACGTCTAAGACCCAGGAACTTTTCTAGGATGTCACATCTCTCTTGGGCCTCCGTCAAGCCCTTCAATCCCTGGGACTGCATCAATAGGGTTATCCTCTTAGGGTTTAACATCAACGTTAGAAGGTCGAGGGAGTTTAACAATATGGGCCTCAATTTTTGAAATGTATCCAAAAGAGATCCGGTTTTTTTAACTGTCACCTACAAGCTTATGTAAATCAATGCCAAGTTGGTCTTCTTTTTTATTTAATTTATCTTTTTGTTATTTCTTTAAGATGATTGAGATAGTTGCTGCTGCTACCGTGAGCTTCCTGATCTAACCCCTCATTGGTCGAGGAAGTTTTCCCGCTGGCACGTCTCTAGAAGGATCAGCTTCAATCTAGACAGAACACGATATCACTCTGCATCAGTTCACGAGTTAGTCGCAGGAGATACATACATCAGATCCCTATTTATTGCTATTATATAGCATACATTACACATGAAGAAGCCCTACCAGCAATCACCGCTGACCAGGGTTTAAAAAATCGGACCGGACCGGTCCGAGCGGACCGGTTGGACCGGGAACCGGCCCCGACCCGGTCGGTTCGGTCGGTTTTAGGTAATTAATTTTTTTATAAAAAAGAAAATAAAAAATCGGGTCAAACCGGTGGTCGGACCGGGTTGACCCGAGCGGTTGGACCGGGTTGACCCGGAATTGATGGTTAGTATATTTTTAAAAAATAAAGGTTTAAATAACGAAATAATAGGGTTTTTATCACTTGTACCCTTCTTAAATTCTACAATTTCAGTTACGTCCCTCTCTCTTTTGGAATATAACTTGTGCCACTACTTTCTTGGGATAATTTTCTAAAAGCAACTATAAATAAATTATTATAATATTATATTCATATATAATGCTAGAAAATGTGGCTACCTTTTGTAGAGTTTTATTCGAAATAGACAATCATGTTTTTATGTTGAAAGATTTGGCATTTTAAATGATTATTTCATTGATATATAAATACATATTTACATATATCTATCCGGTTTTATCGGTTCAAAAAACCGGGTCGACCGGTCAGACCAGTAAATTAAGCCCGATCTGGTTTTTTCCGAGTCGATATGAATGATGACATCATGCTGACATCATCACCGGTCTGATCGATTTGGACCGACGGTCCGACCCGGTTGGACCAAATCGAGGACTAACCGGTTCAATGTCTGGTCCGGTTTTTAAAACCTTGCCGCTGACCCACTGCTGAGCCCCACAGAACCTTACCCCTCCCTTCGGACAGGTTAGATGAATCGGAGGACCAGTCCCCCATCTGCCCTCGCTGTTGCACCCAACCCACGTTATTACCATCGTCATTATTACTTTACCATCATCTGCAAATCTTTATTTTTTTTTACCTTGACCCCGTTTCTGCCCTCTCATGACCTCCATTGACTCCTCCTGCTAAAAAGCATGGGAGGAAAGAAAGTACCAATAATTATTTACTCAAAGGAAGAGTAGGAGGAAGGGAAAAAATATTCTCCTACTCTCTTCTTCTTCTTCCTTCTCTTTTCCCCTCCAACTCGAAACACCAATGGCCATCGACCTTCGTTCCTTCATCGTCACAGGTGGGCAACCCCTTCTCCTCCTCCTTTTGTAATGCTTTCGCAGTTTAAATTTGGTGGTGTTGCAACAGCCAAGAACGCTTGTGTATATATCGACCTGAAGGGTCACGCCGGATGGGCGTGGGAGGAGACGAGGAGGAACGCGGTGGCGCCAGTGTTGTGGGCTGCCGTGTGGATTTGCGTGGCGATGTCGGCGATGCTGTTCGTGGAGGCGGTGTTCCTCGCGGCCGTGAGCCTCTGGGTGAAGGTGGCGGGCTGGAGCCCGGAGAAGAGGTACAGGTGGGAACCCATTGGGAAGCGGGAGGATCTGGAGGACGGGGGCGGCGATCATCCCATGGTTCTTGTCCAAATACCCATGTACAACGAGAAGGAGGTGATGGATCGTGTGACCCATCGATTATATTCCTCTGATTCGTCGTTAGGAAAGTGACCCGCAAATTCTTGGATTGTTTGCAGGTCTATAAGCTGTCCATCGCTGCGGCTTGTGCTCTGACATGGCCGCCAGAGCGGATTGTGATACAGGTTCTTGACGATTCCACTGATCCTCACATCAAGGTGTGTTCTTCTGCTGCTGTTCTTTTTCTGGTTATTTTTGCTCTATGGTTGTTAAAAAGGAAAGCGTGGAATATAGAACGGGACGTGCAAATTTTATTATTTGTTTTTTTGGGTTTGTGGGTCAGGAGCAGGCGAGTCCATGAGTATTTAAAAAAAAGGGTAAATTACATAAAAAGGCCTGGTCTTTTCATGGATTCTCAAATCAGAGACTAGTTTTTTGAACGTAACAAACAGGAGATTCGTTTTTGACATAATGGTGGAAGTCTCCAACGACGTTAATGGGTTGGGCATTTTTGCTGAAGTTGGACGAGTATACCTCCGCGTCAACGTGGTGGAGCTTGACATCCAAGTTGCAGAGCTCGCTGTTTCCATCCCCTCCTCCCTCCTCATCTCGCTCCCTTCTCTGAAGAAGCTAGTCCGTCTCCGGCGCCAACCTCACCGGTACGATCCCCACCGCCGTCTCCTCTCTTTCTCACTTGAAGTACTCGATCTTAGCTCGAACGCCTTGGTGGGATCGATTCCCTCCACCCTCTCTCGTTTACCTTCCCTATCCGTTCTCGACCTCAGCTCGAATTTGCTCTCCGGTGGCATCCCCCCACAGCTCGGCGATCCCCCTCATTGTGGGAGCTTCATGTCTACGACAACCGGCTCTCCAGCACGATTCCTCCGGAGATTGGAAGCCTCCGTAGCCTCGAAGTCTTTCGTGCCGGTGGGAACAAAGGCCTCGTCGGGCCGATACCCCCGGAGATCTCCGGTTGCGCTAATCTCACTGTTCTCGGCCTCGCCGACACCAGGGTCTCCGGTCCGATACCCAGTTCCTTGGGTGGGCTCTCGAAGCTCAAGACCCTGTCCGTCTACACGACCATGCTCTCCGGTGAAATCCCACCGGAGTTAGGTAGCTGCTTGGAGCTCGTGAACCTGTTCCTGTACGAGAATTCCCTGCCGAAAGAGCTTGGGAAGCTCAAGAAGCTCCAGAAGCTCTTGCTCTGGCGGAATGAGTTGACGGGGACGATACCAGAAGAGATCGGTAGCTGCACGAGCCTCCAGATGATCGATCTCTCGATCAATTCCATTTCCGGCGTGATACCCGAGACGTTCGGCAATCTTGTAAACCTTCAGGAGCTGATGCTCAGTGATTATAAATCTCCGATTCGATTCCGGCATCGCTGTCGAGATTGACGGAGCTCTCCTAGCTGCAGCTTGATACAAATCAAATATCCGGTCTCATACCGTCGGAGATCGGGTTGCTGAAGAACCTGAACGTGTTCTTGGCGTGGCAGAACCAACTGGAGGGGAGCATACCACCTTCTCTGTCGTCGTGCTCGCAACTCAAGTCACTGGATCTCTCTTACAATCACCTCACCGGGAGCATCCCTTCGGGGTTGTTCCTCCTTAAGAACCTGACGAAGCTCCTCCTCCTGTCCAACGACGTCTCTGGCACGATCCCACAGGAGATCGGGCAGTGCAATTCGCTCGTTCGCCTTCGTCTTGAAGGCAATCGGATTGGTGGGTCGATCCCAAAAGAGATTGGTGGGCTCGTCAACATCAACTTCCTCGATCTCTCGAACAACAGGCTTGGTGGGCTGATACCCGTCGAGATTGGGAGTCTCTCGCAGCTCCAGCAACACTCTCCCCTATGACCTCCCCGTGGCTATGTCCTCCATAACCGGATTGCAGATCTTCGACGCCTCGTCTAACCATCTCACGGGACCGATACCGGAGAGCCGCCCTTCTGTGCGTGTGAGGACAAAAGCCCCAAAACGAAATCCCTAATTGCCGCGGGGGCATACTCGTCCAACTTCAGCAAAAAATGGTCAACTCATTCACGTCGTTGGGGACTTCACCGTTATGTCAAAGACGAGTCCCCTGTTTGTTACGTTCAAAAAATAGTCTCTGATTTGGGAATCCATGGAAAAACCAGGCCCTTTTATGTAATTTACCCTTAAAAAAACGAGTGCTCATGTGAAAAATAAACTTTGGGGAAAGGTAAATTATTTTATATACAGCCGGTGGTTTCTTAGTTAGGAAATAAAATAATACATAGGAAGCTAGATAGCAATAGATCAGAGTGGATCCTCTGCTGTAACTCTTGTTACAGCAGAGCTGCTTTAATCTCAATTTTTTTGCAATTTCGATTCCAAAATCAATTTTATAGATTTGGTCCTTAGATTAATGCTCTATATATCGTCTAAATTTCGTTCAAATCGGATGTCATTTGCTAATTTATCTTAATGTTTGAAGACTCGAATCTTCAAATATTAAGATGAAATAGCAAATGATCTCAGATTTGAACGAAATTTGAAGGATAAGTAGAGCATTAATTTAATATCCAACCTATAAGGTTGAATTTTGGAATCGAAATCACAAAAAAAATCTGTTCTTTTTATGATTTGTTTATAGTTGGGTCTTGTAACCAAATGGAACTAAACTTGGTATAGGTTGCTATTGGTGGCTACGAAGGCTCTTGCTATTATGACGCATGGTTGAAAATTACAATATTTTGGACGGTCTATATTAGCTGAAAACCTTAGGTGGTGTTCGGCTGTGGTTTACTCCTCTTGGGTGGGTTTACTTCCAAAAATCTCCATTTTCTCTTTCTTGTGGGATCCACTGTATATTCTTTATTTAAATATTAAATAAATTACTTTTCTTTCATCCATTCCATCAAAAAATAATATATTATACCATCATATCATATAAAAATTATAAAGTACTCAACTTCTACTCACTTTTCTAAACTTTAATACGATCAAATCAAATAACTACCTTTTTCCAAACTTCGATACAATCACATCACAATAACTAAACACTTTTTCAAACTTCAATACAATAATATCACAACAAACCCACCTCCAGTTTAACCCTCTATCCAAACACCAAAACACAAAAATGGGTTACCCCGACCAGTTTAACCCTCCCCAACCCGCGTACCAAAACCCTCCCCAACCCGAGCAGGTTGGGGAGTCTCTAGAATAGGTTAGATTTTTTGTCTCAGATTTTTTTTTTCAAATACTAGTAAATCCATTGCATTGTATTAGGACAGTTGTTTCTTAGCTTATTCACATCCATGTTGTTTAATATCTGGTTTTCTATATGTTTTGGTTATGTGGCGTCTTCCTATCAGCGAACTCTGATGCATGCTCTATATATACGCCTTGTATATTCTATAAATCTACTAGGATAATAAAATAGCTTGGCTGCATGTTGCCAACTTTACAAAATAGACCTTGTACAAGTGATCTATTTTAGTATTGCTCAAATCAGTGTGTTAAAATCGATAGAAATATTACAGAAAACTAAACCACATATCCATAGTAGACAATTTTGGAACCGCTTTGTGAGCTTTATTTGCATTCCCTGGGACGGTTATCGCAGATTCGCAGGCCTATGCAACATGAGCATGCTATCTTCGAATAAGCTCTTCTTTTTAATGGCGCTCGATCTGGTTCTTTTCTTCCTATTGGTCTTCTGTTTGCTTGAGTTGGATGGTCGAAGACGAAAATATCCTGCATCTCCAGCCACTATTGATTGAAAGAATCCCTCAATATGATTCATATATACCATATGATCCTTTACCGTTCTTAATGTTTTTTTAGTAAGATCATATGACTCCCCTGCCTTTGGCGTAGAAACTATAGGCCAATCTTTCTGGCAAACATTTGAAACTGGTTGGACAGGACAGGACACTTCCTGGGCCCGTCTCTTACACATGCTAGTTGGCATATTCCAAATTTTGTTTGGATTCCAAGAGAAAAATTCCATGCACAGAAGGGGGAAAACTGTGGAATCCCCCACTGTAATATATTTGGAGCATAGACAACATACCTTTTTCTTCTAATGGAAGTGAATCAATATAGCGACACAAACATGTCGTTTACAAACTAATCCTATTCCTATTGCTATTCAGAAGAAGAAGAAAAAGATAACCTTTAGTTCAGTTTTTTCTACTGTTCTTGCTTCGGGGATGTGAACGAGATGTGCTAATCCCATTGTCTTGACTGAAACTAGTAGTAATGGTCAGTAGATCCTGGAAAGCAGGAACTGGTGGAGCTCGAGTGCAAAGGGTGGGCGAGCAAAGGAATGAACATAAACTACGAGGTCAGAGACAACCGAAGGGGGTATAAAGCAGGCGCTCTCAAAGAAGGCATGACACGCAGTTACGTAGAGCAGTGTGAATTCGTTGTGATATTCGATGCGGATTTCCAGCCCGCATCTGACTTTCTCCTGCAGACCATCCCGTTTCTTGCATCGAATCCGGATGTTTCTCTCGTCCAAGCTCGATGGGAATTTGGTAAAGCTTCTTTGTCTCTTGCAGTCTTTCATGTACCTATGTTCTGTTGTCGTTCCATTATACTTATGAAACCTTGCAACCCCTGGGATAGTGGGATGGACGTTTAGTCTGATTGACCTGTTTTGTCGATTGAATTGACAGGAGGTTGTAACATTCGTTAACCCAACATAATTTTGCAGTGAATTCTGATGAATGCTTGCTGACAAGGTTACAGAAAATGACTCTGGATTACCACTTCAAGGTCGAACAGGAAGCTGGATCCTCAACATTTGCATTCTTCGGTTTCAATGGTATCGATTTCGCTTGTTGGTATAAAGATATTTGATTTCCGTATTCAACAACTCTCATTTCAAGGCATCATGCCAAGAAAATACATAAATCTGAAGGAGCTTTAGTTTGTAGAAGTGGATTCAGGGGAAACAAAAACTTGAAGAAAAGCAATATAAAGAAAAAAAAGAGGAGAAATAAATTGACATGGACAATAAATAGTGAAGTAGACAATGTGTAGATTAGATCCACAAGAGAGACAATCGCATGAATATGGTAATTTATGCCTACTGAACAGATGAATAAGCATGCCTTTCTTTGTCTTGCATCATCAAACAGGGACGGCTGGTGTTTGGCGGATATCAGCCATCACTGAGGCAGGCGGTTGGAAGGACCGAACAACCGTAGAGGACATGGATTTGGCTGTTCGCTCGACACTGAAAGGGTGGAAGTTCATTTACGTCGGAAGCACTAAGGTATAACCATGCCATTTAAATTTATCCCACTCCCTTGCAGTTAAACCAGCAGATTGTCTACAAATAGTCTCATTGACATGCATTAAGCTTGAATGTGTAAGTAGCTTTCCTGATCTGTATCTGTTCTCCATCAAGGTAAAAAGTGAGCTCCCAAGTAACTTCAAGGCGTATCGCAAACAACAGCAACGATGGACTTGTGGAGCTGCAAATTTGTTCAGGAAGATGGCCAAGGAGATAATCTTGGCTAAGGTGTGCGGTTTAGAGGTGCTAGGATGTTGTACTTGTATTCGATGAGCAAACAACCACTGACATTTCCTTCTTTTATTTCAATGCAGGATGTTTCGGCTTGGAAGAAACTGTATGTGTTCTACAGCTTTTTCTTCATTAGGAAAGTGGTAGCTCATATAGTCAGCTGTGTGTTTTACTGCATCGTGATACCTATAGCAGTATTTGTTCCAGAGGTCCAAGTTCCATCTTGGGGAGTCATTTACATCCCGACGACAATTACAATTCTCCACGCCATGAGAAACCCGAGGTTTGTAATCAAGATACTACCTTCTTCCTTCTCTGGGGACACTGCAAGTATTTGATGATGGACACATACACACACATCCTAATTACTCAACTGCATCAGCTCTATACATCTCCTGGCCATATGGATCGTATTTGAAAATGTGATGTCTCTGCATCGCTTGAGAGCAACCATGATCGGCCTGTTTGAAGCTAGAGGTGTAGACGAATGGGTTGTCACGGAGAAACTCGGTGAAGCTCTTCTCTTTAATGCGGAAAGACGAACACCTGAGAAAGCCAGAAGGTTCAGGGACAGGTAACAGATGCAATTCTGCAACATCTTTTTCCCATTGTAATGAAGTAATATGATTACTCCACCCCTACAGACACTCGACCTTTAAAATATTTGCCTATATCCTTGCAGGATCTACACCTGGGAGCTATTCTTCGGGATCTTTTTGTCGCTCTGCGCCAGTTACAATCTCGTTTATTCCAATGATTTCTACTATGTCTACATCTACCTACAAGCCATTGCATTTTTTGTTGTGGGATTTGGGTATGTTGGCACCTTTGTGTCTAGTTCATAGCAGGGTGGAATTTTTTTGCTAATAGTTCTAATCCCGATTGTAGTTGTCAACAGAGACCCGTTACAGGGTCCATACACTCTATACTAACAAGGCGATCGGCACCGTGATTTTGTAGTCTTTTTGGATGGCAGAGTTATCATCCTTTTACTTTTGCAAGAATAGCTTTTCTTGTTTTTCCATGGCAATCTTATCGGCATGTTTTCCCTGTTCCAGTGTAGTAATGACAGGTTTGGATTATCGTAAAATCAGATTGGAGATTACATTTGTTGCCGAATATTTGATTCCAATTCCATGGGATTGCTTTATACTGCGAGAGGAAGACATGGACGTGAACCTGTGCTCCAGTTCATGAAGGACTGCAATTTCATTATTGCATAAATAAAAGAAAACTATAGTCTTTCTTGGCACATTTATGATGTTAAATGAGGTCCTAAGGAATTCAAAACAATCCTTTCCATGTAGAAAATGGGACATGGGCGCTGCCAAGTGTGTATTTCTGTGCACCTACAAAACATGTTAGGATAGAGAATCTTAGTACTCATGATTCCTAATCCTATTAAACATAGAGTTTTATCAATGTTGAAACTCCACACATACCACAGAAAAAACACAAGAGAGAGAGAGAGAGTAGAGCAATACGGCGAGGAAACAAGGTTGTACTTATTCTTTGAATCTTTTTGGTGATGATTTGTGATGGCAGTGACTTGCGAGAGATACCATCCACCATTATATCATATATCTTCTTCTTCACATGCTTATTTAGGGGTTGACTGCACATATGTTTCCTCGATAAATGATACGACATAGGTGAGAGGTCACAACACGTCAGATGTTGGGTACAGGAAGATTACACTGCATGATACGAGTGCACATGGATCAGATAAAATCTCTAATCAAGTCTATTCTGATATTATTGGATATGATTGTTAGATCTTGTCACTCTAATAGATTAAATCACATCAAGATTTTTCAAATCCATTCATATATAGGATCGACAGGATTGTTATCGAAATCCGATAGATCCAATATGCTAATCCATTATTATAAATCTATGTAAGCTTGTTTAATGTCTTATCATTAATTTATTCGTGTACAACATTACATATTATATTTAAAAATCACAATAAGATGAAATACTAAGTTTGTCAGCTCTTTTTCTTATTCGACTTCAAATATTTTAATTGTTTTTAATATGCGACATTATATCTGAAATAAAAAGAACGATCCTCCGTTATAATTTAGATATGTAATATATAAAAATCGAACCTCCGTAATAGTAAATGTTCATTGTTTTATCTATAATTTAGTTCTCTTTTCTAATATATTGAATTGAAAAATGATCTAATCTATTATGGTTGGATTGAACATGGTTAAGCTAAAATTATGCCCAATGTTATCAAGTAAACACAATGTATCAAAAGGTGCATTATTCTCTACAGAATCCTTAATGGAATGGATAAATTCTCCTTATGGCAATTACTTGAGAAGAGTATTCTCACATGAGGTGGGTGATGAACCACATTCCCGTCTTTTTAATAGTCATAATTTATCATAGCACAAGAGGCAAGATTGATCCATGCAGAACCACCCTTTTGAATAGGTGGAAGATTTTTACTTTGTAAGTGTACCAAAATCGAACACAAGGACACGAGCTATCTAATTGATTAATCAAACTTCAGTACTTAGATTAACTGAGTAGATCATCTACGTAGGTCTACACACAAACAAGAAAAACAAAACAATGCAAGAAACAAGACATAGAATGTATAAATAGAATGAATGAACAAGATGCATTTTTATTTGAGTTTTATGCAAGTTAAAAAATAAATATAAGGTACAATAGAATGTCATGATATGCAAACAGATATACATGAACAAATATGCCACTAAACCTGTCCATTAATTGAGTATAGTCTTAAGAATCAATTTCATTAGCAACTGATGCATCAAGGTGGGTCCAAATTACATTTAATGGCATTTAGAGAATCCAGCAGTATGAAATTTAAATTACTGAAATACGAGTTCATATTATAAAGGAAATAGTCCAAGGGTATAAATGTAAGACAAAACATCAATATATATATATAGGACCCTTCCAATGAGGTGCACCTTTCCTGGATGCATGGAAAGCCCATCACGAGATCCGTTAGATCTCGATCTAGCAGTTCTTCATCCAAAAGGGTATTTTAGTCCATACATTTTCATTTTAAATTTGAATTTAATTTCAAATTTGAAATTTATTTCGTCCTTGTATTTTTCCATTTTTAGCATGTCTGATTTGGTATTTTTTGTTGCCTTTTAGTTAATGAAGTTTTACCAACGTGGTAGCAATTTCACGCAATGTAGAATAGCAGATCTTTTTGTAAAATTCCCGTTGATATTGTAAAAACTGTATCCTGCATTGTAAAATAAAATCACAATTAGTGATAGTAATATTATTATAATTGTAATTTTGATAATATTATTGTAAAAATTCATGCACGTTTTGTAAAATCTGTATGAAGATTGTAAATCCACAGTCACAATTATGTGCGCTTTTCACAAAAATGTACAGTACTTTCACACCCTGCAGAATGCCAAGCATCTTTGTAAAATTCAAATCCATATTGTAATTTTGCATCCTGCATTGTAAAATAAATGTAAATAGTTTTTATCATATCACAGAATTTAAATAAATGTAAAAAAACAGTCTGAAATTTGTAAAAAAATGATATGAGATTGTAAAATACGATCAGAAAAAATACTTGATATTGCAAAATAGGATCTCTGATTGTAAAAAACTAGACACGTCCTTTATCTCCAACATCCTCTCTACCCGCACCTCCTCATCCCTTCTCCTCGACGACCCACCTGAAATTTGTAAAAAATGATATAAGATTGTAAAATACGATCTGAGATTGTAAAAAAAATACTCGAGATTACAAAATAGGATCTCTGATTGTAAAAAATTGGATATACCCTCCATCTCCAGCATCCTCTCTACCCGCACCTCCTCCGCCCTTCTCCTCCACGACCCACCTCCTCCATGCACGTCCTCCTCCGCCCACACACCTCCATTGACGCACTCCTTCAACCTTCTCCTCCATGATCCACCTCCTCCACGCATAGCCATCACCCCCACATGACGTCGTCTTTATTACATACAAGAAAACAACCTTGGAGAACGCCATCGCCAAGCAGCGCGTTGCATCCACCGTCTTGCACACCATCAACGACGAGCAGCAACCTCCTCTCCTCATACCGTCGTCGAGAGAGAGAGAGAGAGAGAGAGAGAGATGGAGGAGAGGAAACTCGTGCGACAATCGAGATCGAGAGAGACGGGGAGAGAGAGAGAGAGCAAGAGAGAGAGGAGATAATTGTGGAGTGTTTATTGTATTCTAAATTTAGAATATGTTAAAATGACCATAATGGATTTTTCAACATTAAAAATATATTAATAACGAGCTATTAATGACAACCATCGGATTGATTGCGTACGGTTAGGATGACGGGCTTTCCATGCACCCAGGAAAGGTGCACCTCACTTGAAATATTTCCTATATATATTACAAACAAGCCCTTGAAGGGGCATATTTGCAAATAGGGAAAGCTGATGTGGTTGCGGTGTAATTTTCCTGAGCACACCACATGCGATGCATGCGGGCGAAAGCTTTGGTAGAGATTCGGGGCCAGTGCAGATGTCTCGGGCCATGTGGCAACTTGAGGATACTTCAGGAGAGGCTCGGTCCCACCAAGCCTATGTGCTCCAGAGCGGGCGATGTGGCATGCTTTTAGCCGTTGGATGGGCATCGTGAGGGTGCCATCCAATGACACCTGTAACTCAAGGCTGATCATCTTCCTTCGCCCTGTGGCAGCACGAACATGGATATGGCGGGGTAGCAGGAGCTCTACCACATTCCTTCACGATTGTTGACGCCCTAGGACGAATCTTGAGGACGCAGCGATGATGCTCCATAATTGAAAGAGGAGCGGAGCCTTCTGGAAGTGGTTGACAATGCCCACTCGTCAGAGGCTGAACTTTAGAACAAAGCTCCAATCAAAGTTCGACAATTGAATATGATACCTGTAAGATGGGTTAGGAGATAGCTGAGGAGGGTGAGTGCGTGCGAGGTGAGTGGATTGGGGTCCTATGAGGTCGGAAGAGCAGAGGACCTGATGGGTTCTTCTCAAGCGAACCTGAGAGAAAGGGGGAGGAGCGGATTGAGAGTTGGAGAAGGGGAGAAGGGGATCAGGGTTGCTCTTCTGGACGATGGAGTTGACGTGAAGGTGGAGGTGTGATCAATGGAGGTGAAGGTTCTAGTATAAGCCTAATTAAATAGGAGAAAGACAAAAACAAAAAAATCTACCTGGAGATCGAAGTAGGACACAAGGTAGAGCACGACTTGGGATGAGCTCTTAATGGATCTTGGGTCTTTTCTCGAAGTACGCAGTGATAACCGCCCCGCACCCTTAGTTAATTCGAGCAAATTAATGTCCAAATCAATTTAAAGTCGTTCGTTGCAGTCGGATACGAGAGGGCTAATCAAAAACCACTTATCGATTAATTTGAAGTTAATTTTAAGCGGCAATATTTTTTTTACTTGGGGTAAGTCCAAGGTCGATCTCAGGGAGGCATCTGTCTCCTTAGGTAAATTAAAGCAATTATTCGAGTGTTGATTTTCGAGGAGTATTTTTTTTTGTTTTTTTTAATTTTTATGCAGACGTATGCAGACAATGTAGGCAATGCAGGCCAATTTAATGTGCAATTTGATTAATGTATCAAATGAAGTCCAAAAATAATGAAAATTGGCCAGATGGTTATTTATGATGAAAATGACCTACACTAATTTTTTTAGAATTTTTCGACTCAAAATGAATTTACTGTGAATTAAATAAACAAACAGAGTGATTTTCAGAATTTAAATTTTAATAAATATCAAATCACAATTTTGCCAAGCACTAAAATTATCCTAGGTAGCTCTAATAATCAGGGACCTAGGAAAATTGACAGAACTTAATTTCACTGTGAAATGAATTTACTAAAATTAACTTAAAAAAATCACTAAACAATTTATTTAGGCCTCGATATGCGTGCAAATGCTATGAAATTTTTATGGTATGTTAAAAATGATGTGCTTAAGCTACTCTGAATTTTTGATAATTTTTTAAGGCACAGATAATTAATTAAAAATCAAAAGGCATCACTAGGCAAAATATGTCAACAATGCACCAATTAATTCATTAATAATTCACATAAGCCTACAAAAATTAGACACGTGTACTAATAGACAGAGGACAAAATTTCCAACAACATGCAATTTTTATAATCTCAAAATGATGAAAAATGCACTCTAGGGATGCGTGCAAACACAGGGGTGTAAATGCAATACAGACAAAATAATAATACAATAAGCAAATATGCTGACAGGGGCTAAAATGCAATTACCTATAATGCTGGGGAACTGAATGCAATTTCTCCACAGGGCACGTGCTCCTCACGAGGGCTCAGCTTAATAGGGACCTCTTTGTAATTTTGAAAAGCTCCAGGATCCTCTGTGTAAATTACCCAGGCCGCACGTGCTCCTCACGTGGGCGGCCTAGGCTCGGATGGCTGCGAGGCTCGGATCTAGGCTCGGACGCTCTGGAGGTCTGGAGTGAGGTTCGTGCTACCCGAACCTAGGCTCGGAGAAGAGGTTCGGGCGACTGGGCTACGTGGCGTAATGAAGACCCTTGGATCAAGATGGAACCGAGGGGTGTCGGTGCCG
The DNA here is from genome assembly GCA_037367405.1 of Ottelia alismoides. Taxonomy (NCBI): domain Eukaryota; kingdom Viridiplantae; phylum Streptophyta; class Magnoliopsida; order Alismatales; family Hydrocharitaceae; genus Ottelia; species Ottelia alismoides. Next base: position 510,253 of record JAZKJV010005150.1, on the reverse strand, counting down.
ACGCGTGGCGTGACCTCGGGCCTTTGGATCGATGATAATCCAACGGCCTCTGGGGCTCGATGAAGACGGAGACGTGGCTCGCTGCAGACCGCTGGATCAGAGTCACGATCGACGGTGGGAAGCTGCTGCGGAGGGGAGACGCGTGGCGCACTCGGCGCCGTTGGATCTAAATGGATCCAACGACTCCTGTAAAGCTCGACTGAGATGCGACGTGGCTCGTGGTAGACCGTTCGATCGATGTGATCGAACGGCAACTGTACGTCTCCTCCGATGGTCCTCCGCCGCCTGCGGAGGAGATGGCGGGGCTCCGGCGAAGTTGCCTTTGCTCCGCCCGTCCTTCCTCGAGTCGATGAAGCTCTCCGACTTATCGGAGCTATCCCAAAAGGCTCGTGGTGTGGCGGCGAAGATCCTGATGGTCTCAGGAGCTGCGGAGGGATGTCTGAAGTCGATGGCGATGAAGCACGAAGTCGACTCCGGTGAATCTCCGGTCAATGAGCAGAGGGGTACCTGCAGGTGTTAGAGGCAGAGCCGGAGCTCGTGCGTGCTCTTGTGAAGGTGGGTGGTTGACTGGTGAGGCCTAAGGAAGACGGAGGTGGTCTGACGAAGGAGCTCCGACCAAGTGGCGGAGCTAGAGATCGAAGTACGGTGATATGCGTCGTCGGAGGTCGTGAAGGCTACCGCGAAGATGGGAGCTTCGACGCGAAGCTCGGCGGAATGGAATGGAGGTGTGAAGATGATCGGAGGCAGCGAATAACAAGGAAAAAAAACGAGGAAGAAGGAAGCGAAGATCGGAGATGGATGGATGCGTCACCTGGGGATTGGAACTCTTCCTTGAGTTCCAGGTCGTCGCTCGAAGGGCCGGTGGCTCCCTGAGCTCAAGCAGCGGCTCGACGAAGGAGGGTTGCAACTCGGCGGAGGCCGAGTATCTCGCCGGAGAAGACGGACGTCTTCGCTCAATGAAAACTCACAATTTCTGTCACTAACTGGAAGCTCAGAGCTCGAGGCGTCTCTCACGAGGGGCGGATGGGGGTGAACGGCGCCGGTGGTGGAGTATTTATAAGGTGAAGATGGTGGGTTGGCTGGTGGAGTAGCGAAGTTGGTGGTCGTCGTGGGGCGAGTATGGTGGAGGTGGTGGATCTTGAGGGAGCTGGCGCGGGAGAGGGTTGAGTGGGTAATGTCGTGGAGGTGTCAGCGGCCGGAGGAGATGGCCGACGTGCGTCCAAAAATAGGAAGGGGGCGCCCGTCCCGCAAGGCAAGGGACGTGGGGGAGAAGGGCGCCTGGAGGTAGGAGACGAGGTCTCCACCGTTGGATCTTGTGATCCGACGGTGGCGATCGAACCGTAGGGGACGAGTAGGATGAGATCAAGGCGCGCTGATGATGGGTCGAAAGCGCGCCACGTGGCGGGCTGCGGGTGAAGTGTGAGCGGGCGGTTTAGATGAGGAGATGGAGATGATCGAAGGGACGAGACTCGCTGGGAGAGGGGCGGCTACGATGGAGAGATCAAGGGCCTGATCAAGCGGTGTGGATGCTGCCACGTGGAGGGCTCTGGTGAGGGCGCTAATGTGCGGCGTAGATCAAAGCAGGAGGTGATCGGATGGTCCAGTCAAGGGGCGTGCGTGGAAAAGGCTGGGCCGTTGGATCTGAAGCGAGATCCGACGGCTGAGGACGCCGGCGGATGAGGCGAAGGGAAGCGGGCCGCGTGGCGCAACCAGAGGGCGCCACGTGGCCTGCTGTGAGTGGCTGGAGTAAGAGACACGTGTAGAGAGAAGAGGAAGCCGAATTTGGAAAAACTCAAAACATGAAAGTTGTAGATCTTGATGAGATCTACAAGTTTCATGTTGACCAAAGACGGAGATGAGGTCAAAATATGATACATAAATACAAGGATACATAAATATACATATGTAGTATACAAAATGGCCCAAAAACCCAAGTTTCTCATACAAGCTCCAATTTCAATGAAATTAGTCTCATTTTGAAGGTCTTTTAATATGTAGTATTCTAAGAGTGAGTAGACCTAATTCGGGGTTTGTATGAGGGCTTTATGTGTGTTTTAATGTACAAGGGTTCTCAGGCTATTTTGGCTATTTTACAAGGGTGATTTTTTGGCATTCTTCCCTATATTATTAAGGAATATATATATATAAAGAGAAGAGGTTATTTTGGTGAAGAGGTATTTTACAAGGGATTTTTGGCTTCTTATTTAAATGCACATGAGCTGCTAAAATGCATGAATTATGAATGTGTGCATGAATGCTATTTATGCAATTTAAAAGGAAATATGCCTCTATTTTCTCGGGAACAAGGATCTATTTTTGACTTTTGGAGTGATGGATAACAGATTCATCAACCCCCTATACTTAAACCTTGCTCGTCCCCGAGCAACTAAATGAAATGCAAGAGTGAAATGAGATTGGGTTCCATGCCAATGTTATGAACAAAAGTTAAAAATAGAGCTTGACTTGACCTTTGGATTAATCATGTGTCGCAACCTTATTGGGATCTGAGTTTAAAACTTAACAGACTTCAAGTTCCACAAGTCTTCTATTCAAGACTCCTCAACTCACCTAATCAGAACAAGTCTACATACACAAACTCTAATGACCATGAATCTTTTCATGCAGTGTTAGTGATATATGACTCCCCACCTCAGAAGTAACAAAGAAACAACCTCCCCCAACCTGGTAACTCTAATGCCTTGGTCTAGCAACTCTTTCCTCGAGAAGCGGGGTATTCCCTTCTAAGTTCAAGTTCAACCGGCTCAAGAAGAGGGGGAAGAAGTATAGACTTTTGGAAGCTCAGCCAGTGTAGCTAAGTCTCCCGCTGCAAGCTTCATGAGATGTAACAAGGTGACCACAAGCTTTTGCTTTTCTTGACTACGTATACTCCGGTGGGGTTATTAAATTTTCAATCCGACCCACCACTTTTTTGGAGTTCTTTTTGGCATTTTTTTTTCAACAACATGCCTTTGTACATACATACATGATGCAGCATAGATACAAGAAATTTCCTCTTGAGCCAGTAGACTATCCCTCTTTTGAATCTTTATTGCAACCCTACTGCTTCTGTCTTTAGCCTTCATCACCACTAGTCCAAGTTGAGACGCACTTCCTTCACTAGAAGAAGAAGAGAGGTTCCGCCTAGAAGTACTACCCTCATATGCTACCCCAAGCTAAAGGAAACTGCCTCCTTATCACCTCATCCGTAGAGAGCCATGTGTAGAGTGCTGGTGCACGTCAAGCCATTGTCTCTAAGAGTCATGTGTGTGTTGTTAAGTGCTCTACTCAGGTTTGTCAAGATGACATATGAACATAGACTTGCAGACTTAAAGAATTAAGTCACCTGACCTGAAAAATCTTAACTCCAGTTCCTATAAGGTTCCTCTGAAATTAGGTGGATTAAGGTCAAATCATTTCCATCCTCAATATCTGCTCACAACTTGGTCCAGAACCCACTAGCTTTTCACTTTGCATAAGCAACGCATGCAGATGAGATGTCATGCTATGAAAATGCAAGACTCTTTTTATTTTTCTATGCAGAGATGATATGCAATAGTAGATAAGAAGCCTATTTATTATTATTATTATTATTATTATTATTATTATTATTATTATTTTCGATTTTTACCCACCGTAATTATTGTAAAATATATACAGAAATACGCATAAGTACGAGCTATGGGTAAAGTATATATGTAATATATACACGCCCCCCTATACTTAGCGTGTGCTATGACCTCAAAGCACTAAGAGCGAGGAAAAAGACATAGCTCGTGCTAAGCGTAGGAGAGCCAAAAGTAACAAAAATTATAGAAGTCGTCTTGCCCCCCTATACTTAGGCTCTGGCAGCCTAAGTGTAGAAGAAGATCAGAAAGGGGGCGGACGAGGAAAAGATGGAAAATGGATATTATTAATACGGGCATCGGTCCCCCTATACTTAGGCTCAGTGCAGCCTAAGTATCGGTAGGAAATGAGTATGAGGACCAATGTGATCTGGAGGATGTACAGTGAATCGACTCGGGTGACCCCTCCCCCCTATACTTAGGATCTGGTCATCCTAAGTATAGTCCAAGATAATGGCTCGATGATGTGGGGATGGGATGGGTTACTAGAATCGTGGGGGTAAAGGATAGGATATACAGGAAGAATGATATATACATATGAGTCGGTCTGAATCTTTTGAAGATGCTGCTGATGGCTTGGGTTTATTGCTGCAAGGTTTCATACGCGGCTTGAGGTGTATCTGCTGTATCTGTCTCACGCATGAATACAATCTCCTCTACATGGACTAACTGTTCATTGGATTCAACGAAGTGCTTCAACAGCTGCCCATTTACTAGGAATGTTGGTGCGTCATCTGCGAGATCCGAGATCTCGACACATCCACTATCATGCACCGAACGGACGACAAACGGTCTCGTCCACTTAGACTTTAACTTGCCTTGGAAAATCTTCAGCCTAGCATTGAACAACCATACCTTCTGTCCAGGAACAAAAGTTTTTCATCTGATATATCTATCATGCCAACGCTTCACCTTGTCCTTGTACACCAAACTGTTGTCGTATGCTCGGTTTCTGACTTCCACAAGTTCATTCAGATCCATGTCTCTCTGTTTCTGACCCAGGTGTGTGTTCCAGTTGACCTTCTTTATTGCCCATTCTGATTTGTGCACTAACTCTGCGGGCAAATGGCACGGCTTTCCGAATACCATTCGGAATGGGGAGGTTCTTAACGGTGTCTTGTAAGCCGTCCTATACGCCCAGAGGACTTGATCTAAGATCTGAGACCAGTCCTTCCTGTCCGGGCGGACAAGCTTTTGCAATATGGTTTTCACCTCCCTATTCGACACCTCAGCCATACCATTGGTTTGTGGGTGGTAAGGACTCGCGACACGGTGTTCGATGCCGTAGTCCTTCAGGAGTTTCTTCACCTCCCGATTCACAAAATGGCTACCCCCATCTGATATCATCATTATGGGGATCCCGAACCTAGAGATTATGTTCTCTTTGATGAACTTACAGACAGTCCTGCTGTCTGCGGCTCGGGTAGGGATAGCCTCCACCCATCTGGACAAATAATCTACCGCGAGGAGGATATATTCAAACCCGTGGCTGGCAGGGAACGGGCCCATGAAATCGATGCCCCAGGCGTCAAAGACATCACAAATGATGACCGGCTGCATTGGCATCTCATCCTTGGAACCAACGGTTCCTCCCATTCTCTGGCAAACTGGGCACGACTTCGCGAAGGCGGTGGCATCGCGAAACAGAGTCGGCCAGTAGAAGCCACACTGAAGTACCTTCCATGCGGTCCTCTTCCCGGAGTGGTGTTCTCCTGCCTCTAAGTTATGGCATAAAGAAAGGACACTCTGGTATTCCTCCTGAGGAATACAACGTCTCCAGACACAATCCGGTCCTTCAAAGAAAAGGATCGGATCCTCCCAATGGTAATGTCTAGCATCCGACTTTAGTCGGTCGATTTGGCTTTTGGGCCAATCCTCAGGAACTTTCTTGGAGACAAAATAGTTCACGATGTTGGCGTACCATGGGAGTGAGTCGATAACAAAAATCGACTCGTCAGGGAAGGAGTCTCGAATCGGGGAAACCTCGGAAGTATTAAGATCTTCGAGACGAGAAAGGTGATCGGCCACTACGTTCTTCTTTCCAGGTTTATCACGGATGTCCAAATCAAACTCCTGGATAAGTAAAATCCAACGAAGAAGACGCGCCTTCGCGTCCTTCTTCTCCATCAAATATCGTAGTGCCGTGTGGTCTGTGAATACAGTCACCTTGGATCCGATTAAGTGAGATCTGAATTTGTCCAAGGCAAACACTACCGCAAGCATTTCCTTTTCTGTAACTGTATAGTTACGCTGAGCAGAATCAAGCACTCTGCTTGCGTAGTGAATTGTGAACGGGACGCCATCTCTTCTTTGTCCCAATACAGCTCCAACAGCATAGTCTGAGGCGTCCGTCATGATCTCAAAAGGTAGAGACCAATCTGAGGCTTGTAGAATGGGTGCATCCATGATCATTCCTTGTAAAAGCTTAAAGGCCTCAAGACATTTGTGATCTACAATAAACTCCGTGTCTTTGCCTAAAAGCTCAGTTAGCGGTCGGGCAATCTTGGAAAAATCCTTGATAAATCGTCGATAGAATCCGACATGCCCGAGGAACGACCGCAACTGCCGTACGTTGGTTGGTGGCTGGAGTCATCTGATCACGTCCACCTTGGCAGGGTCAACCTCCATTCCTCTCTTGAAGATGACATGCCCCAACACTATGCCCTCTGTCACCATGAAGTGACTTTTCTCCCAGGAGAGCACCAGATTGACCTCACAACATCTTTTGAGGACTCGGTCCAGATTCCTAAGACAGGAATCAAAAGAATCTCCGTGGACCGAGAAGTCATCCATGAAGACTTCCAGGAATTCGCCGACCATTTCGGCGAATACAGCAATCATGCACCTTTGAAAAGTACCTGGAGCATTGCATAGCCCAAAAGGCATGCGCCTGAAAGCATAGGTACCAAAGGGGCATGTAAACGTGGTCTTTTCCTGGTCCTCCGGAGCGATGGCTACTTGATTGTAGCCCGAGAACCCATCAAGGAAGCAGAAGAATTCTTTTCCCGCTAATCTTTCTAAGATCTGATCAATGAACGGTAGAGGGAAATGATCCTTCTTCGTCGCGGCATTCAAGCGTCTGTAATCCACACAGACGCGCCACGACGTGGGTATTCTCGTCACGATCTCCTCTCCGTCCTCGTTGGTGGTCGTCTGAATTCCCGACTTCTTCGGGACAACATGGATTGGGGCCACCCACTTAGAGTCAGAGATTGGGTAAATGAAACCCGCGTCGCACCATTTTTCTATCTCTTTTTTCACAACTTCTCGTAAATTTGGATTCAACCGGCGTTGGAATTCACGAGAGGGTTTGGCTTCGTTCTCCAAGTAAATATGGTGCGAACACAGAGCGGGATTTATCCCATGGAGATCGGAAATGCTCCAGCCTATTGCCTTGCGGTTCTTCTCTAGGATCTCTAGCAAGCGAGATTCCTGCTCCTCGGTCAATTGCGAACTGATAATGACCGGAAATTTCTTATCTTGGCCCACAAGGAAGGCATATTTCAGGGTTGTGGGAAGAGGTTTGAGCTCAGGAATAGTGTGATCATCTAAGAAGTCTGGCTTAATCTGATCTGGTTCGGTGTTGGAAGTGGATGGATCCTGTTCTGTAGTAGCTTCCACCAAGCGCGGCTCTGGAGTCGGATCGTCAAAAGTTTCCATACAATCGGCAAACGCCTCGTCCGACTCGTCATCCTCATCTTCCGATTGTCCTAAGGATGTAAGGACTGACAGGCCCAACTGGGCCTCTATGTCTTCGAAGATGTAGGGCGATGCAGGTTCAGAGCTGTACTCGTTCCTCAGGATCTCGCAGACTGACTCATGCACAGAATCATCTTCAAAGGAGATGGACACATTGATGCTGGCTGGGTTCTGACTCCATGGCCCAACTACGTCTACATGTTCACAGTCTGTCTCGGTAGAAGAGTACTCGGTGCTGGATTCAGAGTCCGGTCTCTGCCATCTCGTCTGCTTCATCTCCAGTTCCTCATCTCCGCTGGGAGTTTGGAACTGAATCTTCCCAGTCTTATAATCAAATAAGGCCCCCGTTGTTCTGAGGAAGGGCCTACCTAAAATGATCTGGGAATCTCTCCAATTACGAGGGGTTTCCATATCCAGGACAGTAAAGTCCACCATGTATTCTTGCCCCTCGACTCTGATCACAATGTTCCTTAACTCTCCTTGGGACCTCTTAGTGGATTTGTCAGCAAACTGCAGAATAGCTCTAGATTTCCTAAGAGGTCCGAGATTAAGCCGCTCATAGAGGGCTGTGGGCATTAAGTTGATCGAGGAACCATTGTCCAGGAGAGTGCGTGCAAATGCAATGTCATCAACATGACTCACTACATAGTGTGCACCCATGTCTCTTCGTTTCTGAGGAAACGAGTTCTTTATTGCACAAGTCGTGGCTACTGATAGAACGTGTTTCTCAACACGGCTTTTGGTCTTCCTGCTAACCCTAGTAGGTGTGCATCTCACCTTAAGGTATTTTTGGAATGCAGGGGTCATTTCCACGAACTTGTCAAAAGGGATTGTGACCTTGATGTGTTTATTGCAAAATTCAGCCATCTCAGGGTCATCTTTTTGGATTTTTTTGATTTTCTTCTTTCCACCCTTGAGAGCTTGGGGGAAAGGGATTATTAACTCAGGTTCTGGAACTGAAATATTTTCATTAGCTGCTGGAACTGAGTTCTGAACAAGACTCTGACTCGGACTTCTACACAGACTCTGACTCGGACTCTGACCAAAAAGAACATGCTGAGACGAGACCGGTGACGCTTCTTCCGCTTCTTCTGGACGATCCTCCTCAGATGGAGGTGCGGGCTCATTGGTGTCGGCTGACTCTAAGTGGATGCGGGAATGCTGCTTCGAGGACTCAGATGTCCTCTTCTTCTGCTGGCGATGGTGGTGGTGATGCTCCTCCTCTTCGTCCTCCGAATTCTCCTCAGGTAGATACTCGGAGGCTCCTTCCTTTTGTGCCCGTGCCCGATCAGGTATGGTCACGGTCCTTCCGCTCCTGAGGGACATATGATTAACATTATCGTACGAAAGGATCTCATGTTCAGATAGATAATTATCTGAATAATATACCTGATCTCGAGGTCAGTTCTGGCCTTGGTGTATGCTGTTCGGATTGGCCTGAACCTGTGTGGGAATTGGGGTCCTTGGCGCCATTTGTTGGTCCTGGGCACGAGAAACCCGATTGATGTCGGTTCTCATATCCAAGTAGTCATTTTGTATCTATTGGACCCTATCAGACAGGATCTGGATCGCCAAGGTGAGTGACTCCAATTCGGTGGGCTGGGCTTGCTGTTGTGTTGATGCCGTCCTGTATTGGCCCTGCTGGCCATGCCGATACTGTTGCTGATGGGACGGTGCTGGCCCCTGCTGGTAGGTGCGCTGCTGCGGCTGGTACCCTTGTTCTGGCCTGGACTGGTATCGCGGGACTGTGACGGGCCTGGTCTCTTGGTAGACTGGGGTTGGGCGGTGTGCCTGATCCTTCCCCATCTCGATTTGCCGGACTAGCGGGTCACGGCTATACCAAAGCCCGTTAATCTCGTATACAGGCGGAGGCTCCTCGCATTCCGTTTCCACTGGTGGGGGTGCATAATGGTTCGGCTGGGCATAAGTCTGATCCCAGCTGCTCTGAGACCCCGGTGCCTGTTCCTGTACAAGATGGACTCGGTGTACAGGTATAGGTGGTGCAGAAGGGGTGGGTAGCTTAATCTTAGCTACCTTTTCAGAGAGTTCCTCCACTTTCTTGGGAAGGCTCGAAAGAGACTCCATCTCCGCGACTCTCTTGTGGATCTGCTCGACCATGGTAAGCTTGTCGGCTATCATCCCCATGCTGGGGATGAGGTCCTTAGTCAGATCTGCAACAGTCCTTCTAGTTGTCTCATTGGATAAGATTGAGGGAGACAACTGATAGGCCCTTGTGGCCTGTGACCTGCCGGTTTCTGCCATCTGCTCTAGGATCTTCCATACAACATGCTCATTTTTGTTCAGATAGCTTCCTCCACAGGCGGCACTGACCAACCCCTGCATCTCTGGGGTTAAACCACAGATCAAGGTCTGGACTAAGATCGCCTTTTAAATGCCGTGGCATGGGCATTTCTGTACTAAGTCATTGAACCTGTCCCAAGCCTCATGGAACGGTTCGCTGGTTCCTTGAGCGAAGCTGGCGATCTTTGTTCTCATCTGATTAGTTCTACTGAGAGGGTAGAACTTTTTCAAGAAAAGGTCCTTGAACTGCATCCAGGTAGTACATACCACCCCTAAGTTTTTCAGCCAATGAGCAGCCTTATCACATAAGGCAAAAGGGGTGGCCTTCAAACGAATATAATCTTGGCCAACATTGGGATGGCTAAGATTGTTGCATACCAACTCGAAGTCACGGAGGAAAGTGTATGGTTCTTCATTAAGGTTTCCGTTGAACTTCGGAAGTAGACTAAGGAAGTGGGGCTTCAGCTCAAATGCCTGAGCGGGAACTGCAGGTGCCAACCAGTTCTGAATCTCGTTCTCCGCCGGGTTGTAGGTATCAACCATTGGTCGGTCGATTCCTTCTGTTGCTATGATCTGTCCCATCCGCGCCCTGAGATCTGCATTCCTCTGTTCGGCTTCAGCGAGGCGGGCAAGAATCTGTTTAATTTGTTCCTCATCTGGTGGAACTTTTGGCGGCATCTCGTCCTCTAGTTCTGGGGATTGGAAAATAAGATCGGTGTTAGAGGGCAAATCAAGGAAGGGATTACCGAGGCAATGGTCTTCCTTGGTAATCTCGGAGGAGATAAACGGGTTGGTTTGAGAGTAACCACCCTGAGCATGAGGGGACCAGGACTCAAGAGGGTCATGAGTCCTGGGTGGTCCAAGGTGCGCTTGGACCGAGAAAGATGAGTTACTTGGGGGACTCATAGAGAGCTCAGTGAATAGTGCGTCGAGATCTCCCCAATCACTCATCTTGATGAAGAGGGAAGAAGATAGGATTTTACTCCTACCTGAAGCAAGCAACAGGAACAATCCAAGACCCTGGGTTCACACTCAACACAGTGAAGGACTCAAAGTTGAGTCCAGTTTATCTTGTAATTTTTAAGTGTGATTTTTCAAACAAGATAGCAAGGATTACGCGGCCTAGAGGGAAGTCGGCTTAGAGACGGATGCGCCTTCCCTGTTTATCCTGTCGCCTAAGATACCGCCGATCCTCCCTTTCTGCGCTCCTATCCGGAGTGGGGACTCAATGACGTGCCCCTATCTACCTGCAAGCAGGCGGAGGCTGACAAAGCTAGGCCTTGTCGCGGAGTACCGCTGGTTCGCCCCTATCTACCTGCGAAAGCGGAGGCTACTTGGTACTTGTCAATGAGTTTAAAAGTATCCCACTCATGATATTTGCTAAGATCAGTCGGCTCGTGATATGGAAGGCGGGGATTTGGGCTCTGCCTTAAGGTGTTCACACACACTCAAGTACCCTCACTCAGCCTGAAAACAAGGTCGGGGATTAATCTCCCGCAAACAATTTTCAGATTTTTTTTCTTTTGGTCAATACTGTTAGCAGTCCCGATTTTTAAAGTTAAGTTATCACTTTAATTAGTCCACCACAAAGCACGCCTATCGGACAGTCCCAATTTCCTGTTGAATTTAAGTGAGAAAATCAGAGGGGGAAATCGAGAAAAGCCGATGCACAAAAAATCGATGATGCTATGCTGAGTAGAGAATACTTACAGTGATCCCTTCGCTTTTTTATGCAGGATGCAATACAGAATTGAAAACTTTACTCTACATGCAAATGCAAGCGATAAAAAGCCGCTCCTAGACAGGCAGTTCTATTAGCGTGAAGAACAGTTTAATTTTGACTAAGTACTGCGGTCTAGGTGCGTCTTTTAAGTGTATTGTGTGGTCCTATTGATTATGAGCACAAACAAGTCCTAGAGTGGCTCGAGGAGCCGCTAGTGCAAGCTAAGTTACAATTCACCCACACAGCACACGGGACACAGTTCCACTATCTTTACACACGCGAGATCCCAAACGGGAACTGCTGGAAATGATGCGAAAAAAAATAAAATCACATGTAATTACAAAGCCTCTCTTTCACTCAAAATTTAGATGCTAAGTCCTCGAAGCGTCGCCGACTCCTCGCGGTCCTCGCACACAAAAAATAATTGGAGGTCAGAGAGTTACACAAAGATACAAAAATTTAAAAGACATGTAAATATTCACAAGAAAAACCGGGGGTCAGACTACCCAGGGGATTGAAAATCAAACAATCAGAATTTCACCAAAAATTAACCTAAGCCGTGCCTCCCGGCAACGGCACCATTTTGATAACCGCCCCGCACCCTTAGTTAATTCGAGCAAATTAATGTCCAAATCAATTTAAAGTCGTTCGTTGCAGTCGGATACGAGAGGGCTAATCAAAAACCACTTATCGATTAATTTGAAGCTAATTTTAAGCGGCAATATTTTTTTTACTTGGGGTAAGTCCAAGGTCGATCTCAGGGAGGCATCTGTCTCCTTAGGTAAATTAAAGCAATTATTCGAGTGTTGATTTTCGAGGAGTATTTTTTTTTTGTTTTTTTTTAATTTTTATGCAGACGTATGCAGACAATGCAGGCAATGTAGGCCAATTTAATGTGCAATTTGATTAATGTACCAAATGAAGTCCAAAAATAATGAAAATTGGCCAGATGGTTATTTATGATGAAAATGACCTACCCTATTTTTTTGGAAGTTTTCGACTCAAAATGAATTTACTGTGAATTAAATAAACAGACAGAGTGATTTTCAGAATTTAAATTTTAATAAATATCAAATCACAATTTTGCCAAGCACTAAAATTATCCTAGGTAGCTCTAATAATCAGGGACCTAGGAAAATTGACAGAACTTAATTTCACTGTGAAATGAATTTACTAAAATTAACTTAAGAAAATCACTAAACAATTTATTTAGGCCTCGATATGCGTGCAAATGCTATGAAATTTTTATGGTATGTTAAAAATGATGTCCTTAAGCTACTGTGAATTTTTGATAATTTTTGAAGGTACAGATAATTAATTAAAAATCAAAAGGCATCACTGGGCAAAATATGTCAACAATGCACCAATTAATTCATTAATAATTCACATAAGCCTACAAAAATCAGACACGTGTACTAATAGACAGAGGACAAAATTTCCAACAACATGCAATTTTTAGAATCTCAAAATGATGAAAAATGCACTCTAGGGATGCGTGCAAACACAGGGGTGTAAATGCAATACAGACAAAATAATAATACAATAAGCAAATATGCTGACAGGGGCTAAAATGCAATTACATATAATGCTGGGGAACTGAATGCAATTTCTCCACAGGGCACGTGCTCCTCACGAGGGCTCAGCTTAACAGGGACCTCTTTGTAATTTTGAAAAGCTCCAGGATCCTCTGTGTAAATTACCCAGGCCGCACGTGCTCCTCACGTGGGCGGCCTAGGCTCGGATGGCTGCGAGGCTCGGATCTAGGCTCGGACGCTCTGGAGGTCTGGAGTGAGGTTCGTGCTACCCGAACCTAGGCTCGGAGAAGAGGTTCGGGCGACTGGGCTACGTGGCGTAATGAAGACCCTTGGATCAAGATGGATCCGAGGGGTGTCGGTGCCGACGCGTGGCGTGACCTCGGGCCTTTGGATCGATGATAATCCAACGGCCTCTGGGGCTCGATGAAGACGGAGACGTGGCTCGCTGCAGACCGCTGGATCAGAGGCACGATCGACGGTGGGAAGCTGCTGCAAAGGGGAGACGCGTGGCGCACTCGGCGCCGTTGGATCTAAATGGATCCAACGACTCCTGTAAAGCTCGGCTGAGATACGACGTGGCTCGTGGTAGACCGTTCGATCGATGTGATCGAACGGCAACTGTACGTCTCCTCCGATGGTCCTCCGCCGCCTGCGGAGGAGATGGCGGGGCTCCGGCGAAGTTGCCTTTGCTCCGCCCGTCCTTCCTCGAGTCGATGAAGCTCTCGGACTTATCGGAGCTATCCCAAAAGGCTCGTGGTGTGGCGGTGAAGATCCTGATGGTCTCAGGAGCTGCGGAGGGATGTCTGAAGTCGATGGCGATGAAGCACGAAGTCGACTCCGGCGAATCTCCGGTCAATGTGCAGAGGGGTACCTGCAGGTGTTAGAGGCAGAGCCGGAGCTCGTGCGTGCTCTTGTGAAGGTGGGTGGTTGACTGGTGAGGCCTAAGGAAGACGGAGGTGGTCTGACGAAGGAGCTCCGACCAAGTGGCGGAGCTAGAGATCGAAGTACGGTGATATGCGTCGTCGGAGGTCGTGAAGGCTACCGCGAAGATGGGAGCTTCGACGCGAAGCTCGGCGGAATGGAATGGAGGTGTGAAGATGATCGGAGGCAGCGAATAACAAGGAAAAAAACGAGGAAGAAGGAAGCGAAGATCGGAGATGGATGGATGCGTCACCTGGGGATTGGAACTCTTCCTTGAGTTCCAGGTCGTCGCTCGAAGGGTCGGTGGCTCCCTGAGCTCAAGCAGCGGCTCGACGAAGGAGGGCTGCAACTCGGCGGAGGCCGAGGATCTCGCCGGAGAAGACGGACGTCTTCGCTCAATGAAAACTCACAATTTCTGTCACTAACTGGAAGCTCAGAGCTCGAGGCGTCTCTCACGAGGGGCGGATGGGGGTGAACGGCGCCGGTGGTGGAGTATTTATAAGGTGAAGATGGTGGGTTGGCTGGTGGAGTAGCGAAGTTGGTGGTCGTCGTGGGGCGAGTATGGTGGAGGTGGTGGAGCTTGAGGGAGCTGGCGCGGGAGAGGGTTGAGTGGGTAATGTCGTGGAGGTGTCAGCGGCCGGAGGAGATGGCCGATGTGCATCCAAAAATAGGAAGGGGGCGCCCCTCCCGCAAGGCAAGGGACGTGGGGGAGAAGGGCGCCTGGAGGTAGGAGATGAGGTCTCCACCGTTGGATCTTGTGATCCGACGGTGGCGATCGAACCGTAGGGGACGAGTAGGATGAGATCAAGGCGCGCTGATGATGGGCCGAAAGCGCGCCACGTGGCGGGCTGCGGGCGAAGTGCGAGCGGGCGGTTTAGATGAGGAGATGGAGATGATCGAAGGGACGAGACTCGCTGGGAGAGGGGCGGCTACGATGGAGAGATCAAGGGCCTGATCAAGCGGTGTGGATGCTGCCACGTGGAGGGCTCTGGTGAGGGCGCTAATGTGCGGCGTAGATCAAAGCAGCAGGTGATCGGATGGTCCAGTCAAGGGGCGTGCGTGGAAAAGGCTGGCCGTTGGATCTGAAGCGAGATCCGACGGCTGAGGACGCCGGCGGATGAGGCGAAGGGAAGCGGGCCGCGTGGCGCAACCAGAGGGCGCCACGTGGCCTGCTGTGAGTGGCTGGAGTAAGAGACACGTGTAGAGAGAAGAGGAAGCCGAATTTGGAAAAACTCAAAACATGAAAGTTGTAGATCTTGATGAGATCTACAAGTTTCATGTTGACCAAAGACGGAGATGAGGTCAAAATATGATACATAAATACAAGGATACATAAATATACATATGTAGTATACAAAATGGCCCAAAAACCCAAGTTTCTCATACAAGCTCCAATTTCAATGAAATTAGTCTCATTTTGAAGGTCTTTTAATATGTAGTATTCTAAGAGTGAGTAGACCTAATTCGGGGTTTGTATGAGGGCTTTATGTGTGTTTTAATGTACAAGGGTTCTCAGGCTATTTTGGCTATTTTACAAGGGTGATTTTTTGGCATTCTTCCCTATATTATTAAGGAATATATATATAGAGAGAGAAGAGGTTATTTTGGTGAAGAGGTATTTTACAAGGGATTTTTGGCTTCTTATTTAAATGCACATGAGCTGCTAAAATGCATGAATTATGAATGTGTGCATGAATGTTATTTATGCAATTTAAAAGGAAATATGCCTCTATTTTCTCGGGAACAAGGATCTATTTTTGACTTTTGGAGTGATGGATAACAGATTCATCACGCAGCCACGATGAGGAGCTCAAACAACAACCAGAAGGGGCTCTATTTCTCGGCTAGAGGTTAAGGGTCGATACCTGATCGCTCAGCCATTGTCGCACATCTCCCTCTATTTCCTCTGTCACAGAAGGAGGGGACAACTAGGTTGTGATTGTGAAGTGGTGGGACCCCTGTTGAAGTGGTCGGAGGCGGTGGTTTTGTGGAGGTGGAGTTGGCGATTGTAGGTCGTGGAGGTCATGTATTCAACCGCATCGTAGTTGCCCTATGGTGGAGAACATGGAGATCAAAAGGCGTCATGAGGGAGAGGGTGGTTAGGTCCCCGTCAGAGTGGCCAGTTGTGTGGAAGGTAATGGGGAACGGTTAGAAAAATGGGAGAGAAAGAGGGGTAGACAAGTGACAATGTGGGAGAGAAGAGGTCTAGAGTGGGAGATGGTGTGAGCGATGGTGATGCGATCTGGAATCACATCATAGGACAGAGAATGAGGCGGAAGCTAATGGCCCAGATTGGACAATCAGGGGCAATCCAACGGTGGGAAAATGATGCGGGTGGCGAAAGGAGAAGCGGGCCATGTGGACGGCTTTGAGGTCTTCCCATGCCCTAATAGGAAAATTAGAAACTAAGAAAATCAAGGAAACATCAAACTGAAATATTTAAAGCTTAATTAGAAAAGGTGTAAAAAATAATAATTGTTTCTATGTTGAACAAAAAGCCAAAATAAATCATATATACAAAGATATATTTTTGTAAGTATTCTTAATGAATTAAAACACTTTTTAAATTTCTTTTGATATATAATTAACTATACATAAAAAATACAAAAAATAACTTTTTGGGATTTTTAATAATAAGAAAATAAAAAGAAAAGAAGGATATAATATAAAGTTAATTATATAAAACAATTAGAGTTAGTTATATACAAGGGTTAGTTTGTTAATTAGGGTTAACTAGGGTTAGATTTTATAAAGGAGTTTAAGATGGAGGGATAACAAATAAGAAATATGATGATAAATCACAAACTTATCTACCCTTATACTTAAACCATACTCGTCCTCGAGCATTTAAAGAATGTTTGAGTCAAATTAAATTCCTGATTGTGCATGTGTACTTTCAAGATTTGATTCATTAAGAATTTTTGGTTTTAGTGATCCTAAATTTCTAGGTTGAACCAAGCTCTACGTAAAAGGAATCCAACTTCTCTTCTAATTATCACATTCTCTGTATGTACATAAAGTATAGAGATATGGTATTTATTGTGCATTGCATTAATGAGAGTCAAGTTGAAATGTCACCCAAAGTTCTAGTCAAAGAGACTCTCCTCAGGACCCAATCCTCAACACTAGGGAATAAATCATTTCTTGCACTCAATCCACCGTCTCTTTAGTTGTCGGACTTTGAAAGTGATTATGGAATGACAATTGATGGAGGGTATAGATCATCTCATTGAAATAAGGGTCCTCTCGAGTGCCTTATTACTCAATACAAATATTTTTGGTTTTTGATTAATGCATTCGTTAAAAGAGTGATGAGTCGCCTGCACTTGTTTTCTTGGGAATGCTTCGAGGTGTGTATCTTTTGAGTATCTACGATACCTTCAACACCCAAACTTGTACCATTATATGATGTAGATCCCTTTTTGGGTCCTAACCTGGCTCATAAAAGCCTAAAAGGATGGTCCAAGTGAACACTTGAAAGGTTAGGAGTGCTTGCCTTTGGTGGAAGCTCTTTATATTTGTCTTTTGAAGTGCAAGAGCTTTTCCTTCTCTTTCTTTTCTTTTAACTTTTGGCTAGCTCCATTGCTTTTACCAAGTTGGCACACACTGATCAACATTTTTTTTAGATTTCATCACACTCCGGTACATAGGTCACTATCAAGAGATAGCATGAGAACTCTCTCATACTGGATTAAGATACTAACACTCATGTTTCATGAGACCTTCATTGATTTTATTCCATCCTCGAGTAGCATAAGATCATGTTTAGAATTAAATCTCAAACCCAGTTCCTCAAGTGAAACACCAATTCATCTCATCATTAATGCAATTGTGCATGTGATGTGCATGTCACATTCTTTAAGATAGAGATGAAGTGTGCAATATAGCACCCATGTCTTTTCAAACTAGGAAAGTATGGATCATTAAGTCTCAAACACTAATGAATAAGGCTAGTAAGGTCAGGATCTTAAGACCTGAAAAGTAAGAATTCTGCGAGGGTTTTATCAATCTACAAAGCGGATCAACAGTCGTCGAAGCGACCACTCAAGGAACCAAACTAATTCAACAATTAACCTACAATCAATGATTAAAGAAATTTAGAGTGTGTGGAGTTAAAAATTATTTTATTTAACTCTAGAAAATGTGCTTATAGGTGCAAGTGTGTAGAGTGTCGAACACAGAGAGCAACACGTGATAGCATGAATTGTTAATTATAAATAAATAATGAATAATTAGTAAGGGTGTATTTGTTCAATTTTTCTTAATAAACAACTAATTAATGTTTTGTGACTTTTTAAATTATTTAATTTTTTTTATATTTTTTCTTTATAATTTTTTATTTTATAATTTATATTTTTAAAGTTTTGAAATAGTCTAAATTATTTATAATAATTAATAGTAATGTAACTTACATATAACAATATATAGACATATAATACAATATAGGATAATATAATTATAAATATAGCTATAAATAATGAAAATTTATAGAATATTTTTTTTAGTTTTTTATAATATTCTAATTTTTTGTGATTTTCAGGGATTTTTGCTAATTTTTAGGTATTTTTAAGTTTAAAATATATAAAATCAGGGATTTTTAAAAAGGCCGAAAAGTTTTGATATTTAAAATACTAAATAAGGTCAAAAACTCTCAAAATTAATATATATATATATTAATATGTATAAATAAAAATACAGAATATGAATAAATATTTTTATATTTTTAAAGATATTTTATATTTTTATTAGGATTTTGGAGCTTTTAATTTTTTATGATTTTCATTTTCTATTTTTAGGAATTTTGATCTAGAGGTACAAAATACAATAATAAGAAAATACTATTTTTTAAAAAAATTTAAATATGATTTTATTTTTGTTATATTTTTTAGGAAAACGAGGAATAAACGAGCTCTATTTGAATTTTAATAAACAGGAAATGTGCACAAAATACAAAACAAAATAGATAGCGTGAAAGAGCATGCAATTAGGTAAAACATCATATTTGTCATAATTTTTGTTGCATAGATGTTATTTTTAAAAATAGAAGAACAAATACAAAACAATTAAACTAGAAAGGGTATATTTGCAAATAAAATATTAGACATGGGGTTACATGCAAAATTTACAAAAGTTTATAATTGAATTACAAAGTATATAAATTTAAAAACAATAACAAAATGATGCAAGGGCCTAACTACAAAATGCTCAGCTCACGTGGCGGGCCACATGAGCTGAGTTGGCGACCAAAGTATAATATCAATAAACCTTAGGGTTTGCCATGCAATTTTCATAAAAAATATATAACTACCTTAAATAATTACAGAATTAAATTAAAATTCAATAAAAAGAAGGGGTATGTGTGAAATTTACCCCCGTATGCGCCTAATCCCATGGTCGAAGGTGATCTACTTGAACATGTGGCAGCTATGGATGACACAATGACGGTTGGGCTTCGACGTCTAGGATAAGTCTCCCAAGGAGGTCCAACGGTGGAGGCTCGCTTAATCAGACATCAACCGATGCATCTGGTGAATCCCTTGATCGGATGGCGCATAAGGGACCGGGAAGAACATATGAAGAACTCACCCTTGGTAAGGTTGAATCTGATGTAGCTTGCTCCTCCTGGAATTTGGAGCGCCGACTTGTGGCTCTTCACGTTGCTACAACCTTCTCATGTCAGATTGAATCTTCGAAATCGTTCGAGCCCGATCAGAGGGGGCATGGAGCCTTGGTCTACCTGGAGCTCCTCCTGAGCATCAAATGGGGCTCAACCCCCTTTCAAACCTGCAAAAAATGCTCAAAAGAATGACGGTGGAGGGGAAAGCTGGTATAGGCTATTATTAAGTGGTTTGGATGTGAGATGGGGTGGAGTGGTGCATCTCCGACGAAGGGCAATGGAGGGAAATGGTCAAGCCAGATTCAGAGGGGATCTAGGTGGTCTGGTGAGAGAATTTGGTGGAGAAATGAAGGGAGAAGGTCGTGGGGTGGTAGATGGAGGTCAGAACAGAGAGGAGATGATGGAACGATGTCGGAGCTCGAGAGCTCCGACAAAGATAAAGTCCTAATATAAGCTAAAATGAGAAATAAAATCATGAAATAAAATGCAGAAATAAAATACAAGAATTAAATCTACCTAAAAAGCAAGAAAAAGTACATCAAGCGACCAGAAACCGTGAGACACACCTCGACGCCAACGAGCAGCGGAGATGGGTGGGAACCACTTCTATACTACTACACCTCACTGCAAACCAAGGCCTCAAATGTCGGATTTCGGTTTCGTTTCGGTAAGCCCAGAAAAGGAATTTCGGTGGAATTTCGGTGGAATTTCGGTGAAATGGCCGGAAATTGGGAAAATGACTTGAAAACTCATTTTTTCAAAATTTAAGATTTGTAATGTTGTTTAATCAATAAAAGAGGCATAAATACAAGTTTTTTTGCTTATAATAAGATGTTATAATGTTCAGTACTTTAAAATAATGATTTCGGTCATCATATCAATGACCGTCCAGAGTGAAATTTCATATTTCAGTACACGGTTAAATTTTGGCATTCAATTTTTCTATCAATTCTCAAAAGAATAATAATACTTTTATTTAAAAATAAAACAAGACACACACACAAACACGAATATTTTAACATGTATGCCAAAATAAATGCACAGTAGAGCTTGTGATCGTAAAATGTATGTTATACGAGACTTGGAATTTGGAAACTTGGCTCTCCAAGACTTAAGTTAGGTTGTGAATTGTGACTTGTGAAGTTGTGAGATGGAATGAGAACATATACATTATATTTATTGGGTTTAAATAGGAGCCTTAATGGCCTTATTTATTACAATGGTGGTTGGAATAGTGGCTTATATTGCAATGGTGGTTGAAATAGTGACCTATAAATTTCATTTAGTGACCAAATAGTACCTATGAATATCAATAAGTGGCCTAGGCATGACATATGGTGACCTAGAACAATTTCAGCCGAAATGGACCGAAATGAACCGAAATTCCACTGAAATCCGAGAAATCTGTTAACAATTTCCACCGAAATGGACCGAAATGGACCGAAATGACCGAAATGACCGAAATTCGGCCGAAATTTCGGCCGAAATCCTGGAAACAGATATTATACATGGTTTCGATGTCGGTATCGCCACGAAACCGAATTTCGACCGAATTTCGGTCGAAATTCGCTGAAATTTAAGGCCATGCTGCAAACCTCACCAAAAACACACTGTCACCTAGCTAATGATGTTCAAATAGATCCAAGGGGCTAGGAATGGGTAAAAGTGAACAACCCCAAGGGGAAGAGTGATTGGTTATATATAGTGAGATGGGGCGATCTTCGATTGGTAGTGGCGTGCAAAGGAGGAAGAAATGATGATGGAAGAAGGGTCGGCATGGATTGTGGGAGATCAGAGATCACAATGATGGAACTGATCGGGGGAGAGGAGATATGGCAGATGCAGGAAATTGGGGAGAAGATAAGCATCCAGTGATGTTTGACAAAAGTCATAAGGTTAATGTACAGTTGACCCACGGTCAACTAACACAAGCTCCTAGTTTGTCCACGTGGACCAACCAGGAAAAAGGAAAAAGAAAATTATTTGTAAAATAAAAAAATTTAATAAATGAATTAATTAAAATTCGATTACCAAATAAATTTTTTATTATTTTATGTAGTATTTAATTTATATTTTTATTTTTTATGAGATTATTTATTACAAGTTATTATTTACAAGTATAATCATATGTATATTTACCTATATGATATGTATTTTATTTTTTAAATTATATTATTATTTACAAATATTTCATATATTCTTAATTGATTTAAATACACAAAAATATTTATTTGTGGTATTTTTGGATATTATTTGTATACTTAATAAATAGATGTATTTATTACATAGGTATATGTATAAGTAATTCATCAATATATTTTTGTATACTATTTATTTTAGTGTGTTTTGTTATTGTTTTATTTTTTATTTTAATTGTGTACATATGTTAAAAATAATATTTACAAAATTATAAAAAAATATAAAATAATGAAAAATATAAAGATAAATAAAATAAATATTTTATTCAAGTATATTGTACAATAGGGTCCAAAACATAACTTTTGCATCTTAATATCAAATTAAGTGAAACCACCTTCATTAAATAGCTTATTAAAAGCTATATACAATTAAAGGTGATTTTGGTGCATTTTGAGTTCATATGGAGGAGATACAGATCTATGAAGTTGGGATTTTGGAATTTTATTCTAGGTATAGAATGTATATTTTGTATTATTTTTATCTAAAATAAATTTTGTATTTTTGTATGTATTTTTATCTATAACTTAATTGTAAAAAGTTTATTAATTTGAGGAACAAAAGTTAATTGTTGAAAATGAGTACCAAAAGTGATTATTGATGAATTAAAAATGAGGTTGTTATGTGATTTATGTACAATTCATATGTCCTATTTCCTCCTACTTATTCCGTGTTGGCTAAGTCATCATGATGACTGAATCTTAAGGGTTTAAGGTCACTCAGTGTCCTTCACACTTCATTCTTTTTCTTTTCTTTATTCTTTTATTTTGGAAAAGAATACAATGTTTATACAATAATTTATACCAATTTTTGTACATTTTACAAAGTGTTTATTTTCACAAATTAATGATATAGACATGCATTTAGCTAGGGAATGAAGACCAAAATGAAAGAATAAAGTTGATTCACCACCCCCTTATACTTGCATTTGCTAGTCCCTAGCAAACACTTAAGCAAAATAAGTGCAGAAAAGGAACATAAAGAAAAGAATCAAGAAAGAACTTGGATTGATTTTAACTTTCAAACTTATCTTCATAAAATCAAAGTTTCTTAGTCAGACCTTTGGATTGTTAGTTTGGTCGGAACCTTAATTGTGAATCGTACTTGAAAAATAAGAGCCTTTGAGTATCACAAAACTCTGCACAAGTCTCCTTAATAGCCAAGCCAGGATAGTTTGATGTCATATGAAAACCCTTATGACTATGAGTCTATCTTATACAATGCCAGTGATATGTAGCTCTCCTCAGTTGAAGCGACAAAGATCAATCTTCTCCAACATGGTGACCCTAATTCCTCAATCTAATAACTCTTTCCTTAAGATGTGGGGTATTCCCTTCTAAGTTCAAGTGCAACCAACTCAAGAAGAGGAGGTTGAGAGAAGAATGGACGCTAGTTAGTATAGCTACCTATCGTACGATGCTTGGTCAGTTTCACCAAGTCACTCGACTGCATGCTCACATATATTTGACTTTGATCTCAAGCTTTCTTATTGACTATATACATGCTCCAACAGGAACTGATTTTTCTTGATTTTTGCCTATCTTTTATTTTTGGAGTTTTTGATTTTCCATTTTTGAATACTATATACACATTTACATATGGACCTTTTCCTCTTGAGCCAGTAGATTATCCCTCTTTTGAAGCATTATTGCAACCCATAGCATTCCGTCATTGGACCTCATTGTTATTGGATCGTGTTGTGGTACAATGGCCACAGATATGTGACTTCCGATGTTTCCACTGTGGCGTGTCTCATGCTGGAAAATTCAGCCCTCTACTACTTCAACCAAGGTGAGCAAATTGTAAGGTGCAAGTGTGTAGGCTAGGTCACTGTAGCCAAGAATCATGTGAGTGTTCTAAAATATTATACTTAGGTAGTTAAGACGATACTAAACTAATTCTTGTGGTCTTAAGGAATTAAGTCTAGCAGACCTAAGTATCTCAATTCCAGTTCCTATAAGATTCTTGTGATTAAGTGAACTAAGGTCCAACCAAGCTCCAATGTTCAGATTTTACTTAGACAATTTCAATCATCAACATCAACCCGAAAAATGCAAACGCTATGTACAATGCAAGGAAAATATTGATGCAATTTTCTGATTTTGAACCTTTTGGGGTTTTTGAAAAAGTTTTGCATTTTTTTCAATTTTGAAAACATTTTGTAAATTTTTTAGGGATTTTTAATTTTATAGATTTTTAGTGATTTTTCAAAAACAAAAGGTTTTAGAAAACAGGGATATGTGCATATATTTATATGGGTGTTCTTCTTATTGTGTACAAGAATTAAGTGAAGGAATCACACTAATAATGTAAGGTTTTGTAAAGAATTGATATTTGTCTGAAGTATGTATATGGTTCTCAAAATAATTTGAAAAGATTTTCACAAAAATTTTGAAAACTTTATTTGCAAACTAATTTGACAAATAATTTTTAGAAATATTTACACAATTTGAAATCATTTTGCAAAGATTTTTCAAACAGTATGTATAGATTTTTCACGATATTTTTGCAACCATTTTCAAAACTATTTGCAAATAGATTTTCAATTATTCACACAAATAAAAGAAATTTTTACAAACAAAACATTTTTAAGGTGGATTTTTTTGCAAAATATTTTCAAAGCAATTTTCAAAAGATTTTACAAACATTCTTCAAACATTTTGCAAAACATTTTCAACTGGCTTATTGACCATAATTACAAAGAATTTTGAATAATTTTATACAGGTTCTACCAGTTTTTTACACATAATTAATCATTTTTTAAAGTACGAGCTATGGGTAAAGGGTATATGACCTATATACGACCCACTATACATAACTTGAGCTATGTCCTCATAGATCAGAGAAAAAGATAAGACAAAACTCATGCCGAGTATAGAAAAGACTATACTACAAAGACAAAATAAAGAATGAAGGAATAAATGAATGAGAAGTCAACCGTACCCTCTATACTTAGGATCAATTAATCCTAAGTATAACAGATTGTATTCTACATGCAGAGATGGTCGAGGGTGGGAATAAACAGATCACAATTCTATCTATCTCCCCCTATACTTAGGGTAAGATATCCCTAAGTATAGACAAACCAACACGAGAGGGGATAGTGGAGGGGACCAATGAAAACTAATAAAAAGAAAAAAAATACGATGGGTGAATGTATGCATCACTCCCCCTATACTTCGGGTAAAAGAGCCCTAAGTATGTGCAACAACAGAAGTGATGAAACATAACAAAGAAAGAACACTCAACTCGTCTACCACCTATACTTAGGAAAAGTACATCCTAAGCAAGGCAAACACACATAATGAAGTGGATGGGAGAAATAGTATATGGAAGGAAGTAAATGAAAGAGAATATACAAGGCAGTGGCTATATAAAGATCAAGAAGGTTGAAATTGGACCTTCTTGTGTGATCGTTGAGGAATGGATCTAACAAAGGCCGATATCGTGGTCATCAGTTGACATAGACCAATCATGATCGACCTGATGAAGATCCTCAGCAATCCCAAAATGAAAAGGCACGAAACTGGTTGGTGGAAGTAGTGTAGTCAGGTTTGGCCTCGGAAGTCTTACAAATCTCAAAATGAAAAGGTATGAACTCGTCGGTGGAAGTAGTATGGTCAAGTCCGACTTGTAAAGTCTCTCCTAAATTTTCCCTCCGCACTAAGGTGTCTATGGTGTAAATGCCGCAGATGTCGTCAATGCATCACCAGGTATGGGAAGGGGAACCCCAAGGTCTATGCTTTTCGAGTCTTTCTCACCAAAGAGGAATCCTCGAGTCTCAGGATCATCCATGGTAAAGCAAACCTCTCTGATATCAGCATTAAGTTCATAGTCCTCAGAGTTGGCTAACACACGTACATCTCATCAGATGCGGGTCTTCGGTCAGTAATGGGTGTGGTGATCAAGACAACACCATCGTCGGTAGAATGAGAGTGAATATCTCCAGATCCATAATCGATAACGACTTTCATATAGGCTAGAAAGGGTCGTCCCATGATGATCAAAGGATGCTCCACAGGGGTGGAAGTCTCGACGAGAAAATAACGTAATCAATTGTGAAACTCATGCCCCGAATCTGAATGATGATGTTCTCTACAATACCCCTCAGCCTCTTTATTGATCCATCAGCAACTGGAAAATCATCCTAGTTTTCTTAAGAGGCCCAGGGTGAAGATATTGTACCTATGAGAACGGTATTATATTGATCGAAGCATCACCTTCAAGGAAAGTATGATCACAAGAATAGTAAAAAATGGTACATCTCACAGGAGGTGTAACAATTCAATTTCCTATTGTGTGGGCATTGGGTGATGGCGTGGGCAGTGGTCATGGTCAGAATGTGTCGCTCGGATCTGCTTCTTCGCTTTATTTTCTTGGGTTTGGGTGCAGGTAGTTGGTTCATGGCCTAGCAAAGTAGTGCCTCAATAATATCATGAATAGTTTCCGCCACATCGGGATGGGTAAACATTTTTAAGATTTTCTATCTCTTCCATGCAAGGGAAGAGATCAGAATCATCATCTACACAAGGATGACTAAGAGTGGCTTGTACAATATCATCCGTGGGGTCAAAGGTGGGAACTGTGGTGGATGTGTATGTGGTCAAAAGGATATGGCATGTGTGCCCTCTCCTCCCAAACTGATTGGGTTGGATGTCTCCCAGAATAATATTTTTTGTATTTTTAAAATTTTCTCATTTTTTTGTATTTTGGGCTATTGCAAGATCTCATGGCCTCCTCAAGTGAATCCATGAATCTAGAAGGTGAAGTGTCAATGTGTCTCTTATTTAGACTAGTGAGATCATATATTCTCAATTTCATTTGTTTCACTACCTGGGTCAAGTACTTAACCGTAGTGTCCATGAGAGGTGATTCCAACAGCTCAATCTTGGGTGGGTGAGATGGGCGGAAAAGGTAAGAGTGGTAGTGGTGGGCAAAAATAAAAATCCAATACCTGAGACTGTGGATGAGGTGGGTATGTAAAAAAGAAAAGTCAGGAGTAAAGTCCTCTTGATAAAATGGAGGTGGACTGACTGGAGAGTAAGAAGGATCCGTGAAGTTCTAATAAAAATAACTCCAATTGGTCATCTTCAAAACAAAAGGTGGGGATTGGTAGAGCACAAGGGTCAAGTCAAGATATGCACGAAAAAGGTGCAAATGTGTAGAGAAGATCGAGTATACACACAAACAAACACAAATATAAAGAAACAAACCTCTCAATTCACTAACTCAACACAATGATGACCATAAAGTTTCAGTTTTTTTACCTTGTCAATTTTTAGAGTTAGGTGAATTTCAAAAAAAATGTACAAGCACATAGGTAGGCCTGAGATATAAAATGATGAATACAATGATGGATTTATTCTCCCCTAAAATAAGGATTTCTCTTTTTGATTTTAGGGTCGAGTAAAATTAGCAATTCCAGTTTTATTGGTTATCACTTTTATGGATTTTTAATAAAAATGCATGAGTCCTAACGATGTATCAATTCTTTTAGTGTCCTATGTGGTCAAAATCGGAGGAGAGAGTCGAAAAAGCAATGCAAGCGGAAATCAATGATGCATGCAAAGATAGACGGTGCTCACCTTTCCTTCAGCTCTCTTCGTGCAAGATGCTATTCGGAATTGAAACCTACACTATATGCAATGCAAGATGATGAAAGTAACCTAGAAATAGGTGTTACTATTAGCATGAAGAACACGAGTTGACTATCTACAAAAGAAACCTAGAGTTCGGTCTTGGGGACTCCTCGGTACCCGCCACAACAGGTCCTGCATACGCTATTTGGAGTCTCTTGCTGCGTGTAGTTTTGAATCCAAATAATCAGCTAGTTATTTGACAAGATCCAAGTGAGAACTATAGGTATATGCAATGTAATTATGACTTTGGACCAAATCTATCGAGCAAGCAAGTCCTAAAACAAGGATCAATCACACAAAACAAAAAGAAAGTTGAAAAACTCAAAATGCGTGAAACAAAAAAGAAAAGAAGATAAAACATGAAAAACATGACGAGGCCCCAGGTAAACAAACATTCTGACACTGGATCTCATGGGGTAGGGCATTGTTCAATATCAAAAATTATTACAATTTATTTTACAAAAATAAAAAATAAAACACTCTCTCACAAAATAAAACAAAAAAACTAAAAGTAGGGATGCTCGTCTTCCTCTATCTACCTCTTTCTCCTACTCGCTCCTAGTTGGCCCGGGAGCATCAACTACTAAGAAGTCGTTGTTGTCGTCCAATACCTCGCAAGAAAAATCAACCAAGAAAGAAGTGGTCAGAATAGTCAAATAAATAACAAAAATAAATAACTAAAAATAATATAAGAATAATGTACAAAATAAATGCTACACTTCGTTGTTCCCCAACAACGACACTATTTGAAAAGCAAGAATTCTAAGAGGTTCTTATCAATCCACAAGGTGGATCAACAGTCGTTTAAGCAACCACCCATGGAATCAAACTAATTCAAAATTAACCCACAATCAATGATTAAAGAAATGCAAAGTGTGTAGAGTTAAATATTTTACTTAACTCTACAAAATGTGTGTATAGGTGCAAGTGTGTAGAGTGTCGGATATGAGAAGCAATAGGTGGTAGCACAAATTACTAATTATTAATAAATAGTGAATAATTAATAAGGGTGTATTTATACAATTTCTACTTTATTAATCAATTAAATAATGTTTTATGGGTTTTTAGAATATTTAAATTTTTACATTTTTCTTTATATTTTTATTTAATAATTAATATTTTTAAGGTTTTGATTAATATTTGTGTAACTTATATATATATAAATATATAATACAATACATGATTATAATTATAAATATAGCTATAAATAATCCAAATTTGTATAATATTTTTTTGTGCTTTTTATATTTTCTAATGTTTTTGTAATTTTCAGGGATTTTTTCTATTTTTAAGTATATTTAAATTCCAAAATATACAAAATAAATGACTTTTTAAATAGGATGAATTGTTTTGAGATTTAAAATTATTAAATAAGGTCAAAATTTCCTTAAAACTAATTATTAAATAAAATATAGAATAGAAATAAATATTTCTTAATTTTTTGAAGATTTTTTATATTTTTTATAATGATTTTGGGACTTTTAATTTTTTATGATTCCTTTTCTATTTTTAGGGATTTTTGGTATGGAGGTAAAACATAATAAAAATAAAAATAATAATAATAATAATCAAATACTATTTTTTTGATATTTTTAAATATAATTTATAGTTTTTTGGATATTTTATGATAAACAGGCAATAAATGTGCTGTATTTGAATTTTAACAAATAGGAAATGTCACAAAATACAAAATAAAATAGATAACATGAAAGAGCATGCAATCATACACAACATCATATTTTTTCATAATATTTGGAGTATAGATGTTATTTTAGAAAATAGGAGAACAAGCAAAAAAATACTTAAGCTGGGTAGGGCATATTTGCAAATAAATTATAAGGTAGGGGTTACATGCAACTTTCCCAAAAGGTTATAACTTAGTTACAAATTTTATAAATTAAAAAATAACAAAAAACTGCAAAGGCCTAACAACAAAATCCTAGCTCGCGTGGGGGCCATGTGAGCTAAGTTGACAAGGACCAAAGTATAATATCAATAAACCTCATGGTTCACCTTGCAATTTTCACAAAAAATATATAACTACCTTAAATAATTATAGAACTAAATTTAAATACAATAAAAAATAGGGGTATGTGTGGAATTTACCCTCACGTGTGCCTAATCCAATGGTCGAAGATGATCCATTTGAACATGTGACAGCTTTGTATGACACGATGATGATTGGGCTTCGACGTCTAGGATTAGATCTCCCAAGGAAATTCAACAGTGGAGGCTCGCTCAATCGGACGTCAACTGCTACATCTAGGTGGATCCCTTGATTGAACGACATGTAAGAGATCAGAAAGAACGGATGAAGAACTCACCCTTGGCGAATTGAATATGATGTACCTCGCTCCTCCAGGCACATGGAGCACTGCTGGTGTTGCAACCTTCCCACATCAGATGGAAGCTTCAAAATCATTCGGAGCCCATTGGAGGGGGCCTAGAGCCTTGGTCTACCTATATCTCCTCCTGATTCAAATGGGGGCACAAATGCCCCCTTCCAGACCTGCAAAAATTCCCCAAAGAATGGTGGTGGAGGGGCAAGCTGGTTTGTGCTATTATTAAGTGGTTTGGACGTGAGATGGGGTGGAGCAGTGTGTCACCGACAAAGGGAGGCAAAGGGAGATGATCAAACAAGATCCAGAGGATATCTAGGTGGTTTGGTGGGCGAATTCGGTGGAGAAATGAAGGGGAAAGGTCGTGGGGTTATAGATGGAGGCCGGAACAGAAAGGATATGGTGGAACGATGGCCGGAGCTTGAGAGCTCCAGCGAAGCTAAAGTCCTAATATAAGATAAAATGAGCAATAAAATCATAAAATAAAATGCATATATGAAATAGAAGAATTAAAACTACCAAAAAAGCAAGAAAAAGTACCTCAAGCGGCCAGAGACCGCGAGAAAGACCTCGACGCTGGTGAGCGATGGGGATGGGAGGGAACCGCTCCTACACCACTCCTCCTCGCTGCGAACCTTTCTAAAAACACGTTGTCACCTAGCTAATGATGTTCGAATAGGTACGAGGGGATAATAATGGGTAAAAGTGGAACCAACCCTAGAGGAAGTGAGGGTGGTTTATATACAGTGAGATGGGGTGATCTTTGATGGACGGTGGCATGTGAAGGAGGAAGGAATGATGATGGAAGAATGGTTGGGAGATCAGATATCACAATGATGGAACAGATCGTGGGAGAGGAGATATGACAGATGTGAGAAATTGGGGAGAAGATGGGTGTCCGGTGATGTCTGATAGAAGTCAAAAGGTGAATGTACAGTTGACCCACGATCAACTAATGCAAGCTCCCGGTTGGTCCATATGGACTAAACAGAAAAAAGGAAGTAGAAAATTATTTGTAAAATCATTAATAATTAATAAATGAATTAATTAAATTTTTATTATCAAATAAATTTTTTATTTTATAAAATATTTAATTTATATTTTTATTTATTTTTATGAGGTTATTTATTGTGAGTTATTATTTATAAGTATAATTATAGGTATATTTACCTATATAATATGTATTTTATTTTTATTATGTTGTAGGTTCTATTATTATTTACCAATATTTTATATATTTTAAATAGATTTAAATACACATAAATATATTTTTGTGGCATTTGTCTGATATTATGTGTACATTTAAATAAATCGATGTATTTATTATATAGGTATATGAATAGGTAATTCATTATGTATTTTTGTATACTATTTATTTTAGTGAATTATTATGGTTTTATTTTTTTAATTATGTACATAAGCTATAAATAATATTTACAAATTTATAAAATATAAAATAATGAAAAATGTAAAGAACAAATAAAATGAATATTTATTTAGGTATATTGTACAATAGGGTCCAAAACTGAACTTTTACATCTTAACTCCAAATTAAGTGAAACCATCTTCATTAAATAGCCTAAAAGCTATATATTATTTAAAGCGATTTGCTGCTTTTTGAGTTCATATGGGGGAGATACATGTTTGTGAATTTTGGAATTTGGAATTTTATTTTGAGTGTAGAATGTATATTTTGTATTATTTTTATGTGAAATAAATTGTGTATTTTATATGTGTTTTATCTACAACTTTCATGTAAAAAGTTTATTAGTTTGGGGTAGAAAATTAATTGTAGAAAATGGGTGCCAAAAAGTGATTATTGATAAATTAAAAATGAGGTTTTTGATGTGATTTCAACACAATTCATCTGCCCTATCTCCCCCTACTTTATTTCTTTATTGACTAAGTCATAATGAGGACTGAGTCTCGGGGGCTAGGGTCATTCAGTGTCCTTGAAACTTCATTCTTTTTCTTTTCTTTTCTTTATTCTTTTATTTTGGCAATCAATACAGTAGTTATATAATAATTTATACAGTATTTTGTACATTTTACAAAGTATTTATTTTTCATAAATTAATAATATATACATGCATTCATCTAGGGAATGAAGGCCGAAATGAAAGAATAAAGATGTTGAAATGGAGATTCATCAAGACCTTATAAACTAAAATTTCTTTATTCCTCAAGTCTTGAGTGATAGTGAAAAGTGTTAGGGATACACCAACTCAATGAGTCAATGTTTTGTGATTTTGGAATTTTTCAATTTTTATGGATTTTTGAATAAGATTAGAAGTATTTACAAACTCAAAGTTAGTCTCATTAACCCCTCAATTTTGAGATTTTTCAAACCATGTCACATAATATAGATTTTAAAACATTGTCAAATGATTTTCAAGACAAGTAAAATCCATATTTTTCAAACCATTGTCAAACT
Organism: Ottelia alismoides; assembly: GCA_037367405.1. NCBI lineage: Eukaryota > Viridiplantae > Streptophyta > Magnoliopsida > Alismatales > Hydrocharitaceae > Ottelia > Ottelia alismoides. The sequence goes on along the minus strand of JAZKJV010005150.1, from coordinate 478,226 downwards.
TTTTTAAAAATAATTCACATAATTAGAAATTTTTGTAAATCATTTTACAAACATTTTTACACAAATGAGTTCAAAAGATACTTTACTCTAGCCCCAAAAAGTTTGGAAATTTTCAAAATATGAGCTATGGCTAAAATATATATGAAATATATACAGTATACTCCCTATACTTAGCATATAACCTCATAGCATAAAGTGATATGAAGCCATAACGCATGCTGAATTGTAGAAGGATATACAGGAACTGACTGGGTTCGGCCCCTTATATTTAGGTAAACAAATAACCTTAGTATAAGAAGAGGATTGAGAGAAAGGGTCACATGAGGGAAGGATAGAAGTGGGTGGGGGCTCGGGTCCCCCTATACTTAGGCTGAGAAGGGCCAAAGTACAGAGATATGCAAGGAAGATGGAGGGACTCAAGGTGAACAATCGAAAATGGACATGATTCCCCCTATAATTAGGCTGAAGAGGATCCTAAGTATTTGAATATGGAGCGATGATGGAGAACATGGTTACTAGTTAGGGTTAGAGTGGAAAAATGGTTGATCTTCGGAGATGAATGAATCTATGGAGATGGAATCGAGTAGGGTTTACGGAAGGTTTGGGGGAGAATGCATAATCAAGTCTCAACCAGTCAAACAAATACCTTTGAATTCACCAACTCACACATGAAGACTAGTAAGTGTTGATCATTTTATCTTGTCGATTTTATTGGTGATAATCCAAAATTTGAGTCCATTACGCAAACGGTTTAATGATAGATTTTGGGCACTATCCTAAGGACGTGACCTCACCTCTCAACATGCAAACACATTCTATGTACAATGTGGGGTTTGTTCTCCCATAATATAAGGTTAAATTTTACTCCATTTTATTAAGATTGACCGGCATTAATCAGTACCAATTTTATACTTAGGCTATCACTGAGATTAATGTGTATACAATTAGACTGACGACCTGTCCCAATTCCATTTAGAATCCTAGGTTGTAAATCAAGATTGGGATGTCGAGAAAAGTTGATGCAATGAGTAAACATGATGTATGCTCAACAGAAGTACTTACAGTGACTCCATCATTCTTAATGCAAGTGCAAGGCTGAAATTAAACCGATCAGTATATGCATGCAAGTTGAGAAAATTCACATCTTAAATATGCTCCTATAAGTGAGATGGAAATCATTTGTTTGGCTAAGTAAATTGATGTTATGGTGCTTCTCATGAATTTACGGAGATGAAGTGACTCTTCCAAATTCTTATTAGTGTGTCCACCTGTATTTAAGCACCACAGGAAATGAAAATGTATATAGCTCATAAAGACATGTGCATAACCCAAAATCGATACTCAAGTGGAGTCCCATCATGGTATGGGTGAAACAGACTCCACATACCACATAAAAGTCCAGTCTCTAAACACACACGCAGGACCTCGAATTAGGACCACTAGAAATGCAATTATTACAAATATATACAACATAAAAATGACTAAGAATGCTAATTAAATATCTTGATGCTTCAGAAGGTGCTTATGCGGCTCCTCGTAGCGGGAGCTCCCGACTCGCCTCCTTATCTCTCGAGCATCTTCGATCTCCATGGGCCCTTCCACAAAAGCCATACATTAGATATATGATCAAAAAATTTAATGAACAAAAAACAATCTAAAAACAATACATACATGTAGACCTAACTATTAAAAATAATCAACTTAATTAAATATCAAAATCTAAGAAATCACGAAGATGATCTGTGTCCCCAGCAATAGTGCCATTTGATGAAACACATTCTCACATCTTTAATAGTCGTATCTTATCATAGCATAGGAGGCGAGAATGATCCATGAAGAACTACCCTTTTGAATAGGCGGAAGATTTTTACTTAGTAATTATGCCAAGGTCAAATACAAGGACACTAGCTATCTAGTTGATTAATCAGACTTTAATACTAATATTAAGTGAATGGATCATCTACCTAGGTCAACACATAGACAAGACACAAATGAAACAATGCAAGAAACAATACATGGAATGTATAAATAGATGAATGAACTAGATGCATTTTTATTTGAGTTTAATAAAAATAGGATGTAACAGAATGTCATGATATGCAAACAGATATACATGAACAAATATGCCCCTAAACTTATCCATTAATTGGGCATGGTATGAACAGTCGGTTTCATTAACAACCAATGCAACAAGGTGGGTCCAAATTAAATTTAATGGCATTTAGAGAATCCACAAATACAACACTATATATCTCAAATTTAACATATTGATTTAAGTGTCAAAGTAGAAGTCAAAACATACCATTAGCTAGAGAATTAATCAAGCAAAATAATGAAATTTAAATAAATGAAATATGAGTCCATATCCTAAAGTTATAAAGAAAATAGTCTATGGGCATAACTGTAAGACAAAACATGAAAATATATAAAATTATTATAAACAAGACCCCGAATGGGCATATTTGTAAACAGGTAAATACAGTGTGGTTGCGGTGCAATTTCTCGGGCACACCACATATGGTGCACGTGGGCGTACGCTTGGGTAGAGGGTTGGGGCCGGCACAGTTGCTTCGGGCCATGTGGCGAACCAAGGATACTTCGAGCGAGGCTCGTCCCACCAAGCCTTCATACTCTGGAGTGGGTGACGTGGCATACTTTTAGTCGTTGGATGGGAACCGAGAGGGTGCCATCCAACTGCACTTGTAACTCGACGTTGATCCTCCTCCTCCACTCTTTAGCGGTGCAGAAGGGGCTTATACAGGGTAGCTAGAGCTCCATCGCACTCATCCACGACTGTTGATGCCTCACGAAGAATTCTGAGGACCTAGCGATGAAGCTTTGGAATTGAAGGAGGAGCGGAGCCTTCTGGAAGTGGTTGATGATGCCCGCTCGTTGGAGGCAGAGCTAGAGAACAGAGCTCTGCCTGAAGTCCAATGAATGATGACAATAGTTGTAAGAGGGGCTAGGAGATAGCTGAGGCAGGGTGAGTGTGTGCAAGTTGAGTGAAGTGGGGTCCTATGAGGTCGGAAGAGTGGAGGACCCGATGAGTTCTTCTCATGAAACCAGAGAGAAAGAGGCGGAGCTGATTAAGAGGTAGATAAGGGGTTCCGAGTTGCTCGCGTGGAGAATGGAGTTGATGTGAAAATGGAGATGCGATCAATAGGAGGTGAAGGATATGGTAAAATCCTGATTAAATAGGAGAAAGACGAAAAAACAAAAAGCAAAAAAGTTACCTGGAGATCGAACGAGGATTCAAGGTAGAGCAAAGCTTGGGATGAGCTCCTAGCAGAGCTTGGGTCTTTGCTCGACTCACACAGCCACGATGAGGAGCTCAAATAGAAATCGGAATTGGTTATGTAGCTCGGTCGGTGGTCGAGGGTTGACACAAGATCACTCATCCATTGTCATGTGTCTCCCTCTCTATACTATGTCAGAAGAAGATAGGGGTGGCTAGGTTGTGATTGTAAAGTAGTGGGACCCCCATTGAAGTGGTCGAAGGTGGTAGTTTTGTAGAGGTGTATTTGGCGGTTGTAGTTTGTGGAGGTTGTGTGTTCACCGTTTCGTGGTTGCCCTAAGGTGGAGGACGCGGAGATCAAAAGGCACCGCTAGGGAGAGGGTGGTTAGGTCCCCCTCAGAGAGTGGTCGGCTGGGTGTAAGGTAGTGGGCAATGGTTGGAAGAAATAGGAGAGGAAGAGGGATAGACGAGGGGCAATATGGGAGAGAGGAGAGCTGGAGGTGGGAGACGAGTTCGGGACCTTTGGACCATGCGATCCAATGGTCGAGGTTGGGGCACATGTGAGTGGTGGCAATGCAATTTAAGGATCACATCAGAGGGCAGAGAATGAGGCAGAAGGTATCGACCCAAATTGGACCATGAGGAGCAATCCAACGGTGGGCTAGTGATGTGGGTGGCAAAAGGAGAAGCAGGCCACGTGGATAGCCTAGAGGTCGCCATGTGACCCAATAAGAAAGTGAGAAACTAAGAAAACCAAGGAAAAACAAAACATAAATATTTACAAGTCAAGTTAGAAAAAGTAAAACATGAAATTTGTAGTTCTCAATGAGATATACAAGTTTCATGTTGAACAAAAAGCCAAAATAAATCACATATACAAAGATATATTTTTGTAAATATTTTTAATGAATTGAAACACTTATTTATAATTTCTTTTTATATTTTTGTATTTTTAATTTATAGTTAATGCCAAAATAATATATACAATAATTATATTTTTTTGGGATTTTTAAAGATAAGAAAATAAAAGAAAAGAAGGAAATAAAATAAAGCTAATTATATACAACAATTAAGTTTGTTATGTACAAGGGCTAGTTTGTTAATTAAGGTTAATTAGGGTTAGATTTTATTGAGGAGTTTAAGATAGAGGGATAATAAATAAGAAATATGATGATAAATCACATATTTATCAGTGGCTAGCGAAAATTCTTTAAACACCAGATAAGAAGATAAGGAAAATGAAAGAGGACGATTGGAAGGAGAAGATGGATCTCGCAAATAGTACATACAATTATTCTTGGTAGACAACGCTATATGCAAATTCATGGGCTTAAATGATCTGATAGAGGTTTGAATAAGCTTGAGAGACGATACAAATCCTAATCCATGCATAATAGTTTATTGTTGAAGAAGAAGCCACATGGTTTATGAATAGTACTGAAGATGCACTACGAGAGGATGTATAGTGCTTTGAATAATTATGTTTGTGGATTGTGACATGTCTTAAACAAGACTCCAAACAAATCAATACCTAAAACCCCTTATGCGGTCTATTTTGGAATCAAGCCAAGTGTTCAATACTAAATACTTGGATGCAAGCAAGTCGGAATCTTGTACCCGAGAGTTACTTCATTGGATATGTAAAGAATGGGAATGGATACTTAATTTATGATCTCAAGACTCAAAAAATATTTTTCACTATAGACAACAAATATTTAGAGGATGAATTCCTTAAGAGTTAGGATAACTGTCTAGGAAAGGAGCTCATAGAGTCTAGTGAGACTGATGAAGTTCGTACACTAGAAGCTGAGAGATAATGGAAGACAGCACCCCTAATCTCTTTCAATAGTGGTAAGACCACCTTAGAGGTATGGATTTCATGTATTAACAGAATTTGATAATGATCCAACTTTATATGATGAAGCATTACATGGAAATATGTAAGCTAACAATAAAGTATAAAGTAGATTCCATGCACAAGAATGGTGTATGGACCCTCGAAAATCCACCCAAAAGGATTAAACACATTGGGTGTAAATGGATTTGCAAGAGAAAGAATGGATCTGATGGGCAGGTAGAGACTTTGAAGGCATGACTTGTAGCAAGGGGCTACACACAAAGAGAAGGCACCTATCACAATGATACATTCTTTCCTGTAGCCATGATTAAATCCATAAGAATACTTAGTTACAACTGCACAACTTAACTACAACATCTATTAGATGGACATCAAGATTGCATTCCTCAATGGATATCTCAACGAGGATATCTATGGAGCAGCCCCTAGGGCTTCCTAATCGGGGAAGATAAAGTGTGCAAGATGAAGAATTCTATTTATGTGCTTAAACATGCTTCTCCTAGTTGGAATATTCGATTCGATTAAACCATAAAAAGTTATAATGTCACTCAGAATCTGGATGAACCGTGTTAGTGAATTTGTGATTCATTGACTTAATGCCAAAGTTTTAACTAACTTCCTTGGTAAAAAACATCAATGGAATCGCATAAAATCGGGAATCAATGAAAATAACAATTTCAATAAAAATAACTAATTGTATATAATTATCTTTTCATATAAAATAATTCAGAATAAAAATCATAAATATAAGAAGTTTAATGTTTGTATAAATCCCTTAATATCTCAAAATTTCTAGAATTTTAATGCATTCATATTAACGCCAAATGACATCAAATCAACTCCATTGGGTACATACCACTAAGCTGGATGAACAAAAATATTAAAACAGTAATTTGTATATATCTCAAATAAATACAAAACCTAGTTCTGAGACAAAAAGATGTAAACCCACATAATATGCCATCACATGCCATGAAATCAAAATTATATTTTTAGTGATTTTTCGAAGTAGCTGAACTCATTTAGTCATTACTTATTAAATCGAGTTTCTATGCTAAAAACATGGAGTTTCATGCATAAATATCGCTTAAAAATTGTAACCCTGTGACATTGTATGTGGATTTGACAGATTTACGGGTTGATGCCTCCACTCTTGCCCTACTCCATTTAAGGGCCTTCACCAATGGGTAGTAGGCTTAGTTAGTTTGTGATGGTTTTATGTTTTCATTTCTTTGAAGAATACCCAAAAATATTTTCAAAATATAAAAGACCCAAAAGTAATTTATCCCTATTTTATTTTTATCAACCTTTTTCTTCTTAAAAAATCCTGTTTATTTGTTTTTATTATTATCATCTATATCATTAAATATTTTCTTTTATTATATATTTTCGAATTAAAATTTAACAATTAAAAATTAAACATAAATAAACAAAATTTAAAAAAGTTAAAAAAATCAATTAAAAATTTTATAAAAGTATTTTCCTCTTATTGCATCTATATTGTATGTTTAATTAAAATACAAAAAATTAAAATATCAAAAATCTTAAATATCTGAAATACTTTAAGAACATAAAAATGTATAAGAACAAATGAAATTTCATATTGAGTGTAAGTACTGACGTGGGTAGTATCGAATCTCCTTGTGTTCGACCAATATTCTCTTTTCTTGTAAATAAAAAAGAATGAAAAGAATTTATTTGAGCAACTCATCTTAGATGATGCTAAAAAAATTTTCACATTATTGGCATACCTCTAATCGGTTTATTAATTAGCCTCTTCTAGGGGATTGATCGTGACCTGAGGCATTGTTCCCGTGCCCGACTAATCTTGTTTAAGCACTTTATTGCACGAAAAAACATTTAAACTCAATCATTTATTGAGGTTAAAAGTTATGCTTCATCAAGTTTCATTCTTAGGCATCTCCCTCCCCCAATTACTTTAGCCACACTGATTCAGGTAATCTCCTCATCCTTTGTCATTGGCCTAATTTTATTTTACTATGCCAAGGATTTTGCGTTGATTACCTTCTCCCACTAAGTTAACCCTTATCATTCATTGTTGTTAATCCCTATCTCTCTCATGGGGTCAGGGACATTCGCCTCTTTGTTTTCATTCTTTATTGAGAAGCCCTTGTCATTGTCGGCTCCATTACGAGAACTCATTGAAGACACTATATTCTACTATTAGATTCATTGCCAAATCACTTAGGCTTCTCCTCTATTCTTCCACACATGACCCTCTCGATTTCATTGAGTGAAGCCTTGGCTTCTCTTTCTTTTTGATGCAACTTAGACGAAGCTCACTCACAATTGCCCCCTATTCCATTATTTATAGTGTGTTTCCAATTTGTGTCTAAACTAAGGTTTCTTCTATTGTTGCAGTAACGCATATGGTCTCCCAAAGATGAAATTATAAATGAGCTTTGGTTATGCTACAAGGCACATATGTCTACAATGAGGAATATATATATATATATATATATATATATATATATATATATATATATATATATATAGGGGCCTTCCAGTGAGGTGAGTCTTTCCTGAAATTCAGAAAGCCAATGCCAAATTTGTATAATGTGTAATAATTTTGTAAATTTAAACTATGCATTGTAAAATAATGATGATATACAGTTATGTAAATATATCCATATTGTAACTAACATTTTTGTCAAACATACTAATAATTTCATAAATCTTTCATGATATACATATTACGTTAATATTTAGTATTAAATTTATGGAGTCAGAAATTGTAAAATAAATAGAAAAATGCTTAAATTGGCGTCGCCTTCCATACATCCAAGAGAGGACCACCTTATTGGAAGTTTCCTATATATATATATATGTGTGTGTGTGTGTGTGTGTGTGTGTGTGTGTGTGTGTGTGTGTGTGTGTGTGTGTGTGTGTGTGTGTGTGTGTGTGTGTGTGTGTGTGTGTGTGTGTGTGTGTGTGTGTGTGTGTGTGTGTGGAAAAAATGGAGTTGTTCCCTGGGGGTAGTCAACATGGCTGTCCCCACCCCATTTCTGCCATTTTTTTTATTTTTTTTAAAATATCACCATGTATATTCATCCTTATATCCCTCCTACATGTCATTCGAATTTCGTCAGAAACAGAGACTCCTATACCCTCCACCTAGAATATGTAATTTTAATGGTCTTAGAATTGTTGTAATCGTACATGTTCTAAATGAAGGGTATATGAGTCTCTGTTTCTGGCGAAATTCGAATGACATGTAGGAGGGATATAATGAATATACATGACAATATTTTCGATAAAAAATAAAAAATTTTGACAAAAAATGGGCCGGGGGCAGCCCCATTGACCCCTATATATAGATAGAGAGAGAGAGGAGTGATCCTCTGAAAGCATGAGAGGAGTGATTCAGAACAACTATTCTATTTTCTCTCTCCTACTCTTCTCTCTTCTAGTGGTTCAGAATCACTCCTCTCATACTCTCACAACTTTTTACTCTCACACGATCACTACTATATATAGAGAGAGAGAGAGTGTGTGTGTGTGATCATGTGAGAGCAAAAAGTTGTGAGAGTATAAGAAGAGTGATTCTCGACCACTAGATTCAACCATGAGAGAGAAGATTAGGAGATAGAAAACATAATCTACTGCTCCAGAATCACTCCTCTCATGCTCTCACAACTTTTCGCTCTCACAACATCACTTCTTTCTCTCTCTCCCTCTCTCTCTCTCTATATATATATATAACAATTCGTTTTGCATTTGCAAACTTTATTTTGCATCATTTACTTTGAAATATTATTGACGTCTTTTTAAACATTGTTCTAATTAACATTAAAGCTTGGTGAACTTCAGATGCATATTTTATTTTTAATAATTTTTTGAAGTGTCTTGATAGGGAAATTATCTTTAATCGATTAAAGTTTTTATTCTTGGATCATGAAACTTGGCTAAAATATGGGTCTTAATGTGCTTTAACCCCTGTCAAAAATCCAGAGTTTGCTTATACGTGGTTATAATTAATTATTTGTTGTTTTCACCAATTGAAGTTGAGATTAGGTGCATGTCTCTATATATAGTTTGCATGGTTGATTTCCGTAACATTATATAGATGGTAACTCACCCATATAATTTTTTGTTTGCCCGTATTTCTATTCATGTTTTCTATTTGCTAAAACTAAAAACAACTGGAAAATACATTTTTATTCATAAACGGATAAAATCAAGGGATTTTACACCCATACTCCTGAGTAATTTTACAATTACAATCATAACCCCCCATAATCACAAAAAGACCTTGAATAAGTGCGACGTCTTACACCTATAACCCTCCGTTAGTTTAGTTCATTAACTGAACCAGATGGCTTAGTTATTCTAACCAATCCATGATCTGACGGCTGTGATTAATCAAAAGTAAAAAGAAAATTTGGAAACCTCCCTCCCTCTTCCTCCAACCCCTCCAACACCACCTCCATCTCTCCTCCCTCTCCTACCACCGCCACCACCATCGTCTCTCCCTCTCTCCAACCTCTGAGCTTGCAGGTGGGGGTGGAGGGTTCTTGCTGGCAGGGGGTTTTGCTGGAGTCAGACCGGTATGGCTTACTGGAGGGGCGATGTGACTTGGTGGAGGTGCAGGTTTTTTTTGTGCATGGTGGGGATAGGGTTTCGGCAATGGAGGGTGGGTGGGTGGGGGGGCGTTTGGTGACTGGGGTTTGCTGGATGGGGATGTTTCAACAGTGGAGGTGGTGAGGAGGCAACCAAGGAGGGGGTAGGGGGTCAAGGCGTTGGGCGACAAGGGGGATGGGTTTCGACGGTGGGGATGGCGGGGAGGCAACCGGGTGGGGTGGGGTGTCAGGGTGATGAATCCGTGATTCATCGTCTTTATTCTTTCATTTTGGTTAAAATCTTTGGTAAAATATATGTAAATAAACACTAATTCCAATTAATTATCATTCTAACCGTATTTATTAATATTATATATTTAACACTTATTTTACCCAAAATAAAGAATAAAGATAAAAAGAAAAATGAGAGAAAAGATGGCTGTAGATATAAAATATATACAGACTGATCCTTACCCCGAGACTAGGTCAATATTGATCGGGTCGACAAAATTAATAAGTAGGGGGAGATAAGGATCATAACCTATAAAAATATCAAGAAAACAAAGAGATTAAAAATATAAATTGCCCATTTATCACATTATTAATATTTCACATATTTTATTTATCATCAAAACAATCTCAAATCAAAATACTCATTCTGTAAAAGTTGTTCATAAAAATATATATTATTTTATAAAAATATAAGAAAATATTTCGTCATAAAAATAATTAACCGTAATGGACCGGAAAAGCCATAAAAGCCAACTTCTGAGGTTCATAATTATTTATAGAAAACTCCAAACAGATCAAACTCACTTATAAAATCCATTTTATACTTAATATTATTATTTAAAATATTAAAAAATATTTGAATAAAATCAGTGAGTTTAGAGTTGACTTGTTGTATATTTGTAATATATGTAGAATCTTCCCAGATTTTTAATTAAATAACTGCAAACCCGATTAAGTTAATTTCTTCTTTTAAAATTATATATAAAAATATAAAAATATAATTATGCCAAAATACCAATAAAACTCGAAGGCTCGAAGTCACTACCTAATTTTTTTGTACCTCATAACTCGTCCGTATGAACTCCGAATTGGGCAAACTCAGTTCCAAAAATCATATTATTAAATTACCTATAAAATGACACTACTTTCGCTAAAATCGAAGTTAATGCGAAAAATATGGTTTTCGGGTCTGTATTGGTATATTGTACAATGTACCGTAATATATTATTATTTTATATAGGTTAATGTATATACTTTATTTATATTTGAAGTAAAAAATTATAATTTAATTTATTATTTATATATATTTTAATTATGTAAAATTTAATTATATACTTATTTATTTATTTAATTTTTAATTATATACTTAATTATTTAAGTTATTACTAAAAAATTTATTAATCACATTTAATTAATAATTATTTATTTAATTATGAAATCAATACATAATAATTAATTAAATATAATTATTAATTATTTAATTATCTATTTATTATTATTAATAATTAAATTTAATTATTTTTTTCATTTTTCCTCTCCCTACCTTTCCCTTCTCTCTCTTCCCCCTCTCCTCTCTTTCCCTTTTTTCTTCTTCCCCACGTCGTTCTCCAGCGACATCGCCAACCACCACCAACTTCCCCAGCGGTCGGCCGTTCTCCCAACCGTCATGGTGATCTTATCAACGGCGGTGACTCGACTTTCCTCAACCTATAAATAGTTTGCCGACCCCCTGGAGGAAAGTATCCGCCATTTTTCCACCTCCATTCTAGTGAGCTCTGGCGATAGCGAGTCGGGATAGTGCTTGGGTTTCTGTTGCAGCAAGGAAGGGTGAAGAGCGACGAGATCACAGCTCTGGCGTCGCCGTTCCGTCCTCCGCTGAGAGTTCAGACTCCGGTCCCGTCGTTCTGTCGAGGCAAAGACAACCGCAGAACCTCCTCCGCGAGCTCTGTCCCCAGGTGAATCCATCCCCTGGCACGTCGTCCGTTTTCAATCCAAATAGGTCCCCTATCCAATCCTCTTCCTCTCCATCTTCTCCTCTCAATCCTTTTTTTCTCCTTCACTTCTCTGCAACCCGGTCTGATTACCAATTCTCCTTCAATTTAGTCCTATCACATTCTCCATTTCATCGCACCCTCCATCTCCTGTTTCAAGCCAAACCTCTCATTTCGTCCATTTCTAGCTTTTGATCCTCCTCCACATTTCTAATCATCTCAAATCCAATTGGATTTGAGAATTGAATCCCCATCTGACGTAAAATGAAATTCCTCCGAGATCAATCCTTATCCGTCAGTCATCATCCACAGTATAATAGATCAGATCGTGGAACACACGTCCTCTCGACTTATCGCTGCCGAGAGCATTGATCAAACTGGACGAAAAACACATGGAGGCGAAGCATTGTCTTAACACATACTCGTGAGGAACACCGCCACTTTGAATCACCGTCATCGCGCGATCAGATTACCTAATCTCGACAGACACGATCAACCCGATCTGGGAAGCACTTGATACCAGATATTGATCCGCTCCACCGAATCAGCCACCGTCTAAAGCTTCGACTCATTTTGGGGATGAACACAAACCTCTCCAGATCTGATCATCACCAAATCGATTACATCCAGGAATACATCGCTTCAACAAGCATAATCGGAGGTGCAACGATGAGTCTGATTCTACCTTCCATATCAATAATAGGTTGGAAATCAAATCTCATCTAAGATTGATAAGTACCGCCTGCATCAATTCGTGAATTGGAGATCAGCTATGTTCCAGATTTGACAAACATCGTCTGATCCAACTTGATCGGATGGTTAATATCTAGCTGACAAACGCACCGCTTAAGGCAACACGTGCAACACACGTGTTTTCGAGATTTTATTTGGGTGATTTGCATGAATACTCATTAACTCCTGCATATTACGAACAAGTCCGGTTGCAGGTGGATAGAACGTTCCTGGGATGCGATTAGACCTGGCCATGAACCGGGCCGGGCCGACCGGGCCGAGGTTTTAAAACCCCTTGTCCAAGGCCCGGCCCGGTCCATGGGCCATACTTCAAGGCCCAAGCCCGGCCCAGGTCTGGGCCGGGCCGGCCCATGGACCGAATGTAAAATATTTTTTAATTAATTTTTTAATTAAATTTATGGAGATAATTAAGTTTTTTTTAGCATCATCTAATCTTTCTAAATCCAAGTAACCATAATATGTGGTACTTTGCATGTAAAGTATAAAAGAAGATGTAATATTGATAATGTAAAACAAAAACTTGAAGTATATTATATTAAATGTATCTAAAATATAATTTTTAAACATACATTTTTATATATGCGGGCCGGGCCGGGCCGGGTTTTTTGACACATGTCCACGGCCCGCCCAATTGATGGGTGGGCCAACGAGCGGGCCGGGCCGGCCCATTTCCAAAATCGCTTGCAAAAGCCCGGCCCATGAACGGGCTGGGCGGGCGGGCCCCCGGCCCAATGGCCAGGTCTAGATGCGATTATTGGGATAATTGCACAAAGCACCCGGCATTTTGTGAATTTTCATAAAGGTCCAGAGGGAGGAGCCCGCATGTGGCCGACCACGTGACTTTTCTGATGAAATTGCCTTAACACCTCTGGGACAGTGATTAATTACGTACAGGTCCTTATCAGGTAGTGCGCACGTGGCGCTTCCGGGAATATTGTGCAGGACACCCTGCCAACTTCTACATATTACACGTGTGTCCCTATTTCCAAATCTTATTACATCTATACCCTAGCCTATATATATACCCATATACGAACTATATACATAATAAAAAAAATACAAAACATAACAATCTTATAATAAAAATACGTATAAATACTATATTTTATACGATATATAGTATTAAATAATAATTTGAAAATAAAAATACTTTAAGCATTAAATAAATCATTTAAAACATAAAAATATAACAAACTTTAAAAAGCATAAAAAAATATAAAAACTCTCAAAAAATCCTAAAAAACTTATATACAATATATTTTGCAATATTTTACATTATAAACAAAAACAAAATAAAAAGCAAATATTAAAACAAAAAAATACAAAATTCATAGAAAACTCAAAAAGTCATAAGTAAATAAAGAAAAATCCTCTAAAAAACATACAGTATATCATTTTAAAACACTTTCATCTACTTTCCAATAAAAATGAAATAAAAATGTTTTGCTAAAAATCTAAAATACGTCATAGTTTTCATAAAAAAAATAAGTTTTCAACTATAAAAATAATTCAAAATAAAAAATATTAAAAACCTTTTAAAAACTCATAAAAAGAGACAAACAAATTAACTCATAAAAAATAAATTAAAAATCAAACAAATAAAAATTACAAAATATTTTCTAAAATAATAAAAAATAATAAAATATCTTAAAATTCACAAAAAAAACTATATAAAATTTCTTAAAAATCAAATAAAAATTTTGAAAATTTCCTAAAAACAAAACAAAAATTAGGAAATCGTTACCTTAGTTTGTCTATAGTTTAACCCTAGTTATCAACAGTTTGCCTCCCTGAGTTCGGCACTCCCGTGCTTAACCGCTATACACTTAATTTTAGGAGTATAAATAAAATAAAAGAAGATTAACCAAAAATTAAGTAAAACTCACCTGGTTGATACAAGGACCGCGAAATCTCTTTTCTGTCTTTTTAACATGTTCAAAATAAGCCGATCGGGTGTGATTTTTCACAGGGTGTTGGCGACTGGGGCTTTGCTGGATGGGAATGTTTTGGTGGTGGGGGCGGTGGGGAGGCAACTGGGAGGGGGTAGGTGGGTCGGGGGCGTTGGGTGATAGGGGATGGGTTTCAAAGGTGGAGGTGACGTGGAGGCAACCGGGAAGGGGTGGGTCAGGGTGTTAGGCGACGTGAGGGGACCGGGGGCTTTCCTGGAGTGAGGTTGGTAGCGTCGGGTGGCAGGGAGGCGACCAAGAGTGCTCGGGGCGTTGGGTTCTGGGCTCGAGCCAGTAGGGCTTCGGCGATGGTGAGGATGGATTTCGACGTCAGAGGCGGTAGGAGGGCGGACTCAGGTTCTGGAGGAGGAGATCGGATGGGGAGGAAGGGGAGGACGACGTGTGCTAGCCGAAGGTGGGGGCAGGGGGGAGAGAGGAAGGGGAGGTGGGTGCTAGAGAAGGTGGACGGAGGAGGATGGGAGGAGACGGTGGAGGTTGGAGGGGGGAATGGACTCATTTGTAAATAACAGAATTTAAAGGGTAGAAAACGTAAAATGTGTGACAGATACCGCCATAGTTAATAGGAAATTTGATGGAAGTTAACACAGAGGTTATGGGTGTAAGAGTTAAGCATTATTGAGGGTTCTAGACGTAATTCATGATTACGTAGGGTTATGATTGTAATTGCGAAACTATTCAAGGTTATGGATGTAAAAATCCCTAAAATCTATAAAAAGGTTAAAACATATTCAACAATCAATATATAATGAAAATAGTACTGTAACCCTCATTTTGAACTGAACTATGAAAAAAATACAGTAGATGCGTGGAAAAATAAATGAAAATTGGTACTAGAAGAGAGAGAAAAATAATGACACCGTTGAATTGTGGTTAAATTAACTTTTTTTATAGTAAGCCTGATAATTTCAGAGGTTTAAACCATAGTCCTTGAGATTTTTTTAACAGTAAGCCTGATAATTGTGGAGGTTTAGACATCTCCCTTGAAATTCAAATCCCAGTCAGGTCACTCTTTAGGTTCTTTTAAATTAACTCAATTGCAGTTAGGTTAGCGGTATATACAAGGTAATATGTTCCAAGGGTTAGAATGCAAAAACAAACTATACAGAGCATAGAAGAGTATGCATGTAGATATATGTTTTCTCAAAATTAGCGCCTTCTTCTGTCTCTATGATTGTTGCGGCTGCTGATGCGAGCTTCCTGATCTAATACCGCATTGGTTAATGAAGTTTTTCTACTGCCACGTCTCTAGAACTATCTGCAACTTGTAATAATAATTCATTCAAAGCAAGAGGAGGATCATGAAGGGAGAAATATATTCTCCTCCCCAATGGCCATCGCCCTTCGCTCCTTCGTCGTCACAGGTGGGCAACCCCTCCTCCTCCTCTTCCGTTCATTTGTAATGTTCTTGCACTTTGAGCTCGGATGGGCGTGGGAGGAGACGAGAAGGAACGCGGTGGCACCTGTGTTGTGGGCTGCCGTGTGGATATGCGTGGTGATGTCGGCGATGCTCTTCGTGGATGCGGTGTTCCTCGCGGCCGTGAGTCTCTGGGTCAAGGTGGCGGGTAGGAGCCCGGAGAAGAGGTACAGGTGGGAACCCATTGGGAAACGGGAGGATCTGGAGGAAGGGGGCGGCGATCATCCCATGGTTCTTGTCCAAATCCCCATGTACAACGAGAAGGAGGTGATCGATCGTGTGACCCATCGATTATATTCCTCTGATTCGTCGTTAGGTAAGTGACCCACAAATTCTTGTATTATTTACAGGTTTATAAGCTGTCCATCGGTGCGGCTTGTGCTCTGACATGGCCGCCGGAGCGGATTGTGATACAGGTTCTCGACGATTCCGCGGACCCTCGCATCAAGGTGTGTTCTTGTTACTACTCTTATTCTTCCGGTAAATTTTTTTGTTTTTGTTTATAAAATTGACGAGAGCGTGATATATGCATGTTGAGAGGTCAGAATGGGACGTGCGGATTTTATCATTTCTTTTCTTTGGTTTGTAGTTTGCCATTTATTATTCCCGAGATATTATTCCTTCTTAAAGACCTAGCTGCCATCCCTTTCCCGCCACTGGATCTTCTGCTGTGCAGCAGATTCTGCTGCAAGTGGTCCACCTCCGCATCCGACGTCTCTCCCTGGTCTCGAGATACACGTCCCTAACCTCTACATCCGCAACCATTATCCTCAGCCCCTCCTAAGCGTCGTCGGATCCGCATCCGACGGCTCTCATTCATTGCAGCAGGGGTTGTAAAAGACCATTACAGTAGAGGATCGGAGCCCTTCCCGCCACCGTCGAGCCAAGATGCCAAGCTCCTGCATGTCCCTGGGTCGAGGAAGATGGTCCCTCCAGGTTGCCGGAGAAGAGGGGAATGGTGAGTTATTCCCATCGGATGCCGTGGGGTTTGGTGACATGGAGGTAAATGGAGAGATAACCGGGGCAAAGGGGATCGTTTTTAGTACCGAGCGGATCATATGTTGTACAGCAGGGATCTGCCGTAACCCGGGAGGGTTCTCAAGCTGTTCAATCAAGACCGGTTCGCGTGAAATCAGAGATTTTGTAGACCCATACTAAACCGCGATCTTGATCAAGCAGCTCGGGCACCCTCCCAAGTTACAGCAGACCCTGCTGCACAGTAAAGGATCTGCTGCACAGTAGGTGTTGCACTTGGGGATCGGAGATGGTCGACCCTCTATGAGGGTCGTCCATTCCTATTGGACGGCTCACACGAGGGCCTAGCCGCCTAGGCGTTGCCTTGGGCAGACGAGGAGTAGAGGACATGTCCCTGAGGCAAGTACCCTGAACCATCTGATGGTGACTCGCTCGATTCATCACAACCGTGTCATGGGTTGACCTGATCCATTCGGATGGGTGCTCGATTTATTTCTATGACTAGCCGGTACTCAAGGTATCTATGGGAAATCAATTTTATCATAAAAGAGATTGATTATATATTAGATAAAGAGCAATGGGAATCATGAAATTATTTTGTTTTTGTAAATCTCATTTATCAAGCTTGATTTTCGTGGCATATTAAGTTTGTAATCACTCCAATTATCCGTTTGTTGTGTCCCTTAACTCGTCGGCGAGGATGCTGGCAAGGATGTCGGTGGAAATACATTCAATTGTTCAATTAATTGCTACATAATTTATACTAATTAATCTAATTATTATGCTATTACACGACTATTCGACTCAATTGCTATTTGTGAATTTTACATCAAATACCTTGTTTGGTTGCTGGGTTGGACTGCACCGGGTTGGGGTACATCGGTGTACCCCTCCTTCCAATCCTCTCATTCCTCCTCACAGTTTTTATTCACAGGGTACAATCTACTATTCATAGGGGTACCCCAACCCAACCCAACCCAGTCTAACCCAGCAACCAAACATGCCCATAAGGTGGAGCAATCGAATCGACCCGACCTAACCCAATAAAATATGACAGAAGCCTGCCAATCCTCCGCAGGCTGTAGGTCAGGTCGAAGCCTGTATTTTTTTTGAAAATCAAGGGCTCGTGTCCAATTCAAGACCCACAGATTCGGATCCGTGTTCGCATTCTTCCGGGACAACTTGAGCGATTGACTCACCTTTTATCATTCCAAAACCTTGATCGAATCGTACCTTCAATTAGAAAATATAAACAAATAAATCCTATAATAGAAGATATACTAGATTTGTTATCACATGTTCTAATTTTGAATTTATAACAATATATTATATTCATATTAAATTGATCCTATATTTTCCTGATAAAAATCAAGTAATTTAAACATTGACGTCAACCGAACATTTAATGTATTTAAAATATTTATCCATTTTTCCTTTTTAGTGCTTGATATTTTATTGTCCCATACATCCCGACGTTCCCCTCGACTATTATCCCCATAGTCTTTTTAGGGTGGAGCATTTGGTCGGGTTTAAATGAATGGTAATAATTTTCAATTTTTTATTTTTTTAAAAGATAGTAATATAGCAGCTATGTACAAAGGTATACAATTATTTACATCATCTTGAATCTATGGAGGTAGTGGAAGCTTATAACTGGATACCTAACGGGCATCCGCTTTTCCAAATGGAATTTTGAAACGAATCACGAGATATGGTATAACGGGTACTCATCCCTCTATTTTTCAATGGGTATCCGTGAGTTTTAAGGTCAAAATGTACAGATCGAACGAGTACCCAACAAGCCATGTTTTTTTAACACCCCTAAAGGGCACACGAGGAGTGGAAGGTTGTGGGTAAGGATCTAATTGAATACATGTGTGTATGTGTGCACGTGCCTGCACACGTACACAATGACTGTGTTATCATATCCTTAAAGTGGGTAACGATGCAAAGAGATACCGATAGGATATGTATGATATTGATATACATCATCTTAAATATATATTTACCGGATGGATTACACACGATATAAATATACAAAATATATTTATTTAATAGTAGTTATAACCATGGTAAATGAACATGTAAAATAATGTTATATGCGGTTAAGACAGGAGATAAATTCATTATTATATCTTCTTATGTTAATGATATAATAACAAACATTATTTGCTACCACTATACTTTACCACAAAATTTACTTAAGACCGCAGATAAATTCATTGTTATATTTTCTGATATTGATATTAGTGATATAATAACAAACGTTATTTGCTATCAAAATATCTTTTGTTCTTGTGATTAACCATAAATGCCATGTTCGTTGTTAATAATTTCTATAACATTGGTTTTTCTGTGACTTATTCGTTGAAAATTCATACTAATCATAGCCATGGTTTTATATTTCGCAAAATATCGGTGAAATTTCACCGAAATTTCAGTTTCGACATGGGGCCGAAATTTCGAGCAAAATAGCGTTGCTCGATTATCGAAATTTCGGTGAAATTCCATTTTCACATGGTGTCAATTCGATATCCGATATTGAAAATTTAAAATCTTAATCATTGCTAAATTGAGCAAGATAATCGTTGATGTATTATTAGTAGTAAAGAATATAACAATGAATACATTATTCATTGCATATTTAAACAATAATAATATTCATACTTTAGGTACATGTTCAGTTAAGCTCGATAAAATGAAAATTGCATTCTAGTTCAGTTTTGAATCAATTCAGTTTCGTAAAAAGCTCGGTTCGATTGATTGATGATTCATTTTAAAATAAACATTGAATAATATCCCATTCTCTCAAAAGAAGAGGGGGAATCACACTGTATAGCAACAAACATCATAATTACACTATTAATGCAAAGAAGCAAAAATGAAGATAAAGAGATAAATCACAAACATCTTAATATTACGTATAATGCATCCTAATCACACAAATAGAAGAATCTCGCAAACAGTATAATCACACAAACTTGAACGATGGAGAGGAGGTGAGAGAGGAGTCGTAGTGACGCGGGCATTCTCTGATGGAGGTAGGGAGGCGCCCCGATAGAAGCAGGGAGGCACGGGCGGCCTCGTCGGAGGGAGGAGGCGCGAGCGGCACCACTGGAGGTAGGAGACGTGGATAGCGATGTTGGAGGTGGGATGCATCGGCCGTAGGAGGGAGGGAGGCGTGGGAGGGGCCGCTGGATTGAGGGAGGCACGATAATACTGGTGAAGCCGATAGAGGAGGGAGGGAGGCGGTGCAGCGGCGCGGACAGGGCCGCTGGAGGAAGGGAGGCACGATGACGCGGAAGAGGACACTGGAAGCAGGGAGGTGCGACGGCGCGGGCGGGAGAGGCCCGATGATGTGGGGAAGTTAGGGCACAAGGATGTAGAGGGAGGTGAGGCACGTAATGGAGCCTAAACTTTTGTTTTTGAATTCTTTTATTTTCGAAATGAATCTAAACGTAACTTTTAGCGAGTCGAACTTGAGCAAATATTGAACTTGATAGCTTTCTGACAGTTAAAATCTCTGACTGTAGAGTATTCTATAGTAGGGCTGTTATAATTACGTATTTTTTGCCGAACACGTGAAAAAGTCAAACCTTGTGGATTTAATGTATGTATATTATTCTACGTACCTATTATATTTCATTCGGATCGGATTTTCCTACATGTTCTATCCAAAACCTTGTGGATTTAATGTATGCATATTATTCTACATATGTATTATATTTCATTCTGATCAGATATTCCTACCTATGCCATCTTAAAGGTAAAAAAAGTTGAACTTGACCTTTAAGATAGACATGTAGGAACATGATCAGAATGAAATTTGGTATATATGTAAAGCAATATGCATACATTAAATCCACACTGTTGGATTTTCACAAGTATTTCACAAAAAAAAGGGAAATACAGATTACCGCAGACCTTGCTGTAGAATACTCTCCAGCAGAGGATCTGCTCCCTAGGAAGCAATGCTCTACTCATTATTCGTTTCTTAAAATTCGCCGCTGTTTCGGGAGTGGCGGTCCTTGGTGGAGGCACGATGGATGAGGAGGGCTCCTGGTGGAGAAACTGTTGAATTCCCCATTGGTAATTTATTGTAACATATTGAAAAAAAGATATAGTTTTTCTTCTTCTTATGGTATTAAATCAATTTCAAAAATCAAACAGGGTGCTTACCAACTAATCCTATTTACATTGTTAATAAAAGTAATCATGTTTCAGTTTGTTTTTGGTACTTTTCTTACTTTGGGTGGTGTGAAAGAGATGTGTTTATCCCACTCTCTTGATCGGTAATAGTAGTAATTGTTAGTAGATCCTGGAAAGCAGGAACTGGTGGAGCTTGAATGCAAATTGTGGGCGAGCAAAGGTATGAATATAAACCATGAGGTTAGAGACAACCGAAACGGGTATAAAGCTGGCGCTCTTGAAGAAGGCATGAGACATAGCTACGTAGAGGGATGTGAATTCGTCGTGGTGTTCGATGCGGATTTCCAGCCCGCGCCTGACTTTCTCCTGCGGACTATCCCGTTTCTTGTGTCGAATCCAGATGTTTCTCTCGTCCAAGCACGATGGGAATTTGGTAAGCTTTTACTGTCTCTTGCAGACTTGACTGTCATCATGTTATGCTGTCATTCCATGAATCTGACTTTACAGATAGAATTGCTTTTAAATATCCCTATATGAAAATGCCGTGACCCTGATAAGTTCTTAGTCTTATTCACCTCTTTACTCGATTGAATCAACAGGAAGTTGTTGACATCCGTTAACCCAGTTTAATTTTGCAGTGAATTCTGACGAATGCTTACTGGCAAGGTTACAGAAAATGACTCTGGATCACCACTTCAAGGTTGAACAGGAAGCTGGATCTTCAACTTTTGCATTCTTTGGTTTCAACGGTATCGATTTTGCTCATTTTTATGAAGATATTTGATTTCCATATTGGACAACTCTCATTAATTTAAGGGCATCATGCCAAAAGTATATAAACCTGAAGGAACTTTAGCTAATGGAAGTGCATTGTGGAAAAACAAACATTTGAAGAAAAGCAAGGTGAAGAAAAAACGCGAGAAATGAGTATTACACGGAATATAAATAGTGAAATAGATAATGTGTACATTTAGATCCAAGAGAGACAGTCGTATTAACAGCGTAATTTATTTGTCTTGCATGATCAAACAGGGACGGCTGGTGTTTGGCGGATATCAGCCATTATTGATGCGGGTGGATGGAAGGACCGAACAACCGTAGAGGATATGGATTTGGCTGTTCGATCGACACTAAAAGGGTCGAAGTTCATTTATGTCGGAAGCACAAAGGTAAAACCATGCCATTCAAATTTGTCCCACATCCTTGAGTAGATGTACTGATCTATGCTTGTTCTATCTGAAACATTTACAATTTCTACCATTAAGGTAAAAAGTGAGCTCCCAAGTAACTTCAAGGCATACCGCAAACAACAGCAACGATGGACTTGTGGAGCTGCAAACCTGTTCAGGAAGATGGCCAAGGAGATAATCTTGGCTAAGGTATGCGGTTTGGTGGTGCTAGGATACTGTACTTGTATTCAATGTGCAAACAACCATTGACATTTGGTTTTGTTATGCAGGATGTTTCGGCTTGGAAGAAACTGTATGTCTTCTACAGCTTTTTCTTCGTTAGGAAAGTGGTAGCTCATATCGTTAGCTGTGTGTTTTATTGCGTCGTGATACCTGTAGCAGTGTTTGTTCCAGAAGTCCAAATTCCATACTGGGGAATTATTTACATCCCGACGACAATTACTCTTCTCCATGCCATGAGAAACCCCAGGTTTGTAATCGTGATGCTACCCTCTTCCTTTTCTGGGGCACCAGAAGTATTTCGCAATGCACACACGCGTCCTAATTACTCAACTGCATCAGCTCTATACATCTCCTCGCCATATGGATCGTGTTTGAAAACGTGATGTCTCTGCATCGCTTGAGAGCAACCATGATCGGCCTGTTTGAAGCTAGAGGTGTTGACGAATGGGTTGTCACGAAGAAACTCGGTGAAGCTCTTCTGGCTAAGGCGGAAAGACGAACACCTGAGAAAGTCAGAAGGTTCAGGGACAGGTAACAGCTGCAATTCTGCAAAATCTGTTTCCCATTGTAACGAAGTAATACGATTACCCCACCCCTACAGGCAATCGACCTTTAAAATATTTGCTTATTTCCTTGCAGGATCTACATCTGGGAGCTATTCTTCGGTATCTTTTTGTCGCTCTGCGCCAGTTACAATCTCATTTATGACAGTGATTTCTACTATGTCTACATCTACCTACAAGCCATTGCATTTTTTGCTGTGGGATTTGGATATGTTGGCACCTTTGTGTCTAGTTCATAGCAAGGTGCAAATTTTGCTATTAGTTCTGATCCCGATTGTAGTTGTCAACACAGTCCATATAGTTTATAATAATAAGGTGTTTCTGCACCATAAATTTTGTAGTCTTTTCAGATGGAAGAATTATAATCCTTTTCCTCTTGCAAGAAATCATTTTCTTTTTTTCCCACTGGTAATCATATGAACGTTGCTTCCGCGTTTGCTGGAGTGGGGGGTTGCTATCACTGCTTGCTCGAAGATATATATGTACCCTGGGATGCTCCAATATATTCTAGTTGCAAGTGAAAAGCCGAAAGCCTACCCACACATTGTACACTATTTTACCTACTATCTATTTTTTATGTCAAATAATATGGTGTTGGCATTGTGGTACCTTTGTGCTATTAGATTGTATGAGTTAGCATGTGATGAGATAAGCACCTTCTCGTCAATAAACGAGGAATTTGCAGACGGATGTTGCAATAATTCCCTACATCTCTGGTTCAGCCTTTTTTTTTAACTATTATGAAAGATAATGAGAGGGAGCACTCCTTTATAAAATATTTAATGATTGTTATTTTACCTTTGTGGAGTGTTGCATCTCATTTTCAACAACTACAATCATGCAAAATGTTACGCAAGAATAGCATGATGAGTGCATCCCATAATTCTTTTGAAATTGCAGCTTAGCAAATGTGACTGATCAATCGATGTCTATGATATTGGTTGAGTGAAGTCATCACCACATACCTTCCAAAGGTCTTAGTCTCAAAAATAAGACTCAATTCACATCTTTGAATAGCTATAATTATTTAATTGAGCTTCATGAGAGAGTCGAATCAACAACAGTTGCCATCTTGATTTAGTAATCCTCAATTTAATCCTTTCAAAGTATTAACATGCAAAACCTCCCCAAAAAACACCTTAGAAATGACTAGATATGCAGACAAAACCCTTAGCGACTAAATTTAAAATGACACAACTACTTCATGCTAAGTAAAGACAGTCAAAACTTCCTTGAAAGAACATGCGTCGAGTATATGGGTACAAAACCATACTACTATCTATCGCACATCATGCATATAAGAACACTTCCGCATCAAAATGTCATTCATCTCTCTCTTTCTCAAGATTACACTAGCAACCAGTCACGCTCCTCAACACAATCACCTGATTATGAATGAACACTAGACACAAACAGCATGCAAGCGAAGAAGCAACTTATGCCGCCTCCAAACAAGATGCATATGAGAGCAGCCAAACATGTAAAGAGGCAATATGGATACTTCATCTGTTCATTGCCATGGATCATGGGAGAACTCAAATCAACAGGTTGTTTATAGATTCAAGATCAAACTATTATAGACAACTGCATCAATAGACAATGACTGCAGCAACTAAAGAAGCAATAGTGAACATAATGACAATGAGAACAACCAACATAATCGCAATAAACAGATATTACATGTATAATCCTGAGTAAGAAGAGAGACTATAGGGTATCACAATCACACCGAACATAGCGTCAAGATGGATATACATTACATTCATGAAGAAAACAAAAATACACAATACAAGCTCAAAACTCTTTAACGATGTGCAGTTTGGGATAGGGGTACAGTAACAGGAGACTGGCAATCATCAGGTTTGATCAAAGAGATCCTACACTTTGCTTTTTTTCTCTATAGTTAAAACAGCCGGAAGTACCAAGATGTCCATTACATGCTTCAGATAGAGAATTTTCCACCGCACAAGCTGAGGTATGGATGCAACCACTGCTAATCGGGTTGTATCTGTCATTTCTTGTGTCTTCTGCATGCCCTGCTGAGTAGTTGGTTTGAAGATCCATATCCAAATCCATCATTTGGCGGCTGCGCTTGCATCTCGAAATAGCACTATCATTTTCACAGTCGTCACACGAGGCCCTTGCTTCCTCTTCCCTTTCTATATTTTGTAAGGATTTCCTCTTTGATCCGGGGAGCAACTTCAATCCTGAAAAGCAAATTGTCACAGGCACTTCAGATATTCGCAATGACAGAAACTATGGATTCACATTAGAAAAGGCTGTACCACGGAGAGTATTGGAAATGCTAGATTGATATCCATCTTCACAATCACAATGGAAGTCCGAAGTAGTACAGGTGGAGTCACCAGTTCTGCATGAGAATTCAATGTAAAATAGATACCAATGGATTCAGTTCATTACAGTAACCAAGATTACATTGTGATAAATGCACAATGGTTTTTCTGTGAAAGAATGCATAAAGAAGGTTCTAGACGAACAAAGAATTACGAAACCACTTCATATGAGCATGTGTGGTGGTGATGGTTGGGAATCTTGGGATCAAATGTTGCTTCTCTTGTAGATTCCTGATGTGATCAATGCATGCACAAGGACTTGTATTATTGTGGTATTTTCTATTACAAGGATGATGCTACCATTGCATCCGAATGCTCTGCAGGACCTAGTGTACACCAAAATCAGATCCTATGCTCGAAGTTCTTCCCCAGGAAATGGATTCTCATGAGCATAAAGTTCTGGAGCTTGTTTGGCTTGTATAATTAATAGATTATTCGACAGATAAAATGTCTTGAAGAAAAAGTAGAGAAATCATATAACTTTACATGTTTATTGTAGCATTCAAAGTTGAGAACCATAACTTTTATGCAAGTATATTCGGAACGAAATGCCCCATATTGCAGTCCGGTTTCTCATATACGGAATATTTATCCGTATCCATCCGCAATCATATCCATTTTCAGGAGGATATATTTTGTATTTTTGGCGATGGATACGGATATTCATGGGGTTTTTCTTAATGAAATGAACACAGATACGGTCACCTTTTTTTCACAGAATATGGGTACAGATATGGTTACACTTTTTTGTCTATACATATCCGTATTATTGGATCCAAAATACATCTAAATATGTTACAAGGTTATGTGCAATATATTGCATTTTGGAGTTATTTTCATATGTATGAAGGAAAATGTACATCTTTGTGCTATATAATTATCTATTATATAAACGTTTTTAGCATGTTACTTTATTTTCTCCTTTATTCTATCGTAGTTGTAGCTTATGCAATTTGATTTAGTCAGTTGTCAATTTCAACTTTGCCAACAATCAATTTCAACTTTGCTAAATTATACTTCTATGTTTCTGACTAGATATCAAGATGCATTTATTATCCATATGATAATCCATATCCATCTATTAAATATTTATATTTGAATCATGATTATTCATTTTCATATCCATATCCAGACCATATCCAGAGTTAATTATATGGTGTGTGGAAAGAAATGAAAGACTTATTCTGTCACTATAGGGCTCCTTTATAACCCAAGGACAAATAACCAATAGAGATCTTACATAAGAAGGATATAAAAATTACATAAATACTATTTATATAACAATCTCCCTCAGGATGGAACATAGATATCTATCATATTCAATTTGGAAGAACACTTCTAGAATGGGCCCCTAGCGAGGACCTTAGTAAAAATATCATATGTCTGTTCCCCTTAGCTAACGTGAGAAGTAGAGATGAAACTCTCCTCTATCATATCTCTAGTGTAACAATAACCCACCTCGATGTGTTTCATCCTCTCATGGAACACTGAATTGTCAGTGATGAATAATGCAACGTGATTGTCACATAATAATTGCAAGGGAAGATGTGTGTCAATAGCGAGGTCAGTCAGAACAGATATGCCCCACATCATCTCAGTGCTTCTTTACGCCATGGCATTGTATTCAGATTTAACACTTCACCTAGCACTAGCAATCTGCTTCTTGTTTTTCCATGAGACCAATGAACTCCCGATGAACATCGTAAATCCAGAGGTGGATTCATGTCTTTTGGACATCATGCATAGTCAGCATTTGCACAAGTCGTTAGGATAAGGAAAATTGCATCCATGGCCTAATGCGATCATTGATCCTCTGCAAATCATCTCATGTAATAATAATGTCATCAATATAAAACCAAAATGACAACGATACCTCGTAATGTCCTATGTACAAAGAGCGAGTAATCTGCAGTTGAACTCTAGAAGCCCTGTTGCACTAGCAGATCCAAACTGAAACCATGCTCGAGGACTTTGTTAAAGGCCATAAATAGCCTTATGATGTCAGCATATATTCTGACACTCCCACTGAGCAGCGAACCCATGTGGATACAGCATAAAAGCATCCTCTTGTAAATCACCATACAAAAATGCATTCTTGACATCAAGTTAGGAGAGCGACTGGTCTCGTACCACATCAACAAGGAGGAGAATCCAAATAGTACATCTCATATATCCGAGTGAATCTGCATACCACAAATCTAGCCGTGTAGCGATCAACATTGTCATCTGCTACATGCTTCACTGTAAAGACTCACTTGCAGCCAACCACATAAGCACATGCTCATGCAGTACTAAGCTCCATGTGCCTCATGAGTGGTCCATTTCTTCCTCCATAGCAAGACACCACTGACTACTACATTATCCTACTACAAAGGCAATGCGCAGCATTCTCACCACAATATATTCCCAGGCGAAAAATGAGACGGAGGTCCTCCAGCTCAAGTATGACATCTTCATGACAAAGCAAAATGATCGCACTTTGCATGCCTTCTACTCCTAGCTGCATGGCATGTTCGACTAATTTCATATCTACAACATAAGCATTGCTCCTGAGCAGCTGATGGCCTACAGAAATACCACAATGGTAGGTGTTTTTCTTGTGACCCTTGGTCCCCATATGATGCCGCCTACAACCAGCTACTTGCAGGTGCTTCTATCCCTCCCATGGAAGAGGCTCATAGTCATCTAGAGCAGGGTTACAGTTCCTCCTACTACTTAGACCTCCTCTTTTATGACTACATACTCACAGCATATGAGGTAGGCACAATTCAGAGGGTGTGGTGTCTGCAATAAAGGAAGTGGTTTGCCTCGCCCGCAGTGCACAAACTGCAACCGCATGGGCACTCTGAGGATACGTACTATCGGAAGCATGGTCGTTCTACATCTACTCGTGTTACCGAGCAGTTTGAGTTTATTGCCCTTCCTATACCAGAAGTATGATGAAATTGTCTTCCATTTAAGGGAGATTATTGGCCCTACAGTTCTACTAGAGCTACTCCAGCATCATCTGACAGTGTTGCCTCTGCTAGTACCTCAGGTACGGATTATGCTCTTATTACGTATCTCAGAGCGGATATTTCAAGATGGATCATGGACTCTGGAGAATCTCATCATCTATATTATGACAGAAAAAAGTTTACCTCCTACAATACGATCCATCCTAGACGATATGTATGCATTGTTGATGGGAGACATTCTCATATTACAAGACAGGAACATATTCAGTTGATGCCTTCCATGCATATGTTGAATGTGTTACATGCACCTAAATTTCCAATTTTCTACGAGGTTATTGTCTATTAGTCCGATTACCAAGTGTTTGAATTTTTATGCCATCTTTAACATCTCTTCTCTTGTATTTCATCATCTATTCACGGGAAACGTGATTGGATGTGGCCATAAGCAAGGGGATCTCTACTAATTGGTCTAGACTCCTTATGCATACAATTCCTTTATTCCTACTGGATAAGTCTCTCCATACATGTGGCACCTTCGATCCGATCTTCCTCTGCAAAAGTTGTGAAGAATCCTCTCATAGATCTCATTTCAATCCACTTTTCAGTGTGAGGCTTGCCAACTAAGGAAGCATCATCACACCGGTTTTTCTCAGTCGTCAGAGTCGCAACAACAGTTCTTTATTTGAGATGTAGCATTTTAACAATTGGGGTCCCACTCGTGGACCTGATCACCAGGATACATAGTCTATCTTGTTGTCCTTGATGATTTTCAATATTTTCTTGGATTTTTCTATCGAAAAATAACTTTGAGGTTGGTTTCATTCATTATGTGAACTTTTATCACTGAAATAAAAAATGTTTTCCTGCTATTGTTAAGTATGTTAACTCTAACAATGCTTTGGTGTTTTCTACTAGTCATCTATTTCTTTTCTTTAAGTCTCCCGGGATTCTCCATCAGACTTCGAGTGCCTATATTTCTCAGGAGACGATGTTACTGAACGTAAACACCATCATCTATTAGATACTATCATGACTCTCCTGATTCAAAATCATGCCTCTCACTCTAAGTAGGGAGATGAGGTCCTCAACGCTTGCTACATCATCAACCGTATGTTGTCCTTTGTGTTAGGAGATTTTTCAATTATGATATTCGAAAAGGACCTCTTCTCTCTAACACTTCACGCCTTTGGTTGTGTGGTCTTTGCCCATCACATGACTCCTAACCAAGATAAGCTCTCATCTAGATCTGTCAAACGCTTCTTTATTGGCTACTCCCGAACCAAGAAGGGGAATCGTTGCTCTGATTTTGTCAAATGGAAGTATTATATCAGTGTTGACATTGCATTCTTTTAGGTTGTTATGTATTTTTCTCCTACATGTGACATGAAGACACCTTTTAAGTCTAATGAGGAAATTTAGATTCCACCTCCTTTGTCGCATCATGCTCCTCCCACATTTCCTTTGGCATAGAATTTGCCTAGGTTTTATATCGCAAAACCCATCATTACAGAATCCCTTGCTCGTGTGCCTTCCCTGTCATCCAGCACGCCCCAAGTAATTCCTGAACACTTGATTTCCACAGATGGCATCATTGATGTTTCTGTACAGGATGAGACTTTACAGGGTAAGAAGAGTGCAACTCCTCAGGAGATTGTCATACAGGATATGAATAATACAGAGTATCTTATCAAGTCCATTGCACTTCGGAAGAGGAGGCATACATGCATTATGTACCTACTCTCATGCAATGTTTCACTAGGGCATCTATCAGAGGGCTTTAGGAAGTTTGAGGTGGGATTGCCAGACATTACAATCCCACTCATATCAATAAGCTATGTAGGACAGTTAGTAGCATCTTACTACGTAGGAAGAAATGATTCACTCTGATCATAAGGCACATGGAGCTTAGTTACTTTTACAACATGGGTGTATGTGGTTGGCTACGAGTAGGTCTTTATAATGAATCATATAGCAGATGGCGTTGTTGACCATTACAAGGCTAAACTTGTGGCACATGGATTTACTCAAACACATGGGGTAGACTATCGAGACATTTCTCTTGTAGCATGTCACTCCATTTATGGATCCTCCTTTCAGTTACTATAGTGAGGGACTAGATGCTTTTCCAACCTAATGTCAAGAATGGCATTCTATATGGAGACTTGTAGGAAGTCTATTTACAACAACCACATGGGTTTATTGCTGAAGGAGTATCAAAAGATATGCTTACATCATAAGGCTATTTAAAGCCTTAAGTATAGTCAGAGCATGATTTCATAAGCTCTTGGACCTATAGAGTAACGAGGCTTCAAGAGATCAAATGCATCACTTAATCTTGGTATACTATTATAGGAAGTAGTTTTATGTATATTTATTTTCTTTTTTATGTAATTCTCCGTTGGTTATTTGCCCTCTATTGTTTCCCGTCTATATAAACGAGCCCTATGGTCACTAAATAAACAAGTTATTATTACTTTCCGCATGATATCAGAGTAGTGTTCCTAGTCCAGAAGCCTTGGTACCCTCGAAACCCTAACCCTGCCCATCGACCCGTCTTCTCCTCCAACAAAATGCGTATCACCTCAGATTCCGCACTATGTCGGGTAGCGCACCATCACCTAGTCAATCACACATTACACCTGCAACGCAACCTCAACCTCCAACGCTTCCTCGACACGGTCTCCTTAGGCCTCGCACCATCTTCGATGTCGCCTTGGACCACTGCAACACCCTTGTTTCCTGTTAGGGGCTCGTAGCACCCTAGGGCTACCATGTGGGTGCAGCAACCCATCTCGGGTACCGCATGAGTCCACCTTGGTTCCTGTGCAATCAGACGTGCCTTCTACAACTTGTTGTGTTTCCCTTTTCTTTGATTTTAGCACAGTTCGGTTTGGGTTTGTTCATTTAAAACCAAACCAACTACTCTAGAGCGCCTCCGACGTTGATGGGAAAGGTTGTGATGTGAATCTGCACAGACAACATGTTCCCTACATGATTGTGTAGACAAAATATGACCGGTCTTTCTCCCAGTCAGTATTTCTTGATCTCCTCTATACATCATAGAAGAGAACAAGGTTGATATATCCTCCTTCGAGGGCCTTCAAAGTCCCCGCACCGATCGTCAAGATGGATAAGACCAACTATGAATTGTAGGATACACAGTTCATGAGTATCATGGAGAACAACAAGGAATATATTTTGGCATAACCTGAGCCGGTTGACAAGACCAGGGAGAACGCTTCGTGGAAGCATGACAACACACGCGCACGCGTTTAGCTCCATGGTATTCTTACCACGGAGATGGCCAACAATATTCTACATTAATATACTTAAAGGCAATGTCGAACATTTTCATTGCCACATAATTTCATAAGAGGAATAAGACGAAGATTCCTCAGCTTTATCTTCACAGCAAAGCAAGATGATCACCCTCTCCATGCATTCTAGTCATGGCTGAGAGACATGTTTGAGAAGTTTTGTAGCTTTATAACTCTAAATGTGAGTACTGAGCAACTGAGGCATACGGGAATGATATGATGGAAGGTGTGTTTCTTGAGGCCTTGATTCCTAGTACAACGTCGCCTGTAGCTAAGCTACTCACTCGTGCTTCTATACCTCCCATGAAGGTGCCTACAACAAACTAAGATGGATGATAGTGTCACCTACCACTATTACTCATGCCTCTTTTGTTATGGATGTATCTCAAGATTGAGGAGGTTCGGCTTAGTTCAAAGGGCATAGTGTACGTGGCAGAGGAGACGAACGACCTTGCGTGCAATGTGCGCATTTGTAGTGTAGGGCATTTTGAGGACACATGCTATCAGTCCTTAAAGCTGAGGTACTCACAGTTAACCAAGTATGCATTCCCGCTTCCATCCCCGAGTTCCTGACCTTAGTCAGATAGTCAGTCCCAGTGCATGAGAGTGAACCAGCTCTCCCGGTAAATGCCGGATGCTCATGTTGCTGAGCAATTTAAACCCACCGCTACTTTTGCTGATCAGAAGTATGATGATCTTGTCTCCCATCTGAGAGAGATTATGGCTCCTTCCATTGGTTCTACTAGTGCTCATTTAACCCCATCTGATGTTGCAGCTTTTACCAATACCTTAGGTACAACTTTTGCACTTACCACTTGTCACAAGGTAGATATTTCAAAGTGGATTATGGATTCTAGAGCATCTCATCTCTACGGTGATAAAGAATAATTCGCATTCTACAGCTCGGTTTACCCAGGTTAGTCTATAGTCATTGTCGATAGGAGACATTCTCCTGTTACATGATAGGGAGAGATTCAATTGATACCTTCTATGCAGCCACAAAGTGTTTTACATGCACTCGAATTTCTATAAATTTATTATATATCAACCAGATTACCGAAGATCTAAATTGTTGTGCCATTGTTTACTCATCTTCTCTTATGTTTCATGATATACTCATGGGCAGGGTGATTGGATGTTGTTGTAAGCAATGGATTCTCTAGTCGAATCTCCTTACGCAAGCATTTCTTCCCTTCCTATTGGATCATTCTCTTCCTACAAGTGGTACCTTCAGTTTGATCATCTTCCTCTGCAAAATTGTGTAAAGTCCTTTTCCTATATCCCATCTCAGTCCACTTTTCAGTGTGATGCTTGCGAGCTTTGGAAGCATCATCAAATCAGTTTTCCCATTTGTCAGAATTGTAGCAATACCACCTCCAATCACCATGCCTGTGAATATATCATAAAATGCAAGAGAAGGGTAAAAATGGCGCCACACTTCAAATTCATGGTAATCTTTTAATAAATAATATATTCATAGAATATTCAGGTGTATGTAGTACATTCTGTAGATGTATCCGTAGTAGGAGAATGCCTTCCATCGATAATGGCAACAGATCTGCCAAGAGTAATGGTATTGTAGGATGAGAATGGTTAGTTGTCACTGCAGAGATGATAAGATGCTCTACAACCCATGATCCATTCTGAAATATCAGGACAGTGACATACGGTAAGAGCATAATATGTACGTGAGCTACTCCAGATTTCTTCTCAGTCTAGCTTCCATGGAGAGGCTTGCCAACATTGGAATCATCATTGTATAGGTTTTCTCAACTGTCAGAGTTGTAGAAGTACATCTTAATTTAAGTTGTTGCATTTTGATATTTGGAATCCCAATCGTGTTCTTAATCACCAAGGGTGCGTATTCAATTTAGTTGCAGCTAATGATTGTTCCAGATTTTCTAGGGCTTTTTTTATGGAAAATAAGTTTGCGGGTGGATCTCTTATGGAAACTTTTATGATTGAAATAAAGAATATAATTTCTGTAAATATCAAATATATTCCTTCTGACAATACTTTCAAATTTTGTACTAGTCACTTATCTTGATTTTTCAAGTCTCTTGGGATCCTCCATTAGATATCATGTGCCTACACTTCCATGAGGAGCAATATTTTTAATGAAAGGATTCTCCTAATACAAAGCCATGATCCTCACTCCTACTACGGAGTTTTTTAGAAAGGATGGGATGGGTCTCCTTTAGAGATCCATCCAAAAAATATATTATAATGAATGAAATAATTACATCTGTCAGGTGTCAAAAAGGGCTCTGGCATGATCCAGTTCACTTTCAAAGTAAAATCTCCCTCCCACAAAGACACATGCATTTTTGGCTTAGCCACAACACCCATAGTATCGCGCAAGCTTTCACTCGCCCCTCTTCCGAACCAATCCAATTTCTTCCAAGCAATGCCCAGAAAGAGTCTTTATCACCCCACTGGATATCCGGGACATTCACAATACTAGGGAGATATTGTCCTCGCCATTTGTTATTTGATCAATCGTTTATTCTGTGTTAGAAGAAAAGATTCCTTATTCGAGTGTGTTTTTCTCGAAAAGAACTTTCTTTCTAACACCATGCATCTTTTGTTGTGTGGCCTTTGTCCATCACTTGACTCCTGGTTGTGATAAGCTCTCACACAAATCTATCAAATGCTTCTTTGTTGCTATTCCGGGACCAAAAAAGGTACCAGTGCTTGAACCTATCATGTTGAAGTACTATATGTGCCAATGTCAGATTCTTTAAGCATGTCATGTATTTTTCTCCCACAAGTGACAAGATGACACCTTCTACATCTAAGTGAAGCTTAAATTCCACCTTCATCTGCTACCCCTATCACGCCTCATGTAATGCAAATTTTGACCATATTCTACATTCACAGACCTATCACTACTAGACCCCTGCTCTTTTGTCTTCCCCTTCATCCAGTACATACCCCAGTTACAATTTTAATACTTAGTCTCCATTTATAACACAATGCAGGAGACTATACAGGACGAGAGTGTGGCTACTTAAGATAGTTATACAAGAGATTGCTCCTTCCGAGAATATGGACCAGCACATTGCATTTCGAAAGATGAGGCTATATGCAAGGTTCAGGAAAGTGGTATGCCGTATGTGTATGCGTTCGGACTGGACACCGAATACGGAATAAGCGGTATGCGGGGGCATCTGAATTTATTTATCTAAGTGGAGTTAAAAAAAATCTAAGATAAACAGTTCATGCTAGATGGGTGTGTATATGCTTTTAATTGCCTCATATTTAATCACAAAAAACATTTATCATAAAAACTTCACATATTAGATGATTCGTAATAACAAAACTTCAATACACATACATGTTCAATCAACATATATAAAAATATTCGACGATACATTGCATATACTCGTGAAAACAATACATGAGAAAAACATAAAACATTGCATATACATAATGGTATGATGCATTGCAATTGTATAGAAATGCATGTCATATTCTTGCAATTGAATGCAAGAAGATGCAGAGCTACGTGATTAAGGACCTGAATGAGAAGATTGAAAAGTTGGAGCCGCTGGAGCAGTATGTGGGATATGCGGGGCATATGTGGGCTGTATATGCGGAGAGGGCGCATAATGCACTGATTCATGAAATCAATGCGGTCTGCATGCCGCACGGGCATATGCAGCCGCATATGCGGCCCGTGCGCCCGATTTCATGAACACTGGCTACATGTGCTACATACCCTCTCTCAAGACATGTTTCACAAGGGCATCTATTAGAGGACTTCATGATATTTGCGGAGGGATTATCAATTATTATAGTCCCATGCACATATCAAGGGGCTATGCAAGACAATCAGTGGCATTTGGTGATGGAGGAAGAAATGGTTAGATTGTAGTCATGAGGCATGTTGAGCTCGGCTAATACCTCCGCGATGGCTTCCGTGGATGGTTGCAAGTGGATCTCTACAATGAAGCATAGAGTGGATGGTAGTATTTATCACTACATGGCTAGACTTGTGGCACGTGGATTCACACAGATGGATGGAGTGGACTACCAGACTAGGACAGTTTTTCTCTTATGTCACATCACTCTACCCTTAATATCCTACTTTATATTCTAATAGTAATATATTGGATGTTCTCCCAACTTGATGTCAAGAATTTCCTCTATAGAGACATATAGAAGATAGTTTATATGTAGCAATCATCTAGATTCACTGTTGAGCAAGAGTATCAGAAGCTATTCAGACTACATAAGCTTATTTATGGCCTTAAACATAGCCTTAGAGCACGGTTCTAGAAGCTCTTGGGCCTCATAGAGCATCAGGATTTCAGGAAACCAAATGCAAATCATTCGCTTTATGTGCACATGACATTATAAGATATTATCGCTATTCTGGTTATTATTACATAAGATGATTTATGGGGGATTAGTGAGGCAAATGCATTCCTTTTGCCACCAAGGACCTTGAAGAACTGTAGAACTTTATTGG
This sequence comes from Ottelia alismoides, assembly GCA_037367405.1. NCBI lineage: Eukaryota > Viridiplantae > Streptophyta > Magnoliopsida > Alismatales > Hydrocharitaceae > Ottelia > Ottelia alismoides. The sequence continues at coordinate 442,215 of JAZKJV010005150.1, read as the reverse complement.
GTTTGAATTTACCATGAATCAAAGACGAATAGTAATGGTTCGAGGTTTGTGCTTGAATTGCAGGCTCTGACTCTGGACAAATATCCTCCTTGTTGTATCTGTGTAGAAGCAGGTGTGACTGATTGGGATAATTGGTCTCATTCATCTTCTGAAGTGAGCCAAATGAGGGAAGATTCATGTTTCCCCTGTCACTACCCATAGATGTCATATTGGATGAATCAAACATCTTCCTTGAACAACCAATACATGCTCATAAAATGTAAATTTTCAATAGACTTGATTTGGATCACACCACGAGGTGAATGGAGCTTTAGATGGGGCAATGTGAGCCTCGAGGTCCACAGAGGTGACAAAGGTCAGTTTTTACTAGCCGTAAACAAAGAGAATGGTATATATAGACCATATCTATATAAAAAAAAGTTTTTTTACCCAAGAACCCTATAAAAATTAACAATTACCTCCTCAATCTTTGAACAACCTAATTCCTGCCTCGAGCCCGTAAACTTGCTAACCCTTACCCCACAAACCCTGTGGTTACCCCCATCTATTTACCTGTTAAAAGCAAGGTTGCAGAAAGCGGTAGTAGGTACTCGGTCGGCAGGGTCACTGACTAAGGATTAATCAGCAGTCGGGCGAGATATAAATCAATTTTTATACACATATTCTTATGTATTTGTATTGATTTGTATATTTTCTATACTATCATAATGAAATAAAATAAGTAATTGTCTTTGAATATAACATTAAGCATATTAGAATAAGTTTGCTTTTAAAAAAATGAAAAACTAAAAAATTAAAAAATCTCTATGTAAAAGTCGGCCTTGTAGTCGGTCGACTAGGCGAACTAGTCGGCCCGATTAGTCAGGTTGATCGACTAAGGGCCGACTAGGCCTAGTCGAGTCGGCTACCCCACCTACTCGACTAGTCGGGCCGACTAATCAGCCTAGTCGGGCGACTTTTACAACAGTGGTTAAAACTAACTGGATTCCGCTACATTCTTTTACATTATACCCATTTTGTTTATCAAATTTACATTAATTGCCCCTCACCCTCCTCCTTATCTCCCATTCCCCACCTAGCATCCACCACCTCCTCAACCTCTGCCGATCTCGCCCTCCTCCTCGACCTTCCCCTCGCCCTCCTCCCTGACCTTTGTCCTCGCCCTCCACCCCTCCGACCTCTGTCCTCGCCGTCCTTCCATATCCAGCTCCAAACACACCCTCACCCTCCTCCTTGCCCTCCGCCCTTGCCTTCATACCCTCGACCTCCGCCCTCGCCATCCTCCTCCAAGTCCAGGTCCTCCCGTACCCTTGCCCTCTGATAATTGAGCCTGACTTGTGGTTAAGAAATGGAGAATGTCAGCTATAGTGTACTGCGAAGAGAGACTCAGTCAATCAAACAAAAATAAATAAAATAGGAGAGAGAGAGAGAGAAGTGAATGAAGCGGCTCTCTCCTATTTTTTATCCACACTAATTATTAACCAGGTAAGTATCCTTGGGGTCGAGGAAGCAGAATAGCAACACTTAGATTTTTGAACAGAAGGGTACTTTTGTGATTTTTAATTTCTTCTCGGCGAAAGCGAGAAAACTCTTTTTATCTGTTTTAATTTTTGAATTTTTTATTGATTTTATCTTATGCAAATTTAATTTAATTTTCAAAGTGATATTTTTCAAAACAAAGGTGATCTACAATATAGTATAAGGTGGTAGAAATATGTATAATGATACTATATAATAGATCCACGAAGAGCTCGAGCAACGGGCTCGAAGAGAAAAGTCAAACAAAACTGAAAACGGATGCGAAGTTCGAAAATTCAAATCAAATATGTGATGAAAAATGTCGAAAATGTAACAAACCTTGCTAAGGTAGTTGTGTAACTACTCTGGAAAAATCAATGAAAAATGATGTCAATAAAGCGTCTAAATGAGGTCCACAGTTCAGGGGTATAATTGTAAAGAAAAGAAGTAAAATATCAGCAGTTTGGTCCCTGGTCAGGGATTGAAACGTAAAGACAATAAGTTTTCTTACATTTAGGTCCCTGCGCAGGGACCTAAGTGAAAATTCGAAATTTTTCTGCTCTGGACTAAATTCTGGAACTTGGTTAGGTTTAGTATGCAAAAGTTCTACCCCTTCGTCATCAAAAAATTGAAATTAGATTGATGAGATGCGATGTAGGTTGTTGATCCATGCTACATGTCGCAAGGCTCTTGGAGCGGGAAGAACAAATCTGGTGAAACTCCTTGAAATGTTGCATCGAATCGGATCTTCTAGAGTGAGGCAGGGCCAACGAGAGATCGTCTATCCCTCTCAAGCTCCCCTACTGTAAGAATGAAGGTGGAGATGCACGAGAAGCTCCAAATTTGGATCTGCAATGGTCAACTGAACTCCTCGGCCATCAAAGCTCCCTGGAGCTTTGATTCTTCACTGTGTGAAGCTCGGATTCGACCCGCCACTTCATATTTCGATCGTAGCTCTCCTGCAAGTACCATCGAGACACGATTCGCCTTTGAATCGGTCTACAAATTGAGGTAAATATTCTACGCGCAAGAGTTCAGCGAAAGTAAAGAAAAAACCAAAATGCGGTTGGATTTGAATGAAGCTTCGAGGAGTTTTGTATACCTAACTAATCTACGGAATATAGAGTACTAATATGTGTGATTAACTATGCTAAAAAAGATTAAAAACACAAGAAATCGATGAAGGAAGTCACCTGGGAAAGAAGAAGGTGTATTACCTCCAGGTCACCGCCGACAAAGCGGTAGACTTCGCGGCTCTACGTCATCCAAATGGAGGCGATTCAAGGTGAATCAATCACCTTGGACTCATATCCGATCATCCCTCTTCCACGCGCGAGGAAGATCTCCGTTGTTTGTCACCCGAGGAGCTATCTACAAGGCTTCTAAGTTGGGACGTTGGTCAGTTGGTACTGGATCTGGTGGGAGTTGTTGTTAAGCGCCAAATTTGACACTTTTTATAGGACAAATGGAAGGTTGTTGAAGCAAAATGAAGATTGGGCATGGATGGTGGATGATTGATCTACCAAATCTACGGTTTAGAATATTTTTTAGGTGCAAATATAGGGCTGTCGAAATTGGGAGTGTGGGGTCGTTATCATGCGGAGCATACTGTTGGAACAGATTCTTGGGGAACATGAATGTGGTGCTGACACGTGTCAGCACCACAAAATTCCAAATCATAAATGTTTTGTAAAAAAGATATTAAATAATAAACAAGGTTATTTTTGAAAAGTGTAAAAATGAAAAATGTAGACAATTAAATTATCTAAATTATAGGATACTTTATTTTGATAAATAATAAATATTTAATGCTATATAAATATTATACTAATAAAAAGGTATAAATAATACTTGATAAATAGATATTGTATTTTTAATTTAATAAACAACATATGAATTTTATATTTTATTAATTAATAGGAATATGAATAAAGTGTATGTGAATTTTTCTAGATTTTGATAAGTTAATTTAAATACATTAATAAATACAGGTATATCATCTGTAGTTCAATTTCATCTATAAAATAGGGTATTTGATTAATTTAAAAAAAATAAATAGTGTCAAAAATACTGAAATAAATCATGGTTAAAAATTATAAAATTAATAAAACTATAATGTGTTCTAAATAAAATAAATAGTCCAGAAACACAGTTGTTGTTGGGTCCAAAAACCGTTTTTTTTTTGCAAACGGACTCCGATTTTAGTGAAATCATCCTCGTCTATTAGAAAATATTTTTTTATGAACTTTAAAGGTGAGTAGAGTGTATGAGAAATTTATGATGTTCGGAAGTTGAGAAATTAACAAATTGAAAGTTAGATTTCTTGGTATACATACAAGATAATTTTTTTAACTTATTTTTATATTTTTCTATACATTTTTACAAATAATTACGAAAAGAGTTTGGTGAAAAATATGTTCAAATGAATTAACTAAATCATTGAAGTTTTGATCAATATTGAATAAATAATGAATAATGTGTGTACTGTATAATTAATTCTTTTTGTGGTTTTCTTTCCATATCTCCCCCTACTTGTTTGTTTGTCGACCAATCTATGCGGACTTGGTCTCGGGGGTTAAGTTATATAAATATATCTTGCAACTATATTTATACTACACAAGTCATATTGTACATATACACAAATCTACAATCTGCTTTTTTATCTGCTTTCTTTTTCTTATTTTATTTATTAACATGCTTTTGATGCATAAAAGCGCATTTTTAGTCATGAATGAAGTTTTGATAAAAAAAAATTGGAAATTAATAGAGATGTTTACATGTATTTGTTAAGGGTTTTAAGATAATGCAGAAAATATGTTAGTGAATCATGGATTTATCAACCCCCTATACTTAAACTTTGCTAGTCCATTGGCAAACACTTATTTAAAAAATAAGAGAAAAAGAAAGTTAGAATGAATTTATTTTCCTAAACCAATTCATGAGAACAGACAAAGGATAGAGCTCGATCAGGCCTAAAACAAGCATTTTATCAGAGCCTTAATTAGGATTAGGATTTTAATCTCAATAATCCTCAGGTTCCACAATCCTTATTTAGGTTTACTTCAACAGTCAGCTCAGATCCACTTATCCATATCGTTGACTCTATCAACTTAGAATTCAATTTATATTGCGTGTGAATTGTTTTAGCTCTTCCTGATTAAGGAAGAGAAGAAATCGCATATCCTAATAATACACTCCCATAGGTTCCTTATCTAGCTACTCTTTCCTTGATGAGGGGGTATCCTTCTAAGGTCAGGTCGTGTTGTGTCCACAATCGAATTGAGAGAGAATGTAGAAGAATGAGAAAAGAATTAGAGTGTGACCAGTGTAGTCACATCTCCTTGTGAAACCTAGCCGGTGTAGATAAGTATCCACTAAGATGTGCAGGGTTTTTAGTGGAAGCTTGACTATTGTGGTCATATTTGCATTTGATGGCTTCTTTTTGGATTGGCTTTTGTAATGTTGCTTGCACTGCATCAATCTTTTTATGCCCCGACGGTTATAGAATCTTTTATTTTCGTCCATCTTTTGAGGTCTTGAAAAAATTGTTCCAGCAGATCGATCCCTCATCCGAAGCATTATTTCAAACCCACAACTCTCGTCTTTAAACGTCCGCGTCACTAGACAAGGATGAAAATGTACCACTAAAATGAACTGACCTTCGCAACTCCGTGCAAGTCGAGCTCAGTATAAAGTGCATGTGTCCAAAATTGGTTTACTGATGAAGAGTTAAATGGATGACACCAAGTGTTTTGCTTAGGCAAGTTTAAGTTGACTTCCTAAACATGGTCTCATGGAACCCAAAAATTTAAGTCAAAGATCTGAAGAGTCTAAATTCTAGTTCCTAACTAGGGTCCTTACAATGAAAGTTAAAGGCCATAATCAAGCTCTATCCTTTAGACTATTCCCAATCTTTAGTTCTAGATTCAAACCTATTCTGAAAAATGCCAATGCAAATGCAACCGTGTTTTTGTGAGGTGTATTTTGAATTTTACTCATTTTTTATGGATTTTAAGGGTTTATTATTTTTTTTATTAATTTTAGGATTTTGTATTTTTTATATATTTTTCAATTTTTATAAACAAACTTATATACAATAGTTTTACAAAATAAATTACCCATACTCATTTGAATTAGATAACCAATGTATTTTACAAATTTTATATACACGAAATTTTACAAGGATTAAATGATTTTTAAACATATTTTAATAAATAGGATTTTAAATAAGTATTATATATATTAAATACATATTTTAAATTAAAAATTTTAAATAAGGACTTTACACATATTTTACTTATTTACAAGGATTTTATAAATAATAAATAAATAAATGGATTTTAAATTAACCCTTACCTACTTTTTTATGGATTTTAAAGATATAGAAAATACATAAAAGTACGAGTTATGGACGCAAGTATATATACAATATATACACACCCCCTTATACTTAATTTGTGATGTGTCCTCATAGCGTCAAAAGAGAAAAAGGATGACATAATCCGTACTAAGTAAAAGTAGGTAAAAAAGAATAAACGAATAAAAGTCAGTCAACCCCCCTATACTTACGATTAGGTCATCGTAAGTATAATGGAAGACAAAAATGAGGTGACAGAGGAAAAGAAATATACATACGAAGGAACAAAAGAAGGAAAACAAAATCAATGAAATCACTCGGTCCCCCCTATTCTTATGATAAGGCATCCTAAGTATATAAAAGAAAGTGGCTAAAAATTAGAGACCAATGATTAGTATGAAAGAAAGAAAAACAAAAGAAAAGTAAAAAGGCCAATCGAAAGGCGTAAATCAACGAGCAATCGACCCCCCTATGCTTAGGGCTTGGTATCCTAAGCATATAAGACGAGCATATATTCTTGTGGACTACAAAGAATATTCAGGTGTTGTACTCCAGAAAACCGAAAGGCTCACAGGTCTCTCTGTACAGGATGAAATGAAGTGGAAGAGTAGTCATGCATCCCGTACAAAGTAGATCACCTCAATCTGGGTCGTACTGAATCGTCTGATGTACTCGTGTGTAGTTATCCCTGGCTGAACAAGTAGAGATGTCTGTGTGAATGAACGTTGTACGTGGCATAAGTCTCTCTACTGAAATATGTGTCTCTGGAGTCGGACTACAAAAGGTGTCTATACGTGTATCCATCACACCTTCCGACTCTCTACGCTGAATAGGTTGTATGACCTATGAAATATAATCAGTTGACTGTCATGCTGGAATGTGTACTTTCAAAATTTTCAATCTGTGGCACTGAAATGTCTACTGCAACTGACTGCTCATTTGGATTTGATGTGAACTCTGTATCTGTATGTAAACAGTCGTCTGAAGAACTACGCACCATGTCATCTATCACATCCTCGTATAGGATATCGTGGGTATCAAAATAAGCGCTCTCAAGATCAAGAGACTTTGTCTCATCTATGTGTTGGCATTCATCTACAAGACTGGTGTCCCCGGAAGTGAATGACAATATTGATCTGGGACTGATATATCCTCTCTCCATCTCAATGTGTATCTCTCCATTGTATGTGCGGTATGATAGTCTTCAACCATTATAATCAAAGAGTGTTCTCGCTGTCTGCAAGAAGGGTCTCCCAAGAATGATTGGAGCAAGGTGTAACTATGTAGGGCATGTCATATCTAAGACAGTAAATTCCACTGGAAATTGCAAGCCCTGAACGACCACGATAATGTTTCTCAACACTCCTCTAGGTCTCTTCACAGATCGATCTGCAAACTGAAGTATCCCTCGTGATTTGTAAAGAGGGCATAACTTGAACTTATCAAGCAAAGAAGATGGAATCAAATTAATGGAGGAACCATTATTTAAAAGAGTATGATGGAATGTGGCATTTGTAATATGGCATGTGACATAGTGAGATCCAGAATCTCTCTTCTTCTTAGGTACCTTATTCTGAATAGCACATGAGGCCGCCTCGGTCAATACATGTTTCTCAACTCGTGATCTATTTTTCCTACGTGTTATGCATATATTCTTCAACTGATTCTTGAGCATAGGAAAATGATCCAAGGCATCGTGAAGTGGAATCTTCAGAAAAATGTGATCTTTTAATAACCGATCGATTTCTGGAGTGACAACATTCTTTTTGGATTTTTTCTTTCCTTTTCCACACAAAGCATTGGGAAAAGGAACAATCTCAGGAACAATAAATTCTTTTTATTCACATCTAAAGTGGAATCAACGTGTACATCGAGAGTCTCAGAAGTATGTACAAAACTCTCTAAATTGGGAGAAGAAAAAATATGCATCGGGAGTATCATCGTCTGCCTCTCCTGTGTCCATATCTACCGTCTCTGTATCACTCCCCTCTCTGATCATCAAGCTGGACATCGTGTTGGTCCTCATCATCATAGTGGTCCTCCTCCTCAACATCAGAATATGTATAATGATCATCATGGATCGGCTCTCGCTCCTCATCATGTGCTCTCTCCTCTCAATCAAGTGATCGTGTTGATCTACCGCTCCTGAGACGAATGAAGTTAGATAAAAAATCAGGAAAAGAGATCGTGCCTGTGGTGGTATCTACCTGATCTGTGTGCCTCCTATTGTTGTTCGGATTCATTTGAGGCCGAGCTGGGAGAGTGGTCATGAGCGCAGTTAATTCATCTAGGCGATGGTTAACCCGCTTCATTTCTGTCCTGCGTGGTGCCTGGAGTGTTCCCAACATGTCTATGGTCTGATTCAGTACCAGGGCATGAGAAGACATCTCAGACTCATAGTGGTGTCCCTGGTTGTCTCTCTCTTGCCTAGAAGTGCGTTGTGGTGTATAAGGTTGAGGAGATCTTTGTGGTGTGAAGGAAGACTGGTGTTGTTATGCGTAGCAGGAAACTGATGTGAATGTGGTTGTGAATGTGTAGCAGGAAACCGATGTGAATGTGGTCTCTGATATGCGTGCTGGTGAGACGGCTGCTGCATGTAAGACTGGCGGTGTTGAAAACGTAGACATCCATGCTGCAAATGACTACACTGCTGTTGTTGGTGGTGGTGTACGCTCTGAGGAGTGAAGTGTGGTGAAGGTTGGACAGGAGTGTATCATATCCCGTTGATCTCAAGAGTAGCATGAGAATCAACATCATCATCTCCAATGCTAGTAATCTGACTCGAACTGGCATTCGATGGATCCCCACACCAATCGATCTGTGGAGATACCATAGACCGGCTCGCTCTGAATATACTGAATCTGACGGGTGGGAGGAGCGGGTAAGGCTCTCCGTACAAGCGGAGAAGTGGAAGGAGTACGAGATTGCTGGTACTGAAGCTGCAACTCGGTTACCTTCTTCGTCAAATCACTCAATTGCTGGTAAGTGATGAGAGCTTCTCCAACTCTCGCAATGGTTGTAAATCCTGAACTTGCTTCTGAATCACATCAACTATGTCAGCTTGTCACTAATGAATCCCATGTCGGATCGTGACTCAAAATCTGAAACAGGCGCCACCTTCTGATGCTCTCTAGTGTGGTGGTTGTGGGCCTTTCGGGAATACTCAAGTAGAATCAATAACACGTGATTTCTCCACCATCCCCTCAAACATGGACAAAACTAACTCAGCATCCCTATTCAGATAATTGCTGCCACATGTGGTGCTCACTAAGCTCTGGATATCCACTGGAGTAAATAAAATAAATAAAATAAATCTTCCATGTAGAAATCACCCTCCCAAGTGATTCAACCAGTAGAGCGCCTTATCTGCTAAGGCGAAAAGGAAGGCCTTGAGGCGTATGGACTCTTGTGTAACTCCTAGATAACTAGTCGTACCATAAATCACTGTTGCAAAAGTCTCCCGACTAGGCCGACTAGTCGGCCCGACTAAACGACTCGGAGAGTCTCCTGACTCGATTAAGAGAACTCGGGCTATAATCGGCCAGACCCGATTACTCGCCCGATTAATCGGTGTAGTTGGCCGAGTAATCGGCCACCTTTTGCATCAAAGGTTTTCGGGCATCCAAGACCTGATAATCCGATTAAATTGAAACTTAAGTTTCAAGTTTCTGTCGGACAGAAACTCGGAACGTTCTCATTCCCTTTTGTTCTCTCGACCCCCGCAGCCCTAGCTCCCAGCCTAAGTGTGTCACCTCACCGCTCGTCTCTTGCCGCCTCTTCGTGGTGCTGCTCCATCGTTGCTCGTCGCTCGCCTCTCCGCGCCGCTGCTCCAGCCTCCATCGCCGCCAAGGTTGCAAAAGTCGGTACTCAGTACTCGGTCGGTTGGGTCACTAACTAAGGATTAATCGACAGTCGGGCGACTAATCGGATTTAGTTGGACTTTAATCGGCTTTGAATTTTATGATTATTTTAAGTTTATAACTCATTTTTATACATAAATTTACATAGATTTTGTACATTTTTATATTACCAATTTACCATAATAAAATAAAAGAAGTAATTAAATTTAAATAAAATATTAAGCATATTATAATAATTTTGCTTATAAAAAAACAAAATAATAAAAAATGTGGTATCTCCAAGAAAAAATTGATCGATTAGTGTACCTAGTCGGAATTAGTCGGTACTCGGTCGGTCGCCCCACTGACTAGTCAGACCTACTAGTCGGGCCAATCGGACGACTTTTACAACACTGATCGCCGCTCGTCGTTGCTCCCTCTCTCGTCGCATTCAACCTCGCTCGTCGCTAGGTTAGGTTTTTAATTTTTATTTTTTCATTTTTTTCCTTCTCTATTTTTATTATATGAATAGTTTATGCACTAGACTCTATCATTTAAGTTGTATGTTGGCATAGATATAAACTTGTATGTTGACTTGCCCTTCTCAATTTTTTTCTTTTTTGAACTTTATGCATGATGATTAAAACAATGTATGTTAGCATTTAGGTAAACTTGTGATTCTTTTATGATTGTCATTGTCTATCTTATATGTTCAATTTGCTCAACTTGGAAATTCTTATATGGTTGTCACTTGTCAATGTTGTCATTGGTCTATTAGTTATGTAATCTCTTCATTTAACTTGGGATTTGTTACTTAATTAGAAAGTTCAAATTATGAGTTTATTTAGTTTTGTGTTTGTTGATTGCCTAACTTATGAGATTGTTTGTTATATAGATGGATACACCTCCTGCGAACGTCGCTTCCGGTAGTGACCCATCTTTTTATGTGCCGTCGGGATCAACTGATCCCGCATGGCAATACGGTTACCTTGCGAACCGTACAGATCCAAATACGGTCACTTGCAGATTGTGCAAGAAGATTATCAAGGGTGGTGTGTATAGGTTCAAGCAACATCTAGCACACCTAAGAGGGAACGTAGCTACATGTCCCAAGGTGGATGAGGAAACGAAGAAGAAGAAGATTGTGTACCTTGATGATGTTGCCAGGAAGAAGTCCCAGAAAGCCGCCGATGTTCTTGAGATGAGGGAGGAAGTTGATATCACTAGAGATCTGGGTTCGACAAAGAGATCACGAGTCTCTGAATCCTTGGAGCAGAATGTCGCAATGAAAGGACCATCACGTCAGATGACCATCAAGGATGCATTCTCCAAGGATCATCGTGACAGGGTTACATCGTCCATATCCAAATGGGCATATACATCTTCGATTCCTTTTAATGCTTTGACGACGAAGAACTTCTTGCAGATGGTGGAGGCGATTGGGTGGTACGGGCCTGGACTAAAGCCTCCCATGAGGTATGAGCTTAGTGGTCCGCTTTTGAAGAAGGCAGTAACGGAGATTCATGATGGGTTGCAATGTCATCGCGATACGTGGATGTCAGCGGGATGCTCTTTGATGACTGATGCGTGGACAGACAAGCGAGGAAGGAGCATTATCAATTTTTGTGTCAATTGCACCTTGGGGACTTCATTTTTGAAGTCCATAGATGCTTCAGATGAGGCTCACACTGCGGAATACATCTGTAAGTTGGTGGAGAAGTGCTTGAATGAAGTGGGAGTGGATAAAATGGTTCAGATTGTGGCAGATAATGCATCCGCCAATGTAGCAGCAGGAAGATTGTTAGTCACCAAATATCCGCAGATTTGGTGGACTCCGTGTACCGCGCACTCCATTGATCTTGCTTTGGAGGAGATAAGCAGAGAGACAAAGGTGAGGAGTGCAATCACAAAGGCGAAGAGGCTTACGGTGTTCAACTATTCTCACACCAAAACTCTAAGTTTGATGCGCAAGTTCACCAGCAAGAGGGACATTGCAAGGCCCGACCAAACAAGATTTGCAACCATATTTCTCATTCTTGAGAGCCTGAATGAGAAGAAAAACAAGCTGAGATTGATGTTTTCCTCGGAAAAGTGGAGAAACTGCAAGTTGTATAAGACCAAGAAGGGAGAAGCAGCGAGTTCCATTGTATTCAGCCCTACGTTCTAGAACCATACAGCACATGCTATCAGAGTTTTCACTCCATTGGTTTGTTTATTACGTGTGGTTGATGCAGATCGACGCCCGTCCATGGGCTTTGTCTACGGAGGGCTTGAAGAGGCCAAGCGGGAAATAATTGCAGCATTCAATGGCATGGAGTCATCTTATAAATTTTTTGTGGATGTCGTTACCTCCAAAAGACTAAAGGGAGACTCGATACTCCATTGCATCTAGCAGCTTATTACTTGAACACATTTTTCTTCTACACTGAGTCTCATGGTGATCCAGATGTGGTGAGGAGAGGGTTTAAGGACTGCATGGAAAAATTTTATCCAGATTTGGATATACAAGATGCAATTACTAGGAACGAGCTTCCGACATATAGACTTGGTCGTGGAGATTTTGGGAAGCCTTTAGCTGTGAGACAGAGGATGACAAATGATGGCAATTTTGATCCAGGTATTTCAGTCATTTGTTTTCTATTAATGTTAATCACTTATTTTATTATGTTGACCATTTCTATATTTTAATAGCTAATTGGTGGCATAATCATGGAGATGACACACCTCATTTGAAAGTTATGGCTATCAAAATCTTGGGCCTGACGTCTTCATCATCAGGATGTGAGCGTAACTGGAGTACGTTTGACTCGGTAAAGACTCCACTCCACACACCCAATTCGATTAGTAATAGTAAAATTTCAATGAGTAATTGATATAAAGTTAAATTTTTTTGTCTTCAGATCCATACCAAGAAGAGAAACAGGTTGGAGACGAAGAAGTTGAACGATCTTGTGTATGTGCGTTTCAATTCCAACCTGCAGGAACGTCAAGCTGAGAAAGAGAGAGATCCTCTATCATCTCGTGATTATGCACACATGGATGAATGGACCGAGGATGTTGATGCTCATGATGAGGAGGTTTTTGCAGGTTCCGGACTGACATGGGGTGTTGTAGCACATGCTAGTGGCGCCGAAGAGAATTTGGAACCAAGAAGGAGCCAACGAGGTGAGCGTGGAAGGGGAGCTTCATCGTCAAGCTCCAATGCTACGCCGATGAATGAGGAGGAGCTGCACCTTGAGGATATAGAAGAAGAAGATGATGACGATGAAGAAGAAGAAGGCAATGATGAAGAAGAAGAGCTGGACATGGATGACGACATTGAGGATTGAACCCAATGGCTTGTGACACTTGTCTTACTTTCGCTTGTATTATTTTTCGGGCATGTTGTAATTGTTCTTTTATTTTTGAACATTTGCTTGTACTATGTGCCAAACATTTTGTTCTTAGCTTGCTTCTTTTTTCATTCTCTTGTTATTTTGTTATCCTCTTAAAAATATTAAAATTGCTAAGTATATGTCTATAAATGAGAGTATATGTTATAACAATTGATTTATATATTTAAAATATTATAAAAATTCCAAACCGACAAATGCCCGACTAAATCCTATTACTCTCCCGACTGCCGATTAATCCTTAGTCAGTGACCCTGCCGATCGAGTACCGACTGCCGACTTCTGCAACCTTGCCATAAATCATCTCGAACTATTGTAAAGAAGGTAAACATCTCCTATGTAGTGTTCCCATAGTACTTGGAAAACAAAGAAATGAAGGGCGATCTTAACTCCGAATCCAATGGTGTAGCATCCTAGTTCCCGAGTCATACTCATCTCTCAAAGTAGCGGAAACCACGACAGGTGGTGGTGGGTTCCCGGCTCTAGCTCTCAACGCAGTGATCTCAGCTCTAAGCAGGGTTGTAAAAGTCGTCCGACTGGCCCGACTAATAGGTCCGACTAGTCTAGTCAGTGGGGTGGTCGACCAAGTACCGACTAATTCCGATTAGGTACACTAGTCGATCAATTTTTTGCTTGGAGATGCCATATTCTTATATGTTTTACTTTTTTATAAGCAAACTTATAATAATATGCTTAGTGTTTTATTTAAATTCAATTACTTTTTATTTTATTATGTTAGTATAAAAAGTACAAAATCTATGTAAATATATGTATAAAAATGAACTATATATTTAAAATAATCATAAAATTCAAAGCCGATTAAAGTCTGACTAAATCCGATTAGTCGTCCGACTGCCGATTAATCCTTAGTCAGTGACCCAACCGATCGAGTACCGACTACCGACTTTTGCAACCTTGGCTCTAAGCTCATCCTGGACTCTACATTGATCTTTGATCTGTAAACTCATCTGCTGCAGTGTATCTAGAATCCCCTCAGTAATATCCGAAGATGGATCAAGTCTATTGTTTGGACATCTCTCATCAGTATGTCTATCCTCAATAACTCTATCCTCAACTAGTCCTTCCCTCTAACCATGATCTTCGAATCCTCTGTGAAGGAAAAGTCTCATAAGAACTCAATGAAATACATACAGGAGAAATAGATGAAAAATTGAGGTGTGGGTCTACCTCAACTGGAAGGCTGGGAGGCAAGGGACTATGGGTCTGACTCTCCTCGTGACTAAGTAGGACCGACTCGAGAAGAGGATCATCCTGAGTCTGTGAAGACATACGACGGATGGTGGATCGTTGAAAGCTCATGGAGTCTGAGCGCAAAATCCATCTAGTCATAATCTTCGATGCCAAAAGGAAGTACGGGCGAGAATACGAAGTCAAGTCAAGAACACGGGTGTGAAGGCGTATAAGATGCGGAACAACGCACATCTCGCATACAAACTCAATGCAAATCCCAGATTCACAAACTACACACGGTGGAGACCGTAAGAGCTCGGTCTTTTATCTTTTCCATTTTATTTTAATGATCAATCAATTGTATGAAGCAAACTCATAGAGGGTGTCGCCCTATCGCCCAACCTACACGCTCACAGCTCCCCAAACAATGGTACCATCTGCCCGAGTTGTTAGGTTATATCAGGCCCAAAGTTGACTGTAAGGTATGAGTACACCAAAACAACTTTCTCTGATCAGAGGCAAGTGCTTACAATTGCAACCATGCACCGAAAAGTGATGCATAGGTACTTAAGGCACAAGTCCAAGGATCTTTGGCTCTAATCCTTAAGGTTGCGTCCTCACCCACTCCGTATGGAGTTGTACCTGAATACAATGAGGGAATTACTCTCCCAATACAAATTTAAGTCCAGATATTTTTTATTTTTGTCAAGTTTTTAAAAAGGTATTTTTGAGGGTTTCCACTTTTTTTGGATCTTTTCAAGAATATCTAATGGAATGTCGTTTTTTTATTTTTCAAAATGTGTCTCACAGAGGGAGAATCATGGAATACTACGAAAAACGATGATGCATGCAGAGATAGAATTCATATCTTGCGCTGACAATCTACATGCAAGTGATCCGCGCAGAAATAGTAAACCTATGCTAATGCATGCAAAAGTAATGAAAATCGAATCTTAAACCAGCGGGTTTCAAATTAGTGAATTACGCTTAAGTGTAGATTAGGAAGAGGTTTTACTTTTAATCGTCTAATCAAACAAGCATGCAACCCTAAACTCCACAAAATCAAGTGAAATAAAAAAAAATCGATAAAAAAATCAAAACTCACGGTGAGGTCCTCCAAGTGCACCAGCACCTGGCGAAACTGACCCCGAAAATAGTGTAAATCCGGTCTATAAATCGGGATGTCTTTAGGGGACCTCTTCTACCAAAGTCAAAATGGGCAAGTGCCCCTTCTCTCTTACAAAACAGAAAAATGGGCAAGCACCCTCTCTCAAAAGAAAATAGAAAAATATGTAGAAAATTGTTGTGGTTGCTTCCTCTCTATGCCTCTCCAATCGGGTTGTTAAGAAGAAGTTGATATCTACGCTCCTAGCTGAGTCGGTTTCCTAAGAAACCGGCTAGTCCTGCAGTCCCTGCAAAAATTGTTAGCAAACACAACAAGAAATCGAGGAAACCGTAAAAATCGAGAAACCGAATAAAAAAATCAAGAAAATCAATAAAACTCGAAAAAACTTTAAAAAATCAAGAAATTCAAAGAAAAATCAAGAAAACTCGAGAAGGCCATAAAAAATCAAAATGAAATCAAGAAAAAACAAAGAAGACTCGAGAAAAACCAAGAAAATGATAAGAAAGAAAAATCACAAAATATGATCAAAATGAAATATGGCTAACGCTTCCCAACAGCGCTATTTTGATAACTGAGCCTGACTTGCGATTAAGAATTGGAGAATGTCGGATGTAGTGAACTACGAAGAGAGATCCAATTAATCAAATAAAATCAATAAAATAGGGGAGAGAGAGAGAGAGAAAAATGAATGAAGCAGCTCTCTCCTATTTTATCGACAATAATTATTAACCAGGTCAGTGTCCATGGGTCGAACTCGATGAAGCAGAATAGCAACACTTAGATTTTTTTAGCAGAAGGATATTTTTGTGATTTTTAATTTCTTCTAGACGAAAGCAAGAAAACTCTTTTTATCGGTTTTAATTTTTGAAATTTTATTTGATTTTATATTTTCCAATTTTTATTTAATTTTTGAAGTGACATTTTTCAAAACAAAGGTGATCTACAATATAGTATAAAGTGGTAGAAATATGTATAATGATACTATATAGTACATCTACGAAGTGCTCGAGCAACGGGCTTGAAGAGAAAACTCAAACAAAACTCAAAACGGATGCGAAGTCCGAAAAATCAAATCAGATACGCGATGAAAAACGTCGAAAATGTAACAAAACCTCGCTATGGTAGTTGTGTAACTACTCTAGAAAAAAATCAATGAAAAATGATGTCAATAATGCGTCTAAATGAGGTCCATCGTTCAAGGGTATAATTGCAAAGAAAAGAAGTAACATGTCAACAATTTGGTCGCTGGTCAGGGACTGAAACATAAAGAAAATAAGTTTTCCTACATTTAGGTCCATACACGGGGACCTAAGTGAATTCAGAATTTTTCTCCTCTAGATTGAATTCTAGAACATGGTTAGGTTTAGTATGCAAAAGTTCTACCCTTTCGTCATCAAACGACTGAAATTAGATTGTTGATCTGTGATCTAGGTCGGATCCATGCCACATATCGCAAGGCTGTAAGCCTGGAACAGGAAGAACAATTCTTCCCCAAATCTTGAAATCTGGTGAAACTCCATCAAATGTTGCAACGAATCGGATCTTTTGGAGTGAGGCAGGGCCAGAGAGATATCTCCTATCCCTCTCGAGCTCCCCGACGGCAAGAATGAAGGTGGAGATGCACGAGAGACTCGGCATTTGGATCTGCTATGGTCAGTCAAACTCCTCCGCCATTAAGGCTCCCTAGAGTTTTGATTCTTCACTGTGTGAAGCTCGGATTCGACCCACCACTTCGTCTTTCGATCGTAGCTCTCTTGCAAGTACTATCGAGACTCGATTCGCCTTTGAGTCGGTCTAAAAATTGAGGTAAAGATTCCACACACTAGAGTTCAGAGAATGCAAAGAAAAAGCCAAATTCGATTGGATTTGAATGAAGTTTCGAGGAGTTTTGTATACCTAACTGATCTATGGAATATAGAGTACTAACATGTGTGATTAACTACGCTAAAAGAATATTAAAAGCACAAGAAATCGATGGAGGAAGTCACATGGGAAAGAAGGTGTATTACCTTCAGGTCGTCGTAGACGAAGTGATGGACTTCGTGTCTCTATGCCATCCAAATCGAGGTGATTCAAGGTGAATGAATCACCTTGGACTCCTCTCTGATCATTCCTCTTCCACGCGAGAGGAAGATCTCCATCGTTTGTCACCTGAGGAGCTCTCTACAAGGCTTGGAAGTTGGGGTGTTGGTCAATTAGAACTAGATCTGGTGGGAGTTGTTGTTTAACGCCAACTTTGGCGCTTTTTATAGGACAAATGAAAGGTTGTTGAAGCAAAATGAAGATTGGGCATGGATGGTGGATGATTGGTCTACCAAATCTATGGTTTAGAATATTTTTTAGGTGCAACTATAGGGCTGTAGAAATGGCAAATGTGGGGTCGTTACTACGCGGAGCAGACTGCTTGTCACGACCCGTTCCGCTAACCGTAACGTGCCGCGACAGAGATCTTTCTTTCTGCTTCTTTTTCCTCAATTACACATGTGGCAATCTCATAAAACATAACATCTTCGTATTTCAAGTTCACAACACCAAGAAGTGTCTTACACAAGTTCTATCTATTACAACTCCTTACAAAACAACAGACTGTACAAAAAAAACAACGAAAACCAAAAGCCACCTCCTCTTAGCAGTCCTTTCCCCTGCTAGTCGTGATTCTGCTGATCTGTACATAATATAATATAACGGGATGAGTCTAAACCCATTTATGAGCTTAGACCCAGTGAAAAGATCTCAAGCTTTTTACATATAGCTAAAATCTGCAATATGAGCATCATGACAAAAGTTTATGCTGAATATTGTGAAATAGCTTGAAAGAGACTTTATGACAGAAATTACATATAAAACATGCTAGTTTTGCAATTGAACGTTGAAATACTTCGAAAGCAAATAAACTGAAACATAATCATCACTATCAAGTTGTTTGTACTAATCACCACTGTGGCTAAGTTATCGGATCATGAACGCTGAAACAAAGCTAAGTCATACGCGCAGACGGTCCCAAAGACCAAAAACACCATGCATACGGCCCAAAGCCTATATGTATACAGAATGCGGACCCAAAGTCCTCTTGATACCATATCTAATGGTTTGTCATATCTAATGGCGGTTTCAGGGTCATATCTAATGACATCACCATATCTAATGGCTAGTTCATGATTTGTATAAAAGAGCTATTGTGGTGCTTATCTTCTGATTCTGATTCTTTTCTTGTCACTAATAAACCGTACTCTTGCTAATTCAAGCTCATAACAGCTAAATCATGAACATAAAACAATCTTGACATAGCATGCATATTTTGACAACTAGAACTATTAAGAACTTGAAAACCGATCCATTTTGCATAGTAACTGCACAAATCCTGTTTCTTATTTAAAAAGCTCAAATCTAAGTAGTGAAACTTTATGATTCGACTTCCACAAAGAATAAAATGGTTAAAAACATGCTATCATGATAGAACACTTGAAACGACGTCTGAAAAACGTTCTAAAGCCCTGATTTTATATCAACTGTATGGTACTTGTAATTCATGCGTAAAAGCTTTAGAAAACACGATTTCATACTTGCTATTCAAAACCATGCATAAAAGCTAAAGACTAGTGTTTTAAAATAGCGCTTGAGAATCCCTCACCTGATCGATATCTAACTCGTGTCAAGATCTCCTTCTTTAGTGAAATCCCCCCTATAGCCGTCTTAGATTGAATACTACGGCTTGGTGCGGACAGAACTTCGTTACGGCTTCAAAAACGCTCTCGATGACCGACAGGGCTTCGCCGTGGCTCTTCTCGTGCTCCTCCCGCAACCTCGGCGGCCTTGCGGCTCTAAGGTGGAGAGATGGGCGTGGGATGAAGTGAGGAGGAGTATGGGGGGTCATGGGTATTTATAGGCCTCCACCCCCTTTACATGTGTGACATGTGTCAACATGTAAGGGAGGCTCATGTGTCTCTTATCCATGTATGAAGACACATGGCATGGCACATGGCTAAATCATAAGAAAACTTGTTGCCCAAGTAAGAGGCTAGGCTTAGGCATGAGATAACTTGTTGCCCAAGCAAGAGGCTAGTCTTATCCACGAGATAACTTGTTGCCCAAGCAAGCGGCTAGTTTTATCCACGAGATAACTTGTTGCCCAAGCAAGCGGCTTCACCATGACACGTGTTAGATTTAGGATGATGACACATGGCGCTATTGAGTTTTTGACACTCGTCCTGACTATATAACGACACGTGTCCCATGATTTCCTCTCCATGTGTCCTACTTTTGCTAATGACACTTAATTATCACTAATGACGGTTAATTAGCATTAATCATGCTTAATTAGTCTTAATGATGTGATTATGGCTAATGGGCATAAATCTATGACATTATGGGCCCTATGCTAGTAGTGGCTTCTACAACTTCTAAGTTACTACCAAAAATTCCAGATTACTAGATGTGGTACTATGTTTTGATGTCTACACAATTCATAGAATCTTTTGAAGTTCAAAGTTTATACAAGATGGTCTCTGATATAAACACAACAAGTTTGAATGAAATCATTGCATCAAGGCGAATCTATTGACTATGGTATCCGTAAAGTGTGAACACTATCAATCCAATTTTTCCTTGAAATAACACTTGATATCATTTAAAAGCATAGTGTACAAAACGCGTATTACACTGCTGGAACAGATTCTTGGGGAAGATGAATGTGGTGCTGACATGTGTCAGCACCACAAAATTCCAAACCATAAATGTTTTGTAAAATAGATATTAAATACTAAACAAGATTATTTTGAAGTGTAAAAATGAAAAATGTAGACAATTAAATTATTTAAATTATAGGATAATTTATTTGGATAAATAATAAATATTTAATGAAATATAAATATAATACTAATAAATAGATATAAATAATACTTGATAAATAAATATTGTATTTTTAATTTAATAATTTAATAAATAACATGTGAATTTTATATTTTATTAACAAATAGAATTATAAATAAAGTGTATGTGAATTTTCCAGATTTTAATAAATTAATTTAAATACATTAATAAATATAGGTATATTATTGTAGTTCAATTTCATCTATAAAATAGGGTATTCGATTTATTTAAAATATTAAATAGTGTCAAAAATATTGAAATAAATCACAGTTAAAATACAAGATCAAAAAATATTTAAAAATTATAAAATTAATAAACTATAAATAATGTGTTCTAGATAAAAGAAATAGCCCAGAAACCCAGTAGTCATTGGGTCCCAAAACCGACTTTTTTGCAAATGGACTCCGATTTTAGTGAAATCAACTGCATGAACTTTAAAGGTGGGTAGAGTGAAATTGGAGTTTCTATGAGAAAGTTATGATGTTTGGAAGTTGAGAAATTGGCAAATTGAAAGTTGGATTTCTTGGCATATATACAAGATAATGTTTTTAACTTATTTTTATATTTTCTGTACATTTTTTGAAATAATTAGGAAAAGATTTTGATGAAAAATATGTTCAAATGAATTAATTAAAATCATTGAAGTTTTGATAAATATTGATTAAATATGCATAACGTGTGGAGTGTATAATTAATTCTTTTTTGTGATTTTCTTTCCTTATCTCCCCTACTTGTTTGTTTGTCGACCAATCCATGCTGACTTGGTTTCGGGGGTTAGGTTATATAAATATATCTTGCAACTATATTTATGTTATATATATTCATATTGTACATATATACATATCTACAATATGCCTTCTTTATATTTTCTTTCTTTTTCTTCTTTTATTTATTTACATTCTTTTGATGCATAAAAGTGCATTTTTACTCATGAATGAAGTTTTGATAATAGATAGAAATTAATGGATATTTACATGTATTTGTTAAGGGTTTTAAGATAAAATGCAGAATGAATGTTAATGAATCATGGATTCATCACCATTCGTCGTCTCCCTCCTGCCCTCAACATGCTCCCACGTCATCCTCATCCAGGTCCAGCTCCTTAAGCGCCCCCGCCCTCCTCATCGTCGTCCTCCTCCCATCCCTCGCCCTCCAACCCCACCGACCGTTTCCTCTGCCACTGTAGCTCCTGCGACTGCTCTGCCAACTCTGCCCGCTTCGACCCTTCCACTCGCCAACTCCGTCCACTTTCCATCCTCACTGACACCCAGTGCTCCTTCGTCCAGTCCTCCCCGACGGTACTCTCCTTAGACCGACGTCGACTTCGACAGCCTCCAGAAACTCCGCGAGTACCTACAAATAGTTGGTAACCCCCGCAACTACCCTGTCGCTAGCTCCTATGCCATGCTCGCGTTGACGGGAGACTACTCGTGCGCTGAGGTTGTTGTCTACGGCGTGTCGAGCGGTACGACGTATTCATTGAGCGTACGACGGACGTAGAGAGGAGGGGGAGGGAATACAGAGGAGAGAGAGTGAAAAAACATACCATTGGATTTGTTAGGGTTTGATTGACCCAACTTAAACCCAAGTTAGTTAACCCATGCAGTCTAAAATTAATGGCAGTGCCTGTGGGGTAAGACAGAGTAAGTTTACGAGGTCGAGGGGGGAATTAGATTGCTTCAAAGGTCGAGGAGGTAATTGGGAAAAGTTTATAGGATTACTGGGGTAAAAATCCCAAGAAAAAAATCTCAAAATAATCAACTCCAAAATCTGGGTAAACCATTTTGCTACAAACATATCCTTCGATCTATCAAGAGGTCCAACCAAGGAATATTTAATAGTGAAAACCTAACAACATGCAATAGGAGTTAATGACCATTGGGCAGCGAACAAGATCTCATTTGCCTCGAGATATGAGAGTTTCCACAACACAATCCATAACATACTACTTCTACCCTACATATTACAAATTGAGTAATGATCATTGGAATAGGAATAAAAACAACCATTAAAGTTTCGATAAACTACTTATAGGTATCAGATATGCCCGCAGTAGATGTGAAGTGAGGTAGGGTGTATTCTTGATGGCCTTCTTATGAGCAATTGACTCTTCCGATATAGTGGAGGAAACGGGAGCACCATCTAGGTTAACATGAAATGGGTTGTTTGTTTCCTCGTTATCAACATGCAAATCAGGCAAGACTTGGTATAGAGACCATTTGAGTCACCTATTTGTGCCTCCTTTGGTAAATTTGGAGGGGATAGAACTCTAAAGGGGAATCCCCAATTTCCTTGGTAAAGAAACTTGTTTTCTCAAAAAATATAACATATGCAAAGACAAAGTAATGATGCTTGGTGTTACAAAAGTCGGTATTCAATATTTGGTCAAAGGGATCACCAAATTGAGAATAATCGGTATTCGAAAAAATATTCGGATTTATTCATGTATGTATTTTTAAATTATTTTACATATAAATATTAGATGTCTGCTATACATTATTATACATTTATATGTATCCAATCGACAAGAATCCGAGGTAAAAAGACCAATTGGTAAGTTACATATATAGAGCTTTAACATCTATGGTGATAAAAAATAAATGTGAGCCCTTTAAAAAGTAAAATAGCAATAACAATGAATAGTTAGGCGGATATTCAGCCGAAGACTCGAATATTAGGGTGAACTGTTTTGGTTCTAATATTCGATCCATTCGGTCGAATATCACAACAGTGATGATGTCTAAGTGGATCATAGCACATGTATCCCTTTTAGATTCTTGAATACCCCAAGAAGAAGACACATTTGATTGCACAAACAGAAATCTCATATGTGGTATGAAAGTTATGACCTAAACTGGAGCAACCACAAAACACACTGAATTAAAGGGAAATGACCTATCACTATGATAAAGTCATAAGAATGGAGAAGCACCTCCCAATATGTGGGAGGGAACCCTGTCAATCAAATAAGTATAAGTGACTGTTAGAGTTGCATCAACCGAGAAAGTTAAAGAAATCTTAATCTGAGTATGCAGAGTATGGTCTATGTAAAGATCAAGGTTGCAGAAATCAGTAGTTGGTAATAAATAGGCAGGGCCATTGACTAAGGATTAATCCGAAATAGGGCGATTAATCGGATTTAGTCGACCACTACTCAGTTTTGATTTTTTTTTATTATTTTAAATATATAAATAATCGAAATGGGCTTCATCTTGTCTAACTATACAGTCTGGGGAGACAGACTATTTTGACATCAACACTGGTTTGCATCAAAGTTCAACTTTGAATCCATTCCTTTTTACTTTGATTATGGACGAGTTGACAAGTCGCATTCATGATGAGATACCTTGGTATATATTATTCGTTGATGATATTGTGTTGTAATGCAACCCAGTTACCAAACTGGCCCTAAAGGATTTCGTACAAGGCTAAAACTGAATATATGTAGTGTACTTTTGATGGAAGCAATGGTGAAGGAATCGATGTTAAGATTGGGGATGATAACATTCAGAAGAGAGATTCTTTTAGATATTTGGGATCTATTTTGCAACATGATGGAGAAATTGATGGAGACGTTATAAATAGATTAAATGCAGGCTGGCTAAAGTGGAGAGGAGTCTCTATTGTTCTTTGTGATAAGAAAATTCCTTTGAAAATCAAAGAAAAGTTTTACAAAGCAGCTATGAGACCTGTTATGCTCTATATATCTGAATGTTAACATGTGAACCATAGACATGTGTAGAGAATGGCAATAACAGAAATGAAAATGTTAAGATGAATGTGTGGACACACACGTAAAGATCGGATTCGAGATGATGTCATCAAAATAAAAGTGGGTATAGCTTCGATCGAGGATAAGATGCGAGAAAATCACTTAAGATGATTTGGTCATGTGCAAAGGAGGCCAGTTGATGGAGATGTGAGTTTTAGAATGTTGAGCCGACTAAAAGAGGGTGTACAAGGCCCAAGAAGTGTTGGGATGAGACTATATGAAGGGATCTTAGTTTTTTGGATCTAAGCCCAAGAATGACCCAAGATAGATCTGAATGGAGGCAAAAAATCCATGTAGTTGACCCTACTTAAAGTGGGAAAAGGCTTTGTTGTTGTTGATGATTTTAAATATATGGCTCATTTTTATACATATATTCTTATATGTTTATATAGATTTGTACATTTTCTATAATATTATAATGAAATAGAAGAAGTAATTGACTTTAAATATAACATTTAGCATATTAGAATAAGTTTCTTTTTAAAAAAAAGCAAAAAAAACTAAAAAATAAAAATAAAATCTCTATGTAAAAGTCAGTCGACTTGGCCGACTAGTTGACCGACTAATGGCCGACTGGGCCTACTAGCGAATCGACACCCCCCCTCTTCCGACTTGACTAGTCAGTCTAATCGACCGACTTTTACAACAATGGCCAAGATGGTGGCATGGTTTTGGAAGGTAATAGGGATATGATGCTAGATGTATATTTCACTAGGTAACAAAGAAACTGACCATTACAGCATTATCAAATCTAAACGTGTTCATGCATGCAGAAAAGAAGTCTTGATTTATGCAAAGAAGGCCTTGATAACACAATTGACCTCTAAGTGTTCTTCTATATGGTAAACCCATGAAGTTTGATTGTTGTCATCATCAAAATAACAAGGTATATGTGACATATGGTAGAGCGCACTAAGCAAGGAGCCCAAACATCATAATAAACAAAATCAAACATGGACTATATCCATGGCTCAGTTCTCTGAGGAAAACGATGCTTTGTAATGTTTTCCAAAATGTTCAAGCCACATCAATGGATTCAGAGGGGTAATTTGATGGACATATGAGAGAGAGCACTAATAGAAGGATGTCCAATGCGTTCATGCCAAAAATAAAGATCAATTAAAATAGACTGGCACCAGTAAAAATTGATTTACCAGATATATTCGTATAATAAAGTTCATCCTTCTTATAACCACTAAAACCTACAAAGTCTAGATGTCCCGGAAGTTTCTAATAAAAAATAATTCTACAATACAGCTTCTCACATAATTTAATAGAGAGCAAACTTAGAGGAAAATCTGAAGCAAGATTTCGGAGGAGAAATCTATTCTCTCAACCGTATTAATAAGACCATCCTAATCAATCGCATAAATGTAGATAGCTAAGAAGAAGAAAGAGAGCTATCATCGCCGGTTAAATAGTTTGAAGCCCCTCAATCAATGATCCATTGAGTAGGAGTGGATGAAGCATTCGTCATAGTATCAATATTAGAAGTCCAACAAATATGGTATTAGTCCTACCAAGAGATGTACAGATAGTGTGTTGCGTTTGAGCCATCGTATCATCCTTGAGAAGTTTCACAAGAAGACGGTAAGTTTTAATAGATAAGGGTATCGAAAAGCAAAGTGAGATATTCGAGGCAATAGCCTCTAGGTAGAGTTGAAGACCTCATAGTCATTGTGCAAAGGTCTAAAGTAAACAAATAATATGCATTAGTATATTACGTAAGGTAACCGACGGCCAACGTAAAACAATCAAAGACAAATTCCTAAATACTATTTTTACAATATACTATTTATGAATTTGCCTTGAGACAATCAAATCTTTCCAACATGGATTTAAGCAAACATTTAGATTTCGTTGTGTCGTTCCCTATTAGCAACGTGTTGCATCACTCGAATGCAATAAGAAATTAAAAAGGGCCGCTACACCATTACCCGGGTGCAGTTTAAAATTTGTAAGGGCTCTCACATGAGAAATGTATATGGGTAAATAAGATGAATATGTCGCTTCACCGCTCGGATGTGGTCTAAAATTTGCAAGGGTTCTCGCAAGTTGGATGCATGAGAGTAAAGAAGTTAGTCTAGAAGAGGTTGCAAAAAAAGTTGAGGATAGGTGGTTGGAATATTGGCACTTTGACTGGAAAATCGATGGAGATAGTACATATGAATAAGGAAAATTCAGATACTATGTCTCCAAGAGACAAAATGGGTTGGAGAAAAAGTAAGAGAGATTAAGAAAACATGCTTTAAATTATAGTATTCAAGTAAAGAGAGGAGTAGAAATGGTGTTAGAGTGGTTATTCATAAGGATTTGAAGGATAGTGTGTTGAGGTGCATAGATTTGGGGATTGGTTTATTTTAATAAAAAAATTGGTGTTGGAAGAAGTTATGAATATATGATCTTAGTTTATGTGCCGCAAGTTGATTTAGAGGAAAGGATTAAACATACTTTTTGGGAGGAATTGGATAAGATTGTGCAATAAATTCCATAAAGAGAGATGATTAGCCTAGGTAGAGATCTTAATGGACATGTGGGAAACGATGCTTCAAGATTTACTAGTGTTCATGGAGGCCATGGCTTCAGGGATAAAAATAATGAGGGAAAAGTCATCCTAGATTTTGTGACGACTTATGACCTTTTCATAACAAACACTCTCTTCAAGAAGAGGAGCATTTAATTACTTGTAAGATTGGCCCGAGTAAAACACAGATCGATTACTTTACGATGAGGACAAGAGATCAGTTGTGTTATAGAGATTGCAAAGTAATCTTAGGAGAGAGTTTTACATCTCAACATCGCTTGATAGTCATGGATATGCAAATAAAAGGATTGGTAAAGTAGAGGATGATTCCCAAGATCATTAGAAGTAGATGGTGAAATCTTCAATTCAAGCAATTAGCTTCGAGGAGGAGGTCTTAGAAGACTTATCATGTGATTGTAACGGAAGCGTAAATGAGATACAAGGGGCAATAGTATCTTGTTTCTGAAGGGTAGCCAAAGAGATGCTAAGCAAGTCTAAGGGAGGAGTTCCATGCCAAAAGGAGGCTTGGTGGTAGAGTGAAGTGATGCAAGAGAACCTTAAAATCAAAAGAGCTTGCTTTAAAGCTATGTATAAGAATGGAACAGAGGAAATTATCACAAACTACAAAATAGGGAAGAAGAAAGCAAAGAAGGTTGTAAGTGAAGCCAAGTCGAAAGCTTATGAAGATTTGTACAAAAAACTAGACTCAAAGGAGGGCCAGAAGGATATATTCATATTGGCCAGAGCAAGAGAAAGAAAGACCAAAGACCTTTCTGAAGTGAGATGCATCAATGATGAGGAAGGACATGTGCTTGTTAATCATAAGGATATAGATATGAGATGGAAGATTATTTCCATAAGATTTAAATTGGGTTAGGAAATAAAAAGATTGCTTTGGGAGATCTTGTTGGCAGTAAATGTTACCTGAATCGTGCAAGCTATAGAAGATATAAAGGACAGAAGTAGAGGAGGCTTTAAAAGTTATGAAACCTAGGAAAGGGGCAGGACCTTATGACATTCCTATAGAATTTTGGAGAGTTCTAGGCAAATGGAGTTTTACTTGACTCACAAATTTATTCAATGTTATTTGGCGATGCAAGAAAATACTTGAAGAATGGCGGAAAAGTATTATGATGCATCTTTATAAGATTAAAGGAGACATTTAAAATTGTGTGAATTATAGATGTATCAAACTGATGAGTCATACTATGAAAATTTGAGAACGAGTGATTGAAAGCAGGTTGAGTTAGGTTTCCAAAGTAACTGAAAACAAATTCGGATTCATGTCAGGTCGCTCAACTATTGAAGTTATCCACTTCTTAAGGAGAACAATGGATATTTATAAAGCTAAAAAGAACCTCCATATGATTTTTATTGATTTGAAGAAGGTTTATAATTCAGTCTCAAGGGAGATTTTGTGGAGAGTTTTGGAGAAGAGACAAGTATTTGTCATATACATTAACCTTATAAAGGATATGTATGATGGAGCTTCATCTTGTGTAAAGCTCCAGCCTGAGAAGACTGACTATTTTAGCATAAACATCGATCCGCATCAAGGTTCAACTTTGAGTCCATTCCTTTTACTTTGATTATGGACGAGTAGACTAGTCACATTCAGGATGAGATACCTTGGTGTATGTTGTTTGTTGATGATATAGTGTTGACTGATGAGACAAGAGATTGAGTAAATGAAAAACTGGCAATTTAGAGACAACCTTAGAGACTAAAGGATTTTATATTAAGACTGAATATATAGAGTGCACATTTAATAGAAACAATAGCGAAGGACTCGAGGTGAAGATTGGAGATGATAACATTCAGAAGAAAGATTCCTTTTAGATACTTGGGATCTATTTTGCAACAGGACGGGGAAATTGATGGAGATATTACTCATATAATAAATGCAGGTTGTCTAAAGTGGAAAGAAGCCTCTATTGTTCTTTGTCATAAGAAAATCCCTTTGAATGTCAAAGAAAAGTATTACAAAGTAACAAGGAGACATGATATGCTCTATGGATCAGAATGTTGGCATGTGAACCATAGACATGTGTAGAGAATGACAATAGCAGAAATGAAAATGCTAACGTGGATGTGTGGTCATAAATGAAAAGATCAGATACATAATGATGCGATCAGAAGGAAAGTTGGTGTAACTCCTATAGAGGATAAAATGAGAGAAAAACACTTAAAATGGTTTGACCATTTGCAAAGGAGATCGGTTGATGCACCAGTTAGAAGAGCGAGATTTGGGATTTTGAGCGGGTTAAGAGAGGATAAGAAAGGCCCTAGAAGCATTGGAATGAGACAATTCAAAGGGATTTAATTATTTGAATTTAAGCCCGAGAATGATCCAAAATAGATATGAATGGAGGCTAAAAATCCATGTAGCCGACCCTACTTCATTGTAGGAAAAGGCTTTGTTGTTGTATATTACTACATAGTAGAAATCAAGGCAAATTTTAGACTAATAAATAGGGAGCAATAACCTATTGTCTGGAATCATAGAGAAATGGGATCAAATTGCCTCTGGGATGATCAAGCCTAATGATTTCCTTGCAGTGACTGAAGACGATGAGTTTGCAGTGCCGATAGCAATTGGTGGTACTTGATAGAGGGTCTACAAGGGGCAAGCGATGCTATGGGCAAGTGGACACTGGAGAGACCACATGTGAGTGGTAGGCTATGGGTTTAATAGCATGTCACCTAAGGTTGTACTAGAGAGGAGAGATTGATGACGGTGACAGAGGCTTGGTGGTAGAGGCGTTAAGGTTAGGCCAAAGAGGTATGGAACACCGTCCTAGGACCACTGCTTCGAAATCATGTAAAGGAGGAGAATGAAATGTTCTCAATGATGATCTACCTCTTTATTTATAGATATTGAGAGGTTAAAACAGAGATAAACACGGAATGAAATAAATAAGAACAATAAAAGATCTCAAAATATCCTAAGATCTTTACCACCACCAGAGAATATTCTAGAAGATGTCTATGATCTCTAGAATATTCCAAGAGTTAATATTCTTTCGCAATAAATGTAACATATTCATATATATATATATATGTATGTATATGTATATGTATGTATACATTGACTACACACAGTAATAGTACTTAATTTTGGAAGCCTTCTTCAACTCAAGCACAAGTATGAATCCAAGGATTAGGAGTATTAATTTGATGTACATTCTAACTTAATTATATGATTTAACATAGCACTCTAAGCTGGCATGGTAAGCTTGTGATTGGACCCTTCATCTTTCCATTAGGCACTTAGATCAAAGATCAAACATTTATTGAAGGAAAGTTAAAAAATAAAATCTACAGCAGTTCTTTCAATTAGGGTTAATCTTTCTTTCGATTAGGGTTAATCTTTATTGTTGGATCACTCCAACTGTCAACAACATTAGAATGTTGACCATACTTCGTGGTCGACTCTTGACCATCAAATCAGAAATGAGTGATCATCATTCATCGTTCCCATTGAGACATAAGAGACACAAGGAGCTTGATGTTGCTAAGAAACCTTAGTAGTTGATCAAGATATAGTATGTATGCCTAACAACCTCGATCAACACCAAGATCTCTAGGGAGCACCATCTAAAAGCCCTTTCAAATCCTTCACCCTCCTCGCCTCACCCCCATAAATAGACCAGAGCCCATGTAAAATCCCATCCATTTCATTGCTTCTAGCGTACTTTAAAGTTGAAGAGCTTTTGTGCCATGACGAGGCACCACATCTCCAAACTTCTAAGAAGAAATGCCAATCTCCATCGCTCCCTTCCTCGAGAGCAACCAATTCGGTCAATCTTCCTGGCATGAGTAGCTCCATCAATAGTATGTGATGATCTTGGCTCCAACATCACACATACATTTAAACCATTCGCACCACCTTAAGAGGCTACATTAGATCTTTAGCCCTTGTATCATTGAGTTAAGCTTGAAAGAATTCACAAGAGCTTTAATCATATTCCCAACAACAACATGATTCGACCTAGTATGAGAAGATGATTTACTCCTACCTCATCTAATGGCATGCATGCATGTGAATTCGGTGAAAACCTTGACAATTGCATAACTTGTATGATCAACTCCTCCTCGAGGATCGATGGTGAGCACACAAATATCAATTGTTCGTCGACATCAAAAATGTGACAACATTCCTTTTTGTCATCTGACTATCGGTACCTCTCGTCGATTTAGCTACATCCAAACCACTGCCTTCGATCATTTCCTTCATTCTCCTCGAGCCAATCTCCCACATCCGTTGGAGACGTTGATGCCCAACACCAATGTATCGTCAATAGGCCAAGAACCAATTTGCTGAAAATCTCCATCGAGGTCGGCAACGTCACACCAACATCTCTCATACTGTGGGTTATCTCCACATCTTCTCTACACTACATGTTAGCAAGCTTTACCTCCTTTACCTCCCTGAGCGCAACAATGGGCAAGGACCTGAAGATGAGATCCATGTCCCACATCGAGACCCCTTAACCAAAATCAATAATAAATGGGTTTCATAAGAGCGTCTAGAAGCCAGGGGTGTTGCCAAACATGGCCAACCTTACATGGAGTTCCTCACAACATCAATCTCACAATGACCTCCTTCAATACATGAGCACGACATGGATTTTTTTCCAACCACAACATCAATAATTGCATGAATTAGTGGTGTATCATGTGTTGCCCTTTCTCCATCAGGCATGCCTCCAATTGGTCTTTGAGTCTTTGACTAACGCATCCATGCCACCATCAAAAAACATCGAAGCTATGCTCATGCCCCTTCTCCCTCCGAATCTCACCTTGGGATATGAAGGCTTGAGGTGATCAACACACCATATAGGAGAAGAACGCCATCAGGTTGCGACAAACAAAGGTAAGGTACTCATATTCCTACATCAGAAGCATCAGCTCCTCCCAACCTCTTCATTTTTTGCATGCCTAAGGTTCCCCTAAAATCCTTGTTTAGAAACCCTCTTCTTCTAGGCATGCTCCCTGCAACAAGTGACACCCACCCATGAAGAATCTCATACCTCCTCCACTGCCTTCGTGTTGCTCGCATACGTCTCACACTCTTCTTACAACTTATCCCATCATTGTTTCACTCTCTCTCTCATTCACCCACCTCCTCGCTCTCTGAATTCATCTTCCCCCAAACGCCCCTTGCTCTTATCGGTGTCCTCCATTGCCATCACGCTCCCTTCATGCATGTGGTCATGGCCGATCTCTCATGGCTTACACCCGTTCAAAAGGGCATGCATTTTAAATTGTGATTAAGACAATATCTAGTCTAACATGTGCAATATAACCATCGGATCAAGACAGAAATCAAATTCCTACCCGGCAGTGAAGCCATTATACCTCAATCAGCTATTGTACCATGTGAAATGTAGAAAGTCACTTCTTTATTCATATTGCATCATGTCTCCTGTAGAAAGTCACCTTCCTATTCATGTATCTTCTTACAAATTATGCAAGCTTCTTCGGAAAATAATAATTCTTGTGAACCATAGAAAAATTTATCTCTTGATCCATGCAAGATAACAAAGAGATTGTAAGGAATGATGCAGGTGACAATGAAGCAAGATTAGAAGAATATAGATAAGGTTTGATAAGCCTTGCTGGTTGAAAGTGGAGCTGGAATGAGAAGAGATGGCTACAACTGGAAGGGAAAGAAAAAGTCTCTTAAAATTAAAATCATTAAACAATACATCTCGACTCTTAAAAATTCCTACTTTCTTCTTTCGAGGTCAGACAACGACCTTCGTATTAGCCTAGGCAAATTTTAGCTTTGTTTAAAGGTATATTTGCTAAGATCGCTAGTAAATTGAATGGAATAACTCAATACACTTTAAACATATCCGACCTGATTCGGTGAATCATAACTTTAAATAACCAGTCTTCAACCTATACAAACCCTCGGCCGCTTGAAAAACATGTTTCTATAATGAATCCTCAATAGGTATGTCTTACAGCAGAAATTTGGCAAGTAACCAGTGAATTCCAAAAGGGTCATGTTGATTTTCTAATCCATACCCAAAAATTCAGAATTTCAAATTTAATTGCAAATGTTTCCAATTTTGAACTCTCCGGCACATTTTAGGTACCGTTTATACAGAGTTGGGGTGTTTTTAGACAAATGATGACCAAAAAATGGACATTTAAAATGTCATAAAGACAAGTTTAAAGGCACCCTACCAATGAGTACCAATAAATTACCCCTCCAAGGATCTCCGGTAACAAAAGCAGGATGGAGAATATTTTCCAAATACAGACAGCTAAATGCATTCCTTTGCAACCGTATAACCTAGACCACAAAGACTTGCCTCGCCCTTTCTGCTTGTCACAGATAAAACAGCAAAGAAGGTCCTATCTGAAAGACATCAAATATGTCTCCAACATGTTGATCCCTTCCCTCCACCTTTGTGACCTTACTGCACCAAGGAGGAGGATTTTCGTCCCAGGGGTAAGATGTTATACTTATTTGCCTCCGGACGGTACCCAAAATTTTTTTTATTTTGTACCGTAGGTAAGCCGCCTCTTGAAGAGGCGGCTTTCTTAACCAAAGCCGGCTCTTCAAGAGGCGGCTTTGGTCGGGGATTAAACCCACAGGCGGGCGAACAGAACCCACCCACGTGCACTCGTTTCCAGGAAGAAGGTGTTGCTTCCCTCGCCAGCGCCCCCGTTGCGACCATCGTCGTCCCGTCCTCACCGTCGGCTTCCTCCGCAATAGGCACCCACCACCTCCGACCGTGTCCACTCATTCCCTTCCCCAACCTCAAGGAAGGTATTGTCTATTGTGGGTTTAAGGTTTTTTGGGGTTTTTTTAGTGGTATATGGGATGTGCAAAATTATAGATTTTTTTATCGCTAATCAATTATTGTTGACTTGATGTAATTTAGGATGTCCCGTGAAGTTCGTTGTTTTTGTCGCTATGGTGAAACAATTTCAAAGTCGAGTAAGGACGTGTCCTATGTCGGAGGTCGTATGAAAACCATCAAGATTTGTCATGAAATGTCATTCATGGGGTTGATTGAGCACAAGTTCGTGTTCAGGATAGACTTATCGTAAGGATTCGAATTGCAGGTGCTTCATAGAATGTCCCAAGATGGTGCAACATTTTACATAGGGTGTGTCGAGTTTGAGATGATGTCTGAGAGGAGATGAGTGATGCATATCGACCCGTGATATTTATCGTCATTGTTTTTATGCCCGGATCAGTACCTCATGGATATGTATCTCAGGGTGGAAATACATCTGTTCCTCCTGTGGTGAATATGGGTCTTTGTGTAGGAACTCATATAATGATCCAGAACTTGATAGGTTGATGGAACCCTCATCGTAGAATATCGATGACGAGATGGAAAATGATGATAGTGAGGAGCAGGATCATCGGGGAACACAGATCGTGTCTGGCATACCATTTCTGAGCATGAGAAGAGGTGATGGTTATATTTTGAATGACGAAGATTGCATGAACTGTGATGATGGGATCAGTCTGAGTAGCGAGTTGAAAAATAGGATGCTTTTCAAATGCAAAGCCGGCTTGGTGTACTCGGTGAAGGTGTTCCACATTAAACGGCGTTACAATTTCACGATAGCTGAATCAGACAAGAAGGTATGGGATGTGCAGTGCAGCGAATGGGCCAGGGGATGCTTGTGGAGATTGTGTGGTCATCATCGACCAATTGATGAACAGTTTGTTGTCTCAATGGTTGATAAGCCATATAATTGCTTGAATTGTGCTGTCAATCAAAATCCACGGTTACATTGTAACTTCATGGCACTCAGATTTCTTAATCAAATCAAAATATCTCCCTCAGTGAAGGTGTCGTATTTAACATCAATTCAGGATGACTTTGGCTTCTAAGTCAGCAGAATGAGGGTATGGGATGCAAGAAGGAAGGGAATAGAGGGTTTATGGAGATTGAAGAAAATCTTACAACAAACTTCTGTATCTTTTTAGGGCTTTTGAAGATGTTATTCTAGTTTCATTTACAAAAATAGGCACAACAACAATGAATGAAGGAGAGCTATTTGAGAGGGCCTTCTGGACATTCGGACCTTGTATTGCGACCTTCGGACACTGCAGACACATTATTAGTGTGGATGGTACATACATGTACGGAACATATAAACAAAAGATTCTAATTACTTGCTCAAGCGATGCAGCTAACCACATGCTACCATTGGCATTTACGTTTGTCAAAGAGGAGGATAGCCCCAGTTGGGCTTGATTTCTAGAGAGAGAGTGTTTCCATGTTTTCCGTAATCGTCCTGGACCAATTTGTATGCTTTCTGACCATGCTCCTAACATATGTGTTGCACTTAGGTACCCAGAGGTACAATTTCTTCAACGATACGTCCATTGACGCTTCTGTCTACGATACGTGGGTAGCAATTTCAATAATGCTCACAAGAATCAATCACTTAAGCAAATGGTCATGAGAGCGGGAAAAGTCTATTCGCAATCAAAGTGGCAAACTTACATGGACAAACTTAAGTAGTGTGGTGAGAATACTGAAAAGTGGTTTAACGTCCATGATTGTCCTAAAAAAGGTAGACGATTGCATTTGATGGGGGTACATATTTGGTTACACCACAACGAACTTTTCTGAAAGCTACAGCATTGTTCTTAAGGAATCAAGAAGACTCCCAGTTGCGGCACTGGTATTGAAGACCTACTACAACTGCATTAGTTACCTCTGTGACCGTCAGGAGGAGGCGTGTAATTGCATTACCTGAGGTGACACATACATTAAATATGCGTATGACATGTTGAAGCGTTGGATCGACAGAAGCAACGAGCATCAATGTTTTCGCAATACAAGGATCTACTTTACACATGTACGAGGTCGTAACAGGACAACGCATGACACAATTCGGGCTGAAAGGTGGAAAGAAACAGACATTTTTGGTTAGCGATGCATCATATACCTGTCAGAAATGTCAAACTCATAGAATCCAATACTCTCATGCACATGGCATGCTATCTCACTTGAACACAGATGTGGAAGAATACATAAATCATTGGTATACATGGTAAGCACAATCTCACATCTACGAGGGATATTTTTACCGGATTGGTGATAGAGACAAGTGGTCCATTTTCGATCATCCACTTGTGATTCATGAAGATACCAGGATAAGGAAAAAGGGACGACCAAAGAGCAAGAGGATTCATAATGAGATGGACATGAGGGAGAACACAGTTCAATCCCAATGTGGAACATGTGGTGTAGAAGGCCATAATAGGAGGAACAGTACACATGAGAGGATTCAAAATATAAGTGGTAAACTGTGGTGTATTGGATCATAATAGGAGGAAATGTCCTAACAGAAGTAGTACGTGCATGTTATATTTTCTATTTTCAAAATTTTTATAGCTTGTTAGGCAATGTTAGATTTTTTTCTAATGAACTACACTTTTTTGAAATAGATGGAGCCGGGCCCAGTTGATCGGTCACTTTTACGACAGCAGTGGGAGCACCGTTCATCAGTTGTTTAGGCGGGCGATGTATTTAATACTTATTAAATTAATTGCAATACCATTACGGAAGATGCATTTGCATTATGTTTTTTTGTTGTTTCCGGTGACGAGATGCATGCGTTGTAGAAGGCGGGAAATCACATTTAAACATATTCCCTTGGACGAACGCATTGTTCACCACATTTGAATAGCGGGTTTTTTGGAGTAATACAGATGGATTTTATTTCTCTAGACTGACATTTAATTACTGCTCTTGTGGAGAGATTGTGCCCAGAGACATACATTTCACATGCGCCAAGGCGAGATGACTGTTATATTGCAAGATGCCGCTTACATTTTTGGTTTGACGATAGATAGTCATCCTGTAATTGGTCCTACCAACTCACCAGATTGGGTGGGATTGTGCGAGCGTTTGCTTGGAGTCCGGCCAGAGCGACCCAACATTGATGGAGCTCGTATACGAATGACTTGGTTGCTTGAACATTTTTCAGTTCTGCCCGATGAAGCTGCGGAGGATACGATTCTGCAGTTCACATGAGCTTACATTTTACAGCTCATGGGTGGTGTGATTTTCCCCAACAAGTCGGAGAACGAGGTTTCACTAATCTATCTACCAATTCTGGAGGATATGGAGACTTGCGAGACTTACAGTTGGGGCTCAGCTTGCTTGGCGTACTTGTATAGGCAGTTATGTGTTGCGTTGAAAGCTGATGCAGTTGAGATTGGTGGACCCTTGATCCCATTGCACTTGTGGGCTTGGGAACACTTCCCCCATATCGTCCCATTGTTCATCACCGTTTAGACTGGCAAGGGAATACTTTGAGGGCGAGGTGGCATGCAGAGTTCGATATCACGATGGAGTCAACTCATGTGATTCGACCATATAGGGATGCACTTGACCTCAAATTTGTGGAGGTATTGACTTAAACCTGATGTCAACCATTTCAGGGTACGTCGCTTATTTTGTTTATATATCTAATGCTATACAAGTGGTATGGACTCCGTACCCTGAGGAGGTGATGTCTCCGTTACCTTTATATTGTCTTGGCGATGAAGACTTGCATGTGGCTCGTATACCATTGATTCACTTCTGCATTGTCGAGCCACACACCCCAGATAGGGTCCTTCGTCAGTTTGGTGGGATTCAGGGGATTCGGATGGCTTGCGATACATCAACTCATTTGCATTCTATCGATTTACGAGGAAATAGCAACGTCGATTGAACGGAGTTCCATGCGGTTTATGTTAGAATATGGAACATCCACAGGGACTACGTTGTGCCGATGACTCCCATCCAATTGGGAGAACCAGATACGATTGTTGACTACTTGCCATGATATTGTAGTATTACACGACAGTTCATTGGTCGACATGGATGCACCCTAGATTACGTCGTAAGAATAAAGTTACTTAAATATCAATTATGTTTGGCTATTTATATTGGTCTGACAAGAGTTGTTCCTACTACAAGTCTCCCGTTTCGACGAGATTGTATCTCTTTGTGAAGATGAGGCTCCACGGATTAGAGATCTTGTCGTTGAAGCAAGGTTCATGTCTACGTGAACGACAATTCAGTGTCGGTCCATATGAAGAGGTTGCCTAAGAAGATGTCAAGGTAGAAGATGCATCTCAGCGTCGTTTACATGTTCGAGGACATGGACAGGGACGAGCTTATCGATAAAGGGCAGAGAGGACTTCTGGCGAGGGAGATGTCTCGGTTGAGAAGCAGCTATCACCGCAGTCCGACATTGAATTTGAGACTCCCATTCTTGAGTGTGACCCATCTAGGGATCCTACCACATTGCCTGCACCACTGCGGGATCGAGCATTTATGGATGCAGGACCTTCGCGTCACTCACCCCTCCCACTGGACTTCCTCGAAGCTGAAGGAACGGATATGAGCAACATTGCCGATATCGATCGGCACAGCCAACTTTATGGATTTGAGTCAAGCGCACCTGAGACATCGATGAACGATAACAGACCAGTCAAATTGCAATACAAACGGGGAAGGAGCGTAAAGGCTAGATCGATATCTATGTTATTTTTGTAATATAAGGCATGCGTGTCAATTTTGTATGAACTTTGTATGTAAATGTCTCTTTATAATATTTGAGATGTTATCTTGAGTATTATGGTTCCCATGTTGTATGATTTCCCTTGTTGTATGCGAAACTTTTATCCAACTAATCTATGAACCATGTCATTCTAACTTGTGTTATATCGTATTGTATGATTTCAATTAAAATTATATTTCCAAAAAAAAAGAAGCAGCAGCTCTTCCTGTCAGTAGAGTTGTTGCTTTTCTTTTTTTCTATTCTGGCCAAAAGCTGCTTCTTGAAGAGGCGGCTTTAACCAGAGCCGCCTCTTGAAGATGCAGTTTTCTCTTAACCAAAGTTGCCTCTTCAAGAGGCAGCTTACCTGTGGTATATAATAAAAAATATTTTGGCTACCGTCCAGGGGCAATAAGTATTATAACTTACCCCTAGGAGTTAAATTCCTCCACCAAGGAGGTTGGATGGAACTTCCATCCGATTTCAGATTCAGGTTCTTCTCCTTGAGATCTACCTATCAAGTCTCCATTTGTGGCATTTCATAAAAGATTTGGTGAATACTTATTTTTGGGGGTTTTCAATTTGGGTGGATTCAAACATCTAGATCTTTGAAAGGTAGATATAATCGTGATGTAGTCTTGCAAAGTAATATGCACATTGTGTCTTTATTTAATCAAGGATCTGGAGTTTTCTAGGAGTTTTGGTTTCAGTCCGGTGAGGCACTTCTTCTGTGGAATTTCTGTTGTTGTTAATCTCATTCACGGGTTTTGAAGACAAGGAGCTGTTTTTTTGTGGCTACTATTTTTAACAGTTTGGGGAGTAACCATGTAGCATGGGAGCCTTAGTCCATTTTAAGGTTGGTATGAGTGAGTGCCAAGGTTACAGAAGTCGGTAGTCGATACTCGGTCGGCAAGGTCACTGACTAAGGATTAATCGGCAGTCGGGAGAGTAATCAGATTTGGTCGAGCATTAGTCGGTTTGGAATTTTTAATTATTTTAAATATATAAATCAATTTGAATAACATATACTCTAATTTATATTCCTATATTTAGCAATTTTAATATTTTTACGAGCTTAAAAAAATATAGCAAGAGAAGAAAAAATGAAGCAAGTTAAGAACAAAATGTTTGGTACAGAGTACAAGCATATGTTAAAAAATAAAACAACAAATAAAATCACAAGTTGAATAAATAAATAAACTCACAAGTTTAATAAAATACGCCTCGAGGCGCAAAGGCGCTCGAGTCGAAACGGGGCGTTGAGAAAATGCCTGAGGCGATCGCCTCAGACCCCCTGGCTGAGGCGTGCGCCTCAGATGCCTGAGGCGGTCGAGGCGAGGCGTTGAGGCGGGGCGAGGCGATAGGTGAGGCATGGGGGGCTTTTTCAAGTATTTTTTTAAAGGAAAAAATTATTCCTATTCGTATTTTCATATGTTTATAAAGGTCTTGTTGTTGAGTATATATTTATGCAGGATGAATGCTTAAATTTGACCTCTTTCATATTTATATGCTTAAATTTGACCTCTTTCATATTCATATTTACCATTAACATGCCAAATTATTTCAGTAAACTCTTACTATTACATCCTTAAACATATAAAAAAGTGTATATGAATCTGAATACTCATATAAGAAAAAAAATTTGGGACGGGGGCGCTGCCCCCAGCACCCCCGCAAAGGGGGGCCAACCTGGGCCCCCTAGCCCCCCCAGGCTCGCTGATCGGGTAGCGAGACCCCCGTACTGGTGGCACGGGAAGACATCATACCGTTCTTCATCTGAGTGCAGTAGAACATATAGTGAGGATTCAAATCATATGATTCATATCAACAACTTGGATACCTATAATGACAACTATAGCCAATCCCCTTTAGATAAAAATTTTAGCGATAGTTACAGCCAATGATTTCCTTTTGATTGGGTAGAAATTCAGTAGAAAGGTTTATGGCATTGACATATTCTTTTTTCATGTTCTTATCTTCATAATATCAACGTATATTACACTGTTATATACTATATGTTTGTCAGATTATATTATTTCACCAATAAATATATTTATTATATATTTTTATAATTATTTTTCTATACTAACTGAGGCTTACGCCTCGCCTCGCTTCCAGGGAAAACGCCTCATTCCGCCTTTCGTTTTTTCGAACCTTGCTCACAAGTTGAATTTCCTAATCAACAAATAAAATCACAAGTTGAATTTCCTAATCAACAAACAAAATCACAAGTTGAATATCTAACTAAACTCACAAGTTGAATTTCCTGATCAACAAACAAATCGCAAGTTAACGAACATTTAGGACATAAAAAACATAATTCAATCATTTTATTAGCTAACCAACAAGCCTTCATCATGAAAAATTAGGTTTTTACTCCTAAAATAACCTAACAAACTAATCAACATGCAAATTAGTAAAGGAAATCAAAGCAATAGCATCTAAGACAAGCATTAAAGTGATAAAAACAAGCAAGAAATGCAAATGAATTTTTCTTGAAAAAACCCTAACAAAATTGCAGGGAGAACGTTCGGTTACAAGGAGAGCACGAAGGAGGATGACTCGCGAGGCATCGGAGCAGCAGCAGGTCCTCGAAGCGGAACAAGAGGCGGCGGCGATCGACGATCGGTGATGAAGGAGGGGGCGATCGCCGAGGCAATTCTGGAGTACTACATTAGGTTAGGCGAATCGTGAGTGTGGGAGAGGCTTACTATGAAATAGTAAGCCCCGACTTAAGCATATCGAGTATTCGGTTCGGATCCTCCCCAAAAAAATTTTTTGCAAAACCTCTATGTAAAAAGCGGCCGACTAATCGACTGAGTAGACCGATTAAACGCCCGAGTAATTGGGCACACCTGATTAAATGGCGATTTTTCCTAGTCGACTCGGTTAC
Organism: Ottelia alismoides; assembly: GCA_037367405.1. Taxonomy (NCBI): domain Eukaryota; kingdom Viridiplantae; phylum Streptophyta; class Magnoliopsida; order Alismatales; family Hydrocharitaceae; genus Ottelia; species Ottelia alismoides. The sequence goes on along the minus strand of JAZKJV010005150.1, from coordinate 401,190 downwards.
ATGACCGACTCGACTAATTGGACCGACTAAATAAGTTAGTCGGCCGATTTTTGCAATAGTGGTGAGTGCACACCAAGTTTTTGACGAAATGTTTTCATATCAGGTCTCTCGTTTGGGCAGTTTTCCGTGGTCTGTGCTTATAGGAGATCGAGAAAATGATGCAATGGTCTCCAGTGAGAACCATGGGAAGTTTGAAGGGGGTTTAATCCTAAAAGAAGCTGCTGAGGTTGGGAAAGTTTTTAATCCTGAACTGGGAAGGAACGATATCCGAGCTATTCCTGTTGGCGAGTCGATAACAGCTCAAGATGCTGATTTTTTTAATGGAGGGCATACTACCAAGATTTCTAAGAAAGAAGCGGTGTCAACACCTTTGATGGCTTGATTTGTGAATTTAAGAGTGGATGGGATTTCGAAGTTTTTCAAATGGGAGATTGGAATATCAAGGTGAAATCTATCAGGTGGCTTTGAATTCAAAACACATCCTTGTAGATTTGCAAAGGAGAATGATTTCATTCAGTAATGATCTGGGAGACCAAGTATAAGAATGAATGGGTCATTTTAATTAGGTGACCACCTTATTTCCGACCTAATCTGCAGGCTAAAGTTCCTATCTAGATTGGTTTGTCAGGTGTGAATGAATGTACATCTTCATAATACTAGCATTATCATGTCCATTGTACAAATGATTGGAAGTACATTTGCATGGACAATAATGTAATGGAGTTTACCAAGCAGAGTGATTTGAGTGTTTACATGGAGATTGACCTTCTTAAGCCACGAATCAGGCATGTGGTGATTCACAATGGTTATCAAGTGTTGAGGCAAAGAATGTTGTACGAGAAGATTGTAAAGTTGAGCTCACATGCAGTGTTATTATGCATACTTTGGAGGAATGAAAAGGTGGGAAATCTGGGAGGAAAGAAGAGCCACATGGAAAGCCTGCCCAAGTTTGGGTCCTTTTTTTGGAACGACAACAGCTAGGGGAGAAGCAACAAAATGAAGGTGGAGTTTTGAGCAACTTGAAGCGACAAATACAAAGATTTGGTTAATAGCAGCTCATTGTAAATGCAGCAGCAGCAAGCTGCCGCTCTTAGAAACCAGCACGTCAACAGCGGCAGCAGGAGCAGCACTGTAACTAGTAAACTGAGAAACTTGCTGGTGGTAGTGGCTCAGGACAACTGAAGCAACAGACTGCAGTTTCTAGTGCACAGCTGCTGCTGCTGCTTCAATGGCAACAAACTCTATCTGAGGCCTCAAGGGGTAGTTTGTGTTCATTTTGTTGCCTGCAGTTCTCTTCATGAGACACACTTATTTAGACCAAGGCAATCAGTTGGACATCTTTGATAATTGCAAGTACAAAAGCTAGCATCTCTTATACTTGAACCCCACTAGCTGAATACATGGCCGGAGATGCACATATATTTGTTATTCCCAAGTGACGAAAGCCATTTTAGTTTACAAAACTAATTATATTATTCTCCAGCTTAAGGGATAGCGTTTATATATGCATTATGGGTGTGCGGAGTTCCGCATCCCTGTAAAAGGTCACCTTGGGTATATATGCTTATACTAGTTTTACCAAGAAGAATTTACAGAATGCCTGTTCATTTTCCTTATCCAAGAATAGGTTACTTCATGCCATCACAATCCAAGAAAAATATTGATCTTCTTGCTATTGTTGCTTCAAATCTATTAGACAATTTCATTATTCTAAACCATGAACATGTAAGAACCACAGCTAGGAAAATACACAGGAGTAGTTCACGAGAAAAGGTCAAAATGTATTATAACAGCGAATCAAACAATGAACATATGTAGCAAACCTGTACATATAATCAACAAAATCATCAATGAGGACTGGCCAAGCACCTGACAAGGAACATAACAAAATCTAATTATTATGTGTGAACTCTTGGAATAAAATACATTTAATCTATAATGACCCTTTTCAAAAAAAATTAAACAATGAATACAACAGCACATGAAACAGTGCACCTATTATGAATGCATAAAGGACATTTGATTCGCGTTGATCAACCGGTTTATATACATCAATATATTGAGACCCCTGGATCTTCTGGATCTTTTAGTGGTGGATTCTCTTGAAAAATGAGACAATTCAGATCATCATACAAGCACCCGGCAACCCATTCCTTCGGAAGTACTTATTGAAGAAGTCCAAGAATGAAGAAGGGGTAGAATTACGGAATGAATACAAGCTGTGGCGGAGACCCAAGGCATAAAAGAAGCATTTTCTACTGGATCCCGAAACCACCAGCCACCCCGACCTAATTCATGATGAGCCCACCAACTTCCTGGCGAGATGCCTACGGTTAAAAACAGCTGACATGTCAAGATCAAAATTCGAATTGCTTCTTCCTGGTCAGAGACCACTGTGTTCGCGTCGGCGGTCCAACAAAGAGGCGAAGTAGACATGCCGTTCGTACCATGGAGAACGACACGCTTCGTCTGCTCCCTCCGCGCTCCTATCCAGAGCGAAGAGACCAAAATAACTTTGTAAAGTAAGGATTCAGGGCAAAAGGAGTTGAGTGTGTACGTTAATATATGTCAATAGATAACGGAGTGATATCAGAAGCTTTATCCCAAAGTATTACTCTTGCACTAAAATTTTTTAGAAGAAAAATGACATGAGCAGTGCCCACCCAAAATTTTGAAAGGAAAAAGGGCGTGACATCGTAAAGATGATCACCCAAATATTTTATATACACATGTTTAAGTATCAAGATTACAAAGACCAAGAACCACCTAGGATCCTAGCATATTCCAGTACATTCTCCACATAAAATCTTTCACTTCGGGAGGATTGCACCATTTCTTCTCGCAAGCCAAATCGCCCAAAGTTTGGCTGTCACCTTGATCCTATTCAGCTCAACTCCAGACAGACCAATCAACTCCCAAAAAGCAGAGGTCTCTTAACAACCGGCCCATCGAGATTGGCCTTCACCCAAATGTCTCTTAAAGCGGCACAAGTAAAGAAAAGGTGATCGATGCCCTCTATCCTCTCCATTAAATATGGTAGGAGAGATCAGAAAAACCTAATCCTCCAGGTACCCGGTAGTTTACAATCAGACACAGAAAAACTTTGACCCACGGAGGGATCTTCCATTCCTAAGTCTGTTCTATACTCTGACGAAGCACTCCCAAGATCAAAACAGTCAACGAATAGAGCATCTTATAGACTCTCTATCGAAAAAGGATCATCTGCCCACATCAGTGATCAAGCTCAGTATTTGGACGCTCCGAATGAGAGGGAGTCTCAGTCAGAGTCAAGAATTCCACCACAAATTGGTCCGAGAATCCAGACCTGAACTTGATCCTGATTGCAACATAATTAAAAGCTCTCAGTAGAGTGAAAATCGGCTTTTTGCAGGGAGGAAAATGGCTTAGGTTTACGTTGGACAATCTAGCGTTTAGGTTTTCTACCCTTCGAGTAGTCTGACGACTCTAACCCCTGATTTTTCTTGTAAATATTTCCTTGATTTTTGTGCATATTTTTCATCAATTATTTTCTGTTCTTATCTTTGTATAATATTTTGTCAACTCTCTAATACACTTGTTTCTTTTTGTACGAAGACATGGTAAATCGGAGCGGCAACTTGGACGGGCAATTCTACGCTGAAAATGTTGTAAAACAGGCAAAGTTTTTTGAGAGTACCCTTCAAAAAAAAGTTTTTTGAGAGTATTTCATCCCTGCAACCTTTGAAAATAGTATGCAACTTAAATTTGTGATTAATTGAAGTTTTTGAGCATCCACCTTTACTGCTCTTTTTCTTTTCTGAGCCATTGAATATATGCACATTAAAGCTTCTCCTTTTTTTCTTTTCTGAGCCATCAAATATATGCATAGTAAAGATCAGTATCTATATAAAAATGATGAAGCATTCTCCCACTATAAGTAGGGTCGGTTACATGAATTCTTGCTCAAATCCATGTTGAAAGATTCGAGTATTTTTTACGCTGGTCATCGACTGCCTAATACAACCCCCACAAGGGGGATTGAAACCCCGGTCTTTTGGGTGGTGTAGACCCACTGCACTACCACCAGATCATTTAAGTGGATAGCACAAGGATAGCACTACACTGATGTCCCTACCGGCCATGTAATTCTTGTTTTATTCTAAACTCCTTGTCATTAATATATATTTCTTTTGATGAAATTTTTCCCATTTTTTATGAAATTTTTACATTACAATTTAGATGTGTTTCACTCTTTAGGAAGCGTCTAAATTCACTTTTCTCACATTTCTATTGTTATAAGAGATGCACATGAAACCCATAGATCCTCTGCAGCAAAAAATAGAGCATTTAAGACACTTCCATACATGCAAGGAATCCATTTGGGATCCAGGCTAAGGATGGCCAGCCCACCATACTCCTCAAAAAGAACCAACGTCTTTAAGCCTCACCAATAGGTCGCCTTGTGAATCCCCCGAACTTGACTAGAAGAATATCCGCATTGGCGACTCAAAAAGCCCACACACCCCCATGGGAAGCAGGTGCGATGACAAGAAGAAGATAGAAATCACAAAGGGTATCTCCTTAAGGAGATCAAGACCCCTCCCTTACATACACGATGCCATCAGCACATTGCAAGAGAGGAAAAGAATGGTCAAGACAAACACAAGTTCGAAACCTCCCTCAAACACACAAGAAATCATCCTTAAAAGATCCTAAGCCACTAAAACGAAGAGCAACTACATGAGAGGACACCCCCGTCTGATATACCTTTGTGGTTGAGAGAAACCACCCTCCTACCGTCCATCACTAGACCGAGCAAGAGATAGTCGTTACACACTTCTTCCTAGAAGCAATTCACCCACCAAAAAACCTCAAGAGAGATGCTGGAATTAATCTCCAGTCCACACAATTCACCCACCAGAAAACCTCAAGAGAGATGCTAGAATTAATCACACCCCCATCCTGTGGGACTCTGGTGAGCCCCCTATCGCACAGGGCTTTTTTTGTTTCGAGAAAGCTTGGTTATTGGAGGGCTCCTTCCGGTAGTTGGTGGCGTCGCATTGGTCTGCTATGCAAGTGGTCGGTTCTGCGGCTTCGAGGTTTGTGCAGAAATTGACATCTTTGAGAGGTCGGCTATGCGAGTATAAGAGGACTTCGAGGGAGACCCGTCGCGCGGTCAAGGAGGCGGCAGAGCTGGTGGTTGGCGACCTGGACAATTTGGAGGATACGAGGCCTCTGACAGGGGATGAGTTAAGGCAAAAAGCGGATGCACAGAGAAAGATACACGAGGAAGACAATAAGAAAGTCACTGAGTGGAAACAGAGATCCAGGAAAAAGTGGATTGCGGAGGGTGATGCCAACACGGCTTTCTTCCACCGAGTGGCTAGTGCTAGGCGTCGCGGTAACGCTATCAGGTCGATGGTGTTTGATGGCGTTAGAATCGATGGCAACGGAGAGGTGGGAATAGCTTCTATGGACTACTATCGTGAGCTATCTTCCAGATGTGCGAGCAGGCAATGGAAGTGGACTGGGCTTGGTGCGACACAGGTTTCTGATTCCCAGGCTTCCAACCTTACCCGGAATGTGTCCATGGAAGAGCTGGAGGCAGCGGTTCGGGACCTCAATGGAGAGGGGGTGTCGGGTCCAGACGGATTCCATGTCTCCTTCTATCGGGAATTCTGGGGTTTGGTGGGGAAGGAGGTTCTTGAGGTTGTGAGGGAGTGTTGTCTTTGCAATGCGGGGTTTGAATGTGTGAATAAGGCGCTTCTGATTCTTATCCCAAAGCAGGAGGGTGCCGATAGAGTCAAGGACTTTAGGCCTATTGCGGTCTCCAATGCTCTCTACTTGATTGTGGCCAAGGTTTTTGCAGCGAGATTGACCAAGGTGCTTGATCCCATCATTTCCTCATCTCAGTCAGCGTTTGTTCTGAGGAGACAGATCGCAGATTGCTTGGTGTTAGCATCTGAAATCGTTGCTGATTGGAAGAGATGTGGTAGAAAGGCCATGCTTTGGAAGGTGGACTTCGCAAAGGCATATGATACGATTAACTGGCAGTTCCTCTGGGCGGCAATGCATAGGAGGGGTTCCCTCCGCTATGGATTTCGCGGATGAAGCGTTGCGTGACTACTGCTTCGATGTCTGTGCTCCTGAATGGCCGCCCTGAGGGGGGCTTCTTCCAGCTGCAGAGGTGCGTGAGGCAGGGGTGCCCTTCGGCCCCCTTGCTTTTTATCTTAGCCTCCGACGTTCTTGCTTGCATGGTGGATCGTGTGCAGATCAGTGGTGTTACTAGAGGATACTCCAGAGATAAGCTGAAGGTCCCCCTCATCCAATACGCGGACAACACTATATTTTTCATTGAGGGAGGTACTAATGAGGTCTCTGGTATGGCGATTACGCTCGAGATTTTTAGTGAGATATCGGGTTTGGTCCAGAGCCAGGACAGGTCCAAAGTAGTGTCGTTTTCTATGGCCGACGAGGAAGCTACCCGGTGTGGGCATCTGTTGGGTACGGAGTGTTCGAGGCTCCCCGTCCACTATCTTGGGATCCCTCTGACTACTGGCAGGGCTGGGAAGGCAGATTGGCTACCTCTCGTGGAAAAGTTAGAGAAGAGGCTTGTGGGGTGGAAATCCATGATCCTCTCTAAGGGAGGGTGTCTTGTGCTTCTGAAGGCGGTGATGGCGGCTATTCCGGTTTACATCTCTTCCACGAGTCTGTTGCCGGCGAGGATTAGGAGGCGACTCGAGAGCCTGATGTAGGGGTTTCTTTGGGGAAAGAACGGGTGCGGTTCCATTGGCATGCCTCTAGTCAACTGGGACACTATCACGCTGCCGAAGAGAGAGGGCGAGCTCAGGATCAAGAAGATGGAGGTGTTGAACAAGGCTTTATTGCTGAAGTGGGTAGCCAGGATGTGGGGGGATGCTACCGATCTTTGCTCATCCATTTTGCGTCATTTTTATGTACCCAGTGGTGCTGAGCTGGGGCCGTGTGACAGGGGGCGGAGACCTTCGCCTTTGTAGAAGGGCATTTTGACGATGGCGCTGAGGTTCCGGGAGCTCTTCAGGCCGGTGCTGGGGAGAGAGGAGATCTTCGCCTTTTCGAAGGACGATTGGACGGCTAGGGGGTGTCTTTGTGACCGCTTCCCCCATCTGTTTGCTTTGGCTGCGGATCCGGAGGTGAGAGTGGCAGATTGTTGGTCAGATGGGAATCGGATGCCTCTTTTTCACTCCAATTTCTCTGATCAACGGTTGGAGGAATTTCTCAGCTTGTTGGAGTCGCTTAGGGAGATGACGGGCCCTTCGCAGGGGCATGACCATTGGATCTGGCGTGAGGGTAGCTTCTCCGTGAGAAAGGCGTACGCTGCATTTTGCAGGCCGTCGCCTTCTTTGTCACCTGTTATGGCGAGAGACTGCGAGTTCTTTTGGGAGCTTGGCCTTCCTGAGAGGATTGGCTTTTTCATTTGGTTGTTTCGGAGGGAGAGGCTGATGACGTGTGATCAATGCTCCAGGCTTCTGGGGACGGTATCCGACAGGTGCCTCCTCTGTGGGGTGGAGATTGAATCGATGGACCATCTCTTCTTCAAGTGTACTACTACGGGGCCAATTTGGGCTGATGTTGACCTGGAATGGGTGAATACGGACAATGTTGCCTCCTTCTGCGGGTGTCTGGTGGCGGCCAAGTGCCGTTCGCGGAGGGAGCTGCTTCACCCGATTGTTGTGGTGTGGGTGCTCTGGTTGGCTAGGAATGCGATGATTTTCTCTGGGCAAAGGTTTTATAACGAAAATATGTACATTCACGTGTCGTGGGTGTTGGATTCAAGGCTCTGACCAGGGCCTCCTTTTGTTCTATCTGTAATCTCTCAATACCTTTTTAATAAATTTCTGACGTGAACACCTTTGAGTGTCTCCCCCTTTTTTGGCTTCAAAAAAAAATATGTTTTGGAAAACTTCACTTCCCAATGTAAGCTCTTGATCTTCCCCCTCTTCTAGCTCACAATGTTGAGAGATTGGTTATCTTTCCATATTTCATGTATTCATTTTTCTTTTTTTATCATAAAACGGGTCATCGCCGAAAAAATTCATTAAAAAGGTTTAAGAATACATTATCGTGAACTCCAGAAACTATAGAGCGGGTTAGAGTGAGACACTACATTTTCAAAATAAAACCTCTTATTGTTGAAAATTAAATCATTGTGTCCCGTCCAAATGATAGTACAGAAGGGCTTCGAGCAGTCATCTATTGAGTTGGTGCTGGCCGACCTTATAGTTCTCCAGAACTCTGTCGCACCCTCGCTCCCGACCCAAGGAACGCATGCCTCCCTCCAAACTCGTTCATACTCCGGGCACTTGAAGAACAAGTGCTCCGAGTCCTCTTCCATACTGCCACATCTGTCGCACTTCGTGTCCTCCAGTTCTAATAATTGGCCCCTCCTTGTCTTATCACATATGTGTCCCCTTCTCATGCACCAAAGGAATATTTTGACCCTGCAAGGTATCTTCAATGCCCAAATGATTTTCACGTCCTAGCAGAGTTCTGTATCACGTTCATTTGCCCCTCTTATTAGTTCCTTGTAAGATTTCTTCACGGGGAATCTTGCATCCACCCAACAAAAGTGATCGATGTCCGACGAGAAGACCCCCTGGTGCAGGCAATTCAGCCTACAGCTTGAGGTATTCTTCCATGCGTTGGTCAGATATGTTCGACAAAAACTGCGACGACCACGTTCTGTCAACGGCCATCTCCAACAGTGTTCCCTCATTCAATGCAGCCAAAGAAAAAAGACATGGAAATCTGCTCTCTAGCACACCGTCTCTAGTCCAATCGTCACGCCAGAATCTGAACAAGCGGCCATCCCCTACCTTGGGCCGGAGCTTATGCACCACCATCGATAAAACCTGACGAATCCCAGCTTACAATGGCGATTCAAATCGACATCTTCAAGACACAAGCTCACCCTTAACCCCATAAATAGTCCTTACCAGCCTAACCACCAGCAAGGTTGAGGGACCCCATATGTGAGTCACCCATTTCGCGATGAGCGCCTTGTTCATACAATCCACATCACGCACTCCAAGACCACCATCATTGCAACCCTTTGTAATCTCGTCCCACTTGACCAGGTGTGTCCCAATCCCCCGTTGCTTTCCATCTAACCAGAAGAATCTCCTCATCAAAGTCTCTATCTTCCTTCTAACCCCATTCGGCATCAGTCTAGTTGAGTAGAAGATCGGTATCGTCGAGAGCGCATGCTTTAACAGAACCACCTTTACTCCCCTGGACAAAGTGACCGCCTTCCACCCTCCCAATCTCTATCTTCTATACCAACCCATCCCAATCTGCCTTCTTTAGTTTCCCAGCAACCAATGGCAACCCCAGATATATGATAGAAAGGTCACCAAATGGACAATCGGCCAACCCTACAATGATGGAACGTTTTGCCTCATTCATCCCAAAAGAAATAACCGCCGACTTGCGCTTGTTGATCTCAAGGCCCAAGAGGTTGCCAAAAATCTCGATCAGTTATACCGCATTCATATTATGGGCCAGGAAGTGAATCGTATCATCAGCATACTGCAAAAGAGGGACTGAGATGTCCTCCTTACTGAACCCCACACACTACCCAAACTCTATCGCCTGCTAAAAACACACCCAAAGCATCTGCTACAAGGATAAAATGGACATCCTTGTCTCACACCCTGTTGTGGTTGAAAAAAAACCCCATGGGCCTGTTTGGTTGCAGGGTTGGGCAGGGTTCGCCCAACCCTGGTTACTATTCACAAGGGAACTTCCTCCTCACAGATTACTATTCACCCATCCCAACCCAACCCAACCCAGTCCAACCCAGCAACCAAACAGGCCCCATGTGTTTACCATTCACCAAGATCGAGTAGGAAGAGGTGGTTACACATCTCTTCATTCGGTTTACCCATGTCTCCGAGAAGCGTCTCCTTCGCAAAGACACCCAAAGGAATCTCCAGTCGACACAATCATAAGCCTTTGCATAATCTATCTTCCACATAGCCCCTTTCGTTTTTTTATCGCTTCCATTCAAGGTAAAAACTCCGAAGCCATGACTAGGTCGTCTGCCATCAGTCTCCCTGGAATGACCGCTTCCACATTATAATGTATTCTTTTTTTTATCGTATCTATTATGTAATTTGCCCAACAGGAATTCTCTTCTCTCTATAAGATAACTCTAGGGATCCATTATAATTAAATTTATTATTTGTTTTTACATATGGTATCAGAGCGACGGTCCTAGATCGCAGCTTTTTAAAACCCCAAACACTAACTCCACCGACTACTCCTATTTGCGGCATCGCCAATGGCCCCGACCACCACCATCGAGCCCTATGACGCTTCCAATTACTCGTCAGAGGTCCCAATCACCGCTTTCAAGGCCTTGTGGCGCTTCCAGTGGCATCCCTAGCCATCAGGCAGCCATAGGATTAATTTTTTGCAGCACATCCGATTGCGAATGGAACCCTGGGCGGCCTTGATGGTAGCCACCACGGTCTGATTTCGTCACCAAATGGCCCAATTGGGTCGTTTTTTTGATAAAAATCAAACCTTAGGGATCTTTTGTGCACCTTAGAACAGCGCCTCAATTGATGGGAACAATTGTATGAGTCTCCACGCATGACCAATTCACGATATGATTGTATAGATGCATTTCGTTTAGTCTATAGCCCCAGTCGAGTTCTATTTTAGCTCTTTTTTTATCATGTCAGGTATATTTTCTTTGCATGGTACCTTTAAGAGACTGGCGTCCATCGTGAAGATAAATGGGACCAATTATGAGTTAGTCCATGCAGTTTATGACCCTAATGCAGTCCAATAACAAGGAGCGCATTCTAATGCTGCTAGCGTCGACTGATAAGAACGGGTGACTATTTCATGGAAGCAAGATGACGTGTACACACGTGTTTGGCTCTGCAAGAATTATACCATGGAGATAGCCAATGATATTTTGCATCGGCCTACTACCAAGGCAATGTGGGATATTCTTGTTGGTATCTATTGTCAAGCGAAGAATGAAACCAAGATTCTTTAGTTATAGTTTGATATTTTCATGACCAAACAAAATGGTAGTCCTCTACATAACTTCTATTCTTCACTTCGAGGAATGTTCGAGAAGTTGTACAGCTTAATGTTTATGACCACATCCACATAACAGCAGATGGCATACAGGAACTCCATGATGGTTAGTGTTTTTCTAGCAACCCTAGATCCTAAGTAAGAAGCAGTACACACCTAGCTTCTCACGGGTGCAGTCATACCTTCATGGAGGAGGCTTACAGCATGTGGAAGGAGAAAAATAAAGTTGTATTCCTCGTAGCCCTAGAGCTCTCTTATATATGAGAAAAGGTCTATGGTAAAATTACATAATATAGACTGGAAAAATAAACAAATATAAATAAAGATCAAGAGATACAAGAATCTCAACACTCCCCCTCAAGCTAGAGCATATATGCCTATCATGCTCAGCTTGGAACAGCAACGGTGAAAAGGACCACTCGCAAGAGCTTTGGTAAACATGTCTGCAATCTGATCTCCTGAAGCAACATGAGAAGTGGAAATTAGCCCCCTTTTGGATCAAATCACGAGTGTAGTGGCAATCTACTTTAATGTGTTTTGTTCTCTCATGAAAGGCCGGATCGTTAGCTATGAACAGTGTTGTCTGAGTATCACATTTGAGTTACATAGGAAGAGGCCCCTCAACAGTTGGGCCGGTCAGGACAGACTTAACCCACATCATTTCTGTACTCCCTTGGGCCATAGCTCTATATTCGGATTCAGCATTGGATTGAGCAACAATTGTTTGCTTCTTACTTTTCCATGAAACAAGTGAGCTACCAACGAATACAGTAAAGCCTGAGGTGAACTTCATATCCTTGGGACATCCAGCATAATCCGCATCTGCACATCCAGAAATAGTGAGACGTATCTCTCCTGAAAAGAAGACCTGCATCTGGAGAAGATTTCAAATGTCTCAAAATCATGCAAACTGCATCCATGTGAACATGCCTGGGTTGCTCTATAAACCGGCTGATTCTGCTCACGGCAAATGATATATCAGGCCCGGTAATAGTAACATATAAAAACTTCCCTATCAGCTCTATATATCTTCTTTTATCCACTTCTTCAGAGTCATCATCATAGAGCCTAACATTAGGATCCATTTGTAAAGTAGCAGGTCTGCATCCTGTCATGCCTATCTCAGATAAAAGGTCAGTAACATACTTCCTTTGTATCATAACCATACCCTTCTGATTTCGTGCAAACTCTAAGCCAAGGAAGTAACGTAGTGTGACAAGGTCCTTGGTCAGAAACTGTTGTCCAAGGAAATCCTTGACTGCTTGGATGCCTTGTTCATCGTTGCCAGTAACAATAATATCATCAACATAAACCAGAACGACAATTGTACCTTTCTGAGTTCTCTTAACAAAAAGAGAATGGTCTGCAGTAGATCTGACAAACCCCTTCTGTTCAATCAACTCTAAAAGCTTCTGAAACGAAGCCCTCGGACTCTGCTTTAAGGCCATATATGGAATTGTGAAGTCGGCACACCATACTGGACCCCCCCCCCCCGCAGCAAACCTTGGTGGCTACTGCATGTAATCTTCCTCTTGCAGATCGCCATACAAGAATGCATTCTTCACATCTAATTGGAAAAGAGTCCAGTCACGTACCACAGCAACAACAATAAGAATCCTCAATGTAGAGCGACGTGCAACAGGAGAAAAGGTGTCCTGGTAATCCACCCTATAGGTTTGGGTGAACACACGTGCAACCAACCTGCCCTTATATCTACCCACAGTGCCATTGGCTCGGTGTTTAACAGTAAACACTCACTTGCTGCTAACAACAGACGCACATGGTGGAGCATGTATAATGCTCCATGTACCATGAGACTGTAAAGCTGTCAACTCCTCCTCCATAGCCAGACGGCACTGGCTACTCTGCAACGCCTCTTGATAGGTCTGTAGTATTTCCACAACAGATAGTCCCACAACAAACCTCTGAAAATCCTTGGAAAGACGCTTCAAGGAAACATGTGAAGCAAGAGGAAACATGCAAGCCCGCCTCTGCCTCCGTAGAGAAATAGGTACGTCCAGATCTTCATTACTCGCAAAAGACATCATCCAAGACCTCTCGTACCTCAGTCTGTACATGCAAATCACCAGTCCCATTAGAATAACTCAAATGTTTAGGAACATACCTCGAGCATGCTGGATGATGGAAGAGGCACATGAGCACGGGGCCATCGCTGGTAAACCTGCAGATAGAAAGTAGGTGACGGTGAAGGTGGTGGTGGAGGTGGTGGTGGAGGAGGTGGCAGTGCAGTAGGATGTGGTGAAGACGATGTAATAGAGATTGGAGGTAGAGGCATATATACCTCTTCTCCATCCTCAAAAGGAATGAGCTTGTCACCTGTGGGAGAAAATACATAATGGACTCAAAGAAAGTGACATCTGCATTGACGTAGTACTTTCGTCGAACAAGGTCGAAGCAACGATATCCCTTTTGGATCTTGGAGTACCGAACAAACACACATTTGAGAGCTCTGGGAGAAAACTTGTCAAGAGCAGGAGACATATGGTGAACAAAAGCTACTGAATCGAAAACACGAGGTGTAAGTAAGAAAAGATCCGTCTCGAGAAATGCAATCAAGAACGGGATCTTCTCCCCCAAAACTGAGGGCATACGATTTACCAGGTAGAAAGTAGTTAGAACCACATCCCCCCAGTACGAATGAGTAGCACGGCTCTGAATCAAAAGAGTTCCAGTAACATCCAAAAGATGGTAGTGTTTTCGTTCAGCCACCCCATTCTGTTGGGAAGTATACGCATACTCTAAAGCACAATACCATGAGATCTAAGGAATTGGGATAGATGAGTAATGCAAAATTCAACTGCATTATCTGAACGTATCAACTTGACTTTTGCTGAAAAAATGTTCCTAATTTTATTAATAAAGGACTGAATAACAGGACCAGCATCGAACATGTTCTTAAGAAGAAAGACCCAAGACAACCTTGAAAACTCATCAACTGCAACAAGTAAAACCTATATCCCTGATGATCTGGGACACGTCTGTGACCCAAAATATCAAAATGAATTAACTCAAACAGACTATGACTCCTCTAACCTTGACGACTCTGAAAAGTGGACCGATGACGTTTCCCAAGCTGGCAGGCCTCGTACTGAAAGGTAGAGCGAGGAGAAATATGTGGAAGAATGTAACATAACTTTTGCAGAGGTAGATGACCAAATTGAATATGCCATATATAAGGAGAAACAGATCCAGTGCAAAGAGAAAAAGGCACCAACATAATGAGATTGCACCAGTCTATATAGACCCCCTTGTTCACGGCCATATCCAATCACTCTGGCTGTGAGTATATCCTGAAACACAAGAGCAGACGAATCAATATGGCACGACAGTGTAAATCCTTGATGATTAGACTAATTAAAAGTAAATTCATAGAAAATTCAGGAGTGTAAAGGACATTCTAAAGCCTCATAGCGGGGGTCAACTGCACCTCCCCCTGACCTGTAATGGGAGAGTGTGTCCCATCTGCTATCACAACAGATCATCCAAGCTGAGTCGGATGGAAATCATTAAACCGGCCTCTGTCATCATAAAGATGATGGGATGCTCCTGAATCCATGATCCATTCTGACAAGTCTGCCATGTAACAACTAATAAAGGCATATGATATACATGATGTAGATGTTGATGATTTGAGGATCCTGAGGGAGAGCTGGTTGACCCAAAAGTAGGCACAATCTCCCTGAGTCGCGCCACAAGTTCATCAAATCTCTGATCAGAAAATGGTGATGGCCTCCCGAACTGTTGTATCTGCTTTGCAACCCGAGTTGAAGCAAGAAACTAATGCTTATAATAACAGGTCCCCTCAGAGTGGCATGATCTGTTGCAGTAGGTGCATGGCTGACGGGGTCGACCAACCCTTCCTCTGCCACGGTTAGGGTTGCTCCTACCACGATATAGTGTAGGGTTTCCCCTACCTTGAGATTCAGCCATAGCTGAAGATGTCTGAGGATATAAAGTGCTACCAGAGGATATAGATAGTCTACTCAATCTTCGATATACCTCCTCCATCGGAGGTATGGTAGCATCAGTAGAATCTGGGCTCGAGCAACGTCGTACTCAGGATCAAGGGCTGCTAGAAAGACCCTAGTCATCACAGAGTCTTTGTATGCCTTGAGTTGCTCCGGCATAGCAGTCAAGGGATTGTACCCATGTAGCTTCTCAAACGTACCCCATGCAGCTTCTCAAGCGTCTGTTCTGCTTCGATGTGAAGATATCGTGTTGAAGCTGCAGTATCTTTGACTCATTTTGTCGGAAAGTATGTAGCAGCGAGAATATCCAGCATAGCTTTTGTAGTAGGCTGACTCAAAATATCGTTAGCTATCTCTGTGGACATAGTTCTAAAATAGCCATACACGTGCATATGCATCATCTGCCTCCCATGAAACATTTGTCCCGGTCTTGTCATGTGGTTCCCCTGTCGTGAGGATATGCGGCTTGCCATTGCATTGCATTAAACTCAATAACTGCATGGCCCACAGTTCATAGTTTGTTCCATCCATTTTGACGATCGATACTGGACCTTTGAATGCAACCAGGGATGGAATATCGGCTTTGTTGTCAGACATGATGACAACTATCTCCAAGACGGTGTCAGCAACAAGAAAGACCTGGGCCTACACTGACATATAGGAATATGGTTGTAGGTGTAGACTCATACCACAACCTCTTCCATTCGTTGAAGACTTCTTTAGGTAACTAGGGTGTTATAGATAATGATGTCACATCCTAAGCACCCAAAAGGCATGGCATAAGAACCCTACAAGCGTCAGCGACGTAGGAGACAGGGACCAATGCCCTTACGGGCGACTGTGTACACAGCCAGGCCGTACATGGACACAGGATAACGCACAGGCGGTGCGGATGCACCCGGGCGGTGGCGCGCACCAGCACGCAGTGAGTCCAGTGATGCGTGGGCGGGGCCGCGGGCGTGTGGGGCGGCAGCAGCACATAGGGATGCGTGGGATGCGAGCTAGGATTTTTGTGGGGATAGGGTTCTATGGCACAGGCTCCGGTCCAGGATCGTCGCTCTGATACCATGTGGAAGGAGAAAAATAAAGTAGTATTCCTCATAGCCTTAGAGCTCTCTTATATAGGATAAAATCTCTATGGGAAAATCACATAATATAGACTAGAAAAATAAACAAATATAATAAAGACCAAGAGATATAAGAATCTCAACACAGTCGTCTTAGCATGATCATGATCTCATCCACTGTCACTACGCAGACCTCCTCAGTCGTGGTCGCATCTCACGTCAGGGGAAGTACTTCTCAATTCAGAGGGCATGGTGTACATGTCTGAGGAGGTGGACGTCAGAATGATCATTCCACTTACTATCATTGCCATGGTCATTCTAAGGAGACATGTTATCTGAAACATTGAAACCATGTGTCTGCTCGTGTAGCCGAACATGTTGAGTTGAGCCTACTGCCACTTTCGCTCTTGTTACAGATCAGAAGTTGGATAATATTGTCTCCCATCTGAGGGGGATAATGATTCATGATGCTACCACGACTAGTACACATGTAGGTCCTTCAGATGTTGCAGCCACTGCTAAAGCTTATTCCAGCACCTCAGGTAGCCTATGTTCTTAACAGTTGTCACATGGTAGATATGATAGTTGATCATGGATTTTGTTGCATCTCAAAATTTGCGAGAGACATGGCTAAATTTACTTCATATAGATCTGTTTCCCCAAGCAGATCAATTATCATTGCAGACGGGAATCATTCCCCTATTATAGGACAAGGCGAGGTCTGCTTGACGCCTTTTATGCCCCTACAGAATGTCCTACATGCACTAGGTTTTTCGACGAATTTACTAACTAGTGTTGAAATTACTAAGGGCTTGCAATGTCGTGCCATTTTTATGCCTCTTCTCTTGTGTTATGACATACTCATGGGAATGGTGATTGGATCTGGCCATAAGAAAGGTGGTCTCTACAAATGCTAGTGTTTCTTCCATTCATACTGAGTCAATTTCGTCGTACAAGTGGTATCTATGTTTTGATCACCTTCCTCTCAGAAGTTGTGCCATATCCTTCTATAGATTTTCCTTTGGGATGTCAAGTTATGAGGCACAGGAGTGGTGTGATGAACTTGGTACGACAAGTGGCTCTCTTCCTATACAATATTTGGGTCTACCAGAGTAAATAACTGTGAGCAATCATCATTAGAATTGGTGCCAATCGTCCGGATAGATGTCCAGAATTCCGCAGTCCCATTGCTCTCCACCCACGGTAAAGCAACATCTCTCCAAATCCGGTCAGACCTCGTGCACTTGAAGAACAAGTGGTCTGAATCCTCCTCCATCTCTTCGCATCTGTCGCACTGTGTGTCCGCCAGACCTAGCAATCTCCCCCTCCGTGCCTTATCACAAAGGCGACCCCTTCTCAAGCACCAAAGGAAAATTTTTACTCTAGTCGGGATCTTCGTCGCCCAAACAACTCTCATGTCGTGGCAAAGCTCTCCATCGCATTCCTCATCCCTCGGTTGCAACTCTATGTAAGCCTTCTTTACCGAGAACTTCTTGTCCGACCACATATAGTGGTCTCTGTCAAACGAGAAGTCACCAGATGGAGGAAGCTCAGTCCGCATGGAGAGGTAATCCTCCATGCACTGGTCTGAGAGATCCGTCAGGAACGGTGGAGACCATGTATCAGCATCCACAAACTATCGGAGCGTGGCTTCCTTCAAATCCGCCAAAGCGAAGAGGCGTGGAAATCTGCCTTCCAACGTGCCCTCTCCAGTCCAATCATCGCACCAGAACCTAAAAAGGTGCCTATCCCCCAACCTTCAGCCTGAGTCTGGGTGTCACCGGCAGCAAAACTTCGCGGATTCTAGCCCAAAGCGGAGACTCATAACGCACTCTTCTAGCCACAAGATCGCCTCTAATCCCATATAGCTATCTTATCAATCTAGCAGCCAGCGATGTAGAAAGACCTCAAACACGAATTACCCACTTGGCGATGAGTGCATTATTCATACACTCCACATCACAGACACCAAGTCCACCCTCGTTGCGCCCTCTCGTGATCTCATCCCAACTTACTAGGTGCATCCCTAGGCCCTGTTGCTTCCCGTCGGACCAGAAGAATCTCCTCATCAGTGGCTCAATTTTCTTTCTAACATCCACCGACGTCAGTCTAATAGAGTAGAAGAAGATAGGTATAGTCGAGAGGACGTGCTTCAGAAGAACTAACTTTCCTCCTATAGACAATGTGACCACTTTCTATCCTGCCAGTCTCTGCTCCATCCTCCGCACCACCTCATCCCAATCTGTTCTCTTGAGCTTCCAAGCAACAAGAGGGAGCCCAAAATAGGGGATGGGGAGATCTCCCAACGGGCAATCGGTAATCTCTGCAATGCTTAACTGCTCCGCTTCATTCAGCCTAAAGGTAATAACCTCCGACTTAATCTTGCTAATCTCCAGACCGAAAAGCTTGCCAAATATGTCCATCAGATGCGCCACATTAGCATTTTGACCCTCAGTGCCGCCTAGAAAGAGGATTTATTGTCCGCATACTGCAACAGAGGGATATAGATGTCCTTACGGAACCCCTCACACAATCACACCTTAATAGCTTGTTTGAAGCGGACCCCCAAAGCATCCGCCACTAGGGCCAATGGACACCCCTGTCTCACTCCATGTTGCAGCTGGAAGAAACTGCCCTCGGATTTGCCGTTCACGAGGACAAAGTAGGAGGTGGTGATGCATCTCTTCATCCAGTCCACCCACATATCAGGGAAAACCTCTCCTCCGTAAAGAGAGCCACAGGAATCTCCAGTCGACATAATCATAAGCCTTCGCGTAGTCAATCTTCTGTAGGGCCCCTCTTGTCTTTGTCCTCTTCCAATCCAGGCAGATTTTCGAAGCCATCAGTCATCTGTCTCCCCGGTATGAACGTTGACTGACCATGAAGCACCACCAAGTCCAAGACCCCCTTCATCATATTCGTCAAAACCATTGCAATTATGAGGTAGATTGCGTTCGAGAGCGCAAGAGGCCGAAAGTCCTCCACCCGCGCGAGGGTTTCCTTCTTGGGCAGCAGGAATAGCAATGCTCGATTGATCTTCTCAAGCCCTCTATTTCCATCTCTGAATTCATTTATCACGCCCAGAACCTCCTCTTTCAACATGTCCCAGAACTCACGGTAAAACAGCACCGAGAAGCCATCCGGACCAGGAGCACCGTCCGCGTTCAATCCCCACACCGCTCCCCTCGCCTCCTCTTCCGAGAACGGTGCCAACAGTCCCTCTGCTTGCGCGACCGACAAGGTCTCTACCCCCATCCCCAACCAACCCCACATGTTCCCTTTTTTCCTCCTTGTGGCCCCCACAAAATGCCCCCTCAATGCATTATCACCACCTCCCCCCACACCCGAACTCCCCCAGCGTCAATGTCACGGATGTAATTTCTTCTACGCCGGCCCGAGGCCATGGAATGGAAAAATCTCGTGTTGGTGTCCCCCTTTTTAAGCCATTTCTGCATGGATCTTTGCCGACACTCCACCTCTTCTTTTCTGTCTTCTAGCAATAGCTCTTTGAGAAGACCCTGCCTCTCCTTGAGTTATGTTTCGAGATGTCCTCTCGCATCCTCCAGGCCATCTAATCTGGCAACCTCAGTGTGGGCCTCTGCCCTCTTCGTCCTCCGTCTGGCCCTCACCTCCTTCCCGAAGGTTGTAAGAAAAAACCTCAAGGACATGAGCTTCATTGCCAACCTCGAGACCGTCGAACCTTCCGTATTACCCCCTCTCTACTGCTCCACCACCGCCTCCCTGAAACCCTCCTCCAGAAGCCAGCTTCATTCAAATCGAAAGAAGAATCCATTGTGTCCCTCCTCACCCGACGACCAAAGAATTGGTGTATGGTATGAATGCATGCTCGGAAGGACCCAAGCCCTCAAAAGGGGAAACCTCTCCACTCCCTCCGGGGAAAGGATAAATCTGTCCAATCTGGACCTCGATCTCATGTTACGCCAGGTAAAAGCGCAGCCCGCAGCATCAATAATTGACAGGCCCAAATTGTGAACCATCTCACAAAACTCCTCCGAAGCAGGGTCCTTATCGCCTCCTCTCCGTGGTCGGTCATCCGCGAGTAAAGTAAAGTTCAGGTCCCCCTCAATGATCCATATCCTGGCCACATGTAAATTACCCAACTGTTCAAGTTCAACCGCCAGAGTACCCCTATTGTCGTTATTCGGGCCATAGACATTAGTAACAAGCATGACCAGCCCATCCGCCCGTTGCCGGAGCAAAACCGATAAGTAGAACAAAGATTGTGACTCCTCCAAAAGGTCGAAGGAATCCTTTCTCCATCCTGTCATCAGGTCGCCCGATGCACCTTGCGCCTCCCTCTCTACAATCTCAAATCGACTGCCGGCTCTTCTCGTGGCGTCTGCTCCAGAAGACAGTTTTGTTTCTTGCAACAGAAAGATATCAACACCAGCATCCGAAATAAGGTTCCTAACTCCGAATCTTTTTTCAGACCGACCCAACCCCCTTACATTCCATGAAAGGATCTTCGTTAGCATAGAATTTGCTTTGATTTCTTAAGTGGAACCAATCCCGGGCGTTCAGCGACAGTCCTATCCAAAACTCAAAATTGATTCTGGTTATCTTGAAAGGCCGCGGAGGCAGGAGTCGACCTCAAACCATCCTCTCCCCGTTCTGCTTCCGCGAGAATAGCCGCTCTCTTCAGCTTTCTCTCCTAGTTAGGCTTCCTGACATAGAACGCCACGAACTTGGGCACCCCCTCCGGACTCCGGAGCCCTTCATCACCCCCAAGGACTTCAACAACCCTACTGACTTCACCAGCAATCCCACCTGCGGCGAGCCCCCTTCGGATGGATAACCCGTGCAGGCTGCAACCTCAGCCTGCTTCCCCTCCCTGGCCAAACCCTCCTCCTTCAGCACCCTTCTCCCGCCCAGACCCTCCCCCCTCCAAGCACCACCCCACCTCGCTGGAGGTCGTCTCCTCCGTTCGCCAAGGAGACCTTCCCCTGTGCGGGTCGATTGATCTCTTCAGCTGGGTTCCGCCCAAACCCTCCAGTCGCGTTGATAGCTTCAAGCGGATTCCGCTCGAACACTTCATCAAAAAGGTCTGTCGAAGAAGAACAATGAGGCACAAACAGGTTCAAACCCCAAGTGGGTCCCCCGACCCACCTAGCGCTGTTAGGGCCCCTGTTCAGGACCCTCGATCCACCCTCCAAGGTGAGTTGGGCCTCTTGGTCCGAGTAGCCAGTCATGAATGGGTCCACGCAGTCAGGCACTGCCTGCCTCTCGGACCGCCCAAGTGCATCCTGCGCCACGTCAAGGGATGGAATTTCTCCAGCCACAATTATAGGAATTTGAGTCGCGTGATGCGTGTCCAAAAATGGAAGATTGACGGTTCCATCGAAATTGAAGGTCCCGAATCGAATCACCTGTGGAATACGAGGGGTCGCCACCATTGATTGCGTTGATCCGACTCCCGAGGGCTGGTCGGACCGTCCTGCTGGAACTCCGGTCGACCGCAACATCGCATCTCCCAACAACACACCCTCCGCAGCACTCGCCCTTCGACCATCACAAGCACGGCCTCCAGATTCGCGGTCCACCATGGCAAGCTTTATGCGAGCGATCCTCCCTGCTACACAACACCACCTCCAGCCCAACAACTCTAGGGCAAGGCCTTTCACCCTGAGGATAGGGTCTGGCGGCTCCCTCGGGCGGTACCCCGAGGACTCGACATCGATTACCTCCACCTCTGCCCCCAGCAGACCTCGGAAGCTCGACAGACTCCGCATGCCTAAGGTCAGTCCTTTCACGTGGACCTGATCCAGTGGTCTTGGCTGCAGGAAACCGTCATCTCGCCTCGGCCTGTGCCAACGCAACTTCGTCCATCCCTCCTTAGACCATCGCAGCAGTTCCCTGGACTCCTTATCTTCAAGCCCCCTCGCCAGCACACGTCAAGGCGACAGCTGCACAATGTCACCCCCGAATTGAGCGGCCGAAATCAGACCCACGTTTGACGAGCCTCGAAAGAGTGCCTTCCCCAGGCCGCCACCCTCCCCCACCAGCATGTCGGAGTCCCCCCGACCAGCGACTTGGCACGACTTCCGATTCAATGAGCAAGAAATACACATGTACGAGAATCGGTGGCATCTGAAGCAGAGAATAGACTCTCCACACTGTCGAGCCCAGTGCGTCAACGAACCACAACAGAAGCAGCCTCTCCCGAACGGGTTGGAGAATGCTCTCTTATGATGCGCCTCACCCCTTTTAGGAGCCGCCCTTCTTCTCCGGACCACCGCCCAGCCACCCTCCCCGAAACTCCCGTCGCTCCCTAAACTTCCCATCCCCTTCTTTTATATGCTTTGCTTGTTCATGGAATGCAGGATTATTTGCAATAAACTATTCTGCTTGATTGTCACATAGAAGTTGCATAGGAAGAGGTACATTAACTGCAAGATCAGTCGAAACCGGCCTAACCCACATCATCTTTGTGCTTCCCTGAGCCATGGCTTTGTACTCGGGCTCTGCACTAGATCTAGCGACCACTGTATGCTTCTTACTTTTCCATGACACAAGTGAGCTGCCAACAAAAATAGCAAAACCAAAAGTAGACTTCTCGTCCCTAGGGTATCCTGCATAATCAGTGTCTTCACATGTCGTCACATCAATAGAAGTGCGTCTGTTGAATATAAGACCAGTACCTGGTAAAGACCTCAGATATCTCAAAATCATATAGACAACATCCATAAGAACCTTCCTGAGCTGCTCCATGAACTAGGTCAACTTGCTCACAGGAAAGGATATATGTGGCATGGTGATGGTAGCATATAGGAGCTTCTCAACCAGCTCCATGTATCTCCTCCTGTCTATCTCCTCAGTGTCATCATCATATAATCTCATACTTGGATCCATAGGAGTAGTAGCAGGCTTGCACCCTGTCATAACTATCTCTAGTAGAAGATCAGTAACAACTTCCTGTAGGTCATCACAAGACCATGCTGGTTCCTGACAAACTCTAATCCAAGTATCGGAGACTGCCAAGGTCCTTAGTCACAAACTGTTGATCTAGGAACTCCTTGGTCGCCTGAATGCCATGCTCATCATCACCCATGATAATAATATCGTCAACATAGAAAAGAATAGCAACAGTACCTCTCTGTGTCCTCTGAACAAAAAGTGAGTGATCCGCAGTGGACCGAGCAAAACCATGATGTTCTATCAACTTTGAAAGCTTCTGGTACCAAGCTCTCAGACTTTTCTTCAGGCTGTAAATCGCCTTGTAGAGCATATACACCTTCTAAGACTCCCCTGGCAGTAAAACCCGGTGGTTGTTGCATATAAACCTCCTCTTGTAGATCTTCATATAGAAACACATTCTTCACATCAAGCTAGTAAAGAGGTCGGTCTCGTGAAATAGCAAATGATAGGAGAATGCGCAATGTCGAGTGTATGGCCACTGGAGAGAAGGTATCATGATAGTCCACCCCATAAGTCTGGGTGAATCCACGTGCTACAAGCCTTTGTAGCGATCCACATTGCCATATGCTCGTTATTTCACTATGAAGATCTATTTGCACCCCACAACAAATGCACCTGGAGGGGCAGAAACAACACTCCAGGTACCACGAAACTACAAAGCGGCGATCTCCTCCTCCATGGTAAGTTGCCAACTACTATCCTGTATGGCCTCCTGGTATGTTCATGGAATAGTAACAGCAGAGAGGGCCATAACAAACCTCATATACTCGTCTGAAAGATGATCCAAGGAAACATGTGCAGCTAAGGGATACGTGGCACAGTTGCGACGTGGCTTCCTCAAGGCAATAGGTACATCGAGGTCATCATCCTCTCTGTTCTCTAGTACTAGCACCTCTTGTGTAGTATCGTGTGGATCAAGCATAGCACCAGTGCCATCAGTAGAAACAATGTGTTCATCACATACCTGGGGTGTGCTGGATGACGGGGAAGGCACAGGAGCAGAGGGGCGAGTAGAAGACCTACAAATGTAAAATCGAGGTAGGAACTATGTCACAGTAGATGGAGGTGGAGGAGGTGGAAGTAGAGGTGAGTGGGACTCAACATGAGAAGATGGTGATGGAGATAACAGAAGTGGAGAAACAAAGATATCCTCACCAGAGTCAGCATTAGACAACCTGTCACTTGTAGGAGAAAAATACATAATAGACTCAAAAAATGTGACATCAGCACTAACATAATATTTTCTCCCAACAGGATCAAAACATTTATACTCTTTTTGGGTACGAGAATAACCAAGCGAACACACATTTGACAGCTCTAGGAGAAAGCTTGCCACGACTCGGAGTAAAATTGTGGACAAATGCCACAGATCCAAAGACCCTGGGAGTAAGGGAGAATAAGTCATTCTCAAGAAACGCAATCAAGAAAGGAACTTTTTCTCCCAAGATAGTAGACGGCATGCGGTTCACTAAGTAACAAGCAATGAGAACCACATCACCCCAAAATGAATGAGGAGCAAGAC
This sequence comes from Ottelia alismoides, assembly GCA_037367405.1. Classification (NCBI taxonomy): domain Eukaryota; kingdom Viridiplantae; phylum Streptophyta; class Magnoliopsida; order Alismatales; family Hydrocharitaceae; genus Ottelia; species Ottelia alismoides. The sequence goes on along the minus strand of JAZKJV010005150.1, from coordinate 376,603 downwards.
TCTAAATCAAAAGAGTCATCGTGACATCCAAAAGATGATGGTGCTTGCGTTCAGCAACACCATTATGCTGTGAAGTGTAAGCACATGAAGTATGATGAACAACATCAATAGATCTGAGAAAGTCAGACAGTTGTAAGGTAGAAAACTCCAAGGCATTGTCAGTACGAATAAATTTCACATTAGCAGAAAAAATATTCTTGGTCTCAATAAGAAAATATTTAATAATAGGACCAGCTTCGTACTTATTCTTTGACAGGAAAACCCAAGATAATCTAGAGAAATCATCCACAACAACCATATGAAACCGATGTCCCTGATGATCGGGAACACGACTAGGATCCCAGATATCAAAATGAAGCAACTTAAATAGTTGATTATTGTAACGACTCTGATGACTCAGAAAAGAAGAACGATGGTGCTTTCCAAGCTGACACGTCTCACACTCCAAGGTAGTACGAGTAGAGATTTGTGGGAGAACGTGAGCTTCTACAGAGGAAGGTATCCAAAGCGAAGATGCCACATGAAAGGAGAAACAGATCCAGACGGGATAGTAGCAACACCAACACATAGAGGCTGAACAAGTTTGTAAAGCCCTCTCTGCTCAGGCCACATCCAATCACCCTGTTCGTGAGAGTATGTCCTGAAACACAAGAGAAGACGGATCAAATATGGCACGATAATGTAAACCTTTTGTAATCTGGCTAATAGACAAAAGATTCATCTGAAATGCTGGAGCATGTAAAACATTCTGCAGAAGCATCGAGGAAGTTAGAACAATCTCCCCCTGACCAACAATGGGTAGATGATCCCCATTAGCAATCACAACTGATCTACCAGAAGGGATAGACTTGTAAGAAGTAAATTGTGCTCGATCTTCACACATATGACGAGATGCTCCAGAGTCCATGATCTAATCAAAAAATCTGAACTGCTACTAGTAATCAGTGCATAAGCAATACCTGACGGACTCGAAGAGGCTCTGGCAGCGTGTGCGACATCAGAAGATCTTGCAGTTGAAGTGGTAGGAGTAGTCATCATCTCTCTCAGTCTGGAAACACTATCATCAAAATGTGCAGCATGAACAGGAGTAAGCGTAAGAGTAGGCTTAGTCTGCTCAGCAACACGGGCAGACATAGGATACCCACGCTTCAGATAGCATGTCTCCTCAGAATGACTAGGACGGTGGCAATGTGAACATGTACCACGTTGACGTCCCCCTCGACCATGTGAAGGGATAGACTTGTAAGAAGTAAATTGTGCTCGATCTTCACACATATGACGAGATGCTCCAGAGTCCATGATCCAATCAAACAAATCTGAATTGCTACTAGTGGTCATTGCATAAGCAATACCTGACGGACTCGAAGAGGCTCTGGCAGCGTGTGCGACATCAGAAGATCTTGCAGTCGAAGTGGCAGGAGTAGTCATCATCTCTCTCAGTCTGGAAACACTATCATCAAAATGTGCAGCATGAACAGGAGCAAGCGTAAAAGTAGGCTTGGTCTGCTCAGCAACACAGGCAGACATAGGATACCCACGCTTCAGATAGCAAGTCTCCTCAGAATGACCAGGACGGTGGCAATGTGAACATGTACTACGTTGACGTCCTCCTCCTCGACCATGTGAAGGGATAGACTTGTAAGAAGTAAATTGTACTCGATCTTCACACATATGATGAGATGCTCTAGAGTCCATGATCCAATCAAACAAATCTGAACTGCTACTAGTGGTCAGTGCATAAGCAATACCTGACAGACTCGAAGAGGCTCTGGCAGCGTGTGCGTCATCAAAAGATCTTGCAATCGAAGTGGTAGGAGTAGTCATCATATCTCTTAGTCTGGAAACACTATCATCAAAATGTGCAGCATGAACAGGAGCAAGCGTAAGAGTAGGCTTGGTCTGCTCAGCAACATGGGCAGACATAGGATACCCACGCTTCAGATAGCATATCTCCTCAGAATGACCAGGACGGTGGCAATGTGAACATGTACCACGCTGACGTCCTCCTCCTCGACCATGTGAAGGGAAAGACTTGTAAGAAGTAAATTGTGCTCGATCTTCACACATATGACGAGATGCTCCAGAGTCCATGATCCAATCAAACAAAATCTGAACTGCTACTAGTGGTCAGTGCATAAGCAATACCTGACGGACTCAAAGAGGCTCTGGCAGCGTGTGCGACATCAGAAGATCTTGAGTGGAAGTAGTCATCATCTCTCTCAGTCTGGAAACACTATCATCAAAATGTGCATCATGAACAGGAGCAAGCGTAAGAGTAGGCTTGGTCTGCTCAGCAACACGAGCAGACATAGGATACCCACGCTTCAGATAGCATGTCTCCTCAGAATGACCAGGACGGTGGCAATGTGAACATGTACCACGCTGACGTCCTCCTCGACCACGTGGTCCCCGCCCGCGAAACTGTGAAGTACCTCCTCTGCCACGAGAGGCTGTCATAACAGAGGGAGTCTGAGCCGCAACAGTAGATGAAGTAGTGATTCTGCTCAGCCTCTTGTATACCTCCTCCAATGAAGGTATCGTCTCTCCAGTAAGTAGTTAAGTACGTTGCATTGTACTCAGAATCAAGAGATGACAGAAAGACTCATGTCATAATGGCATTCTGATATGCCTATTGTTGCTCAGTGCTGGTAATAATCGGCATGAAGCTATGTAAACGCTCAAACATGCCTCTAAGATAAGAGAAGTGTGCATGAAGAGGTCGACCATTCTGCTTGGTCGAAAAAATATCAAACTACAATTGTAGAATCTTGCTATCATTCTTTACCTGCCCATATGTGTCTGCTAAGATATCCCCCATAGCCTTTGATATGGGTTGATTGATAATATCATTGGCAATCTCCGTGGTGAACGTCCTGGAGAGACAAATGTGAGCATAGGCATCGTCATGCTTCTAAGAAGCATTAGCCCCAATTTTGTCTGCCAGCTCCGATTCCGTCAGAATGTGCTCCTTGTTATGGCACTGCATCAGGGCGTGAAACTGCATGGACCACAACTCGTAGTTGGTCCCATCCATCTTTACTATGGGAGTCGGGCCCTTGAAGGCATCGAAAGAAGAAAAAACATCACCCTTGTTCGCTGACGTGGTAAAATGAACGTCGATGGCTGGAACAAAACTAAGGTATAGACTAATCAAAGTGAGTCTGCACAATCATATGCAGGATTGGTTGTACATGTAGACTCATATAACCATCCTCATCAATTATTGGTGTGCTCTAGAGTTGGAAGACATGATGTTGAGATATTTATATCTCTCTATATGTTCTTGTAACGTCTCTTTACTTTTTCGGTTATCTATGTAATTTTTCCCAAGAGCTCTTCTCCTATATAAGAGAGCTCTAGGGCTACGATGAATATAACTTTTCATTTCCTACTTCCACATGGTATCAGAGCGACGGTCCTAGACCGGAGCTTGTGCCCTAATTTCTAGCCGCCACAGAAAACCCTCACGTCGTCGACGCTCCAGCAGCATCCTCGCGCTTCTGCGCGCATCACCGCCTTCCCGCTACACCTGCGAAGGCTGCAGCACCCCTGCGATGCACCTGCGCTCGCTGCAGACCTAGCGCACACATCACCAATCCCACGCCGCATCTCGCGCCGCTGCACCTGCGCACCGTGCACCTACGCTCTTGTGCATCCCTTGGTCCCGTGCACTGTGCGCCTGCGCATCTCTTAATCATGTGCACCGTATACCTATGCCATAGCGCGCCAGTGCGCCTGTGCAGTCCAGTCCGTGTGAGCGACTCCGTGTATCCGTGAAATTCATCATCTAGTTCTTTCCAAAGGAGATTTCAAAGCATGGGAGTAATTGTGGTATAAGTCTGTGAAGGATATGGGAAGATCCTTAAGCGCATCACGGAAGCGTGAGCATTGCATCGAATGCGATCGGGAGTGACTAGTCGCACTAGTTGCTCCGGGTAGCAGAATTTAATTTTTTAGAAAATGATATACCACATGATCCAAGAACATTTCTCGGATCGTTTCATCTAAACCACAAATAGGTACTAGGGTTACCTCATGAAGCGTGGTTGCGATCGAGTCTCTAAACGAAGAGACCTCCTGTCTCAAGTCCGATCCAACGGAGGAGACGCTTGCGAATGCGTTGATGAGATGCGTGCTCCTCGCAATCCATGTTGATGATCCAAGCGACGGATCTCCTGATCTCATTATACAAGATCCAATATCTTCTTCACGAGCGAGGCGCACCGAATGAGACAGAGATCCGTGAGAAAATACTCCGACGACATAACGAATGCTGCGGCAATGACAACTCTCTCGATGGCTCTATGGTGGACGGCCACAATGACAGAGAGGGAGAGAGATGACGTGTAGAGAGAGAGGGAGAGAGCATATGTCGTCATCGTGTAACTCGAAGAGCAAGGGGTGCTTCTTCTTATATAGGGTTTTGGGAGTCCATGGATCCCAATCCATGAACATCAATCACATGACACAATCAACGGGTGAGATTGATTTGTATTTCTTTCAATGGCTATGATCTTGTTGTAAAAAATACAACAATTAATTTAATTTAAATTAATATATATTGATAAATTAATATAAATTAATTTCAAATCAAATTAATTGGCTAGTCTTGGAGATGATAAGGAGACTAACCATATCCTCAAAAAGGGGGGGACAGCTACCAATCATCTCATGAGATCTCATTATCTCATGCGATCTCATTATCTCATGATATCTCCAAGATTTACAACAACAATTGTTGTGAATTATTTTACAAAAATAATTCATAATTATCTTGTGAAATTTACGATCATGCCATTGGAAAAAAAGCGAATCACATTCACATCTCAAAACAAAATTTAATCATATTTTCAATTAATCATCCAATGTGAATCCAATTCACACCAACAATTAATTAACAAATATAAATCACAATATGCTCTCTCTAATATATTATAAATCTTATTTATAATATACTTGATCAATATGGACAGTACTATCCACATTATTCATATCCATGATAATTAAATCACATTTAATCATCTTGGATCTCTATTTTCATATGCCCAAATAATATGAATCACATTCACATTATTCACATCTTTGATAATTAAATCGCATTTAATTATCTTAGATAACTGTCCTTATAATATGAATCAAATTCATATTATTCATGGTAATTAAATCACATTTCATTATCAATTTTCTCAATGCTCGGATACATATATCGACAATGAAATTATCCATGAACTCTTTCAAAGATAATGTGTTTTCTTCGCGGATACTTGGAGATAAGGACTGGGCGATTGTATTGTTCCACGTATAGTGACTTAGATATCGAGATCGAATCTCAAATCCAGATCTTACGGGCCTCCCATATATGTTTGATTAAATCAAAGCCGTAGATATAATCTTCTCAGTGTATCTGAATCACATTCAAATCAATGCCCAACATTTGGACTAAGATTAGATCACTTCTCTATGAGAGGAGTCACTAAAATCCAGACATGTTTCATCACTCCCTCGGAATGTAAGTTTCATGGTTATACAATCGTTTATAATCACATCACCCTCAGGTATTCCCAATACATGTACATCCTGCATACTGGAAGACCCAGATTAAACCTGAAGTATTAGATCTCTTTTCACTATCTACTTCGGGATTTTATCAATAAGTTTCTCATTTGATCATTGGGAGTTGGTATCGATCATATACTTTCTAAAAGCACATATCATACCTAGGTCTTGATCGTATACTTTCCAAAAGTATATATCAAACCTACAAATTCAGTCAAGCTTCCAAAGCGAGACGATCGTGCACGGAATTTGATTCTTTCCAATATCTCATGAGTGAGCTCATGTATTCCGGGTCAGTAATGAACATGTATGATCCCTTTGAGAGATCGTATTACTCATATGCCATTGCATGCACACCAGTGTGCCGGTGTATAGACCTTGGTTAGGTTATCAACCTATTGGTCTGCCAAATGTATATACTCATGCATATAGTAACACATTTATGATCACTAAGATGGACATGGTACATAACCCTAATTGTACTAAGGGACCTATTATGCAAATTAGTTATTCTTCATTTCAGATCAAGGAATGATATTCGTAATAACATTTATTGCATAATGGCTCGCTGTGGGCTCGCATGTCCAACAATCTACACCCACAACTATCTCCCTAGATGTTTGTGTAGATATTTCTTGTCCGAGTTTGCAACCCCAGTCTTGAGAAATTGTTGTCACCATGACAGACGACAAAGCAGATATTCTGTCTCTAGGTGCATTCGAAGGCCCAACACTCATTGTGAAGATGGGCAGAACTAATTATGAATTATGGGCAATGCAGTTCATGAGTCTGATGCAATGCAATGGCAAGAAGCATATCCTCACACAGGAGGAGCATGTCGACAATACTGGGATTAATGCCTCATGGGAGGCAGACGATGTGTATGCACGCGTATGGCTCTCTGGAACAGTATCCATGGAGATAGATAATGACATCCTGAGTCAGCCCACGACAAAAGCTATGTGGGACATTCTCGCCGTTAAATATTCTCCGGCGAAGAATGAGTCAAAGATCCTGCAACTTCAACATGATATCTTCACTTCGAAGCAGAATGGTCGTCCTCTTCATACCCTTTACACTTCTCGTAGGGGTATGTTTGAGAAGTTGTTGTATGGTTACATTCCCTTGACTGCTACTCCTGAGCAGCTCAAAGCATATAGGGATTCCGTGATGACTGCAGTCTTTCTAGCGGCATTAGATCATGAGTATGATGCAGCAAGAGCACATATTCTTACCGATGCCAATATACCTCCGATGGAGGAAGCATATCGCCGACTGAGCAGACTCTCCATATCTTCAGGCAGTCCTATCTCGTCTCAGACGTCTTCAGCCATGGCAGCATCTCGTGGCAAGGAAAGCGCTACTCAGTTCCGTGGCCAAAGTGGTCGCGGAAGAGGGGGAGGCAGTAGACCTCCTCGTCAGCTCTGCACTTATTGCCATAGGTCAGGCCATTCAGAGGAAACATGCTATTCTAAGCATGGTTTTCCCGCTTCAGCACGTGTGGCAGAATAGATTCAGCCGGGCATAGTTCGTCTGGCACATCTGACCAGAGGTTTGATGAGCTAGTTGCACGGCTCAGGGAGATCATGCCGTCCCCTAGGTCAACCAGCTCACAGTCGGGATCTTCAGAGGTAGCAGCCTCTACCACTACATCCACTTCAGGTACAACATATGCTTTTACTAGCTGTTACAGGGCAGACTTATCAGAGTGGATCATGGATTCTAGGGCATCCCACATCTCTATGGTAACAGAGGATAGTTCAGTACCTATAGCACAACTAAGTCAGGCAGATCTGTGGTGATAGCTGATGGGATGCACTCTCCCATTACTGGACAGGGGGAGATGCAGTTGACCCCTGAAAGGCGGCTTCAGAATGTTCTTTATGCTCCTGAATTTTTTATGAATTTATTATCTATTAGTCAAATCACCAAGGATTTACATTGTCGTGTCATATTTGACCCATCTACTCTTGTGTTTCAGGATATTCTAATGGGCAGGGTGATTAATACTGGCCATGAGCAAGGAGGCCTATACATACTGGTGCAATCTCCATATGTTGTCGTCTCCTCTCTTCGCACTGGATTTGTCCCTCCATATATGTGGCATCTACGTTTTGGTCATTTTCCTCTGCAAAAGTTGCGTCATATACTTCCTCATATTTCTCCTCGCTCTACTTTCCAATGTGAGGCCTACCAGCTTGGGAAGCATCATAGGTCTACATTCCAGAGTCGTTAGAGTCAAAGTAGTCATGGTCTCTTTGAGTTGATTCATTTGGATATTTGGGGTCCCAGTCGGGTTCCTGATCTGCAGGGCCATCGTTTTTATCTTGTTGCAGTTGATGAGTTTTCTAGATTGTCATGGGTGTTTCTGCTTAAGAACAAGTCTAATGCTAGTTCTATCATTTAACCTTTTATTAATGAAATAAGGAATGTCTTTTCTGCAAATATCAAGTATATACATTCTGATAATGCACTTGAATTCTGTAGTTCACAACTCTCTCAATTCCTTAAATCTTATGGTATTGTGCATCAGACGTCGTGTGCCTATACATCCCAATAGAATGGGATGGCTGAGAGGAAACATCTCCATCTCTTAGATATCACCAGGACCCTTCTAATTCAGAGTTGTGCTCCTCACTCGTACTGGGGAGACGTTCTCAGTGCGTGTTACTTGGCCAATCGTACATCTATTCTGGGGGAGAAGATTTCGTTCTCGACTGCGTTTCTCGAGAAGGATCTTTTCTCTCTTGCCCCTCGTGTTTTTGAATGTGTTGCATTTGTCCGTCAGATGTCTCCAGGTCTTGACAAGCTCTCTCCGAGAGCAGTGAAGTGTGTATTTGTTGGGTATTCCAATACCGAAATGGGGTATCGTTGCTTTGACCCTACTAGATGAAAGTACTATGTTAGTGTGGATGTCACCTTTTTTGAATCCATCAGGTATTTCTCTCCTACATGTGACAAGCTCATCTCGTCAGAACATAGAGAAGAGGTTTATATGTCACCACCTCCACCTCCTCCTCCGTCACCACCGCCGCCGCCACCTCCTCCTCCACCGCAACCACTAGCTCCATCTCTTGCCACTCTTTTCTTTCCACAGGTTTACCAGCACCAGCCTCGTTCTCATGTGCCTCCACCATCATCCAGCACGCCCGAGGTATGTTCTGAACATTTGAGTTCCTCTGATGGCACTGGTCATTTGAGTGTACAGGATGTTGTTGTCGATACTCCTTCTGAGGATACAGTCGACCTAGATGTGCCTATTGCTCTACGACGGAAGAGGCGTGCATGTACGATGCATCCAATTTCTTCTCACGTCTCTCTGGCACAGCTATCAGATGATTTTCAGTGGTTTGTTGTTACCCTGTTAGGGGTTCAGATACAGAGAGGCTTTACAGAGTGGTCCTTGGCATCTTGATATGCAAGAAGAGATGGTCGCTTTACAGTCTTGAGGCACGTAGAGTGTCGTCTCTGCTCCCCAGATGCTTCTGTAGTGGGCAGCAAATGGGTGTTTACAATTAAGCATTGTGTTGACGGTTGATGGACAGATACAAGGCCCAATTGGTTGCGTGTGGATTCATCCAAACTTATGGGGTGGACTATCAAGACACCTTCTCTCATGTGGTGCGTCACTCTACACTTCGCATTCTGATTGATGTTGTTGTGGTAAAGGATTGGCCCCTTTTCCAATTAGATATAAAGAATGCTTTCTTATATGGCAACTTGCAAGAAGAGGTTTATATACAGCAGCCATCGGGGTTCTGAGGGGGAGTTTATTATGGTGTGTAAACTTCATAAGGCCATATATGGCCTTAAGTAGAGTCCAAGGGCTTGGTTTCAGAAGATCTCGGAGTTAATTGAGCTACAGAGCTTTGCCAGATCTATTGTAGATCACTCTATGTTTGTTAAGAGAACCCAGAAAGGTACTATTGCTATCTTGGTTCATGTGGATGATATTATTGTTACAGGCAATGATAGCGAAGGAGTTCAGGTAACCAAGGATTTTCTGGGACAACAGTTCGTGACCAAGGACCTTGCAAGCTGAGATATTTTCTTGGACTTGAATTTGCAAGAAAGCGGCCGGGAATGGGAATGACGTAAAGGAAGTATCTCATTGACCTCCTATCTGAGATGGGTGTGATGGGATGTAGACATGCTATTGCTCTAATGGATCCCAATGCTCGCCTATATGATGCCACCACCGCAGAAGTGGACAAGAGACAGTACAGAGAGCTGGTATGGAAGCTGTTGTATGTCACTATTATCAGGATTGGTATATCTTTTGCGGTCAGCAGGGTTAACCAATTTATGAAGCAGCCTAGGCAGTCTCACATGGATGCAGTCAACATGATCTTGAGGTATCTCAAGTCCTCTCCAGGTGCAAGACTTATATTCAAGAGAGACACAACTCTGACTGTGTCAGGGTGTGCAGATGCAGACTATGTTGGGTGTCCCAAGGATAGGAAGTCAACTTCAAGTATCACTGTGTTCATAGGCAGTTCATTAGTTTCATGGAAGAGCAAGAAACAGACAGTTGTGGCCAGATCTAGCGCGGAATCAGAATATAGGGCAATGGCCCAAGGGAGCACAGAAATGATGTGGATCAAGTTTGTCCTGACTGACCTAACTGTAGAAGTGTCTCTTCCCATGCGTCTACAATGTGATAATCAAGTTGCATTGTTTATAGCAAATAATCTCGCCTTTCATGAAAGAACAAAACACATTGAAGTTGATTGTCACTACACACGTGATTTGATTCAAAAGGGGATTATATTCACTTCTCATGTTGCTTCAAGCGATCAGGTTGTTGACATGTTCACCAAAGCACTTGCAAAGGGACCTTTTCACCATTGTTGTTCCAGGCTGAGCATGATAGATATCTATGCTCCAGCTTGAGGGGGAGTGTTGAGATATTTATATCTCTCTATATATTATTGTAACGTCTCTTCTCTCTGTCGATTATCTATGTAATTTTTCCCAAGAGCTCTTCTTCTATATAAGAGAGCTCTAGGGCTACGATGAATATAACTTTTCATTTCCTACTTCTACAATCTATATGTTGAAAATCACGAAGCTCAAACCAAATCAGACCTTATCGGCCCTCTGAAACAGTCGAACTGTAGCAGAGTCGTGCCTTATACGTTAGAAGAGGCCGGTCTGCGAATTCTAGACACCAGCCGTTGGGCGGCGCTAGCATGCAGCACACCAGCCACTGGGCGACGCTGGAAGGCCCCGCGAGGGAGGAGGGGCGCTCGGGGCGGCAGGCGGAGGGGAGGGGGCGCGGGCAGGGGCTAGCAGCGACTCGCGCGGTGGAGAGGGGTTGGCGTGTAGGGTTCGGTTTAGGGTGGATTATGGGAACCTTGGTCTAGGACCGTTGCTCCGATACCATGTTGGAGGAAAATTGAATTTTTTTATATTCATGAGACCCCAGGGCTCTCTTATATATAGGAGAAAAGCCCTGGAGTAAATTGCATGAGAGGTACATAAAGAAAATGAAATAGAAAATAACACCAAAGATGTACAATAATCTCAACAACGAGGTCTTGTTATGACCCAGAGGAAGTATGTTAATTATCTTCTCTCCGAAACAGGCATGGCAGATTGTAAGTCTACTACTACTCCTATGGACATCAGCATGAAGCTATATAATGATAATATAGAGAAGGTAGACAAGAAGCAGTACAGGGAGCTCTCGTTGGGAAGCTCCTATTTGCGATCATCATTGGGCCAGATATCTCTTTTGTTGTGAACAGAGTTAGTCAGTTTATGGAGCGGCCTAGACAAGCACATATGGAAGTGATACATATAATTCTGTGGTACTTGAATTCCTCTCCTGTTACCGGATTGTTCTTTAGCAAAGGGACAGCCCTCGTCATTATAGCATGTGCAGATGTATATTATGCAGGATGTCCCAAGGACGGAAAATCTACCTCATGTTTAGCAGTGTTCATTGGGAGCTCTTTGGTGTCATGGAAGAGCAAGAAGCGGAATGAGGGTTGTCAAATCTAGTGTAAAGTCAGTACATACTATCTACCTTAGGTTTAGTAGTGTTCATATGAAGCTCTTTAGTGTAATAAAAGCATGGCCTCAAATTTCAGCAAAATTCGATCGAATTTCTGTCGAATATCAATATCCAGTCGAAATCGAAATTCGACCAAAATATGGGGGGTCCTAGTACAAAAACGATCGAAATGACCGAAATTTCGGTCAAAATTCCACCGAAATTCCATCGAAATTCTGTTTTGGTCGGTACCGAAATGGTGACCGAAACCGACATTTAGGGCCTTGAATAGAAGAGCAAGAAGCAAACTGAGGATGCATTAAAAAATGACCCTGTATTGTTTCAAATGAAGCCATGTATAAGACATGGGATAATTACACCCATAACCCTGAGTAATTTCGCAATCTCAATCATAACCCTGCATAATCGCGAATTACATGAGAAACCTTGAGTAATGCTTAACTCTTACATGACATAACCATGTGTTATGTTCCGTTTGAGTTGGCCGTTGTATTTGACGGTTTCTGTTAAAAAAGACAAAATTACCCTTAATACTCTTTCTTATTTGCAAATCATGGGACTGCTGGACTGCGGCTTCATTGCGAACATGGCGGCTGCAAACCTGCCCGTGGCAATCACATCAGAGCGACCAGAACTTCCCGGTGGAGCGGTGAGAAGGGGCTGACGGAGGTCGGCAGTTTGGAGGCGGCGAGGTCGGGTCGCTACTCGCGGAAGGGGAAGAGGAGGTGGTCAACGGCACGGGGCGGGGGGAAAGGACTTCGGGGGTGCTTTCAATTGGCAGCAGGGGACGGGGGAAGCAGCTCGTCGGGGGTGCCTTCGACAGCAGCGGCGATGGGGGCCTGTGCGCGGGGGAACGGGTGCGAGGGGAGGGGAGGGGATTCTGGATAAATATAATATTTTCTATAAAAACAACACCTCGGATGCTTCCCTCGCTGGAGCTCGTGAATCATGCAAGCTTTGCTAAAGGTGACATTCCGCTGTGATATAAACGTGGATTGTGGTGACAAATATCACAGCAGAGTAGATTTATCGCCACCTTCGATCGAACAACGTGTGGCTTAGGATTCCAGCTTACGAGGAGCATCTTATCACCATGGATCTTCTCCATCTCCCTTCCCCTGCTCTCGTCCATTGCTATAAGAAGGGGTGGAATGGGCGGAGGTTGAACCATCACGTAAACCACGGAGACCAAACCATGAAGACCTCCTCTCATATTGTGCTGCTCCTCCCTCATCCTCCTCCTCGCCGCAACCACCAGCTCCCACTGCTCGAATGCCGCGCTCCTTGTGGATTCCAGCGGCAACGCGGTCCAGCCCGGCGTGAAGTATCACATGGTGTCCTCGACACGGAATGCGGGTGGTGTGCTACCCTCCCCAATCCTTGGGATAATCCTCCAGCCCCTCCTTCGTCGGGGTGGCAGATAGATTCTTCCGCAGGGTGGTCCCGGTGATACTGAGCTCCGTGTACAAGAGCGACGCCACGTCCTTGGAGTTGCTCGAGGCCGTGCACATACAGTTCTCGGAGGTGGACGACTGTGTGGAGACGTCGTACTGGAGGCTTAGTCCGGATAATGGTTTCGTGACAACGGGAGGGTCGGGCTCGCCTCCTTCCGACTTCCCCGGTTACGGCTTCACCTTCGTGAAGAGATCCAATGACACGGGCAGCTCCCACACGTTGCAATATAGTTGCCTCTCCCCTTGCAGGCTCCCCGGGTATGGCATCAGCACCATATCTGTGAACGGGCAGACACTGTTGGCAGCATCTGATTCCGCTGCATTTAGCGTGGTGACGCGGGGGAGGGATATTGGTTTGCCACGACGACGGGGGAGGAGGGCGGCAACTCGGTTGACGCGGGGGAAGGCAGGTCGGTGGGGGCGGGGGAGGGACGTCGCTTGCGGGAGACGGGGGAGGGGCGGAAGCTCGTTTGACGTGGGGGAGGGATGGAGGAGGAAGAAGGGAAGGGAGGAGGAAGAAGGTTTTTATTTTTATTTTTAAATTTACCAGCCGTTGGATAGGTTAGGGGTTAGATTAACCCAATAGTATGGTTGGATTAAGGAGAAAACTAACGGAGGGTCATGAGTGTAAGACGGAGTGACTACTCAAGGTTTCTCATGTAATTCGCGATTATGCAGGGTTATGATTGAGATTGCGAAATTACTCAGGGTTATGGGTGTAATTATCCCATAAGACATTCATGCAAAATAGTTTACGTAACTTCTTGACATCCTTCTTCACATTTGTGGCATTGGCAAATCTGATTAATTATAAAGGTCTTCCAAAACATTTCATCTCACAAAGAAATTCCATCATTCCATACACCCATACGGATGATATGATGCTAAACTCCCAAGTCTAAGCTCTAAAAAATCAAATCTATTCTAGAAATTCTGATTATGTAGTAAAGTAAGCTGGACTAGGTCACTAGGTGCATCGCAATTCCAAATTTGGCTTATGGTGCACAATTCTGAAGCCTTGTTTTTGGCATGGGTGCTCTCTAATACCTGGTGGATGTTAGCTGTACTGAAGTATAACATTTTTCCGGCTTATTGATTAATTGAATGGGTGGATGCCTATCCAATTTAGATAGTCATTCTATGAATTTTTAAGAAAACTTTGGCTTACCACATGATGCATACAATATTTTATTTTCAAAAAAAGAAGGCTTGCAAAGTTTTTTTCCTTTTACTCGTAATCTCAAATATCAAAGTTCGGAACACCCCCCCCCCCTGCCGAAATTGATTTGAAGACCAAAAAGTTCAGAAAAAGATGCCTATCATATGTAAAAGATATGGCACTATCGTTAAGTTTACAACATCTTGTTTAATGCAGCAGTTTACCATGCAATGGACCACTTTGTAGGCGTACCTTTAGGGTCATACCCCTCAAGATCCTCATATACACATCGACTAAAAGCAAGGACTTGTCGCCATGTGTCTTCAGATATATTGTGTCGCTGATATTTCTGAGGTAGAGGAAGCCATTCATCAGCATAGAGTTCAATGAAACTTTCGATATATGAAAGTTGGATATAAATTGTTGAGAACAATTGCAATAAAAGGCATCCTCATAATAACAACATGTAGTGATGCAGATTGACTTTTGCATCAGCTTTGAATTCAAATGCAAATCTCAACATGTATAAATAAAAGCCAAAAATGCATCAAGGCAACATCTATACCTCCACAAAATCACACCACTGATTAAGCAAACGAAACCGGCCTCTCAGAACTAATCTCCATGCACACAAAGCCTTGTATACAGCTACAAATAAATGAAAGGTCAGCAGAAATAAACCCAGAAAACAAGACAAGCAGATGAATGGGTATAAGATAAAACTTACTGATATTTTTTTGTCCATTTTCACGGCAAATGAAAAATACGAAATCATAGAAGTGCGAGAACTTATAAGAATCGGCCTGCAAAAGATCCAAAAGCATGTCGATTTAGGATTTTGAGTCACTTTTTCCTCAAAATTTTAAACAAAATGCTCTTGTAGTGAAAACATGAATGATTATTTGTATTTGACGATGGAAAAAAGAAGAAACTTACAGAAAAATCAAGGCTTGCTACGAGCTTGTAGAGATCATTGAAGAGTCCATGGCTGTATAACATAAAAACAGAAACTTGTTATCGGCATTTCAATTTATACAACAAGTACATGTACTAAAAAGATATCTAAATCAAAGATCTCACTGCATAGAAAAAAAATCCGTGTTTTATTATCTGCCACCACTAAAATGTTGTATCAGTGGCCGTTTATACACACTTACAACCACCGGTAAACGCCGAAAGTCCTCCAGGCACATAAAATCCACAACACAGCCCCAACACAAGACAAAGAATCCGAACTCCAAAGACATGTGCACGGCACTCCTCATATACACGCATTACCTTGCTCCCAACGATCTGGAGAGTTCGGCCAGCTCCTCTCTGGAACTCCCGTGCTCATGTCGCAACTCGATCTCTGATTCAATCCAGCAAAAAAATACCAGGAAACAGCAGATCGAATCATTAGTAAAGTATCCGATCATCCACGACCCCCGCCCCCAAAACCAACAAAAAATTATTGAGCGTTTTTTTATTGGTAGGTGTTAATTCAATTCTTGAATTCACCCACGATAACAAATGTAAAGATATCAGGTGTGGAGTGGTGACGATCCAAAGAAAGCAGATGTTTTTCAAATAATTAGCAAGAAACAAAACAGAAAGAGAAAGAAAAATAAGGTTTTGGGTACCGCAGTATCTGGAGTAGACCTCGAAGATGTTGGGAACCGGCGATGAGGAGGAGGACCTCATGGAATTTGCACCGAAAATTTGAGATGAGGGAAAAGGAAAGAGGTTCTGACGAATGTTTGATTTTGGGCAGATGTGTCTCAAGAACCCTCCCTCACTTTCACCTCGCTCTCAACCTCGTCGCCCTCTCCTCCTTCCCCACGCTTTCCCTTTTTTTCCTTTAGGGCCCGTTCGGTAGGAGAATAAGCAGGAATAAGGATGGGGAATAAGGGGAATAAGGGTCTATTCTCCGTTCGACTGGAGGATAGGAATAAGGAGAATAAGGTACAATAACGGTAGGTAAGGTGAGATAAAGATAGGAATAAGAGTGAAATAAGATGAAATAATGGAGAATAGTCGTACCACGGGGAACCGTGTTGGGGGCTTATTCCCCTTATTCCATTCCCCCTTATCCTCCAAACGAACAAGGCCTTAGGGTTCGTTTGGTTGCAGTGTTGGGCAGGGTTGGGTTGGGTTGAGGTACCTCTGTAAATAGTAAACTGTGATGAGGATTGAGGGGGTTGGAAGGAGGAGTACCTTAGGCTGGGCCAACCCTACCCAACCCTGCAACCAAACGGACCCTTAGTAGCACGAAACAAAAACACGGCAATTGAGCTGAAGGTTATCCTAGTGTCTCTACCGTGAGGGATACAATGAAGCCAATTCGTCCGAGGGATACACGTGGAATCTTATTCCACGGGAACCCCAGGCGAATATGTATTTTGTTAACTACCTCAAAGAAGTCGTGACCTCTGTAGTGGGGAGCCGTCACTTGAAGTCACGGCTTCCTTCAGTTGAAGCCGTGACCTCAAGTCACGGCTATCTCTGCTTCCAGGACAGTGGGGACTTGTCTACATAGCACATACACAAATACATACATAAAACATAACACATATACATTGATCCAAATAAGAGATACATAGAACATAAGAAGGTTTTCATTCTATATACATCCAATATACATTGTGATACAAATAAGAAGGTTTTCACTACTTTATAAGTACATTACCCACGTTTCCTTCTACGAAACACTCTAAGTTTAGGTGGCCTTCGTCATATTCCTGCGGTAGCGCCTCGGGCTGTAGTTGGCTTGAGGGCATGATCTGGCCAGCTTCATCAATCTGTGAGATCATAGATACATCGAGTGCCCCCACATCGTCCATATGAAGTACTGGAGGCGGAGAGCATCGTGAAGGGCCGGCGTCAGAAAGACCCCTCTCCTTCACTGGGGCGGCTGATGTGGATAGGCTACTAGGGATGCAATGGTCTTGGAACGGAGTCTGAAAATCATCAGCAGTAGATGCTTCGACTTGTCGCCTCCAACCACCTCCAGCTCTTGATCTTTCGCGTCCTCGTCCATGTCCTCGTCCATGATCCCGGTCAATAGGAGTTGGTTCCTCGGAAACCCTTTCTTCATATCCTTCAGCTTCCTCATCATCATCTGCTCCATCTCTAAACTGTCTCTCAATGACTTCCAGTAGTCGCCGCTCAGAATCAACTGTCAAAAATGCCACACGTTCTGGATCATCCCTTGCTAGATGGATGTCTCCAAACCTCGATACCTGCAAAATAAGATATACTCGAGTCATATTCCATCTATGTTGAAAATGAAATGTTAATGTAATTGTTACTCACAACAAAGTCCATCATCCACCCGTGTCTACCAATAAACCGTCGGGTAATACGGTTATACCAACTCATGTACTCATCTGTCACCCCATCTCCTCCTAACACTATGGGAATCGTCTCCACAATATAATCTCTCATGTGCTCCCACATCCCCAATAAGTTGGCGAGGAATTGGATATAATCGACGTTGATATTCCCTCGCAGATCTATCGAGTGGAGCTTTGAATATGTGTTGCATGGGCCTGGGATCCCCTGAACTGCTCCAAATTGTCGTAACACACGATCTAGAGTGTATAACTCAACCCAACAGAAATGAATCAGTGGTACTCTTGCAACATGAAGATCTGGTGCTTCCAAGCAGTACAGAGGAAGCATCTGCATCAAATCTGCGGTGTAAGGCATCCAAACAACCTACCAAAATAGAAAGAATTTTATTAGAATCCTGGGTAACCCCTCGTAGTGTAACAACATGCTATGTTTTAATTCATACCTGTGACGCTATCTGAAGGTCAAATGCATCTCGATATGGACGTACCACATGTGTTGGCTCTGTAGTGACATCAAACCGTGCCCGCCAACGGCATCCTAAGAGCCCCCCCCCCCCAATCGGGCCTTCGGTGTACAGTGGGGGCTATGTGGGGAAAATGTTCCCATGCCCAGACCTGCAATAGGACCAAAGGCCCACGTATCTCTATTGCTTCAGCCTTGGATGCTATGCACAACTGTCTGTAAAGGAAAGCCAGGCAAGCAGATCCCCATGAAAAATGTCCACATGCCTCCATGTCTTCGAGCAAGGGAAGATAAATCAGTGAAACCTCATTGCCAGACTTGTCCGGAAAGACAACTCCGCCCAAGAGCTGTAGTATATATGCACGAGTGTGCTGCAAAATGGTGACCTCATCAGCATACTCTGTAAGTGGAGAGAAATGCTCAACAAGCCATGTCATGCGGATACGTGCACCATCAATGTTAGGCTTCTCAGGCCTCACTCCAAGAAGCCTCTCGCATAGTCCTGGCTAGCTAGGAGATGTTGTATACCCAATCACAGGATGTCCATCGATCTTCAATCCAAAAATGTAAGCCACGTCCTGCAAAGTGATCATCATCTCTCCATGGCACATGTGAAAGGTATGAGTCTCCATGCGCCATCTCTCTACCAATGCAGTAATTAAGTGCCAATCGAGTGAGATGAAGTCTAGTTGCATCACTCTTGCAAAACCCGCAGCATACACAAGCTCCACGATCCGTTCATCAATGGGGGCATGTCGCAGTATGCCCTCTCTACGTCGACATCTCGACTATCTCGCCACCTATGGGCATTGAAAAAAATAAATATGTCAGATAACAAAATAAAACGTTATGATAAAAACTTACAGTATAATTTTTTTAAGCACATACATCGCCTTGCCAAACAGCTCTGGATCTATGAGAGCCCTGTAGATGTAAAACAGATCGATTAATGGGACTCGGCTCCATCTGCAATAATTAAAAAATTGAGTGGTTAAAAAAATCAATCAATGGTTCACCAAAATTTAAACAAAAGAAGTGAGTTGTAAAAAATTTAGTCGCAATTATCAAAAAGTAAACAACCTTGGGTAGTACGGTTTGGACATTTCCTCCTATTGTGGCCACTCTCTCGACATAACCCACATTTTTTTACACTTGGTGGCCCATGGCTACTATGCCGACGATTATGACCAAGTTGACGGCAAGCCCCACATTGTTGTTGGACAGGATCCTCACGCATGTCCATTTCATTATGAAATCCGCTTTGATTTAGGCCGGTCCTTAGATCGTACTCTTGTTGGATCTAGAATTATTTTCTCTATTATGAATGTTGGCCATACCTCCCTATCTCCAATGGGGTAGAAGACACCTTCATAGATGTTTTGTTGGCATTGTCGTAAATTTTGATCAAATGAATTCCAAAAAAAATCCTCAAACTTAGCCAGATTGTGAAATATGATGAAATTAACATACTATATTTTTTTTGGAATTTTGGGATGTAAGATGAATAAACAATGAATTTATGAATGCAAGTTGTGGGATTTCAATAATTAATTATAATAAATATTAAATATACTTATTTTCAGGAAATAAAATTATCCAAGATATATAACTAGGTGATCTATCTCAGGAAAATATTAAATCCTGAAAATTTTGAGTTTAATACCTATTAAAAATTAATTAGTGAAATATACAAACTGACTTTTATAAAGTAAAATATGTGTGTAAATACATTTTTTAGCACAATGTAACTAGCAACTAATTCTACGATCCGTGATTTTTAGGTAATTTTTGGAGCAATGGTTAATTATCTACGAATTTCAAAGCAATCATCGGGCAAAATATGTAATTTTCCACAAGAATATTGATTATTTCTTGACCATAGATAATAAATGCATCATGAGCATACCACGATGTAGGGTATTAATTAAAGAACATCATGTTATTTTCATAATAATTAAATAATGTAAAAATAATGTTCAAATGGTAGAGGAAAGACATGGGTCTGTTTGCAATAATATAATAATTAAAATAAAGTAGATTGAAATCAGGAATACAAATGTAATTACAGGCCCCTAGAGAGGGATACTTGCAAAGTTCCCATCATGCATGTGAGTATCACGTGGAATGGAGGCTTTTCTGGAGATATGTCGCTCTTGTGGGGGCTCCTTGTAAATTTGACCCTCACGTACATGTGGGATAACGCGTTCTCGTTGGGCCTCAAGCCTTTCTCCTTCTTTGATGCCCCCGACAGGTGGCGAAGGCGGAGTGCTCTCCGGTGGTGCTGGGCTTTGTGTCTACGGTGGTGCGGCTGGCAGTGCGATAATGGTGGCTCGCACGTCAGCTGTAGAGGTGGTCGTGCAGTCGACGGAGGGTGTCAGCTCCAAGCAGTGGAAGGCGGTGAAGGTAGAGTTGGGTGATAAAGCAGTGGCCGAGGAAGATCAGGCTGAGGAGAGGTCCAACGATGACGGTGAAGTCTGGCAGCAGGTTGCTGTGTGACCAGAGGAAAGTGGCGGCAGAGCACATTCTCAGGTGGCTTGATGTGCGTAGTGGTCCTGCTTGTGGTGAAGTGGCGAGCGACAGAAAAGTCAAGGCCGATGAGGAGGGCCAAAAATGTTGGTGGAAGGGACATGCTCGAAGGCGATGGTCTATGGGAAGGAAACGAGGATCATAGGTGGTGGTGCTTTCAAACGGATATTGAATGACGATCAGGGAAAGGAAGAACCAAGGAAAAGTGGTAAAACAAAGGAAAAATAGAAAGCAGAGGAAAGGAGATATGAGTGTTGTCGCCTGAAATTGGAGATGGAATTCTCGACTCCGAGTTCTCACCTCAGCCGTGGGCGGAGCACGATGAAACTCTGATCGCTCGTGCCTTTGGAGTTCGCTAAAGAGAGGAGGGTTGTCACCACCTCCTTCTCGAGCTCTATCTCTCGTGCATATATGGCATATGGCAGATGTTGATCGAGAGGGTGAAGAAGCATTTAAATAGGATGAGGAAAGAGTCGGGTCATGGCTGTAGATCAGGAATATGGTGGTTGTGCTTCCGGTCATTGGAGATGATAGAAGAGGTTGAGCGATCATGGGGATAGAGGGTGCAGTGCATTGAAGGCAGGTTGATTCAGAGAAAGGGGAAAGCACGTGCTGGGCATGTGCGCAAGGGGAGCACGTGCACATCACGTGCAGGGGTTTTTTTTATAAAAAGAAATAAAAAAGGCTAAAAAACAAGTGACACATGACGGCTCCAAAAGCGGTCACGTATCAACTCCAGAAAATTCAAGAATAAAAAGACAACGATAAATTGAAAAGAAATAGCAAATGACCTCGGATCAAAAACTTTTCTTCACAAAAATTTCTCGTCTCGATGAGATCTACAACTTTCATGAAAGGGTCAACAAAAGAGGTCATATGTGCAAAATGATATTTTTGAGGTAGTCTATGTACATAAAATACCTTGATTTTTGGGTTTTGAATTTTTTTTGTGATTTTTAACCAAGAGAAAAATAAGAAAAAACAAAAATAAAATCAAAGATAAATATTTACATGTTATTTTAATTTTTTGTATTTTTAGTAAATAGGAAAATGGAGAAATACAATAAAATATGAGAAAAGGGACTCTTGTGGAGACAGTTAGTGAAGACTCGGACTCAGTTAATTTATTTGATTTCAAGCTAATTTTGAAATTGGATTTTATGAATTTTATTATAAATTTCATCAAAGAATACAAATGAAAAATAAATAAAGGAAAAAAAGATAATTATTTACACAAAATAATAGGTCAAAAATTGCTAAAACACAAAATACGCAAAAGAGGCCCAAAACCCAACTTTCACATATAACTTCTGATTTTTATGAAATTGATCTTGTTTTGTAGGTCTTTGAATATATATATATATATATTACTTTAAAATGAGTAGACCCAAATTGGACCATGTATGAGGAAGATATGTGAGCTTTAGTTTGTCTATTCTGGAATTTGGGTTTTGTTTCACGAACCAATTATTTAAGTTAGTAATTTTTTGTTTTTTTCCTTAATATTATTAGTAATATGTACACAATAGAGGTGATTTGAGGTCAATCGGAGTTAGCATGAATTAGTTAAAAATGCATGAAATTAGGTGAAAATGTGAACATGATTATGAATATAATTATGAGTGTTAAAATGTAAATATTAATTCTAAGTGTATGATTGGTAAAAATGCAGATTAAATGATAAAATACAGCTAATTACTTGGGAACAAAGCTCAATTTTCATCTTTTAGTACGATGAATCACAGATTCATCAACCCCCTATGCTTAAACCTTGCTCGTCCCCGAGCAACTAAATGAAATGCAAGAGTGAAATGATTTTGGGTTCCATACCAAAGTCATGAAAAAAAAGATGAAAATGGATCTAGACCCGACCTTTGGATTAATAGTGTGATGAAACTTCTGTGAGAATTAGGGTTTTAAAATCAACAACCCTCAATTTCTACATATCATTGTAATAGATTCTACTTAGAAGTCATCCTAAATCAATCCTTCTCCCAAAGCATACCCCATGAACATTGAACAACTGTCTCATGTGTGTGAAAGGTTATAGATCTTCCCATCAAGAATTTCGGACTACCATGCAAACCTCCCACCCAATAACTCGTCCTCAAGGAGTCAGGTATTTCCTACTAAGACTTGTCGTGTTGTATTCACAATCGAAAAGAGAGAGAAATAGAAGATGGGGAATAGAACTGGAGGGTGGTCAGTGTAATCACCTCTCCTTGGGAAACCGACCAGTTTAGCCAAGTCTCTACTAAGATCTGCAGGTTTTCTTAAAGCTTGAACCTTTTTGGTCAAGTATTTATTTGTTAGTTTGGCTTCTTTTTGGTATGGATTTTCGGTAACTCTGCACGGATCTTTTTGTGCTCCTATGGACATGGAATCTTTTTTCCGTACATGTTTTGGGATCTTAGAAAAAAATGTGCCCAGTTGTCCATCCCTTTTTTGAAGCTTTATTTCAACCCATACTCGGATCTTTAGAAGTCCACACTACCAAAAAAGAGACCCACATAGTCTTCCAATACCCCGTCTAAGTTGAGCTAAGTTCATAGTGTGAGAGAACAGATTAATTCCCTACTCAAAGGCTATACCCAGAATTAGGCGACCAGGTTAGATACTAAGAGTCAAAGGTTGCACATTGTCATGTAGAACTTGAAGAATTAAGTCAAAAGACCTGAAGCTTCTAAAATCCTCTTTCTCAGTGAAGTTCTTCTGAAAATTAGGTAGATTAAGGCCAAGTGAATATCACTTTCTATTTATACTCATAACTCAGTTCAGAACCCAATAATTTTCACTTTACATATGCTAGATAAATGAAATGCAGATGCATATGAGGTGCAATATGATGATTTTTTTGCTATTGGCTTTTGGTATGAATGCAAGGATGAAATGCAAGAGCAAAGAAGTTTTTTTTGTATGCAAGGATGATATGCAAGAGATTTCATTTTGTGTTTTTTTACCCATCCCATAATTATTGCATAATATATACAAAAATATGTGAAAGTACGAGATATGGGTAAAGTATATATGTAATCTATACACATCCCCCTATATTTAGCATGTGTTATGCCCTCAGAGCACAAGAAGCAACAAAAAGACATAACTCGTTCTAAGCATAGGAGAGTGAAAAATAAAAAGAGTGTGGAAGTCGACTGCCCCCTTGTACTTAGGCTCTAGTCAGACTAAATATAAAACAAGATTAAAAAGTGGGGTGGTCGAGGTCAAGAGGATAAATGGATAAGTATATGCATGAGACATGAGTGACTATGAGAACCGACGAGATCTGGAGAATATACAAAGCGAATAGACACTAGAATGATGAGTAAATATAGATGGCATCCCCCCCCATACTTAGGCCTTGGCCTAAGTCTAGGATGAAAATATACAAGGGAACTGATGGGGGGAAGGGTAGCTGATGATCAAGGAGGTTTACGGCCGATCATTTTCAAGAAATGTGGTGGAAGGGAATATTGATCGAAAGAAGATGAATCAGAAGATCCTCAGCCATCATCGGAGTTGTCATTAAAATAATAATTAAAGGTCTTATTACTCAAACTATTTTTATTTTTTAATTGCTTTCTCATAGTTCGCTCAGTTTTCGGGTCAATCTGTTCTTCCTCTGAATATTCAGAGGAACAAGTATCAGTCTGGCCATAACAAATTGTTTCAGTGTATTGAATGGGACTAGGGGAGTCAGCCTTAGGAGAATAATAGAGAGGGGCAAGAAAAGTCCAACGTGGGTTGACGTATGACTTCTTGTTCCGATCAGGCTCCAGATTCTCCTAACTGATCTCTCTCATACTGCTCACATCCTCCGAACCTGATGAGGAATCCTCAGAAGATTTCTTTTCTGAAATATTGCAAGTGACATTCTTAGTCGATTCAGGAGGTATTCTTTGTGAGGTATTGACCATATGTTCTTTATTAGATGAGTCTCCATATGAACTGTAATATTCTTATAAGGTCAACATGCATCCTGAGTAGTTGCTTTCTGTTGGCTTTGCGTGTACTTAAGGAGATCTGAAATAACCTTGTCCGGGGTGTGGTGAATCGGATGTATATTAGTTAATTTTATTCACCTTTGTAGTCTCGTTAGTCGTTTTATAAGATATCTCTCCTTCGTTTGAGTCTGTCATAAGTGGAGAGGTCTGGGCATAAGAGGATTCTTCTATATTACAAGTGCTGGTTCTGGTTTGGTTGTCTCAGGATTCGATGTGTCCTTGAGAATTTGATCAATTTGGTTAGGGTTCGGGAACATGATGTATTGAGTCTCGATGTTAATAGTCGCTCTAGTGGAAGCCAGAAATGGTTTTCCTAAAATATTGGGAGACTCGGATAAAACTCCCCGATTTTCAATGTTAAGGACAATGAAGTCCACTATATGTGCGACACCTTGGAAATTAATGACGACGGAAAAAGTTCCTCTCAGCCTTTTTATAGATCAGTCGAGAATTTAAATGATCACTCGGGTATTTCTGAGCGGTCTGAGTTCAAGTCAATCAAATACGGACTTCGGGAGGTATTCAATGTAGAATCCTCATCAATCCGAACATTATTAAACTCAATATTGTCAATTTCACATGTCACCATGGTCAACCATTTGACTTTCTGGACCTTGTCTGCCTTGGTTAGCACCATTGAATTGGCATAGTAATTAGATGATATTCAGTTCGTCATCTTTTCTTTCCCATCTTCTTAGTTGATAATCGACTCTTCACAAATCTTTGAAGATCAGATACGTACTCTATGGCCTTGATTAATGAAAGCTCTAAGATCAGACTTTTGCAAAATACTTCCATATTGATGTTTGAATTTTTTGAATTTTCTGGTTTTTTTTGGAATTTCCTTTAGAGTCAATAGGATGGTCAGTGGTATGTGGTGTCTGCATGTGGACATACGACACATGATGAGTTTTGGGTTTGCTCTATGATTTTCTTGATTCCTCTTGGTTGATTGTCATGTCTTTTACGATTTCAATGACATTATCAAATTGTTCTATCAAACCCTCTGTTCTCTTATTGATCCGAGCTATGTCATCCACTATCATCTCATGACTTGGATTTGAGTGACTATACTCGATATATTGTGACATTAATATTTTTCTCCTGCACCGAGATGTAGTCAGTCTTGTGATTAGGATCTGGTCACGAGTCCTATTTCCTTGACTTTGGGTGTCATATGTGCCGTCAAAGGAAAAGTGATCATACTCGGGCTATGAGTCATCCCGAGCAGAAGATGGTTCATACAGTTAAGTATCATATGTAATCGAGAGTTGTGTTCCTCTATCAAGTCGGTTATGCCTATATTCATCCTTGAATTTTCTCGCTCCATTCTGTCTACAAAGTATGTGTTTGGTTCTGTGAGCAGTTCATAACTCAAAGTTTCAACCAAGGGTGGGTGGATGGGTGGAAAGAATGAGGGTTGGGAAAAAACTACCTCAAAAAGAGGGTTCCTCTGAAAAGTAAGTGGAAAAGAAGATTGGGAATGTCATGTGAGCGCGACCCACGGAGTCATGGTATGAATGCCAATATTTTTTCATCTTCGAATGGAATGGAAAAAATAGATTTGCGAACCCACGATCCGTGTGTGCAAGTGCACTGTCACACATTTCAATACACAAATGCAAACCCCAAATTCACCAACTCAACTCAATGAAGTTCATAAAGGTTCGGCCAAATTATCTTGACTATTTTAGTTGGTGATAATTGCAAAATTATTAAAGAGTTAACAAGCTGTTAGGTGTCTGTATTTCCCTACAGATTGTCCCGACTCTTACTACTAGTTGCACCCACTTTCAGCCAGTATGGGAGTAAGTACGGATCATATGAATACGGTTACACCCACATTCGGCCAGTATGGGAAATCATACCTAGAACATGAATATATATTAGCGAGTAATAGAATAATTTAATTTGTCTAAATGAGAATCGATCTAATGCATACAGTTAAGTGTAGTGTTGTCCTAAATTCTACGAGCACAATAAAAAATTCTAGTATCTCTAATAGTTGTTTGTGCAGTCCTAGAATTACGAACCATTCATGTCGGGCCCCACCCTTATCGAAGAGTGAAACAGGTCTGACACACCACAAAGAGTCTAGTCTTTTTCTACATGCATGAGAACCCGATCGGGGACTGCTGGAAATTAGCAATTAACTACAAATTAAAGAAGAACACTCTATCTTGCTAAAAATAAAATTCTTTGTGTGTTCGATCGATTCGAGTTGCGTCGGCTTCCAAGAAAGCCACTCCAAGTCCACCGAGTACCTCTCATGAAAAATAAAAGATCAGATATTAAAGAGATCCACAGAAAAAATATACATAAATAAAATAAAATAAATAATAATAAAATGTTGGATAAAAATAAATGGAGAAACAAATACAAGAAAAATCAGGGGTCAGACTACCCAGAGATGGAAAACCTAAAAACTTGATTTTCTAAAAACAACCTAAGTTGTGCCTCCCGCCAATGGCACCATTTGACGAACCCTAAAATTACCCTTATTAATTGTCAAAATTAACTTTTAATGTTGTTCGTTGCAGTGGGGCAATTAAGGATTGATCAAGAACTATTATTTTAATTAATGTGTCAATTAAAGCGAGTGGGAAACATTTTTTACTTGGTAAGTCCAAGGTCGAACTCAGGGAGACAATTATCTCCTTAGGTTGTTTTTTAGTTGATCTCGAAGTTAAGTTTTCAAAGAGGCATTTTTATATTTTTTAAATGCAATAAATGAGGCAAATGCGATTTTGGTAAAGTTCAAGGGCTAAATTGAAAATTACGATTAAATGAATTCCAACAAATCTCAAATTCGGCAAAAATGTGAAATACAATGAAATTAACACACTATTTTTTTGAATTTTGGGATGCAAGATAAATAAATAGTGAATTTATGAATGCAAGGAGTGAGATTTTCAGTAATTAATTACATAAATATTAAATCTACTTATTTTCAAGAAATAAAGTTATCCAAGATATATCACTGGGTTATTTATCTCAAAAAATTCCTAAACCCTAAAAATTTTGAATTTAATACATATTAAAAATTAATTAGTGAAATACATAAAATGATTTTTATAGAGCAAAATATGCTTGCATTTCTTTTCTAGCACAATGTAACTAGCAAGTAATTCTATGATCCATGAATTTTTGGCAATTTTTTGAGCAATGTTTATTTAACTATGAATTTTAAAATTATTGGGTAAAATATGCAATTTTCCATATGAATAATAATTAATAATTAACCATAGATAATAAACATATCATGAGCATGTCATAATGTAGAGAATTAATTAAAGAACACCATGTTATTTTCCTAATAATTAAATAATGCAAAAATAATGTTCAAATAACATAGGAAAGAACGTCAATGTAATAATATCATGTTACTTTCCAATGGTCTATTTGCAATAATATAATAATTAAAATAAAGCATATTGCAGTGCAAGAACGAGAATGTAATTACCTTCCCTTGGAGAGGGCTACTTGCAAAGTTCCCACCCCGTACGTGAGTATCATGTGGACTGGGGGTCTTTTCTGGAGATATGTCGCTCCTATGGAGGCTCCTTGTAAATTTTACCCCCATGCACGTGGGGGAACATGCGTTCTCACGGGACCTCAAGCCCTTTTCCTTCTTCGACTCCCCCGACGGGTGGCAAAGGCGGTGGGCTCTCCGGTGGTGCTGGGCTTCATGCATGCGGTGGTGCAGCTGGCGATGGAATGATGGCGACTCACGTGTCATCTGCTGAGGTGGTCGCGCGGTCCGTAGAGGGTGTCTGCTCCAAGTAATGGAAGGTGATGTTGCGACGATGTAGCAGTGGTCAAGGAAGATCAAGCCGAGGAGAGGTCCAGCGATAGTGGCGAAGTCTGGCAGCAGGCCACGTCATGACGGAGGAAATTGGTGGCGAAGCACGTTCTCAGGTGGCTTGATGTGCGTGGTGGCCCTACTTGTGGCGAAGCAGCGAGCGGTAGAAGAGTTGAGGTCAGTGAGGATGGAAAACAACGTTGGAGGAGGGGACGTGCTCGAAGGTGGTGGTTGATGGGAAGGAAATGAGGATCAGAGGTGGTGGTGGTTTCAAACGGATATCGAATGGCAATCGGGGAAAGGAAGAACAGAGGAAAAGGGGTAAAATAGAGGAAAAATAGAAAGCAAAGGAAAGGGGATATGGGGGTTGTCGCCTGAAAGTGTAGGAGATGGAGTTCTCGAATCTGAATTCTCACCTCAGGCGTGGGCGGAGCACGGCGAAGCTATGATTGATCGCACCTTTGAAGTTCGCCGGAGAGAGGAGGGTTGTCACCACCTCCTTCTCGAGCTCAATCTTTTGTGCATATATGGCAAATTGTGGATGTTGATCATGGGTGGTGACAAAGCATTTAAATAGGATGAGGGAGGAGTTGAATCATAGTCATAGATCATAGAAATGGTGGTTGTGCTTCCGGCCGTTGGAGAAGATAGAAGTAGTTGTGCGATCATGGGGATAGAGGGTGTGGTGCATTGAAGGCAGGTTGACTAAGAGAAAGGGGAAAGCACGTGCTGGGCACGTGTACAAGGGGGGCACGTGCGCACCACATGCAAAGTTTTTTATATAAAATGAAATAAAAAAGTCTAAAAATGAGTGACATGTGGCGGCTCCAGAAGATGCCTTGTGTTAACTTCAGATTCAAGAATAAAAAGACAAAGATAAATAAAAAAGAAATAGCAAATGACCTTGGATCGAAAAATTTTCTTCACAAAAGTTGCTCGTCTCAATGAGGTCGTAACTTTCATGAAGCGATCAAGAGAAAAATAGGTCATGTGTGCAAAATGACATTTTTGAGGTACTTTGTGCACATAAATACCTTGATTTTTGCCTTTTTTTAATTCTTTTGTGATTTTTAATCAAGATAAAAATAAGGAAAATAACAATAAAATAAAAGATAAATATTTACACAATATTTTATTTTTTGGATTTTTAATAAATATGAAAATGGAGAAATAAAATAAAATACAAGAATAGGGACTTTTGTGGAGATAATCAGGGAGGACTTGAACTCAGTTAATTTCTTTGATTTCAATCTAGTTTTGGAATTGTATTTTTGTGAATTTTATTAAAACTTTCATTAAAGAATATAAATGAAAAATAAATAAAGGAAAAAGAGTTAATTATGTATATCAAATAATTGGTTAAAAATTGCTAAAACACAAAATGTGCAAAAGAGGCCCAAAACGCAACTTTCACATATGAGCTCCGATTTTTATGAAATTGGTCTTATTTTAAGGTCATTGAATATATATATATATATATATATATTACTTTAAAAGTGAGTAGAACTAAATTGGACACTGTATTTGGAAGATATGTGCGTTTTAGTATATCTACTCAGGAATTTGGGTTTTGTCTCATGGGCCAATCATTTGAGTTAGAAATTTTTTATATTTTTCCTTTAATCTTGTTAGTAATATGTACAACGGATGTGATTTGAGGTCAATCGGAGTTAGCATGAGTTAGTTAAAAATATATGAAATTTGGTGAAAATGTGAACATGATTATGAATGCAATTATGAGTTCTAAAATGCAAATATTAATTCCAAGTGTATGAATCATAAAAATATAGAATAAATGATGAAATGCAGATAATTACTCGGGAACGAAGCTCTATTTTCTTCTTTTAGTAAGACGAATCACGGATTCATCACCCCCGCTCACTTTGAGCCTTCTACTATTTCTCACTCTATTTATTCCTTGTTTGACACCATATCCTTCCTTCATTCTTGATCTCCCTCTTCATCTTTGAGACAGTGACTCATGGATGGCTTAGTTGGGACTCCGTCAACACTAACATCGATTCCATGTGCTTGCCTTCTCTAATAATTCGGGGCGATTCCCGAGAACTCGGTTCGGACTCCACGAACCAATCTCTAGACTCATGGCCTTCTTCAATAACCCATGATTACTCTTGTCCCGAACTCTGTCCATTTTGTATGGCCATTGATTTAACTCCTTATACATATTTATCCTTAATGAGGTTCTGCGTTGATCTTAATATAGAACAATTCTCTACATCTGGTTCTTTAATACATATTGATCGGAGCATCATTCCATGTGCAGATCGCGAGCCTAATCTGGAGCCAGAGATTCTTTCATATTCAAAGACAGATATAGAAATGGCTCCAACTAGGAAAGGGAAGGGACCACAACACCCACGGCATCCTCTACAGCCAAAGAAGCGCCAACCAGAGTAGAACACAATGAATGCCCAACTTATTGTCTCCATTCATGCAATTCAGCAGTAGCTCACCAACTGGGCATTGGCCAAGGTCACCTTCAAAGACATGCTCAATAATATGAGGAGATGGAGAGAGAGTCAAAGAGGAGTAAGAGAATAAGAAGAAAGAGTAGATGAAGCTCATGGAGGTTGATGAATCCCTGGTTCATCATACTAAAAGATGAAAATAGAGCTTCGTTTCCAAGAAATTAGTTGCATTACATCATTTGTTCTGCATTTTTATCATTCATGCATGAAAAATTAATATTTGCATTTTAACACTCATAATTGCGTTCATAATCATCTTCATATTTGTACCCAACTTCATGCATTTTTAACTAATTAATGCTAACTCCAATTGACATCAAACCACTTCTATTGTGTAAATATTACTAACAAGATTAAAGGAAAAATACAAAAAATTACTACTCAAATAATTGGTCAGACAAAATCCCAATTCTTGACTAAACAGACTAAAATGCTCATATCTTCCTTATACAATGTCCAATTTATGTCTACTAACTTTTAAAGTAATATATATTCAAAGACATTCAAAACAGGACTAATTTCATAAAAATCAGATCTCGTATGTGAAAGTTGGGTTTTGAGCCTCTTTTACGTGTTTCGAGTTTTCCCTGATTTTGACTTGATATTTTATGTACATAATTAACCTTTTTTCTTTTATTTCTTTTTCATCCTTATTCTTTGATAAAAGTTTTAATAAAATCAACAAAAATCCAATTTTAAAGTAAGACTGAAATCAAAGAAAATGACCGAGTCCGAGTGTTCCCTGAGAGTCTGTACAAAGAACTCACTTTTTCTACTTTATTTTATTTACCTATTGTCTTATTTAATAAAAATCCAAAAAATTAGATTAATGTGTAAATATTTATCTTTGATTTTATCACAATTTTTCTCATTTTTTCTTAATTAAAAATCACTAAAAAATTACAAAACCCAAAAATCAAGGTATTCTATGTACATAGAGTACCCCAAAAATATCGTTTTGCACAGATAACCTCTTTTGCTCTTGATATATTCATGAAAATTGTAGATCTCATCGAGACAAGCAATTTTTGTGTTGAGAAATTTTTGATCCAAGGTAATTTTCTATTTCTTTCTCATTTGTCTTTTTATTTAATTTTCGAATTTTTTGGAGTGGACGCGTGTCAGCTCCTGGAAATGCCACGTGTCAGCTATTTTTAAACCCCTTTTATTTTCATTTTTATTAAAAAATTATTAAAAAAACAAAATAATTAAAATATATCTCCCACCTCATGTGCCACACATGTGAGGGTCCTCTCCCTCTTTTCTAAGTCATCCCCTATGTTCCTTCGTCTTCGCCCGTTCCGCCAACCACCTGCAACCTCTGCCCCCTCTATCTCGCGCAACCACCTCAGACGCTTCGCCAACCTCCTTATCCCCTCCAGCGATGACTAACACCCCCAATGATCCCATAACCTCCATCTATCCCTATATAGCGTTATTCATCCACCACCAGCGAAACCATTCGCCATATCCAAGAGAGGGGGAGTTTGAAGGAAGGGCGGTGACAGCCCCTCCCTTCGTTGGCAACGATTTCCTCCAGGAGTGATTATCAAGCTTCCTCCTCCATCTCGGAGTCGAGGCGACAAGCACGGGGGAGGACCTCCGTCTTCTTCCACTCCCAAGCGAACCCTTATTTCTCTTTACTATGTTTTCCCTTATACCCCCTGTTCTTCCAATCACGTACAACAATACCCACTTCCTTGCCACCTTCCACCATGTCTTCCCTGCCATCGACCGCCCCTCTGCCTCAGCTACAATCGTCGTGCACCAAATTCTCTACGCCAACCGCCCGCAGCCACGAGCCTCGACCATCGCTTCGAAGTCATCTACGCCCTATAGCTCCTGATCTGCCATCGACAAATCACAAATAACAGCTACCATCTGGTAGAATCGCCTCGAGATGGCACCACATCTTCCCTGCCAAACCCCACGCAGTCGACGCTTGTTTCCTCTGCGAGCAACCGGTTGTCGTCCGTCCCAGTACCACATGGAGAAGCAAAACCACATGCCTGCCTTCGCACAAGCAGGAGCTCCTTCGCCACGCCTTCTCCACCCCACCATATGCTCGCACATCCACGTCCGCCCTCGTGCAGCTTGCGCACCGCCTTCAGCCATCTCCTCCGCCACGCGTAAGCCCGCGCGAGAAGCAACACCACCTCGCATGAACCGCCCTTCATCCGTAGATGAGCTCCTCCGCGCCTAGCAACCCAGGAAGGGGAGGGAATCGTCTACCGTAAGTGAATTGCAGCAGATTCTGCTGCAATTCACAGATGAACGCCATGTGTATCGAAATAATCCAACGGCTGCCCCGAATCCTCTCCTCCTCTCCTCCCTGCCGAAGCCCTCTCGCACCCGATCCCCCGTCGCTTGCCGAGCCCTCTCGTTGTCTCGCCGCCACCCTCTCGCACCCGAGCCCCCGCCGCCTCTCGCCGTCCTCGAGGCCTCTCGCTGAGCCCTCTCGCACCCGTCGGCCGCCTCGCCGCCACCCTCTCGCACCCGAGCCCCCACCGCCTCTCACCGTCCTCGAGCCCCCTTGCCGAGCCCTCTCGCACCCACCGCCTCTCGCCGTCCTCGAGCCCCCTCACCGAGCCCTCTCGCACCCACCGCCTCTCGCTATCCCCGACCTCTCGCCTCCTCGCTGCCACCCGCCTCCTCTCCCTTGTTGCTCCGTTGACTCTGCATCATCATCCTCGTACACGTCGCCGGACATCAACTCCTATCTCCATCGCCACCGCCCAGCGACTTCAACTCCAGCACCACCAGGTCCAGCATGCCTCGCCTTCGGCCCCAGGACTTCCCCCCACGCATTTGCCAGCGAGCCAACCGGCTAGGAACCTCCGTACCATCGCCTCGCTCCTCTGCCCTCGACATCTGCTCCAGCAGGGAGCTGCCATGTGCATGCCCACGACGTCATAGCAACTTCGACAGCGAGGGGGCTCGAGGACGGTGAGAGGCGGTGGGGGTGAGGCGACGAGAGGGTGCAAGAGGACTCGGCGAGCGACGGGAGCTCGGGTGCGAGAGGGCTTCGGCAGGGAGGAGAGGGAGGAGAGGATTTGGAGCAGCCGTTGGATTATTTTGGTACACGTGGCGTTCATCTGTGAATTGCAGCAGAATCTGCTGCAATTCACTTACGGCAGACGATCCCCTCCCCCCACGAAGAAGAAAAGGGGGGCTCAAACCCTCACGTGCAAAATCCCCACCATATTTAGGAACAATTGCAGTGGTACCCCTAGAGTATCGCCAAATTGCAAAAGAGGCCCGTCCATCCTAGGGTCATGTAAGGCACACATGACCCCTGGAAATTTTGAAGAAACACCCCTTGGGATATCGGTATTTACACCCTAGTCCCTACTCTGCATTTTCTGCATTATTTATTTATTGTAATTTTTCATCTAGGACCATGTGTCCTCCATTTATTTTGAACCTCATGTTGGCATCATTTTATTATTTAAAAATTAGCTTGATGTTCTACAATTAATTCTTTACATTTTGACATGCTTGGAATAATTTTAGTTTTTGTAGTTATTTATCAATTATTATTCTTATGGAAATTCACATATTTTTCCCAGTCCGAGCTTAAAAATTTATAAATAATTAAACACAACTCCAAAAATCACCAAATGTTTATGGATAGTAGAATTAATTGTTAGTAACATTGAGCCCAAAAATATTTGCATTTGCATGTATTTTTCTCTAGAAAATCATTTTGAGTATTTCATTAATTAATTTTTAATAGGTATTAAATCCAACATTTTTAGGACTTACGATTTTTTTGAGATAGATCACCCATTGACATATCTTAGATAATTTTACTTCCAGAAAGAGTAGATTTAATATTTATTATAATTAATTATTGAAATTATAGTTGTCTAGATTATTTTATTCACAAAAATTCATTTTGCATCTAAAAATTCCAAAAAATATAGTGCATATTTTTCATTGCATTTCACATTCTGGCCAAGTTTTATAATTTTTGAACTTGAAGTGATCGAAATTTGTAATTTAACTTATGAACTTTGCCAAAATTGCATTTGCCTCATTTATTGCATTTAAAAATACCAAAAAATTCCTCTTTGAAAACCTAACTTTCAGATCGACTTTAATCTAACTTAAGGAGACAGATGCCTCCCTAAGTTCGGCCTAGGAACTTAACAAGCAAAAAATTTGACTGCTTGCTTTAATTCGACATTAATTAAATAAGTGGTTTTTGATCAATCATGAAAGTGTCAGCCTACAACGAAACATATTTTCAAACGTTAATTCGATTGAATTAAAAGCACATTTTCACAGTTCTTCAAATGGAACCGTTGCCGGGGAGGCACGGCTTATGTTGTTTTCAAGAAAATCAAGTTTTTAGGTTTCCCATCCTCAGGTAGTCCGACCCCTGATTTCTTGTAATTATTTCTCCATTTTCCCCTTCTTTTTCAGTATTTTTATTTCTTTTATTTTATCTCTAATATTTGATTTCTTATTTTTCGTACGAGGTATCTAGTGAACTTGAAGCGGCTCTCTTGGAAGCCAACACAACTCGAAGCGATCGACCGTCTGAAGAATTTAACTTTTGGTGAGAGAGAGAGAGAGAGTTTTCTTTAATTTCTAATTAGATGCTAATTTCTAGCGGTTCCCGATTGGGTTTTCTCACGTGTGTAAAAAACTGAACATGTTTCTGTGGTTTGTCGGCCAATTTCACCCTCCGATGAGGGTGGGGTCCGACTTGAGTGGCGAAATTAGGATAGGCACACGGTAGTGTAAATTCAAATTTGTTTGTACCCTTCATAATTTTGGACCACACTTTTACTAAATTATATGTACTAGATCATCTCTCATTTAGCCAAAATAAATTATTATATCACTCGCTAATAGAAATTTATGTTCTAGGTGCAATTCTTGTGCATGCATTAAATTTACTTTTTTTAGGGAAATTTCAATTATGTCTAGCATATTGCACGAAGATTACGAGGAGGTACTGTAAGTATTTCTAACTCAGCATTCATCATCGTGTTTCCCGTTGCACGGCTTTTCGGATTCTCCCTTAGTTTTCATTCACATAGAAATAAAGGAAATTGGAATCCATGCGTAGACGTACATTGTTCCACACTAAAGCTCAAGTGATAACCAAATTAAAGCTAGGGGTCTGCTAATATTATTGATTAAATAAAATTGAACAAAATTGAAAATCATTATTTTCGGAAGAGTAACTTCGTCATTATTTGATTTTATTACAAGTGAGAGAGAGAGAGAGACGACACTAGGATAGAGTCAAGACAGAATTTTCATACGGACTACTGGTTCTTTCTTTTTGCGCAATTAGCTACTTTTCAATGAGGATCTACGGGTAGCTGGTAAACGGTCTGGATTTCCTTAGTAGAGTGGGAGGTTTAGAGGATACTCTGTAAGACTCCATCCTCAAGCAATGGGTAGCTATATTTACATGGTCCATACTTACTCCTATACTGGCTGAAAGTAGGTCCAACTAGTCGTAAGAATCATGCTAGTCTATAAGGAAATACATGCACCTAATAGCTCGTTATGTCTTTCCAAATTTGTATTTATCGCCAACTAAAACAGACAAGATAGTTTGGCCGAACCTTCACGTCCTTCACTGAGTTGAGTTGGTGAAATCGGGGTTTGCATTTGTGTATTGAATTGTGTGATAGTGCACTTGCACACACAGATCATGGTTTCGTGAATCAATATTTTCCATTCCATTCGAAGATGATGGAATTTTGGCATTCATACCCAGACTGCATGGATCGTGCTCACATGACAAATTTCCAATCTTTGTATCCACCTTATTTTCAAAGGAACCCTCTTTTTGAGGTAGTTTCTCCTTAGCCACCATTCTTTGCACCCACCCACCAACCATTGGTTGAAAAATTGATATGAACTGCTCTCAGAATCGATAATATTCTATGAAGACACAGTGGAGCAAGCAGACTTAAGGATGAATATTGACGTAACCAACTTTTATAGAGGAACACGATTCCCGGTTACATATGAAAATTCACTATTTGAACCATCCTCTACTTGGGATGATCCACAACCCGAGCATGATCACTTTTCCTTTAACCACATAGATGACATCCAAAGTCAAGGAAATGGGACTCATGATCAAAACCTAGTTACAAAAACTGACTATATCTTGGTTCAAGAGAAAATGGCAATGTTGCGACATACTGAGTATAGTCACTCAAATCCAAGTCATGAGACAATAATGGATGACATAGCTCGGATCAATAAAAGGACCGAGGTTTTGACTAAAAAATTTGATAATGTCATCCAAATAGTAAAAGATATGATCATCAACCAAGAGGAATCAAGAAAATCACAGAGTGAACCCAAAAACCATCATGTGCCTGGCACCCAAACACAAGCACCACAGACCACTGACCCTCCTACTGACTTTAGTGATAATTCCAAAAAAAATAAAAAAATCAGAAAATTCAAAAAAAAATCGGACACCATCAATATGGAAGCATTTTACAAAAGTCTGATCTTGGAGCTTCCATTAATCAAGTCCATAGACTATGTTTCCGATCTTCAGGGATTTGTGAAGAGTCAACTTTCACCTAAGAAGATGAGAAAGAGAAGATCTCGGACATAATATCATTTAATCACTATGGCCAGTTGGTAAACCGCAAATTCAACCCTGTAATATTGCGGAATTAACACTTTGAGAACGTTGCAGTCGGGCTGAACTGGCTCATCAAAGACCATCCAATTGATATGTCAATAGAATAAGAAGGTCGTATTTTTATTTTACTTTGTAAGAAACCAAGGTTGAACTCAGGGACACGTGCCTCTCTCGTGATTATTCAGACTTTTATTCATCTATCTAAGTGTTGAGTTTAAGAACCGTAGGTCAATATATGCAAGAAGACAAGACAATGCATCAAGCGAATATGAAACGTGCATTTTTTAATTTATTTTAATCATACAGATAAATGCGATGAAATGCAACACAGATAATATGCCCTAGATCAGAATGATGAGCAAATTTAACAATAAATCAATGTCTGGTTTAATTTAAATGACAAACTTGATTGAAAAATTGAACAAGACATAGGTTAAAGAATAAGAGACACATGGCCATCAAAATAATACATCAAAATTAATGTGTCCACAATAAGAAATGATCATGCCATTAGAAAGTGTTATCAAACAAGCTGTAAAATGAAACTGAAATCAACTCAATCTGAAATATGATGCTCAAAATATGCATGCAAGAAGATAAGGGCATAACTGAAAGAAAACATGGAAGATAACTACAAACAGGTCCCTGGAAGGGACTAAAATGTAACAAAAATTAAATGCGAGGCCTTCCCTGTAAATAACCCACACGCACGGGGGCATATTTGCAATTATTAAAACTCGCGAGGGTAACATTGCAAAATACCCCAGGTGCGCATGGTCGACACGTGATGTCAGAACCTGTATGCAAATTGAAGAAGTCGGTGGGATCTCCCTGCAATTAGCCCAGGTCGCACGTGACTAACAAGTGCAATCCAAGCTCGGAGGCTTCTGAGGTTCGGGGGAGGCTCGGCGTTGCTTAGGCTCGGGCGCTGGCTCAGGCTCGATGCAGGTTCGGGTTGACTCGAAGCTTCGGGAAGGTTCGGAAGAGTCGGACACTGAAGCTTGGAGAAGCTCTGGGACTGCCACGTGGTCGAATGTGAACCATCCGATCATGGCGATCGGATGGTTGCTGTACGTGTATGCCAGTGTGACGTGGCTTCATCTGGGTCGTCAGATGGTCTCCGGGAGAGGAGCATCCAACGGTCGTTGTATCTCCTTCATCATCTGTGGCGGGCGATGATGACAGATCTCCGGTGATGAGGGTTGAGCTCCGTCGCCGCTGCTCGAGCACTGTGGACCTCCCCTGAGCTCCCTGGAAGTACATCGAGGTAACTGGAATCTCAGGGAAGCCGCCAAGGCTTCGGACTATGGTCGTCGGGGCTCAGGTGTCGGCGACGGAGTTGATGAAGTTCGCTCCAGTGAAGATCCGTCCATTGATGGTTTTAATGACCTGCATAGTTAGGTACATAGCCGAAGCAAAGGACGTGTGTGCGTGAGTGGGATGGAGGGCTTGTGAGTGAAAGGAGATGGAGCCCTGATGCTCTTCATCTCCAGCGAAGGAGGATGAAGGTGGAGGAGGTGTTCAGGTAGTGGAGAAAGGGGTGAGGTGATCGGGACGATGCGCGTGAATGACGGGAGTGAGGCGGAGCTCGAGGAGCTATCAATGGAAGGTGGGAAGGGATATAGCGACCTAAGAAATTAAGAAAAAATAAAGAAAAATACAACTGAGGTTGGAGAGCTTACCTGAGGTCG
Organism: Ottelia alismoides; assembly: GCA_037367405.1. Classification (NCBI taxonomy): domain Eukaryota; kingdom Viridiplantae; phylum Streptophyta; class Magnoliopsida; order Alismatales; family Hydrocharitaceae; genus Ottelia; species Ottelia alismoides. The sequence goes on along the minus strand of JAZKJV010005150.1, from coordinate 337,474 downwards.
GGCGGAGCGGAGGCTTGGGCTCGAGGTCCTTGGAGGACCTAGGGGTCGTCGCACATGCTGGTCGGCCATTCCAGCGAGCTCGGGCGGAGCTTGAGCCACCACAACGTGGCCATGAAGCTGCGGGTCTCACCGGGGGATTTGGGTCGTCATCGCTCGATCCTAACTCCTCCCCCTGTCACAGGGAGGAGGAGGAGGGATGGGCCCTTCCCCTCGTGAAGGTGGACGAGGGTGATCGGATAAAAGGGCGGAGTATTTGAAGGTCGAAGCTCGGTGGTTGCCATGAGATGGGTCGACTATCGTGGAGAATAGGGAGTAGTGGAGAAGAGATCGTGGGTGGTGGAGACATCGGCAAGGGTCATGGATGAGTGGGGAAGACCGTGGGCTAGTTGGGGAGTGGAGGAGATGGAGGATGTGGGCAGGAAAAATGGAAGGGGGAGGGTGTTGCGCGAGATTGAGAATATGGGAGAGAGACCTACCAGAGGTTGACGACAAAGCTCAGGCCGTTGGATATCGAGATCCAACGGCTGAGTCAGGCGATAAAGAGCGGTGGAGATTTGATCACGGGTGCTCGATCAGATGGCGCACGAAGCGCTACATGTCGAGCTCATAGGCAAGCGGCAGCGGGCAGTCCAGATCACATCTGGACCGTAATCAGAGGGCTAGAAAATGGCTGCGGGGATAGCGGCTGAGATGGATGGATGAAGACGCGATCGAATGGCGCAAAAGGCACCACGTGGCGGGTTCTGGACGAGGCACTAGCGGGCGGTGAGGATGTATTTAGGTGACAGATCGAACGCCGGGGGATCAAATGTAGCGTGGCGATCATCTAACCGTTGGATCAAGAAGAGATCCAACTGCCTTAGGTGAGGGCGGATGATGCAAAGGTGCCGGGCCACGTGGCTTAACCAGAGAGGGCCACGTGGCCCAATCAGATTATTCAGAGAGCAAATATGGAATATGAGGGGTCAAATGGCTGAATTTGAGAAAATTCAAAACATAAAAGTTGTAGATCTCGATGAGATCTACAAGTTTCATGTTGACCAAAAATGGAGATGAGGTCATTTGAAGACACAAAATACTTTTAAGGCTATTGATTTTTATTGAAACATGTTTAAGCAAGGTTGTTAATATATGCAAATTATGATGATGAAGTCTGGTTGTGCATGTGAATGCATGATCCAATCTGTTCAAGTCCACTCAACTTTAGAGGTCCAAAATTTAGAGTTCAACCCAGCCTTAATCAAGAGACACCAAATTCCTCTAATTATCCAGACTCTCTCTGATTGTACATATAGACTAAGGATATAACATTTAGTGTTGACTGCGATTCCGAGAGTAGAGTCAAAACGTCACCCAAGGTCTTGGTCCAAGAAATTCTCCTAAGGACTCAATCCTCAACACTAGGGAATAAATCAAATCCTGCGTTCAGTCCACCGTCTCTTTAGTTGTCAGACTTAGCAAATGTAGATGGAAGGCCAGTAATGAAGGGCATGGGATTGTGTCATTTCTTCTCTCCCTCTCATTGGAACAAGGATTTTCTCTAGTGCTTTATTACACAACACATTTTTTGGTGTTGATCAGTGTGTCCGTCAAGAGAATTTAGAGCCGTCTGCACTTGTTTTCCTGGAAATACACCGGGGTGTATCTTTCTTGAGTACCTATTGTACCTTCGACACCCAGACTTGTAGCATTTACGATGCAGAGCCCTTTTTTGGTGCAAGCCCGACTCCTAGTCCTAATAGCGGTGGTCCAAGTGGACACTTTAAAAAGTTTGGGAACGCTCGCCTTTGGTGGAAGCTCTTTGATATGTAACTTTGTGGAATGAGAGGTTTTCTTTGACATTTCATTTATTTGTAGTATTTTGGCTAGCTCCACTACTTTTACCAAGAGTTGGCACACACTGATCAACATTATTTTATTTATTTCACACCATGGCACTTAGGTCAATATCAAGAGATTAGTATAAGAACCAACTTCTCATACTAGCTAAAATTGTTGACACTCAGGTTTCATGAAGCCTTCAAAGATTTTATCCCATCCTCGAGCATCATTAGATCAAGTCTAGACTCGAATCCCTCATCCCAGTCCCTCAAGTGAAGAGTCAACTCATCTCATCGAAACCACAGTCGTGCATGTGATGTGCTGATCATATTCTTATCGTCTGGGGACTAAGCATGAAGTACAGCATGCAAATCTAGAAACTAGGGGAATGCGGATGATTAAGTCTAAGACCATGATGACTAAGGCTGGTTAACCTAAAATCTCAAGTCCTCACAAACTGAGTTTCCTTGAACATTTCAGATCCTGGGTGAAAGTGATTGTAGAGGATTAATCCAACTCCTTCATTCAAAAACAAAACACACATTTTTTTAAAGCTTCAAGACATATTAGGACTGCCTAAACTCAATTAAGTAGATGCATCTGCATTCAGCCAGTATGGATGTAAATATAGGCCGGAGCCCGTTACTTGAGGACGGGGCCTTACGCGATGTACTTTAAACCATCCACTCTGCTAAGGGCGAACCCTCGCTGAACGCTAGGGATGAAAACGGATCGGATATGGATCGGATATGCCTATTTCTATATCCATATTCGCATCATCTATATCGAATACGAATACGGATATGGATATGATTCGAATATGCATTATGGAAACCATATCCGTAAAAATACGGATACGAATCCGAATCGGATATTTATCGAATCCGAATATGGATCGAATAAAGAGCGGATCCGAATACGGATCAAATAAAGAGCGGATCCGAATACGGATCGAATAAAGAGTGAAATCCCAATATGTATCCAATAAACATGAAATCCGAATACCGATTGAATAAAAACCACATACGAATATGAATTGATTTTTTTATCAATGTTCATAATGATTTTAAAAATAACAATGAAATATAAATAAGTTGTGTCATGACAAAAGAGAGTGTCGACGTGACATGTATTCTTGACCGGAAGCAAAAAGGGGATATGATTTCATAAATTTTGTAAGCGCTCATACACTAAGAAATAGAATTTTATTAATATCATTAATATATTGTATTATATAATGTATAATACTAATATAACATCATAAGGTTGTAGCTTAATTATATTAACTAATATTTAAAATAATATTAAATATTGTATTCGGTTATCTAGATCCGAATCTGGATATTCAAGCTATTACCATATCCGTATCCGTATTCGAAAATTTTTTACAACCTATATCCATATCCGATCCATATTCGATTAATATTTGGATACGGATATCCGTATCCGATAATTTTTCGAATACGGTAAGCAGAATTCGGATATATATGTATTCGTTTTCATCCCTACTGAATGCGGCTACTTAATTGGGCTTAGTAGTCATTAATGACTCCTAAAGGATGTTTGGATTTTCCCATTTTTATGGATTTTTAATTAAAGGTTAGAACACATGTTAGACTCAATTTTCCTTGAAAAGAAAAAGAAACTTTCAAAACCATGTCACACAAATAAAAATTTTCAAAACATTTTTCAAAACAAGGGAAACTCATTTTTCAAATCATTTTCGAAATATTTTGTAAAAATAGTGTAACATAATATAGAAAGCCGTGAAAACCACTGAATTCACTTAGTTCAAAGAATTTTACTTTAGCCAAAAAGTTTTAAATTTTTCAAATTTTTCAGATTGTAGCTAAAGTACATATAATGTATATATGGTATACCCCCATATACTTAAACTTTGTTATGTCCTCATAGCACTAGATGATACAAGTCCATAGGTCCATTTAAATATAGAGAAATATACGGGAACTAAGGGGCTCCCCCTATACTTAGGTTAGAAATAACCTAAGTATAAAGGCAAGGAAAGATGAGTGGAGAAATCACAGGGACTCGAGCCCCCCTATATTTAGGCTGAGAGTAGCCTAAGTATAAAGATGGAGATATGGTGTTGGAAGAGGCCCGAGGTGAACAAAGAAGAAGGATGTATATACAAGTGAATGGATGAATCTACGGAGATTAATGGAGTGACTAAGGCTCAGGGGAGGGTTTCGGAGCAAACATGGCTCAATCAAACAAGTAAGACCCTTCGATTTCACTAACTCACACATGAAACCAACCGAGGTTGGTTTGTTATCTTGTCGATTTTATTAGTGATTAAAATATTTTATCTTTACGCAGAAAAATCAATGCGTAAACGAGGGTGTTGCTCTCCCAAAACAAAATTTTACTCCTTTTTTACGTTGACTTGCAATTAACAGTCCCAATTATTTAGGGTTGTCACTGAATTAAAGTGAACACAAAAATCAAGCAATCATCGTCTACCGTTCATTCCCATTTTCCATTACCGTAGGTGATCAAGCTAGGAAGGGAAACCGAGAAAAACCACGTAACCGATAAAAACATGATCTAATCTACTCGAGAAAACGTGCAGTGACTTGGCGAAAATACCTGAAAACTTGGACTGTTTTAAAACCAAGATTCATGTTATGTATGCAAGTCGATCAAAAAGCCGCACCTAACATGCTTCTATAAGTGGAAAAAATGTCTTTTAAGTTTGGTTAAGTGAAGCGAGGCTATGTGCATCTTTGATTAATAGTGTGTCCTACCTACGAGCAAGCACGTAAAAAATGAAACGATAAAGTAAGCTCGAAGAGCCGCGTGCCTGGTCTTAGGTCGACACTCAAGTGGGGACGATCGCCACACAACCACATATATCGTTCTTTTACAATCGCGAGCCTTCGATCAAAGACCGCTCTAAAGACGATTATTACATGATGCAAAATGACACATTTTTTTCTTTCTTTTTTGACTTGCTCCCAGCATGCTCCTGCGGCTCCTCGCAGCAGAAGACACCAGCTCCTCGCCTCCTTGAATGATCAAGGGCCCTGCCACAGAAACAAGGGTTAGAGATTAAATAAAAAAGGAAAATTTTGTAATGCAAAATAGATGAACAAGTTGACCTATAAAATGAAACACTTAATTAAATAAATAAAAATCCAAATAATACAAGAAATGAGCCGTGTCCCCGGCAATGGCATCATTTAATAAACCGCAAATTCAGCCCTGTAATATTATGGAATTAACACTTTGAGAACGTTGCAGTCGGGCTGAATTGGCTCATCAAAGACCATCCAATTGATATGTCAATAGAATAAGATGGTCGTATTTTTATTTTACTTGGTAAGAAACCAAGGTCGAACTCAGGGACAGGAGCCTCTCTCGTGATTAATTAGACTTTTATTTATCTATCTAAGTATTGAGTTTAAGAACCGTAGGTCAATATACGCAAGAAGACAAGACAATGCATCAAGCAAATATGAAACATGCATTTTTTATTTTAATCATGCAGATAAATGCGATGAAATGCAACACAAATAATATGCCCTATATCAGAATGATGAGAAAATTTAACAATGAATCAATGTTTTGTTTAATTTAAATGACAAACTTGATTGAAAAATTGAACAAGACATAGGTTAAGGAATAAGAGACACATGGTCATCAAAATAATACATCAAAATTAATGTGTCCACAATAAGAAATGATCATGCCATTAGAAAGTTTATTAAACAAGCTTTAAAATGAAACTGAAATCAACTCAATCTGAAATATGATGCTCAAAATATGCATGAAAGAAGATAAGGGCATAATTGAAAGAAAACATGGAAGATAACTACAAATAGATCACTGGGAGGGACTAAAATGTAATAAAAATTAAATGCGAGGCCTTCCCTGTAAATAACCCACACGTGCTGGGGCATATTTGCAATTATTAAAACTCGCGAGGGTAACATTGCAAAATACCCCAGGCGCGGTGATCGGCACGTGATGTCAGAACCTGTATGCAAATTGAAGAAGTCGGCGGGGTCTCCCTGCAATTAGCCCAGGTCGCACGTGACTAACAAGTGCAATCCAAGCTCGGAGGCTTCTGAGGTTCGGGGGAGGCTCGACGCTGCTTAGGCTCGGGCGTTGGCTCAGGCTCGATGCAGGTTCGGGTTGACTCGAAGCTCCGGGAAGGTTCGACGTAGGCTCGGGAGCTCCGAGCCTGAAGAGTCGGACGCTGAAGCTCGGAGAAGCTCTGGGACTGCCACGTGGCCGAATGCGAACCATCCGATCATGGCGATCAGATGGCTGCTGTACGTGTATGCCGGCGTGACGTGGCTTCATCTGGGTCGTCAGATGGTCTCCGGGAGAGGAGCATCCAACGGTCGCTGTATCTCCTTCATTATCTGTGGCCGGCGACGATGATAGATCTTCGACAATGAGGGTTGAGCTCCGTCGCCGCTGCTCAAGCACTGTGGACCTCCCCTGAGCTCCCTGGAAGTACGTCGAGGTAACTGGGAGCTCAGGGAAGCCGCTAAGGCTTCGGACTATGGTCGTCGGGGCTTAGGTGTTGGCGACGGAGTTGATGAAGTTCGCTCCAGTGAAGATCCGTCCATTGATGGTTTTAATGACCTGCATAGTTAGGTACATAGACGAAGCAAAGGACGTGTGTGCGTGAGTGGGATGAAGGGCTTGTGAGCGAAAGGAGATGGAGCCCTGATGCTCTTCATCTCCGACGAAGGAGGATGAAGGTGGAGGAGGTGTTCAGGTAGTGGAGAAAGGGGTGAGGTGATCGGGATGATGCGCGTGAATGACATGAGTGAGGCGGAGCTCGAGGAGCTATCAATGGAAGGTGGGAAGGGATATAGCGACCTAAGAAATTAAGCAAAAAATATAGAAAAATGCAACTGAGGTTGGAGAGCTTACATGAGGTCGGGAGGAGCAGAGGCCTGAGCTCGAGGTCCTTGGAGGACTTCGGGGTCGTCGCACATGCTGGTCGTCCGTTCTAGCGAGCTCGGGCAGGGATTGAGCCACCGCAACGCGGCTGTGAAGCTGCGGGTCTCACCGGGGGATTTGGGTCGTCATCGCTCGATCCTAACTCCTCCCCATGTCACAGGGAGGAGGAGGAGGGTTGGGCCCTTCCCCTCGTGAAGGTGGACGAGGGTGATCAGATGAGAGGGTGGAGTATTTGAAGGTCGAAACTCGGTGGTTGTTGTGTGATGGCTCGACTATTGTGGAGAATAGGGAGTAGTGGAGAAGAGATCGTGGGTGGTGGAGACACCGGCGAGGGTCGTGGATGAGTGGGGAAGACCATGGGCTAGTTGGGGAGTGGAGGAGATGGAGGATGTGGGCAGGAAAAATGGAAGGGGGAGGGTGTTGCGCGAGATTGAGAACGTGGGAGAGAGACCTACCAGAGGTTGACGACAAAGCTCAGGTCGTTGGATCTCGAGATCCAACGGCTGAGGGTCAGGCAATAAAGAGTGGTGGCGATTTGATCACGGGTGCTCGATCGGATGGCGCACGAAGCGCCACGTGTCGAGCTCATAGGCGGCAGCGGGTGGTCCAGATCACATCTGGACCGTAATCGGAGGGCTAGAAAATGGCTGCGGGGATAGCGGCTGAGATGGATGGACGAAGACGCGATCGAATGGTGCAAAAGGCGCCACGTGGTGGGTTCTGGACGAGGCGCTAGCGGGTGGTGAGGATGGATTTAGGGGACAGATTGAACGTCGGGGGATCAAGCATAGCATGGCAATCATCTAACCATTGGATCAAGAAGAGATCCAACGGCTTTGGGCGAGGGCGGATGATGCAAAGGCGCCGGGCCACATGGCTTAACCAGAGAGGGCCACGTGGCCCGATCAGATTATTCAGAGAGTAAATATGGAATATAAGGGGTCAAATGGCCGAATTTGAGAAAACTCAAAACATGAAAGTTGTAGATCTCGATGAGTCAAGTTTCATGTTGATCAAAAACAGAGATGAGGTCATTTGAAGACACAAAATATTTTGAGGGTATTTTTAAGGTTAAGAATACCCCGATTTTAATTTTGCATTTTTTTTGCGGTTTTTAATTTATTCGAGACTCTGATAATTACAAGACTTTATCTGGTTTTTATTGACACATGTTTAAGCAAGGGGGTTAATATATGCAAATTATGATGATGAAATCGAGTTTCATCACCAGTTCAATGGTGCTGACCCAAACAAACAAGATCTGGAAAGTTAAACGGTTGACCAAGGTGACCTGTGAAATTGAGAATACAAAATTTAATAATGTTCGGATTGACAATTATTCTATCTTGAATATCCTCCTGAAGTCCGTGTTTGACAGACTTGAACTCGGACCGCTCAAAAAGACCCGAGTGATCGTTCAGCTTCCTGACCGATCCACAAAAAGACCGAGAGGAATCATTTCCGTCGCCATTAATTTCCAAGGTGTCATACATAGAGTGAACTTCATTGTCCTGGACATTGAACACCGAGGAGATATATAAGTCTCCTATTTGAGAAAGTCCTTTCTAGCTTCCGCTAGAGCGACTATTAACTATGAGAGTCAAAACATTATTTTCCCGAGCACAAACCAAATTGATTAAATTCTGGAGGACATATCAAACACTGAAACAACCGTACCAAGAACCATCAGTCGTGATATAGAAGAATCTTCATATGTTCAGACCTCTCCACTTATCACAAACTCAAATGAAGGAGGGACATCTTATGAAACGACTGATGAACCTACGAAGGTGAATGAAATCAACCGAGAGACACTTGATTCACCATACCCGGACAAGGTTATGTCGGATTTCCCTAAGTCCACACATGTAAAGTCAATAGAGAGTAAATATTCAGGGTGTGTGTTGACCTTACAAGAATATTACTACTTATATGGAGACTCATCTAATAGGGAACTCATGGTCAGCACCTCATAAAAAATACCTCCTGAACCAACTAAAAATGAAAATTTTAATATTTCTGATAAAGAATCTCCTGAGGATTACTCATCAAGTTCGGAGGATAAGAGCAGTATGAGAGAGCTCAGTTCAGAGAATCTACAGACTGGTCATAACAAGAAGTCATACGTCGACCCACATCAGATTTTCCTTGTCCCTCTATATTATTCATCTAAGGCCGACTCCCCTAGTCCCATGCAATATACTGAAATAATACGTTATGACCAAACTGACACTTGTTCATGTGAATATTCAGAGGAAGAAAAGATTGACCTGAAAACTAAGCAAGCTCTGAGAAAAAAGCTCAAAAATAAGAATAGTTGGAGTGATGTGACCTTTGATTATTATTCCAATGACAGCTCCAACGGTGCCTGGGAATTGTCTAATTCATCTTCTTCCAATCAATATTCCCTTCCACAACATTTCTTGAAAAAGATTGGTTGTAAACTGCCTTGATCATCAGCCAACCTTTCCCTCACCCCATCAGTTCCCTTATACATTTTCTTCCTAAACTTAGGCCAAGACCTAAGTATAGGGGGGACCCGATGCCATCTGTGTTTATTCCTCATTCTCTCCTCATTCGACCTGTATATTCTTCAGATCTCATCAGTTCTCACACTCACTCTTGTCCTATACTTAGGCTGACTAAAGCCTAAGCATGGGGGGACCGATGCCCGCCCTCTATATATTCGACCATTTCTCCTATTGACCTCAACCGCTTCATTTCTTCTTCTTCTTCTTCCATAATTAGGATGAGCAGAGCCTATGTATAGGTGCGTAGTTGACTGCTTTCCTCCTTTTTATTATTTATTTCTCTATCTACGCTTAGGACGAGCTATGTCTTCTTGTCGCTTCTTGTTCTCTGAGTACATAGCATATGCTAAGTATAGGGGGATTGTATATACTACATATATACTTTACTCATAGCTTGTACTCTCACGTATTTTTGTCTATATTAAGCAATAATTACGGGATGGGTAAAAATAAAAAACAAAAAAAATCAAAATACACAAAAAAAACAAAAAGAAAAAAATCTCTCTTGCATATCATCCTTGCATAATAAAAAAACTAAAAAAATTCTTTTCTCTTGCATATCATTCTTGCATTCATAAAAAAGAAAGAAAAACGAAAGAAAAAATTCATCTTGCACCTCATTTGCATATGCATTTCATTTTGCACATCCAGCATATGCAAAGTGAAGTGGAGAGTGGTATTGACTTGGCTTTAATCTACCTAATTTCCAGAGGAACTTCACCGAGAAAGAGGACTTTCAAATCTTCAGGTCTTTTGACTTAGTTCTTTGAGTTCAACATGACAATGTGCTGCCTTTGAATCTTAGTGTCTAACCTGGTCTCCTGATTCTAGGTATAGCTTTTTGAGTAGGGAATAAATTTGTTCTCTTGTACTATGCACTTTGCTCAGCTCAGACAGTGTCTTGGAAGAGTGTGCGGGTCTCTTTTCTGGCAGCGTGGACATCTAAAGACCGGAGTATGGGTTGAAATAAAGCTTCGGAAAAGGGATGGATGGTTGTAGGGGCACAAAAGTTCCACGCAGAGTTACCAAAAATTCATACCAAAAAAAGCCAAATTACCAAACGAATATCTGACCAAAAAGGACCAAGCTTCAAGAAAACCTGCAGATCTTAATGGAGACTTGGTTAAACTGGTCGACTTCACAAGGAGAGGTGACTACACTGGTCACCCTCCAGTTCTTTTCCACTTCTTCTCATTTGTCCCCTTTTCAATTGTGAACACAATGCGACAAACCTTAGAAGAAAATATCTGACTCCCCGAGGATGAGTTACTAGGAGGGGGTTTGCATGGTAGTCATACTTTCTTGATGGGGAGAGATATAACCTTTCACACACATGAGACAGTTGTTCAATATTCATGGGATATGCTTTGGGAGAAGGATTGATCAAAGATGACTTCTAAGTCAAATCTGTTACAATGATATGTAGAACTTGAGGGTTGTCGATTTTAAAACCCTGTCTCACAAAAGTTCCGCCACACTATTAATCCAAAGGTCGGGTCTAGCTCCATTTTCACATTTTGTTCATGACTTTGGTATGGAACCCAAAATCATTTCACTTTTGCATTTCATTTTAGTTGCTCGGGGATAAACAAGGTTTAAGAATAGGGGGTTGATGAATCCTTGGTACATCATACTAAAAGATGAAAATAGATCTTCATTCTCTATAAATTAGCCACATTATATCATTTATTCTACATTTTTATCATTCATGCATGAAAAATAATATTTGCATTTTAACACTCATAATTGCATTCATAATCATCTTCACATTTGCACCCAATTTCATGCATTTTGACTAAATAATTCTAACTCCAATTGACATCAAACCACCTCTATTGTGTACATATTACTAACAAGATTAAAGGAAAAATACAAAAAAAATACTAACTCAAATAATTGCCCGTGCGACAAAATCCCAATTCTAGACAAGACCGTTAAAATGCTCATATCTTCCTCATATAGTATTTGATTTAGGTCTACTAACTTTTAAAGTAATATATTTTCAAAGACCTTCAAAACAAGACTAATTTCATAAAAATCGGAGCTCGTATGTGAAAGTTGCGTTTTGGGCCTTTTCGCGCATTTTAAGTTTTCCCTGAGTTTGACTTGATGTTTTATGTACATAATTAACCCTTTTTCTTTTATTTCTTTTTCATATTTATTCTTTGATTAAATTTTTAATAAAATTCACAAAAAATCAAATTTAAAGTAAGACCGAAATCAAAGATACTGACCGAGTCCGAGAGTTCCCTGAGAGTCTGTACAAATAACTCACTTTTTCTGCTTTAGTTTATTTCTCTATTATCTTATTTAATAATAATCCAAAAAATAGATTAATACGTGAATATTTATTTGATTTTATCATGATTTTTCTCGATTTTTCTTTTACATAAAATCACTAAAAATTTACAAAACCCAAAAATCAAGGTATTCTATGTACATAAAGTACCCAAAAATATCGCTTTGCACAAATGATCTCTTTTGCTCTTGGTTTCCTATAAAAGTAGTAGATCTCATCGAGACGAGTAATTTTCATGTTGAGCACCTTTCAATCCAAGGTCATTTGCTATTTCTTTCTCATTTATCTATTTTATTTAATTTTCGAATTTTCTGTAGTTGATACATGGAAGCTCCTGGAGCCGCCACATGTCAGCTATATTTAAACCCTTTTTTTCATTTTTATTAAAAAATTATAAATAAATAAATAAAATAAATAAATCTCCCACCTCACTTGCCACACACGTGAGTAGGGATGAGCATGGGCCGGGCTGGGCCGGCCCTGAAGGGCCCAGGCCCAAGCCCATTTAAAAACTTCGGGCCTTGGGCCGGGCCTAGGCCCACAAAATTTTTTCTGGTTCGGCCCAAGCCCAGGCCCGGCCCAATTCTTATGGGCCGGGCTTGGGCCGGGCCGGCCCATCTCCATCCATTATAAATTATTAACTTTGATTTTTTATTTAAAGTCAATCTCAATTCAATTTAGATAAGCTAAAATTATTTAAAACATATACCATAATACTACTAAAACTAAATTCTACAAGAGATGATTTCTCATTTTATACAAGTGCACTCAATGTTAGATATCATAAATGTCTCTCATTACATAAATTGAAAGAGTGAACCAAACTTACACAATTAACAACAGGATGTGCACCAGGCACTACATGTTAAAAAAATGGGCATAATGCCCATATTGGATAAAGGTTCAATAATAAAAAATATTCTGATGGAAAAAATAAACACCAAGAAATTTAAGAATAACCACCGGAATCTAAACCATAGACTAATTAAAGAAAATTAATTCCGAAATGAAATACAATGATCATGTCATATGTCCCACACTTGATTTTCTTGATTTATTAACATTGTCAAGCATGTATGATACGAGAATGGTTCGGGTCCTCTTCGGGCCGGGCCTTTGGGCCAGGCCGGGCTGGGCCGAGCCAAGCCCGAGCCCGGCCCAAAAAATTTTTGGGCCTAAAAATTAGGCCCAGGCCCGACCCAATGTTTGTTTGGACTTGGGCCGGGCCGGGCTTCGGGCCGGACTTCGGGCTGGCCCAACCCAATGCTCATCCCTACACGTGAGGGTCCTCTCCTACTTTTCTTAGTCAACCCCTACGTTCCTTCGTTGGCAACGATTTCCTTTTGGTGTGATCATCAAGCTTCCTCCTCCGCTGCGGAGTCCAGGAACAACAACGGGGGAGGACTTCCATCTTCTTCCATTCCCAAGCAAACCCTTCTTTCTCTTTACTCAGTTTTCCCTTATATCCCATGTTCTTCCAATCCTGTACATCGATACCCACTTCCTTGTCACCATCCACCGTGTCTTCCCTACCATCGACCGCCCCTCCACCTCAGCTACAATCGTCACATGCCAAATTCTCCATGCCAACCGCCCGAAGCCAGGAGCCTCGACCACCGCTTCGAAGTCATCTACCTCCTATAGCTCCTGATCTGCCTTCAATAAATCACAAGCAGCAGCTACCATATAGTAGAACTGCCTCGAGCCGGCACCGCATCTTCCCCGCCAAGCCCCGCACAGCCGACGCTTGTTTCCTTCGCGAGCAGCCGGCTACCTTCCCCGTCGGCACCACGTAGAGAAGCAGAACCACACAGCTGCCTTCGCACACGCAGAAACTCATTCGTCGTGCCTTCTCCACCCCACCAGGCGCTCGCATCTCCACGTACGCCCTCGCGTAGCTTACGCGTCGCCTTCAGCCATCTCCTCTGCTACGCGCAAGCCCGCGCGAGAAGCGTTGCCACCTCGTGCGAACCGCCCTTCATCCGCAGTTGAGCTCCTTCGCACCTTACAACCGACGAAGAAGAAAAGAAGGGTACTCAAACCCTCACGTGCAAAACCCCCTCCCCTTTTTAGGAACAATTGCGATAACCCCTGGAGTATCGCCAAATCGCAGAAGAGGCCCATCCATCCTAGGGTCACATGTTCCTACTTTGACCCTTGAAATTTTTGCAGAAACACCCCTCGGGGTATTGGTATTTATAGTTTAGTCCCTACTCTGCATTTTCTGTATTATTTATTTATTGTAATTTTGCACCTAGGACCATGTGTTCTTCATTTATTTTGGACCTCATTTTGGTATCATTTTATTATTTAAAAATTAGCATGATATCCTACAATTAATTCTTTACATTGTGGCATGCTTGGAATATTTTTAATGTCTAATGTTATTTATTAATTATTACTCTCATGGAAATTCACATATTTTTGCCCATTCTGAGCTTAAAAATTTATAAATATCTCCAAAAATCACCAAAAATTTATGAATAGTAGAATTAATCGTTAGTAACATTGTACCCAAAAAGAATTGCATTTGTATGATATCTTTCTCTAGAAAAATCATTTTGTGCATTTCATTAGTTAACTTTTAATAGCTATTAAATCCAATATTTTTAGAATTTTTCTGAGATAGATCACCTAGTGATATATCTTAGATAATTTTATTTCCTGAAAAAAAGTAGATTTAATATTTATTATAATTAATTATTGAAAGTCTAGTTGTCTGCATTATTTTATTCACAGAAATTCATTTTGCATCTAAAAATTCCAAAAAAAATTACAGTGCATATTTTTCATTGTGTTTCACATTCGCGCCAAGTTTTATAATTTTTGGAATTTAATTGATCGAAATTTGCAATTTAACCTCTGAACTTTGCCAAAATTGCATTTGCCTTATTTATTGCATTTAAAAATACCAAAAAAATTCCTCTTTGAAAATCTAACTTGGAGATCGGCTTTAAACCAACTTAAGGAGACAGTTTCCTCTCTGAGTTCAACCTTGGAACTTACCAAGTAAAAAAATTTGTCCGCTTGCTTTAATTCGACATTAATTAAATAAGCGGGTTTTGATTAACCGTAAAAGTGCCCTCCTACAATGAAATATATTTTCAAATGTTAATTCGATTGAATTAAAAGCACATTTTCGCAGTTCTTCATAGGCACGACAGTTGAAGCCTGAGCAGAGAGGCCCACGCCCACGCTCAAGGAGACCTATAACTCTGGACCAAATCAGATGACTGAGTGGAACCAAATCTCTGCGGTCCATGCACACTTTGAGTTGAAGCCTCAACTTTTGCCGCTTCTTCCCACCTTCCATGGGAATGCGAATGAGGAACCTTACATCCATCTGTAACATCGCTCGCATTTGATGTAAATTCATTACCCTAACATACCATTTGGTATAGTCAAAATGTTGTCCTTTCCATTCAACCTTCAGAATAAGGTGGTTCATTGGATCAACCATCTCGGGAAAGTCATCATCGCATGGGATGAACTGAAGTCAGCCTTCTCACACATGTTCTACCCTCTCGAGTAGTTGAATCAGATGTATGCCTACATTGCCAACTTCACCCAAGACACCCACGAATCCAATCATGAGGCTTAGGACAGATTTACTGATTTACGAGAGAAATGTACCCATCATGAGATTCCTTGGACTAGTGTAGTCCAACACTTCTTTGAGGGCCTAACAATTGAAAGAAGCTCGTACATGTCGCTTGTAGTGGTTCACATTTCAACAAGGAGGATGACATCGTCTATCAGATCTTCGAGGAGATGACTAAAGGAGAGGTTGCCTTGTCATCGCCCAACACATATCAACGCCAGCTACACAATCTCTAGAAGCCAGTTCATATGGTTGCATCTCATGAATCGGATAGGTACAAAAGCTCCAATCTGAGCATTATAGGGAGACATCTATCCAAGGTGGAAATTATCGAGAAACGATCATAGGACCTCGAGAAGCTTTCTATGATCGAATAGAGGGCACAACATAAGGATAAATTGGATCATATCACCAAGCAGTTAGAGCTGTTGGTAAGCACCATTAGTTCCTGCCAGTCAGTTTCTGCATCGGCTTTGACTCCTGCTAAGACAAAAGAGGCATCATCGCCTCAGCCCCTTCTGCAGAGCCCAATACAACTAGCGGTCCAGCACATGTACTACATGCATGCCCCTGAGCCCACATCACCTTAGCAGCCGCAACAATAGCAACAACTGGTTGTCTACCAACCGGAGCCCCAATAAATTCCATATTAGTGTTTTCCACCTCCACCTGTCATTTAGGAGATGAATGGTGTATTGTGCAACAATGCACTACTAACCTTTCCTAGTGGACAACAGTAGGGACAGTATATAGGAAACCACCGTTCCGTCAACATCAAGGAGGGAGATTTGTCTAGAGCCAGCCTCATCACCACCACCAGTCTCTGCCATATCAGGGAAATTGGAGACAAAACTAGTACCAGCAACTGCAGTACTACCAACACCAGTAGAATCAGAAGTACATCATTTGTTCCTTACCAAAACCCTCCTCAACAATATTAGCAGTACCACCCTTCTCCTTAATACCATAATAAGTATTCCTACTTGAAGACTCCACATCATTCCTAGTCTCAGTGTGTCCAGCACGTTGAACCATTCGTGGTTGATCCCGTGAACCCTGACTTGGATTGCCTGTCTTAATTGGTGAAGAGCCGTGTTGAAATGATCCCAAACTCGATGTCCTCGCAGATGCCACAACTCCTATTCTGGCATAGGTGGAGGCCAACCCCAATAATTTTAGAAAAAAGAGCAGGCAGTCTATGATGTTCTCTCAAGTATAACAAAGTCAGATGCGCATGATTTATTTTTATCTAATGACGTCACTCTCAAAAGTGGTAGGAACTTGCAATCGATTGCCACCATGAAGGGGAAGAATGAAGCTTTACCTGGTGAATCATTGTCTTCTGCATTAGCCGATCTAGTAGTTGGGCCAGATGAGGAAGAAGAAGACAGAGGAGAATCACCAGATTCAAAAGACAAAAAATCTGCAAAATCAAAAACAACAAAAAGAAAGCAGAAGCAGCAAAAGTCGAAGCACCACCATGATAACAATAGAGGAGACTGTAGTTGCAACCACCCTAATGCCAGCCGATGGAGCCTCGTTTGTAGATTTTGGGTTTCCACTTCTTTTGGATGACCATGCTCATTTTAGTCATCCATTTGTACAACCAGATAAGGGCATTTATTTTTATGTAAACAAGAATAATATTTCTACTTCAAATTTTAGTTATGTAAATATTCCATTCCAAGACGCTTTGAGAAAATCCAAAAAATAAAAATTTGAAAATTGCCTTGTCCGACCTTGATGTGGTCAAAATTATACAGAATCTTGTTCTTGAGATGCCTCCACTTAAAGCCATCAAGCACATGCCAAATATCAAGATAGGGCTGAAAGAAGCATGCAGTTCAAAGAGACAACCTCATCGATAAAGAGGAAGAAATGTGAAACATGTTCTGACCGAGACTACTGTGAATGCAATCAGATATCTCTTGAACAAAAAGAAAGACATGGGAGATCCTCTAGTTCGATGCCAGATGTTTGATCAGGAATTCGATCGAACACTACTTGATAGAGGATCGTCAATAAATCGGATGCCTACTTCACTGCTCAAAGAATTTGGGTTGGGACCGCTCAAGTCCAAAAGAATGATTTTGCAACTCGCAGACACTTCGATCAAGCAGCCTCGGGGCATTATGGAGGATGTCATCGTCACCATTCAAGGAGTGCAGTTCCTTGTGGATTTCATAGTGTTCGACATGGACACCTCATCTCCTTCACTGCACACCCGATAATCCTTGGATGGTCATTCCTTCGAATAGCTGAAGCAGTGGTGGACTACGACATTGGGTAAATCACTTTTTATTCTAGCAACGAAAAGGTTCCTATTGAGACAATCCAAGTTCCAAAACCATTAGAGTATGAATTAGACAAGAGCGGGCCTCCAAAATAGAGAACAAAAGATTGTGACTTTCTGGTAGAGATACGCGATGAAAAATAGATTATGTATGATATTGAGACCCATGAATTCCTCTCCACGGAAGAAGTTGTGGACATCACAATCGAGTTCCCAGATGTCTTTGAAGATGAGATCTTCACTAATTTGTTGAAGAATTCATTGTCGGACATCTGTACTTAGCAGATCAAGAGAAAATTATTGAATTTTTTTTGTGAACAAGATTATGTCATTTAAGAATTTTATGCAACATTAGTTTCAGAACTTACAGTGCCAATGGTGGATGCATTACAGTTGAAAGATCCAACACCATCGCCCTGCATAGTAGATGAAGTCATTATTGAACTAAATTAGACCATACATGAGCTCAAACCACTTAAAGCAAATATGAATTATGCTTTCCTTGCAGGTGTGCCAAGCATATTCCCCGTAATCATTAATTCTTAACTAACATATGAACAACAATCTAATTTGCTCGAGCTTCTAGAAAGAAACTATAAGTCCATAGGCCGAAAGATTTCAGATCTCCATATGGGACCAATCCTTCATTGTGCTCGCATCACATATACCTTGAAGTGGATAACAAGCCATCCTGAGAATTCCAGTGCAGATTATATCCTAATCTTCAGGAAATTGTTATGAATGAGATTACAAAATGGTGTGATGCGGGATTCATATATCCTATCTCTGACTCAAAATGGGTGAGTCCCTTGCATATTGTGCCAAAGAAATTAGGGATCACCATGGTGAAGAATGACCAAGGAGAGGAGATCACAACCAAAGTTCCGACATCTTGGCGCATCTGTGTGGATTATAGACGACTGAATTTAGCGACCAATAAGGATCATTTTCCTTTTCCCTTCATAAACCAAATCGTCAAAAGACTGAACGAGAAGGAGTATTTATGCTTCTTGGATGGGTACCATGGATATAATCAGGTTGCAATTGCTCCTGAAGATCAAGAGAAAATGACATTCACCTGTCCATTTGGGACCTACACCTTCCACATAATGTCGTTTGATTTGTGTAACGCTCCAACGACATTATAGCAATGTATCTTGGCCATATTCGTCGATATGGTTGACAGTTTTCTTGGGGTTTTCATGGACAATTTCTCAATTTATGGAGATAGTTTTGATCTATGCCTATTTTACATGGATAGAGTCTTGGAGAGATGTTGTGAAGTGAACCTAGTGCTCTCGTGGGAGAAAAGTCATTTCATCGTGACTGAAAAGACCGTATTGGGCCATCTCATATTCAAACATGGCATGAAGGTTGATCTTGTGAAGGTGGATGCTATTTCCAAACTTGAGCCACCTACAAATCTAAAGCAAGTTCGGGCATTTCTAGGGCTTATCAGTTTCTATTGACGATTAATCAAAGATTTCAGAAAAATTGCCCGATAGTTGAGTGAGCTTATGGGCAAGGAGGTTGATTTCATTATAGATGACAAAGTCCTCCAAGCCTTTAATCAACTGAAAGAACTGATCAACCAGGCCCCTATCGTTCAACCGCCAGATTGGTCTCTCCCATTTGAGATAATAACAGATGCATCATACTACCTCATTGTAGCGAGTTTGGGACAACGAAGAGACAATATGCCATTTGTTATTCACTATGCTAGCAGAACTCTAGATGAAGCTCAGAAAAACTACATTGTCACAGAAAAGGAGCTATTAGTTGTCGTCTTCACCCTGGAGAAATTTAGATCCCATCTCCTTGGATCCAAAGTGATTGTCTATACAAACCACTCTACCATCAAGTACCTATAAGCCGAGAAGGATGCCAAACCAAGACTTATCATATGGATCCTTTTGCTCCAGGAATTCGATCTTAAAATCCATGAAAAACTAGGAGTTAAAAATGTGGTGGAAGGTCGTTTGTCAAGACTCCAAAACCAGACATTCCTGAGCAAAGCTTATTGCCAATTAGAGAGACTTTCCCAGATGAAGCTATTATGTCAGTTACCTTCCTCCCATGGTTCACTAATATTGTGAATTATCTCGTGTCCAAGAGAATCCCACAAGATTGGTTGAAGCTGAAAGTTGTCAAATTCTTATCATATATCCAGTTTTATCAGTGGGAGGATCCATATCTCATTCATGAAGGGGCAGATTGCATCTAGAAAAGGTGCATTCCTTAGGATGAATTCCAAAGTGTCTTCGAACATTTCGATACTTGAGAATCAGGAGAACACCACTCTAGAAAGCGTACGGCAACGAAAGTGCTACAATGTGGCCTATGGTGGCTAACTCTATTCAAAGATGCAGAAGACTTCGTGAAGAGATGCACTGACTATCTGAAGATGGGAGGTACCATAGGAACGAGAGATATAATGCCCCGTAAGTATATTCAGATCTTAGATGTATTTGATGCTTGGGGCATTGACTTCATGGGTCCATTTCCCAATAGTCAAGGATACGAGTATATTATGCCAGTCCTCGATTGTGACAATCGTTGGGTGGAGGATATCCCAACTCGAGCCACCAATAGTCGCACCATCTGTCAGTTTTTGAAAGAACGCATCAGTGCAAGGTTAGGTATCCCCAAAATTCTGATATTCAACGGTGGTAGCCATCATAAATAGAGAAGTGAAAAAGCTCACGGAAGAATATTGCATTGAACATCGAGTCGCTTCTCCATACCACTCATAATCTAATGACTTGGCCAAATGTTCAAATAGGGAGATAAAGACAATTTTGCATAAACTTGTGCATCCCGACAGGAAGAACAGGTCATAGATCCTTGACTCGATTCTTTGAGACTATCGGACTACGTACAAGACACCTCTAGGAATGTCTCCCTACTGCCTGGTATACGACAAGCCATGCCATTTTCCCGTAGAACTCATTCATAAATATTTATGGGAAATAAATATTTGTAATTTGAGAAGGTCGAAAAGAACCACAAGATTGCTCCGAACCGACTTCTCGAATTCTGTAAAAATGCATACGACAATAGCCTAATGTACAAGGAGAAGGTCAAGAAGTGGCACGACAGGCACATCCTACACAAGACTTTTAAATCTAGTCAGGAGGTTTTGTTGTTCGATGTAAAGCTCAAATTATTCTCACAAAAGTTGAAGAGAAAGTGGACCAGGCCTTTTATAGTGAATCGTGTGCGAGGCAATGGAAGCATCATCGTATCTGATTTTTCAGTTGATGCACATCCATTTGTGATCAATGGACAACTAATGAAGCATTATCTTGAACATGATATGTTCCTGTCCGTTTTTAACTCACTCCAAGTGGTCCTACTATGAAGAACTTATACCTGCAGCATCAATGTAATCGGACGAGGCACATAAAAACATTTTTTATTAGTTAATATTTTTATTCTTTTCTTATTTTTATTTTCATTCTTAAAATTCTTTCTCACGTGTTGCCCTCACCCCATTCATTTGTTCTATACTTAGGTTATGCTCCATCTTAAGTATAGGAGAGGTGAGTGCCCTCGGGTTATTCATTCTTTGATCCCTCTCCTGTCTCCTCAACTCTTGATATTCTGTCTATACTTAGGGATATTTTATTCTAAGTATAGGGGGACACATGCTAATTCGATGATTTATTCATTCCCACCTTTGACCCTCCTTGCATGTTGAATACAGTCTGCTATACTTGGGATTAATAGATCCTAAGTATGGGGGGTGGTCGACTTCTCATTCTTTATTCAATCATTGTAGTATAGACTTTCTTATATTTAGTATGAGTTATGTCTTCCTTTTTTCTCTGATCTACGAGGACATAGCTCAAGCAGAGTATGGGGGTCATATATACATTGTATATATCTTAGCCAAAACACATACTTTCGTATTTTCAATAATATGGATAATCAATAAAAATCAAAACAACCATACAAATTTCATTGTAATTAGATTAATAAATCATATAAAATATTTGACAAAATAATTTGAAAAATGGTTTGAATTTTTTTGAACAATCTTTTGTAAAATCGTTCGAAAATTTTTTTTTGAAATATTTTCAAAACCTTTGTAAAAACGTTTGGCTTGTAAAAATTTCTTTTCTTTGTTTGAATAAAATGTATTGAAAATCTATTTGCAAATAGTTTGGAAAATTGTTGTAAAAACACTTTGAAAAACCTATACATAATGTTTGAAAAATCTTTGTAAAATGAATTTCAAAATTTGTAAATATTTGTAATAAATATTTGTCAAATTATTTTTCATAATAAAATTTTCAAAATATTTGTAGAAATCTTTTCAAATTATTTTGAGAACCCTGTATATAATTCAAGCAAATGAAAATATGTTGCAAACTCTGTATTTTAACATGTAAATAATAATTAACTTCATCTATGTAAACACCCAATGTACATTCTATAGCCCTAATTCTTGTAAATAACAAGAAGCACAATCTTGTAAAAAATTGCACATAGTTATTTGACTAACTCTTTTGTTTTCCAAAATCACTAAAAATTTGCAAAAAAAACCTATAAAAATTTGCAAAAAGTTTTCAAAAACTTGCATAAAATTTTGCAAATTCTTTTCAAAATTCCCTAATAAGTTCAAACTTAGAAAATGGTCTCCCAAAAATATTTTCATGCATTGTGCATAGTGTGTGCATTTTTTGAGATAATTAAGACAAATGAACGAGTCAAAATATAGTCTGAAGATTGGAGCTTGGAACAGACCTTAATGCATTTAATTTTAGAGGAAGAGGATTGGAATTGGGGACACTTTATGTCACCTTGACTAAATTATTTTGACTATACATGGGTCAATTCAATGTGTCTAAATAGAGCCATTTATATAATATGTAAGACTCTTGAAGCAGTGGCTTGATCAGAAACCTCTCACTTAACACTCAGCTCAACCCAAATAGATTGTTAACAAATTTTGGAGTCTAAGTAGGGACGATGATAGGATGCTTCGTCAAGGGTGGCTCAGAAACCATTCTTGGGGATTGCTGAAACAAGTACTCTAACCCACTTCTTTTGGTAGCAATGATATGTAAAGACTGGAGATGGATTGAGATAATGCTTTGGATGAGGAATGGTCTGTTGGTGCAACTTTTTTCCAAGACCCCAAAAATTGTGCAGACTAAAGATGCTATATCCGTCGGGGCACAAACAAGAATGCAGGGATGTACAAAGTCAAATAAGATATCAAAGAAGAAGCCTATACCAAAAATTCCACCAGAAATTTGAAGCTTCAGAAAAAGCATGCTTCTTCGTAAGGACTCGGTTACGTTGACTGGGCTTCAGAAGGGAATGAAGACTACACTAGTCCATTCTCACTTCTTTTCCACTTCTTCTAGCCTCTTATCCCATTCGGTTGTAAAGATCGGTGACACCTGACCTTATAAGGATATATCTGTCTCCACGAGGATGAGTTACCAGAAGAGCAGACTCCTTTCTCGTTTACTGGTTTTATGGGAAGAGCTGAAAGATTCACACACACTTCAAGGTAGCAAGATTATGCAACTGAGAGGATGGTTCTGACCTGACTGTGAATTTTACTAGATAATAGGATTATGTTACCTATGGGTTGTTGTGTCATAATTCCTCATCTAAATGTGGTTCCGAACAGATTAATAATCTAATGGCCTTCTCTGAGCTCCAAACTTTGACTTTATTAAGACAAGTTTAAAAGTTGAAAATTATTCCAAGTTATTTCTTTTTCTTTTCTTTATTTTCTTTTCTTCACTTATTAAAATAAGTGTTTGTTAAGGACTAGCAAAGGCAAGTATATGGGGTGATGAATCTCCATTTCATCACCTTTGTTCTTTCATTTTGGCCTTAATCTCTAGGTAAATGCATGTATATCACATTAAATTGTCAAAATAAATACTATGTATGTTGTATAAAATAATGCATAAAATACTATGTAAATAATACATTTAATTCCAAATTTAAAGAATAAAGAAAAGAAAAGAAAAGAAAAGGAAATGAAGTATCAAAGACACTAAGTTACCTTAGACCCCGAGACCCAGTCATCATGATGACTTGTTCGACAAGGAATAAAGTACGGGGATATAGGGCAGAGAAACTGTCAGAAAATACAAAGAAAACCACACACAAAACCGTAATTTAATTGCCCAAAATATTACTTTTGGGGCCTATTTTATTTTATTATTTTTATGCTTCAAATAACAAAACCTCTCAACATGAATATTTTAGATAAAAATACGAAGAAAAATAAATAATTAAGTTAATAGAAAAATAATGCACAATATAAAATACCTATATATAACTTTTTAAAAAAGCTAGAATAAAAAATTCATAGATATGTATCTTCTCCACATTGTATAAAAATTGATAAAAAAACACCTTTAATTGTATATAAATTTTTATAAGCTATTTAATGAAGGTGTTTTCAATCAATTTGAATTTAAGATGCAAAAGTTAGGTTTTGGGCCCCCTTTGTGCAATATATATGTATATTATATCCAATATATTTATTCTATATTTTTAAATTTCATATATTTTATATAATTATAAATGTTATTTGAAACACATGTCCATAATTAAAATGAAAAATAACTATTAAAATAAAATTAAAATAAATCAATTACTTTTTTACATAGATGAAATATACATATATATACCTATAAAGAATACATACATAATTAATTAAGTGTATAAATAAACTCATAAAAATATAACAAAATACCTAAATATGTAATTAAATAAATTAAAAATATATAACATATTTGTAAATATGAATAAAATATATACTACAAATTAAAAAGCAAATATCCGGATTACATGTATATTTACCTATTACTATACATGTAAAAAGTAAATTGTAATAAAACACCTTGAAAAAATAAAAAAACATTTTTATTTTATAACCTAATTTTTTTTAATTCATTTAATATTTATTATTGATTTTCCAGTATTTTTTATCTTTGAATTTTCTGTTTGGTCCACATGGATCAAATAGAAGCTTTCTTTTTTTTAACCTAAGTCAAGTGTACAACCTCCAAGAGCCACCATGTTAGAACTCATGGTCCCCTATTTTCTCCTATTTTTCACACTTCACCCCTCAGCTCCTTCGCCTGAAGCCCTTCACTTTCGTGCAACCCTCACCTCCGACACCCTCGCCCATCTTCGAATCTTCACCAACCCCTTTGATCTTGCACGTAATCGTGACTCGAAAACCCTCTTTTGAAAATCGCCCCTCCATTTTTTTGACGTTTGATCCATTTCTGCTCAACCTTAGACCCTCATATCGTACCTAAAGGAGAGAGTCTGCTGACATGAGACTCTCTCCATCGATTTGTAGTGAGGGAGGAGTAGGAGGTGGTTCGACAACCACCATCGGAGATCTCCGACAGGTCCAGCCTCTTCGGCCACCAACCGAATTGAGGACATTTCCTTTCACTTTCTAGGTAACTTTCATGCTCTCTTTTCATTTATTGCCTTTAATTTTTTGTTTAATTGTGTGATTTAGATCTAATTAGGAATCCCTAATTTGACATGGAGCTAGAGCTCCAGGACAAATCACTGTGATCTCAATCGTGTCACACCCCATTTTTGATCCACATCATTTCCCCTTCATGTTCTCCATGAATCCCTCCATTGATTCAACCCAGATCCATCGTGGATCTGGGAACCGAGCTCCATATGTCGACCATCGTTGGAGCTTCACCCCACTCCCATCTCGTGCGCTCTCCAACATCATACTCCACCTGAGGAATTCCCCCTCGAGCTCTGGAATTTTTGTGGTGCAGGATAGAGAACCACTTGGAGCCTCAAATCGAGGTTCACATATTCTCTAGGTCACACCTAAATAGTGGGTGCTCCAGATCTTCATCGGGGATGCCATACCCTAATCAGAGCTACCCGCACCTGCGGAGGAGTTCCAACAAGCTGGTGTTGTCATCAGATCAAGGAATAGACGCCTGATGGGGGAGTATGAGGCAATCGAAGGAGCTCTGGCTTCTTATTCTTCAGCGTTCTTCATTCACCCTTGTGAACCATCTGATCATAGCTGCACTCCAGATCTAATCTGGAGTGTACATGTTGAACGAAGCAGTACGCGACTCCCGTCCTCTAATCGTCCACGTCGTAAATGCTCGACGACCCAATCAACGAGTTTTAAGTGGTATATTCTTCTTTTTGTATTTTATAAAATTGCGTAAATATTCTGTAACACTTAAATTTTTGGGGGGAAAGTTGATACAAAGCCCTCGTACTTTTCATTAATTGTAAGTTGGTCCCCTACCAGCTCAGCTCACGTGGCTCCTCATCTGGGTTGGGTAAATTACTTGTAAACCCCTTCAACTTCGTATATTTCATTTTAGTATTAAAAACAAGTTGCGGTTCAAAATTCTTGGTGTTTTTGCAGATGTGCCCCTAACTTTAATTTTATTTGCATAAATGCCCCTACCAGCTTTGATTATTTTCATGTATGCTTTTATATTTTCTAAAAATATTTACCGTACTCCAATAATCGTGAAAAAATAGGATTATGTGCCTGATTAATTACCTTTTCATGCCATATATTTTATTTCACAATATTCATACATTTCCTATTTATTAAAAATAAAAAAGAGCATGTTCAGTCTATATTTTCCTTGAAAAATAAAAAATATATAAAACTTTAACGAAAATTTTCAAAAAAAAACCTAGTGTCTATTACTCTATTTTATTACTCCTAACCAAAAACCACAAAAATATATCAGAAGAAACTCTAAAAATTAGCAAACCCTTCTAAACCTTAAAAAAATGCAAAATATTTTTGAAAATACCAAAAAACAAATTTTCTATGATACATTTTTATTTATACATATTACTATATATTAATATTGGTTTTGAGAAATTTTGACCATTTTTACAATTTTTTAAATATCAAAATAATCTAACCTATTCAAAAAGTCTCTGATTTTTATATTTTGGAATTTTAAAATACCTTCAAATTGGCATCAATACCCCTAAAATCATAAGAATAGAAGAAATATATAAAAAACACAAAAATCCTTTCTTTAGTGAATTTTAACTATTTATAGCTATATTTATAATTACAAAATCATATATTGTATTATAACCTTATATATAGTTATATATAACTAATATTATTGATGAATCTACTATTCTCATTCCTTATTCTTTTATTTTATCTCTTTCTTCTAGAAAAACCACCTAGAAATACATGTAAATACAATAAGTTAACATTTTGTATGTCCTCGTTAATAATGCATAATTAACACCTATTTTGTAAAAATAATAAAATAAAGAGAAAAGAAAAATAAGGATGTTTTAGAATAAATATATAGTGACCCAAACTTCAAGAGAAGGTCAAATTTTGACATGATCGTAAATAAAATAAGTAGAGAGCGATAGGGGAACACTATGTATTGTATATATCACCTATACTTGTACAAATATTTGTTTACTTATTTTGGAAAAAAATATAAATATTCTATTTATTTTACACTTATATAACCCTAATAATACAATAAAAATAAAATATAAATAATAAAAACAAAATAAAAATCCAATAAATCCTTGGATAAAAGATACATGTATATACATAATACATATTTATTCTACAAAGTTAATTAATTTATAAAGTTAAAATAAACATCTTTTTTATCCCTTAAATTATTTTATTAATAAATAAAATATAAAATAAAAAGACTTATTGTAAAAATAATAAAATAAAAATACTTGTACAAAATATATGGGTATACTATACATGTATAATGCAATATATTATATATACCTTATGTTATTTTCCATAAAAATAATTAAAAATCACACAAAATAACTTATAAAATAGTAAAAAAATATTTTATACACTTTTTATTTTAAGATCATTTACTATTTTATATTTGTTATTCTTTTATTTTTTATAAATCCTAAATTTCTATTGGGCCACACAAGATTGTTGACCTTGGTCAACGTCTCCTTCTAGCCGGGTAGGATCCTCCCTCGCGATGTCGGAGCTTCTTCTTGAATTTCTTCTGATAGGATACGACTTCTGATTGCTTCGATTCATGCAACCGATTAAAGTCCTAATATCCACAACCCTTGCGGATCCCTAAGCGTAGCCGAATCGCCCTAGGGTTCCGCTCCATGCTCTAATCTTCTTGGACCCTCGAACATCCTATAAATACACTCTTCCGCTCAACTAGCTCTCCAGCTCTTCCATCACGCCACCCAAGACCCCTAGCTACCTTCATTGGAGTGACAACCATTGGAGGAGTAGCTCAGGACTCGTCGGAGACACCTGGAGGCTCGTAGCTCAAGACGTGGTTGGAGCTCCACCGCACGAAGCCTCCCAGCCTGTCGCAGCTCGATTAAGGATATAAACCTCATCCCTCGCTTTGCCTGATGTAGCTGAACGCCTCAGAAGTTTCAGGTATCATCCTTCTCCCCTCTATTTCCAAGTTTGATGCATCTTTCCACTTTACCTCTGTCGTAGTTCCTCTGCTTCGACCAGCTAGTCAGAGCTCCACAACATCCATCTAGTTGCACAAATCCCCACCTCGCTTCGTCCCATACCTTCCTACGCGAACTCCCCACCTTAGGCTCGCCCATCATTGCGAGATTAAGGATTAGACCTCCTTCCCCCGTCTTCGCCGAAGGTCGAGCACCACTTCTCTTCACTTCTCTTATCTTTCTATGCAATAAATTGGGTCGGAGTGTCGCCCATGAGGACCTCTACCCTCAACAGATACTAGTGTGTGCTTGGAGGAACATTCGAACTCCCAACTGCTCAGGCGGAGCAGCTATAGGAGAAGGGCCACCATACACCTAATCCCCCCATCCATCTTCCCATTAGAGCCCTCCACCAGACGCGGAGCACTTCCACAACACTGTCGGGCCCCTTAGAGCCTTCATTGGGTGACGGATCTCCTCCGTCACCTTTTCCACCATCCGATTGTAGGACTCATCCCAGATCCGATCCGAGCCTTTTGTTTGTGGCTCATCCTAACGCTCGGATTGGATTTGGGTCTTGTCATGTGAGTCTCCAAATAACCGTTAGATTAGATCTGACTGCACGTCCGCGACAACCCCTGGACCATTAGATCCCTCTACAGCAGCCATCAGGGTCGTACATCAGAGTCAGCTTCCGCATGCGCCACGTGCCCCCATTGGGTATATTTCACTCTTATCCTTGCATGTTTCCCTATTTCGCTTTATTCCAGTAAATAAAATGTTTAGTTGAAGATATTTGCAGTTGACCCCCGTACTTTTTGTAGTTGCATTTTTGTCCTACCGAGTCTGTGTCACATGTGTCCCCACATGCTTGTTGGGTCATTTGATGTTAATATGATAAACCTTTATGTTGTTATGATTTGAATGTTAAGTTTTTAAATTTGCAATTCTGCCCCGATGAGCTTGGATCATGTGTGGTGGAAGTTTTTGTTGGATTATTTGTGTATGTAAAATAAAAAAAAATCCAAAAATTGTGTTTTCAGATCCTATTTCAAGTTCTTTACCTCTATTTTATACCCTTGGGCATTTTAAACATTTTTAATTTGCAAATTGGTCCTAGTTGTGTATTTTTTAATAGTTTTAATATTGTTTGAGTTTTACAAAATCTCAAAAACATTTTCAAAATCTATAAAGACTATCAAAAATACTTCAAACCCCTTAAAACCCCAAAAAATTACTTTAATTTTCTGAGCATTTTTGTCTATTTTGAAAATCCAAAAAGAGTATTGTCTGTGTTTTCTCTTATGTGTTTGTTTGTTTTTTTATTAAAAATTAAAAATTCAAATAAATAAAAACCATTAAAAAATTGTTTTCTTAGAGACTTGACTACCTAGTTTTTAAATTGTACTCCTTGTGTTGACCCTGGTCGCTATACCAAGTAAATAAAATAACGAGACCGCTTATATTCCTTGCTTGATTTCTTGAATGGCTTATTTTTCTTGTGACCGGTTTGACTGATTATGGACAACGACATTTCCAATTTATTCCACCTTAGTCGATTGGATTTTTGGCTCACTAGAATGGCATCATTGTCGGGGAGCACAATTTAGTGGTCAGATTTCCTTTTTTTTATTATTTTTGTATCTATTTGTTAAGAATAGCTTCTGACACTCGTATGTTTCACTTTTTCTGAAAGGAATCGCCCGAGGGACGCTTCAGATTTCTTTTGAATGAGACCGCATCCGAGGAGGACTAGAGGAGAGAGAGAATAGTTATAGTTGATAGATAGCTTTATTTTCGCAAAAACCCATTTATTTTAATAATTAGACAGTTTGAGACACTTGGACTCACTTAACTATTCGGGGTTGTTTCGCCGAGTATCGATGTACTCGGGGGACCTCACCGGTGTTTTCCATTGATTTCTCGCCTTTTATTTCAATTTGATTCCTAGGGATTTAGCCCATAGATTTAGGACTTCTATCTATTTGCGCTCGTAATTAGCTCCCAACACCTAATTGCTTATTTGTTCTTATAACTCATAATTGGACTTGGCTAAAATAAATCTAAGAAAAGTTAGCTTAAATAGACTAGAGACCACGTGCCGTGAGGAGTCACATACAACGCTAGCAGGATCTGTTGTGGCAAGCACCGAGCGACTCCCAAGGTCGGATTGTGGTCTGTTATCTGATTAGTTAACTATTGTTCTTCACATAATAGAAGTTCTTTATGTAAGGATGATTTCCTCGTGCATCATATAGGTAGTTTAATTTCAGTCTTTAATTTATGCACGTGCCACCCTGCATGTAGAGTGCTGGAGCAAGGTATGCATTTCTATCGTTGCATGCTTCATTGTGTTTGATAGTGCATTGGATTTTACGTCCTCCTCCCCCAGTTTTATTGGACTCAAAATAACCAAGGAAATCAAAAAATTCGTTAGGAGTTATATTATTTCAGAAAAATACATAAAAAGTGACAACTAAATATTGGGACTGCTAATGCAAACTTGACCTACAACTGACTTCACTTAAAAATCTTTGTTTTGGGAGAGTCATCCCCTCCTTGTTTGATTTATCTACAACGGGAGAGTGACCTGCATACTAGGATAGATCCACGCCTGAACTCTTTTCAGACTAATGGTCTTGTGATAAGTTGTTCTCCAATGAGGACTTCACTGAGTAGACGGTAATCGGTCCGAGACTTCCATAGTAGAATGGGTAGATCGAGTAGCCGGTAAACGGTCCGCAACCCAACTGGCTGGGAAAAACTAGTTGTGAGATTTGGGACAGTCTCTTGGGAGCATTGGGCTCCTAACTGCTTTCTTAATCGCTTTGATAGATTGAACTATCACCTAAATAAAATTGCACAAGATTAATGATGAAATCAATCTTCATACATCACGATCAATCTTGCATTGAGTAGGTGAAAAGGGGGTTTGATTTCTCATCTTCTTTGCATTTGAGATCAATCTTCATAGATCCCCAGATCATGATGATGGGAAGGAGGTCCCTTAGGTTGCCTTTGATAGCACTACTTTCGAGCACTCCTCTCCGTTAGCGCTCTCTGAACCTGAATTCGCTACCACCCTGTTCCTTCTAGACCACCCCTCTACCACTCCTGATATACCAGACCATAGGCCAGTGCAGTTATTCATTCACTTGATCGCACCTGAGTTGGGGTCTTTTCCTTTGTAGAGATCCGAGAGATGGCCAACAGTGAGAACGATAAGGATGAGCATCCACAAACTTCTTCCTATGTATTAGACCAGGATGCCATAAACAATACCTTGCTTGCTTCCCTGGAGACCATGCAGCGTCAGATTCGGGACCATGGAGTTTTCATGGGTGAGGTGAGAGAGAGCTCATGCAGATGCGAGCTGGTTGAGATGGGCCATAGCGACCAACCAGTGGAGAGATACCATGCCAGGAGGGTGGAGACAGACATCCCGAGGAGCCGCAGGGGCCAACGAGACCGCCACGGACGATGAGGCAGTTGCACAACTCTCGTGCAACCCTCACACATAGATGGATCCAACTGCCAGATATCTTTGGTGACTTTGAGCTTCGCCCCCAGATGATTCAGCTACTGCCCAAGTTCCACATGCTAGCCAATGTGGAGTCACACCTCCATCTGTAGGAGTTCGAGATGATATGCAGCACTATCCATGATAGATTTGTGGACGAGGACACGATCAGGTTGATTGCCTTCCCATTCTCCTTGGTTGACAGAGTATCCTACTAGCCGGAGCACTTGGGGAGGGTAGTAACCACATGGGAGCAGCTCCAGACCGAGTACTTGAACAAGTATTATCCACTCAACCAGACCAATGCAACACGAGCGATGATTAGCAACTTCACCATCATCCCAAATGAGCAGTTCTACGAAGCTTGGGAACTGTTCAAAGAGCTCATTAAGCGATGTCCACATCATGAGATATCCGAGCCCAACCTTGTTCAGAGCTTCTTTATGGGCTGGGGCTAGTGAATGCCTCGTGTGGAGGGTCCTATTTTGCCAAGGATAAAGACCAGGTTTGGGCCATCTATGAGGAGATGGCAGAGAACTATATTGTGATGTCCCAGACCCGCATCTATACTCAGGGCAAGCCTCTCCTACAAATTGTTTCCTATTAGAGGGTTGCATGGGTTGATGTCGGTCCTTCCACTTTTTCTTCGGCAGTAGCACTTGCGAGTCTTCAACTGCCGACATGGGCATCATCAGCCAAAAGTTGGACCGAATTGAGATCATAGAGAAGAAGCAGAGACAAGGAATGGAGAAGCTCAACAAGCTTGATGATCTCGCCCAGATTTTGAATGACCTGAAGGCTCAGATCATGTGTTCTAGGAGACACAGACGACTTCTCAACCCCATCTTAGGTCACGGGCCGATCCAGGGAGCGACTCCACCCAACCATCTGCCTCGTACCTCCAGGTCTACCATATCGAGGCAGAGCCGGTCTAGCATCTCCAACACTACCAATAGCCACTACCATCTAGGGACACTCAGATGGTGGTCTATCAGCCAGATCAACCTCTGGAAACCCTTTCCCTGCCACACCTAGAGCAGCAGGAGCCATTGATGGAAGTCAACAGATCTGGTACTCTCAATACCAACTTCAGCCTGGGATTTGTCGTGACCATCCTGGCTTTCAATGGTCCATTGGAGGCACCTCTTCCCAGCAGTAGCCTCCGGCTTACAGGGCAGAGCCCCATCACTCCCAGCAATACCAGCATCAGGGTTCTCGTCCCTACTATTAGGGACAATAGTGGAGGTAGCAGCAACAGCCTCAACAGTACTCCCAGCCCCCTCTTCATTACCAGCAGTAGTAGTCTCAGTCTCATTTCCAGTGAGGCAACCCGTCCGATTCTCATCTCTCGGTCTATGAGAACCCAGCCCTTGATGACCTCGCCAGCTTGCTCTTTGATCAGCAGGCATCCTTTTGGCAGGAAATGGACGAGTTCCGATAGGAAATGAGGGATATAATCAAGGGCAAGGCCGCCATACTAGATTAGATTGAACCAAATCCAAACAATCTGAAGAGAAAATATGAGCTGGTACAGTTTACACAGACCACCACTCCTAGTGATATTTTGGATGATATCTCTTCCTACGTATCTGATGCTGATTTCGTGACACTTAAGAGCAGTTGGAAGCCAGCTGGTGGTGACTCGTCTGAGAGACGTCCCCATGTAGATTTCAGGGTGCGAGAGGAGGATGGAAGCAGTGCTGATGCTGTTGATCATGATGATGATGTTGGTGGTGCTGAAACCTCCAAGGATGTTAATTCAGCCGACTGAGGGCGTCGTGATTCCAGTTGCAGATGATGGTGCTAATGCCACCATGATTCCAGACGCTCGGCCAGAGTGTGGTGCTGATATCGTAAGTTCAGATGCAGTCGATGGTATTGATGCCACCAAATTACCTTCTATTGTGTTGCCTTGTTCTGTACCTGAGGGCAGTTATAGAAAATCACAAAGAATGGAAAAACAAAAATAAAAAATATGAATAAGGGAAGGTTTCTGTATCGCCCGGGAGTCCATCTACTTTGCATGATGATCATTGTATGGATTCTAGCACATTCTTATCTTCCATAAGGACTTGAGAGAGAAGACCACCATCCCCATGAAGAAGAGGAACCATAATGCAGAGATCCATGTGCTTACTCAAGCCACACGCTTTGCTACTCAGAACTGGTTGCCAACCAAGAGACCTGATGCATGAGCTCCATATGTCATATGCCACATTCATGAGCAGCGGTTCGATCGTACCCTATTTGACAGTGGCTCTTCGATTAACATCCTTCCGGTTGTTTTACTCGATCGATTCGAGTTTAGCCCTCTTAGACTGAGCAGGATAGTCCTTCAGTTTGCTGATAAATCTATCAAAAGGACGAAGGGGTTACTTAAGGTCGTTATCATCACAATTCAGGGCCTGAAATTCCCCATGGACCTTGTTGTGCTAGACATGGAGATCCTTGAATCTGTGATCAATAACCCCATCATCTTAGGATGACTATTCTTGGCCACAGCCAAGGTAATATCCGATCATGATAGCAAGAAGGTATACTTTCATGTCAAGGGCGAGAGTATACAAATAGAGATGATCAAAGAGACTAGAACCATAGATTCAGCTTGCTCAGAGAAAACTACAAACTCAAAGCAGGTGACAGATGTAGAGCTCGACGTCCTCCAAGAGTACGACTATGTGATTACAGATGATGAAGCAATTTTGGCAGATCTAGCATCACAATATCTTATTACTGCTTCAAATACTACAGAATTGCATATGATAGTTGATGAGAGTTCGGAGAGCACACTCATGGCACATGACACTTTAGAGGTCGATGATAGCGATCAGGATAGGGAGGCTACTTTATTTCTTGCGCTTCAGATTCAGATCCCTCAGATACAAATTTTGATTGGGAGGATTTGAGTGACTATTTACTGTGTCTTGTATCCATAGAGCCTATAGATATGGTGGAGAGTGAGCCCACACAGTTGACAGATATACCAACGGGGTCGTCTTCATCATATTCACTACTATAGCGAGAGTTCTCACATATAGATCTGGTAGCCTTCACAAAGACATTTCAGAAGCCATATTTGCCAGCTCCCACTTGTCCAGAACTGTAGATCATGCTGCAGAGCATAAAGTACATATTCCTTGCGGGTGAGCCAGATATGTTCCCAGTCATTATCTCAGCAGATTTGATTGAAGACCAAGAATCTCATTTGATGGAGGTTCTTGAAAGAAACTGCAAGGCAATTGTATGGAGTGTATCTGATCTCTAGGGGATAAGTCTGGTATTGTGCTCCCACCACATCTATCTTGAAGAGGACACCACCCATCGCATGAATTCCAGCGAAGGTTGAACCCAAATCTTCGAGATGTGGTCATGAAGGAAATATCAAATAAGTGGAGCGCTGATTTTATCTACCTCGTATATGACTCCAAGTGGGATAGTCCATGCATGTGGTACCAAGAAGATGGGTACCACTGTAGTTGTGAGCGAGTCTAGAGAGGAGATAGCTATCGGATGATGAATCCATGATTCATCATCTCAATATATTGATCTTAGCAAAATCCCCGAATAAAATCTCAAATAAATATAAATAAAATCAATAAATAAACAAAATTCCTTCTGTAAATAAAATACACTAATTAGTATATATTATAAAGTACAAAATAAACTAACAATAAAAATGCGCAAAATAAAGGAGTTTTTCACCTATAATCAGTCCAAAATTTCATGTATTTTTAATAATTCCAGTTCAATCCTTTTTGGCCAATTCTATCCCTATTTTGTTCATAAAAAATGTATATAAAAATACAAAAATATAAAATAAATTTCACCTCAAATAAATACTCCTGGATCCCAAAGAGAAAAAGCCGTAAAGTCCAACTTCCCAACCAAATTCACGCTCCGTATGAACACCAAATTCACCAAACTCACTTTTAAACTTTAAGTTAGAAAATTATCTATCCAACGGAAGTGGTTTCACTAAAATCAGAGCTCGTTTGTAAAATATGGATTTTGGGACCTAGGTATACATTGTATATAATGTAAATATTCATTTTTTCTTCATTTTTTTAAATTTCTTAATTACTAAAAATTTTAAAAAAATCATTGATGTGTTGTATTTTATTTCTATTATTTTATTGTGTTGTTATATTATAAATATATTTTATTAAAAATACAAAAAAATTAAAATTAGAAAAGTAAAAAATGTACTTGTTGTTTGACTTCTTTTTTAAATTCTCCACTATTTTTCTTCTCTATATTTTATTGTATTTTAGTATCCTACTTTATCTTATTATTTAATTTTATTTAATTCCTATTCTCTATAGTAATCACCCATTCAGATTCATTATTCTACCATTTTTTCTAACTTCTAATTCAACTCCACCATTTTATTAACCTCCCATCCACCACTTTCATAATATCTATTTTTTTCTCTTTATAGACATCCCATCCACCTCATTTGCACTTGATCCATCTTTATGTGAGGAGAGCCTAGTTCCTAGAATTGAATCGATGACAACAACACAACCGTGGTCGAGCGACGACGGCCCTCTCTCCGGTGAGATCTGTTGGCTTCTTGGCCAACATCGCAGCCGCATCCACGTGCTACTCGAGCTCATCGTCCATTGGCGATTCAAGTGAAGACAGTGCTTCTCGTGAGCACACCATAAGCGACCACTTCCATTTTAGGTAATTTCCCTTTTTATCATTTGTTATTGTTTTTATTTTGTTGCGTTTTTTAACCACCTCACATTCACCTTCCCTACTCCATTTGCTCTACTTCATCATCTTTACCACCAGCACCACATCATATTTTTTTACATCATTGGTTATTCCCTGTTTAAAGAAAACAAAAAATTAAAAAATATAAATTAAAAAGATATAACACAACAGTAAAAAAATAAAAAAAATCAAAAAAATAATGCAGCAGCCCGCCGCCCCACTTTCACCGCCGACGGCGGCGGCGTTCCTCCAACCGCAGGTCCTCCCTCGACCGACCACCTCGCTACTAGAGGCGTTCACCCGTCACCAGCCCATTGTAGCATCGTGCAGCAACCACCATCGCCAACGATTTACCCTGCCCGTTATCCACCCGCGGCTCCACAGCGGCCTGCCACCCTCGACCACCTTGCGTAGGTCCGTCATATGCCGCTAACCGCCAAAGCTCGTGTCGACCCTGTCGCCCCTCCCTCTTCTACATCGATCCCTAGCCGCCCCCACCAAACGAAAAAGAAGGTCCGTTTCTTATCAATTTTTTATTGTAAAGAATGTGTTTTATTTTCGTGTAGTTTCTGTAATTACAAACAAGTCCCCATGCATGTTTTGTTCTTGTCAGCGTTAATTTCTGTAGTGCACGGATAACCCTCTGTTTATGTATTAATTTGGATATCATTTGGCATCATTTTTTTAATGAAAAATTTCAAGATGTTGAGCAACTAATTGTCTATATTTTGACTATTTAATTGTATTTTTATAATTATGGGTAATTAATAAAAATTATTTTAGTGGAAAATTCTATATTTTACTCAATCTGAGCCCTTAAATTTGTAACGACCCCGATTCCCGGGTCGTCGAATCCTCCCATAACCGGATCTGGTTACTCAACAATAATTTATTCAACAATCACAAATAACATTCAGAAACATAGTCAAATAAAATATACTCAGAAGAAAGTATTTCAACACTTATCCATTCATAAAATAAAGTTCAGATGATACATTGTCCTACTATAATCATTTACATGTACATCAGCTTGAAAGGAAAATTTACAAAAAGATTACTAACTATCTTACAAAGTAAAGCTATTGTGGTTGGCTGGATGTCTACTGAGGTACTTGCGATAGATCACCAACACCTGTTGGGTTTTCCATAAATCATAGGATAACAATTAGCGAATGCTAAGTAACGAAGAAGAGAAAAGCAAACAAATTGTGTAATTTTTCAAAAAGTTATTATCACAGAAAGGTTTCATTCCTTCTCATTAATTTAAGTCATATTCCTTTCTATTCCACGCCAGGGATTAGTCCAAGGGAACCCCACCATTCTTGGACTCCGAAGCTATGGACACTTCGGGATTGGAGATTGCGTTGATCTGGTGAGCTTATGCTGTCGCACGTCGCCTCAACTATGCCTCCAATACTACCCTGACAATTTCCTTTTCTTTTATTAATCGGGGTCTCAAACCCTTAGCCTGGAAAACAAAGGAGCACACCACAATTATCGAACTATAGGCACATGTAGATAATTAGGGTTTGGCCTTAATTAATTACGTCACAATCAGAGAAAATCCTAAGGCAAAGGCTAAATCCTCGAAAATCAGATAAGCAGTAAGAAAAAGGCAGTGAAAACCAAAACTGGCAAAAATCTGCGATGAGGTCCCCCGAGCACACCGATGCTCGGCGAAACAGACCCCGAGATCACACCAAGTCCACAAAGTCTGTCTCTGTCCCTATATTATTATAACACCGCTGTACGAGAAAGAAAACTAAACTACGGCTATCTACGCTCATGTTCAGATCCTCCTACGTCCTCTTGTGGCTCGACGCAGAAACGAGCCGCCTCCAAATCCCGCGGATGCTTCAACTCTCTGAAGAAAGCCGCCCTCGATTGTCAGGCCCTCGCAAGAAAATTAGAACTAAGAACGTGTCAAACAACAATTATTATGAAATATGATCAAATGGAATGGAAATAACTAACAGAAAATGCAAGCAAAAACAAAAGCCGAAAAAGAAAACGGACTACTAAACTGTGCTTCCCGGCAATGACACCATTCTGATGACCCAAAATCTCACTATCAGGCTAAGGTGTAAATAAGGTCGTTGCGACCCGAACAACGAGGCTAAGTCAATCAAGAAAAATCAAGACCACCAATCAAAATATCAAACAAATCAGGCAAAAACAACGGTCTAGCTATCTATTTTACCTAGTATAGCTACCAGGGTCGAACTCAAGGAGCACAATATGGAAAAACCTACGAAGTAGTCGAGATTCAAAAACAAGTATTTTTGGTGGATTTTTAGGTTTTTTAAGTTTTTTTTTGGATTTTTCAATATTAGGAAAAGAGTAAAAGAAGTCAAAAAGGACACAAACAACTATTTATTTAACACACCAAAATAGGTCAGAAAATAAAAATAAAAATATTTTTGGTTTTTATAAATTTTCAAGTGTTTTTGATATTTTTCTTAGATTTTTCTGATTTTTATTGATTCTATAAAATTGAAACAAGGTGAAAAATGAAAACTACTGTGTAGCCAGAATTAAAAGGCTATTTAAAAATATATAAATAGTCTATAAAATTCCAACAATAGTTTTATGTGAAACTACAAATAAAACCCTAACTAGAGAAAGTGAAATTGCATTTTTTTATCTTTTAAGAATTTTCAATGATTTTTCTAATTTTTTTTATTGTTTTACAATTTGTAGGTTTTTTATAAATCCAAAAGCAACGAAACTTGGACAGAAGTAATAACATACAAAAATAAACATACAATGATTTGTTTTTTGATTTTTAGAGGATTTTTAATATTTTTAGTTGATTTTTAAAATTGGACAGAAGCAAATTTTTGGGTTTTTGAATTTTTAAAAATATCAAATGAAAATAAAACAAGTCCAAAAATTCACAAAAATGTTTACAAAGTGGCAAGAGCCACGTGTCCAAATTTCATGAAATTTGGACTAAAATAGTTATTTTATTCAAGCCAATTAAAACCATACTGAACACAGGGACTAATTCGCAAGAAAAATAGGTTCCAGGGGCTAAAACATAACACGCATGAAAATTCCA
The DNA here is from genome assembly GCA_037367405.1 of Ottelia alismoides. Taxonomy (NCBI): domain Eukaryota; kingdom Viridiplantae; phylum Streptophyta; class Magnoliopsida; order Alismatales; family Hydrocharitaceae; genus Ottelia; species Ottelia alismoides. The sequence goes on along the minus strand of JAZKJV010005150.1, from coordinate 298,245 downwards.
AGGGGCCTACTGCAATTTTCACATGAATTTAGCACATGTTCAAAACAACCACGTACATGGGTATGGATGCAAATATAGAAACTATCAAATCAAACCATAACATCCATAAATTCCAGAAGAAGATATGCAAATGTCACAAAAAGACACGTGACGATGCACGCGCACCTATACAAGAAGGACTAAAAAGCAAATATCAAAAATTGCAGGGGCATCTATGCAAAATGATCTACAGTGCTATATTTATTTTATAGACTAAACAAAAACATAAAAGAACTGCAGGGAAGAAGGAGCAATTTACCCAGGTTGGGCGTGCGACTCACGTGGGTGACAGGTGGCGGGCAGTGAGTGGCTGGCGCGTGCGGTGATGGCGCTGACGGTTGGCGCATCCAACGGCTCTGACAAGATGATGAACGTGGGGCGTACGAGGCCGTTAGATATCAGATCTAACGGCCTGATAGGAGCAGACGAAACACGGCTCAGATGCGGTCTGGCGGGTGGTGATGATCCAACGGCTGCGGAAGGTCCTGGAAGAACTCCTCCCTGGCGAGGTTCACCGGAGGATTGGGGGTACTCCGGGCGTCCGATGATAGATCAAGAGGAGGGGCTCGACTCACGACGCTCCTCCGCGTCTGATGGCGGTGGCGGAAGGAGCATCCACCGGTCAGATCTCAGGGAAGGTGACTGCGACCTGGAATGGCTCCGACGAAGGTGTGTTGAGGTGCTCTGGGGGTCTCCACGTGCGACTCGACCTTTGGGGTGAAAGATACTGCTCGGAGGAATGCTCCGGCGACGGTTATTTAACTAAAAACTAAGGAATCGATGGTGGGATGGGATTTGAAGTTCCGGCGAGGCAGGGGAGGAACTTCGATCCTAATCTTGGCGATCTAAGCCAAGTCTAGGGTGATCAGGGTGCGGGGGAAGAGTGACAGTGGACCGAGGTGTCTATCGGAACGGAGAGATGCGACTGATGGAGCTCCGACCACGGGGTCGGAGCCTACGGAGGAACAAATGAAAGATCTGATATAATCGGAGCTCCAGGGGGTCTCATCGATGGGGGTCATCGCCTTGACCATGCTGCGGCAGGTGGGGAGGCTCGAACGCGGCGATGCTCTGGCTACGTACGTTGAGCTTCAGCTACAGGCACTCTCTCCTACCACCAATGGGTGCTTTCGAACGCTGTCACTGAGGGGAAGGTTTCTAGGGCAGAAGGGAGGTGTGCGGCGCGAGCTACTAAGCTGGGAATCAGATGGAAGAATTTATACGCAGTTCCAGGTGACGAGGAAGAACGGGTACGGGATCGCGAACCAAGGGCGATCCACCACCGCCTAGGGATCCGCGAGGGTCGCAGATCCAAGGGGAAGAGGCGGGCGGTGGAATCGGGGCAAAAGGTGGCCGGATCCGCTCTAGAGATTTTGGAGAAATCGGGCCGGTGAGCCAGATCCGCGAACGTGGTCCTGGGGGGGGGGGGCGGAGTTGACCGAGGTCAACAGTCCACCATGGACCAATTAGAAAATTCCGAAGTCAAAAAGATTTGTAAAATAATTTAAAAATCGAAAATGATTTTATTTAAAAATATTTTCAACATGAAAACTGTTCCTTATTTTCCAAATTATTTTTTAGTGTTATTTATTTATTTTTTGAAAAATAAATTAGGGTATATACATTATATTATATTATGTGCATATATAAATTATTTATTTGATTTTATTTTAATTTTTATTTTGTACAAATACCCCAATTTTATATTTTATTTATTTACAACATAAAATTTGGAATATGAAATAATTTTTATTTCATTTTTATTGATTATTTACAAGAGTAAATTAAATACAAGTGTGATACATATATACATGGTATGTACAAAGTGGAGAGAGGGAAATTATTTTGTTTTTATTTTTAATTTATTTTTCTCATTTTTGTTTTACTTTTAGAAATATATGCAAGGTAATAAGTACACATTCTTATTTTTATTTTTGTAAAAAATAAAATATATACATAGAGGGCATATGTACAAGGTTGAGTGTCCCTATCTCTCTCTACTCATTTTATTTGGCGATCAAGCCCATGTTGGGCCCTCTCTTGGGTTTAGGTCACTCATTATTTATTCTAAATATTTCCCTCTTTTTCTTTTGTTCTTTATTCTTTTATTTTGCACAAATGCATGATAATTATTGGTATTTAACAAATGCATGCTTATTGGTATCTTATTGTATTTACAACTATATGCATGGTATTTTGCCAAAATATCTAGCTAAAATAAAAGAATAAAGAGTATGAATGGGTATTCATCAGGAAGCTAAGATCCTAAAAAATAGGATTGTGATTTGTTGTATTATGGAATATTTTAACACGTGTTTGGGATATTACCATAAAAAAGGAGATTTAAATTACATTTTTCTCAATCTGTAACGAAAATTTTTATCTACTTTGTAAAACGTTGCCAGGAATGTGAAACAAACCTGTTAAATTTTACAATGTATATAAGTTAGCCTAATTAAATTTTACAACCGACAATCCAAATGATATTCGTGGATAGTTGTTTATATTATTTGAATGAATTTTATATTATGGCTAACTTAAATTTTATTTGATAGATTTTACACATTACGTTGAATGAGAATTGCAATTGATGTGATTTTTTATTATTTTAAATTATTGAACTAAGAATTGATTTAAAATGCATCATTACACAAAATAATATAGATAAGTTGGTAATTCAAAATATTGGAATCAACCAAAGAAACCGTGTTTAGAATGATATTGTTCAATAATAAAAAAGATATGTTTTAAACTACAGTAAAATTGCATATTATACAAAACCAATAAGTATTTTACAAACATACAGTTAGTAAACAATCTAATAAAATACAAAAGCAGATGCTTATTTTGAAATTATATTGGTGTGTTTGAAATAAACAACTTATTTTACATAAAAATCATATCGAAATGCCATAAATAATAAATGGGATTCAATGGAGTGTGAATATTGTACATGCTAGAATAATCAACAGAACAACCACATCAATTTTGGATGGATAAAAAATGTAAAAAATAAATAAATTCCATAAAGACATCGTTCACAAAGCTCCGAATTTAATGGGAAGGACTTGCGTCAACAATAAAATTTCCATAAATGATGAGACGGGGTTCCTTTGATGGCGGTTTTGGTGGAAAATATGGTTTTGATATAGATCGTAGATTCAAATCCAATGCTCTAAAGTAGTGGCTTACCATAATAGTGGTGAGAAATCACCTCATTTGAAGTTTCTCCTATATATATATGTGTGTGTGTGTGTGTGTGTGTGTGTGTGTGGAAAAATGGGGCTGCCCCTTGCGAGCAGCCAACATGGCTGCCCCACCCCATTTTTTCCACATTTTTTTTATTTTTTTGAAAAATTTCACCATGTATATTCATCTATATATCCCTCCTATATGCCATTCGAATTTCGTCAGAAACAGAGACTCGTACAACCTCCATCCAGACAGTCATTTTTTAACGGTCGCATGATTTTTTAAATCGAACCTATTTGGATGGAGGCCGTACTAGTCTCTGTTTCTGACGAAATTCGAATGACATATAGGAGGGATATATAGATGAATATACATGGTGAAATTTTTCAAAAAAAAATGAAAAAAATTGCGGAAAAAACGGGGCGGGACAACCATGTTGGCTGCCCGCAAGGGGCCGCCCCATCAAACCCTATATATATATATATATATATATATATAGGTAGGTAGGTAGGTAGGTAGATAGACACACACACACATACATACAAGGATGAAGTCAAGATTGCCAGCTCGGGGGGAGTGGGTGGAGATGAAAAAGAATAGAGATATATTCTTTAATATATAGAGTTTTTTTCCTTACGATGTAAAATTTATTTACACTCTATATCATACCATCTTTAAATATCCTAAAAAATTTATTTAAAACTAATTAAAATATTTTATAAATATAAAAAGAAAGTCTTGAGTAATAAAATCATCAACAAACTTACTACATTAAAAGTATGACTTGGGTACCTATAGTTTTTCATACACAAATTTTAATTGTAACAATTGTTCCTCTTCTTCGTAATATAGAATTGTTCCTGAAAGAAAAAAAATTATTCGTGTTATGATTTTTCATAATAGAAAAATAAAAGAGATCGAACATACCTTTATGTTAAGCTATTTAAAGTGCACTCTCCTTGACTTTGAATCATACTTATCTATAATTGATTCCGTTGAAATATTTTCTACAGTTTCTTTCTCAATGTATGCCAACAAATAATTTCTTAGAAAATCATCTTCCATCTTATTACGAAGCCTACATTTTATAATCTTTATTGCGAAAATGCTCTTTCAGATGTTGTAGTGGAGATTGGAAGAGTCAATACAAGTCGGATCAATCGATCAATCAGATAATATATATTTGACTTGCCTGTTTGTGCTAATTTATGACAAAGGTCAGCAAGATCAGCAAAACTTTTAAGAAGTGGATGAGCATCAAAATCTGATTTATAATGCAATAATTATTTTTCTAATAACAATCTCTCTTGTTCCAAGAAATCCGAGGGATATACATCCCCTACTAAGTTACAAATATCAATATTGTTGAATGATTTGTAATTATCTCGTGGATCTAAAGCCACACTAAGTGTAAGAAGTTTGGTGGTATTTTAATTGAAGCGGCTATTAAGTTCTGATAACTGAGAATGTATTGCAATTGTATATATATCCACTCGGTAATGATGGAGAAGTGTAACTTTACTTGCTTGACCATGAGACCTGGTTCGACTTGTAGAATAGAATGAATTCTGATTTGGAACATCAATACTTCTCTGAGAAAATACAACAGCTTTAGAAAATAATGCATCCCAACCATCTTCTCTTAACTTCGAAAGGTGTTCTTTTGTGGATGAGACAAACTGTAAAGTATTTAAAATATCTAATTTTTTCCATTGCAAAACTTGACATAAATCTTTTGTTATCCCGAAAATTGCTTCCATAATATGCATGATAAGAACAAATTCAAAGGAAGTCACATCCTCATATACTCCATCTGCTTCTCCCGTTGTTGATAATTATCACCTCCATCGATGATGGTTAAGAGTACCTTGCAAATTGCACTATACATCTTGATAAAACTGCAAATAGATTTGTAATGAGAGCTTCATCGAGTTTCATGTGGATGTTGTAGTGTACCCTTATGATTGTATCCTGTACCAGATTGAACTTCATTAGTTGATAACAAATAAACAATATCATCCGCATAAGCTGCTTGTAATTCATCATGTCGCTTAGATGATGCATTGACAATGTTGATAATACCATTCAACTTGTTAAAAAACCTATGAATGCGAATCACCTCCCTTGAAGAAGTTACAAGAGCTAGTTGTAAACGATGTTCCAAACAATGAATATAATAATCATATCAATTTTCATTCATGATCAAGGCTTGTAGTTCATTCCATTCACCACGCATATCACTGGCTCCATCATATCCTTGATCTCTAATTTTCTTATAATCAAAATTATTTTTCAAAAGAACTTCAAATAATCTACTTTTTAATGTAAATGCTTTTGTATATGGTACATGCACCAAGTCAAAAAAATCTTTCACGCAAATAACCACTTCTATAAACGAATCTAAGAAAAATAGTCATTTGTTCTCTTTTTCCTTCATCTCTAGCTTCGTCAATTATAACACAAAAAGGAGCATATGCAATCTCATCACGACTAAAATTTCTTACTTTACCGCCAATAATTTGAAGAATCTCTTTCTGAACATCTGGTGACGTATATTTAGCATTTCCCGGTGCATTTTCTAATACAACTTTTTCCACTTCTTCATTATAAGATGCCATAAATTTCATTAACTCAATGAAATTTTCTTGATTGGAAGAACTTGATCATTCATCATTCCTCTGAATGCACATGCTTGGAATGATATCCAACGAAGAACATTAATTGTAGTCCTTCGACGTAATCGATTTTCTTGAATTTGCTTGACATCTTGTTTGTGGATGACATGTGCAATATATTATGCTTTATTAATGAAATTTCACATACTTTCTTCGACCAAATTATGTATAAAACTTTGGCTTCCTATGTGACTCAATAAAGAACAATCTTTTCCATTGTTAACTTTCTTCCAATTTCGAAATCCATCAAGAACGAAGATATTCATGCCTTCCTTTAAATTTGGCTTACCGAAAAAAAGATAGCAAGGAAAGAAAAATGCATCATCTTTGGAAGGTGAATACTCTAACCATTAATGTTATCTAAACCAAGTTGTCTGAAACCATCGATGATGTTTCTCATTGCTATTATGTGGATAGTTTATCATAATGTGTTGGTACGGTCCCAATTTAGATAAGTATGTATTATGTCCTCTCTTTTATCATGAGAGTACTCCCATATCATTTTACGTAGCTCCGGATCTCGTTCTAACGAACCATCAACATAATTATGTATCTCAACTCGTGGAATTTTAAAAGGAGGTAGCCCATCTTCTTTAGAATTTTGAGAAGGAAGTAAATTTTCTTTACTCTTGCTTTCATTTGCCGTCTTTATGACATTGTTGACATAAAAGAATTAAATTAATGTCACAATCTTAAATATAACAAAAAATAATCATCGTATCCTTAAGCATAAAATTAAAGTGGACTTAGTTGTAAAATCTATTTAGTACAATGATAGGCTTATCTCAACTGACATACGAAGGACTTGGATGAGAAATTCAAATTGCTTATTAGTTGTTGTTCATTGCGACATGAACTACCATCTTACTTATCATTTTATGTATAACAACATACACACTCTACAAATATGTAATAAGTTCTACGATCCAATCCAATCCAAGTATATATCTATCATTATAACTTTCAATCTAATCCAATTTATAATATAAAATGTATGTATTTAACAAACTGGTTGCATCATTATAACAATGGATTAACAAGTAAATGTATCGTTCTATTCAATCACTTCGTATACGATTTAGCGAAAAATCCAACATCTATGCTAAAATCTATGGTAGTCAAAATATATATATAAATTTATTGGGAATTTGATGGTGGGGAACTAAATAAGCAAATCTGTAATAGGTACTACGATTATCATCATAAAAAATAACAAGCTTACGTGATCAAGTTTTTCATATACATGTATGAATAATTTAATTTGCATCTATCATTAAATTAATTGAAAAGGAAAATATTCTGAAAAATATATTCAAGAATGTTTATACCTGCGTGCACTTCTTGCGAGCAATGAAGGAAGATGGGATCAAATCAATAGACATAGAGGTCGGGACGATACCGAAACGACTACGTTGGAGATATGATGTAGGAAATTGTTGAATCTTTTTTGTTCGCGTTGTTGATATCAAGAAATGGAAGAAGCTATTATGCAATCAAGAAATTGGAATTAAACGAGAGAAGAAAAGGATTCTAGAATCAGAAAATTGGAGTCACGAGGGGAGTTTACAATGGGAGAATAAAATTATTGGAGTGTTATTATAATAATAATGAGGGAGGGATTAATGTGATAGATTTTCCCCTGGAATTGAGGGGGGAAAACATGCAGCGTTGAGATTAAATCTCATTTCCTAAAATTAGAGAGGCAAGCGATTTGATTTTCCTATATTAGATAGGCAGTTTGTATAGGTTGTTTCCATGGGGGGCGACGCACGATAATTCCAAAAATAGAGAGGGGAGGCCGAGCACCCTCCTGCCCCCTCCCTCTGTCCCTATATATATAGATATATAGATAGATAGAGAGAGAGAGACGTTAACGTCACATGTAATATATAACCTATATCTATATACCTATTTTAAAGCTGGGTTTTACCCCAGCTTTGTGCCACATGGAACACATCTACGTCGACTCTCCCACTATCGTTCCCTCTATTTCTCTTCTGTGCATGTGTCCTGTTCTCTCTCCACGTGCTTTGTCTAAGCCTTCCATTCACCTATTCCTGAAAACCGCCTTTTCCTGCAAATCACACTGCACAAAATACCTTCTCTCTGCTACTTCCACCTTTCTCCTTCCTGAGACCACACTCTCTCTCCCTCTACCATAGAACATCCTCGCCGTTACCCCCCTCTCCTCCGTCGCCGTCTCAGATTCCATTCCTTGACACGTGGTTATGTCTGTAAATTTCTTCATCTCTATTCTTTCGGGGTGACAAGCTTCCTGGAAGCCCGCTACCGCCTTCTCTTCTCTCCCTCTTTACCCTTCTCTTCTCCAACCTTTTTAATACCCCTTCTCCCACCTCTACTATCCCAGGCGATACCACCACCAACGATGAAGCTCCCCTTCTCTTTTTCCTCTCCCTCGGACAACAATGACAACAACAACAATAATAGATTTTCCTTCCCTCTCTCTCTCCTTCCTTCTCCTCTCCAATTTCTTCTTCTTATTCATCTCCCTTCCCTTCCAAGCAACCCAACATCGATGCTGGTGACTGCCAACCGCCGGTCTCGATCTCGAGCAGCTCCTCCTTTACGCAGGCAGAGTGCCAGAGCTTGGCGACGTTGTCGACGAGGAGGGTATTGGAATCGATGGATGATGGATGGAAGCAATGGTCGAAGTAGTTGCGGGCGTTGTTGAGGGGCTGTTGGATGACATAGCCAACGGAGGAGGAGACCAGGCCATGAACAAGGCCGGGCTGGAAGAGGTGGTGACCAAAGAGCATTTTGTCACCAATCTAAGTTCTGAATGGAGGAGGCGCATAATAGCATCCAGCAGTAACCTGATTTGTTCTATAAGTCCATGCATTAGGATCTGAGAGCATCTCGACACCATCTCTGCTCTGCAAGAACAACACAACTGAGGAAGAAAAATAATACAAGGAGAAGCAAAGAGTCCTCAGATCTTGGTCCTAGCCTTCCATTGAAGAATAGATCAATCAGTCCACTCACAGGAGGATAGCTTACAACACACTTCCGATTTATTGAGCTGTAGCATAATAATAGCTTAAAAGCCTAGAGTTTTAATATTGTTGATTCACCAAAGCCCAAATGAGGCAGACCGTTCTTGATGTGCCATTATGATCAGATCGCGTGCTATACAGGACGTTACGCACGTGAGGTTGGTAAACTACATTTTTTGTATAGATTGCCTTCACCGTGACAGAAAGGAATTCTTTACTTGACACAAAATGAAATATAAAATCTCTATTTACAAGCATGAATATATTTGCAATAGAAAGTAACCCCGTATCATAGTCCAATTTGAATCAATAACGAACGTTATCGAAATCGAATTCTAACAATGTTTATAAAGCTTTACCTGGTAATAACTATCTGTTGGCTCTAAAATAGCTTCTTTATGTTTTCCATCGTAAATAATAAGCTAAACACAATGGGTTGATTATGTGTTGAAATCGGAATTCGACAAGCCTAATGATACCGAAGTTCAAAATCCAAACATTACGATGAAATGGTGCGAGGAGTTCAATCTAACCCGACTTTATTTACCTTACCAACGTAAGTAGGAGATGATAAAATGAGCAGTACTTCTTTCATGACTATATCTGTCATCTTAGTTTAGGATCACAAATTATTGCACATATGTTCGGAGGTGGTGTAATTTAGGATCACAATTGTACTTGAATTAGCAAAAAAAGATCTGACTTGGATTTTTAATAATTTAATTACTCATATCAAAGAATTATTATGTATTTAAGAATTTTTATACCTGTAATCCTGTATAACTTTAATATTACGTTCATAAATTCACAACCTTCCATAAGTGTGAGTTACATCAACATCTTTGAATAATACTCAACTCTTACATGACATAACTTTGTGTCAACTCTTATTCATTTTTTCTCCTGTTAACTTTAACAAAATCCATTAAGTATTTACCTATTCTATCCTTTAAATTTACATTATTTGCAAATGAAGCCAATCCTCCTTCCTCCTCCCCTCTTATCTCTATTCATCCAATATTACCTTTGTAACTATCACATACGTTGTATTTGTAGAAGTAGATTCACAATAGCATGAATTATGTATTGGTGTTACCCAAAGCCAAGGCATTTACGAAAATGTGCGCCAAAACCATCTTCCCTGTCCAAATCTCCGTGTTGCCTAAGTTAAACACCTAATACCCCTAGCCGAGCAGCCCATGCTCGGTGTCTTTAGTTGTTTATTTACAAGATTAAATGTTTATGGAATCTTTTAGTAGGTGTTCAAAAGTTGCGGTAGTGGTTATATATGGGATCGTGAGATTGTAATGTTTATGGATCAGTCGTGGGTTTCGGATCTTTTGCTGTAATGAGAGCTGTATTAGAGCTGTTGTAATTATTATTATTATTACAATGTTCGATTCGAAAATACAACCTTATAAATTGAATATTAGATTAATGCTCTGCATATCCTCCAAATTAGCACTTTTATCCATTTCCTTTAATTATTTGTACACAGTAAAAGACTAATAGTGTAGCACTTCATCTTCATTATCAAGAAATACAACAAAGGTATAGCCTTCTAACGTACATATCCATGTGCTTCTGACTATAAGCACAACAATTGCAACTATGTCTGAATTGACCATTTGACTCCATTCCTACTTTTCGGGGACACATGGATATCACATTTGCCATAATTTTCCATTACCAGCATTCGAGGATTACCATAACAGTCTACAGTTACATGAGTCAACTGATCTCATGAAAAATTTTGTGTTCGTGTGTACTTTTAACTTTATTACATCTTTATCCATGCGATTCTGACTATAAGCATCCAAATTTTCGAAAATAACTTATTCTGCAATTTATTTCTATAGCCTATTTAATTCACTACATGTTTGCCGGTAATTTTAATCCATAACCATACTCTTGATAAAGGAAAAAAAACAGTATCTTTTCTTTGCTAGAGTAGTTTCAACTACATACAAGTCGACCTTCTAACTTCATCCCACTTTTTGGGGACACGAGAATATCACCTTCCCCCTAATCTTCCATCACAGACATCCAAGAACTACCGTAACAGTCTACCGTCTAGAGAAGTTCAAGGTCATTCATTGGCAAAAATATTCCATCATAATTTGGTGGTGGTAGACATCTTCAATCACCACCACACTCCATTATGATAATTACAAATATCTGAAATAATAGCATCTACCATCTTGCAACATGGTCAGATTTATATATGTTACCTACCAAGAAATATAAAAATTTTATTCGTAAATTAGGAGTTCTATCTATTTCGTTTAGGTGTTTCTAGGCACAAGTAGTGTAGTACTTCATCTTTATTTTTGATATATACAACAAATGTATGTTCTTCTATCATATATATCTTTGATCCTTTAGTTATATACCTATACTTCTTAAAGTAACACGTGATTCTGATTATAAGCAGTAATTAAACACTTTGTAAATATAAATGTACTTACAAAGTTTTTAAAATTTTCCATGTTTCTATTCCATATCTTCTTCCCAAGACCAGTTCTGAAAATATTGGGGTGTTACCTTGAGACTGAGCTACCTTTGTTGGTTTAAAAGTACATCCCCAATGAGACGTTGTACGATCACCTCCATAGCTAGCACCTCTCACTGTTGTCATGGAGAAGGGGTTGTGCATCACGGTAGAGACAACCGGTTCGATTGCATACCTCCACTCCAACTTCAGTAGTCCAATCATTCATAGGTAAGTTATTTGTTTACGCTTTATTACCAAATCGCGGATCCATACACACATTTAACTATTTCTCGCGACATTTGAACTTTTCCAGGAACATTAAGGCCGCAAACGTACTCTTAGATAATCGCTTCACTGTAAAGATAGTCGATTTCAGAGCGTCAGGGTTAGCACCGACAGATGTTCACGAGGTGACTACAATGGTGCAACAGACACCGCTATAATCATATTGGGAGTACATACAAATGGTCTATCTAACAGAGAAGAGTGATGTATACAACTTCGGTGTTGTTCTTGGTGAGCTAACCGGTCAGAAATCAATTTCCTTCTCAAGGCCTTATGATTTTTCAATAGTCTAAGTATGTTATAACTTCCTACCTATTTTATTTGTAATATTTTAACAATCACATTTTACATGTTGTCTTTAATCATGTTTGGGTTAACTTTAAATGTTATCTCTTCTTTTATTTTCAAAATTCGTTGTTACTGTTCTGTCCAACTTATTAATATTGTCGATTTTTTTACTTTCATTGTAGTTAATAATATAAGGAATTCGGAACCATCAATGTAAAAAATGTAGCAAGTCATTCATTTATTAAGGCACTATCACAAAAAATCTTTAATTACTTTTCCCTTAATTTCTTCCTTGATATTTGTGTACCTTGCAAATGTATTATATATTTCTAACAAAACTTGTTGCAACTTCTACAAGTTTATTGTATTAGTTAATGGAGAATCTGCATATTCTTTGCTTCGTCTAATATTCTATTTACTACATATTCGGCAAATAACATTATCTTCATCTTTACACAAAAAATTAAAAACTTTAATTAGTCAATAAAAACAACAAATTTTCGTAATTCATAATTTGGAAATAGTAAAAACGCAATGCCTTTGAATTCTCCCATGTATCAAGCTCCTTTTATAATGAATTCGAGAAAGGTTTTTACTTTCAATTTATATACAAATATCCTATATGACATATCTCCAACTTGAGTTTATAGAGGTTAGATTTCTAATTTTATTTTCATTTGAAAAAATAAACTGCGCTTAAGAAATTCTTTCCAATCAATACTCTAACTTTACCTTACATATATATATATATATATATTCTTTAATGCTAATGCTTTTATTTTTACTTGCAATTTCATAAATTTTCTACTATTGCATCCTTATATTTAATCACCCGAATTTTTTTCCGCCGCGAAGCGCGGGTATCCTCCTAGTACCTATATTAAAGCTGAGTTTTTATCTAGCTTTTGAACACGTGGAAGGCTGTTGTTCTTCTATTTTAATCCTCGCAGCGGTAAGAGAGGGGTGTGGTCATGCAATCCCACCTTTCTCTGAGCCAAGTATCATCCTCACCTTCTTTCCCTCCCACGTTCAATTCCTCACGCTCTCTTTCCTGACTGATATTTGTTTATCCCGCCACCATTTCTGCCCCCCTCCCCGTCCCCCTCTCTCCCTCTCTGTCTCTCCTGTCATTGACGCACAAACTCTCTCCATGCCTACCCCTCTTTCTATATATAGAATATGTAAATATCTGTAAAAAATTCCTCTTCCCATCCCCATCCCTCTATTTTATTGGATTCTCTATTAAAGAATTAGTTTCTTTACTTAGATTTCCTCATTATTCAAAGAATGATTTTTATATTGATTTTCTTTTACCTACAAGGTAATAATTAGAATATCTAAAAGCTTACCTTGCAAAATTTATATTTGTTAACATGTATGTAAGCCAATTATAGTATTATCGTATTCTTCTATTATTGGTGGCGAATTGAAAATATTTCCTCCATTATATTATGTAATAAGTAAAAATACATTATTATAAATAAAAAATAAATACAAATTCAAATAAAAAAATCTACTAATTATTGTAAATAATTAGATTGGTAAAGTTATATTTTAAAATCCAACCTTACTAATCAAATTTGTTAAAATTAAAATTGAATATATTAATATATAATATAAACTTATTATGATGTAACTAATAATTGGACATGTATGATGATCGATCTCACAAAGTCATATAAAAACGTGTAGTTGTTGATATATATTGCATACAAACTATTATTTACTAATTGTTTTTCAAAACGTCTGGATGCTACTTCATCTTCTCAAGTTATATAGTGTGGCAAAGCAATGGATAATTATTGTGATAAAAATGACTACAACTTGAATAATAAATACATTAGAATCATATGTTTAGGTCCTAATAAAATTGACAATTTTTATTCCTTATTTTCAAAAATTATCGCATATCCATGTTGTCAGTAGTATATAATTAAAGCACCTTGATTCTTCTTCATCTTCTCAATTTATGCTATAAAGCACATATTATTATTGTGATGAAAATGAGCACAACTTTTGTATGTGATCCACTAAAATTGATTGGTTTCCTTCTATATCATTAGTAAATTATCACATATCCATATCACCAATTGCATATAAATAAAACATCCCGATTCTCCATCATCTTATTGAGTTATAGAGTATGGAAAAGCAAACGGATTATTATTGTAATGAAAGTGAGCACAACTTGAACAATTAGTATTTTAGAATCAATTATGCATGTTGACTATTTTCGGGTTGCATCATTCACAAATTATCACATATCCATTTTGTTAACTTATATAAATACATTCTTTTGTTGGAAAAGGCTTTGTTGTTGTTGTATATAAATAAAATCTTTGCCCACGATGAATCTCAGATAGTGTTTAGCTAAATTTCAGATATTCCAAAGTAACGATGTAACTTTTGTTTTCATTTAAATTTTATTTTTTTCTCTACTATAAAGTCCATATTATTATTGTGATGAGAATGAGCACATTTTTTATGCGATCCACTAAAATCGATTATTTTCCTTCTATATCTTTAGTAAATTATCACATATCCATATTACCAATTGCATATAAATAAAACATCACGATCATCATCATTTTATTGAGTTATATAGTATGGAAAGCATACGGATTATTATTTTAATGAAAATGAGCACAACTTGAACAATTAGTATTTTAGAATCAAATGTGCATGCCATTAAAGTTGACTATTTTTCGATTTTCATCTTTCATAAGTTATCACATATCCATTTTGTCATCTTATATAAATAAATTCTTTTGTTGGAAAAAGGTAGCTTTGTTATTGTTGTTGTATATAAATAAAATCTTTTCCCACAGTGAAGCACAAATAGTGTTTAGTTAAATTTCAGATATTCCAAAGCATTTATGTAATTTTTGTTTTCTTTTGATTTTTATTTTTTCTCTGCATTTTACTATAATATATAATCACTAAATAATTTCCAGATACTACTTTGTAAAAATATACTTAAACATATATCTATGTTAATTTATACGAGCATAACAAAAAAATACTAATTTCAATTTGTTTTCTCTTACAGTAAAATTTTAAAGTCTACTTCGAAGAGGACGATGAATTCCAACAACGTGGGACTAGAAGGGCTCAGGACCAAAGCCAAGTTCATGGACGAGGGACGATTCCGCACGCCTATGAAGAGCGATCGTAATCATGCAACGACCGACGCATGATGGGGGCACAATATGTAATTGCTCCAGGAATGAGTTAGCCCTTTTGGAGTTCATGCAGACATTCATCTCAGCACCAGCCCAAGCCTTAAGCTCGAGCTTCACGTTCTTTAGCCTTTTAGCAATTCGGAACAAGGGGTTACCAGCCACTGGTAAGTGCCATCCCTTAGCAACGGCTTCACCATAGCCTTGGCGGTGCATCCAGTAATCAAAGTATCTAAATGGCTTGGGAAGAGAGGGAAGTCGAGCGAGCACAACCGTGAGCAACATGTGGTCACTAGATGCCAGAGGAGAGTAGATGCACTTGGATTGGGGGAAGGTGTTGAGCCAGTCAGCATTGGTGAGGGTCCTATCCAACCTGGCAATGATTCTGGAAGGGCCAATGGAGGAGTTAGACCATGACCATTTGTTGCCACTGGAGCATAAGTCGATTAGCGCACAATGGTCAATGCAATCATTAAACTCCTCCATAGGTTCCTGCAGAGGAGGACGACCACCCACCTTTTCATGAGTGAATCTCACCACGTTGAAATCTCCAATGACAAGCCATGGGGTATTGATAGATGTAGATGTCTGGCGTAGATGGTTCCAAAGATCCCTGCGGTCAGCCGCAGAGTTGGAGACGTATATGATAGAGATCACCAGCTTCAACCTCCCATGATTGGAGCAGTTCATGGTAATGACCTGATCTGAAATGGCTATAGGAGTACAACTCCAACAGGAGATCTTCCATAAGACATATACCCTTCCCAGAGAAGTTTCGTTATGGGCGAATGCCCAGCCATTAGGGACCCTTTCAGCAAATTTTGCTCTCGATTCTGGCCTAATTTTAGTCTTAAGAAGACCAATAATCTCAGCCTGTCTTGATCAGGTTCCCCAGCAGGGACCTTAGTTTACGGGGCTTGTTCAATCCACGCGTATTGTAGACCCCAATCGACATTAGGAATGAGATGCTGGAGGGGCCGGTGGCCCGTTGAGGTTGGGGGCAGCCCTTTGAGGCCTCTTTTTTTTGTGAGTTGTTGTAGCCCACTCCGGCAAGAATTCTTTGGCAATCCTCCTCCGTCGAAAGCTTCAAATAGAAGAAATCATTTGGGCGAGCGAAAAGTTTCACCTCCCCCTTCGGCTTCCACACTTTTTCAATGAAGCTGTTCAGATGCGACCGGTAGGGACGTTTCCCCATCACGTAGAACACGAGGGTATGCTCCCAGATGTTGTCCAAGGTAACCGCTTCCTGGGCATCTACTAAAGCAACCTCCTCCCCATTTAGGAGAACAGAAGGGGTGAAGGCCATCCTACGCGAGGGAGGAGGCGGTTTGGGAGTAACCCCACAGATGTCACGCCAGGACGGACGATTGTCGTCATCTGGGAAGAGGGAGGACAAAGGGACGGGATCTGGTAGGTGTTGTGCAGAGGAGGAGGGGACCTACACCTGGAAGGGAGGATAGGAGAGGGACGAGGAGGCGGAGAAGGGAGGTAGACGGGGAGAGGTAGACGACGGTGGGGGAGGAGGTGGGAATTGGTGTATCGAGAGGTTAGGGTTAGGGTTGTCGGGGGGTTCCATCTCGGTCCTGACTTGCCCGGTTGTCGGGAGGTTAGGGTTAGGGTTGTTAGTGTTAGGGTTGTCGGGGGGTTAGGGTTGTCGAGGAGGTGGGAAATGGAGATTGCCCGGTCTGCAGTGGAATTCTTCAATTCTCTCCTTGGTCCTGACTTGCCTCGTCCCCACAAGGAGGCTCCTCCCTCACCCAAATTTATTCTTACTGAGCGGGCTGCAGCTTGGCTCATCAGGCCTTTCCAGGAGGAGGAAATTTGGCAGTCCTTAAGCTCTATTCCCTCCAATAAGGCACCGAGGCCTGATGGTTTCAATGCTTATTTCTTCAAGAAACATTGGGACATGATGAAAGGGGAGATATGTTCGGCCATGGACTTCCTTCATGGTGGGGGGAGCATGGTGAGGCAGAGTAATCACACATTCTTGACATTAGTCCCTAAGGCGACTTCCGTAACAGGGATGGGTGACTTTCGCCCTATTTCTTGTTGCAATGTTATATATAAGATATTCTCCAAGTTGTTGGCTTCGCGTTTAGTGGAGGTCTTGCCGAACCTAATCTCGACAAACCAATCAGCCTTCATCAAGGGGCCGTTCTATTGGGGATAACATTAGATTGGCTCAAGAACTGCTCAATGGATTTGATCGTCGCCGTAACTTAAACATGGCCTGCCTCAAGATCGATTTGGCTAAGGCTTTCGATTCTATCGAACATTCTTTCATTCTGGATGCTTTAAAGGCTATGGGTTTCAATGGAACTTGGATTGGTTGGATCCAAAATTGCATATCGACAACATCCTTCTCCATTCTACTCAATAGGTCTTCCCAAGGTTTATTCAAAGGTTCTCGTGGGCTAAGGTAGGGGGATCCGCTCAGTCCGTTGCTGTTCACAATTGGGATGGAGTCCTTCACTTGCCTTGTGGAGGAGGCGTTGTTGGATGGGCGGTTTCAACCTCTTGGAAAAGGGTGCTCTGTTGCTCTTTCCCACCTTATTTATGCGGATGATCTGCTACTCTTCTGCAAGGGTACAATGCGCTCGCTTGAGATGGTCAAGAATATCCTCAATGATTTCTATAATATCTCGGGGCTCCTCATGAATGCTAGGAAGAGCAAATTTTTCCGCCCTAAGCACTTCAGGGACAACTTCTCCTTTACACTTCGGATTGGCATCCTTTCGCAGGCCTTGCCGACCACATACTTGGGTATTCCCCTGGCCCCTTCTTATAGTGCTAAGCTTATTCAAAGAACTCTCTTGGACAGGGTTAGGGTCCTGCTTGGAGGCTGGAAGGCAGCGACCCTCTCCATGGCCGGCCGTGCTCAATTGCTGAGGTCTGTTGTTTCAGGTGTTTTACTTTACTGGACCGCTAGCACTCTCATCCCTTGTAGCACAATCCGTATCATCGATATGCTTTGCGCGAAGTTCTTGTGGAATCGGAAGTTACATGATATTTCTTGGGCCAAAATTTGCCTCCCAAAAATGGAGGGGGGGGGCTTGGTATCCGGTCGCTGGACACATTACAGGGGGCGATGATTGTTTCCTGGACTTGGCGGTTGTTATGCTTTGATGGTTCTATTTGGGCGAGTTACATGAGGCAGAAATACCTTCATTCATGCTTCTTTTGGGATACCCAGCCCTCCACATCTCACAGCGGGGTCTGGAAGGCCATTCTACGTGGTAGGGATTCCTTTGCTAGTGCAATTCATTCTACTTCCCCTCCTCTTCGGTGGTCCCTCTCCCCAAAAGGTTACTCTTTCTCAAGTGCGGTCGACCTCATTCGCCATAAAGATTCTGCCAAAGATTGGGTCCCGTGGGTTTGGAGAAAGGCCATTCCCCCTAGGTTCTCGCTCACGCTGTACAGAGCTTTGCTAGAGAGGCTGCCTACTACGGACCGGCTTGCTAGATTTCATATTTGCCCTCCCTCTCCCTGTTACCTGTGCCTCATCCATCCTGAAACTCACAGCCACCTGTTTTTTGAATGTAATGTCTCCACTGCTGTTTGGCAGACCTCTTGCTTCTCTCTCAATTTGGCGTTTCCACCGGGGGAGCACCTGATGGACCTGTTGGATCGGATTGCCTCCGCTCAGGAGCATTCTGTGAGCGAGAGGTTTGGCCTCACTCTCGCAACCGTGGTCAGTTGCCTCGGGGAGGAACGAAACTTTCGCTGGACTTCAGGAGATCAAAGGTCCGTTGAGATGATCGTCGACAAGGTAGTTCATACCTGTCGTATGCTTCTATGATGATACTCAGATCGAGTTTTTGATCCTGCTCGGTCTATTTAGTCTGGAGAGGACGAATTTTTGTTGGAGATGTTTTATGGGTCATTTCTGTAACCAAGGCTGTTAGCGCCTAATGTAACTAGATTTACATGAATACATACTTATTCTTCAAAAAAAAAGTTTTCTGTTTGTTCATGCATTATAATTTGTAATCATGTAGGTAGCTGTGTATTTTTTATTTCGCATGTCATTAGATAGTTTATTAATTCATCAAATATTTCTCTTAGATGCGTGATAAATCATCAAACTTTTCCAATTTGCAAAGTCTAGAAATGTTAACCATAGATCATTTAATAACGAAAATACCAAATACTAAGATTAATCGCCGGGTCGAGCCCGAGCTCAGCACGCGGATAGATGGGTCAGGCGGACCGACAACTATCTGGTTGCATTTTCTCCTATTTTCAAAAGGAACACATAGACATATAAAATTAATCAACTACAGGTGATCCTCATGGAATTTAACATTACCTTCATATTTCAACTTCATGGTTATTTAAAAAATAAAGTACCAACAACTTACTGCTTGGACAAATGCAGTAAGTAGGAGATTTGTTCAAATACTGCTATATTTCCCGGTACATGAGCTTTGACCAGTATCAGTAATCTAGCACCCATGGATCTTGAACAGTCAAATATAAAAATCCATATGTACTGCAACTAATTACATACCAGAATCAGACAGTCAATTGTGCCCTTCGTGTCTCAAAAAGGAGAGAATGTATAGTGGGATGGGTCTGTTTTGGTGCAGCCGGCATCCACGGGCGTCCAAGGAGCCGATCCAAACCGTTCCCTACTCCGCATAGAGCGATGAACCGACCCCTTCCCCTACCCCGCATAGTATAGTATGCAACTAATTGATTTACCTAGCCCGCATAATTGTGGGCCAATCCTTGAGAGTACTGTCCCACATTTATGAGGGATAGGTACAAACCCGATGTGTTCCCTACCCCACATGTGGTATACTATATCAAAGGATATCCGATCGGGGTGAGATATCACATTGTTCGAGGAACCCTAGATGTTGTCGGAGTAAAGGATCGTCAACACGGGCGTTCTAGTACGTTGTAGATTCTTATCTAAGACTTGTATCATTTGATGATGTCATGTAAATCGCTAGAAACATGTGAAGTGTATGGCTAACCCATACAAAAAGTTTCGTAAGGGGACTGGAGCATGCTACCATGAGACAAAAGATATTCTTTCTAAAGAGATTTGATTTAGAACTTTTCTATGTCCAGGTTCCAATATTGAAATCATTTCAGAGGTTTTCCCTTATTTTGTCGATGTCAACAAACAATTCGAAATACCTCGACTTTTTTAAAACCTTAACCCTGCTCCAGTACTTGGGCCGGGCCTAAACCCGTGCAAAATCGGGCCAGGTAGGTGAGGAGGCTGCCAACGAGCCGAGTGATCCGGCCACACATTGGATTGAGGTTGCAGGCTTCGACTTCAGGTTAACCAGTGCTCGAGCCCAGCTCAATAACTCAAATGGACTTAAAAATAAACCAAGCCCATCCATGCCTCCCTCTAGTTCAGACTTAGGTTGAGTCAAGCAGTACAAGCATCAGGTTGGGTCAGGCTAGCCCATCAAAGCTAAAGCCTACTAAGTACATTAATTCATCATTACTAGTAACAAATAATACTACTTTTAGAGTTAACTTCATTATCCTAAATATCTATTTTTAGTACTATGTGTTAGAATTATTTTTTTATATATGTGGATATTGTTTAGGGTAAAATGTATATGGCTACTCTCACCTTTTTTTCTTATTTTTTTTAATTTAAAAAAATTCTGGAGGGATTTAAATTACATATTATCAGGATATTATCATTCAAATTTAGTAAAAAACACAAACACTCCTAACATGTTCATTTCGAAGGGGTAAATTTTAGTAATTTTAAGACCGTCAAATTGTTTGTACACCAATAGCAAAGCATTTTCCTACACTAAGACCGGCTTCATGGCTTAGATCTAAATAACCAAAATCACTTCGGATTGTCTCTTTCTAGCACTTCTTGAGCCTTCCTCGTCATTTCTTAACTGACTCAACATCCCAAATCTCACATCTTTTAAATGGTATATTAACTGACCTCCTTTACAAATGATGAAGCCATCTTTATTAACAAGTATTAATTAATTTAACATCTTCTAACTGGTCCATCTTCCAACTAATGTTATGTAACAAGTATTATTTGATTTAACAGATTGTACAGATAAAGCATCTTTTACATCGATATTACTTAAAAGAATAACTATACAGCTTTCGTTCTATAACCACTTGAAAAGAATCTATATACCTTATTTAAAAGCCGGTTTTTCATCCATCAATTGACAAGTGGCATCGTTGGTTGTCTTTCCTTTACCCTTCCCGCACATTCCGGTTTTGTAGCTTTTGCTGCTCTTCATCGTTGGGAATTTTCCTTTTCTGCCCTCGCTTTTCTCTCCTTGCATCACGGCATATCTTTCCCTCTTTTCCTACACGTGTAGGCCTAGCCGTCCTCTTTTGGACTGTCCTTTGTTGTTCCTGCACATTTCCATTTTCGTATTTCCCCCTAGGCGTCATTGCGTAATTTCTTTTTCTGCCCACGTTTATCCTTCTTTACATCTCGACGTGTCTTTCCTTCCTCATCCATGAGTAAGCCCAGCTGTCCTATTTCTATTTTTAATTTTTTACGCTTTTGTTTTCACACGCCTCGAGTCTTCCTCCTCAGTCGGTTACTCCTTTCTTTGACTTCCTCTCTGCCGATCAAGCTTCCTCATCTTTCTCTGTCTTCGACCGATCATCCTCTTTTATCCTCCGCTACTCTCAAACGATCTATTTTCCGTTTATACTTTCTTCAGTGGTTGTTGGCTTCTCTTCCGCTGCAGGTGCGAGTACGTTCATTCCTCTCTCTTTTTGCAGATGAGGGTTGTTTTCTCTTTTTTCGGATTTTGTATATTTTTGCTTTTTTCAGATACTTTCATTATATCTTTCGGTGCGTGTAGTGTGAAAGTCATCCTTCTAAAGGTATGAAGAATATCTTCTTATTGTGAGAATATACGATTTGTTTCTATTTTACTTTTCTGAATTGCCATATTTTTATAGTTTTTTTCACTTTTCTTTTGTGACCATCTTCCGAATCGACATATACTTGCTCGAGTATAAGGTTTGATTCGTTTTTTTCTTTGATCGATATATTTCTGCCTATTTCCTCACTTTGATTTCTTTCGACTTTCGAATCTAGATATTCAGACGATGTATTTTCCTGTTTATAATTTCTCCCAGCATGGTTTCTTTTCGTTTTCTGATGTAGATAGGGTTTTCTTATAATTTATTTTCATAATTGATTATTTTATATGGCGTTTGATAGATACTTCTTATAATAAGTATGTAAGCCATATTATCAACTTTATATTGCATTATTGATCACTTTAATCTATACACGGCGAGGTTTTTTTTAATAATTACTATTTTCTCAACAGTTTTCTCTTACATCAACATTTTGTTGTATTTTTTTAGTAATTACTATTTTTCCTAACACTGTTCTATTACAGCATGTTTTGTTGGATTCAAAGAATCTGACAATGTTCTATTCTATATATCGATTGTAAAATTTTCTGTAAATAATTATTTGTTTCTATTGGTATTCTGATAGCATAATATTTGTTTCTTTCCAGTTGAACGCGCTTAACCTTTACAGCTGCTGTATTTTCGTTTATGTCTGCTCCTTTTTTCCCGTTGATCTGACTTTACTTCTTACTTTCCCATAAAATGTTCTCTTAACTTATGATGCGTTCGGTTTAAAAAATCTCGCTATAAGGATGTGGATTACCGAAATGCATTTGTTTTTAGTGTTCTTTCTGGATGTCTCTGTAAACATAATGCTAATTGCTTTAATCTGTTGTACGTTTTTTTCACCGTAAATGTAATGGTAATTGCTTTAATCTGTTGTATGTTTACAGGTTCATAAGTTATTGTTTCTGTCTATTTCAGTATGCCTTCTCGCATTTGATCGGTTAGTGTTTCTGATACGTTTACAAGGTTTTGGTAGTGGCCATTTAATTGTCTACTACAAGCTAACAAATACTCTGATAATATATCATGTTTTTAAAAGAGGGTAATAATTTGAGCATATGTTATTTATATATCTGTAATGCACGATTTTATCCCACCTTGCGTGGCTTCTATATTGATATACTTTCTTAATCTTTTTCGATTTCCTTTTGTTTTGTATTATGGACCAACATATACTTGCGAGAGTTTAATTTTAATTCGTTTTTCCATGTCGAGATGTTCATCTGGATGTTTTTTTCTGTCATTTGTTTCGATTTTTTTCTATGATACAATATGCTTTTTATTTACTAATTTCACAGTTTTCTGTGATTTCTGTGATGCCTGCATATTTTATTTTCCTATTCAATCACTTCTACCATTCATAGTTGCTTCATTTCGTGTATGTCCTTTTTCAAATTCTGTTACTCTAATTACATTCATGAATCGTGCTGTGATCTTAATTTGGTATATACTATCTACTTCCAACTATATATAAGTTGTGGTTGTCAAGGATAATAGTTATAGTTAGCTAATTGAAATATTCTATAAATAATCTCTATTATAATGCAATGTTTCTCTTTGAAATATTGTGCAATTAATCTTTATATTATTGCTATGTTCCTCTTTGTTATTGATGTGAATATTTTTTATATGTGATTATATGTACATATAACACAATTGAACGTGTGGCTGCTTATTTTTCCCATTTGCATATCAATTTTTTTTGGCTGTCAATTTTTTCCCTATATAATTATATATATAAGTATTTGGTTAAACAATTACACTATATGTCCACATATTTAAAGTCCATATCGACCATAACTTAACATGTGTTTGGCTGCCTGATCTTTTACGTTTTCTTTAATTTTCCATGATATGCGTTGATTCAAATTGTGTTGCATCTAATGTTAATTTTTTACTCAAGTTTGGGTTCATGTAATGGTGATTGCTTAATGAATATTTTTCTTAGTTCCGTGCTATATTTATTGTTATCATGGCCACATTTTCCTATATTATGCCTTTAGATTAGACCATGCTTTCTATGATTGAAACTAAAAAAAGATTATTGTAATATCGCCTTATCCCATAATAATTTACTACTATCAATGAAGGAACTCCATGTTATGTGTGATACATTAAAATATTTATTCCATGCTCTCCAGTTGTTAATAGTTATTGGTGTATTTCTTGGGTGATAATCATAGTTGCATTATTTATGTTTTGATTTACAATCAAATTGGACGTGCTTTAGTAATAAAATACATATTACATTAAATGTTTTTTCTCCGAGATTGTTTTTACCGCATATTATAGAAGTGGTACTTTTATTTCAAGGACGTGATGTAATGTTGTATTTTTTATAACTGTTTAAATATTGTTGTATATTAATCATATGATTTGCTTTATATTGATATATTTATTTGAATTATATTTGGTCCTCTTAAAAAGAAGAAATTTCTCTCCACCATTTTAAGTTAACAGTTGTTATTCGAGTTGTATTTGGTATTCTTAAGAAATAATTTTTTCCCATATGTATTAAATGGTTGTTATTTGAGTTCTGTTGATTGATCTTCTACTAAAATTATTTCTATTTGACATAAATAAATTTCTTTATTTTAGGGTGACAAGGCACGCGAGGATAAACAGTTTGTCAGGTAAGCTTGATTGCAAATTAATTTGTTCAATTTGTTTGTTCAGATTCATTTTCTTCGTGAGAATTGGCAACATATCTTGAGTCTTTTTCCCAAGAAAACTTTCGTGGGGTAATATTATATATGGACATTTATAGGATAAATTTTATAATAAGACGTGGAATATGAGTTTTTCAGTAGAATCATTTAATTTTCGATGCATATTAATTATATATTTTGTTGTATATTGACAATAGACTCTGATTCAGAATTGGTTATTTTTTAATGTAGCGATTGTTCTGCAATAAAGTGTTGTCCCATTTGACGTATATGTTTTTAAAAATTTGTATTAATTGTTCTTCAAAAAACATTCTATTTCATTTTGAATTAAATGATTTATATTCAAGGTTCACAATCTACGCAGGAAAGAAACTTTTTCTCAGGTAATCTTAATTGTAGCTTGAAAGCTTTAATATGCATGTCCATGTTTGATTTATTTTGTTTCATTTTATATTTTTTGTTACTGACAATTATGTTTGTGTGTTGTATTTATATAAAATATTCAATTTTACTTTGAAGTTCTCGTGTTGAGTTATTCAGTTATAAATACATATCAATTTACCAATGTTTGACCCATGTATATAACAAAAATTTGTAGGAGTAATATGTCTCGCCATAAAGAAACATTGAAAAGATGATGGAAGCAATATACATTTAATGCAAATGATGCACTCTGAAGGTAGTTTGCTTGGCAGTGCCAATACTATTGGCCATGCAAGTAATATCTCAAGTGTGCCATCAAAAGATGTTTTTAGAAATAATAGATATTATCGTATAAATGTAATTAAGAGAAAAAAGAGGAAAAAGAATTGTCAGTTCTCATAGAATATACGTTGACGAAAGCTCCTCAGATAGAAATTCAAATCTACCTGACACGTGGCAAAACCTCCATCCAGTTCCGGTGGAAACCCTTCAATTCCCTCAGCTCGAGTTTCCTCCTTTCAAAAAAAAGTCAGAGGCATTTCACCTTCCTATCTCTCCGCAGATGTCATCCATCTGCTCCGACAACCCCATCACCCTTACGAGCTCCCCCACTTTCGCGGGCCTCCTAACCTTCCTGGAACCCCCTTCCTTCCTGGTTGGGCTAGCTTTCCCACCCACAGTGATATCTTTGAGAAAGTTGCATATAATGGACATCTCATCTCAATTATTTAGAATGAAAGACAAATAGTCAGTTTAGTTATCAAATATTTATGAATACAAAGGAGTCTTGCAAAAAATAAGGTTGTTCATTGTATACATGTCTACTTCCTTTTATGATCACATCGACATGATCACATCGACATTAAACAACCGGTATGTTAATGCTAACATCATTCAACATTAAGAGATTCTTCACTTCGAGTCTATTGCAGTAGTTACTCCCCCTCTCGCAAAATCCTAGGTTAGAAACTATATCTTCAGTTTTTGTTTGGATATGTGTTTTAAAATCTTATATTTCTAATAAAGTTGATATTTTTAATAGTTGTCTATTTCGCATCTATATATTATATGATTAATTTTTATTCTATAAAATCGATTTTTGAATAAAAATAACTAGATTTTATTCCAGCCTTAAGGAATAAAGTTTGTACTCTTTAATAAAATTTCAACTACTATTATAACTATTATATTTGTTTTTTGGAGTCAGAATCGACACCATTGATATTGGTTTAGTGAGGAATTTATTGTTGTTGTTTGTGGCGTTTTCAAAAGAATTATAGTGTCAATAATTGTTGTTTTGTTATTACCATTTTAATTTAAGTAGAATCAGTTTTATTCATGCTAATTAATCTGCAATGTATCAATGGTTATTAATAACAATTGTATTATACTTCCATTACTTTATCATTTATCATGTTTCTTTTTATTTTTTGTCAATCCACACGTCTTTGTTATTATAACTTGGTAATGATATCTAACTCTTCTATTTTATTTACCGCCGCGAAGCGCGGGTATGCATCTAGTAACTATTTAACGGCTAGTTTTCTGTAATTACTTGAAAAGAATAGCTATAAATCCTTCTATTTTATTAACCTTCGTTTTACAAGTAACAACTTTTCATCCAAATTAATCGGCACTGATATTTTCTATGAATACAACTTTCTATTATAATTGAAAACAGCATTGCATAAACAAATATTTTTACATTTCCATCACTTCTGATGCAAAAAAGAGTTTCGGCGACGGCGAAAATAAATTTTGAACAGTAGAATTTCGGTGGAGAAGAAATTGGAGGGAGTGAGAAGAGAATAACTCGCCGGATGCGAGAGATTTGGAGAAAGGAATCGCGAAGATCGCGTGGGGAAGGAGAGAGACAAGAGAGAGAGCGAGATAAATCTCAATTTTCTATATAGTCTGACTTGTCTCAAACAATAGCCTGTCATCCCTTTATATAGGGTGGGATGAGATTACAAAAATAGAAATTCAAATTCAAATTCAAAACTACTTATCCTAATTTGACTCTAACTGACTAACTAATTGATTTGAAATAAATTGAAATCTCTAATTGACCCTAACTAACTAAATTTGAAATTCAAATTGAAACTACTTTGAGATCACAGGCGATCTCTTTTATTTAAATAAAATTACGATGACTCAAATAAACGTAAATAAAATTAGCCTCTAAATAAAAGATAAAACGTAGAAAATGAGGCCCTATTTATCCGTTTCACACTGCATCTGTTCTCCTCCGCTTGAAAATTTCGTCTCCCGACGAATTGCTTAATCTGCAGGCCTGAGGGTTGATAAATTTAATTCAGCATTTTTGACCATCCCTTGGAAGAACTGGTGTGGAGCAAATGGTCGAATCCATACGGGCGCAGTGCGAACGTTGGAGCTAGTAGCTTCA
Organism: Ottelia alismoides; assembly: GCA_037367405.1. NCBI lineage: Eukaryota > Viridiplantae > Streptophyta > Magnoliopsida > Alismatales > Hydrocharitaceae > Ottelia > Ottelia alismoides. Next base: position 270,683 of record JAZKJV010005150.1, on the reverse strand, counting down.
TGATGGAATAACATGTGTGGCGCGAATGCGGGCATCCACTCGCATGTCGTTCCCTTGATATGATGCTTGAAAAACTGATGTGGCATATTCATGTCGGACAATTCGACATTTGGAGATTCCATAGCAAAGCAATAGCGCAAGTAGAGTAGAGGAGGAGATGTGGCCAATAAATTAAGCCATGGGGCCCTTAAATAGGTGAAACCCATGATCCTGATCCTAATTGGATAAGGAGGCCACCCAAATTTCTTCCTTTCAACCTTTTTTTTAAAATATTCCTGCTTCAGGGTGGTGGGCTGCAATTTTCGTACCCTTTCACTTAAAGAAAACTCATAAGTCAAGCTTTCCAATTGGCCCCTTGGATAAAATAACATCCTTTCACTTAAATAAAACTCATAAGTCAAGCTTTCCAATTGGCCCCTTGGATAAAATAACATTGGAAGAGGAACCTCCTTGAAATATTCCCAAATTATCTCTTTACCCTTATTGTCAAGGGATCTGATGGAATATGCACAATCTCAAAGTTTGTTAGGGCTCGTCTCTTCTTAAGGCGGCGACGGCAACCTGAACGGAAACATGGGGCGATGGTGCGTAATTGTTGCTGGCGGGTGGTGAGATGCGAACATCGGCTGGGTGTGGGTATGATGGGAGGGGCGGTGGAGTTTGGGCAAAGGGTTTGGCGGTAGTGTGGGAGGTACAGGGCTTACGAGAGCAGGCGGCGGCAACAGTGGGCTTAGGGCTGCGCGGGTGGCGGGGGCGGTGGGAGGGGGGCTGGGAGTGCAAATGCAGCGGGAGGAGGCGTTGGGAGTGCAAGGAATGCGTGCGGGGGCATTGGCGAGAATCGCGGGATGACGGGGAGGGCAGGGGAACTCGCGGGGGTTGCGGGAGGGGCCGCTGGAGTTATGGGAGGGGGTGATTGCGGCGGTGGTGGGTCTTGGCTGGGGTGCGAGTGTCACAGAAGGGTATACGAGTGCAGCGGGTGAGGCTGGTTGCGCGGGGGAAGCGCCGGGAGGTGGCGGAGGTGGTGGTGGGGCATGGGGGGGTTCGTGAGAGGGCAGCGGGCGGGCTGTAGAGAGATTTTTACGAGGTTTTCAAGTCTGAAAATACCTGGACAGCAAGCAGGTCGACGTTTTCCTCCTCTGAAACGGCCAGGACATCGAGCATATTGTTGAGGACGACACAATTTTCTTGGCTCTCCTCATCAGGAACTTGGACGGAAGTTTCATCGGCTCTTTTGGCAGTGATTTCTTCTAGTTGTCGCGTCAATGCCTCGCTATTCTGTGACGCCAAAGCTTGCATATCGGCACAAACTTGGAGCATATTCAATAGTGCTTGTCTAACCTCAGCACGCCATGCACGATCGTTGGAGCGAGATCCGTTGGACTTTCCGTGTGAACGACGGGACGGATCGCCAGATCGTGAGGACAATCTATAATTCATGCTCTGATACCAATTGATGCAAAAAAAAGATTCGGCGACGACGGAAAATAAATTTTGAACAATGGAATTTCGGTGGAGAAGAAATTGGAGGGATTGAGAAGAGAATAACTCGCCGGATGCGAGAGATTTGGAGAAGGGAATCGCGAAGATCGCGTAGGGAAGGAGAGAGACAAGAGAGAGAGCGAGATAAATCTCAATTTTCTATATAATCTGACTTATCTCAAACAATAACCTGTCATCCCTTTATATAGGATGGGATGAGATTACAAAAATAGAAATTCAAATTCAAATTCAAAACTACTTATCCTAATTTGACTCTAACCGACTAATTAATTGATTTGAAATAAATTCAAATCTCTAATTGACTCTAACTAACTAATTTTGAAATTCAAGCTGAAACTACTTTGAGATCACATGCGATCTCTTTTATTTAAATAAAATTACGACGACTCAAATAAACGTAAATAAAATTAGCCTCTAAATAACGGATAAAACGTAGAAAATGATACCCTATTTATCCGTTTCACGCTGCATCAACTTTCCTAATGAAAACTGACAATTTCCTGCTCATTGTTGAAGTACATTAGACCAAGAATTTGCCTCAATCCAATCGAAGGCTAGAGGCGTCAAGAAAGTGTCGGGGATGCCGAAGGACTTGACGAGACCAAAGGCGTGGCTTCTCAGTTGGCAGATGAGCTTCGCAACTTCCTGCCTCAACACAGCTGCGTTGCTTGGAGAGAGGTGGCCGTATCGAAGAAAGGACGAATCCTCCTCTATGCTGATCAAGGCGTACATCGACCTCAAGAGCACCAAAACATCCTGCAGCACCACCACATCATTAAGCTGTTTTTCTTCACATGTTATCGGACATGTCGAGGATTTGAATTTCTAATAGCAAATCAAGCATTTGTATGCTTACTTTTATAGGTCCATCTCGCTGTACACTCTCCGTGCGCATGATGCTCAGCAACACAGCTTTCTCTGCAAACGCCCTCCCTAACTCTTCTGCTAGCTTGTAGCTCTGCAGAGATGGTCACTGAAAATGTCACGGGAATGGAACATTCGAAACAAATCGTCAGAATATAGTGGCCTTCAATATTTACCAGGATAATTGCATACTCTGTACTCTGACCCTCAGCCTGATACCGAGCAACTTCCTTCGCAAATCTTTCGAGCAAATCTCGTTCGCGCAAGCAGAAAATGTTGTTCTGTGAAGATTTTTAATGATAATTCCATCTCAAGTGAGTGCCTTGAAAGAAATAGAACATGTTAGCTTTGAGTACCTGGAATTGGCTACACCTAACATCTGAACTATTCAGATTAGCAGGCACAACAAAGCGAGGACCATTCATGTGTTCCAGTCCCAATTCTTTATATGGTTTTCTGGTTTTCTGAGCTGCCATGTACTCAGCAAGAAGGCCTTTGCTAACCTGATGACATCGTACGTAGTTTTGTAAGACAGAAGAAGAATTAGAAAATATTGTTGACCCAAACATTAACGAGTTTTACCTGCTGCATGAGTACATTATTATCACCCTCAAATGTTAATTGCACATCATATTCACCTTTCAACAGTCCAACCTGGTTTTCAGTTTTTAAACCTTGCCCCCCACAAGTCTCGCGGCATTCCTATTGAAGGAACGAAACATGGGATCATGGATTATTCAAATTATTCATTATGAAATGGCACTTACTAAATCATTATGGAGATTTTAGAGGGTAAGACCGTGATTTTTTCCATTGCATACGAGGGAACATTGTAGAAAGTGAATCCGCAAAAAGTCTACTCTATATCTCGAACCTGCAATGTTTTCATGTTCTGCCACGTGATCACTGCTTTATAGGCACTTGAATAAATGTGTATGGTCTTGCTCATTTCAGGAGTCCTATTCGCATAGATTTCCTTCAGATGATTAACTGCACAGCTCATGGCAAACCTGCAGAATGCATGATATATAAAACATGAGTTGATCTTTGATAACTGACTTGTTTCCTATATTACTTTCCGAAGGATAAGAATTCAGTTTTATGATCGTGAAGCGAACTACCACTACCAAGGTACTGGTAACTTAGTGCTTCATGTGGGCATATCAATAAAAGATAGACATAAAGATTAACTTGTTATGTTGCACAATGAAAATATAGATATTGAGCATCCTTACATTTTGGCAACAAGGGGTAACAGTCTCTGTTGGTGACTAGGATAATCAAGCAGTAAGACCTCTTGACCACCAGGAGACAGAGAAAATGCCCTCCTGGTGAGGGAGTATCGTATAGCAACTGCCAAGCCAATCTATTGAAAAAGGAGGCCCAAGATAAGGCATATATTTCTTGATCTTGATGAAAGTATTATATGATTGCTAACGATGTGCTGCAGCAAGTTCTACCTTTGTCGAGTGGAGTGCATTGAGAACGACATTGATACGGCCAATCGTCAACGGAGACAGGAATGCTGCAAATCTCTGAAAAACAAACATGTTATGATCAGATCTACCAACGTCCTTACCCAAATCCTTATAATGAATTACTATGATTCGAAACCAACTTTAGACCAGAAGGGCAGCACGCACCTGATCAGGGTTTTTTATGGAACTGATGTATCTACCCTCTGGTGTCACATCAGAAACTGAATTCAGCAAGTTCTCTCGAGGGACTCTGAGATGGTCAAACCTTGTAAAAATAAAAGGATTCAAAGACACCATCATCAAACTCATCAACATAGAGACAAGTGAACCAATTATTAAGAAGTCACTCCTTACCATATCCTGCCATTGTCAACTCCATTCAAACCTATTTTATGGCCACAATCGGCAATTCGAACATTGGGACAGATGTTTCCATCCGAGTCTCTGATTTGAGCAATCAATGCATGAACTCCTTGGTTGATGCCATTTATGTGGAGTTGGGTGAAAACAATGGTGTGAGTGGCATGCTGAGAAAATTGGGCAGCTATTCTCAGTTAGTTTTATAGGGGAAGATAGGAGAATTTGCAAGATATAGATTCAAATGAATAAAAATAAATTTATATTCTAGACTGCAAAGAAATCAGAGCATAGCATGTACTCACATTGGCAGCCCCTCCGATCCAGTATTTCTGAGCAGATTCACAAGGAGTATTGATAACAAATTCTTCAGTTTTGGGATCATAAATGGTTACAGTTTCAATTCCTCGAACCTGTAACCAGGTAAAAGAGAATCATATAGGACCCACAATATGGGGATACAACACCTTTAATGCAGTAACAATTTAAAACGTGCATTGCTTCCATGTCCCAATTCAGTCATTGCAAAGCAGCCCTTGACTATATAATTTTCAGTGTCATCCAGCCACTTGTCATGGTGACGTTTTGTGCCCAACAATAGAATGGAAAATCCCCTGCAGTTAAACACATAAGACACCCCTTGTTAGTCAACCATTTTTTATTAGACAATACATACCATGAGTATTGAGAGGGAAGTTCTGGGTCCAACAATGTAAAAGATAGAAAGTGGTTAGCAAATGATTGGATCTCTCCCTCAATGCATATATGTTGAGATGCCTGAAAATTTAACGTGACTGGACCCTATGCATAGCGTAACCTGATTTTTTGACCCCCTCAGAGCGCTGCCGGGCAAAGCCCACTGTCTCGAAACAGAATCTGATCGATTTTTTGAAGTATCCATTTGTATGGAAGCATTATATAAAAAGCTCAGTTCCTGTTTATATTCACTTTAACTCATAGTAAGTCATATCGCGATGTATCGGCGATATATCGGTATCAACAGGTGACGGTCGCAAATATGGCCAATATTTGCCCTTCCAAGGCCATTTTCTTCACAAAATCGGTCCGATTCAGGCGATATGGCATCGATATATCATTGGTATATCGACGATTATATTGTATCGACACAATACCGATGCCGTAGACCGATATTACCGACACTGCTCTAACTGCGTTGCCACATAGTTATCACTCGCCACACTTTTTCTTTGTACCAGTTCTATTCGTGGGATTTATCTCAACAAGACACATCCATGAACAGCAAAAAACACCAGATGGCTCAACCAAGTACGTGGTTTGCCAGCTTATGACATGGTGGGTGTCATGAGTGTGAACACATCAACTGCTAGTTCTAGTTCCAACTTGCAAGAACAAATCAATGCATGTTTTACCGATAACTCAAACTCAAGTCTCCTGGGTGGTTCACATGGGAACCCATACTATTCCACATAACTCCGAACGAAAATTATCACCTTGTCCTAATCAAAAATGGACAAGAGCTTTACATTAATATTCTCAAAAGCACAATTTGTCCTTCAAAGATGCAAACAAAAAGGGTTGATAGATAAAGCGGTTACTACGAAGGGTTATGAACTTGGGAATGATTTTAATTCATCAAGACATTGGCATTAGTGTTCTCAAAGTCAAAAGCACTGTTTGTCCTTGAAAGATGCAAAGAAAAAAACCGTTGATAAATAAAGCGATTACTCCGAAGGGTTATGAACATGGGAATGAGGTTAATTCATCAAAACAAGCGTCTTAGATCAACTAGAAAATCGCTAATATTTGGTTAAGCATAATGGTCCAGAGTACAGACATGAATATCAACAAAATATCACGCATCTAACAGGACATCCCAACGATCTTTTCCTCACCCTCCGCTACCCAACAAATAAGATCTTACAGGTAGATGGAAATGACACCGAAATATTAGTAAATAAGTGGTCGACAAAGAGAACAAGCAAGAAAAGTCAACAAGTAGCAAAGCCCCGAAGAAATGACACAAAAAAGATAAGAACAAAAAGGAGAATAAGAAGAACATGGAAAGAAAAAGACTTTAGACCAATCTAGATATCTAAATTCCAAGTGATTCGGTCTCCTTAGGGCAAAAAATTTGTGCCTTTCCTTGCAAAAGCACTGGATTTGCCATTCAAAAGGGATTAGCGGCGCAACTTGTTGACCGTCTCCCATCAATCTCTCTCTAATAATTTTTGACTTTTTGTTAACCAGAAATCACAATGATTTACAAAAGAATGACAGGCGACTGTACAAATATTTCTAAAAAAACGGGTGAATTTCACGAGTTCTCCCCTTTACCGCTTTCAGAAAGCAAGTTCCTAATTCTGGAATACCTTCCACTTCCTTTTTAAAAAATTGGACTTTTAGGGAAAGGCAGGTTCTATATAGCACGAACATAATCTATATGTTAAGCAAATTAAGGGAATCAATTCATACGAAACAAAAGTTCGAAGATTCCTTGATCAGAAAGCTATACCAGAGGAAGAACTGAACGCCAATCTTGATCCCTAGCGAGTGGTCGTAGATGCCGATGACCTCGAAGAGAGCGAACATCCGCATTGTGGCCTCGGTGTCTCCAAGCGTGAGCCATCTCTGGAAAACCCCCTTCCCCAGCAAATGGAAGACCCTCCGCAAGGTGACCTCCTTCTGCTGCTCCATCGACTGGGCGTAGTCGGGGAACACGAACACCCTACCGTCCGATCTCCTCGTCGATCGGAAGAGGTTACTCTCTTCCATGATCCGGAACAGCCAGTCCCGGTCCTCGGTATTGTGCCCGTCGAGGATTCTCCGCATCTCCCCGACGTCGAAGCGCACGTCCTCGGAGGCCTCCGGCAGCGTGATCTGAAGGCAGGGGCGCGCCTTGAGGACCGCCGGGAGGGAGCTACCTCCGGTGGAGAGGTGGCGGGCGAGCACCGCGGAGCGCCGAGCGACTTGGTCGGAGGCCATTGAGGTGGGAAGGCTTGCGGCGGAACGCGGAGAGGTCTGGTTCATACAGAGGACGTCTGCTGTTGCACCAGATAAGGATTCATGTAAGGAACGTTGATGGTTGGTCAAGAGTGACGTGGCAGTTGAGAGATGCGTGTGCACGAGATTCACGCTCGAAGAAAATCTCACCGTCCAGCTAGAAATAGACGGTCAGGATATATGACACCTCGAAAAATGGAGTAGCGTGCCACCGACATCAGATTTTTTTTGGAAGGTACCGACATCAGATTTGGCATTTGGGCACATGCCTTTTCAACCCTACGTCATAACGTGCGTGGGAGGACTCCAACCGGGTTACCCGGGGTAATCCTATAGTCGGGTTTATCTCCTCTCTTCTCATGATTTGAAATCCATCATAAATCATAGTGACATTTAGGGGTGTTTATGGGACGGGTATCTGACCCATTCAAACGTGACCCGTCCCGATCCATCTCTACTGGGTCAGCGGGTCAATCTGACCCATTTCAATGGGTACCCGAATCTAACGGGTACCCGAAATATTTGAATATGTAACGGGTACCCACGGGTACCCGTGGGTCACAACCCTTGATATTCTTTATTATAAGCGTATTAGTCAAGTTTATTTATTTATTTTTAGTCTTTTGTTTTGTCTGCTAGTTACATATTATTGGAAAAATCACAAAAGTTCAAAGTATAAATAAACAATTTAATACATTATAGTTATCAAAAGATAAATGGCATGCAGGTAAAAGTTCTAAAATATTTACAAACCATCCCACTTTACTTAACACTAATTTTCACCACTCCTTAAAAAGTTGTGACCGCAAACCCATATAGGCTTCACGCATTCCTTCCTCTCCACACGTCCAACAGCAAAGATGGCATCCTTATCCAAACAATCGAGTAAATCGGCATCAAGCCATAAGATAGGAAACCTCTCCACCTCACCCTCGATGAGTCCAACCCCCTCTACTGGAGATGCAAATGGACGGATACAGATACGGATATAGATATTGCCATATCCTTATCCGTTTCAAAATATGGATACGGATATCATACGGATATCAAAACATGAATACCATATCCTTAAATACGGATACAGATTCGGAATCGGATAATCATGATTCGGATATGGATATTTAAGAAACGGATACGGATTATCCTATAAATATTAAGTGTCTCCTCATACTTTTAATTAAAAATGATGTCATTACGAATTTGTAATTGATGGACAACTAACCCTAAATTCAATAAACTTACAATGTTACATAATAAATAAAAAAATAAACTAAAATATTGAATGAAATGAATTGAAGAGCATATAATAAAATTCTATGATGACATACCTCTGTCTTCCTTCATTTAAAATATTTTCAAAATATAGGTAATACTGTAACATTGTAACCAACTAATAAGATAAATGTGATATGGTATATTTCATGAAATCATATTATGATAAATTATAAAAGTTTATTACTTTTTTTTTTACATTTCATGATGAGATAGAATTTCGTGTCAGAGCTACATTGAGGCATGCAAAACATTTGTGAAGCTAAAATATAACTGAAAGTATGGATAATACGGATATCCCTATCCGCGAAAAATATGTATATCCGTATCCGGAAAAAATTCTATAATGGTATCCGTATCAGAATCCATATCCGCAAAAAAAATTAAACTAGTATCCGTATCCGCTAAAATCCGAAAATGTATATCCGTATCCGCTTAAAAGCGGATACAGTAGCGGACGGATACAGATATATCCGTATCCGTTTGCATCCCTACCCTCTATCCATCAAGACGTTAACGCTCACCCAAATCCCAAAAGTCCATCCCATCACTGCTCTTCCGTGGAAGAAAATTGCCGCAAATTGGCAAGTCTCTCGTCAGATCACCGCTCCCTATTTGAGAATGGCAATGATGAAGCGAGTGGGAGGAGACGAGGATGTTGTCGTGACTCGTGAGGAATTAGAGGAGTGAGGGACGGTGGCCCCATTGCAGGCTGATTGCGGCAGGAGGTGAACCCAACCGGGTACCCGGATTAGCAATGGGTTTTTCCACCGGGTTACCAACATCAAGCCGGGTCAGCTGCTATGGGTACATGACCCGAACATTTTCATCGGGTACCCGTAAACTTAGGGTCAAAAAAAATTGGGTCGAGTTGGGTACCCGTTTGACCCGGACTTTTTGAATAGCCCTAGTGACATCACATCACATTCTTTATTACAATTCTCTCCAACCCTCATGATCATCTCAAGCAACTACTATTCAAATCAGGTTATCCCAACCCACTCCAATCCTACAACCAAACACACCCTTGGTCTGTTTGGTTACCCGATGGGGTTGGGGTATCCAGTGTTTACGAAGGTTGGAAGAGGGTTGGAATAAGAAATGTGATGTAATATTACCTTAACTTGTGATTGACTTCCAACCCAGCATTGGCGGGGGATACACCAGAATACCCCAGTAACCAAACATGCCCTTAGAATGAAAAATAGCATGTATGTATCCCGTTTATGCAAGTTTCAATGTATTGGTATCGCGAACATTCACTTTTTTATTTTTTTAAAAATCAAATAATTTACTTACATTGATAAGGGAAATATATGTTCCAAATTTTGTGTAAAAAAGGTATTCCCAATATGTTCATCCAGAATGGATCAATTTATCAATACCGTAAAAATCAGATGGTCTTGATAAATGTGATATAACTCTCGATTTAAGTTGAATTTGGATTGACAATAATGATATATGATGATTTAAATCTTCCAAGGTTTCACTTAAAAAAAGTTAAAAAATTGACGTTTGTGGCATCAGTGCATGTAAACTTACATGCACATTGGTGTATACTCCATATTCTCTTTTTAAAAAATAATTCTCAATTTAATCATATATCTAAAAAAGGAAAAGGAAGATACATGGTGAGTGCATCCAAGTAGATACACCCAACCATTTTTTCATTTGTTTTTGATTTTTTTCGAAGGAAACCTAGGCGGGATTTACATACTCTACTGAGTGGAATATTTGTTTCGAATTTAATGCAAAACAAATACTCTTAAAATATCCACCTAAAAGAGATCAAGTTCATCAATTCAAATATCGTTAAAATTTGATAGTTTTGATCGATAGTAGTATCAAATTTAGTTAATTTTTCCATGAGATCATGCTGATATATGATGTAAATCCGTCCAAGATTTCATTTTGAAAAAATAATAAACCAATAAAAAAGCTGGTTGCAGCTTCCCAGCCCCTTTGATAAATGGTCAATAAAAAATATTGTATTTAATTAATATGTAAGGAGACAAAGCCTTATTTTTAATCATAAGTTTGATAGTGCAATTTCTCCACGTCGAATTCGTCACTCGAGGCTTTGTCCTGAGATGACGATTTATTTAATTAGAGTTAACTTGCTAATTATTTTTAAAAAATCATGTATGAGACTCCTGAACACGTGATCTATCACTATTTTTAAAAAATCATGTATGAGACTCCTGAACACGTGATCTATCACCATCATATGCAAAAAAATGTTGTCTTTTGTAATCTCATTATTATAGATGCTACTCTAGATCATTTAAGTGTGATTACCATTATATGTTGTGGATGGGTTTGATCTCGCATTTTATCATATTAGCATTTGGCGTTATTTGATTATGGTTAAGTCGGAGTTTTATAATATGGAATCACATTGCTAGGTCAGACCAAGTGATGTATTAATTGTATCATTATCTTGGTCATCTTGCATCGTTTTGAAACCAGTCCACAATACATTAATGGTGTTCCTTTGTATCTCACAATTGTCAAGGATAATCCATATGATCCTAAAATATATTCTTATATACAAATAGGTTAGGTTATAGGTAAAGTTTGTATATTCTGTACATAGTTTATTATATTGTTATATCCATATTAATAATCAATAAAAAGGTATATATGGATATAAAGATGGATATTTGGTTGTTCTTTATTCTGTTTAGTTCGTCTCAATATTTTACTATAAAAAAGTTTGAATTGAGTTTATTTAATTGTAATTAAGAGAACAATTATGCATTTAATTATCCGACGCATCTACTTGTTTGAATTCAAATTTCTTACCACACTTCACAAGCAGCGACAAGTTCATGGCTCCATTTGCAAGCTTCACGGATAATTCCATTATTTCCCTTCATTACAAGCTTGTACGGACACTTCTAAAGCAATCCTATTAGCTACTGCACGAGTTGCATCTCTCCTAGAAATTGCTATTGATGTAAGTTTTATGGAGTTTGTTATGTTACTGCCATCAATCTCTAAGTTGCATCACTGTGGATGGATATCACTATGGCTATACCTATATGACTTCTCCAATCACCACTATAGATGGATCTTTTGTCGCTTCTCCAATCATCTCAGCTGATTCCATCGGCTGCTCGCATCATGCCACCAAGACACTTTAAAACACCTATTGCCCCCACTAATGTCACAATCAACCAAGTTCACGAGAGAATCATAATAGCTTATGTGAGATCAATTATGTGTAAAAAGAACTCAATGCTGATCAATGTTGTTCTGAAACATCATCCCCAATCTTCACCACCCTTTACTTTCCAATACCTACATATGGGGGTGTTGCAAGAAATCTACCAAGTCCTAACCTTCTCCGACATGATCATCCATCCCTGACTGATAATATGGAACTACCAATTTTATCAACCATCCAACCAAACCCCAGACCCCTTGATAAGATACCAAGCTCCATTTAAGCCCTTCTCCATCAACCATACACACACGAACATGCATTCTCTCTCTCACCACACAAACACAAACATACACACACTACAAGTAACTATACAATTGGCGATGGTCATCAACCGTTCCTCTAATCCACAACCCATTTCTTTCACAGGGGACTTTCAATAGATCGTCTCTTTTAGTCACGTCTCATTTGCTCAGAGGGGACGTATACAATAGATGAGATGTTCATGCCCATCTCCTCTGATTAGATAGGGAAACAGTTGTGACCTTCTCGACTGTTGCTATCTGAGGAGAGAGACCCAACCATCTCACCTAACCATGTCCTAAAGGGGAAGTTCAATGTTCTTCACAATAACCAGGTTAGAGGGGATAGACGCAACCGTCTCCTTTGATTAATGCTAAGGGACGTTCATGAGTGTTCCTACTGATACCCAGATGAGGCGGTTGTCTATAACCGTCATGTCCAATCTCCTTCAAACTATAGGTAACTCACACAGAGTGCTAGAGGAGTGGTCAAAATTGTCCCCTCTGAGCCATAATCCTCCCGAAAGAAGCTCGTGGGCAAGAATGGGATGGAGGGGGCAAACAACATGACTATCTCTTCCACCCTCTTCTCGCAACCATAGAGGACGATGAACAAAATGCTATGAGAAATGATCAAGACCGTCTCTTAGGAGCACCTTCTGCCTAACGAAGGCACTAATGGGCACTATTCATGGCCGCTCTCCTCTCAACGCAGTTTGGGACTTGAGTCGAAGCATCAGTATTGGCAATGCATAAATGTAAATACTTGTACCAATTCTTTTTCAATTTTTGCGGTTCCTCTTCTTGCTTTGACGTGTCCCCAAAGCAATGCCAAAAAAAGATAAGAACAAAATGGAGAATAAGAAGAACATGCAAAGAAAAAGACATTAGATCAACCTAGTTATATAAATTCTGAGTGAGATAATAAACCTTCCCTTCTCCTTACGGCGAAAAAGCTTTTGCCTTTCCTCGCAAAAGCATAAGAGGCGACTGTACAAATCTTTCCAATACGGGTCAAGTTCCTCACAAGTTCTTCCCAATACCCCTTTCAGAAAGCAAGTTCCTAATTCAGGAACACCTTCCAATTCCCTTTTTTTTCTAAAAAAATGAACTTTTAAAAAAAAGACAGGTTCCATATACCACGAACATAATCCAGATGTTTAGCAATTGCTGAGCTCTATGATTAGGCAATCAATTCATTCGAAAAAAATAGGAGGATTCCTTGATCAGAAAGCTATACCAGAGGAAGAAGTGGACGGCGATCTTGATCCCTAGCGAGTGGTCGTAGATGCCGATGCCCTCGAAGAGAGCGAACCTCCGCATCGTGGCCTCGGCGTCCCCACGCGTGAGCCATCCCTTGAACACCCCCTTCCCCAGCAAATGGAAGACCCTCCGCATGGTGACCTCCCTCTGCTGCTCCATCGACTGGGCGTAGTCGGGGAACACGAACACCCTACCGTCCGATCTCCTCGTCGATCGGAAGAGGTTACTCTCTTCCATGATCCGGAACAGCCAGTCCCGGTCCTCGGTGTTGTGCCCGTCGAGGATTCTCCGCATCTCCCCCACGTCGAAGCGCACGTCCTCGGAGGCCTCCGGCGGCGTGATCTGGAGGCAGGGGCGCGCTTCGAGGGCCATCGGGAGGGAGATACCTCCGGTGGAAAGGTGGCGGGCGAGCGTGGCGGAGCGCCGGGCGACTCGGTCGGAGGCCATTGAGGTGGGAAGGCTTGCGGCGGAACGCGGGGAGGTTTGGTTCATATAAGGACCACTGACGGGTCGTTAAGGAGTCTGACGTGGCAGATGAGAAGATTGCGTGTGACACCTCGAAAATGGAGTTTATCATTTCGAGAAGTGTGCCACCGGCGACTAGATATGCCGTCTGCGTATATCCATTTTCGATCCTACGTCATACGAGGACTCTTTTGAAAAAATATTTATTAATTTAATCATATATTTAAATAAAGAAGAAGAAAGCTACACGGAGAAGGCAACGAGTAGATATATCCGGTCAATTTTTTTCATTTAATTTTTTGACTTTTATATGAAATTTAAGGGAGATTGTAGAATATATTTTTTAAATTCATGTAAAATAGATAGTCTTAACATGTCCATGTAGTATAGGTCGATTTTTGCAAGTCAAATATTATTAAAATTTGTTAGTATTGATATTTATATGATAGAAGTGTCAGGTTAAGTTGAATTTGGTATGAGACCATGTTGATATATGGTATATAAATTCACATAGGTTTCATTTAAAAAAACAAAAATTAATGAAAAAATAGCAGGATACACCTGCCAGATGCAGCTTCCGCAAGCCCTTTAGAGAAGGGATATTTACACTTATAACCCTGAGTAATTTGGCAATAACATTCATAACCATGTATAATCGTGAATTGCATGAGAAACTCTGAGTAATGCTTAACTCTTACATGACATAACCCTATGTTATGTTCCATTTCAATATCCGTTATATTTAACGGATTCCGTTTGAAAAGACAAAAATGACCCTAATGTTCGTTGTATTTGCAACAATGAACCCCCGAACCCCGCGCCGAGGTACCCCACGAAGCCTCCCGCCGCCGAGCTCCTCCGCCTGCACCCCCGCCGAGCTCCTCCGCCCTCACCCAGGCCGTGCTCCTCCGACAAACCCCCCCCCCCACTCGAGCACCGCCGCAGAAGGACCCCCCCGACCCCGACCTGCACCCTCCCAGCTCCCCTACTCAACCCCTCCCCTCGCCCGACGCCGCACAGCCCCCAAACCCCCTCCCCCTCGACGCTCCGCGCCCCGACCTGCACCCTCCCCCAGCTCCCCTGCTCAACCCCTCCCCCGCCGAGCTCCAACTCCCCGCACCCCTGCCGAGCTTCTCTGAACCCCCACCCAAGCTCCCCCCCCGCCGATAGAGTGTCCCCCCAAGCATCGCCGCACAAGGAGCCCCCAACCCCCTCCCCCTGGCCCCGACCTGCACCCTCCCCGAGCTTCCCTACCCATCCCCTCCCCTCGCTCGACGCCGCACAACACCCAACCCCCTCCCCCTCGGCACGTCCCCCAGTTCCCATGCTCATCCCCTCCCCCCGCCCGACGCCGCATAGCCCCCAACCCCCTCCCCCTCGGCGCTCCGCGCCCAACCGACCTGCTCCCCCCCCCCCCCCCCCCCCCCCCCGACCGAGTCCCGCGGCCTCTCTGCTCGAGGGGCCCCCGAGCTCCGTAGCCTCCCTGCTCCACTGCTCGACCCGGGCCACCTCGCCGATGGAGTCCCCCCGATCACCGCAGCACCCCCTTGTCGAAGGAGCTCCAGTTGGAACCACCCGCCACGGTCGATCCACACAACCTCCCTATCACACCGTCTGCATTCCATATTTGTTTTCTTTTTTTATTTTGATTAATCCTAACCGTTCATGGGTAGATTGGTTAGATTAACTCACTTATATGGTTGAGTTAACGTATTAAATTAACGAAGGGTTATGGGTGTGAGACGGAGTGACTATTCGAGGTTTCTCATGTAATTCGCGATTATACAAGGTTATGAATGTTATTGCCAAACTACTCAAAGTTCCCAAATTATTCAAAGTTATGAATGTAAATATCCCTTTAGAGTAATAGTCAATCAAAATATTGAATTTAATGTAATATGTAAGGGGACAAAGCTCAATTGTAAGTTTGACAGTGCAATATCTCCACGCCGAATTTGGGACTTGAGGAGTTGTTATGGGATGATGATTCATTTAATTAGAATTAAGTTGATGATTATTTTTTTAAAAAAATCATGTATTAGACTCCTGAACACGGTGATCTATCACCAACTTATGCAAAAAAAAAAGGTTATTGTCTTTGTAATTTCATTATTGTACATGCTACTCTAGATTATTTGATTGTCATTGCCATTATATGTTGTGGATGGGTTTGATCTCGCGTTTTATCCTATCAGCATTTGGCGTTATTTTGATCATGGTTAAGTCCAAGTTTCATGATATGGAATCATGTTGCTAGATCGGGTTAAGTGCTACATTAATTGTATTATTATTTTGGTCATCTTGCATTGTTTTGAAATTGGTCTACAATAAATGGTGTTTCTTTATATCTCACAATTATCCAGGAAAATCCATGTGATCCTAAGGGTCCGTTCGGTTCGGGAATAAGAAGGAATAAGGATGGAGAATAAGGAGAATAAGGGTCTATTCTTTGTTCGGCTGGAGGATAGGAATAAGAAGAATAAGATGAAATAAAGGTAGGTAAGGTGGGATAAAGATAGGAATAACAGTGAAATAAGATGGAATGAGGAGGAATAATCGTACCATAGAAATCCGTGTCGAAAGGAGAATAGGCCCCTTATTCCGGGGCCTATTCTCCAAACGAATAGGCCCATTGATGCAAGTTTTGTGGAGTTTGTTATATGATATACAATAACTTAAAGGTCCTTACGTTGAGTAGATTGTAATATAGAATTCATTAAGAGGAACAACATCTCTTATTGTGTTGATTGAATCATTACTCCATCGATCTCTCCCTCTCGATCTCATATTCGTGCACCATCTTGCATAGATCTTCTAAAGTTGCACATCAACTTATTAAAGGTGTTTGGAACCCCCCTAAAAAAACCCAAGAATGATATAAAAAGAATAAAGATACACGTAGAAATCTTGTTAAGAATCTTTCAACTACTGGATCTAAGTCATTCGTTGTCATTTGACAAGTGACCATGAGTATTTTTCCATCTCGGTTCTTATTAAATATATTTGTTCGTTGTGATTCTGATTACTTTTCTTAATCCTCTAACTCTCGTGATGAACTCGGCGGTTGACCGTGTGGAATGATACTCTTATTTAAAAAGAGAAAGTTTAGTGTTGACAAAAAGGAGAGGCACCTACGAATGATCTTATAGGGGCAACATAGACATTGGTCAATGCCTGAAACAAAACAAACTTACGTAAGCTATCTGGATGAATAAATTAAAGTACCCATTTTAGCTTCTCTTTTAATGATTTGCCCTTTTACATATTATACTACATTGATAAAGATGCATACTAAGGTCAATGCAGAAGGACAACCAATTACTGACACTGAAATAGCAAATATTGTACTATGAAATGAAGGGTGCTCCAATTGTCTCATTATTAGAAGGAAAGGACATGTGCCTAAAGGAAGAGGACATCATAGGTCAACATCTATTCAAGAGGATGTAATCGAGGATGTTGAGAGCAAAAGGGCATTGTGGGTATTTGACCTTGAGAGGTGTCCCCTTCTTGTAAACCCTAACCATAATCCTCCATTATATAATGAGGATTAGGGGGCCTAATGAAAAACACAGAATCTAATTAACCCTCGACCTCGCCCAGCCCCGCCCTCGCCCTGGCTCTCGCCCCGCACATGCCCTCGACCTCGCCCAGGCTCTCAACCAGCCACGCCCTCGCCCAGGACCCGCCCTCGCCCTCGTCCCCACCCCGCCCCTTGCCATGCACATGCTCCGCCCTCACTCTCGCCCCGACCTCGCCTCACCCTCGCCACATCCAGGCCGTACCCTCACCCCACCCTCGCCCCGTACCCCACCCTCGCCCAACGTCCAGGCCGCGCCCCATCCTCGCCTCGCGCCTCACCCTCGCCCGGCGTCCTCGGCGATCACCTCTTCCGGCTTCTCGACATCGAGTTTCCCAGCACCTTCCAGATGCCATCCTCCAGGCACATTCCAGTATCATCCAGAGCTGTATTCCAGCCGGTTCCCGTGCCTTCCAGATACGTCGTCGCCATCGCTCCTTCCCTGAGGCTTCTTCCTGCGCATCTTCCGCCAAGCATCCTCTTCCATGCACCATTCTCCAGTGCCTCATCAATCACCATTACATTTTATCATATGTAATATGCTAGCTGATGTATATTGAGATGTAATATATATATATATATATATAGGGAGAGAGAGACACATAAACAATACAACACGACATAAGTGGCAACAACAA
Organism: Ottelia alismoides; assembly: GCA_037367405.1. Taxonomy (NCBI): domain Eukaryota; kingdom Viridiplantae; phylum Streptophyta; class Magnoliopsida; order Alismatales; family Hydrocharitaceae; genus Ottelia; species Ottelia alismoides. The sequence continues at coordinate 252,816 of JAZKJV010005150.1, read as the reverse complement.
CCGTATGTTGCGACCTCGCTAAAGGCTGACAACAGAAGATCCTATGGCATCCGAGGTACCTACATCAGAAATCGATGGAGGCGGTCATTCAAAAATGCCTTCTTTTGTATCAATGCCAAAATTAGATGCCACGAACTACGCCATGTGGTCCTGGCTTTTCTTGATGATTGTTCGAGGGTATGATAAAGAACATATCCTCCTCGAAGAAGAACCAACCAACATGGTTGGAAAATACACTACTTGGGTCAAAGATAACAGTATTGTAATCTCGTGGATTATGGTTAGTGCCATCGATAAGATCGCTCAGGAGTTGGTCTACTATGATAGTGCGCACGATATGTGGAAGTCACTGTTAGCGACCTATGGACAAGATAAAAATTCTACCAAAATGTATCAATCATTTCATGATTTGATGCATATGCGTCAGGACGACCGACCATTATCGAAATATTTTTCCGCTCTCAGATCCCTTATTGCAAGCTATAATGCACATGTCCTAAACAACGGCAACATCGACAGAATATGGCACCTATGATCTTCCTTGGCGGCTTAGATCAGAGTTTTTCAGCCCCTCGAGATCAGATGATCACTTATCCTACTCTTCCAACTATGGAGGAAGCATACAATACATTGTGCCAACTACCGACTTCTTCGACTCCTTTTAAAGAAACTATGAGCCAAACAACGGCTCTCGCGGCATCCGGAAGGAGCTTCAGAGGCAGCTACAGGGGAAAAGGATGTGGTCGTCACTTGCAAGGAAGAGGACGATCACAAATACAGTGCACATTCTGTCACAAATTAGGACATACTGAAGTTGTATGCTACAACAAACATGGACATCCATGACCATCAACTCGGGTTAGACTACAAACATCGAAGGAGGCTCGATCATATCCCATGAAAGGATTTTGATGATCATATGCAGTGGTTATCACAAATGAATCCCGATGAGGCCACCACTTCAGGAGATATCGTCGTTATCTCCCAGACAGGTATGGTTCTTGCATCAACCAGCCATCACAATCACTCGTAATGGCTTATTGATATGGGGGCCTCCACCCACTTGTGTGGAAATCCTTGACTCTTCCAGAAACTTAGAACAACCTAGTTTGGGAAGACTGTTCAAGTTGCTGATGGGCGATCGTCACCAGTTACAGGTGTTGGGGATGTGCACCTTACCCTTGCAATCGAGCTGCACAATGTTCTTTTAATTAAAGATTTCCTGCTTAGTTTACTCTCGGTTAGCAAAATATGTAAAGAATTTCACTGCCGAGCTATCTTTGACGCTACTACTTGTGTTTTTCAGGACATACCGATTGGGAGGACGATTGGTACGGGCCATGAAGAAGGGGGTGTCTACCACCTTGACAATCCCTCTGCTGTGGTCGCCTATTCCGGAACCTCTATGGGCCAGTCATCCACTACTCTTTGGCATCATTGTTTTGGTCATCCTTCAATACACAAACTTCGTCGGCTTATTCCACACATGTCCCCCATGAGTACTATCACCTGCGAGGCTTGTCAATTAGGGAAGCATCACCGAGCCACATTTCCCTCCTCTGGTAACCATCGTTCAACAAATATTTTTGATTAACTTCACATGGATATTTGGGGACCCAGTCGGTATCCTGATCGACTGGGTCAGCGTTAGTATCTTGCCCTCATTGATGATTTCTCTCGAGTAGAATGGGTATTTCTTTTGAAAAATAAATCGGATGCTACCAGTTTCATTACTCGATACATCGCAAATATAAAAACTCAATTCGGACGAACAATCAAAACCTTCCGCTCTGATAATGGACAAGAGTTCTTATCTCATGACTTGCAAAATCTTCTGTCTAATCAGGGTATTGTGAAGGATATGGTTAGATCCTCAAGCGCATCACGGAAGCGTGATCGTCGTATCGAATACGACGAAGAACGACTAGTCGCACTAGTTGTTCTATGCAGCGGAAATTAAAAAATTTTCATGTGACGAAACCACATGATCCAAGAACACTTCTCGGATCGTTTCGTCTAAACCACAACCAAGTATTAGGTTTACCTCTTGAAGCGTGGTTGCGATCAAGTCTCTAAACGAAGAGACCTCCTGTCTCAAGTCCGATCCGTCGGAGGAGACGCTTGCGAGCGCGGGGATGAACCGCGTGCTTCTCGCAATCCATGTTGATGATCCAAGCGGCGGATCTCCTGATCTCGACACACGAGATCCGATGTCTTCTTCACGAGCGGGGCGCATCGAAGGAGACGGAGATCCACGAGCAAACCATCGGGCAGCATAACGACGATGCCGCGGCGATGGAGAACCTCTCTAGGGCATCCATGGTGGACGCCCACATGAGAGAGATGGAGAGAGGACGTGTAGAGAGAATGAGAGAGAGAGAGAGAGAGAGAGATTTGTTGCCTCAACTTATGTGTCAAGAAGAGCAATGGGGTGCCTCTCCTTTTATAGGGTTTTGGGATCCATGGATCTCAATCCATGTGTCAACACAAATCCAATGGTCCACATCAATTTGTGTTTCTTTCAATGGTCATGATTTGTTGCTAAAAACACAACAACAATTAATTTAATTTAAATTAAATATATGTTGATAAATCAACACAATTTAATTACAAAATTAAATCATCAATACATGGAGATAATGAAAGGAGAGAAAGCCTCCTTCCATGTGGAGAGGGGGGACGGCCTCCCTTTCCTAATGGGAGTGGTGGCCGTCCACCCTCCTCCATTAGGAAGGTGACTATTTCACCTTTTATGTAATCTCCATTATTTGCAACAACTTTTGTTGCAAATTATTTCACAAAAAATAAATCCAATTTATTTTGTGAACATTGCAATCATGCCATTGAAAAATTGTGAATCACATTCACAACCCAAAACAAAATGTAAATTACATTTTCAATTTGATGTCCAATGTGAATCCAATTCACATTAACATTTAATTAACAAATGTAAATTACAAATAGCTCTCTCTTATATATTATAAATCACATTTATAATATATATGACTAATATGGATATTGCTATCCACATTATTCATATCCATGATAATTAAATCATATTTAATCATCTTGGATCTCTTTTCTCTTGTGTTCAAATAATATGAATCACATTCACATTATTTACATCTTTGATAATTAAATCTCATTTAATTATCTAAGATAACTCTCTTTATAATATGAATCAAATTCATATTACTCATGATAATTAAATCACATTTAATTATCCATTTTCTCAATGCTCGAATACATATATCAACAATAGAATTATCCATGAACTCCTTCAAGGATAATGCGCTTTCTCCGCAGATACTTGGAGATAAGGACAGGGCGATTGTATTGTTCCACGTATAGTGACATGGATATTGAGATCGTATCTCAAATCCAGATCGCGGGCCTCCCATAGATGCTTGATTAAATCAAGACCGTAAATCTAATCTTCTCATTATATCTGAATCACATTCAGATCAATGTCCAATACTTGGACCAAGATCAGATCACTTCTCTACTGAGAGGAGTCACTAAAATCCAGACCCGTTTCATCACTCCCTAGGAATGGAAGCGTCATGGTTATACAATCGTTTATGATCACATCACCCTCAGGTATTCCCAATACCTGTACATCCTGCATACTGGAAGACTCAGACTAAACCCGAAGTATTCGATCAACTTTATACTGTCTACTTCATGGTTTTATCAGTAAGTTTCTCATTCGATCATTGGGAGTCGGTATCGATCATATACTTTCCAAAAGCATATATCATACCTAGGTCTTGATCATATACTTTCCAAAAGTATATATCAAACCTACAAATTCAGTCAAGCTTCCAAAGCGAGACGACCGTGCGCACGGAATTTGATTCTTCCCAATATCTCATGAGTGAGCTCATGTCTTCCGGTTCAGTAACTGAACCTGTATGATCCCTTTGAGAGATCGTTTTACTCATATGCCCTTATATGCACACCAGCGCGCCGGTGTGTAGACCTTGATTAGGTCATCAACCTATTGGTCTGCCAAATGTACATACTTAGACATATAGCAACACATCTGTCTCCGGTCAGAGGATGCGTGCCTATATCCTGACAGCATACGATATAGGACTTTGGTTATCTCGATCTCGTTAAGTCAACTCTTTGACCTAACTAATCTGACACCTCCGAATCTCTATTCCTATGCAGAGGACCTGCATCAAGAGGTCGGTCAGATATCAGCCTTCAGAGATAAGGATTGCCATCTCCTACTCAGGCTGGAGATCATCTCTTAACAATCATCTGACGGTGCTTGATGAGTCCTCAATCTAACTCTTTAGATATTCATTCAAGCACCAGCCTCTATGATTCAATAGTTGAATCAACAGATGTATGATCATCAAGATGGCCATGGTACTTAACCCTAATTGTACTAAGGGACCTATTATGCAAATTATGTAATCTTCATTTCAGATTAAGGAGTGAATTGCAATAACATTTATTGCATAATGGCTCGCCGTGGGCTCGCATTTCCAACAATCTCCCACTAGCCCAAAGAGCCATTAATGGGCTAATCATTTAAACCCGCACTCATGTGACAATCATAGGCTATTTAGAAAATAGCTAGGTAAGCTGATCAGTCACTCTGTTCCCGCGAGACTATGCCAAGTCCTTTTACGGCACTTGCATATCCCCAGTAACAGTGCTCGCATTTAATGCGAATGTTGCATCTCATGCAACCAATACTCAATCTAGTTGGTTACAGTGTCCCTGACATCATAACCAGTATCCCCATAATCCTTATTAGAATACCTTCATTCCTGGAGATCTCTATCTCCTAAGGTATCTATAGTTTAGACCTTTATAGATCACTATCTACATGGTCTTAAACTTTTGAAGATAAGACTTTGAGATTACTATCTCAAAAATCTCCTCATTTATGAAGATTTTGTTATTTCTGCAATCAAGTGTTTTATCTCTACAGTAGGATTAGTAACAATTTACTACTCCCACTGCATGACAGACATCTGGTATTTGTACACTCTAGCATACACTCAGCTTCTCGTAACTAATGCACAAGTGCAAGTAGTTGTAGCATTTACTTCCTCAACTCTTTGAGGTGCTATCCCTTAAGATAGGTCAGTACCATATCTTAAGGGTTAGAAGCCTTTCTTGGAATTTCTATGAATAGAATATGTCCAAGGTATACTACAAATGTGACAGTCCAATTATCCTGTTCTCTTGGCTTCTGAACAACTTCAGAACTAAGATCTAAGAGGTATCTTTGAAATCATATTTCAAGATATGGAATAACCAGATTATAAAACACTTATTATTATCCTTATATCATTTTAAATGATCAGGATATCATCTACATTTAGCGCAATGAACACATAGGCACTCCCACTAAGCTTCGCATGGCTCATCAAGATTTCATTTGAAATCATAACATTTATAATTTCATCAAATCTTATGGTCTATCTCAAAGAAGCTTATTTGAGTCCTTAGATGGATTCCTTATCTTGCACACCTTGCTTTCCTCAACCATGAATCCCTGGGGCTACTTCATGTGAATATCCTCAGAGAGATATTCATAGAGGAATGCAATCTGGACTTACATCTCGAAGATGCAATAGTCAAGTTGTGTAGCTAAGGTTAGCAATATTCTGATGATTTTAAGCATGTTCACCGAAAAGCAAGTCTCATTGCAAGCAATGTCTTCTCTTCCATGTGTAGCTCATTGCTACGAACTATGCTTTGAAGGTATGTACCTTCTCATCAGGTTCCCTTTCTCTTGAAGATCCATTTACACCTTTACGGGTCTTACCCATATAGGTGGATCCTCGAGGGTCCATATACAACACTTGTACATGAAGTCTACATTAGACTTTTATTGCTAACATCCATCTATCCATGCTATGATCTTCAGAAGCTTCATCACATGAAGTTCGATCATTGTCAGATTTCTCTGACACATGGAATCCATCCTCAAACTTATTTGAAGAGGTTTTAGTGTTTCATCTTCAATTATCCTTTTAGTTTCCAATTTTAGGAGCCTCATTATCTTTTCAAGATTAAATGAGTTCCTACACTTCATTTTTTTATCTTGATTCTCAAGAGTCTCAACCTTCAAGAATCACATTCTCAGAGATGAGATATTTCAAGAATCTCAAGATCATAAAGTAGGTATCCAATACCATCCTTTATTTTCCTAATGAAGCAGCACTCTCAAGTGCTAGATTCCATCTTGCATGGAACCTTATTAAGGATATACATTGTAGTCTCTACTACACATATATACCTGGAAACTAAGGGATAATTATGCTAAAATTCATCATTGATAAGATCATGTCACACATGATCCAATTGTATCTGCCTATAACTCTATTGAGTTAAGGTGTGTTAAGAGGATTGAGATAGAAATGATATTCATATCTCTATAAGGTATTCTTTGAATTTATCTAACACGTACTTGCTACCTAGATTAGATCAAATTCATTTTATCTTCCTTCAAACTTTTGGTTTTAAACCAAAAAATAATGAAATCTTTGAACATTTCAAAGGTTTCTTAGGTGAAGAGAAGAAATCTCATATCATACATAATCATCAACAGATATCACATATCCATAATGTTTACTATGATATAGATGATCTACATACATCAATATGTATGAGATCCTGAATACCTTGACATATTACACCTTTCTCTAAGAAGGGTGTATTGGACATTTTTCTTTGAATACAATATTCATAAGTATGTAAGTTTTGAAATTTTAGACATTCTAAAGTTTCATCTCTTACTAGTCTATTGATCAAATCAATAGACAAATGTCCAAGGCTTGATGCTAGATCATTGTCAAATGATCTTCATCCTCCTATTGATCTTAAGGTTTAATTTCAGTATTTAGAAATGTTAATGAACCATTCATTAATTTTCTAATTTAGTGGAGTCCACTAGATTTTAGATTACTATATGAAATATCTCCATCATAACTTTTTATGATAGTTCTATCTCAGAATTCATGTTTATTTCCAACATTTAGAAACAAACAATGAGTGTATTCTTATATCTAGGTCATAGAGACATTCTCTAAGACTAAGGACTCTCCCACTGAAATTAACAAGTCTATCAATCCAACAGAGATTGTTGCAACAATTGCATCAATATCCATGTGGATAACTATAAACCTTTAAGATCAAATTTTCCAGTCTTCTAAAACATATGCAACCTATTGCAAATGTCATCAGAAGATTGAGATACAATTATTTGACTTTATCTTATCAATGATTTATGTAGATTAATCTGATGCTCCATCCGAGTCCTTCTCTAAGGATTCTAGATAGACTTGATAGTCATACTATCAACATATCAACTTATTGCAGCATTGGCATTCATCCAACTCTTCGGATGACATATGGAAGTCATAGATGTATAGTCAACTCTTTGACCATACTTCTTACTCGGGTCCAACCCATGCTTCCACTGCGCTCCCTTTATCTATAAGCAACCATTGCTTAAGACTAAGGATCTCTTATGTAAGAGCATTCCAACATTTATACATGCTTCATTAAATTCATACAATATGAATATTATGAAGCTTCATGAATGACCAGAGTATAGATAGTAGAATGATGACACTCATCATCTACATCCATCTAAACTCTTAAAACATAGGTTCAGGTAGGTACTCAAACAATTTGAATACACCATCTCTTATAGAGCCACCATTCTGCATGATGCAGTGAACCATCTCATTCATGTTAAATGTCAAGAGCACATATGTATGCCCGAATATCTTCATAAATTTTATAAGGATTATTTGACAATTGTGATCATCATCGACATGTCACTTCCAAAGTACATCCGATGAGAGATCAAGACTATAGAGACATACAAACCCTAGGGTTGTAGTCTTATTATTTATTTAATTGTCATTCCTCATTATTATGAGGAAACTTGCTCATTGCAACCACATACATTATGTGTCCAACTGCAAGTACAATATCTGGATCATGAGTCCAATCCAAGATATTTCACTGGTTATTATTGAGTATATCATTGAGTGGGTTTTAATGAAGGATTATCTGAAATAAGAAATTTGCATAAATATATAAATATATATATTTTACTTTGATTTAGGATTTTTTATATCAAAGTTGTCTTGTCTTGTCAACACTGAAAGTTCATTCCCTTAATCACTTTCAATGTAAGAGATATACTTACCATTATATCTCAACAAGATCTGGGATCTCCTTTCTTATCTTTGTTACATCCCAATAATATGAGAATCTGCAACTCGGATAAAAAGAAGCGGGAACACATTCCGCTTTGCAAGTCCAACTTGCATCTCCCAATTCGGTCTTTAACACCCGAGCCCACCACCCCTAAGGCGAAGTTGACCCGTCGTTAATTGAACCAACCGTCAATAGGAATAGTACTCGCTATACGCAATCCAATATCGCCCCAATAATATGAGGATCCGATATTGGGGTCACTACGTATACGGCCTTACTCTTTCGAGAAGCAAAGAGTCCGATCCAGATGCGCTTGCATACAGGAGCTGTCACTTCGGACAGGCGTCTCCCACATACAATCCCTGGCGACGGAACCCTTCGCCTTGACGGGAGACCATGGATGTCACTTATGTGATCCTCCACCTCATATTCAAATTTTAATTAATTATCGTGAATCACATTCACATAATTAATTCTTCCAAGGGAATTATTAACTCTAATAATATTAGAGTATTTCAATCTTAATTGGATTCCAATTAATCTAATCATATTAAATTAATGATCCAATTAATATCCAACAAACATTTTAATAGTTACTTGAATAATGGTATTATCTCAAATACGTATTATTTCGAATTTTAATAATTAGAAAAATACATCTTAATCCCTCGGACATTATCCCGGCCCTACCCGCTGTCATGGCCAGTACCGACGAGAGTTGGACGGACCACATACGTTGCAACCCGCAACCCCAATGCTCTCCGACTAGGCACCATATCCGCCTCGGGAAAGGATAATGCCAAATTGATTAATTTGTACTTGAGATGATCATCGGTTCTTCAACCGAAATTGTACCATATAGTAATAATCAAAACATTTTTGATTAACATTATAATGAGATTTGCTAAACAAATCCCAAGTCCTATTCAAGCAACATGTTTGTTGGAATGTTGATCATGTAGATCATGTAACCAATCTTGATCTAGATCACATCTAATCATTTGTTGGTTAGGGCAAAGTCATTTAAGGACATAATTATCATTAAATATTTCACAAATATTTATGCATAATTATTCCAGGAAATTAAACAATTTAATTTCACTAATTAATTAAATGACAATCACTAGGTTCTTGATTAGGAAAGTATTTTCAGCAGTGACCCTCACTTACTAAAAATATCATATCTCAATCAATTTAAATCCAAATTAAGCAAAGTAAATTTCTAAAGTTTGCTAACTTGATTTACAACAGAACCCAAGTTATTTGCACGCATTTCAAGGCGTATCAAATCCGCAATTAACATCTTAATTACGTCATGATCCGCAGTCCCCGAAACAGTGGATACATGTTCACTAAAATGAGCATATCTAGAGCAAACGGAATCGAAATCACGCAAACTCAGATCCTACGGTTTCCTTATTTAATGGGGAACAAAATAAAATTATTATTTTCGTGTTTAAACAATTTAAACAGTGCCGAAAATAATATCAAAACAGAGATGCGAAAATGAAATGCAAGAAAATTTTCGCAAACCCTAATGAATCCAAGTCGTCCTCGGTTTATGGATCGTATCCAAAACCACCGACCTAAGGCTCTAATACCACTTGAAGGATATGGTTAGATCCTCAAGCGCATCACGGAAGCGTGATCGTCGTATCGAATACGACAAAGAACGACTAGTCGCACTAGTTGTTCTATGCAGCGGAAATTAAAAAATTTTCATGTGACGAAACCACATGATCCAAGAACACTTCTCGGATCGTTTCGTCTAAACCACAACCAAGTATTAGGTTTACCTCTTGAAGCGTGGTTGCGATCAAGTCTCTAAACGAAGAGACCTCCTGTCTCAAGTCCGATCCGTCGGAGGAGACGCTTGCGAGCGCGGGGATGAACCGCGTGCTTCTCGCAATCCATGTTGATGATCCAAGCGGCGGATCTCCTGATCTCGACACACGAGATCCGATGTCATCTTCACGAGCGGGGCGCACCGAAGGAGACGGAGATCCACGAGCAAACCATCGGGCATCATAACGATGATGCCGCGACGATGGAGAACCTCTCTAGGGCATCCATGGTGGACGACCACATGAGAGAGATGGAGAGAGGACGTGTAGAGAGAATGAGAGAGAGAGAGAGATTTGTTGCCTCAACTTATGTGTCAAGAAGAGCAATGTGGTGCCTCTCCTTTTATAGGGTTTTGGGATCCATGGATCTCAATCCATGTGTCAACACAAATCCAATGGTCCACATCAATTTGTGTTTCTTTCAATGGTCATGATTTGTTGCTAAAAACACAACAACAATTAATTTAATTTAAATTAAATATATGTTGATAAATCAACACAATTTAATTACAAAATTAAATCATCAATACATGGAGATAATGAAAGGAGAGAAAGCCTCCTTCCATGTGGAGAGGGGGGATGACCTCCCTTTCCTAATGGGAGTGGTGGCCGTCCACCCTCCTCCATTAGGAAGGTGGCTATTTCACCTTTTATGTAATCTCCATTATTTGCAACAACTTTTGTTGCAAATTATTTCACAAAAAATAAATCCAATTTATTTTGTGAACATTGCAATCATGCCATTGAAAAATTGTGAATCACATTCACAACCCAAAACAAAATGTAAATTACATTTTCAATTTGATGTCCAATGTGAATCCAATTCACATTAACATTTAATTAACAAATGTAAATTACAAATAGCTCTCTCTTATATATTATAAATCACATTTATAATATATATGACTAATATGGATATTGCTATCCACATTATTCATATCCATGATAATTAAATCATATTTAATCATCTTGGATCTCTATTCTCTTGTGTCCAAATAATATGAATCACATTCACATTATTTACATCTTTGATAATTAAATCTCATTTAATTATCTAAGATAACTCTCTTTATAATATGAATCAAATTCATATTACTCATGATAATTAAATCACATTTAATTATCCATTTTCTCAATGCTCGAATACATATATCAACAATAGAATTATCCATGAACTCCTTCAAGGATAATGCGCTTTCTCCGCAGATACTTGGAGATAAGGACAGGGCGATTGTATTGTTCCACGTATAGTGACATGGATATTGAGATCGTATCTCAAATCCAGATCGCGGGCCTCCCATAGATGCTTGATTAAATCAAGACCGTAAATCTAATCTTCTCATTATATCTGAATCACATTCAGATCAATGTCCAATACTTGGACCAAGATCAGATCACTTCTCTACTGAGAGGAGTCACTAAAATCCAGACCCGTTTCATCACTCCCTAGGAATGGAAGCGTCATGGTTATACAATCGTTTATGATCACATCACCCTCAAGTATTCCCAATACCTGTACATCCTGCATACTGGAAGACTCAGACTAAACCCGAAGTATTCGATCAACTTTATACTGTCTACTTCATGGTTTTATCAGTAAGTTTCTCATTCGATCATTGGGAGTCGGTATCGATCATATACTTTCCAAAAGCATATATCATACCTAGGTCTTGATCATATACTTTCCAAAAGTATATATCAAACCTACAAATTCAGTCAAGCTTCCAAAGCGAGACGACCGTGCGCACAGAATTTGATTCTTCCCAATATCTCATGAGTGAGCTCATGTCTTCCGGTTCAGTAACTGAACCTGTATGATCCCTTTGAGAGATCGTATTACTCATATGCCCTTATATGCACACCAGCGCGCCGGTGTGTAGACCTTGATTAGGTCATCAACCTATTGGTTTGCCAAATGTACATACTTAGACATATAGCAACACATCTGTCTCTGGTCAGAGGATGCGTGCCTATATCCTGACAGCATACGATATAGGACTTTGGTTATCTCGATCTCGTTAAGTCAACTCTTTGACCTAACTAATCTGACACCTCCGAATCTCTATTCCTATGCAGAGGACCTGCATCAAGAGGTCGGTCAGATATCAGCCTTCAGAGATAAGGATTGCCATCTCCTACTCAGGCTGGAGATCATCTCTTAACAATCATCTGACGGTGCTTGATGAGTCCTCAATCTAACTCTTTAGATATTCATTCAAGCACCAGCCTCTATGATTCAATAGCTGAATCAACAGCTGTATGATCATCAAGATGGCCATGGTACTTAACCCTAATTGTACTAAGGGACCTATTATGCAAATTATGTAATCTTCATTTCAGATTAAGGAGTGAATTGCAATAACATTTATTGCATAATGGCTCGCCGTGGGCTCGCATTTCCAACATATTGTGCATCAGACCACCTGTCCCTACACTTCTCAACAAAACGGGCCGCCGAACGTAAACATCGTCATATCCTAGATATTGCACACACAGGACTTCTTGCCTATAATGTCTCATCACTCTACTGGGGAGATGCAGTCTTAACAGCGACATTTCTTATCAATAGGTTGCCATCTACAACTCTACATGAACAAATACCTATTAAGATTCTTTTTCTTTGAAAAACCCATCTATCCTATTCAACCATGGGGTTTTGGGTGTACTGCGTTTGTTCATCTTCATGCACCTGGCAGAGACAAGCTTACTGCATGTGCTGTCAAATGTGTCTTTCTAGGATATGCTGCAAATCAGAAAGGATATCGATGTTTTGACACACAATTACGTAAATAATTTGTAAGCGCTGATGTCACCTTCTTCGAGTCAATTCCTTATTTCTCAACTTCATCCACTAGTATTCGCCCATCAAATTTCTCCGCCGAGAACCTCACCTTCCCATTACCTGTTCCAACTCGCTAACCATCTCCCACTTTCCCTTCTGAGACAGTGCCACCTTTTCAAGTATGTTCCCCTACTCGAGATTTGGAAACTAATGTTGTTGTAGAGAATCAGGCAGAACTGCTGATAGCTCAACGTCGTCAAGCTCGACAGTGTCCGTCTGTCTATCGCACCAAGCACCCGATCTCTGCAACAATGTACCTCTCCAGGCTTACTCTGGATTACAAGAATTTTGCGCAGGCTGTTTCAGATACTATCATTCCCAAGAACCACATTGATGTTCTACAAGATCCCCACTGGCTTAAAGCAATGCAAGAGGAGATATCAGCTCTGGAATCGAGACACACGTGGACACTAGTGGATTCTCTGACAAATACTCATGTCATTGGTTCCAAGTGGATCTTCTCTGTCAAGTACAACCCAGACGGTTCTATTGCACGCTACAAGGCTCGTTTGGTTGCCAAAGGGTTTACCCAAACCTATGGCGTTGACTTTTTTGACACTTTTCACCAGTTGCTCGTTTGTCGACGACACGGATTCTTATTGCTATCGTTGTTCAATTGGATTAGCCACTACATCAACTAGATGTCAAAAATGCCTTCCTATATGGTGATCTTCATGAGGTGGTTTACATGCAACAACCACCTGGATTCGAGTGACAAGGGGAGTATCAGAAGGTATGTCTTTTTACGCAAGGCAATTTATGGACTGAAACAAAGTCCTCGAGCTTGGTTTCATAAACTGTCAAAAGCATTACATGTGATTGGATTCACAAGGTCGTCGTCTGATTACTCCTTGTTTGTCAAAAGGAGTTCAAAGGGCACAATAGCAATGCTAGTGTATGTTGGTGACATCATTCTTACAAGAGATGATTATGAAGAAATTTCCAGAGTAAAGAAGCATCTTGCAGAACAGTTTGTGATTAAGGATGGGACCATTACGATATTTCTTGGGGATTGAGATAGCTAGATCGAGGCATGGGTTGGTAATGTCTCAACGGAAATATGCCATTGATCTACTGACAGAAACAAGATGCTTGGTTATAAGCCAGCACACATCCCTATGGATCCTAAAGGGCGAATCTTTGAAAAAGGAGCAATAGAGGATGCTGGCAGATACAGACGCCTAGTTGGCAAACTGCTTTATCTCACTATTACCCGTCCAGATATCTCTTTGGCAGTAGGAATACTAAGCCAGTTTATGGACTCTCCCACTATAAATCACTTTGAGGCTTGCATGATGATCCTTCGATACATCAAGCAGTCCCCTGGGAAAGGACTACTATTTCGTAAATATGGGAATCTCAATCTTGTGGCTTGATCTGATGCAGACTATGGAGGATGCTTGCAAGACAGAAAATCCACCACAGGATTCTGCACATATCTGGGAGGAAACTTAATCATGTGGAAGAGCAAGAAGCAGGTAGTGGTGTCATGATCCAGTGTTGAAAGCGAATATAGATCCATGGCACAATCAGCAACTGAACTTGTGTGGATCAAGTCCATACTAACTGACCTCCATGTCAAGTCTAAGGATATTATGAAACTAAGATGTGACAACTAAGCAGCAATGTACACTGCAAACAATCCCATGTTTCACGAGCTCATGAAACATGTGGAAATCGATTGTCAATACACAAGAGATCTCATACAAAAAGGACAATTACACACACAAGGTGTTCCATCTACAGAGCAGACTGCAGATATATTTACAAATCCATTAACAAGGATCCAGTTCGAGAAATGTTGTAACAAGCTAAGCATGTATGATTTATGTGCTCCAGCTTGAAGGGGAGTGTTGAGAGAAAAAGGGCATTGTGGGTATTTGATCTTGAGAGGGGTCCCCTTCTTGTAAATCGTAACCCTAATCCTCCATTATATAATGAGGATTAGGGAGCCTAATGAAAAATACAGAATCTAATTAGCCCATTCAACAGAGGAGAAGATTGCGGAAATGTGACGAATAATTGAGGTTGGTCATCAAAAGGATGTGGAGCCACTTCAACAGAAAGTGGTGGATTTGGAGTCACATATAGTTACAATAAAATCATCAACATCCATGCATTTTTAGGATCAAATAGTCACTGGAATATTAGCATATTTTAAGAATTATCCGTTATCAGATGGGATGCTCGTGTCGTTTTCTCCACTTTTATTTTATGGTAATTATTTTAAAATATATTTCTATCTTTATATACTTTTTTAACCATATCGAATTGATTATTCTTATTAGATACTTTTCAAGCATGATCAAGAGCCAACAAATTATGTGGTGTTGATCTTGATGTAGAGATTGAAGATGACACTTAGATAGTTTGATTTCTTTATACGATCTTTGATGTGCTTTTGGTTTGTATTTTAGAATGAATGCGGACAAGTTTGAAACTCCATATAATGTTTATCGAATATGTGAATTTATGTTCATAGTTAAGTGAATGAATCAGCTCTATTTTCGGTCATCGTGCATCTATAATCGATTTTATTTTTGACGTACTAACCATTGTCACTCGTATTAATAAGTGTTATTTTTAAAAAGACTAATAAACCATGATTTACTTTCATACTCACTTAAATTAATACACATCGACATTTAGTAACGAGTAAAAAAATTATTGGGTGGGGACATTTTGAATGGTCCACATGCAACATGCATCGATGTTTATTAATGTCTACAAAAACTATTTATGTATGAAGGTTCTACAAAAAATTCACCAAGATAACTAGCCGACGACATTTTTAAAAGTCCTCATATTTAAGTCTAAGTCGACATTCTTCATAAATGTCTGAAATATCCTATACCAACATGACTGGCCTGACAAAATTTTTGGATGTTTTTTAATGTATCGTAGCCCTTCGCCGACATTTTAAGAAACCTAAGACAACGTTAGTAATCATAGGTAAATGTTCTTTTGTGGTAGGGAACACACAAAATAGAAGTTAAATTAATTCCATATGCAGAAATTAAGCGGCATTTCAACTTTCAATTAGAGACTTACTGCATGTTTTGGTTCTTGCCATATTTGAACCAAGACATTCCAAAGTTCAACAGGCACATTCTGCCGCCTAACAACATCTCCTTTCTCTCCAATCCTTCTTTAAATTGTATCAGCACTCATTAAGATGCTGAGCTAATCGATGATTGATTAATTCTTTTACTCTTACATTAGTATCAGATCCCTCAATTTTTACTAAAGCCTATACAAAAAGGTTTTTAGTCATCATATTTGTAATACCAAATTTTTTAAGATACACAAGGACAATTACATGCTTTGATTCGATCATAAGAGTCCCAGAGATCTACATCGATTAAGGCCCTGGAATGCAACCAATGAAACATCCTCTCTTACTGCTATCCCACAAATTAATTTTAGGCCACTTGCTTGTTTGGCATCCAGCAGTCTACCTTCATCCAAGTCAATCTCGATGATCAACTTATATCATGTAGCTTTTTCATAATTGACCAATATGTTACCTCGACTTTCCCCTTTGGCGCATTACATTTAGTGTAACCAAGTTCATGAAACAAGTCGAGTATCATAATTATAACAAAATTAAATTACGTACCTCTCTTTTAAGAAGTAGATGACCTTTGATCTGATACTAGTGGAGGAGACATTATAGGTGCATGACAATGATTAGATAGTTGTGTACGTGTTGGCATTGTATTATGCTGACTATGAATAACAAGTTCTAGTTGATTGCTCTTATCTTTCTTCTGCCTCTTCCTGAACGGTCCAAACATGATTAATACCATGCAATGTACACTAAATCCTACCGCCAAAAACATTAGTATAGAAATACATATAAACTAAAAATCTCTTGCCAAATTACAACAATGACACCATAATGAACCCATCATTCATCTACTTTATATGAAGATTTTAGCAAAATTCTCTTAATAAATCACTAAATAAACTCCTTAAATTGTGTTAATTAACATTCACTAACTGTGTTAAAATAAAGGTTAAAATATGCAATTAAATAACATGTATTTTCGACCTTACTTGAGCATATGATTTTAAGTACAAAAATAAATTATTTTGACATTTATTTCTCCACTATATTCTTTTATTAATTAGCTAACTTAGAATAAAGAACTCATAAAAATCAGAAGAAATCACAAAAATTGTGACATTGTATATTTTGTAGATATTTTATCTTTGTCGTTTTATTTTATAGTTTTCTAACTATAAAATCTGTAAAAAATTAGATTGAATATGCATATATATATAAATTAATTCACTATCTAAAATACAAAAAATCATAAAAATACAAAAATATGGTATTTTATTATCTATAAAGCACCACCAAAAATACTTTTTGTGCAAGTGATCTCTTTTAGTTTTAGTTCCTTCACGGAAGTTATATCTCATCGAGACGAGCAACTTTCATGTAGATCACTTTTAATTTGACTTAGTTTGATATTTTTATATAATTTCCTTTTAAATTATTTTTTTTAATTCTCTGGGAATGACATGTGGTAGTTCTTGGAACCGCTACAGATCACCCATCTTTTATCATTTTTATTTTTTAACGAATTTATTTATTTTCTTTTCTTTTATCTTATTTTATTTGTTTCTTTTATTTTATTCCCTCTTCTTTCTTTCTTTTCTCTCCCTTTTCTCTCTTCACTCATCCCTCTCCAGGCACATGCACAACACGTGCCGCCCCATCCTCTTCTCGTATGTGTACAACATGTGTCGGCCCTTTCCTCCTCCTCGTGGTCATTGCACATACGCGCAATATGTGTTGCCCCTTTCCTCCTCCCCACGGTCGTTGCACCTCCGCATGGCCCGCGACCATTATGTGTCATCATTGCTCCCTTCTCTACCTCCTCACCTCCTCATTGTTACACGATTAAGCCGTTACCCTCTCTCCCTTCTCATCTGACCATTTCCACCTCTCCTCTACAAAACCTAAGCCTCCCCCTCCGTTAATCCCCATCCACCATTACGAAACCTTCACCCTCAGTCCCAATACCATTGTTGGTGATAGTAGGAGATCATAGGGCGATGACAAGGGTATAGCTGGTGAGATCCTCGACCCATCTTCCTGGTTTCGTAGTTGTAGATCAGACAAGCAAAGCTCAGGTCTCTCCTTGCCGGAGTCTCTTTGAGTGATGACCACAAAGAGGTTCAACTCCTCCTTTCCCAAGCTAATTGACTACATATCCACCTCCTCCTAATGACATCGACCCTCTCCATCTCCTCCACTTTACTGTTACACCTCCATGTACCATCTTCTTTCTCATTTTCTTCTTCAATTCTTCGTACACAAATCAGAAAACCACCCATCAATGATCGATTCCACCTCAAATTTTTTCCTTTCCAGTTCTCCTTCTACCCCCTAGGTCCCCTTCACCTCCGACTATGCATAGGCCGGAGCTTAGCTCCACATTCGTCACCATCAACGGAGCTCCATTCCACCCCTCCTCTTTTTGTTGTATCTGCTAACCTGCATGTCAAGCTACACCCTGGACACCACATCGCTCTACCTCCTCACTGTTCACCATCCTCTGCTATTTGTCACCCCTTCGCAGAGCTCTTACTGCTACCGGTCTCATCATCTTGCTTATCATCAGCCCCTCAGCCTCGGCCCTCGAGCGTGTCGCCTGAGGTCCAGTCTCCACATCGACCATTGAAGAATGGCTACCAGCCCTGCTTCGTCGAATGCCGATCGCCTCCATCGCCTCGCCACTACTCGCCTCGACGTACAATCATCGTTGGATTGGGGACTGGCCTTGATCCAATGTTCATTCACCTGACACATGGATTCACCTCAGCCTCAGGACACACCTTGAGGTTCAGGCGAGCCTAGCCTCCCTAAGGCGGCCACGCGGAGGCTCAGGCATCGAACCTCCAACCCAGCCACAACCTCTACCCAAGCCTCAGATCCCACGCGCAATGCACTCAAGGGAGGTGGCAAATTACGCTTCGCCCCTCCATTCTTCCAAAAGTTACAAACAAGACCCCGCAAACAGTCACTGCATGTGATGGATGTGCTCGCTTGGGCAAATTGCATAAACAGCCAATCGATTTTACATATTTATAGATAAGTCCCTCTATGACCATTTTAATTAGAAAACTTTATTTTTATTGCAATTCAGTCCTTACAACTTCTTTTCGTCATAATTTTCTCATTTGAACTCCTTTTTAATGCATAATATGTCATTTTGAAGCTCGTTTTGTGCTCTTCATCTTACATATCTTGTGAACAGATCAGACATTGATTTAAATTGAATATTTTTTTAGGATTTATTCTAATCATGCAAGCCTAATTTTGACTTATTTGTGCTTTTTATCTTGAGAAAATTTTGACTTAATCTGCAAGGGCTCGATTGAGAAGATTTAATTCATTTTATTCTCCACTATTTATCGATAATTATCTTTGAAGAATTAATCTTTGTAGGGATAGAGTATGACTAGGATTTAATTTGATTCGGTAATTTTTAATGAATAATGAAATTCTATGGCCTGCTATATTGGAATTTTGACTTATAAATATCTCTCTTGACAAAATTCTGAGAATCGGGATCATTAGAGGGATAATTATGTAGTTTAGAGGGCAGACTATGACATTTTTGCAAGGATCATGGAGATCTAAATTTCACTATAACATGAGGATATTGATTATGAAAATTTGATTCGTGAACTCCCAACATGCAACCAGGATTTAGTTTGGTATATATTTCTTGAAGACCTATCTGTGGATCTGTGATTAATCAATTGAGGATTAATTGATCATCTTTAATTGAAGATTCTAAATAGACATAATCACAAATCTCGTGCTTTATTATTTCCTATATTTATTTTGCTTGCATTACATTACATTTCTTTTAATTTATTTTTCACTTTATTTCTGACATATTAATATAGTAATTAGCTAATTATTTAAATTAATTTAGAATCACACAACTAAAAATTAGTATTCCATGAGTTCGACATTGGTGCACTTATCAAGTAAAAATATTCCAGATATTCAAAACTTGTTGTTTTTGATATATCGTTCTCTACCTCCTATATTACAATTCATCTTTATTAAATAGGAGAATTTTCAGTTCATCAAATAGTATCGTTGCTGGAGAATGACATATTTTTAGGGTTTTAGATTAGTTATTATGATTTTAATTTATGTATATGTCTTATTCCTTTTCATTTTGCATTAAATTTTCTTTTATTTTCTGCATTTCTCTCTAATCAGTTACTAACCACATTTTCTCTCTCTGCAGATAGCTAACTCGAAACATTTTGGACAAAATTCAAGGATCTATGAACAAGACTATTTCAATTTTAATTTCTGTGAGAGAGAGTTAGAATATGTTTATTTTCTGCATTTTCTTTTCAAGGGTCTATTTGAACCCTCGAACTTGTTACTGAATTGGATCAAATTGCGAGGACAATTGGGTTTGTTTTGACCCTCATTGTGTGGTCTGGGACCCTAGTGTATTGTTGCGTAGATCTAGGACCTGCACTCATGGTAGAATAATATTTATTTGCTTATGCTCAGTTCTAACTTTAGGACACACATCACATAAATAATATGCATAATAAATCGTTAAACTTAGACAAATTTTAAATCAATTCTTCACCGATAAAAGAATTATCTGCTTAGGAGCATTTTCATTGGTTGCATTCATTTTCAGTTCTATTTTGCATCCCATATGAGGAACGTGATGAAGTATTATAAGTCCTCTAACTGATCATACATCATTGTTTACACCATGCATTGGTTTTTCTTGATTCCTCTCTCTATTTTTTCACTTAAGTTAAAAGGGAATTGGGACTGATCGGTAGAAGAATATTTTTGTGCTCATAAGACCCTCAGTGGCAACCTAAATTAAAATTGGGACTGCTAACAAGGCTGATTAAAATAACTGGAATAAAATCGAGGGTTTTTATCAGTTGTACCCTTCCGAGATATTGCAATATCAGTTATGTCTCTCCCTTTTTGGGAATAGCAGTTGTGCCCCTGACTTCTTACACTGTTATCACTTGTGCCCTTCCGTTACTTTCACTGTCAATGTGTTGAACTAAATCATGGTTTATACAACCATGGTATAGTTAAAAGGGGCATAATAGTAAAAAATCCACCTCCTTCCCCAGCCCATCCTCCTCCTCCCCCACCCTGCCTCTTCATGCTCCTCCACCGCCACATCCTCCTCCAGTCCCCTACTCCTCCACCCCCTCCTCGTCATCCACCATCCCTTCCTTCTCCTCCACCTCCACCCCTCCTTCTCGTTATCCCATTGCTCCTCCCTCTCCACCACCACCACTTCCCATCCTCCTCCTCCTCCAGCCCACTACTCTTCCGTCCCCTCCTCCCGCACTTCCATCGCTCCTCCTCGTCTTCCAGCCCCCTGCTCCTCTGACCCCTCCTCGTCCTCCTCCACCACCTCCCCTCCTCCTCCGTCGTTGGAGAAAATGATAAGATTTGTGACCCCAATCCAATATCTTTACTATCTCGTTTCTAAGATTTATGACAATTTATCGATGATAGAGCTGTCAAAGGAGGCAATGGTTGTCATATTTTCAGCAATCGAGTGTGACTATACGATCAAATAGGGATCTTTCTATCTTTATGATTATGATTCTTACAGAATTCCAACTAGTTTATTATGTAACAATGATGAATTAGTTTGAGTACATGACATCAGTTCTCACCTTATCAGCTTTCTCTTCGATAAGCGGTAGTTGACAGAGGAATCATTTGAGTCTGATGTGGACGTCATTTCAGCAAATGGATCTTTGCAGACCGTTAGTTTTCTACTTCAGCTGGTTCTGCATCATCTACAACGAAACCATCATTTTTTTGTTAAAAAATATGGCCTATTTTGCCTTTTTTTAGGAAAATGTGCTTACATGTTACAACAAGATCTACCAATTATGGATAAAGAAGAGAGCTAAGCTCCACATTAACGTTCCTGATGAGGATCCATAAATCGCAAGAATTAGCAGCAAGAAGAGAAGGCTCGCACTTAATGCATACATTTGCCACTCCCTCGTCGACAATATGGGAATGGGGGCCAACACCAATGGTGGAGGGACCCCAAAGGAGTATCTGATTAGCAACATCATGTAGCTAATGGGAAGCTTCATTGAGCAGCATATGAGAAGCAACGCAGCTATCGCTCCTACCCATAGTTCGACTTTGACAAAATGGATGCGGATGGGATGTTGAGGGAGGAGGAGGAGAAGGGACTGGAAAGGGAGGGGTGGTTGGAGGAGGAGGGACTAGTGGGGAGGGCCGATCAAAGGAGGGGAGGTCGGGGAGGGGTCCGAGGAGGAGGGATAGAAGAGGGAGGTGGAGGCTTGGAGTGAAAGGAAGACCTTTCAACCCTTGTATTTTTATCTAATCCCCATTGTGTCTCCAAAGTTGGCGTCTGTTTGCATTGGGAATTGACTGCAACTAACCTGAGGGTTATGAGTGATCATTATGGAAGAAGTTTGGGGCAGAATTGATATTCCCAAAAAGGGAGGGGTATAATTGATATTGCAATATCTCAGAGGGGTACAACTGATAAAAACCCTAAAATCATCCCTTGTTTTGGCAGAACAATACCCATCATTGGATACAGATACTCTTTAAATTCAGTGAGGCACAACACACTTAAGGATTAGAGCCCAAATCCCTAGGTGTTTGCTAGGAATATCATATTGTAAGAAACCTTACTCGAGGGTGTGGATCAGAGAGTTGCCTATCGTCACTAGCACATAGTAGGAACTCCCCACAAGTGTTGTTGGGTTTTCTGAAGTATTGCTAAAGCTATCTTGCTAGAAATCGTGCCCCCTCTGACTCTTACTACTCAGAGACCAGGGTGGAATGGTATCGTCTCATCGGGAGTTCGACGAAGGTCATTGTTTCGTGCACACTTGAATATGATAGGTAACAGTTTTGGTATTACAAGTACTGATCCTTAGGTTAGATAGTCTTTTGTGTGGTAGAGCGTATAGGATGATTGGCTCATTATTACCTTATGTGAGGAATCTTCAAGTTTCTCTAAGTATACCTTCACCATCAATTACTATAGGCCAACTGAGAGCTATAGTTCAGAAGATTATTTGAAAATAATCCTTAAAATTGAAAAGCCTAGCGGATGAACTCTAACATGTCTTCACAAGTGTCCAATTGGTGAATTTGTGATTTGATTTATGTTTGTTTTGTGTGTTCAAAGCTTGTACATTTGTACCCCCTATGTATTATCTCTCTCTCCCTCTCTTTTGACTCTATCATTGTGCTCTTATCGATTCTCTTGACATATGAGATGGATTTCTCTAGGGAATTTAGTTTGGACTTTGTGAATGCTTCACAGAACCCCTTATATTTCATATCTCATGGGTTCGAGATGACCCTCTTCTCGATCCTACTTGGTTGTGGGACAACCCTCTTTCCAAGATCAAAATCGAAAAGTCACATTCAGGGTTTAGTCGATCCTGGACTAACCACCTCTTTAGTTCTCCCCCTATCAAAGAAACTTTTAACTTTGGTAGAACCTTAAATATTCTACATTTTTATCTAATTTAGACTTATCTACATCTGAAGGTGAAGAGGAAGACAAGATGCCTCCGAAGAGGTCATGGTGAAGATGAAAATAATATGATCAAATGATATCAATCATGGCCCAGATAATCACATCCTAGCAACAAAACGAACTACTCAGAGATCAGTTTGTGGTACTGTGAGCCATTAGCAAACCATTTGTATAATACATGTTATTTTAATTATTTTTTATGTCCATAAAAGTTATTAATTTTCACTCCATATCTGACACTAATAAATGAATGCACTTATAAAGGTCCCTTCATACAAATATGGTTGTGTACCATGGCCATCTTGATAATCATATAACTGTTGATTCAGTGACTGGATCATAGAAGATGGTAGTAAGATGATATCTAAAGAGTTAGATTGAGGACTCATCTAGTACCGTTAAATAATTAAGCGAGGATCTCCAACGTGAGGAGGAGATGGCAATCCTTACTCCAAAGGCTGATATCTGACTAACCTCTTGATGTAGGTCCTTTGCATAGGAATAGAGATTCGGAGGTGTCGGATGTGCTAAGTCAAAGGGTTGACATAGAGAGATCGAGATAGATAAGACCTATGTCGTATGCTGTCATGATATATGAACGCATCCTCTAATTGGAGATAGATGTATTATTATATGTACGAGTATGTACATTAGTAGACCATTAGATTGATGACCTAATTAAGTTATATACACCAATGAGCTGGTGTGCATACAGGGGTATATGAGTAATGCGATCTCTCAAAGGGATCATACAGGTTCAATACCGAATCAGAAGACATGAGCTCAATCATGAGATATTGGGACCAATCAAATTCCATCAATAGTCATCTCGTTTTGGAAGCAAGATAGGATTTGCGAGTATGATATATACTTTTGGAAAGCATACGATCGATACCGACTCCCATTGATCAAATGAGAAACATAGTGATAAAACCCTAAAGGAGACAATTTAAAATGAGATCAAAACTTTGGATTTAATCATATCTTCTAGTATGCATGGTGTACGGGTATTAGGAATACTTGAGGGCGATGTGATCTTAAATGGTATACCATAACGATTCCATTCCAAGTGAGTGATGAAACATATTTGGATTTTAGTGACCCCTCTTAATGGATTAAACATCTAATCTTGGCCCAATTGTTGGACATTGATCTGAATATGATTCTGATGCAATGAAGAGATGGGATGTTATGTCTAACATGATCAGACACCTTTAAGTGTTCTTCTAGATCTGGATGCGAAATTGGATCTTACTATCCAAGTCACTATATATGGTCTATACAATTACCCTGACCATATCTCCAAGTATCTGAGGAGAAAGCATACAGTTCTTGAAAGAGTTCAAGAATTGTTTCATGGATAATAATATCTCAGCATTTGGTAGTTGGATAATTAAATGGGATTTAATTATCAAAATTAAAATCTAGATAGAGATATCTAGGATAATTAAATTTGGATTTAATAGTCATTAATAGGATTAATATGGATAACATTGTCCACAATAATTATGGATAATGTAGATATGATCCATAATATCTTGGAGAGAGATAATAGTTAATGAGATTCATAATTTATATTTTAATGTGAATTGGATTCACATAATTTAATTTAAATATGATTTACATTAAATATAGGTCAAAAGTTATTAATTCTTATTTATCAATGATTTTGTTACAATTATCACAAATATAATTATTTAGTTATAAATGCAACTAATTCAAATATTTAATTAATAATTAAATAAAAATAAAATTGACCAAGTCCCTTTCTTAGGTGGACGTCCATGGTGATGTGTCACCGTGGTAGACACCCACCTTAAATTAGTTAGTGGAATGGTTCTTTTTTTTAATCATGTATTAATTGGCTAATGTTTGAACTAATTAAAAGAGATTATTTGTATATTGTTATTTAAATTATTATTTTATATTATTTGTGTTTTTAAGAAACATAAATGAATCTAAATCGTTGACCTTAAAATCACATGGATTAGGATCCATGTACTTCCAAAAGCCTATAAAAGGAAGTTATCCCTAGACCTCCAGAATACACACAAGTTATATGCAATTGTTGCATGATCGAAAATCTCTTTCTCTCTATCCCTATACACGTCCAACCTCTGCCCCTCTACAACCCCATGTCATCCACTGCCCAAGGTTGGTGGATATCATGATCGTCATTGTGTTGTCGTGCTCCCAGATCGACCACTTGAGGAACTCTGTCCTCTTCTGTGCTTTTTGATTGTGAAGGAGATGAGTTGTTTCGTGATATTAGGACATCTCTTGCTTGAATCTTTGCTTCTCAGGAGGCTTCTTCCTTTATAATCATAGAGGATTAAAACCACCCTTCAAGAGGTAATGTTAATAGATGTGTGGTATTGATGTTTCATCATGGGAAAGGTTCCCATGCCATGTGATTTCATCTTAACAAAAAATTTTGTTTTTTCTATGGTCATGTCAACTAGAACTTGATCACATATGATATGATTTTCACGCTTCCATCATGTATGAGGCTAATACCTTTCCCTTCAAAGTGGTATCAGATCCGCATTTAAGATATTGGATATGATCCAATAACCTAGGGAATAGAGGCTTTGGACATAAGATGTATGGGACTTGTTTATTTCGCATATGATGCATTTGTCGAATCATTTTTCATAAAAATGAAAAGATATATTTGTGCCATATAAATAAATTTTGGGATATTAAATCATGTTTACATGGTGTGGACATGTCCCCAAAAGTTAGCACACAACAATCTTTGTTTTAGATTCGAAAAGTCCCCACTATGTCATTGTTTTTGAATGTAAATTCAGATTTGTAATAAATTAATTTCTGGTTGTTGTTTTCTCATCATGAAATATGTTAAAAATAATTTAATTAAGTAGAGAATTAAACCAGCAAATCGGTGGAATTTATTTTGTGCGATTCTGAGCCCCAACTACCATATTTATTGGAGATGGGTCGGAAGATGATTAGATCATAACCTTAACTTTTTTAATGTGTTTATCATTCAATGAAATCGTAGAAATTTGGAATTTACCCTGATTAATTATTATATCATTTATTTAGAGAAATACATGACAAACAACAACATTGAATGATTGTTTCAAGACGTGAAAACCCTAGTTTATCCCACAACACTTGTGAGGCAAGTTTTACATGCAAAACCAAACTTGTTTGTTAATATGATTAAAAATTTTGGATCTTTAAAAATATTTTAAGATGCTTAAATCTCTGAGTATATATTATATGGTATAATGTATGTCATCAAAGTTGATAAATAAAACAACAAGTCCATTAATCCAATCTATTATTCTGAATCAGGATGTTAAAGGTGTCTAGATCGAGTTATGATGCCTTGGTTACCTAATTAGCGCCCTGCATGTCAAGGAAATGCTCCCTCCCAACATATACTCAAGCATCTGGCTGGATCCATTTTTGATGAGGAATAATATGAGTAAGTCAAGTTACGCTCTATTATTGAAATCAGAATAATACGTACTTGTGAGAGCTAATACTCTATATTAATATCAAGCAAACCTAATTGCTTGTTGGTTGCATTGGATTGATTATTTTAATGTGATTAAATTAATTTAATCAAATTAAAATAAACAGTTTATTATTAATAGAATTATAATTATCCTGGAAGAATTAATCACAAGAATATGATTCTAGATGATTAATTAAAATTTAAACAATATATAGAGGATCATAAGATTACATCAATGCTCTTCCGTCAAGGTAAAGGGTTCTATCGCCATGGATTGTATATTTGGAGACACATATGCAAAGTCATAGCTCTAATATACATGCGCATGTACCGGGGTTCTTTGCTTCTTGAAAGAGTATTACCGTATACGTAGTGACCCCAATGTTGTTACCTATATAATTAAGGTGGCATTGGATTGCGTATATAAATATTCATATTAACAGTTGGTTCAATTGATAATGAGTCAACATCACCTTAGGTATGGTGGATTCGGGTGTCAAAGATTGAATTGGGGATACAAGTTGGACTTGCAAGAGGAAAGAGTTCCCGCTCCCTTCACCCGAGTTGTAGGTTCTCATATTATTGAGATGTAACAAAGGTGGAAGGGAGATTTCAAATCTTTCTCGATATATAATGGTAAGTGTATCTCTTGTTATGAAAGATGAATAATGGAATGGCTTTCAAAAGGAAGATAACTTTGATTTAAAATTCCTTAATCAAAGAAATAAAATATAAATACATAATTATCTGTATTTATTCTAATAAGTATCTTTTTAATTTCAGAAGAAATCCATGAACCCTCTCTGCAATCTTCTGGAGGTCAACCATCTGACCAGACCAAATTATTCGGACTGGCTTCAAAGTTTAGAGCTTGTTATCTCAACAGAACACATTTGTTATGTGCTCACTGAGAACAAGCATATGAACCCTATGTCAATGGAACAATTAAAATTTAATGAAAATTTTGTTAAGGACCATTTTGGGGTCTCTGTCTAATATGCTTTAGAAGCAACATATGGACATTGAGAATGCCCATGATATAATGATGAATCTAAAAGAGATGTTCGGTGATGTGAACTGCATAGCGAACAATTGGAAGCATGGGTTTCGGAAGTGTCTAGCCCAACAGGAAAAGAAAAGAGTTGAAGTGTTGACTCATTCTCTCATGCTTCCATACATCTGACATCCAATGAAACAGATGCATGCCATCACTGCAAAAAGGCCAGGGCATTCGATAAGAAATTATCCATATTATTGAAAATCTTAGAGAAGGGTAAAGATAATGCTCTGGAATGTATAAAGTCTATTTTCATCATTGAAACCAATTTTCTCGTAGGATAAGAAGATAGTTGGGTAATGGCATTATATAAAACATAGTATCGGCGAGCAAGGTTATCCACACAAATTGTTCCTCAGGTATTCATAATGTGCTTGCTCAATGCCTTGGCGATCACATATGCTCGCCCCACTAATGCATGCTACAAGGATAAATGCAAGCTTGAAGTTGTGTGCACTCGTACACTCATGATGTTCGTCCACTAACATGGGTGATCATGACGTGCTCTCTCCGGTGCTCACCCATACCCATCTTACCCGAACATGTAGTGATCATTGGGCAAGAGCATGAGCTTCCAGTAGGCAAGCATATGTGCTCACCCATGAAAGAACTGACAACAAATGTACAAGTTCGATGGGGGTTTTGAAGCCTCGTTGAACATGTATTAGTTACTCTAAACCACTGCAGGTGTTTAAATAAATTATCGAAGATCATACCTAAGAGATTAATTGAATATTTAGTCATGGATAGTCCATGTTTATATTATATCTTCAACATCGAGGTTAATTAATAATGAGAAAACAACAAATATATAATCTTAAACCAAATAGATAAAATCTCATATAAATTAAAGGCATTATCTACTCTATGGAAATCACAAAAATATTGTACGTAGAAAAAATATTAAAAATCATTTAAAAGGTCATATAAATCTAAAGACATTCTCTATTCTACTATTAGGAACATCCTAATTACTAGTTCTTCTTAGACCGAAAAATCTTTGAGATCAAGCTTTGCTTTGATTTCTTTTTCTCCTTTTCTATTTCTTTAAACGTTGCATACATTCGGGTTTCTTCTTCAGGATCAGTCTTTTACTCCTCCTCATCCTCCCCTCTCTCTATCTCCTCTTCTTCATTCTCCTCTTGATGCACTAGTGGTCTTTGTGACCTATCGAAATTTAATTAATATAACTAAGTAAAATAGAAAATTTATTATTTAGAATATACTTAGATTACATATATATTAATGCTTGCATATATGCAATGAAATCTTCACGTAGCTTGTTCACTTGGTCCACCATCATTTATATATGGGACTTCATAGATGACGATGGTTGTTGTGATGATTGGGGATAAGAATTTGATGGTTGTCCATAAGCAACATAAGAGTGTTTATGTTCCTCCACATAATATGGAGGAAGACCACCAAGTGCTTGCTTATTTTAATGAAACCAACATCCCTCTCCTCCAAAACCTATAGCCATAATTTTATAACCATATAAAATACGTCGTACACTCATTTAATCACATAAATATTATTTTCATATACATATTTCCATAAGGTTTTATCAAATGGGGATTGTTGGTCTTCAGGAGTGCTTGCCCACTTTTCAACATTAAGGGCCATATATCGTTACTGAAATTCAATTTGATGTATAAAATATTAAATATCTAAGACCATTTGTAATGTTGTTAACCACCTACAACAAATAGAAAAACACACCATCACTTCTCCCACCTCAAGTGTAGACCAATCAAAGTCACCATCTTTGCCTCTCTTATGTGTCTTGGCCCACTATTCATCAACAGATGATTCTTTTTCCATTAGCATCCTAAAAAAATAAAATTTATATAAGAAGTAAATATTACATATGTCAGAAATCAACATCGAATTTTTTATATAATAATATTAAAATTATATACCAGTTCATCCCATAGCTTTTAGAGCCACTTGTCGATCTAATCTTTTGCTTTTGGAGGTTCGATCTGCCCACCGCCAGCCTCCTCCCAAACTCAGCATCAGAACTGAATGAGTCACAAAGCCAACCCACATGCAAAAAAAATTATCAATATTGTTTAGATATAATCTAAGATTTTAAAGATTATCAATTTAAAAAATACCTCTCCTTGGTACACCAAGATGGAGGGAATTTCTTCATCTCCTCAAAATTTATCTCTTCCGGGCATGTCTTTCTATGCGAGTCCCTCTGACATTGAAAAATATGTTGCTCATTTTATTCTCCATCGTAAGTGTGAACGCTTGACGGTAGGACTCCTTCCCTAAATCAGAAGCAAAACAATACCTACCATGCAAAATTACAAACAATTGTCAAGTAACGGAATATATATAAGAATAAATTACCTTGTGAATTAAATTTCTTATCAAAAATAAGTCACACAATCTCTCATGCTCAATGGTGGGAATGTGGCACCATTGAAACTATGTGCTAATCGTATGCTCTTTAATAATATTCATTATTTCTTTAGCAACTTTATTGTTATTCAGAAAATCCATGCACAAAATGAGAAATATATTATATATTTATTGAGATGAAAATTTTAATAAAATTTGAATTATGATGTTATTTACCTCCCATCATCTGAAATATGTAGAATATGGTAGGAATCGAAAGAGTGACTTCCTACTAGTGGCACATTGATGAATCTCCATTTCACCACCTTTATTCTATCATTTTGTCCTTAAAAACCCTAGCTAATGCATGTAAATAGCATCAATTTGTGCATAATAAAATTCATTATTTATTGTATTATTTGTATATAAAATAAAGTTTTTAATGCCAAAATTATAGAATAAAGAGGAGAAAAGAATAAAATATTGAAAATATTTTATGATCCTAAACCTCGAGACCAAGTCAAGAATTGAGTTGGTCGAAGGAATAAAGTAGGGGGAGATAAGGGCCAAAAATAGAATAAAAATATTATTTATTCATTCATTATTTATGCATTTTGACATATATTTTATTCTTTATTATTTATTCATCAAATAAAGAAACTTTATACATGAAAGTTGTAGATATTAATATAAATAAAAATACAAAATTGAGTTTGTGCAAAATAATATACAATGCACATTTTATATACAAAATAAGAAGACAAAAACCAAACTTCACATACCCATATCCTTCAAATAAGAATTCAAAACATATGAAAATCACCTCTAATTGTATATAACTCTCCCGAGCTATTTAATGGTGGTAGTTTTATATTTTTTGGAGTTACTGTGTGAAAGTTAGGTTTTTGACCCTCATTGTATATTATACTGATTAAAATATTCATTTTATTCATCCCTTATTATTTTTACTGGTTCTCATTTTTATAATTTTGTAAATATTATTTATAACATATGTGTATATTAAAACTAGAATAAAACCAAAAAGAAAATAAAAAATAAAATAAGCTTATGAAAACATAGATAAAACACCTATGATTATACATGTATAAAAATAAAAATTGGATTCTATTTTTTTCATCCTTTTATTCTTTATATTTTCATAATAATGTAAATATTATATATATTCTATTAAAAATACAAAACCAAAATAAAACCCAATAATACATCAAAATAAAAAGGTGTTTATAAAACATGGGTAAATTACTTATAAATAGACCAATACAATATGCATATCTATTTATTGAAGTATACAAATTACATCATAAAAATAAAATAAAAATATATTTATACTCACAAAAATAAGTTACAAACATATAAAATAGAAGAATAAAATAATAAAATAAAATATACAAAATAAAAATTAAATTGTATAAAACATATATGAATATACCTATAAATACACTATTAAAAATTAACTACTAATAAATAATGCCAAAAAAATAAAAATCATAATAATATACTACATAAAATAATACATATTTTTTATTTTATACATGAAATTTAATAAAATAATTTACTATTTGAAATTAATTATTTTTGATAAAATATCATATTTTGTCCTGTTGCGACCTGACGTGGACCAATCACGTCAGGTCGCGAGTTGATCTTGGTCAACTGCCTCCTCTGCTCCAGATTGACACGGGCATGTCTTGTCTCCATGATTTCCGCCATTTTTCGCGCACGATACATCCATCATTTACATTCGCGTCCTTCACATGAAATAATCATGGATCATCCATGATTCATGCCAGATCTGTAGATAGTGTGTACATATCATAGATTCATCGATTTGCCTCGGTCAATAAGGGTGCCCCATCATGTTCATAAAATAATCCATCTCCTTCCTCCATGAAATTTTGATCATTCCTAGAGTCCTAAACCACTCCACTCTGGTCCAGCCTGCATCCTTGTGACAGGGGGAGGTCCCTTGGAGCTTGGAGGCGGCTTGCGGAAGAAGGGGATGCACCCACAGTGGTGCTCCAGCGTGGCCCTACTCCTTGTCCTCCATCTAGGTATGAGTTGCACTCTTTATGATTTTTAGGTAGATTTTAGTTATAGCATTACAATTCTGTAATTAGAATAATCTGTAGTGTAGCCTTTTAATGCAGAAATCGAGATTCGTAGTTCGCCGAAGCTTTGCTTCGACGAACATTCCATCGTAACCTCGCTTGTTTCCGACCGCCCATAACACCTCATCACCTTCCCCTTCGTTTCTACTTCATCCCCAGTTCCTTTGCTTCCCCAGACCCCCTCGGATCTGGAATACGAGGTCCACCTCCATCGACTTCGCCGGACCTCATCGCCATGACCCTCCTACGCCTCATCTCCCAGTTTAACAGGACCGAGGCATTTTGCCCTCTGTCTATTCATCTTCTTGTGTAGGATAGAGGCGCAAATATGTGATAGGAGCCAAGTTCAAAGTCCGCTGGAGTACCTGGGCCGCCACCTTTTCCTCAACCCCGTGGTGGCGCTATGGTGAACCTCTGGCCTTTTCTAGCACCCCCAGCACAAAGAGGATCTCTCCAGGAAACTTTTGGGCCACCTTGGAGCTCCAGAGGATGCCAGACACACGGAGGAGGAGGGATCGAAGTTCATCTTCCCCGACGTTCTTCCTTGTTCTTCGATCGTGCTTCTCCGCCGTCGGATCAGATGCAGGTGCCAGTTTGATTGTCAATCGTTGGATCATGTCATGCCATCACCATCTGATCAACTCAAGTGATCTAATCTCCACCGTCCATCGGTGAAGCGTCATCGGCCGGTAGATGAGCGACACGTGGTAAGTGAGAAGACCAGCACCGTCCGATAGCACGCCTTGTTTGGAGTAATTGCATATCTCGTCCCACATATTTTGTATTTATTAATTAGTCCTGTAAATAAAAGTTAACATTATAAATAATTTGGACTTTTTGCATTGGGACCCCTGAACTTCTTGTAACTACAAATAGGTTTAATCCACGTCACCTCACGTGCCATCCCACGTGAGGCGGTGAAATTACATGGATGCTCCTACATGTTTTGTAAATTATTATTTAGTCCAATAAATTGAAATTGACGTTATATATTTTTGTGAAAATTGCTGAGAGACCTTGAACTTTTTTGTATTTGCATTTTGGTCCTTCCTAGCGTGCATCACATGTTATCCCACATGATGGGTAAATTGCTTAATTGGTCCTGGTATTTTTGTAATTATTTATTAATCCAATAAAATTTTG
Source organism: Ottelia alismoides (assembly GCA_037367405.1). Classification (NCBI taxonomy): domain Eukaryota; kingdom Viridiplantae; phylum Streptophyta; class Magnoliopsida; order Alismatales; family Hydrocharitaceae; genus Ottelia; species Ottelia alismoides. The sequence goes on along the minus strand of JAZKJV010005150.1, from coordinate 219,174 downwards.
TTAATGTTGTATATTTTTATGCTTCTGCGCAGATACCCTGAAGTTTATTTTAATTGCAAAAATGTCCCAACTAGGACATATATTTTTGTGTGTTTCTTCTATTTATTTAAAATAGCTATTTTTCTCTTAAAAATTCACAAAATAGGATTAAATATTTTATGTGATGTAGATTCATGTCCATATTTTAGTTGGCATTTTTTTGCATAGTATCCATTTATTAAAAATGAAAAGGAGCCTAAATAATCTATGTTTACTTATAAAAATTCCAAAAAATATAAACTTTTTGAAAAATTGCAAAAAATTATATATAATATATTTTGGTATTTATTGAGTCAAGAAAAAAACCCCTAAAAATAAAAAAAGAAAATGATAAAATCATAAAGCCCCAAAATCCAACAAAAATATAACAATTGTACAAAAATACCAAAAATATGTTTTTCTATTTTATAATTATATATATTGTTATTTATATATTAAAATTAATTTGGGTAATTTTGGGAATCATTTTCTATTTTAAAAACTTAAATCAGTTTTCAGATTATGTATTAATCCCTTAATTTGGATATTTTTACTAGAAAAAATATATAAAATTAGCAAAAATTTCTGGAAAATTATAAAAAAACATTAGAAAAATATGGAAAACCTAAAAACAATTTATTTCCAGTATTTTATCTATTTTTATACATTTTTATGTGTATAGTATCTATATATACCTTATATTGTATGTATACATATCCATATATATTATATTTAAATAAAAAAGAAATATAAAAATTGAAAAATATAAAAATAAAATACAAAGTTAGAAAACCAAAAATAAAATAAAAAATATAAACTTAAAACCCACAAAAACAATAAATTGGATAAGAGATACATGATAAAACTTTTGTGCATTTACTTTGCCTCCTTCTCCCATTTGCTCCATGTGTTCGACCTTTACACGTACTTACACCTATACACATTTGTTGTAGAGTTATAATAAATTTTAACTCCAGATTCTTTCCATTTAATTGCTTTATTCGTTATATGGGTTAATTGTTGATTAACCGGGGTTTCGTGAGTGGTCGCTTCAGCGACATTGTGATCCTACCTTGTGTGGATTACTTTAGACCCTCGCATAATCCCAGTTATCACACATGCACATCTACACTCTGACGTGCTGAAGGTGGAGAAGTGGAATCCATAGATGGACGAGCTAGGATGTGGATAGGACAGGGCCCAAGAACCTATGAAGAAGATGGTTCACAGAAAAAACCTCTACACAAAGGAGGAGGGGAATACAAAATACTGATAATACGCCATGAGTTGGCGCGTTTCATCAGAAACTTACCCCGAAAAGGTTGGAGAAGTTGAAGGTGAAGAGGATTCTGATGAGGATAGACGACCGAATCACGGACATCCTTATGAACCTCCATGTCTAAATCAACCATGTCTAAAAAACATGGAAGAGATTAACTAACAGTTAACAAAATAGGTTTATATTTTGTTGAAATTTGTACATTAATCTTCATTACTTGAATATTGTGAAATATCATTAGTTTCCTCTGTATTGTCCTTATACAGATCTTCGTTTATATCATCCACATCTTCGATTAGATTAACACTTGATATGAAATTTTCTATTAATGGAATATTATCAATGATGGAGATAAATTTTGTAATATTATTATGGTGTATGGGGTATGAAAGACTCATCTCCGTCTTCATCCATACTATTGTCATCCTTATGCAACTGCATGAATTTATTCATACAACTGTTAAATATTCAGTATTTTTCCTTTTTCGTAAAACCCGAGGAAGATAACATACTTGATCCACTTTTGTAGATAGGATAAATGTTACATATATTTGTATATATTTTTATGCGAACACATCAGCCATATTATTTATTTTATCAATAAATACACTATCTTTTGGATCATACCAATCACGTAGAAATAAAAAATCTGGCTAAGACATAGAATAATATCCTCAACTTCTAAAACTTCTTTTAGAATTCCATTATGGTTGATACTGTCATTTTCAAAACAAGATCCACAAACTATTACCTCATAATTTTTAGTACTTAGATTTCTGCTTAAATTTATCGCATGAAAATGATAATTACTAATACATCAACAATGGTATGAGTGGACCTGATATATCGGACCTTCTAAAAAATGTTTAAGGATCCTCAATCGTTCGTTGTTGTCTGACATAACTTTCATCTTGTTCTTAAACCAATGCAGAAATTTAAGCCGGTAATTGTTAGCAATCTGATCATCAATCCAAGACGGATTCTCCTCACCAATTTTCTTTTTGAATTCTCTATTTTATAATTAATGTAGAATTTTATTTTTTTCATTAGGAAAAATATAAATAAAAATTTAATATCAATATTAACTTACTCGAGATATTATGTTATTTCATCACAACTATCTAAAACATATAAATCAACAGCTTCTTTGTTTTTCTTTGACATCAAATATTTTCTTCCTTTTCCTATTGGTTGAGCTGATGGCCAAAGATGCTTATGTGATAATCTGTGTCTGATAGTCTAATTTCATTTCTACTTGGTCTATTGTGGATCATCTCCATTTCATCAGGAAAATACCTTCCATAGAAGGTCTCTACTTCTTTGTGTGTGTGTGTGTGTGTGTGTGTGTATATATATATATATATATATATATATATATATATATATATATATATATATATATATAGAGGACGGGGAAGCTGCTCCATGGAGCAGCTAAGCTGGCTGCTCCACGGGGCAGTTTCCCCCTTTTTTATTTTTTTTGAAATTTTTTTCATATATGTTCATATATATACCCCTCCTACATGTCATTCAAATTTCGTGAGAAACGGAGACTCCTATGACCTCCATCTAGAACAGGTACTTTACAGCAAATTCCAGACCGTTAAAAATTACCTGTTCTAGATGGAGGTCCTAGGAGTCTCCGTTTCTCACAAAATTTGAATGACATATAGGATGGTATATAGATGAAGATACATGAAAAAAAATTCAAAAAAAAATAAAAAGGGGGGGGGGGAAACTGCCCCGTGGAGCAGCTTCCCTTTCCTCATATATATATATATATATATATGAGGTAAATGGGGCTGCCCCCAGGGAGTAGCCAACTTGGCTACTCCCCACCCCTATTTTTCCCTCTTTTTTATTTTTTTGGAAAATAAAAATTTGTATATTCATCATTATATCCCTCTCACATTCTATTAAAATTTCGTCAGAAACAGAGACTCCTACGGCCTCCATCCAAACATGGCCGATTTAAAAAAATCCTGCGACCGTTAAAAAAATGACGTCTGGATGGAGGGCTTAGGAGTCTCTATTTCTGACGAAATTTTAATAAAATGTGAGAGGGATATAATGATGAATATACAAATTTTATTTTCCAAAAAAATAAAAAAATGAGGGAAAACTAGGGGTGGGAGTAGCCAAGTTGGCTACTCCCTGGGAGCAGCCCCATTTTACCCTATATATATTATATATATAGGGAACTTATCTAGCCCTCCACCCTACTTTTATTTCATATTTTATGTTTTAGAAAGAATATAAATAAGCCTTATTACCACATAAAATCTACTGTCGACGGTCTATTAATTAAATATAATTAATTAATAAACCACATATAATCTACCATTACTTGTCAAATGGATACATCCATATGTACTTGACCGGTCCATTAACCATAGCCTCATTTGGTAAATGAATGATAAGATGCTATAATGAATAAAAAAATACTGACAGGAATATCTTCTCCAAATTACATATTATAACTAGAATATTCTTTTTAAGATAACTCAAATCATCAATGTAGAGCCATGTGGAGCATAAAATCTGGAAAATATATTAACATCTGATAGAACATCTACAATATTTTGATAACAATCCTCTGAATGATATTGGCAACAGTCTCTCCATAAGAATGTTCAAATAGGGAGATTAAGACAATATGCAGAAGCTTGTACGTCCTGAGAGGAAGAACTGGTCTCAACTGCTCGACTTGGTTCTTTGGGTATATTAGACCGCGTACAAGTCACCTTTAGGAATGTCTCCCTACCACCAAGTTTATGGCAAGCCATGCCATTTGGCCATCGAATTAATTCATAAATGCTTATGGGCAATAATTGTTTGTAATTTGGATTCCAAGAAGGTTGGGCAGAACAGAAACTGGATGAACAGACTACTTGAATTTGCGACTATGTATGTGACACTAGCCTGATGTACAAAGATAAGTCAAGAAGTGGTAGGATAAGCACATTCGTAGAAAGACTTTCGAGCCAGTTCAGAAGGTTTGGTTGTTCGATGCAAAGTTAAAATTATTCTTAGGGAAGTTGAAGAGCAAGTGGACAGGGCCTTTTTAGTGAAGCATGTATGTGACAATGGAAGCATTGCGATATTCGGTTTGCCAGCTGACATATAGCCTTTTGTGATCAACAGATAACTACTCAAGCCTTGAGCATTATACTTTTTTGTCCGTGGTTAATTCTATACAGGTGGTCTATGATGAAGAACTTAAAACTGCATGATCATCAGATTCGGACAAGGCCATCAAAAACATTTTTGATTAATTAATCATTATCTTTTTTCGAATTCTATTCTTTCATTCTTCTGAAGTCTCACTCATCCCATTCATCGATGCTATACTTAGGATATGCTTCGCCCTATGTATAGGGGGGTGAGCATATTCAGGTGTTCATTCTTTGATCCCTAACATGTCTCATGATATTATGTCTATACTTAGGGATATTTTACACTAAGTATGGGGGAGACAGGTCATGCCGATGATTTAATTCGTTCCCACCCTCCATGTATGTTGTATAAAATCTACTATGCTTAGGATTAATTGATCCTAATTATAAGGGAGACAGTCGACTTCTTAATCTTTATTCATTCATTATAGTATAGACTTTCCTATACTTACCACGAATTATGTCTTCCTTCTCTCTGATCTATGAGGACATAACTCAAGCTAAGTAGAATGGGTCATATATATGTTGTATATACGTTATCCATAATGCATACTTTCATATTTTGAAAAAATATGAATAATTAATAAAAATTGAAGCACGTATAAAATTCTTTGTAAATTACGAGTACTAAATTGGTTAAACATATTTTGCAAAATGTTTGTAAAAATGATTGAAAAATCTTTGAAAAATCTTCTGTAAAATCATTTGAAAAATATTTTTTAATGCATTTTCAAACCTTTGAAAAATATTTGTTGGTAAACTTTCCCTCATTTGTGTGAATAAAATGTTTTAAAATCTATTTCCAAATGATTTGGAAAATGGTTGCAATAATACTTAGAAATATGTATATATATATTGTTCGAAAATCTTTGTAAAATGATTTCAAATTTTGTAAGTGTTTGTAAAATTATGTGTCAAATTGTTTTTAAAATAAAGTTTCAAAATGTTTGTTAAAATGTTTGCAAATAATTTTGAGAACCATATATATAATTCAAGCAAATAAAACTCTTTGCAAACTCCATATAAAAACTATAAATAACCATTATCTAATTTATGCAACAACCGTGTGTAAATTCTCAAACATAATTCTTGTAAATACATGACACACTCCCATGTATATATCTACACATTATTATTTAAGTAATTCTTTTACTTTGTTTTTCAAGAAACCCTAAAAATCTGCATGACCAAACCCTATAAAAATTACAAAATGTTTTCAAAATAGCAGAAAAATTTATAAAATTTTTCCAAATAAACCATAAAAAGTTCACAACTAGAAAATTGCTTCACAAAAATATTTTCTTACATTATACATAACATTCGTATTTTTTGGAATATTCTAGACAATCAAACAAGTCAAAAAAGTCTGACGATCAAAGCTTGGTATAGACATTAATACACTTAATTACAGAGGAATCCATTGAGGACAAGAATTGGGGATACTTCATGTCATCTTGATTTAATTCCTTAGGTTCTATGAGACTATGCTCATGAGTCAATTCAATATGTCTAAATAGAACCCTTCATACTTCCGTAAGGATCTTGAGACAATGGCTTGATCAGAAACCTCACACTTAACACTTAGCTCAACCTAGATGGATTGTTGAAAAATCCTAGAGTCTAAGTTGGGATGATGCTAGGCCGCTTCGTCAAGGGTGGATCAATAACCATTCTTGGGGATTGTTGAAACATGTACTATAACCCACTTATTTTGGTAACAATGATATCTAAAGAGTGAGATGGATTGAGATATTGCTTCGAATAGGGAATGGTCTGCCGATGCAACTTTTTCCAAGACTCCCAAAATTGGTCGAACAAATGACGTTATATCCGATGGGGAACAAACAAGAATGCACAAGTTATGCAAAGTCAAAGAAAATATCACAAAAGAATCTTATGCCAAAAATTCCATTAAAAAATTTAGCTTAAAAAAACATGCTTCTTAGTGAAGACTCGGCTACATTGACCGAGCTTCAAAAGGATGAAAACTACACTGGTCCAGTCTCACTTGTTTTCCAATTCTTCTAGCTTCCTTCCCCCATTCGATTGTAAAGATCGGCAACACCTGACCTTAGAAGGAAATATCTAGCTCCACGAGGATGAGCATGCTCTTTTATGGTTCAATGGTTTGTCCGAGAAGAGCTGAACAATTCACACGCACGATTATATCATCTCAAGGTAGCGAGAGTATGCGACTAAGAGGATGGTTCTGACTTGATCAGGAATTGAACTAGATTATGGAACCTAAGGGTTGTTGTGTCACACTTTTTTAACCTTAATGTGATTCTGAACACATTAATAATCCAAAGGTCTCTATGATATCCAAACTTTGACTTTATTGAGACAAGTTTAATAGTCTAAAATTATTCCAAGCTATTTATTTTTCTTTTCTTTGTTTTCCACACATATAGGAATAAGTTTCAAGATGACTAGCAAAGACAAGTATAGGGAGATGATGAATCCTAACTTCGTCAACTTTATTCTTTCATTTTGGCCTTAAAATCCCAAGCTAAATGCATGTATATGTCACTAATTTGTAAAATAAACATTCTATAAATTGTACAAAGTGATGTATAAATTACTATATAATTAATATATTCAATTCCAAAATAAATGAATAAAGAAAAGAAAAGAAAACGAATGAAGTGTCAAAAACATTGAATGACCCTAGACCTCAAGACCCAACTCATGATGACTTGGTCAACAACGAATAAAGCAGGAGCATATGGGGCAGAGGAATTTTACAAAAATCACATAGAAAACCCTAATTTATTTTCTCCAGTAATTACATTTTGGGACGTATTTTATTTTATTAGTTTTTACCCCTCCAATAATTAAACCCATGACATGAACATTGTAGATAAAAATACAAAGAAAAATACAAAAATTGATTTGACTGAAAAGTAATGCATAGTTTGCCCGGGACATGCAAAATCGAAAGCCACAAAGAAAACTTTACAGACACATATCTTCTCCATAGTACATAAAAATTTATTTAAACTCACCTTTATTATTCATAAAGTTAAATGAGCTATTTAATGAAGGTGATCTCATTCAATTTGGAGCTAAGATGCAAGTTTGGTTTTAGACCCTCGTTGTGTAGTATACCTATATATTATATTCAATATATTTATTCTTCGTATTTTCACTTTATTTTATTTTTATATTTTAAAGTATGACTTAAAACACATATCCATAATTTTATTAAAATAAAACCATACAAAATATAATAAAAATAAATAAAGTATTTCAATACATAGATGAAATATACCAATATATACCTATAAAGAATATGTATAGAATTATTTCACTACATTAATAAATTCATAAAAATACAAAAAAATAGATATGTAATTAAATAAATTTAAAATATATAGAATACAATACATGTATATATTAATAAAATATGTAATATAAATTTAAAATAAAATACTCGATATACATGTATATTTACCTATAATTACACATGTAAAAAGTAAGTTATAATAAATGACCTTGAAAAATTAAATAGAAATATGCATTAAATACTACATAAAATTAGCAAAAATTTTGTTTATATTATCAAAAATAATTAATTTGTTTAATAATTTTAAATGAATTTACAAAGAATTTTTAAACTCTCTTTTTTGTAGTTGGCCTACATGGAACAACAAGGGCTCTTCAAAAGTTGACCTCTGGTTAACTATACAGCCTCCCCTGTCGAATTGTCAAAGCTCAGGGGTACCTCGACTTCTCCCATTTTCACACTTTACCCATGAACGCTTCTGCTCGAGCTCTACACTCCTTTGCTGCCCTCACCTCCGACATCCTCACCATCACTGAATATTCCACCTACCACCTACCACCTACCACCAGCACACAATTGTGCCTCGAAGTCAGTTGACTTCCAGCCTTAAATCCCCTTATTCTTCGCCATTTTGCCCTTGATCACTCTTGGAGTTCCCTTAGCCCCCATACCATACCCTAAAGCTTTAGGCTTGTGACAAGAGTCAAAAGTTGCCATCTACAACGAGGAGGGGTGTTTCTAGGGGTCGATTCAATCATCTCTAGACAAGCTCACCGTAGGTCCTGCCTCTTTGTCCTTAGATGAATTAAGGCCATTTCGTAGCATAATCGTGTTAGTTTTCTTTGTATCTTTTAATTTTGCATTTAAATCCATCAATTAGTGGTTAGATTATATTAGAATAGGTTAGACTCGAAATTTGTTATTGATCTGGAGCTCATGCTCTAGGTCTGATTCACTTTGAATCTGCCCATGTTCTGCCTCTTTTCTCATCCCACATCATCCCCCTTCGTGTTCTACATCATTCGCCCCCATCTAACCAATCCAGATCCATTGTCAATCTGGTATTCAAGGTTCCATCTACTGCCTTTCTCGGAACCTTCAAGCCATCCCATTCCCTTCGCATATTTTCTTCTAGGATTAGTTGAGGAGTATGCCCTCGAGCCTCCTAATATTTTAATGCAGAAAAAAAGCGTCGAGGAGCCATCTAGAGCCATTTGAAGCACCTAAAAGAGTTCCAAGTCACCTTTAGCAAGGAAGCTCCCCAGATCGTGCTCAGAGCTAACAACCATGTACGTACAGAAGACCCCACACATCTTTTCCCTGTAGTCAGATCAAAGGAAGACCACATGAGTTGTTGAGAAATTGAGATCCAAGATATCGAATCTTGAACGTGACCCAGATCTAATATGGGTCGTCCGTTCTTATCGAAGGGGCACGTAATTTCAAAAGTTCCATCCTCCACATGGCACAAGGACAATGGTCGGATCTGAGGTGCATAAGTGGGGTAGTTTGAGAAAACCCCCTCTATCTTTTTGTAATTTATAAAAAGTATTGTAAATACTTCAGTATGTTCAAAAGTTTCGAGAAAATTTGCAAAGGACCCCCTGTAACTCTTCTATATTGCACTATAGTCGTATGTCAGCTCAGCTCACTACTATAAACTTGAAAATATTTTTAAATCCTTTAATAAATAAAAAGAACTATTCTTTTTGGTATTTTAATATTTATATATTTATTATATATTCTATTATATATATACCCTATATTATACTTATTATTATATATTTATATAAATAGACCTTTCTTATATATTAACAAGAAAAAGAAATTTAAAATCAGAAAATATAAAAAGAAAATAAAATTATAAAACTAAAACTATATATATAATACAAAAAATAAACAATTAAAAAACAGACAAAAACATTAAGAAAGAGAATATTGCACATATAAATATACACTAGTATACATAATTATTTTTATAAATAATAATACTACTACACTAAATTGTTCCCTGTGTTCGACACCCTACACCTACTTGTCCACTATACATAAATATTTGTAAAGTTTATAATAAATTTTGATCCATTTCTTTGATTTGCATTGCTTAATTATTATAGTTGTGGATTGATTGTTGAATTTATCAGAGGGCTTCACGTTAGTCACCTCAGTGACTGTGGTCCCACCTTGTGTGGACCATACAACCGCTCTGCAAGGTCATCTTTGGTATTCTAGTGCCCTCTGATCAACACTTTGGTCAATGTTCTCCGCCACACAACCACTCCTCATTCACCCACCTCACATCCCAATCAGCAAGGATTGTTGACCCAGTCCACTCATTTAGGCTTTTGGCATGTATTTCTGGTTGTTGGATCAAATCAGATCTAACAACCCATAACTGCCACCCTCCTCATGCACGCCACATATGCTCTCCCCATGTGCTAAGCGCGTATGCATCCTCCACTGTTAGATCTTGGGTGATCCAACAACATCTGCTTGCCTTCTTCTTCCTACAACCACCATTGAAGTCTTCTCATCCTTTGTCGATCACCTCTTCCACTTGCTTCCTACGACCACCCTATGCCTACTCTAATCACCATCCCTCACACCTCATTCGCATCCTTGCCTCAGCACACCAAACCCAAGTTGTTACATCAAACCTCTCGGTTGTTACCCATCTCATACATGTATCCCCCCTGATAACCTCGGTCTTGGAGAGCAATTAATTTATCAAAAGGAGCTGTCGGTGTAGAGAAAATTGTTCGGGGTCCAAAACCCTAATTAATAAAACAAAATTCGAAAAAATATGAGAGAGAGAGTAAGAGCTTTCTCTCTCCTATTTTATCTACACTTTAATTTTTAGCCAGGTAAGTGTGCTTGGATCAAACTCGAGGAGGCAAAATAGTCGTAAGACGATTTTCAATGAAAGAAAGAAAGAAATCCTGAGAATCCTACTATCTTTTTGATTTTACAGCAAGACTCAAGAAACACTCGAAAATTGAACAAAATTACTAAAACCAAAGCGAAAAAATACTCGATAAAAAATCCGTAAAAAATACAAGAAATGTTGCTAGGGTAGCTATGTAACTACCCTAGAAAATTCAAGGAAGAAATACATCAAAATAAGGTCCAAATCACCACTACATCCTAAGGGTACAAGTGCAAAGAAAACGTTTTTTAGTCTGTTACAAAATGATCCCTGCTCAGGGACTAAAGTGCAAAGAAAATGAAATTTGTTAAACTTAGGTCCCTGTGCGGTGACCTAAATGTAATATCTGGAAAATTCTGGAGTGGGATGAAGTTTCAGGAAGTCTGTTGGGTTTATATTGCAAATTTCACATTGCGAGTTCACCAGCCAAGATTAGAAGTGAAGGCAGATCGAGATCGTCGGATGTGGACAGGTGTCGGCAGTTTGTACGTCCCTGTGCTCTTGAGGTTCTTCAGCTCTGGCACAATCGACGAATGTAGGACTCTCCTCCGATTTATCCCCGGCAGATGGTGTATCGCTTTGGCCTCCGACAGTGGCAGGAAGGAGACTCCTTCCTCTAAGCTCACCTGCAGGTGAGAATCTCTAGAAGGCATTGGATCACGGTATTTGAGCATCGATGAAGAGGGTGGTTCGGCAAGTCTAGAAGCTAATGCATCGACCTCTTGATCCGAACTTTCTTCAATAGCTCCAGATGAGTAGTGGATGCTCCAGATGTAATAATAACCTAAAATTGGGTGTTTTGTTGCTCAATTCTAACTCGAATCACCGAAAGAGTAAATGGATTTACATATTATAAAATGTTTTTCAAAAAATGTAAAAATAAAGGAAATGCAAGAAATGGAAAATAATTTGGTGTCGATTTGAGTTGTATTTGAAAAGAATGAATAAGTTGCATCTAGGAAGGATGATTGAGGATCCTGATTACGTAATTAACGATGCTAAATATGGCACACGTATTGAGAAATAAAAATGCAAATGATGAAGGATTACCTGTGAAGAGCAGGAGGTATGCTCCCGCTTGTAGTGGCTCGACGGTCGGGTGGACCGGAGCTGAATGCGGTAACGAAGCTGCGATCCAAGGTGGCCCGCACTTTGGAACCCTCCTCTGATCTCCCCTCTTCCACGGGTGAGCCTTAGACGGGGTTGTCACCTCAAGATGGGGAGGATGCATGGTGGTGAAGGTGGGGTGATGGCAAGCTTCGTTCTGGAAGTTGAAGGCTTAGGAGAAGTTAGTTCAAAAATGGAGATTTGGAAGTGGTTTTATAGATGATCGGAAGGAGTTAGGTAGAGGATCGACGAGCGACGTGGATCTAGGTTGTTGGGAGGTGATAATAGAGGGGTTGGATCGGAGTTAGGAGCTTTGAGGTGGCGGGTGAAATTAGTTGAAAGAGGGGAGATTAGAAAAAACACTGTCTTGGCTTCTTAGGGAAGAAGCACCAGGTGCTGACACGTGTCAGCACCTGGTTGGCTAGATGGATAAAATAAATTATAATATATATTAAATAATAAATTATATTATTTTAAATAGGTATAAAAACAAAACTGCAAATAATTAATTTATCTAAATTAATGCATAATTAATTTTAATAAATAATAATTATTTTACAAAATATAAATATATATTAATAAATAAGTATAAATAATACTTATTACAGAGGTTTTAGATTTTTAATTTGATAAATTAATAATAATATATATTTTTTGTATGTTATTAATTATTAAGTTAATAAATAGAGTATATACGAATTTTTATAGAATTTCATAAATTAATTTAACTATATTAATAAATACAAGTATAAGTTATACAATTCATTTATACCTATAAATTATGTTTTATTGATTTATTAAAAATACTAAATAATATCCAAAAATTATGAAATAAATTTAAGTTAAATTCAAAGATCAAGAAAATAATTAAAAATTATAAAATTATTAAAATAATAAATAGTGTGTTCTAAATAAAATAAATAGCCCATAAACTCAGTTGTGGTTAGGTCCCAAACCCAACTTTTTGCAAACGGACTCCAATTTTGGTGAAATCATGTTCATTAATTAGATAAAATTATTTTATGAAATTTGAAAGTGAGTAGAGTGAAATTGGAGCTCGTTTGAGAAAGTTATGATGTTCGGAAGTTGGGATTTTGACAATTTACAAGTTGGATTTCTTGGCATATATACAAGGTAATATTTTTAACTTATTTTTATTTTTTTATACATTTTTAGAAATAATTAGGAGAAGAGTTTGGTGAAAATATGTTAATATAAATTAATTAAACATCTTTGATGTTTTGGTATTTATTGGATAATTAATGAAGAGTGTATAAAGTATGTATTAATTATTTTTATTTGTTTTCTTCCTTATCTCCGTCTACTTATTGATTTGTCGACCAATCCATGTTGTCTTCGTATCAGAGATTAGGTTTATAAATATATCTTTCAGCTATATTTATTTTCTAAGTCATATTGTACATATATACATATCTATAATTTTCCTTTATTTTTATTTTTTTATTTTTATTCTTTTATTTATTTACATAATTTTAAGATATGTAAAAGTGATTTTTTATTCATGAATGGGATTTTGTTAAAAAAGTGGAAATTAATGGATATTTACATGTATTTGTTAAGGGTTTTAAGATAAAATGCAAATAGAATGTTAATGAATCATGGATTCATCAACCCCTTGTACTTAAACTTTGCTAGTCCCTTAGGAAATACTTAATTGGAAAATAAGGGGAAAAGAAAGAAAGTTAGAATGAATTTATTTTCCTAAATTAATTCATGAGAACAGATAAAGGACAAAGCTCGATCGGGCCTGAAACAAGCATTTTGTCAGAGCCTTAACTAGGATTAGGATTGTAGCCTCAACAGCCCTCAGGTTCCACGGATCCTTGTTTAAGTTCACATCAATAGCCAGTTCAGATCCGCTCGTTCATATCGCAAACTCTTTCAAACTTGAAATCAATCTGTACTATGTGTGAATTGTTTTAGCTCTTCCCGCTTAAAGAAGCGAAGAAACCGCCCATCCCAATATTACACTCCCATTGGTTCCTCATCCATCTACTGTTTCCTCAGGGAGGGAGGTATTCCCTTCTGAGGTTAGTTCGTGCTATGTCCACAATCGAATATAGAGAGAAAGTAGAAGAATGAGAAAAGAACTGGAGTACGACTAGTGTAGACGCATCTCCTTGTGAAGCCCAACCAGTGCAGCTAAGTCTCCACTAAGATGTGCAAGCTTTTTGGTGGAATCTTGGACCATTGTGGTCGTATTTGTATTTGGTGGCTTCTTCTTTGAATTGTCTTTGTATTGTTGAGTGCATTGTATTCATCTTTTTGTGCCTCGACGGATATAGCATCTTTTCATTCCATCCACTTTTGAGGTCTTAGAAAAATTGTGTCAACGGATCCTTCCCTCATCTGAAGTGATTATTGCAACTCCAGTCTCTCCCGTCTTTAGACATCAATGCCGCCAGACAAGGATAGAAATGCACCACCGATATGGATTTCCTTTCGCAGCCCCATGCAAGTCGAGCTAAGTGCGGAGTACATGTGCCAAAATTGGTTCATTGATGAAGAGTTGTACGGATGACTTCAAGTGTTCTACTTAGGCACTTTTTGAGTTGACTTCCCAAACATGATCTCATGGAACCCAAAGATTTAAGTCAATGACCTGAAGAGTCTAAATTCCAGTTCCTAACTAAGCTCCTTACAATGAAAGTTTAAGGCCATAATCAAGCTTCATACTTTAGACTTTTCCCAATCTTTAGTTCTAGAAATCAAACTTATTCTGAAAAATAATGCAAATTCAACCATGTTTTTATGAAGTATATTTTCTGAATTTTACTCATTTTTATGGGTTTTAAGGATTTTGTAATTTTTATGGATTTTAGACTTTACATTTATGGACTTTGTGATTTGTTTATGTACACGGATTTTACAAGATAGGTTACCCATATTTAATTTGGATTAAATAGCTAATGTGTTTTACATATTTTATATATAAAGGATTTTACAAGGATTAAATGAATTTTACACATATTTGAATAGATAGAATTTTAAATAAGTATTATACATATTTTAAATATATTTTAAATATATATTTTAATAAAGTATTTTAAGTAAGTATTTTAGGCATATTTTATTGATTTACATGGATTTTATAATAAATAGCTAAATAGGTGGATTTTAAATTAACCCTCACCCACTTTTTATAGATTTTATAGATATAGAAAATACATAAAAGTATGAGTTATGGAAAAATAATATATAGAATATATATGTACCCCCCATACTTAGCTTGTGTTATGCCCATATAGCGTTAAAAGAGAAAAGGAGGACATAACTCATGTTAAGTAAAAGTGGGTGAAACAGAATCAAAGAAGAAGTCAGTCGACCCCCCTATACTTACGATCAGGTCATCGTAAGTATAATGGAAGACAAAAAATGAGGTGACTGAGGAAAAAGAATATATATAAACAAAGGGATAAAATGCATAAAAAGATCGAAATCATCGAAATCACTCGTTCTCCCTATACTTAAGATAAGGCATCCTAAGTATAGAAAAGAGTGTGGCCAAAATCAGGGATCAATGATCAGAGTAAAAGAGGGGATATACAAGAGAAATCTAAAAAGAATAAAAAATCGAAACGCAAGAATCAATGGGCAATCAGTCCCCCTATACTTAGGATCGGGTATCCTAAGCATATAAGACGAGCAAAAAATGGGGACGATTGTGATCTACGAAGGATATACACGTGTGTACTCTAGGAAAAATCGAATGGCATCACAAGTCTCTGGACATGATGAAATTAAGTGAAAGAGTAGTCAAGCATCCTGTACAAAGTGGATCATTTCAACCAGGGTCGTACGGAATCATCTGATATGCATGTGCGTACTGGTCCTTAGCTATCTGAGTAGAGTTGCCTCTGTAAGTGAAATTTATGCATAGCATAGACTTATCTACTGAAATATATGTCTTTGGGGTCGGCCTACAGAAGGTGTCTATATGTCTAATCATCACACCATCCGACTCTCTACGCTGAATAGACTGTATGATCTGCGAAATATAATCAGCTAACTCATGCTGGAATATGTGCACTCTCAATTTGCGGCACTGAGATGTATACTGCTATTAAATGCCCATCTGTATCTGATGCGAACTCGGTATCTGTATATGCATAATCATCTGCAGAACTAGGTACCACATAATCTACCCTATCCTCATGTAGGATATCGTAAGTATCAAAATAAACGCTCTCAAGATCAAGAGACCGTGTCTCATCTATATGCTGACAATCCTCTACAAGACTTATGTCCTCTGAAGTAAATGACAATATTGATCGGGGACTGCTAAATTCTCTTGCCATCTCAATGTGCATCTCTCTGCTGTCTATGCGGAATGATACTCTCCCATCATCATAATCAAAGAGTATTCTTGCTGTCTGTAAAAAGGGCCTTCCGAGAATGATTGGAGCAAGGTGTAACTGCGTAGGGCACGCCATATCTAGGATAGTAAAGTCCACTGGAAATGGCATGTCCTGCACGGTTACGATAATATTACTCAACATGCCTATAGGTCTCTTCACAGATCAACTTAAAAACTGAACCATCGCTCGTTATTTGTAAAGAGGATGTAGCTTAAGTTTATCAAGTAAAGAAGATGGAATCAAATTAATCGAGGAACCATTATCTAAGAGAGTACGATGGAATACAACATCTTCAATCTGACATGTGACATAGTGAGCTCCAGAATCTTTCTTCTTCTTTGGTACCTTGTTATGAATAGCACACGAAGTTTCCTTGGTCAATACATGTTTCTCGACTCATGATCTCTTTTTCCTACGTGTTGTGCATCTGTTCCTTAGCTGATTATTGAGGGTAGGAAAATGATCCAAGGCAACATGGAGAGGAATTTTCAAAAAGATGTGATCTTTAGGTAATCGATCATTCTCTAGAGTAACATCATTCCTTTTGTATTTTTCTTTCCTTTTCCATACAAAGCATCAGGAAAAAGGAACAAACTCGGGAACAACAAAATCTTTTTATATTAAAATCACAATCAACTTGTACATCAAGAGTCTCATAATTATGTACAAAACTCTCGAGAATAGGGGAAGAAACATCAACTTCAGGTGTGTTTGCATGGCCTGGCATGGTATCATCGTCTGATTCGCTTAAGTCCATCTCTATAGTCTCGGCATCGCTCCCTTCTCCCTGATTGTTAAGTGACTGATCCTCATCATCTTTGCGGTTCTCCTCCTCAGCATCATGGCCTACCTATCGCTCTTCATCTCATGTCATCTTCTCCTCCCAATCAAGTGCTCATGGTGATCTACTACTCCTGAGGCGAATGAAGTTAGATAGAAATTTAGGAAAAGAGATCATACCTGTTGTGTTGCCTACCTAATCTGGATGCCTCTGCTTGTTATTCGGGTTCTTCTGAGGCTAGGCCGGAAGAGTGATCTTGATTGTGGTTAACTCATCCAGACAATGGTTAATGCGCTCCATATTTGTCTTGTGTGCAACTTGGAGCGTACTGAGCATGTCCATGATTTGATTCAGTGCCAAGGCTTGCGAAGATGTCTTAGGTTCCGCGTGGTAACCCTGACTTTCTAATCTCTCCTACCTTGGCGTATGCTACTGCAGAGCGTATGGCTGAGGAAATAGTTGGGGCATGTATGGAGACTACTACTGCTGCTGGTAATGATTCGGCTGTGAGTGCAAAGCAGGATGGTGAAAAGAATGTGGTCTCTAATAAGAATTACGGTAAGACTATTGTTCAATGTAGTTCTGTCAGTGTCCTTACTGCGAATGATTGTAATGTTGCGGCTGATGTTGGTGCTATACGCTCTGAGGGGGTAAAATGCGATGATGTCTGAATCGGAGCGTACCATATCCCGTTTATCTCAAGAGTGGCTTGAGGCTCAAGATCAATATCTCCAGGGCTGGCAATATGGCTTGGATTGTCCTACAAAAAGGACTAAAAAGCAAATATCACAAACTGTAGGGGCTATAATGCAAAAAGTACACAGTATGCTAATTTATTTTACAAACTAAATAAAAACATAAAGAAAATGCAAGGGAGTTGACACAAATTACCCAGCTAGGGGCGTGCGGGTCACGTGGATGGTCAGGTGGCACTCGTTGAGTGGAAGAGGATTTGCGGCTCTGGCGCTGACACCTGGGAAGATTTGATGGCTGCCCTGCGAGAGTGGACGTGGGCATACAGAGGCCGTTAGATACTAGATCTAACGGCCTGACAAGGCACAGACGACGTACGGTCCAGATGTGGTCTGACGGATGGCAATGATCCAACGGCTCTGGAAGGGTCTGGATGAACTCCTGCGAGGCGAGGTTCATCAGAGCACCGAGGAAGATCGGTGGCTCGGATGAACGATCGGATGGCGGGAACACGATCGGAGGGCTTCTCCACGTCGGATGGTGGTGGCAGATGGAGCATCCGCCGGTCGGATCTCCGGGAAGGAGGTGGTGACCTGGGATGACTCCAACAAGGTGGGTTGAAGGCAAGGTAAGGGGTAATCTTGCACTCCTTGACCTGCAAACAAAGGCTCTTTCTCGGAGGAATGCTCCGGTGAGGGTTATTGGATGAAATACGAAGGGAAGCAACGGTGGGAGGCGGAGGCAGGTTTCGGTGAAGGCGGCGAAGGGAACCTAGCTCAATCTCAGCTTGGATATCCAAGATCGAGATGATCAAACTATGGAAGAAGGGTGACGATGGAACAGGGAGTCGATCTGAGTGGATGAAGATGGTCGATGGAGCACCGACCACTAGGTCGGAGCCGGCGGAGGGCTGATGAGGGATTTGACGATAGACAAAACTAGGATCGATGAAAGGGTTACCTGATGATCGAAGACCAATCCTGAGCTCTAGGAGGGTGAAGCGATGTTGGTCGTCGCCTCGACCACGTTGCGTCGGGCGGGGAGGCTCGAACGTGGCGGTGCTCCGGCCATGTGCCTTGAGCTTCGGCTACATGCACCTATTTCGGCCACCAAAGAAGGCTTCCGGTCGCTGTCACCGAGGGAAAACTCTAGAGGTTAGAATGAGGGCTTGCGGCGCGAGCTACGGAGCTGGGAAACGAATGGAAGCATTTATACGCAGTTCCAAATGACGAGGTTGAACAGGCATGGGCATGCGAACCAAGAAAGATCCGCCTCACCCTAGGGATCTGCGAGGGTGGCTGATCCAAAGGGAAAAGGCGGGCGGTGGAATCGGGGCAAACGGTGGTAGGATCCGCTCCAGGGATATTAGAGAAATCGGGCCGGTGAGCGAGATCCGCGAAGAGGGGACCCGGGCAGGGAATTGACCGGGGGTCAACGATCCCCCCTGGCCCCATCACAAAATCTAGAATCAAAATTATTTGTAAACTAAATTAAAATAGCAAACGATTTTATTTTAAAATATTTACAAAATAAAAAATGTTTATTTATTTTCAAACTATTTTTAGTGATTTTTATTTTTTTATGAAAAATAAATTATGTTATATACATTATATTATATTATATGCATGTATAAAATACCCATGTATTTTTTATTTTTATTTTTATTTTCTTATGTTTGTATAAGTACTCTAATTTTATATTTTATTTATTTACAACATAAAATTTAGAGTATAAAATAATTTTTATTTTATTTTTATGGTTTATTTACAAGGGTGAAATAAATAGTGATAGATACATATATACATGGTATATGTACAATGAAGAGAGAGAACTGATTATATTTTGGGTTTTATTTTATTTTTCTCATTTTTATTTTATTTTTAGAAAAATATACAAAATAAGAGAAATGCATTTTCATTTTTATTTGTGAAAATAAAATATATACAAAGAGAAGGAGTGTACACAAGGTTGAATGGCCCTATCTCTCTCTACTTGTTTTATTTTGTGATCATGCCCATATCGGGCCCTCTCTTGGGTTCAGGTCACTCAATATTTATTCTAAATATTTCCTTCTTTTTCTTTCTTTCTTTATTATTTTATTTTTCACAAATGCATGCTAATTATTGAATATTAACAAATGCATGCTTTTTAGTAACTTATTGTATTTACAATTATATACATGGTGTTTTGCCAAAATATCCAGCTAAAATAAAAGAATAAAGAGTGATGATTGGGGATTCATCACCCCTATATACTTTACTTTTGCTAGTCCCTTAGCAAACACTTATTTGCAAAAGAAGTGAAAAAAAGAAAGAAAAAGAAGGGAAATCAAGGTTGATTATTAAACTTTCCTTCATTAAATTGCAATATGGAGCTCAGTCAGACCTTTGGATTATTAATTTGTCGAAACCTTATTTGGACTTAACCTTAAAACTCAACAACCTCTAAGTTCCACCTATCTATGGTCAAGACTCCTCAACAATCCAGATCAGAACAACATACACAAACTCTAATGACCATGAATCTTTCCTTGTACTGTGTAAGTGATGTGTAGCTCCCCACCTCAGAAATGACAAAGCGACAACCCCCCTTAACAAGGTAACTCTAATGCCTCAGTCTAACAACTCTTTCCTCGAGGAGTGGGGTATTCCTTTTAAGTTCAAGTACAACCGTCTCAAGAAGAGGGGGAAGAAGAGAATGGACCATGACCATTGTTGCCATGTATCCTTGGGAGCCCAACCAGTGTAGCTAAGTCTCTCGCTGCAAGCTTCATGAGATGGTCATGTGTAACATAAGCTTTGCTTTATTTGACTATGTACCCTCCGGTGGGTATTTTATTTTCAATCAGACCCACCACTTTTTTGGAGTTTTTCTTTCTTTGCATATTTTTTATGTGCATATGTACAACATATCTACATGGTGCAGCATATATACATAAGGAGTTTTTCCTCTTGAGCCAGTAGACTATCCATCTTTTGAAGCTTTATTGCAACCCACAACTCCTGTCATTAGACTTCATCACCACCAGACCAAGTTGAGATGCACTTCCTTCACTATAAGGAGAAGAGAGGTTCCTCCTAGAAGTACTACCCTCATATGCTACCCCAAGCCAAAGGAAACTGCCTCCTCACCACCTCATCCATATAGAGCTAGGTGTAAAGTGCTGGTGCAAGTAAAACTTTGTCTCTCAGAGTCATGTGTGCGTTGTTAAGTGTTCTACTTAGGCTCGTCAAGATGACATATGCTCATAGCCTAGTGGACTCAAAGAATTAAGTCCCAAATGGACCTGAAAAGTCTTAATCCTAAGCCCTATAAGGTTCCTCTTAGAATTAGGTGAATTAAGGTCTTAACTAAGCTCCATTTTCCAATTTAATTCCATGCCAGTTTAAATGTCAATCAAGATTTAGGAAAACTGTACACATATTTACAAATATGCAATTTTTACAAAATTTTTGAAAATGTGCAAAATTTTTGAAAATGTTAAAAGCATGGATGTATGCATGAGTGCAGAAGTTTTGCAAAATATTTACACACATTTACACAAGGTTTTTTCAAACTTTTTGTTTTTCAAACATTTTACAAAAAATTTGTACTATATACATAATTTTGATATAAAAATATTTACAAACTATTTACACAAATCATTTTTACAAACACTTGTACAAAAATAATTTTTATAAATAGCTATGTATGTGCAATAAAGAATTTTCTGTACAAGGAAAAATTTTAAATTTTTATGGTTTTTTAGATGAAAGAATTTTAGCCATTTTATTTATTAACACACACACACAAAGTACGAGTTATGGCTAAAGTATATATGAAATATATACGACACCCCCTATACTTAGCTCGAACGATGTCCTCATAGTGAATCAAGAGCGATGAAGAAGACATAACTCGTTCTTAGTATAGGGAAGTGAAAAGGAATAGTATACTACAACGATGAATCAAAGAATAGAATGAAGAGGACTCGGTGTTTCCCCCTATACTTAGGATCATTAATCCTAAGTATAGCAAGTTGTACATGAAGATAAATCCGAGTGGAAGAATGAACAGGGTCTACCTCCCCTATACTTAGGGTAAAATATCCCTAAGTATAGGCATAATCTGATCCATTCTTAAAGGTAAATCAAGAAGACAATAAAATAAACCACCAATGAAAGGATTTACATGGAAACCCTTCTCACCAAAAGCAAAAAAACATGGGAAGAAAGCCCCTAGACCTTATAGTGGATATAGCCCCATAAAGTTAATGGATCCTTAATCATGGACTATTAGTCATTATAAAAAAACTCAATACTTGGTTTAAAACAACTCCTCAGTACTTGGTTTAAAAACAATTCCTCAATACCCGCCTAAGTTAGGCATATAAAATATACATGCCCAACCACCCCACATTCTATTTTAAAATTGGCCATTATACTTGGTTTAAAAAACCAACTCAATACTCTCCAAAAAGTGTTTGAGCCGCTGCCCGTTAACACGAAAGGTAGATTCAGAAGACAACTCAGATATATCAATGCTTCCATTGTCATGTACCTTTCGGATCAGGTATGGTCCCTTCCACTTGCTCTGTTACTTCCCTGGAAATAATCGAAGCCTGGCATCAAGCAACCATACTCTCTGATCTGGCTCAAACTGATTGTGGCTGATATGAGAATCATGCCACTCCTTCACTCTCTCCTAATAATGTAGGCTGCTTTAAAAGGCTTCATCTCTAAGCTCCTCCAGGGCTGCCAATTCTGCCCTTCTATGGTCTCCTACACTCACTGGATCCAAAAGTATCTCTATAACAACCCAAAGTGACCTATGTCTCAGCTCAACAGGTAAATGGCATGGATTTCCATAAACGAGGCGAATGTGAGATGTACCTAAAGGAGTCTTGAAGGACGTCCTATATGCCCACAAGACCGAGTCCAAAAGCCGTGATCATTCCTTTTGGTCAGGGCGGACGACCTTCTGCAATATAGTCTTGATCTTCATGTTCAACACTTCAGCAAGACCATTGGTCTGAGGATGGTATGAAGTGGATACTCGATGGTCTATGTTGAACTTGCTAGCAAGGGCCTTTACCTTGTCGTTGACGAAATGAGACCCCCCGTTAGAAATCAACACTCGAGGTACCCCGAACCGTGAAATGATATTCTTCCTCAAAAATTGGCATACAGTCAGCATCTGCGGTTCGGGTGGGGACGACCTCAACCCAACGACTCACATAATCAACGGCCCACAGAATGTACTCTAATCCATGACTCTTGGGGAGTGGACATGAAATCGATGCCCCATGCGTCAAAAACCTCACAGAAGTGAATGGGCTGCATCGACATCATATCACGTTGTCCACAAGTGCCCATCCTCTAACAGTCATTACATCTTTTCACAAATTCATCAGAATCCTTGAAGAGAGTAGGCCACCATAGGCCGGATTGGAGCACTTTCTATGTCGTTCTCCTCCTAGAGTGATGTCCTCCTGCCTCCATCTTGTGGCAGTAGGTGAGGACGCTATGGTGCTACTCCTGAGGAATGCATCGTCGCCAGACACTATCCCCTCCTTCATGGTAGAGGATGGGATCCTCCCAATGGTAAGACTTGGCCTTCGTTAGGAAGGTCTCTAAGTCTCTGCTTGGGCCAACCTTGTGGGACTTTCTTGGCAACGAGATAGTTCACAATGTCAGCGTACCACGGGAGTAATGCGATAGCAAGGATCACCTCATCTGGGAAGTTCTTACAAATAGGATCAATATGCTCAGAATCCTCAAGTTTCTCTAATCGGGAGAGATGATCTGCCACCACATTCTTGACTCCAGGCTTATCCTTAATCTCAATATCAAACTCCTGGCGTAGAAGAATCCATCTAGTCAATCTCTCTTTGGCATCCTTCTTTGCCATGAGGTACCTGATGGCGGTTTGATCAGTGTAAATAGTCACTCTAGATCCAATGATGTATGATCTGAATTTATTCAGGGTGAAAACTACGGCTAGCATCTCCTTCTCTGTAACTGTATAGTTTCGTTGCGCGGCATCCAATGTACGACTAGCGTAATGAATGGCAAAAGGCAATCCATCCCTCCTATGTCCTAGAACACCCCCACGGCAAAATCGGAGGCATCCGTCATGATCTTGAATGGGAGAGACCAATTAGGCGGCTGGAGGACAGGAGCCTCAACAACTAGACTCTTGATAGTCTCAAATGACGCAAGACACTTATCATCAACTATGAACTCGGTGTCCTTGGTCAACAAATCAGTCAACGGCCAGGCAATCCTGCTGAAACCATGAATGAATCATTGGTAGAAACCGACGTACCCCAGAAAAGACCATAAATGTCGTAAGTTGGACGGTGGATTGAGTTTTCTAATTATATCCACCTTGGCCGGATCAACCTCCATGCCCCTGTTGGAGATGATATGGCCAAGCACCGTCCCTTGAGTCACCATAAAGGGACTCTTCTCCCAAAATAAAACAAGGTCGACCTTCGACCTCAATGCATCGTTGTAGGACGCGGTCTAAGCACTCAAGACAAGCCTCAAACCCATCGCCGTAGACCGAAAAGTCGTCCATGAAGACCTCTAAGCACTCACCCACCATGTCCGAAAAGATGGACAACATACACCTCTGGAATGTTGCCGGAGCGTTGCGTAGACCAAAGGGCATGCGTCCGAAAGCATATGTCCCGAAGGGACAGGTAAATGTGGTCTTGTCCTGGTCCTCTGGCACAATGGCCACTTGATTGTATCCGGAGTACCCGTCCAAAAAGCAGTAATGACTCTTCCCTGCTAGTCTCTCTATAATCTGATCAATAAAAGGCGACGTGAAATGATCCTTCTCGGTGGCCCGATTCAATCGTCTGTAGTACACACATACCCTCCAAGAAGTGGGTACCCGGATAGCGATCTCCTCTCTAGACTCACTCACAACTGTAGTGATGTCCGTCTTCTTGAGTACCACATGTAATGGACTAACCCACTTGGAGTTGGAGATGGGGTAGATAAAATTAGCGCTCCACCATTTCGAAATTTCCTTCACGACAACCTCTAGGAGATTCGGGTTCAGCCGCCGTTGGAACTCACGCGACGGCTTCGCATCCTCCTCGAGATGGATATGGTGGGAGCACAAGGACAGACTTATCCCCTAGAGATCGGCTACGCTCGATCCTATCACCTTGTAGTTCTTTTCAAGAATCTCCATCAGACGAGACTCTTGCTATCCAGTCAAATCTGTTGAGATATTGACTGGGTGCATCTCATGCTCACCTGCAAGAAACCTGTACTTTAGTGAGTGCGGCAAGGTCTTCCGCTCTAGATAACTGGGAGCTGGCGGATCTGGCATCTGAAATGTCTGAGTGAATGCGACCAAATCTGCATGGGAAAATGAGAACTCTCGCTGAAAATCTGCATCTGGTAAAGACTGCTCTGCTGATGTGTCTCTGCTCTGAATGGAATCAGTCTCCACCCCAGTTGTAGGATCTGGGGAAATCAGACAAGGAATCATATCATCAAACTCTGCCCAATCTATGTTTGACTCCGAGGGATATGAATCTGAATCACATAAATCAACTGCCTCGTAATCGGGAACCGGCTCTGCTGCCTGAAATGTATTCTGGACTAGGAAAGTGCTCTCCAAGCTCTCCTCTACTGGCATCTGTGCGTCAACAGACTCTGAAGGTGAGAGAATGGCTCGTGAAACTAGATCGGACCAAACTGCCTCATCATCTGTAATCACAAAATCACAGTCCTGGTGGATGTCTCGCTCTGCCTCTATCATTTGCTCTGAGTCTGTAGGTGGCTCTGAGCAAGCTGAATGTCTGGCTCTAGTCTCCTCGATCGTCTCTATTTGTATACTCTCGCCCTTGACACGAAAGTATACCTTCCCGCTATCATGGTCGGGCACTGACTTGGATGTGGCCAAGAACGAGCGTCCTAGAATGATGGGGGTATCGATCACAGACTCAGGGATCTCCATGTACAACACTATGAATTCCATGGGGATATGCAGACCCTGAATTGTAATGACCACGTCCTTTAGTAACCCCTTCGGCCTCTTGACAGATCGATCAGCAAACTGAAGGACCGTCATGCTCTGTCTAAGAGGGCCAAACTCGAAGCGGTCGAGTAAGGCTGCCGAAAGTAGGTTAATCGAAGAACTGCTGTCTAATAGAGTCCGATCAAACCTCTGCTCATGTATGTGGCATCTGACATAGTGAGCTCCTGCATCTAGCCTCTTGGCTGGCAGACGGTTCTGAATGGCGAAGCAAGTGGCGCAAGTGAGCACATGGATCTCAGACTGGTGGTTCCTCCTCTTCCTCCGAATGGTGGTCCTGTCTCTGAGGGATCTCTGGAAGAGAGGGATGTGCTCCAAGGCCTCCAGTAGAGTTAGCTGAATGTGAAATCGGTCCATCATATGCTGGCTAAACTCTAGTTGGTGTGACTATTTTGGATCTTTTTTGGTCCCCTTAGCCAAGCGAAGTGCTTTGGGAAAGGGGACGGCTGGGTCCTTCTTAGATGAAGGACTAGGGTCAGGTCTATGCTGCTCAGGAAAAGTAGAATCCATACATAAATCATCAATCAACACAGATGGATTCGCAAATAATAAACCCTTTCCTTTATTCACAGAATCGTCCTAAGATACATGAACTAAATGAAAAGCAACAGGAGAAGAACTGGAAATGGCGGCCTCAACACCACCCTCGGCATCTGGAATAGCGACATCAGTACCGCGCTCTGGCTCAGCAACAATGGTGGCATCAATACCACCTCCTCCTAGATCTGGTGAAACGACAGCCTCAGTACCGTCGGCTCGATCAACGTCCCTGGTGGCATCAACACCATCGTCATCATCATCATCATCATCATCATCATGAGCAGCATCAACATCGCTCTCCTCCTCGTCTAGCGCTCCTGAGGATGCATGGGGTCGTCGCTCAGATGAGGCGTCGCCTGCTGGCATCCTATCGCTCCTAAGTGTAACAAAATCAACATCAAACATGTATGCAGTAAATTCACGAAGTAAATCACTAGGAGTGGTAATCTGTGTGAACTCTACCTGCCCAGACTTCCTCTTCAGGTTGTTCGGGTTCGACTCAATCTGGGCAGGAATGGAGGCCTTCCCTCTCACAATCTCCCTCATCTCCTGTCGAAACTCGTTCATCTCCCATTGGAAGGTGGCCTGCTGCTCGGACATGAGGCGGGCTAAGTCATACAAAGTGTGGTTCTCATAGGTGGGCCCATGAGAACCTGACGAGTGGCCTCTTTGAAGCTAAGACTGCTGCTGTGGAGGAGGGTGAGAGGGGTACTGTGAGTGATACTGCTACTGAGGCTACTGCTGCCTCCAAGATTGCCCCTGCTGATAGGGATGAGGACCATGCTGCTGGTATGGATGATGTGCCTGCTACTGTTGTGATGGGAATTGGGGCTGCTGTCGCTCTCGCTGTTGGCCGTACTGGCCACCCTGAACTGGAGGCTGCTGCTGGGAACTGGTACCTACGGCTGACCAACGGAATCCGGGATGGTCTCGTCGGATCCCAAGCTGGGGTCGATCATACCATATCCTGTTGACATCCATCAATGGCTCCTTCTCGTAAGTGGGTGGGGGGAGTACTGCCAGGGGCTGGTCCGGCTGATATACCACCATCTGGCTATCCTGAGATGGTGGCGACTGGACGTACTGTTTCTACTGCTGCAGCTGATATGGCTCCACCTGAACAAGGTGAACCTGTCGGTACTAGGCGGAGGGCTGGGCTGAACTGTTGCTACTGTCGGTGTCTGTCCGTGACCTGAGACGGGGCTGAGAAGCCGTCTGTGCCTCCTGGAGACACATGATCTATGTTTTAGGGTTACTCAGCGTCTGTGCCATCTGATTGATCAGCGTCATACCCTGATGAAATGCCTCCCACTACCCTTGTTAATTCGAGCAAATTAATGCTCAAATTAATTGATATCGTTGTTGCAGTCGGATAATGAGAGCAGATCAAAAACCGCTTTTAATTAAACAAGTTAATCTCGAGCGGCAAATTTTTTTTACTTAGGCAAGCCCAAGGTCGAACTCAGGGAGGCACCTATCTCCTTAGGTGATTTTTTAGCAAAGTCCAATGTTTGATTTTCAGGGAATAATTTTTTTTGATCTTTTTTGGTTTTTTATGCAAGACACATGCACAATCCAGCTAGTTTACGAGTTAATTCAGATAAGTGTTCAAATTAAGTCCAAAAATTCTCAAATTTTGATATGTTATGCGAGACAATGAAAAAGTGATTCGAAAATTTTTTTGTAATTTTTAGATGCACGGATAATGAAAAATACAGACTTTAGTGAAAATGACTAAACCAATTTTAATAATTAACAAACGATGATATTTTTCAGAAACAAAATTAATCCAAATAGGTCAGAGCTATCCAAATCAACTTGAATTTCGTTAAAACACTTCACGGTTGATTAATTAAAAATCGATTAAGGTTTTTAGTAAATGATTTTTCTAAGACAAACTATTCGTGCAAATGGTGTGATTTTCGGATATGTTGTAGATGGACTTACATCTACCAATGATGATTTTTCAGAGATTTTTCGATAAGCAGATAATGTGCAATCAATCAATCAATCAAAATGGGCAAAATGTTGCATTTTTTTACCAAATTAAATTCCATAAATATTCTGCGAATCAGAAAAATAAAAATAAATGCTAAAATGGTAGAACAATAGTAATGCTACAGTATGCAACGTTCGGAATTGAAAATGGACAACAAAAAGATAATAAAAATGACTCACAAATGAAGGACTATGATTGCAAATAAAATATTGAGGATAATCTGAAATTGAAATGTAGGGACTCAAGAGTAATTACCGAAACTTAAAAAATAATTGGATAACTTGCAAAAGGGTGCAAGTGTCCCCATTGCAAATATCCAATTCTTTTATTGTGCGATAACTTCTTCTGCTTTTGGAGATGAAACAAGGGACTTCTCCCCAAGGTGGCCGCCGGAGTTGATGATGGAGGAGGGCTTTGGCTGGTCGACGTGCTCGGAGGAGACGCACAAGGGGAGAGAGCAGGTCGCTGGTGTGCGCTCCTGTCTTGATGCTCTGAGAAGATGACCACGTGTTGTTATGGCTGAATCGTGGAGAGCAACTGGGATCCGTGCGCGAGGAGCTTTCGCTGCCAATGGTGCACGCGCGTGGTTCCGATACCGTAGGAGGTGCGACCTACTATTGTGGGTGTACGTTGCCGGTGGCGCGTGTTGCAGGGACTGGAACCGCCACGGCTAGCGGACCTGGAGGGCGGCGGTGCACACGGCTGGAGGCTAGCTGCGCAGGCGGTGGAGCGCCGGCTGGTGGAAGCGAGTGCATATCCAGTCGCAGGTGGCTGCGGCGTGCTGCTGCTTGGCCGCACGAAGGAGGTGGTGGTGTGGAGGGGCAACACCTTTGCAGCCTGGAGACGGAGCATCGACTGGTAGGGGAGGATGACCGACACACGGCCAAGGGTCGTCGGGGCAGAGGAAGCGCTAAAGTGGAAGAAGAAGAGAGAGGGAGAGAGAGACGTGGGTGAGGGCAGAACAGTGGATTTCACAAAATCCCCTGTTTTGCATGCATTTGTTTAGCGGGCGCGAATAAACGATAAATCTATTGACGAAAATTCTTCTAGAAAAATAAATAAAAATCACCGTTGCATTCGCAACATGTGATTTGTCCGTTGAAGTGCGATCGATTTTGTGAATTGATGGACAGAAGATGATGAAATCGAAGAGAGAGATATGGGTGTATAAGAAAGGAGAAGAAAGGAAGAAAATAAGGGAGAAGAAGTTCTTTACCTGGAGGTGGATTCGAATGCCTGGGGAGGGAAGCCTGAGGCTTCTTGATACTCGCTCAATGCCGCGGCGAGGCTGAGCTTCTCAGCGTTTGCAACTGTTGTAGCAAGGAATGAAGGTTCCTTGGATCTCGCCAGTCAAGACATGTTATCACTCAACGATGGTTATCTCTCGCTGTCACCGAGGAAGGGACAGAGCTCGAGGTCTTCACACAAAATGGCGGATGGGGATGAATGGAAGAGTGGAGGGGAATATAAAGAGGAGAAGGAGGAGGTTGGAGAAGAGATGGAGAAGGTGGAGGGGGTGGGGTGGTGAAGTGTAGAAGTTGGAGGCGTAGAAGTTGCCTCCTCCCCAAGCCAAGGGAGAGTAGGGTGGAATGGGTAGATGGGAGATGAGATGGCGCCACTTGGCGCGCTTGGATGCGATCACATGGCGTTTATTTATTTATGTATAATAATAATAAATCCGAAAATAATAAAATAAATTCGAAAATAATAATAATAAGGGTTGACATGTGGCGGCTCCAGGAGCTGCCACATGTCGCTCCTAGAAAATTCAAAAATTAAATGTAAAGAAAATTCAAAAAGAAATAACAAAAAGGATTAAATCAAAATATAGTCAACACAAAAATTGCTCATCTCGACGAGATCTACAACTTTCGTGAAGGGCCGAAAATCAAATGAAATCATCTATACAAAAATATATTTTTGGGTGGTACCTTATAGGTATAAAATACCACATTTTTCCTTTTGCAATTTTTTTGTTATTTTTCAATAAGAGAAAAATTAAAATAAAGTTAGAGAAAATATGAAAAGAATATTTACAACTTAATATATTTTTTTGGATTTTTAATAATGAAGAAAATAAAAGGATAAAATATAGGGGCAAAACGGTCAATATGTACAATATACAAAAGGGGCCCAAAACCCAAGTTTTGCATACGAGCTCCGATTTTAATAAAATTGATCTTGTTTCGAAGGTCTCTGAAATGCATATTACTTTAAAAGTGAGTAGACCTAATTCGGAGGTTGTTTGAGCGAGATATGCGCATTTTAAGGCTCCTAGTTTCAAACTTGGATTTGGGTATTATTGGTCAATTTTACAAGTTAGTATTTTTTAGATATTTATCTTTAATTAGTGTTAGTAATATATACAGAATATAGTTTGTTTTATTGGATTTGGTGTTAGTATAAAAAATATACAAATAGGTGAAATATGGTGAATATACATGTGAATATTTACAAGTGAAATGAGCCTCTTATTTAATGCAATATGAATGCTAAAATGCAGATGTTATCAATGTATGCATGAATGCTAATTATGCAATATAAGTAGAAATATGCATCTAATTACTCGGGAACAAAGCTCTATTTTCAACTTTTAGAGTGATGAATCACAGATTCATCACCTGGCACCGCTTCCTCTCTATCAACTTGATCCGATCTAGCTTCTCGCTGATGATACCCATGTCGGCGGCTGTCGACTCTGCCTGTGCTGCTGCCGCTGTCAAAGTAGAAGGACCGGCATCGACCCGTGTTGTCCTCTGATAGGACACGGCCTGTGGCTGGGGTCTCTCCTGAGTATAGAGGCGGGTCTGAGACATCACCGTGTAGTTCTCGGCCATCTCCTCGTAGATGGCCCATACTTGATTCTCATCCTTGGCAAAATACGAGCCTCCACAGGATGCATTCACTAACCCCTACAACTTCGGTGTAAGCCCGCAGAAAAAGCTCTGAACAAGGTTGGGATTCGAAATGTCATGATGGGGGCACCGGTCTGCGAGCTCTCTGAACCTCTCCCATGCCTCGTGGAATTGCTCATTGGGGAGCATGGAGAAGTTGTTGATCAAGGCCCTTGTTGCATTCGTCCGACCGAGTGGATAGTACTTGTTCAAGTACTCGGTTCAGAGCTGCTCCCAAGTGGCAACAAATCCTCCTAGATGCTTCAGCCATTTGGCTGCTATGTCTACGAGGGAGGAGAACGGAAAGGCGATCATCCTGATGGTGTCCTCGTCCACATGCCGATCGTGGACAGTACTGCAGATCATCTCCAACTCCCGGATATGGAGGTTTGGCTCTTCAGTCGTGAGCCCATGGAAGAGGGGAATAAGCTGAATCGTCTGAGGGGGGAACTTGAAGTCCCCCACAATCGTTGGTAGCACTATCCATCTGTGTCTAAGCATCGATCCGGAGTTGTGCAACTCCCGCATCGGTCGGGCTGGTGGTGCTGGCTGGACTGGCTCCTCAGGTTGATCTCTGTCTGGAATGTCTCCCTCTCCGTCGGCTCTCGGCTGATCTCTGTCTACTCTCAGTCTCTTCATCTCTCTGCGCATCTCTACCATGAAAGCCCCTTGATCTCGAATCTGTCTCTGCATCGTCACAAGGGAGGCTAACAAGGTGTTGCTGATCGCACCCTGGTCCAACACATACGTCTGCTCTGCTCTGGGGCCATCGGTGCAGTCCTTGCTGCTGGTCATGGTCTCTGCCAAGGCAAAAGACCCAAACTCAAGTGCCGATAAATCAATTGGCTGCTGCTCTTTCTGATCGAGCACTGGTACCTCAGAACTGGTAGTAGAAGGGTGGTCAAGGGGGAACAGGGTGGAATCGAACTCGGGTTTGGAGAGCGGATCTTGGCTCTTGCGAACCAACCTAGATGAGCGGGCTAGAGTGTTGTAAAGCGGTGCAGCCAAGGGCTGCCTAAGAGACCTCCTGCCCATCATCTCGATCTGAAAAGTGAATGCAGATGAGATCTGGAAACACACAAGATGGGAAAGCAAACCCCCGATTCACCTACTCAACGCTGAGCTGAAGACCTTAAAGGTTCGGTTAATTATCTTATCAATTTTTATTAGGTAATCAATCAGTCTTTCAGAGCGATTAAGCGAGCTGATAGGAATCCAATATTCCCAACAGATTGTCCCGTATAAAAGACCGGTAGTCTGCTCGGAAATCGGATATGGCTCGAGCCTAGTGTACGGGACACTCTCTCGCTCATCCAAACCATACAATGAGGGGGTTCTTCTCCCAAGATAATTTTTTAGGTGAGGTGTATTTTAAGGTCAAGTGCGTTTAGCAGTCCCAATTTTATAGTTTTTATTTTTTAGATATTTTTCAAGTAAATAACACCTAATGAATTTTTCGGTTCTCCTGGTTATTTAAGTCCAAAAACTGGGAGAGAAGGAGAAAAAGTCGATGCGTGATCAAACACGATGATGCATGCAGAGTAAGAAATGCGTATCTAACTCCAACTCTCTACATGCAGGGTGATCCGCACATAAAAGTAAAGATAGTAATTAAACTACCTATATGATGTACGATGAAAACAACCTTAGACGAAGCAGTTCTACACGAGAAGCACAGTAGTCGGGTAATCAAGTTAAGTCCGAAGTTCGATCTTGGGAGCCACTCGGTGTCTGCCACAATGGATCCTACACGTGCTGTATGTGACTCCTCACAGCACGTGGACTCGAGCCTAATTATTCTGAATTTTTCTTTGTGATTTAATTTGTTACGTCCAATTATCGAACTATAGGCACATGCAGATAATTAGGGTTGGGGCTTAATTATTTATGCCACAATCAGAGAAAATCCTAAGGCTAAGGCTAAATCCTTGAAAATCAGATAAGCAGTATAAAATACGGTGAAAACTGAAAATTGACGAAAATCGCGGTGTGGTCCCCTGAGCACACCGGTGCTTGGCGAAATAGACCCCGATCAATCAATCAAGACTGAAAGTCTCTAAAATTCTACGTATTATTACAACACAAGTATAATGCTGGAAATAAAAATCTAAGCTAAACCTAACTAAACTCCCCACACTCCTACTCTCCTCTCTCGTGCTCTTTCCTGCGGCTCTATGCAAAAAAGAGCCACCTCCGAATCCCACGGGTGCATCGGCTTCTCGAAGAAAGCCACCCTCGATCGTCAGGTCCTCGTAAGAAGATCAAATAGAAATGTGTCAATCCACAGATTATTATAAAAATGTGATAAAATGGAACAAAAATGAATGCTAAGAATGCAAGTAAAGATAAAAAGCTGAAAAAGAAAACTGACTACTAAGTCGTGCTCCCTAGCAACGGTGCCATTCTGATGACCCACAATCCGAGAAACTAAGGTGAGAAGGTATCAATGGTCATTGCGACCTCAACCCCTCGGATCGGATTCAATCAAGAAAAGATCAAGACCACCAAATAAGAAATCAAACAATCAGGTCAAAAACAACAGTCTCGCTATTTTATTTTACCTAGTATGGCTACCAGGGTCGAACACAAGGAGCACGAGATGGAAAAAACCTACGAAGTAGTCGGGATTAAAAATAAGGATTTTTAGGGGAATTTTAAGTTTTTAATTTTTTTGGATTTTTAATATTAGGAAAAAGGCTGAAAATGCTAAGAAAACCTTAATCAAACAATTATTAACTACCTCAAAAACACTCAGAAAATTCAAATAAACATATTTTTGGGTTTTAGAAATATTCATATGTTTTTGGTATTTTTCTTGGATTTCTAGTTGATTTTATAAAAATGAAACAAGATGAAAAATGACAACTATTATGCAACCAGAATCAAAAGGCTTTTTAAAAATATCTAAATAGACTATAAAATTTAAGCAACAATTTTATGAGAAACTATAAGAAAAATACTAACTAGAAAAACCGAAATTACATTTTTTGGGTTTTAAAGAATTTTTAATGATTTTTCTAAGTTTTCTAGTGTTTTCATTTTTTAAGGTTTTATAAGTCCAAATCAAACAAAACTTGGATAGAAGTAAAAGGCACAAAAACAAACACACAGTATTTTTTTTGATTTTTAGAGGGTTTTTAATATTTTTAGTTGATTATTAAAACAGAATAGAAATAAATTTTTGGGGTTTTGAATTTTTAAAATATAAAATTAAAACAAAACAAGCCCAAAAATTCATGAAAATTTTTACAACTTGGCAGGAGCCATGTTTCCAAATTTCATGAAGTTTGGATGTGATTTGATATTTATTTTAACCAATCAAAACCGTACAACACACAGGGACTAAATCACAAGAAAAATAAGTTCTAGGGGCTAAAATGTAGCACGCATGAAAAGTCTGAGGAGCCTACTACAATTTTCACAATTAATTTCAACACATGTTCGAATAAACCACACATAGGGGTATGAAAACTATTTCATCAAAACATAACATCCGTAGATTCCAAGAGAAGATATGCAAATGTTACAGAAAGGCACGTGACGATGCACGTGCATCCATACAAGAAGGACTAAAAAGTAAATATCACAAACTACAGAGGCTATAATGTAAAATGTCCATAGTGTGCTAATTTATTTTACATACTAAAAAAAAACATAAAGAAAATACAGGGGAGGTGAGGCAAATTACCCAGTCAGGGGCGTGCGGTCACGTTGGTGGCCAGGTGCGCTCGTTGAGTGGAAGAGGATCTGCGGCTCTAGTGCTGACACCTGGAAGATCTAACGGTTGTCCTGCAAGCACGGACGTGGGCATACAGAGGCCGTTAGATACTAGATCTAACGACCAGACAAGGCGCAGACAACGGACGATCCAGATGCGGTCTGGCGGATGGCGATGATACAACAGCTCTGGAAGGGTCTGGATGAACTACTGCAGGGCGAGGTTCGCCGGAGCACCGAGGAAGATCGGTGGCTCCGATGAACGATCTGACGACGGGAACACGATCGGAAGGCTCCTCCGCGTCGGATGGTGGTGGCAGATGGAGCATCCGCCGGTCGGATCTCCGAGAAGGAGGTGGTGACCTAGGATGACTCCGGCAAGGTGGGTTGAAGGCGAGGTAGGGGGTAATCATGCGCTTCTTGACCTGCAAACAAAGGCTATTGCTCGGAGGAATGCTCCGGCGAGGGTTATTGGACGAAATACGAAGGGAAGCAACGGTGGGAGGCGGAGGCAGGTTCCTACGAAGGCAGCAAAGGGAACTTAGCTCAATCTCAGCTTGGATATCCAATATCGAGATGTTCAGACTATGGAAGAAGGGTGACAATGGAACGGGGGGTCGATCTGAGCAGATGAAGATGGTCGATGGAACTCCGACCACTAGGTAGGAGCCAACAGAGGGCCGATGAGGGATTTGACGATAGACAGAAGTAGGATCGATGAAAGAGTTACCTGATGATCGAAGATCAATCCTGAGCTCCAGGAGGGTGCGACGATGTTGGTCGTCACCTCGACCACGCTACATCAGGCAGGGAGGCTCGAACGTGGCGGCGCTCTGGCCACGTGCCTTGAGCTTCGGCTACAGGTACCTATTCCAGCCATCAAAGAAGGCTTCAAGTTGTTGTCACCGAGGGAAAACTCTCTAGGGTATAATGAGTGCTTGCGGCGTGAGCTATGGAGCTGAGAAACGAATGGAAGCATTTATACGCAGTTCCATGTGACGAGGTTGAACGGGCACGGACACACGAATCAAGAAAGATCCGTCGCCCTAGGGATCCGCGAGGGTGGCTGATCCAAGGGGAAGAGGTGGGCGGTGGAATTGGGGCAAACCATGGTAGGAACCGCTCCAGGGACATTGGAGAAATCGGGCTGGTGAGCGAGATCCGCGAAGAGGGGACCCGGGCGGGGGAGTTGACCGGGGGTCAACGATCCCCCGTGGACTAATCACAAAAATCCAGAGTTAAAATTATTTGTAAAATAAATTAAAAATAGCAAACGATTTTATTTTAAAATACTTACAAAATGAAAATTTTTATTTATTTTTAAAATATTTTTAATGATTTTTATTTATTTTTATGAAAACTAAATTATGTTATATACATTATATTATATTATATACAGGTATAAAATACCTATGTATTTTTTTATTTTTATTTTCTTATTTTTGCATAAATACTCTGATTTTATATTTTATTTATTTACAACATAAAATTTAGAGTATAAAATAATTTTTTTATTTTTGTGGTTTATTTATAAGGGTGAAATAAATAGTGATAGATACATATATACATGGTATATGTACAATGTAGAGAGAGAAATGATGTTATTTTGGGTTTTATTTTATTTTTCTCATTTTTGTTTTATTTTTAAAAATATATACAAAATAAGAGAAACACATTTTTATTTTTATTTTTGTGAAAATAAAATATATACAAAGAGAAGGAGTGTACACAAGGTTGAAT
Organism: Ottelia alismoides; assembly: GCA_037367405.1. Lineage (NCBI taxonomy): Eukaryota > Viridiplantae > Streptophyta > Magnoliopsida > Alismatales > Hydrocharitaceae > Ottelia > Ottelia alismoides. The sequence continues at coordinate 182,599 of JAZKJV010005150.1, read as the reverse complement.
GGACCTATCTCTCTCTACTTGTTTTATTTTGTGATCAGGCCCATATTGAGGCCTCTCTTGGGTTCAGGTCACTCAATATTTATTCTAAATATTTCCTTCTTTTTCTTTATTTCTTTATTCTTTTATTTTTTTCACAAATGCATGCTAATTATTGAATATTAACAAATGCATACTTTTTTAGTAACTTATTGTATTTACAATTATATACATGGTGTTTTGCCAAAATATCTAGCTAAAATAAAAGAATAAAGAGTGATGAATGGGGATTCATCAAGTCCTCATGCCAATCAATCTGCAGAGTCCCCGTAAGTTGGCCCGGCTCACTCTAGATGAAGTGGATCTGTTGGGTGGGTGGAACGGGTAAGGATCTCTGAGCAGGTTGAGAGGTTGAAGAAGCTTGCAACTGCTGGTACTGAAGCTGCAGTCCCGTCACCTTCTTCATTAGATCGCTCAGTGGATATGGAAGTGATAAGAGTTTCTCCAACTCTCGCAGCAGTTGTAGGTATAGAACTTGTTTCTAAATCACATCTACCAATGTTAAGTTTTCGCTGATATATCACATGTTAGTATTGGATTCAGAATCCGAAATATTCACCACCTTATGATGCTCTCGGTGTTATGGTGGCGGCGAAGCCTTCTGGAATGCCCGAGTAGAGTCGACGACTCTGGAGTTCTCTGCCATCCCATTAAAAATGGACCATACAGACTCGGCTTCTCGATTCAGATAACTGCTGCCACATGTAGCACTCACAAGGCCCTGGACATACGGCTGGAGTCCTCCAAAATAATTATGAACAAGCACCTTCATCGGTATCTCATGATGAGGGAATCTGTCGGTAAGGTCCTTGAATCTATCCCTCGCCTCGTGGAATGATTCATTCGACAACTGAGTAAAGTTGGAGATCTAGCGCCTCATCATGTCCGTTTGTCCCAGAGGAAAAAAATTACGCAGGAACATGGACTTCAGATTATCCCACATTGAGATATCCCTCCCCAGATGACTGAGCTCGTAAAGTTCCTTCTCTGCTAAGGTGAAGAGGAAGTCTTTGAGGCGAATAGCCTCTTGCATAATTCTTGGATAATTAGTCATTACGCAAATCATTTTCAACTATTGTAGAAAGATAAACGACTCCTCTGTGACATTCCCATAAATTTTGGGAAGCAATGAAATAAAGGATGGGCGTAACTCGCATGAACCTTATTTCGGTGGTAACTGAATCCAATGATGTAGTGTTCTGGCGCCAGGGTCATAGACATCTCTGAGTGCCGTGGGAACCACATCAGGCAGTGGTGGGTTCTCGGCTCCTCTTAACGCAACGATCTCGGCATGTAGCTCATTTTGGACTCTAAACTGATCTCGGATATGAAGATTCATATGTTGTAACGTGTCTAGAATCCATGTCGTGATATCTACAGCCGGATCCGATCTTCTATCAGTGTGCTGCTCTCCAGTCTGTCAGTCCTCCGTTGATCTATCCTCAACTGGGCCCTTCCCGTGAGCCATATCCTTTGAATCTTTTGGGAAGGAAAACGTCTCGTAAGAACTCAGTGAAAATGGGCAGAAGAAATCGATGATAAATTGAGGCGGGGGTCTGCCTTAAAAGATGGGTTGGGAGGCGAGGGAGTCTGGGTCTGACTCTCCTCATGATAAGATGGGACCGACTCGGGAAGAGGGTCATCTCGAGTCTGTGAAGAAGTACGACGAACAGTGAATGATCAAGAGCTCACGGAGTCTAAGAGAAAAAGCCGTCGAGTCGTCATCTTCGATGTCAAACAATTATTGGGAGAGCAAGATGTGAAATCAAGAGAATGGGAATAAAGGAGTATAACATGCAGTAATGCACGCCTCTCAAGAAAACAAAAAGCAAACCCCAATTTTACCAACACAACCCAATGATGATTGTAAGGGTTCATCGTTTGTCTTGTCAATTTTAAGATTATTTTGGCAACAAGATTTTTCACAATTATCGCGAGCTGATAGGTGCCCGGAATTTCTCTTCAATACTGTCACGAGTCCTTACAGAGAACCACTTATTCTTAGCCAGTATGGGAGTAAGTATGGTCCGTTTTCGGCTCCCCGTGTTACTTGAGGACGGAACCTTACGCAGTGTCCTCTAAACCCCCCACTCTATTAAACAAACCCGGGCCGTTGCTAGCTACCCGATCATACACACTAAAGAACACTGATTATGTGGATGAACTAAGTAGTATTTATCAAGAAACACAGACTATGTTCTAGCCTTAATGCCATCACTCACTCACAACATCTGGAAATGTACATGCAATTGATGTGCGAGAGTTGCTCTCCCAAATCAAATGATCCTTACATTTCTTTTTAGGTCAGATATTTTAGCAGTCTCAATTTTATTTTCAATTATCTCTTTTTTTGGATTTTTTTAAAAACTTCTAATGATTTTATATATATTTTTTATACTAGATAAGCATGCACCTTGGTAGCGAGTCTTACAACTAACTACGAAGGCACAAGCAGAGAAAATCAGGAGGGAGGGAGGTACAAGTCGGGATGCCCTTACGAGGCCCCTTTCTAAAAAATACATAAAATGGGCAAGTGACCTTGGTTTTTGCAAAAATATTACAAGTAAAAGTCCTAACTAATTCCGCCCTTTGCAACCGACCCGTGAGAGAAGGGGTCGGTCTCTGCAGTTTCAACTGAATCAGCTTCTGAAGAAGTCGGCTAATCCTGCAGGCCTTGCAAAATTTTGTTAGAAAAAATAAACATACAAAAATCTGTAAACAAAAACCATAGAAATCATATAAACTTGTTAAAACTGTAAAACAAAATCATACAAAACTTGAAGAAAAGTCAGAAAACCATAAAATCAAAAAAATCGAAAAATCTCGAAAAAATGTCAAAAATTGAAGTAGAGCTAACGCATCCCCGATAACGGTACCATTTTGATAGCCTGGATTTTGGCAAGCAATTAATTGATCAAAAGAAGCTGTCGGTGTAGAGAAAGTCGTTCAGGGTCCAAAACCCTAATTAATCAAACAAAAATCAATAAAATAGGAGAGAGAGAGTAAACAGCTTCTCTCTCCTATTTTATCTACACTTTAATTTTTAGTCAGGTAAGTATGCCTGGGTTGAACTCAAGGAGGAAAAATAGACGTACGACTATTTTCAATGAAAGAAAGAAAAAAATCCCGAGAAGCTTACCATCTTCTTGATTTTACAACAAGACTCAAGAAACACTCGAAAATTGATCGAAATTACTAAAATCAAAGCGACGAAAATATTGGATAAAAAATCCGTGAAAAAATAAAGAAATGTTTCTAGGGAAGTTGTGTAACTACCCTAGAAAATTCAAGGAAAAATACATCAAAATAAGGTCCAAATTACCCCTACAACCCAAGGTACAAGTGTAAAGAATAGTTTTTGAGTCTGTTACAAAATGATCCTTGCTCAGGGACTAAACTGCAAAGAAAATGAAATTGGGTGTGGATGCTCTAAATGTAATAATAACATGTAATTGGGTGTTTTCTTGCTCGATTCTAACTCGAATCGGCCAAAGAGTTCAGTGATTTGTAGATTACAAACTGTTTTCTAGAAAATGTAAAACAAAGCAAATGCAAGAAATGGAATACGATTTGGTGTCGATTTGAGTCAGATTTGAAAAGAATGAATAAGTTGCATCTAGGAAGGATGATTTAGGATCCTAATTACATAATTAATGATGCTAAACACGACACGCATATCGAGAAAAAAAATTGTAAATGCCGAAGGATTACTTGTGAATAGCAGGAGGTATGCTCCTGCTGGTGGTGGCTCGACGGTCGTGTGGCCGGAGATGAACATGGCAGTGAAACTGCGATGCAAGGCGGCTCGTACCTTGGAACCCTCCTCCGATCATCCTTAAACGGAGTTGTCACCTCCAGTTCAGGTGGATGCACGGCGGTGAAGGTGGGGTGATGGCCAGTTTTGTTCTAGAAGTTGAAGGCTTAGGAGCACTTAGTTCAAAAATGGAGATTTGGAAGTGATTTTATAAATGATCGGCAGGAGTTAGGTAGAGGATCGACGGCCGGCATGGATCTAAGTTGTTGGGAGGTGATAATAGAGGGTTGGATCGGAGTTAGGAGCTTTGAGGTGGCGGGTGAAATTAGTTGAAAGAGGGCGGCCTGACTTCTTGGGGAAGAAGCACAAGGTGCTGACACGTATCAACACCTATTTGGCCAAATGGATAAAATAACTTAGAAAATAGATATTAAATAATAAATGGTATTATTTTAAATAGGTACAAAAATAAAAAATGTGAATATTAATTTATCTAAATTAAGGCATAATTAGTTTTAATAGATAATAATTATTTTACTAAATATAAACATTATATTAATAAATAAGTATAAATAATACTTATTAAAGAGGTTTTGGATTTTTAGTTTAATAAATTAATAAATAGTATATTATCTTTATATTTAATTAATTATTCTGAAGAACTTACGGGAGGTGGTCATAACGTAGGTTGCATTCAAGACTCTATTTTTAAATAAATTCTACCCAACAAGTTGAATTAATCAAAGGAGGATCAAAATCGCAAGCTTCACCTAATTTCCGAACAAACCATTTCACGGAATCTGGGAGAGGTTTACGGACCTAATTCAGAAATTGCCAGGGCATGGCATTAGCAAGATGATGTTGGTCTGGAGTCTTGTGAGTGGTTTGAACCCAGAAACGCAAGGCTTGGTGAGTACTTCTTATGGATGAAGCTACATGGGCAGACAAGAAGACATTAGTTATAAGGTGTATGAGAAGCTACGTGGCACAAGTTGCGCACAAACCACCAGCTGATCATACATGCCCAACCCCCTTGCATTATCATCAAAAGAAGGGGGAAAGAAGACTTTAAACAATATCTCCACCAACTAGAGCTCAGACATGGCGCATATAGCCTACAAGCTCACATTGGTCAAAGAAATTAGAAAGAAGGTAGACAAGCTCCACAAATTCACCAATCTGGAGACACTACAAGAAACTGGACCTAAGGCAACGAATATTTTGAATATCCATTGCCGTATCTTTCGATGTTAAAGATTTAACAACGAATATTATTCGTTGCCAAATCATATTTTATACTTGTGATTAACAACGGATGTCATATTCGTTATTAAAGGTCCATATAACAACGATTTCTCCGTTGAATTATTCGTTAATATTCACACTAATCGTTGCCAAATTTAGCAACGATTAGAAGGAAAATTCAACGAATAATCGTTGTTATATGATTCGTTGCGAGAAATATAGCAACGAATACCATTATTCATTGTGAATTTAAAGATGCAAGTAACGAATAATATCCGTTGTTGTATATTTAACTACAGAAGATATGACGACTAATATTAAATTATTTGTTGCCTTAGGTCAATTTTCTTGTAGTGAGAGTCTATCTAAACTGCCGAAGCAGATGGAGGAACTGGCTGATAGGGTACTTAAAATCCAGATACTGCCCTGACAACATCCTTGATGAATCCATGATTAATATACTCAATATGGAACTTTTAGCAAAATCTCCTTAACAAATCACTAATCAAATCGCTTAAAATGTGTTAATTAACATTCATTAACATTGCATGAAATAAGGGTTAGAATCTATAATTAAATAACCTTGATTTTTTCCTAAATTGGATATATTATTTTATGTATAAAATTAAGTATTTTGAATTAATTATTCTCATTTATATTCATTAATTAATAATCTAACTTGACATTGGGAAATAAATTACGTAAAAAATACAAAATCATGATAAAAAGAGAAGTTATGAACCTGTATATTGTGTAAATATTTTATCTTTGTTGAGTTTATTTTTACCTTTTTCTTGACCTATAAAAAATCCATAAAAATAGACTAATTATATAAATATTATATATATATATATATATTAAAAATAAATTAAAATACAAAAATACAAGTATTTTATATCTATAGAATACCAAAAATACATTTTGTATAGATGACCTCTTTTGGGTTTGGTTTCTTCACAAAAATTGTAGGTATCGTCGAGACAAACAACTTTCATGAAGACTAATTTTTTATTTGACCTTATTTACTACTTTTATTTATTTTTCTTCTATTTTATTATTTGATTTTTTGGGAGCAACATGTGGCCACTCCTGGAGCTATCACGTGTTGCCTTCCATTTTAGATCTTTACCACTTTATTTTATTTTATTTTGGTTTGGTTTGTTTATTTAATTTAGTTTTTGGATGCCACATGGCAAACTCGTAACCGCTCGATCTTGGTGGATCGAACGACCATGGGTTTGCCCGTCACCTCTGCCTCCTCCAGTCGTTTCCACCTCCTCTCGTGGTCGTTATGAGATATGTTGCTCCCTTCACCTCTTCTAGTAGTTTCCCTCTGACCGCCTATGAAGTCGAGCTCCACCTTCATCGTCGATCATCTGCCATATCTTCAAAAGATCGAGGAAGGAGAGATGCAAGGTAGGGTTGGTGACAGAGACCCAACATCGTCGGCGAGAACTCCCTCCGAGGTGAGATCTAGAGGTCCATCAAGGCTCTTTGTTGTTTCTCATCCTTGTAAAGAGTAGTGAAGCTTCCCTTGGACTTGTCTCCATAGTCGAAGCCAAGATCCAGGCTTTCTATTGAGGAGATCTACTTCCAGGAGACACCTCCACTTCCGCCGATCTTCGATTACCTATCACACCAACTCCATATCCATTCCACTACCTTCCAAGCATTGACCGACTTCCCCAACAGGTACCCCCAGCTCCTCATCTCTACTTTAATCACTCATCAATTTCTTTGCTATGCACCACACATAAGATGCATACCCATTCCTCTTGACCTCCACTTGCATCCTCTTCTCCTTATACTTTACCTTCTACCTCTCTGGAACCCCTTGTTTCTCAAGCTCCATCCGCCATCCGCACCCGGAGCAACCACATCATCCACCATCATTCGAGCATCATGACAACATCTTCTCCATTCATAGAGGAGATGAAGAACAAAGATCACCCCAGAAAAAACACATTCGAGAGCATATAGCAGTCACTCGAATAAGAACCGGGCATATCGCAGCCGTCCAAGACTACCCAAAATTCAGCTGTAGGATCAACATTCATCGAACACGTAAGATTTGCCAGAAGACTTGGACTGGAGCCTCGCTCTTCGAACATCATCGCAGAAATTAGGAGAACGACACATGGAGGTTCAGGCCACCCAAGCCAAAGAACCCACCAAACCAGGCATGCCTTATGTGCCCACGCATGCGTTAGGGAGCATTTGCACCCGTACCCCATGACTCTCCTAAACTGCAGAAAAATTCGATCACATTTTCTTAGCACGTGGTAGCGGGAATATCATAGGCGAACACCTCCAATTCCAGAGAATTCCACTCCAGCCTAGTCACGTGTATTTTTCATGTGACCAGGAAATTTTGCAACAGTGCCCTAGGAAGTTTTAGATATTACACTTATGCCCTGCCTAGGGCAACTTTAAGAGGATTCCCTTTGATTTCCAAAATAAAAATAAATCCTTCCAAGGGCTTTTTTGATAAACTTATTTTTATTTGTATTTTAGTCATTAAACTACATTTTATTATAAGTCTCTCATTTGAACTCCATTTTAGCACATTTTATGTCATTGTAAAGCATATTGCATTCTCTTCCATTTTACATGAGCAGATCAGAGCTCAATTTATTTGGAATATTATTCGAGGTATCATGTAATCTTTGGAGGCTCAGATTGACTTATTTGTGCTACTATATCATGAGAAAAAAGATCTAAATTGTAGGGGGGGCTTCTTTGAGGAGAATTAATTGATCTGTTTCCTCGGTATTATTGATTACTTCGAGGAGTAAATTAAAAAAATTGGGGTCAGCTCTTTTTTAGGATTTTCGGTGTTCTCGTTATTTATAGGGTTACTTATTCATTGACTTATCCATCATCATATAACCGTGAATTTCATTGAATATATTTCTTGATTATATCTCTCTACGTTTGTGATTAATTAAGGATTAATTGATTATTTTATAAGGATTGAAAATAATTACACCTCCTGCACTTCACTGTTGTCTTTGTTTATTTTTGTTGCCCGCTTTATTATTGTTTAGTTCTTTTAACTTTTTAACATAGAAATTCTTATTGCAATTAATTAATTATTTAGATTGATTTAGAACCACACAACTAAAAATTGTTATTCCTTGAGTTCAATCTTGGTACACTTACTAAGTAAAAATACTCCACAATATTCAAAATTTGTGGTTTTTGTTGATCTAATTTCCATCTCCTGTGCTAAAATTTATTATGCCTAAAGAGATGGAATATTAGGCTCACTATATAGTATCATTGCTAGGGAACGACGTTTTTTTAGGGTTTTAGATTATTTTTTGTAATTAATTATTATGATTTTTATTTTATATCTTTTTCTTTCATTTTCTTCTATTTTTTGCATTATTTTTTTCTTATTTTCTTGTGTTTCTCTCTCTCTCTTTATCTCTCTCATCAGAAGCTAACCACATCTTCTCACTTCGTAGATAGCTCAGGATTTTTTTTGGAAAAGATCAAGCTTTTGCAAGATTCCAATTTATGTGAGAGATCTTGGTTTATTTTCGTAATCTTTCATTGGTATCTCTGAACCTTAATCTCAATATATGTTTGAACCTCTTTTATGCAATTGGGACTCGACTTGAGTGATGTAGAAATTAGGTGCACATACGCTACCTTAGATAATTATTTTGATTGTGCTCATAATTGTTAGGCCACAAAATTTCACTAATGACACACACGAGTAGATCGTTCATACCTAACCAAATGAAACTCAAATTCTTGACACTAATAGAATTATCTGCTTAGGGTGACTTTCTTTATGCATGTAATATAGTTAAAATTTTAATTAATTATCTTACATCCCGCATGAAGAATGCGAAGAATCATCGCCGGTCTTCTTCTTAGCATGCATCATTAATTTAATGCTTGCATCATTTTTTCCGATCCTCTACACCTTAGTTTTTATAACTTAGGAGCTCGAAGGGAATTGGGACTGCTTGTTAGACATGATATTTTTGTGCTCAGATAGGACCTAAGTGATAACAATTAAAATTGGGACTGTTAATCAAGGTGACGGTAAATAAATTGACATAAAAATCAACCTTGTGTCTGGTGGAGAGGAACCCATTTATTGTACGTAGGAGAGAATTGTACACTTATGGTGGAGCCCAAAACTCAAAGATTTTTATATCGCTTAAATAAAATAAAAAAGATAATTAGCCAAACTCTTGCAACCTTCACAATGTTAAGTTGGTGAAACAATTGGGTTTGACTTGTGTTTGTATTGTGTGCATCAAAGTTTTTAAAATTGCAAGCAAATCGTGGTTCACAAATCATTCTCTACCCCTCTCTTGATAAGATGTCGAAACATTGGTCTTCATATCCAGACTCCACAGATTCCACTTTCACGACCATGACCCGATTTTTTCCTCCAACATACTAGGGGAACCCTCTCTTCAAAACTTGTCTCCCTCAGCCGTCATTCTCCTCCACCCCATACATTCCACCCCCTGCCCACATTTCGTTATGGATTGGACTACTCGTGCATTCTAACTTTCACATGAACATAATAGAGCATGTAGATTTGGGTATGGGATCTAAAGTAACCGATTTCGATAGAGAAATGTGACTCCCAATTAAAATGGACTACATATTGTTTGAGTCGTCCTCTACTTATGGTGACTTTCTTCCCGAGTATGATCAATTTTCCTTTGACAATTCATGAGAGATCCAAAGTCAAGGAAACACGACTCATAACCAGACCGCTAACAACTTGGAATAATCAATACTCCTCTCAGAGCTACATACCATAGTCACAACACATGGAGTATAATTATTCAATCCCAAGCCATGAAACGCTTCATGATGACATTTCTCAGATTAACCATAGATCAGATGCTTTAACATAACAAATATATAATGCCATCCAATCAATGAAAAATCAAGAAGAAGTGAGGACACCACCAAGCAAACCAAAGATGTATCACGTGTCATACACTCATACACAACCATCTCTAACCTCTAACCAAACTACTGACCATTACACCGAAAACTCTAAAAATGAAAAAAATAGAAACTTAAAAAAAGGACAATTCTTAAATGGAAGCATTTTGCAAAAGTCTGATCTTAAAACTTCCATTAATCAAGGCCACAGAGTATGTGTCCGATCTTAATAGATTTGTAGAGAATCGATTAAACCCTAAAAAGATAGGTAAGAAGCGATGAAGGTTTGAATTTCATATAATATTTATGGCCAATTCTTTGGCGATGAATCATAAAACCAAAAGCTGTAAAGTCAAGATGTTGACTCGAATCACGTGTAAAATGGAGGATTCCATATTCAATCATGTTTGGTTAAACGACGACTCCATTTAAACATCCTGTAAAGTTCATCTTTGATCAAATCAAGCTTGAAAAACTCAAACAGATGAAGATGATCGTTGAACTACCAGATCATTCTACCAAAAGACTAAAAGGAATTGTTCCAGTCATCGTAAACTTTCCAGGTGACAAACATAGAATGGAATTCATTGTCCTTGACATTGAGCACCGTAGAGAGTCGTCTGAGTCTCCTATCATTCTAGGAAAGCTATTCTTATCATATGTTAATGAAATTATCAATTGTAAGACTCAAGACATAAGATTGCCGAACTTGGATCACAATGAAGAAACCAAGGAGACATGGCATACTCTAAGGAAACCCAACCATCCACCAACAGTCATGACCAAGAAAATACAACATCACATGATTAGACCTCTCCTAATGAAACACAAACCCTAGGATAGACACCTAATGAGATGACTGTGTAGTTAACAAACAAAGACATCACCGAGAAAGATTCAAACCACAAGAGGTATACAAGATTACGAACAGAAAGTATTCCTAGCTCCTTATGGAAATCTCCTATGTCATGAAAACTTCAAAACATCAAAATGTGACATCTTCATACCCATCCATCACTCATAATGAATTATATGGTGAGATCCTTAAGCACATCACGGAAGCGTGAGGATCACATCGTATGCAATAGGAAGCGATTAGTCGCACTAGTTTCTCAACGCAACGGAATTTAAAAAAAATCACGCAATGAAATCACATGATCTAAGAACACTTCTCGGATCATTTCATCTAAACCAAAAACAACTATTAGGGTTACCTCTTGAAGCGTGGTTGCGATCGAGTCTCTAAACGAAGAGACCTCCCTTCTCAAGTCTGATCCGACGGAGGAGATGCTTATGAGCGCGTTGATGAAATGTGTGCTTCTCGGAATCCATGTTGATGATACAAGCAAAAATCTCCTGATATTGTCACACAAGATCCGGTGTTTTCTTCACGAGCGAGACACACTGAAGCAGATGAAGATTCACAAGCAAGCAATCCGGCAACATAATAGTGATGTTGCGGATATGACAACTCTCTCTAGGGCATCAAGGTGGATGGTCCCAAGAGTTAGAGAAAGGGAGAGATGGCGTGTATAGAAAGATAGAGAGAGAGGGCATATGTATGTTGTCTCTCGTTGTAACTTGAAGAGCAAGGAGTGCCTCTTCTTATATAGTATTTTGGGAGTGCATGGATCACAATCAATGGACTACACAAAATCAATGGATGAGATTGATTTGTTCTTCTTTTAATGGCCAAAGTTTATTGTAAAAATACAACAATAACTAATTTAAGTTATATTAAATATATATTGATAAATCAATATAAATTAGTCCCAAATTAAATCAATCAAGCATGGAGATTACATCACCCTATCCTAATGGGAGTTGGTGGGAATCTTATGTAATCTCATGAGATTACATTATTCCAAGGAAAACTCCAATATTTACAACAACATTTGTTGTAAATTATTCTATAAAAATAATTCACAATTATTCTGTGAATATTGAAATCTTACCATTGGAAGATTGTGAATCATGTTAACAACCCAAAATAAAATGTGAACTATATTTTCAATTAATAATCCAATGTGAATCCAATTCACACAAACATTTAATTAACAAATGTACAAATATCTCTCTCTTATATATTATAAACCACATTTATAATATATATGATTAATATGGATAGTGTTATCCACATAATTCATATCCATGATAATTAAATCACATTTAATCATCTTGGATCACTATTCTCATGTGCCCAAGTAATATGAATCACATTCACATTATTCACATCTTTGATAATTAAATCACATTTAATTATCTAAGATAACTCTCCTTGTATAATGGATCAAATTCATATTATTCATGACAATTAATTCACATTTTGATTATCAATTTTCTCAATGCGCAAATACATATATCAATAATGAAGTTATTCTTGAACTCTATCAAGGATAATGCACTTTCTCTGTGGATAATTGAAGATAAGGATAGGGCGATTGTATCATTCCATGTAGAGTGACTTGGATATTGATATCACATCTCAAATCCAGATCTTGCAAACTTCTCATAAGTGCTTAATTAAATCAAGACCGTAGGTCTAATCTTCTTATTGCTTCTGAATCACATTCAGGTCAATGTCCAACATTTGGAACAAGATCAGATTACTTCTCTAATGAGAGGAGTCACTAAAAACCAGACATGTTTCATCACACCCTAGGAATGGAAGCATCATGTTATACAATCATTTATGATCACATGACCCTTAGGTATTTCTAATACCTGTACACATTACATACTAGAAGACCAAGAATAAACCTGAAGTTCTAGATCAATTTTACACTGTCTACTTCAAGGTTTTATTATTAAGTTTCTCATTTGATCATTGGGAGTCGGTATCGATCATATGCTTTCCAAAAGCATATATCATACTCAGGGATTGATCATATACTTTCCAAAAGTGTATATCAAACCCATAAATTCAGTAAAGTTTCCAAAGTGAGACAATCGTGCTTGGATTTGATTCTTCCCAATATCTCATGAGTGATCCCATGTCTTCCGATTCAGCAATGAACCTGTATGATCCCTTTGAGAGATCGTATTACTCATATGCCCTTGCATGCACACCGGTGTACCGGTGTATAGACCTTGGTTAGGTCATCAACCTATCGGTCTGCCGAATATACATACTCAGACATAAAGTAACACATCTGTCTTTGGTCAGAGAATGCATGCTTATTTCATGACAGCATACGATATAAGTCTTTGGTTATCTCGATCTCTTTAAGTCAACGCTTTGACCTAACTAATCTGACACCTCTGAATATCTATTCCTATGCAGAGGCCTTGCATCAAGAGGTCAGTCAGATATCAGCCTCTGAATCTCTATTCTTTCTCAGGATGGAGATCCTATCTTAATAATCATTTAACGATGCTTGATGAGTCCTCAATCTAACTCTTTAGATATTCATTCAAGCACCAACCTCTATGATTCAACAATTGTATGATCATTAAATGACCATGGTACATAACCCTAATTATACTAAGGGCCAATTATGCAAATTAGTTATTCTTCATTTCAGATCAGGGAATGACACTTACGATAACATTTATTGCATAATGGCTCGTTGTGGGTTCACATGTCCAATGCACACTGCCACCAAGAACGAGATCGTGATGAATCCCTGATTTTCACTCTTTATTCTTTTATTTAGCTATTTTTCTTGGCAAAGCAGCATGTAAATACTTGTAAATACAATAACTTAGCATTCTGCATGCATTTGTTAATGTTGCATAATTAGCATGTTTGTATGTAAAAATAAAAGAATAAAGGAAAAGAAAAAGGAAGGAGGTATTAAGAATAAATACAGAGTGACTTGAACCCCAAGAGAAGGTGAAGCCTTGACCTAATCGCAAAATAAACAAGTAGAGAAAGATAGGGTCTACTTTGTGTTGTACATAGTACCTATATCTATAAATAATTATTTTTGACAAAATAAAATTAAATTATTATTTAATCATCCTTGTATATATTTCTAGAAATAGTATAAAACAAAATAAAAAGCATGAAAATTAAATAAAAATACAAACAAACAAAATCTCCCTTTTACTGTACAAAACACATGTGCATATACTTCCTTCACTATTTATTATGTCATTAAATAATGAATAAAAATAAAATAAAAATTATGTTGTACTCCTAAAAATATGTTGTAAAAAAATAAAATATAAAATTGAGTTATTTATATAAAAATAGAATAATAAAAATAATTTTACATAATACATAGGTCTATTATACCTATATATAATATTATATACTATATACACTATTTTTTTATAAAAATAATTAAAAATCATAGAAAATACTTTGAAAAATAAATATTTTTATTGTATGTATTTTTTAATTTAAATTCATTTATTATTTATTATTTAATTTTCTTTATTTTCTTCTCAGATTTTTCATGTAGTCTATTATGTCCTTATCCTCGGTGACCTCCAATTGGTCCACCTCGATTCTGTTGACTGAGGTCAACTGATCCCCCCTTCTCTCTTTCGTCCGAATCGTGTTTGCACCTATTTTCACCGATTTTTCATGACCTGATCGTGGTGCCTTATCCTATGATTCCAAGCTCCGATTGTAAGGCGTGAATCCCTAATCCACATCCTACACCTTCCCACTTGATCCGTGCCTCGATTCGTGGGGTACGTCCCCATCTTCTCAGACCTAGACACCTATATAACCAACACCCGTCTCTCCTTTTTCTCCACCTTTGGTTGGGCCACCACTTTCGTTGCACCTCCCTTTTCTTTTCCATAGTGACAACACGAGAGGGAAAGGATGAGGGCAACAGTTAGAGTGTGGAAGCCCCCAGGTCCGGTGAGGATTTCCTCAGCTCAGCCGCGAGGATCATAGCCTCTGCCAGCACCGTCTATCAAGGCCATTACCGTAGTGGACCTTTGTTCGCACCCCCAGGCATCATTCTTCATCTGTAAGCATTCCATTCCCCTTTTGTTTTACATCCAAATTTGATCGTTCGTCCGCCGAACAGAGTATCTCCGACGACCAACTCCATCCCCTGTCGCACTTCACTCTGACTCTCACACACCCCCATTCGACCTCCTTTCACTTCTATGTGTGCTCTGTAACGCCTCTCTTGACTCCAACCGTCGGATTGGCGTCAAGCCATAGGTCGATTCCCTTATCCCGTACGTGACCTAGCCCTTCCACCATCCACCCTCTGTTCTCGATAATAGTAGTGCTCTAACCCTCGCCGGAGCCACTTCTCCAAGCACCACCTTTTTCCTACAGGGTAGAAGTATTATCAAGCCTCATCTGAAGGTCTAGAGCATACTGCTTACCAGCTCCAAGAATCCTGGCCTTTCTGACCTCCCCAACAGTTGTGGACCACCATCGCCAATATTTTGCCCATCCCAGCAGCTCCGGGCAACGTCGGATCAGCGCTCCATCGCCGATTGAAACTCGTCAGAGGCGAGTTCATCCCAGTTCGTCCAAGCGCCCTCTCTGTCGTTCGAACGGGCGTTTCCCCAGTTATGATCTTCACCGTCCATCATCAAGGAGGTCCTTGATCATCAAATCCATCTAAGGATCCATCAACCATCGTCCATCATCGAAGAGGTATCAACACATCTCAATCATCCACTCATAAGTAAACCGCCATCAACCGTTGGATCACACCTTAATAAGGGGCAATATTCACTTAGGCCCCTCTTTGTTTTTGCTTCCCAGTTAGTCCTGTAAATATTTGTTGTAGTTTAAATATTTTGGATATTTTACAGTTGGACCCTTGTTATTTTTAGTATTTGCATTTTAGTCCATTTTGTGTGAACTCATCTGCTATCCCACGTGCTTTTTGGGAATATTTGCATGCTATGTCCTGAACATTTGAATGTTATGATTTGAATGGAAAGTATTTAATATTTGCTTTTATATCTCTATGAGGCCTATTCACGTGTGATGCGTGTGTTTTCCGGGACCTTTTGCAATTTAGGCCCTAATCTTTTCTCGTATGTTATTGTTTGGCCTGAAAGCTTTATCTTAATTGCAACAAGATCCTTATGAACTATCTATCATGTTTCTAATTGAATAAATACCAAATTGATCCTAAGACTTTTATAAGAATTATTGTTAGCTCCTATTAACATGTAATATTATGGAAAGTTTTGTGAGCTAATTCAGTTGTGTTTACTATTTTCTAAAAATTAAAAAACCCGAAAGAAGTGTACTGAATATTTTAGAAAATACATAAATATTCGAAAACTTTAAAAATAACATAAAAATTTATGTATGTGTTATTGAATGCTTTGCCTTCATTAGTAATTTTGTTTGAAAAACTCTCGTAAAAACCCTAAAAATCACATAAGATCTCAAAACTTATAAAATCTATATAAAATTCTTGAAAATTCAAAAAAATGCCATTTCAGTTCTTGTTTATAGCCTTTTCTTTTTAGTTTATCATAAAATTACGTCAGAGGATTTTAGGGCATTTTAATTTATTGTAATATGCAATTTAATCATGGTTGTGCACTGTTTATTTTTTTGCTCTTGTTTAATTTATATAAAATCACAAAAATATCAAAATAAATCCTAGAAAATTATAAAAAATACTTTAATATCTGAAAAACCACCTAAATATTTTTATTCTTAATTTTAAGCATTTTTTGTCTTAAATAAAAATTCAAAAGCTTTTTGTTTGCTTTATTGTCTTGTTTGCCTATTTTATTCCTTAATTAAAAATTATAAAAAAATGAAAAATTAAAAATCAATAAAAATATACTTTTTATTTTCTGAATTTCGACTACTTTTTAGGTTCACTCGTGCTCCTTGTGTTCGACCATGGTTGCTATACCACAACCACCACCTCAATAACAACAACAACAAACAACAACAAAGCCTCTTTCCACAATTAAGTAGGGTCGGCTACATGGATCCTTCGCCTCCATTCAGATCTATCTTGGGTCAATCACAGGCTTATATCCACAAAACTAAGATCCCTTCGTATGGTCTCTTTCCAACACTTCTTGGACCGTCCTCGCCCTCTCTTAGTCAGCTCAACATCCCAACACTCGCATCTCCTAACTGGTGCATCAGCTGATCTTCTTTGCAAATGTCCAAGCCATCTTAAGCGGTTTTCCCGCATCTTATCCTCGATCGGAGCTACACCAACTTTCTTTCTGATTGCATCATTCCGAATCCGATCTGTACGTGTGTGTCCACACATCCACCTTAGCATTTTCATTCTGCTGCATTCATTCTCTACACATGTCTATGGTTCACAGGCCAACATTCAGATCCATAAAGCATAGCGGGTCTCACAATTGCTTTGTAAAACTTTCCTTTAATTCTTAAAGGATTTTTCTTATCACAGAGAACAACAGAGGTTGCTCTCTACTTTAGCCAGCCTGCATTTATTCTATTAGTAACATCTCCATCAATTTCACCATCATGTTGCAGAATAGATCCCAGATATCTAAAGGGATCTCTCTTATGAATGTTGTCGTCACCAATCTTCACCTTGATTCCTTCACCATTGCTTTCATCAAAGGTGCACTCCATATATTCCGTCTTAGCACTACTTATATGAAATCCTTTAGTCTCCAACTCATGTCTCCAGACCTCAAGCTTCTCATTTACTCCATCTCTAGTCTCGTCAATAAACACAATATCATCAACAAATAACATACATCAAGGTAACTCATCATGAATGTGACTTTTCACCTTGTCCATAATCAAAGTAAAAAGAAACGGACTCAAAGCAGAACCTTGATGTAAACCAATGTTGATGTCAAAATATCCAGTCTTCGCTGACGGGGTCCTTATACAAGATAAAGATCTATTATACATGTCCTTTGAGGTTAATGTATATGACAGGTACTTGTCTCTTCTCCAACACTCACCACAATATATCTCGTGGGGCAGAATCATAAACCTTATCCAAATCAATAAAGATCGTATGGAGGTTCTTCCTTTTAGCTCTATAAATGTCCATTGTTCTCCTCAGCAAATGGATGGTTTCAATCATTGAGCGACCTGGCATGAATCCGAATTGGTTTTTTTACATTGAAAACCTGCCTCAACCTTCTTTCAATCACACGTTCCCAAATTTTCATGGTGTGACTCATCAGCTTGATACCTCTATAATTTGAACAATTTTGAATGTCTCCTTTATTCATATAAAGAGGTACCACGATACTCCTCCTCCAATCTTCAAGCATTTTTTTGCTTCGCCAAATAATATTGAATAGATTCGTAAGCCAAATCAAACCGCGCTCACCTAAAACTCTCCATACTTCTATAGGGATGTCCTCTGGTCCTACACCTTTCCCGGGTCTCAAAACCTTCAAAGCTTCCTCTACTTCCTTTCTTTGTATCCGTCTATAGCTTGCACGATTCAAGTACCTTTCTCTACAAGCTAGATCACCCAAAGCGATCTCTCTATTTCCTTCCCCAATGAAAAGTTTATGGAAGTACTACTCCCATCTAGTCTTTATATCCTTCTGAGTAACGAGCACATGACCTTCCTCTTCCTTAATGCATCTCACTTGAGAAAGGTCTTTGGTCTTTTTTTCTCTTGCTTTGGCCAACCTGAATATATCCTTCTGTCCCTCCTTAGAGTCAAGATTTTATAGAAAACTACATAAGATTTTGACTTAGCTTCGCTTACGGTCTTATTTGCTTCCCTCTTTGTTATTTTGTAGTTTGTGATAGTTTCCTCTGTTCTATCCTTAGACATAGCTTTAAAGCAAGCTCTTTTTATTTTTAGCTTCTCTTGCACCCCTTCACTCCACCACCAAGCCTCCTTTTGACCTGGAGCTCCTCCCTTTGACTCGCCTAGCATCTCTTTCGCTATCTTTCGGATACAAGATGCTACTGCCTCCCACATCTCGTTTGCACTACCGCTACAATCCCAAGATAAGTCTTCTAAAACCTTCTCCCTAAAGCTCGCTTGCTTCAGTGGAAGATTCCACCACCTAGTTCTAGTTATCTTGGAAACCCTCCTTTTCTTTACTAGCCCTTTCATTTGTACATCCAAGACTAACAAACGATGTTGGGTTGTCAAACTCTCTCCTGGAATTACTTTGCAGTCTTTACAACACAATCGATCTCTTCTCCTCAACACAAAGTAATCTATCTGTGTTCTAGTTTTCCCACTCTTGTAAGTAATTAAATGTTCCTCCCTCTTCTTGAAGAGAGTGTGTGCTATGAAAAGATCACATGCCATTGCAAAATCCAGGATGGCTTTTCCCTCTTCATTTCTATCCCCAAAACCATGTCCTCCATGTACACTAGCATACCCTGAAGCATCTTTTCCCACATGTCCATTAAGATCTCCACCGATGCAAATCATCTCTCTTTGTGGGATTCCTTGTAGACTCTTATCCAAATCCTCCCAAAAAGCTTGTTTAATCCTTTCATCTAAACCAATTTGCGGTGCATAAATTGAGATGATATTCAGATTTTCTTCTTCAAGCACCAATTTTAGCAAAATAATTCGATCCCCGAATCTTTTCACCTCAACCACACAATCCTTCAAATCCTTATGAACAACCCCTCCAACACCGTTTCTACCCTTATCTTTACTTGAATACCAAAGTTTAAAGCATGTCTTCTCAATCCCCCTTGCTTTCTCTCCAACCCATTTAGTCTCTTGAAGACATAGTATATGAATCTTTCTTCTTTCCATCCTATTAACTATCTCCATCAATTTTCCAGTTAAAGTGCCAATATTCCAACTACCAATCCGTAACTTTCGTTGAAATTTCTTTTGGACTAACTTCTTTACTCACATACGTCCATTATGAGAGAACCCTTGTAAATTTTGGATTGTGTCCGGGTGGTGATGCAGCGGAACTAGCTTAATTACCCGCATGCGTTCCTCATGCGAGAACCCTTGCAAATTTTGAACCACATCTAGGCTGCGATGTAGCATCCCTTGCCAATTTTTCATTGCATTCGGGCGATGCAACGCGTCTCTCTATTCTTTATTCTTACCCTCGACCACCTAGACCTGGTCAATGGGCTGGGGGCCTGCCCGCCCAACCCACTCATGGGTTGTGCTTAGGCTAGGAGATTTAGGCATGGGTCGGCATGTTCTGGCCCGCAAAAAATAAAAAATATATACAAATATAAGCTAAGTAATACATGTATTAATACATTACACATCAAGTTTTTCATATGTGACACTAGTTTTAAATAAAATTTAATACTTTATATATCAAGTATGATGTAAACTGCGTTTATTAGCTATATAAAGTACAAATGATATTAATAAAATTATTTATACATATTAAATATCATTAAAATTTTCAATGGAAAAAGAATGAAATGGGTCATGGGTTGGCACATGGTGGGCTTTGGACAGAGGTTTTTCAACCTTGGCTCGTTCGGCTCGGCCCGCATTTTGGCCAGGTCTATAACCACCTCATTTCTCACCGTTCTGTTATGCGTAGACCCACAAAGCCTATGTATGGGGCAATGTGACTTCCTATTTCTTTCCACTCAACTATGTTTGGTACGGACTATATCTTTATTCTACTTTGTGCCATGAGGACATAACACATGCTAAGTATAGGAGGTGTTTATATTGTATGTATTTACTTTACACATAGCTTCTACTTTAACTATTTTCCAATCAAAAATTATGATTGGGTAAGTTTGTATATGATATATATACTATACAATTTTTTATCTATTATGCTTGTTTTGAAATCTTTCATAAAAATTTGGGGTATAACAAACTTCTTTTAAATTAAAAAATTATTTTAGTGACAATTCTGAATACTGGATTTAGAAATGACTAGCTACTTTTCAATGAGGGAACTATGGACTCCCTTACCATATTTGTTGGTTAAAGGACAACACGTAAAACACCATCCTAAAGTAATACAGGTAGTCATTTCATGGTATGTACTTACACTCATATGTCTGAAAGTAGAGGCAGCTAATTGTATGAGTTGGGTCCAGTCATTATGTCCCTCCAATCTTTAAACTTGTTAAAAAAGGTAACAAAAAATAACTAATTTAAGGTTGTATCCCTAACACTTTCACTTCACACAAGACTTGTCCATTCCAGACTACTTGGTTTAGAGTGTCACTTAAGTCCGAGTCAAATCACTCTTATCAATTAGTGTCCAGAGGCTTAATTTCTCAACATACATGGTTAAAGGATATATGTGTTATATGGTATATAGAATCTCAAAAGCTTCAAGGACTTCGACAAGCACAACACTTGCATGATGACATAATCTTTGTGACGAGTCAATGTTTTGCCTGAGGAACTAGGATGAAAGGATTGA
Organism: Ottelia alismoides; assembly: GCA_037367405.1. Taxonomy (NCBI): domain Eukaryota; kingdom Viridiplantae; phylum Streptophyta; class Magnoliopsida; order Alismatales; family Hydrocharitaceae; genus Ottelia; species Ottelia alismoides. The sequence goes on along the minus strand of JAZKJV010005150.1, from coordinate 161,382 downwards.
ATTCGGATCTGATTCTTTAGGATGAGACTTGATTGGTGGCCACTTCATGACCTGAGTAGCAGCACATAAGCAAGTATGGGGAAAAGGTCCATGTACTAATCTTGAATTAACCCAAGTGCTAGTGTGAGTTAAAACCTCAAATTATAGATCATCATGCACCAATTTAGTATGAGTAGTGGAGATAGCCAGACAAATATCATTCCAAAAAGTCAAAGAAAGAGCTCAAAGTTAAAAAGCAAAATTCCAAAAAATAGCTCATTAACTGGCAAGTGCTCCCAACCTTTTCAAAGTGTCCACTTGGACCAAAGTTATTAGGACCATATGAGTCGGGCCAGCACCCAAAAAAGGCTCTACATTGTAAAGACTACAAGTTTGGGTGTTGAAAGTATAATAGATACTCAAAAGAGACACACCCTGATACATTCCTAGGAAAACTAGTGTAGACAACTCCAAAATCTCTTGACAGACATGATGATTCACACCCAATATATATATATATATGTGTGTGTGTGTGTGTGTGTGTGTGTGTGTGTGTATGTAATAATTCACCCGAGAGATCCTTGTTCCAATGAGACGAGAAATGAATTGACGCAATCCTACTTCCTCCATACTTGGTCTAATCATCATCACACATTCAAACCTAACAACTAAAGAGACAGTGAACTAATGAGAAATCGATCATTGGACTAGAGTCGAGGACTGGGGCCTTAGAAGAACCTCTTAGATTAGGGCTTTGGGAGATATAAAGTCTCTACGCAGGAAAATGAAGTCAACACATGAAAGTCATACCTACTATACATATATGAATCAAATGAGAGTCTGATAATTAGAAATGTTGAGTTCCCTTTAGATGAGACTTTATTAGACTTAGATTTAAGGAGTCACCTAAAACTCATGGACCGGTCTTCAAGTCTAATATTTGCATACACACAATAAGGGATTCAACTTTCTAACTCATTAAAAAATTGCTTGGGGACAAGTAAATATCTAAGTATGGGGGTTTGATGAATCCATGATTCACCTACTATATACAGAATTTTTAGCAAAATCCCCTTAACAAATCACTAATAAAATCCCTTAAAATATGTGAATTACATTCACTAACATTGCAATAAATTTGGGTTAAAATCTATAAATAAACCTTGCTTTTTGCATAAATTGGACATATTATTTTATGAATAAAAATTAAGTATTTTCACTTAATTATTTCTCATTTATATAACTTACTTAATTAAAAAACTTAGCATTAAGAAACAAATTGTATAAAAATTATAATCTGGATAAAAAGAGAAATTCTTAACAAGTATGTTGTATAAATATTTTATCTTTGTTCAGTTTATTTCATCTTTTTCTTAACTTATAAAAATCCATAAAAATTATAATAATTATGTAGATATATAATATATCTTAAAATTTAATTAAAAACTAATTAAAATACAAAAAAATAAGAATACCAAAAATACATTTGTTTTATATCTATAGAATACCACCAAAAATACGTTTTGTACATATGATCTCTTTTGCATTTGGTTGTTTCAGAAAAGTTTGTAGATATCATTGAGACGAACAAATTTCTTGAATATCACTTTTTGATTTGATCGCATTTACTATTTTTATTGAGGTTCTTATATTTTATTTTCTGAATTTTTTGGGAGCGACACATGGCCGCTCCTAAAGCCACCACATGTTGCCTCCCTTTTTACATCTTTACCTTCTTTATTCTATTTTATTTGATTTTTTAGTTTATTCTTAAATTTTTATTTATTTATTTTAATTTATTTTTTGGATGTTACATGGCAAACTCGTGATCGTTTAATCTTGTCTGATCGAACGGTCATGGCTTCAATCCTCATCTCTGCCTCCTCTGACTGTTTCCATCTCCTCCCGCGACTGTTATGAGCTATGTCACTCCCATCGCCTCTTCCAATCATTGCCCTCTAACCTTCTATAAAGTTGAGTTCTACCTTCATCACCGACCATCCACCATATCTTCAAAAGATTGAGGAAGGAGAGATGTAAGGTAAGGTTGGTGATAGAGACACAACCTCGTTGGTGAGGACTCCCTCCGAGGTGAAATCTAAAGGGCCATCAAGGTGCTCTATTGCTTCTCATCCTTGTGAAGAGCAGTGAAGATTCCCTTATCCTCGTCTCCACAATCGAAGCCAAGATCTAATCTTTCTGTTGGGGAGCTCTGCTTCCATACGACACCTTTACTTCCACCAACCTTCGATTACTACTCACACCCACTCCACCACCATTCCACTAACTTTCAGATGTTGATTAACTTCCCCTTCAGGTACCCCCTGTTGGACATGCGATCCCACGGCGAGCCATTATGCAATAAATGTTATTGCAATTCACTCCTTAATATGAAATGAAGAATACATAATTTGCATAATAGGTCCCTTAGTACAATTAGGGTTATGTACCATGGCCATCTTAATGATCATACAGCCGTTGATTCAATTATTGAATCATAGAGGCTGGTGCTTAGATGAATATCTAATGAGTTTAGATTGAGGACTCATCGAGCACCGTCAAATGATCGTTAAGAGATGATCTCCAGCCTGAGTAGGAGATGGCAATCCTTATCTTTAAAGGCTGATATCTGACCGACCTCTTGATGCAGGTCCTCTGCATAGGAATAGAGATTCAGAGGTGTCAGATTAGTTAGGTCAAAGAGTTGACTTAACGAGATCGAGATAACCGAAGTCCTATATCATATGCTGTCATGATATAGGCACGCATCCTCTGACCGGAGACAGATGTGTTACTATATGTCTGAGTATGTACATTTGGCAGACCAATAGGTTGATGACCTAATCAAGGTCTATACACCGGCGCGCTGGTGTGCATGTAAGGATATATGAGTAATACGATCTCTCAAAGGGAACATACAGGTTCATTCACTGAACCGGAAGACATGAGCTCACTCATGAGATATTGGGAAGAATCAAATTCAGTGCGCACGGTCGTCTCGCTTTGGAAGCTTGACTGAATTTGTAGGTTTGATATATACTTTTGGAAAGTATATGATCAAGACCTAGGTATGATGTACGCTTTTGGAAAGTGTATGATTGATACCAACTCCCAATGATCGAATGAGAAACTTACTGATAAAACCATGAAGTAGACAGTATAAAGTTGATCCAATACTTCGGGTTTAGTCTGAGTCTTCCAGTATGCAGGATGTACGGGTATTGGGAATACCTGAGGGTGATGTGATCATAAACGATTGTATAACCATGACGCTTCCATTCCTAGGGAGTGGTGAAACGGGTCTGGATTTTAGTGACTCCTCTCAGTAGAGAAGTAATCTGATCTTGGTCCAAGTGTTGGACATTGATCTGAATGTGATTCAGATGCAATAAGAAGATTAGATTTACGGTCTTGATTTAATCAAGCATCTATGGGAGGCCGGCGATCTGGATTTGAGATACGATCTCAATATCCATGTCACTATACGTGGAACAATACAATCGCCCTGTCCTTATCTCCAAGTATCTGCGGAGAAAGCGCATTATCCTTGAAGGAGTTCATGGATAATTCTATTGTTGATTTATGTATCCGAGCATTGAGAAAATGGATAATTAAATGTGATTTAATTATCATGAGTAATATGAATTTGATTCATATTATAAAGAGAGTTATCTGAGATAATTGAATGTGATTTGATTATCAAATATGTGAATAATGTGAATGTGATTCATATTATTTAAGAACACGAGAATAAAGATCCAAGATGATAAAATGTGATTTAATTATCATGGATATGAATAATGTGGATAGCAATATCCATATTAGTCATATATATTATAAATGTGATTTATAATATATAAGAGAGAGCTATTTGTGATTTACATTTGTTAATTAAATGTTAATGTGAATTGGATTCACATTGGACATTGAATTGAAAATGTAATTTACATTTTATTTTGGGTTGTGAATATGATTCACAAATTTCCAATGGCATGGTTGCAATGTTCACAAAATAAATTGGATTTATTTTTGTGAAATAATTTGTAACAAATGTTGTTGCAAATATTGGAGAGAATCATGAGATAATGTAATCTCATGTAATAGGAAAAAGGAAGCTCCCTTCCTAATGAGGAGAGGGGACGGCCACAATTCCATAAGGAATGTGGTGGCCGTCCACCCTCCTTATGGAAGGAGGCTTGCCTCCTTTCCTATCTCTCCAATGGAGATTGATTTGATATAAATCAAATTATATTTAATATATATTTGATTTTTATTAAATTAATTGTTGTTGTGTTTTTAGCAACAAATCATGACCATTGAAAGAAACACAAATTAATGTGGACCATTGGATTTGTGTTGACACATGGATTGAGATCCATGGATCCCAAAACCCTATAAAAGGAGAGGCACCCCATTGCTCTTCTTTGCACATAAGTGAGACAACATGTCTCTCTCTCTCTCTTTCTTTCTCTTTCTCTCCCTCTCATGGCCGTCCACCATGGATGCCCTAGAGAGGCTCTCCATCGCCGCGGCACCGTCGTTATGCTGCCCGATGTTTTGCTCGTGAAACTCCGTCTACTTCAGCATGCCTTGCTCGTGAAGAAGACGTCGGATCTCGTGTGTCGAGATCAGGAGATCCACCGCTTGGATCATCAACATGGATTGCGAGAAGCACGCGGTTCATCCCCGCGCTCGCAAGCGTCTCCTCCGACAGATCGGACTTGAGACAGGAGGTCTCTTCGTTTAGAGACTTGATCGCAACCACGTTTCAAGAGGTAAACCTAATACTTGGTTGTGGTTTAGACGAAACGATCCGAGAAGTGTTCTTGGATCATGTGGTTTCGTCACATGAAAATTTTTAATTTCCGTTGCATAGAACAACTAGTGCGACTAGTCGTTCTTCGTCGTATTCGATGCGACGCTCACGCTTCCGTGATACGCTTGAGGATCTAACCATATCCTTCAAGTGGTATCAGAGCCAGGTTGGTGGTTTTGGATACGATCCATAAACCGAGGACGACTTGGGTTCATTAGGGTATGCGAAAGTTTTCTTGCATTTTATTTTCGCATCTCTGTTTTGATATTATTTTCGGCACTGTTTAAATTGTTTAAACACGAAAATAATATTTGGATTTTATTCTTCATTAAATAAGGAAACCGTAGGATCTGAGTTTGTGTGATTTCGATTCCGTTTGCTCTAGATATGCTCATTTTAGTGAACATGTATCCACTGTTTCGGGGACTGCAGATCATGACATAATTAAGATGTTAATTGTGGACTTGAAACGCCTTGAAATGCGTGCAAATCACTTGGGTTCTGTTGTAAATCAAGTTAGCAAACTTTAGAAATTTACTTTGCTTAATTTGGATTTAAATTGATTGAGATATGGTATTTTTAGTAAGTGAGGGTCACTGCTGAAAATACTTTCCTAATCAAGAACCTAGTGATTGTCATTTAATTAATTAGTGAAATTAAATTGTTTAATTTCCTGGAATAATTATGCATAAATATTTGTGAAATATTTAATGATAATTATGTCCTTAAATGACTTTGCCCTAACCAACAAATGATTAGATGTGATCTAGATCAAGATTGGTTACATGATCTACATGATCAACATTCCAACAAACATGTTGCTTGAATAGGACTTGGGATTTGTTTAGCAAATCTCATTATAATGTTAATCAAAATTGTTTAGATTATTACTATATGGTATAATTTCGGTTGAAGAACCGATGATCATCTCAAGTACAAAATGATCTATTTTGCATTATCCTTTCCCGAGGTGGATATGGTGTCTAGTCGGAGAGCATTGGGGTTGCGGGTTGCAACGTATGTGGTCCGTCCCACTCCCGTCGGTACTGGCCATGACAGCGGGTAGGGTTAGTATAATGCTTAAGAAATCATGATGTATTTCTAATTATTAAAATTCGAAATAATACGTATTTGAGATAATACCATAATTCAAGTAACAATTAAAATTGTTTGTTGGATATTAATTGGATTATTAATTTAATATGACTAGATTAATTGGAATCCAATTAAAATTAAAACACTCTATGAATAGAGATGTTATTTCCCTTGGAAGAATTAATCATAATGAATATGATTCATAATGATTAATTAGAATTTGAATATGATATGGAGGATCATATAAGTGACATCCATGGTCTCCCGTCAAGGCGAAGGGTTCCGTCGCCAGGGATTGTATATAGGAGACGCCTGTCCGAAGTGACAGCTCCTGTATGCATGCGCATTTGGATCAGGCTCTTTGCTTCTCGAAAGAGTAAGGCCGTATACGTAGTAACCCCAATATCGGATCCTCATATTATTGGGGCGATATTGGATTGCGTATAGCGAGTACTATTCCTGTTGACGGTTGGTTCAATTAACGACGGATCAACATCACTTTAGGGGTGGTGGGCCCGGGTGTTAAAGACCGAATTGGGAATGCAAGTTGGACTTGCAAGGCGAAATGTGTTCCCGCTTCTTTTTTATCCGAGTTGCAGATTCTCATATTATTGGGATGTAACAAAGATAAGGAAGGAGATCCCAGATCTTGTTGAGATATAATGGTAAGTATATCTCTTACATTGAAAGTGATTAAGGGAATGAACTTTCAGTGTTGACAAGACAAGACAACTTTGATATAAAAATCCTAAATCAAAGTAAAATATATATAAATATATATATTTATGCAAATTTCTTATTTCAGATAATCCTTCATTAAAACCCACTCAATGTTATACTCAATAGTAACCAGTGAAATATCTTGGATTGGACTCATGATCCAGATATTGTACTTGCAATTGAACACATAATGTATGTGGTTGCAATATGCAAGTCTCCTCATACTAATGAGGAATGACAATTAAATAGATAATAGGACTACAATCCTAGGGTTTGTATGTCTCTCTAGTCTTGATCTCATTGGATGTACTTTGGAAGTAACATGTCGATGATGATCGCAATTGTCAAATAATCCTTATAAAATCAATGAACATATTCTGGCATACATATGTGCTCTTGACATTTATCATGAATGAGATGGTTCACTGCATCATGCAGAATGGTAGCTCTATAAGAGATGATGTATTCAAATTGTTTGAGTACCTACCTAAACCTATATTTTAAGAGTTTAGATGGATGTAGATGATGAGTGTCATTATTCTACTATCTATACTCTAGTCATTCATGAAGCTTCATAATATTCATATTGTATGAATTTAATGAAGCATGTATAAATGTTGAAATGATCTTACATTGAATTCTTTTGAATTTAACGTAAGAGATCCTTAGTCTTAAGCAATGGTTGCTCATAGATAAAGGGGGCACAGTGGAAGCATGGGTTGGACCCGAGTAAGAAGTACGGTCAAAGAGTTGACTGTACATCTATGACTTCCATATGTCATCCGAAGAGTTGGATGAATGCCAATACTGCAATAAGTTGATGTGTTGATAGTATGACTATCAAGTCTGTCTAGAATCCTTAGAGAAGGACTCGGATAGAGCATCAAAATAATCTACATAAATCGTTGAAATTGACTTTCTTATTTGATAAGATAAAGTCAAATAATTGTATCTCAATCTTCTGATGACATTTGCAATAGGTTGCATATGTTTTTAGAAGACCAGAAAATTTGATCTTAAGGACTATAGTTATCAACATGGATATTGATGCAATTGTTGCAACAATCTCTGCTGGATTGATAGACTTGTTAATTTCAGTGGGAGAGCCCTTAGTCGTAGAGAATGTCTCTATGACCTAGATATAAGAATACACTCATTGTTTGTTTCTAAATGTTGGAAATAAACATGAATTCTGAGATAGAACTATCATAAAGAGTTATGATGAAGATATTTCAGATAGTAATCTAAAATCTATTGGACTCCACAAAATTAGAAAATTAATGAATGGTTCATTAAGATTTCTAAATACTGACATTAAACCTTAAGATCAATAGGAGGATGAAGACCATTTGACAATGATTTAGCATCAAGCCTTGGACATTTGTCTATTGATTTGATCAATAGGCTAGTAAGAGATGAAACTTTAGAATGTCTAAAATTTCAAAGCTTACATGCTTATGAATATTGTATTCATAATAAAATGTCCAATACACGCTTCTTTGGGAATGGTGTAAGATGATAAGGTATTCGGGATCTCATACATATTGATGTATGCGGATCATCTATATCATAGTAAACATTATGGATATATGATATCTATTAATGATTATGTATGATACGAAATTTCTTCTCTTCACCTGAAGAAACCTTTGAAATGTTCAAAGATTTCATAATTTTGGTCTACAACCAAAGCTTGAAGGAAGATAAAATGAATTTGATCTAATCAAGGTAGCATGTACCTGTTAGATGAATTCAAAGGATACCTTATGGAGATATGAATATCATTTCTATCTCAATCCTCCTAACTCACCTTAACTCAATAGAGTTATAGGGAGATACAATTGGATCATGTGTGACATGATCTTATCAATGATGATTTTTAGCATAATTATCCCTTAGTTTCCAGGTATATATGTGTAGTAGAGACTACAATGTATATCCTTAATAAGGTTCCATGCAAGATGGAATCTAGCACTTGAGAGTGACGCTTCATTAGGAAAATAAAGGATGGTATTGGATACCTACTTTATGACCTTGAGATTCTTGAAATATCTCATCTCTGAGAATGTGACTCTTGGAGGTTGAGACTCTTGAGAATCAAGATGAAAATGAAGTATAGGAACTCATTTAATCTTGAAAAGATAATGAGGCTCCTGAAATTGGAAACTAAAAGGATAATTGAAGATGAAACACTAAAACCTCTTCAAATAAGTTTGAGGATGGATTCCATGTGTCAGAGAAATCTGATAATGATCGAACTTCATGTGATGAAGCTTCTGAAGATCATAGCATGGATAGATAGATGTTAGCAAGAAAAGTCTAATGTAGACTTCATGTACAAGTGTTGTATATAGACCCTCGAGGATCCACCTATATGGGTAAGACCTGTAAAGGTGTAAATGGATCTTCAAGAGAAAGGGAACCTGATGAGAAGGTACATACTTTCAAAGCACGGTTCGTAGCCATGAGCCACACACCGGAAGAGAAGACATTGCTTGCAATGAGACTTGCTCTTCGGTGACCATGCTTAAAATCATCAGAATATTGCTAAACTTAGCTACAAAACTTGACTATTGCATCTTCAAGATGTAAGTCAATATTGCATTCCTCTACGAATACCTCTTTGAGGATATTCACATGAAGTAGCCCCAGGGCTTCATGGTTGAGGAAAGCAAGGTGTGATAGCTAAGAAATCCATCTATGGACTCAAATAAGCTTCTTGAAGTTGGACCATAAGATTTGATGGAATTATAATTGTTATGATTTCAGATAGAATCTTGATGAGCCATGTGAAGCTTAGTGGGAGTGCCTTTGTGTTCATCGTGCTAAATGTAGATAAAATCCTAATCATTTGGAATGATATAAGGATTATAATAAGTGTTTTATAGACTGGCTATTCCATATCTTGAAATATGATTTCAAAGATACCTCTTAGATCTTAGTTCTGAAGTTGTTCAGAAGCCAAGAGAAGAGAATAATTGGACTGTCACATTTGTAGTACACCTTGGACATATTCTATTCATAGAAATTCCAAGAAAGGCTTCTAACCCTTAAGATATGGTACTGACCTATCTAAAGAGATAGCATCTAAAAAGAGTTGAGGAAGTGAATGCTACAACTACTTGCACTTGTGCATTAGTTATGAGAAGCTGAGTGTATACTAGACGTGTACAAAAGCCAGATATCTGCCATGCAGTGGGAGTAGTAAAGTGTTACTAGGCCTACTATGTAGAGAAAACACTTGATTGCAGTAATAACTATATCTTCATAAAGGACAAGATTTTTGAGATAATGATCTCAAAGTCTTATCTTCAAAAACTTAAGACATTGTAGATAGAGATCTAAAAGGTCTTAACTTTGGATACCTTTGGAGATAGAGATCTCCGGGAATGAAGGTATTCTAATAAGGATTATGGGAATACTGGTTATAATAATTAATCGAGTTAAAGTGTCAAGGACACTATGACAAAATTGAGTATTGGTTGCATAAGATGCAACCTTCGCATTGGATGCGAGTACTGTTACTGGGGATATGCAAGTGTCGTAAAAGGACTTGGTGTAGTCTCTTGGGAACATAGTGACTGATCAGCTTACCTAGCTATTTTCTAAATAGCCTATGATTGTCACATGAGTGTGGGTTTAAATGATTAGCCCATCAATGGCTCTTTGGGCTAGTGGGAGATTGTTGGACATGCGAGCCCATGGCGAGCCATTATGTAATAAATGTTATTGCAATTCATTCCTTAATCTGAAATGAAGAATACATAATTTGCATAATAGGCCCCTTAGTACAATTAGGGTTATGTACCATGGCCATCTTAATGATCATACAGCTGTTGATTCAATTATTGAATCATAGAGGCTGGTGCTTAGATGAATATCTAATGAGTTAGATTGAGGACTCATCGAGCACCGTCAAACGATCGTTAAGAGATGATCTCCAGCCTGAGTAGGAGATGGCAATCCTTATCTTTAAAGGCTGATATCTGACCGACCTCTTGATGCAGGTCCTCTGCATAGGAATAGAGATTCGGAGGTGTCAGATTAGTTAGGTCAAAGAGTTGACTTAACGAGAACGAGATAACCGAAGTCCTATATCATATGCTGTCATGATATAGGCACGCATCCTCTGACCGGAGAGAGATGTGTTACTATATGTCTGAGTATGTACATTTGACAGACCAATAGGTTGATGACCTAATCAAGGTCTATACACCGGCGCGCTGGTATGCATGTAAGGGTATATGAGTAATACGATCTCTCAAAGGGAACATACAGGTTCATTCACTGAACCGGAAGACATGAGCTCACTCATGAGATATTGGGAAGAATCAAATTCCGTGCGCACGGTCGTCTCGCTTTGGAAGCTTGACTGAATTTGTAGGTTTGATATATACTTTTGGAAAGTATATGATCAAGACCTAGGTATGATGTACGCTTTTGGAAAGTGTATGATTGATACCAACTCCCAATGATCGAATGAGAAACTTACTGATAAAACCATGAAGTAGACAGTATAAAGTTGATCCAATACTTCGGGTTTAGTCTGAGTCTTCCAGTATGCAGGATGTACGGGTATTGGGAATACCTGAGGGTGATGTGATCATAAACGTTTGTATAACCATGACGCTTCCATTCCTAGGGAGTGATGAAACGGGTCTGGATTTTAGTTACTCCTCTCAGTAGAGAAGTAATCTGATCTTGGTCCAAGTGTTGGACATTGATCTGAATGTGATTCATATGCAATAAGAAGATTAGATTTACGGTCTTGATTTAATCAAGCATCTATGGGAGGCCCGCGATCTGGATTTGAGATACGATCTCAATATCCATGTCACTATACGTGGAACAATACAATCGCCCTATCCTTATCTCCAAGTATCTGCGGAGAAAGCGCATTATCCTTGAAGGAGTTCATGGATAATTCTATTGTTGATTTATGTATCCGAGCATTGAGAAAATGGATAATTAAATGTGATTTAATTATCATGAGTAATATGAATTTGATTCATATTATAAAGAGAGTTATCTGAGATAATTGAATGTGATTTGATTATCAAAGATGTGAATAATGTGAATGTGATTCATATTATTTAAGAACAAGAGAATAAAGATCCAAGATGATTAAATGTGATTTAATTATCATGGATATGAATAATGTGGATAGCAATATCCATATTAGTCATATATATTATAAATGTGATTTATAATATATAAGAGAGAGCAATTTTTTATTTACATTTGTTAATTAAATGTTAATGTGAATTGGATTCACATTGGACATTGAATTGAAAATGTAATTTACATTTTGTTTTGGGTTGTGAATATGATTCACAAATTTCGAATGGCATGATTGCAATGTTCACAAAATAAATTGGATTTATTTTTGTGAAATAATTTGTAACAAATGTTGTTGCAAATATTGGAGAGAATCATGAGATAATGTAATCTCATGTAATAGGAAAAAGGAAGCTCCCTTCCTAATGAGGAGAGGGGACGGCCACAATTCCATAAGGAATGCGGTGGCCGTCCACCCTCCTTATGGAAGGAGGCTTGCCTCCTTTCCTATCTCTCCAATGGAGATTGATTTGATATAAATCAAATTATATTTAATATATATTTGATTTTTATTAAATTAATTGTTGTTGTGTTTTTAGCAACAAATCATGACCATTGAAAGAAACACAAATTAATGTGGACCATTGGATTTGTGTTGACACATGGATTGAGATCCATGGATCCCAAAACCCTATAAAAGGAGAGGCACCCCATTGCTCTTCTTTGCACATAAGTGAGACAACAAGTCTCTCTCTCTCTCTCTTTCTTTCTCTTTCTCTCCCTCTCATGGCCGTCCACCATGGATGCCCTAGAGAGGCTCTCCATCATCGCGGCACCGTCGTTATGCTGCCCGATGTTTTGCTCGTGGAACTCCGTCTACTTCGGCATGCCTTGCTCGTGAAGAAGACGTCGGATCTCGTGTGTCGAGATCAGGAGATCCACCGCTTGGATCATCAACATGGATTGCGAGAAGCACGCGGTTCATCCCCGCGCTCGCAAGCGTCTCCTCCGACAGATCGGACTTGAGACAGGAGGTCTCTTCGTTTAGAGACTTGATCACAACCACGCTTCAAGAGGTAAACCTAATACTTGGTTGTGATTTAGACGAAACGATCCGAGAAGTGTTCTTGGATCATGTGGTTTCGTCACATGAAACTTTTTAATTTCCGCTGCATAGAACAACTAGTGCGACTAGTCGTTCTTCGTCGTATTCGATGCGACACTCACGCTTCCGTGATGCGCTTGAGGATCTAACCATATGCTTCACCCCCAACACATGATCTCCACTCTGATCACTCATCGATTTCTCTGCTATGCATCACACATAACCTGCACAAACAATTCCTCCTGACCTCCACATGCATCCTCTTCTCCCTACACTTCACCTTCTATCTCTCTGCAACCCCTCGTCACTCGAGCTCTGTCCACCATCCACACTCATAGCAATTGCGTCATCCACATTGGCCGAGCATCAAGACAACACCATCTCCATTCATCATAGGAGACGAAGAATGAAGTTCAACACTAGAAAAATACTCCAGAGCATATAGTACCTGCTCGATCGAGAACTGGGTGTATCATAGCCATCCAAGACTGCCCAAAGTCCAGCCGCATGATCAACATTCATTGGACACATCAAATATGCCAGAATACTTGGACCAGAGCCTTACGCTTTGGGCATCACTGAATTAATTAGGATCACGACACGAGGAGGTCCAGGCTACCCAAGCTAAAGCGCCCACTGAAACAAACGTGCCATACGTGCCCACTCATGCGCTTGGGGAGCATCTGCACCCGTACCCCCATGACTCTCCCAAACTGTAGAAAATTTTGATCACATGTTCTCAACAGGTGGTAGGGGAATATTACATGTGTACACCTCTACTTCTAGAGAATTCCATTCCAGTCTACTCACGTATAATTTTCATGTGACCTAGTAATTTTGCAGCAACACCTTAGGAAGTTTCAAAAATTATACTTATGCCCCTACCTAGGGAAATTTTCAAAGGAGTCAATCGATTTTTCAAAATTAAATATAAGTCCCTCTATGGGCTTTTTTGAGATAAGAACTTATTTTTATTTGCATTTTAGGACCTGAAATACATTTTATCATAACTTTCTTATTTGAACTCCATTTTTTGTGCATTTTATGTAATTTTGAAGCATGTTTTATGCTCTTCCATTTTACATCTTTATTGAATAGTTCAGAGCTCAATTTATTTGGAATATTACTTGAGGATTCATTTAATCTTTGTAGGCTCAAATTGACTTATTTGTGTTACTATATCTTAAGGAAAAAGATCTAAATTGTTGGGGATTCTTTGATGAGAATTAGTTGATCTATTTATTGATTACTTCGAGGAGTAAATTAAAAAATTGTGGGGGTCAGCTCTTTTTTATGATCATCAATGTTCTCATTATTTATAGATTATTTATTCATTGATTGATCTAGTAGCCTCTCTATAGGTTTGTGACTAATTGAGAATTAATTGATCATATTATTAAGGATTGAAAATAATCATAGCTCATGTGCTTCGTTGCTTCTCTATTTGTTTTATTGCATATTTTTTATTTCTTATTCCTTTATTTTTTGCATATAAACTCTTATTACAATTAACTAATTACTTAGATTGATTTAGAACAACACAAGTAAAAAAATTAGTGTTCTCTGAGTTCAACCTTAGTACACTTAGCAAGTAAAAATACTCCACAATATTCAAAATTTATGATTTTTGTTTATCTGATTTCCATCTCCTATACTACAAGTTACTATTCCTAAAGAGGTGTAATATTGGGATCATCAATCCCCCAACCTTGTACATCAGATTCACTACATTCTAGGGTAAGGGATGGGGCAATAGAGCAATTAGGGTAGGGATTTGTCTTATGCCCATCAGAATCATACCAAAGAATCCTCTGCCCAAATAGTCTACAAGGAACCTCTGCAAGTGATGGAGATCAACGGAGTTTGGTAAACCCTTGACCCCGTCAACCGACAAGAATCCAACTTGACTCCGAACCCTCATTCTTCGCAACATCGTCATGGCTACCAACAGTCACAATAGCCCCAGCAGCAGCGTGCCTACCAGCAGCCTCGTCCGAGCTACCAACAATCGCAACAACATCAGTACCAACACCATGGTCACCAAGGCCAATACCATATGTCCAACCAGTATCAATAGCCCCATGCCAGACAGGGCTAAGGATCTTCCTCTTCTACCTCTCTTGAACTTCAAAGAATTATACTGAGAATGCTCATTACCAAAATACGAGATATTTTTTCATGTTAACACCAATCATATTTCTTTCAGGAGTGTAAAGACCGTAATCATGCCTGATCAAGAAAGGGAACGCAATAACATAGCCACAAAGTCCACACCTAATCACACATCCGAGGATGAAGAGGAAGATAGGAAGCTAACAGCACTGAAGCACCAAACAACTAAAGAATCAAGTGAGTCTGAATCTGAGGAGGAGGACACACCACAACAACATCAACCCCCACAACAGTAGTAGTCATTCCTTTCCATAGTCATGTAGACAGTCTGCGTTCGAGTCATCAACATAATTCTGCTTTTAGTAAAAGTGGTATTTCTTTCCTAAATTTGATCATTCAATTCCTTTCCCACATTTTTAGCAGTTGGAAAGAAGAAAATTTTTAAAAAAAATAAAAAATGATGAAGAGATTGCCCAAATATATAAAGATAATATCAAGGTTATCTTTACTTTAGGCGAAATGGTACGGAGAGACCCTGCATTCAGAAAATATCTTAAGGTGAGATGCACAACAACAAGAGTTAGCCAAAAGAACTCAATTAGAACAAAGAAATATATCCTCTCTATCGCAACATCCCATCTAATCCACAGTGAGCTCACTAGAAAGAAGAGGAACAAGGATGCACACTTCACGGCGAGTCAGATCAATGACATCAAGTTCGCAGGAACCTTGTTAGATAATGGTTCCTCCATCAATCTCATGCCCAATACACTCTTTGAGCATCTGAATTAATAAGAGACCCAAGGGCGAGATCAGGAACATTGCAGATACATCAACTAAGAGACCCAAGGGCGAGATCAGGAACATTGTGATCAACATTGAAGGACAGTATTATGCGGTGGACTTCACAGTCCTAGACATGGAAGTCCCTTGAAATCAGAAAGATTCTTAGATAATTTTAGGGTGGTCATTCCTTAGGATTGCAGGAGCCCTATTTATCTACACTTCTAGGAAGATTCAATTCAGAGGTGTTGAGTTAGAAATGATGCAGACATGATTTCATATGGATGATTCAGAATCCAACACAGAGTCCGTTTCTTATAGGTATGAGGCAGAATGCAGCACAATCACGACACTTGGGCTCTAGAGATAGAGCTCGATCGTAGTTGAAGAATCACTCTCATCTGGAGAGGATATTATCGACACATTAGTGTGCCAGCTCATTTAAAATAATAATCTCTATGCATCCCCATACACTCATGGAGACTCGGATGTCTATCTTGGCTGATCAATCCCATTTCTCTGGTGACAATCTAGGAGTGGGGAAAATGGGACAATATTACTTCTGCCAAAATAAGGCACAAGTTTGGCAATCCGACCCCCAAACTCATTCACTTGGTGGCATCAAAAACCGCACAGGATCCAACCACAAGTACATGACAACCAGACTCAGCAATGATAGAGCCATATTTCTTGGATGACACACACACACACACAGACACACACACACACATATATAGGGTCATATGTGGCTGCCCCCGCCTTATTTGGGCAAATTTTTTTATTTTTTTGAAAAATAACACCATGTACATTCATCCCTATTTCCCTCCTATATACCATTCGAATTTCGTCAGAAACAGAGACTCCTACGGCCTCCATCCGGACAGTAATTTTTTAACGGTAATAGGATTTTTTTAAATTGATAACGTCGAGATGGAGGCCGTAGGAGTCTCTGTTTCTGACGAAATTCGAATGGCTTATAGGAGGGATATATGGGTGAATATACACGGTTTTATTTTTCAAAAAAAAATAAAAAAACGCCGAAAAATGGGGCGGGGGCAGCCATGTTGACTGCCCCCAGGGGGCAGCCCCATTTTTTCCATATATATATATATATATATATATATATATTAAGAGCTCAAACCATTACCCCCTACTCTCAAATACGCCTTTCTTACAGGACCTAAGGGAAAGTTTTCGATCATTATTTGCTCACATCTGACTGAAGAGCAGGAACTCCTCCTGCTAGAAATATTAGAGAAAAACCGCAAAGCCATAGGCTGGAGATTGTCGAATCCCCAAGGGGTTAACCTTGCTCTATGTTCACACCATATATACCTTGGAGGAATGTCAAGCCCTCTAGTGAATTCCAGGATAGACTGAATCCAATGTTACGGGTGACGATGAAGATTGAGATAGAGAAATGGTGTGGAGAAAAATTCATCTATCCCACCTTAGACTTCAAGTGGGTGGAACCTTTATAGATAGTCTTGACTACAGATCATAACCAATGAGGAGGGAGAGGATATCAAGACTAGGGATGCTAATTGAACTGAACTATAACGAACGAACCTATGTTCGAGTTTGGTTCGATAAGGAAGTTTGAATGTTCAAGTTTGAGTTCGGTTCGATAAATGTTTGATAGGATATGTTTGAGTTCATTTAAAAATCGAACATTCGAGTTCGATTGAATGATAGTTTGTTAACACTTTAACTTAACTCAAACTAGTTTATATGAACAAGTTCGAAAATGGAGTTCGCTAATAAGGTTTGATAAGCATTAAAAATAAGAAATTAATCAAATTAAAGTGGTACAAAGCCCAGTAAATAATATAATTTCTTTAACCAAACAATATATTGTGTGTAAATATGAAGTTACACATAGTAATGTGCACACATGCATATGTGATCGAACTCGAACTTCTATGGAACGAACATATATTATGTTCATACTCAACTCATTAAGCTATTGAATAAAAATTTAAAGTCCATGTTCAATTCGTTTAGAAATAAATGAACATTGTTTGAACTATTATGGAATAAACTCTAATCGAATACGAACAAGTTCAGTTCTATTAGCATCCCTAATCACGACACGAGTACCCACGTCGTGCCATGTTTATGTGGATTATGAATGTCTGAATGCTATGATGAAGAAGGATCACTTCTCACTACTATTTATTGAACATATATTGGAGAGACTGGTTGGGAGAGAATACATCTACTTTTTTGGATGGGTGTACGACTACAATGAAGTAGCCATCACCCCCAAGGATCAGGAAAAAATAACATTTAATTGTCCTTTCGGTACTTATGCATTCAAGTGCATGCCTTTTGGGCTTTGCAGCACCCTTGGCAGTTTTTAGCGGTGCGTGATTGTTGTATTTGTTGAAATGGTTGGAGATTTCCTGAAGTCTTTATGGATGACTTATCGGTTCTTGGTGATTCAATCGATGATTGTCTTGTGCACCTAGACCAAGTCCTCAAGAAGTATAGGGAAGTGAATCCGGTGCTCTCATGGGAGAAAAGTCACTTCATGGTGATGGAGGGCATCATGTTGGGGCACATCATCTTCAATAATGGAATGGAGGTTGAGCCAGCCATGGTGGATGTTATTAAGAAACTCGAACCGCCAACCAACATAAAACAAGTGCAGTCTTTTCTAGGACATGTCATATTTTATCAAAGATTTATCAAGGAATTTTTAAAAATTGCCCGACTACTTACTGAGCTCTTAAGGATAGACACTAAGTTCATTATAGATCATAAGTGTCTTGAGTCCTTCAAACTACTGAAAAGGAAGATCGTAGAAACTCCCGGGCTATAAGCCCCTGATTGTTCTCTTCCCTTAAAGATCATGATCGATGCATCTGATTAATAGCGGTTATATTAGGATCGAGGAGAAATGAAGTATATACAATTTACTACGTAAGCAAAGAAGATGCTTGTCGTAGTATTTGCCTTGGAAAATTTTGGATCTATGCTTCTTGGTTCTAAGGTGACTATATTTACAGATAATTTCAAAATTCTGATATTTAATGGTAAAGAAAGATGCTAAGGCATGTCTTCTTAGATGGATTCTCCAAGAATTTGATTTAGAGATTAAAGATAAATCTGGAGTAAAGAACGTGGTGGATGGCTATCTATTCTGAAGCAAGCGAGACAAAATTCTGAATCAGAGCCAATCCGAGAATCCTTCCCAGATAGGTCACTTTCTGTTATTGACTCTCTCCCATGGTATGCTAGCATGGTTAACTATCTTGTCTCCAAGAAAGTTCCCTGGGGTTGGCCAAAGGACATAATTGACCAATAAAAGTCATAATCGAGACACTACCATTGGAAGGATCCATTCATTTTCTTCGAAGGGCCGGACTGTATATGGAGGAGATGTATTCATCAGGAGGAATATCAAAGTGGCCTCACTACGTGTCATACCTTAGAGGCAAGAGGACACCACTTCGGGAAGAGGACCACAAAGAAGATATTACAATGTAGATTTTATTGGACGACCTTGTTTAAGGATGCTTACAATTTTGTCAAGTCGTGCCCAGTCTATCAGAGAATGGAGGGACCATCGATCCCAAAGGTGTCATGCACATGCAGCCAGTGATCATTTGTGATGTAGTCGATGCATGGGGCATTGACTTTATGGGCCCATTCCCTAATAGCCATGTATTTGATTATATTTTTCCACGACAGACTATTTATCAAGGTGGGTGGAGGCTATCCCTATTCGAGCCGCAGACAACAAGACCATATACATGTTTATGAAAGATCATATCATTTTGAGGTTTGGGATCCTCGAAGTATTAATATCTGATAGGGGTAGCCACTTTGTCAACATGAGGTGAAGAAATTGACTAAGGACTACAACATTGACCATCGGGTTGCTAGTCCCTACCATCCACAATCTAATGTCATGGTTGAGGTGTCAAATAGGAAGGTCAAATGAATTTTACAAAAGCTAGTCTACCCCAAGAAGAAGAATTGGTCCCAACTCCTGGACCAAGTACTATAAGCTTACATGGCAGCTTATAAGACCCCATTGGGCACCTCTCCATTTAGAACGGTCTTTAGAAATCCATGTCATTTGCCAACAGAACTAATTCATAAATCAAAATGCCCAATTAAAAAGATTAAGTGGAATTGTCACCAAGGAAAGAAGAGCAAAGATATGGATCTAAATGAGCTCACAGAGATCATAAATCATGCATATGAAAACAACATGATCTACAAGGACAAAGTGAACAAATGGCATGGCAAACTCATCAGAACCAAGAACTTCGTCCCATGATAGAAAATGTGGTTGTTTAATGCAATGTTGAAGATTTTCCAAGGAAAGATAAAGTCAAAATGGATGGGACCATTCATCGTCAGGGAAGTACACAATAATGGAAGTGTTGAAATTTCTGAGATAGCAGACAAAACACACTTCCCTGGTCAATGGGCAGATGCTTAAGAAATTCATCAAATCAAATGAGCAGATGGTCTAAGCCAAGCAGATCTCATTGACACTGAGCATGGATAAAGACGAAAGACTCCCCTAGCCCATGTGAAGCATTGATACAAGATGCCATCCTCTTCAGGTGCACCTTGAAGATTCAGTCGATCACTTGTATATCCATCTCAAATCTATTTGGTCCTCCACCTGTGATTAATCTTCTATACGTAGGCTGACCTGAGGCTGAGTATTGGGGGACCGACATTACTGTATATACCCCAACTCTATTCATTATTCCCACCCTCGACCACCTCATTTCTTGCTTAGGCCCTCAAAAGCCTAATTATAGGGGGTGAATCGACTTCCTATTTTTGTCAATCAACTATATTTGGTACAAGCTATATCTTCATTCCACTTAGTGCCATGAGGACATAACACATTCTAAGTATAGAGGGTGTGTATATATTCTATATACTTTACCTATAGCTCGTGCTTTAACTATTTTCAAATAAAAAATTGGTATGGATAAGTATTGTGTATAATATGTATACTATACAAAATTTTTGTGTATATAATACCTATTTGGAATTTTTGTAAAATTATGGGGTATAGAAAAGTTTAAAAAAATAATTAAAATCTTTTTAGTGATAATTCTGACTACTAAATGTAGAAACGACTACCTACTTTTCAGTGCGGGAACGATGGTCTCACTTCGCAGATTGGATGGTTAAAGGACAACGTGTAAGGCATGGTCCTGAAGTAACATGAGTAGCCGTTCTACAGTCTGTACCTACACCCATACTGGTTGAAAGTATATGCAACTAGTCGTATGAGATCAGGCCAGTCATTATTTCACTATAAAAAAACTAATTTACGGTTTTATCCCTGACACCCTCACTTCACGCAAGACTTGTGTATTCTAGGCTACTTAGTTTAGAGTAACACTTGAGTCCGAGTTGGATAACTCTTGTTCATTAGGGTCCTAGAACTGAATTACTCAACACCCCAAGTTGGAAGATATAGAATTTCAAAAGCTCAAAAGAAAATGATCAACACAACACTTTCACGATGACATATTCTTTGTAATGAGTCAATGTTTCGCCTGAGGAACTAGGATGAGAGGCTGAAGTTTGGATCTAATTCTTGAGGATGAGACTTGATTGAGGGTCACTTCATGAAACCTGAGTGTTAGCATCTAAGCTAGTATCAGGACAAGGTCCATGTACTATTCTTGACTTAACCCAGGTGCCAGTATGCGTTAAAAACCTTAAAAATACGGATCATCATGCACCAGCATAGTAAAAGCAGTGGAGATAGCCATAACATTATCATTCTAAGAACCAAAGAAAAAGAGATCAAATTTTCAAAGGAAAAATTCCACAAAAGAGTTGAATAACTGGTGAGCCCTCCCAACCTTTTTGAAGTATCCACTTGGACCAAAGCTATTAGGCCATAGGACTCGAGCGAGCACCCAAAAAGAGCTCTGCAACATATAGTGATACAAGTCTGAGTGTCCAAAGTACAATAGATACTCAAAAGAGACACACCTCGATGCATTCCTAGGAAAACAAGTGCAGACGACTCTGAAATCTCTTGATGGACATAATGATTCACAACCAAAAATACATGTGTGTGTGATAAAGGCACCCGAGAGATCCTTCTTCCATTGAGAGGAGAAAAGAAATAACACAACCCTACCTCCTCCATACTTGGCATGATCACCATTACACTTTAAAGTTTGACAATTATAGAGACGATGAATTAATGGGAAACTCCGTCATTGGACCAACGTCAAGAATTGGGAGCTTAGGAGAGCCTCTTAGACTAGGACTTTGGGTAAAGAAAAGACTATGTGCAGAAAAATGAAGTCAACACATTAAAGGCATGCATGCTATACATGTACATATCTACGGAGAGTCTGATAATTAGAAATGTTGAGTTCCTTTTGGATGAGACATAATTAGACTTAGATTTAAGGATTCACCTGAAGCTCATGGATTGGTCTTAAATTTTTGTATTTGCATATTCACAATTGGAATTCAACCTTCTAACACATTAAAAATTGCTTGGGGACAAGCAAAGACCAAAGTATAGGGGTGCGATGAATCCATGATTCATCTACTCTATAAGGATATCTTAATAAAATCCCCTTGACAAATCACAAATTCAAGTCCCTAAATTTAATTAATTAACACTCATTTATAGTGCATAAAAGCAGAGTTAAAATATATAATTAATAACCTTGATTTTTTTCCTAGCTTTGATCTATTATTTTATGTACAAATACTAATTATTTTAACCTAATTCTTCTTTATTTATTTTCTTCGAGTCTACCACTAACTTAGCATAAAGAATCACATAAAAAGCACAAATCAGATGAAAACAAAAAAATTTGACCCTGCATATTCTATACATATTTTATCTTTGTTGAGTTTATTTCACCTTTTTTAACCTAGAAAAATCCATAAAATTAGATTAATTATGTGTATATTGCATATATCCACTAATTACAATCCAATTTAAAATACAAAAAAACCATATAACATTAAATTATAAGGGTTTAATTAGCAATTAGTCCTTATACAAAAATACTTTTTGTACTATAATTTCTTTTGCTTTCTGGCCCTTCAAGAAAGTTGAAGATCTCATTGAGATCAACAATGTTGAGCACTTTTTTTATTCTGGCCCTTCCTTTTATTTGTTTTCTTATTTTTCTTTAGTTTTACCCATGTTTAACACTTTGGTCAATGTTCTCCGCCAAGAGGCCACTCTTCATTCACCCACCTCGCATCTCGGTCAGCAAGGATCGTTGAGCCAATCCACACATTTTGGCTTTTAGCACACCCACTTCTAGTCATTGGATCGGATCAGATCCAACGTCGCATAACCGCCACCCTCCTTACACACGTTGCACATTCACTCCCTGCATGCTTAGTACGTGTGCATCCTCCACCATTGGATCTCCGACAATCCAGTGATACATGATTGCCTTTGTCTTCCTCTAGCTACCACGAAGTCTTCTCCTTCTCCGGTGATCACCTCTCCCACTTGCTCCCTCTGACCACCCTCATCCAGCTCCGATCACTATCCCTTACACCTCCTTCGCATCTCCACAAAGCCGCACCAAATCCAAGTTGTTACATCAAACCTCTCAGCCATTACCCATATTTTACATGTAACCCCCATCTTTGATGTTACCCTCTTACTCCTGTAAAACCCAGTTCGCTCCACCTCCAAATCACCCACCACTTCATACAGATTGCTCCCAAGCTCCACATTCGAGGATAGGTGACAACTCTCAAAATATTCGTTGATCAAGAAGGAGCCCCAGTTGGCGAGATCTGAGGTGTCTCCAGTAACTCAATGCAGCAGCACAAAGAATATGCGAAACTCGGGCTCTCCTTGTCGAAGCTCTTGAGCAAGGACATTGGAGCACTTGCTCCCCTCTCAGGAAAACTACTTCAGTCCTATTCACTCCTAATCCACTTCCAGGTAACCTTAGTACGTCTCTGATGACACGCCAAGCGACTAAGGTAAAGGTACTAAATGGTCGTTGCGACCTCAATCACTCGGCTGTGTCAATCAAGAAAAATAGACCACCAAACAAAATCAACTCTAAGCACGATAGCGGTCTTGCTATTAATTTAACCTGGTATAGCGACCATGGTCGAACTCAAGGAGCACGTAATGGCCTTGCGGCCTACGAAGTAGTCAAGAATAAAATGAAAGAGAAGAAAAGGGTATTTTTGGTGGTTTTTTAGGATTTTTATATTTTTTTGGATTTTTAATTAATTAAGAAACTAAGGAAGACAAGGAAAGCAAGCACTTCAATGATTTATTTAATGCACCAAACTCAAGAAAAAATTCCAAAAAAATATTTGTGTGTGTTTTATAATTTTTACTGTTTTTAGTGAATTTTTGAGATTTTTCTGATGTTTATTTAATTTTCTAAAAATCAAACAGTGGAAGGAAAAGAAGGTACTGTCCAGCCAAGCTTAAGGGACTTAGATAAAATATCTAAAAGTCCCCAATAAGCCTGGAGGTATTTTTCCTGTATAGAGAAGAAAACAAGGAAAATTTGAGCACCTAAATTATTATTTTTGGATTTTTAAATTATTTATTATAATTTTTATGAGTTTTAGAGTGTTTTTCAATTTTTAGGTTTTTTTAGATAATTAAAAATAGCCAAAATGGGCTAGAAAATCAAGCAAACCAAAACAAACAGCAGGAAATTTTTTTGTAATTTTTAGATGAGTTTTAATATTTTTTGTGATTTTCAAAGTTCAACAGTAAAGAAAATACGTGTTTTTGAATTTTAAAAATATCAAATCAACACTAAAATGTCTCCAAAAATCCTCGAAAATTTTACACTATGGCAGGAGCCATGTATCCAATTTTCATCAAATTTGGAGGTGATTTGCTATTTTATTCAAAAATCAAAAGAGGGTACTATGCACAGGGACCTAAGTGCAAATACCCGAAGGCCTGAGGGGTCTGGTGCAAAATACCCAGGAAGTCACGCGCGTCGTGCGTTCCTGGGGCACTCAGGGACCCAAATGTAATAAAAACTACTTCCGAGGACTATTTGGTAACAGGTACCAAAAGTCCAGGGGGTAGTCTGCAAATAACCCACGTATATACCCACATGCACTAATAAATCACGCACAGGGGTATAAATGCAATATCCAAAAAGATTTCATTTAATCCATAACATTCAGAACAACAGGGTATAAGATGCAAATACACCAGAAAACCACGTGACGAAGCACGTGTCGCACCATACACAGGGGCATAAATGCAAAGGAAATAAGGTGCAGGGTCCTCTATGCAATTTTACCAAAAACTAAACAACTACACTAAATATTTACTAGACTAAATATTAAATAAAATAAACGAGGGGGCCTAAGGGTAAATTACCCTTTATTAATGCGGGTCGCTGGATGGACGCCACGTGGAGAATCGGATGGTCTGGATCGGGTGGCACTCCAACGCTGAGGTCCTCACAGTGAACGGACGGCTGAGGCTACGCCACGTGGGGGATCGAACAGTGGAGGCTCTCGGTGGCTAAACCTCGTTGCCGACGGCTGGGATCAGTCCTCCACTGATCTGACGGTGGCTGCTGCTCCTGGAATGGACGGCCCAGATGAAAACTGGAGCTGGAGGCTGATCGGACGATCGATGGGGATCCTCGAAGAACAGGTGGCCGGCGAACTTCGCCGGCCCAGTACGCTCGCTGAGAACCTCCCCTGCTGCTTCTGAAGATCGGAGAAGCTCCGCGATGACGCTCCGCAACTGATGGTGGTCCCCGATGACCCAGCCGAGCTCTGGGGAGCTCCGGCGAGGTCGGCAGAGGTAGAGCTCCTGGACCGAATGGTCCACGCCCTCAGATGGGCTTGGATGTACCTGCAAAATAGGTCAGAAGACTCGCGGGTCGAGGGCAAACTGCCTCGACCCGATTAGGCGAGGTGAAGGTGGACGGTGGTGCGATATGGGCGAGCTCCGACGAGGGTGGGGACGAAGGAGCTCGAGCCCCAGTTCCTGTGCGAGATGGGTTGAATGGGAGTGTGAAGAACGTGCGCGGGAAGAAGGCGGAAGGTATGGCGAAGCCTGATGGTCGAACGGAGGTCGGACGTGATCGGAATCGGCGATGAACGGCGGCGGAGCGAAATGGGGGAAATCGAAAATTAGAGACAAAGAAAAGGCTACAGGTCTACCTGGGTGAAGGAATGGGCTGTGGTCGAGCTTACGCAGCTCTGGGTCTTCGCCTCACAGAGCGCCGACGTCCGAGGCTCGAGCTCCAGCTCAGGGCGGAGCACGGCGGTGATACTCGCCGGATCAGTGGTATCCGCTCCCTCTCCTCGCTTCGACAGCACCTGGAGTGAGCTGTCACTCTCACGCACGCACTGGAGCTCACTGGGGGGGTGGAACGAATGGCCAAAGATGGAGAAATCGTGCGGCGGAGCTGGGTATTTAAGTGGGTGCAGGTCCGGCTAGGGCCGGTCGGGTAGGGCTGTGTGAAGCGCGGATCCCGATGTGGATACCCCGGTGGGGGTCTCGGATGCAAGGAGAAGAGATAGGACCTGGGGTTTGCGGAGATGGCAAGCGGATCGAGCGCGGAAAAAGAGGAGAAGTTGGGTCGGGCGCAAGATCCGCTGGAGAAGGAGGTCCGCGGAGGGAGTTGACCGGAGGTCAACATCTCCGTGGGCCAATGAGAAGCTGCCACGTGGAAAAGATTTGAAAAATCAATTATAAATAGTAAATGGCAGAATTATTAAAAAGTCAAAACATGAAATATTTTTGTTTTAGTATTTTCTATTTTTTTGTGATTTTTAATTAATTTTTCAAATTAAAAATAGGGTATTTACATTATATGGCTATACATAGGTATATGTACAATATGTATTTTTAATTATTTTTTTATTTTTAATTGTTATTTTTGTGCATTTTTATTCCCATTTTGTATTTTATTTATTTATAGTATATTATTAGGAATAAAAAGATATTTTTTTTATTTTTATTGTTTATATACATAGGTGAAATAAATATATATGTACATGTATATACATGGTATATTTACAAAGTATTTTTGGATTTTTAATTTTTTTATTTTTATTTTGTTTTTGTTTTAATTGTTTTTATTTTATTTATTTACACCATATCATATTAGAATATTTACAAATTTTTTGGAAATTAATTTTATTTATTTATAAAGCTAAATAAATAGGGATGAGTGGACTATATACCATGTGACTATGTACATGAGTGATGTTTTTGTTTTCTTTTTAATTTTTTTCTATTTTTATCTTGTTTTTATATATATACAAATATTTACAAATCTATTTTTTGGAGGAAAATATTTTTATTTTATTTACATAAATATCTACACACATGAGTCCCTATCTCCCTCTACTTTGGTTTTTATGCGGTCAGGCCCATGCTGAGCCCTCCCTTGGGTTAGGTTGCTCAATATTTATTCTAAATATTTCCCTATTTTTCTTTTTACTCTTTATTCTTTTTATTTTTGCATAAAAACATGCTAATTATTAAACTTTATACAATGCATGCTTTTGATAATTATTTGTATTTACATGAATATACATGCATTTGCGAAGGTTTTTGTAGCTAAAATATAAGAATAAAGAGTGATGAATGGGTATTCATCACCCCCCTATACTTAACTTTTGCTAGTCCCTTAGCAAACACTTATTTGAAAAAGAAGTGAAAAAGAAAGAAAGAAAAAGAAAAAGAGGGGAATATACATGGATCAAGGTTGAATATTAAACTTTCCTTCATTAAATTGAATTATGGAGCTCGATCAGCTCTTTGGATTATTAATGTGCCGGAACCTTATTTAGACTTAAGCTTAAAACTCAACAGCCTCTAAGTTCCACCAATCTATGGACAAGACTCCTCAATAAACCACATCAGAACAAGTCTACATACACAAACTCTAATGACCATGAATCTTTCCATGCAGTGTAAGTGATATGTAGCTCCCCACCTCAGAAGTAACAAAGAAACAACCTCCCTCAACCTGGTAACTCTAATGCCTTGGTCTAGCAACTCTTTCCTCGAAAAGCGGGGTATTCCCTTCTAAGTTCAAGTGCAACCGGCTCAAGAAGAGGGGGAAGAAGTATAGACTTTTGGAAGCTCAGCCAGTGTAGCTAAGTCTCCCGCTACAAGCTTCATGAGATGTAACATGGATACCATAAGCTTTTGCTTTATTTGACTATATACACTCCGGTGGGGTTATTAAATTTTCAATCCGACCCACCACTTTTTTGGAGTTCTTTTTGCCTTTTGCATTTTTTTTCAAGTGCCTCTGTACAACATATCTACATGGTGCAGCATATATACAAGAAATTTTCCTCTTGAGCCAGTAGACTATCCCTCTTTTGAAGCTTTATTGCAACCCATGGCTTCTGTCTTTAGCCTTCCTCACCACTAGACCAAGTTGAGGCGCACTTCCTTCACTAGAAGAAGAGGAGAGGTTCCACCTAGAAGTACTACCCTCATATGCTACCCCAAGCCAAAGGAAACTGCCTCCTCACCACCTCATCCGTGGAGAGCCATGTGTAAAGTGCTGGTATAAGTCAAGCCATTGTCTCTAAGAGTCATGCGTGTGTTGTTAAGTGCTCTACTTAGGCTCATCAAGATGACATATGCTCGTAGCCTAGTGGACTCAAAGAATTAAGTCCTTATGGACCTAAGAAGCCTTAACCCTAAGCCTTATAAGGTTCCTCTTAGAATTAGGTGGATTAAGATCTTAATCAAGCTCCATTTCCCAATTTAATTCCAGGCTTAGTTTAAATGTCAACTATCATCCTGGAAAAACTATATACATATATACACAAAGATGCTATTTACAAATATTTACAATCGTGCAAAATTTTTGAAAAATGTTTTGAAATCATGAATGGATGGATGCATGAAGTGCAAGTTTTGCAAAAGTATTTACAAACATTTACACAAGATTTTTGCAAACTTTTGATTTTCAAAACATTTTGGAAAAATTTTGTACTATATACATAATTTTGATTAGAAAATATTTACACAAACTTTACACAAAAACTTTTTGAAAACATTTTTACAAAAATAATTTTGTACACTAGCTATGTTTGTGCAATAAAAGAATGATGATTTACAGGAAAAATTTTTAGTTTTTGTGATTTTTAAGGTTTTTAGCCATTTTATTTATTAACACACTCACAAAAGTACGAGTTATGGCTAAAGTATATATGAAATATATACACAGCCCCCCCTATACTTAGCTCGAACGATGTCCTCATAGTGATCAAGAGCGATGAAGAAGACATAACTCGTGCTTAGTAAAAGGGAAGTGAAAAGGAATGGCTAGGTACAGAAATGAATAAATGAATAGAATGAGAAAAACTCGGTGGTTTCCCCCTATACTTAGGATTAACTAATCCTAAGTATAGCAAGCTGTACATGAAGGGAAATCCGAGTGAAGAATGTACAGAGTCTGCCCCCTATACTTAGGGTAAAATATCCCTAAATATAGGCAGCAAAACAGGGGCAAAAAGAATGAAAAGAATACCCGCAGGTCCTACATCCCCCCATACTTAGGGTAAAGTACACCCTAAGTATAGCATAATCATAAGATGAGAAAAGGGATGTGGGACTAAAGAATAGTGTGATATAGACAACAGGATCTATACAAGTCGGAAGAACAGTGATAATCAGGCGTGAGATGCAATAGATGTGAATCAAGAGACCACATCTCACGCAAAGTGAATAGGGGCACCATCAACGACCCGCGGCTCATGATCTAGAAATGGCTTGAGCCGCTGGCTGTTCACTCGAAAGGTACTCTCAGAAGACAACTCGGATATATCAATGCTACCGTTGTCGTGTACCTTTCTCACAAGATAAGTTCCCTTCCATTTGCTCTGTAGCCTCCCTGGAAATAGACGAAGCCTCGCATCAAACAACCATACTCTCTGTCCAGGCTCAAAATGCTTGTGGCTGATATGAGAATCATGCCACTCTTTCACTCTCTCCTTATACTGTAGGCTGTTTGAGAAGGCTGTATCTCTAAGCTCCTCCAAGGCTGCTAACTCTGCCCTCCTCTGGTCTCCTACACTATCTGGATATAAAAGAATATCCGTGACTGCCTAAAGTGACTTGTGCCTCAACTCAACAGGTAAATGGCACGGCTTGCCATAAACTAGGCGAAAGGGAGATGTGCCCAATGGTGTCTTGAAAGACGTCCTATATGCCCACAAGACCGAGTCCAAAAGCTGTGACCAATCCTTTCGGTCAGGACGGACGACTTTCTGCAAAATAGTCTTGATCTCCCTGTTCCAGACCTCGGCTAGACCATTCGTCTGTGGATGGTATGGAGTGGCAACTCGATGGTCTATGCCGAACTCACTAGCAAGTGCCTTCACTTGGTCGTTGATGAAATGAGACCCCCCATCTGAAATCAATACTCGAGGTACCCCGAACCGCGTGATGATGTGCTTCCTCAAAAATCTGCAAACTGTCCTCGCATCAGCGGCTCGGGCGGGGATAGCCTCAACCCAACGACTAACATAGTCAACGGCCAACAGAATGTACTCAAATCCCTGACTCTTAGGGAATGGACCCATGAAATCGATGCCCCATGTGTCAAAAACCTCACAGAAGTGAATGGGCTGCATCGGCATCATATCACGCTGTCCACAAGTGCCCATCCTCTGACAGTCAGTACACCTCTTCACGAACTCATCAGAGTCCTTGAAGAGGGTAGGCCACCACAAGCCGGATTAGAGCACTTTCTGTGTCGTTATCCTCCCAGAGTGATGTCCTCCTGCCTCAAGCTTGTGGCAGTAAGTGAGGACGCTATGGTGCTCATCCTGAGGGATGCACCTACGCCAGACACTATCCCCTCCTTCGCGGTAAAGGATGGGATCCTCCTAGTGGTAAGACTTGGCCTTCGTGAGGAAGGTCTCAAGCCTCTGTCTGGGCCAACCTTGTGGGACTTTCTTAGCAACAAGAAAGTTCACAATGTCGGCATACCACGGGAGTGAGGCGATAGCAAGGATCGCCTCATCTGGGAAGGTCTCACAAATGGGATCAATCTGCTCAGACTCCTCAGGCTGCTCTAAACGGGAGAGATGATCCGCCACCACATTCTTGACTCCAGACTTATCCTTGATCTCAATGTCGAACTCCTGGAGTAGAAGGATCCATCTAGTCAGTTTGGCCTTGGCATCCTTCTTTGCCATGAGGTATCGGATGGCGGTATGATCTGTGTACAAAGTCACTCTAGATCCGATGATGTACGATCTGAACTTATCTAGGGCGAACACTACTGCTAGCATCTCCTTCTCTGTGACTGTATAATTCCGCTAGGCGGAATCCAAGGTGCGGCTAGCATAGTGGATAGCAAATGGGACTCCATCCCTCCTCTGTCCCAGCACAGCCCCCACGGCAAAATCGGAGGCATCCGTCATGATCTCAAATGGGAGAGACCAATCTGGTGGCTGGAGGACAGGAGCCTCAACAATACACTGCTTGAGAGTATCAAAGGACGAAAGACACTTGTCATCGACAAGGAACTCGGTGTCTTTCGTCAGCAGGTCAGTCAACGGTCGGGCAACTCTACTGAAATCACGGATGAACCGCCGATAAAAACCGACGTGCCCCAGGAAAGACCGTAACTGCCGCAAATTGGACGGTGGTGTGAGTTTTCTAATGACATTATCCTTGGTCGGATCAACCTCCATGCCCCTGTTGGAGATGATGTGGCGAAGCACCGTCCCTTGAGTCACCATAAAGTGACTCTTCTCCCAAGAAAGAACCAAGCGGACCTCAATACATCGCTGGAGTACTCGGTCTAGGCAGTCAAGACAGGAGTTGAATCCGTCGCCGTAAACCGAGAAATCATCCATGAAGACCTCTAAGCACTCCCCTACCATGTCCGAAAAGATCGATAGCATGCATCTCTGAAAAGTCGCAGGGGCGTTGCATAGCCCAAATGGCATGCATCGGAAGGCGTATGTGCCGAAGGGATAGGTAAAGGTGGTCTTCTCCTAATCCTCAGGAGCGATGGCCACCTGGTTGTAGCCCGAGTACCCATCCAGAAAACAATAATGGCTCTTCCCTGCCAGTCTCTCAATAATCTGATCAATAAAGGGCGGGGGGAAATGATCCTTCTTGGTGTCCTGGTTGAGTCTCCTGTAGTCAACACAGACCCGCCAAGAAGTGGGTACTCGTGTAGCAATCTCCTCTCCATACTCGCTAATCACTGTAGTGATGCCCGTCTTCTTGGCACCACATGCAAAGGGCTGACCCACTTGGAGTCGGAGATGGGATAGATAAAATCGGCGCTCCACCATTTCGAAATTTCTTTCATGACAACCTCTCTCAGATTTGGGTTCAGCCGCCGCTAGAACTCACGCGACGGCTTCGCCTCATCCTCGAGATAGATATGGTGGGAGCACAGGGCCGGACTAATCCCATGGAGATCTGCTACGCTCCATCCTATTGCCTTGCAGTTCTTTTCAAGAACCCCCATCAGACGGGATTCCTGCTCTCCAGTCAAATCGACTGAGATAATGACTGGGTACATTTCATGCTCACCCGCAAGGAATCTATACTTCAGCAACGAAGGAAGCGGTTTCAGCTCTGGACAACTGGGTGCTGGCAAATCTGGCTTCGAAAGAAGACGCGTGTAAGCTGCCAAATCTGTCCGGGAGATTGAAAGTGTACTCTCGCAAACTGGATCTGGAGAAGGCTGCTCAACTGAACTGTCTCTGATCTGCTCGGCATCTACCTCCTCCTCAACTGTAGGCTCAGTGGAAATCAGGTCTGGCATATAATCATCACAATCTGCCCACTCAGACTCTGACTCCGAGGGATCTGCATCAAACAAGGTGGCATCAGTACCACCGTCACGCAAGGTGGCCTCAGTACCACCGTAATTGAACTCTGTGTCGCGGTCGAGAACCGGCTCTGCTGCCTCTATAGTGTCCTGAACCAGGGTTGTGCTCTCCAAGCTCTCCTCTGCTGTCATCTCGGCATCAGCTGTGTCTGTGTCTGAAAATGAGAGGATGGCCTGTGCTGTAGGATCTGCCCATGCTGCCTCGTCGTCTGTGATCACAAAATCACAGTCCTGGTGGATGTCTAGCCCGGCATCTGTCAGCTGTTCTGTATCTGTGCTGGTCTCTAAGCATGATCTCTCTCTGGCTCTGCTGTCCTCGACCGTCTCTATTTGTACACTCTCGCCCTCGACGCGAAAGTATACCTTCCCGCTATCATGGTCGGTCACTGCCTTGGCTGTGGCCAAGAACGGGCGACCTAAAATGATGGGGGTATCGATCACTGAATCAGGGATCTCCATGTCCAACACTACGAAGTCCACGGGGAATTGCAAACCCTGAATAGTGACGACAACGTCTCGCAACAACCCCTTCGGCCTCTTGACAGATCTATCAGCAAACTGAAGGACTGTCCTGCTCTTTCTAAGAGTGCCCAACTCGAAGCGGTCGAGAAGGGCTGTCGGAAGGAGGTTGACAGACGATCCGCTATCCAATAGAGTACGGTCAAACCTCTGCTCACTGATATGACATCTGACATAAGGGGCTCCTGAATCTGGCCTCTTGGCCGGCAGATGGTTCTGGATCGCGAAACACGTGGCTTTCGTCAGCACATGAATCTCTGAATGGTGGTTCCTCATCCTCCTCCTTCTGACTGTAGTCCTGTCTCTCAACGATCGCTGAAGAAGGGGGATGTGCTGTAAAGCCTCCTGAAGGGTCAGCTGTATATGAAATCTGTCAATCATGCTCTGGCTGAACTCCTCCTGCTCTCTCTTTTTTGGATCTTTTTCTTTTTTCTTCCCCTTCCCCATCGGAAGGGCTCTAGGGAAGGGGATCACTGGGTCCTTCTCAGATTAAGGACTAGAAAAGGATCTAGGCGGTTCGACGACCGGATCCACACATACATCATGCACCACAGTGGGACCAGAAGAAAATAAACCCTTTTCTTTATTCACAAAACTGTTTAGAGATACATCAGGTGAAGGAAAAGCAACAACTCTCTCTACATGAACACCGGTGGTCTCAGTACCACCACGGGCTGGCTCTGCTGGACGTATCGCGGCCTCAGTACCGCGTGCTGGCTTGGCAACTCGGGTGGCGTCAGTACCACCTCCTCGAACTGGTGAAGTGGCGGCCTCAGCACCGCCTGGGGGATCAACATCCTTGGTGGCATCAGTACCACCACCATCATCATGTGCGGCCTCAGTACCGCTCTCCTCCTCCTCATCTGGCGCTCTAGGTGTATCCTCATGATGTCGCTCAGACGAGGCACCGCCTGCTGGCATCCTACCGCTCCTAAGTGTGACAAAATCAGTATCAAACAGATATCCAGTCATATCACCAAATGCATCACTAGGAGTGGTATACTCAGTACAAACTACCTGCTCAGATTTCCGCTTCAGGCTGTTGGGATTCGGCTCTATCTGGGCAGGGATGGCGGCCTTCCCTCTCACGATGTCCCGCATCTCCTGGCGGAACTCGTCCATCTCCCGTCTGAAAGTAGCCTGCTGGTCCGTGAGGAGGCGGGCTATGTCGTCCAAGGTAGGGCTCTCGTATGGTGGACCATGAGAGCCTGACGGGTAGCCTCTCTGGTAATGAGGCTGCTGGAACTGGTGCTGTTGCTGCTGAGAGGGGTAGGTAGAAGGGTGCTGCTGCTGGTGTGGCCGGTGAGGCTGCTCCCGCCTCCAAGACTGTCACTGCTGATAGGGACGAGGAACGAAGGATGACTGCTGCTGTGACTGGTAAACTGGGGGCTGCTGCTGCTGGTGATCCCTCTGCTGGCTGTACTGGCCTCCCTGGACAGATGGCTGCTGCTGGGGTTGGGTACCTCCACTCCCCCACCTGAATCCGGGATGGTCTCCTCGGATCCCAGGCTGAGGACGGTCATACCAAATCCCGTTGACATCCATCAACGGCTCTGCATCGTACTGGGCTGGCGGGGGTACTGCCAGAGGCTGATCCGGCCGGTATACCACCATCTGCATGTCTGGAGATGGTGGTGACTGGTAGGAGGGATGCTGCTGCTGGTACGGCTCCGCCTGTACAAGGTGAACCTGTCTAGGCTGCTGACAAGCGATCTGAACGACTAAGGTAAAGGTACTAAATAGGTCGTTGCGACCTCGGTCACTCAGATGCACTTGATCAAAAAAATTGAACCACTAATGAAAATAAAATCGATCAAAACACGAATAGCGGTCCTGCTATGGGTTTAACCTGGTATAGCACCCAAGGTCGAACTCAAGGAGCACGGGTTGGCCGAGAGGCCTACAAAGTAGTAAAAAGAATAAAAGAACAAAATATTTTTAGTGGTTTTTAATTTGTTTTATATTTTTTTTAGATTTTTAAGTAATTAGGAAAATAAAGAAAAACAAGGAAAAGCACACTTCAACAATTTATTCAAAGCATCAAAAATCAACCAAAAATTGGAATAAAAATATTTTTATGTATTTTATATTTTGTAGTGTTTTGGTGAATTTTTGATCATTTTCTGATGTTTATTTTATTTTCTTAAAATCAAAAAGTGAAGCAAACAGTGGGTACTGTCCAGCCGAGCCAAAAAGCCCTAGATAAAATATCTAAGGGCTTAAAATGGCCTGCAGGTAATTTTCCTGTAAAGATGATAAAACAAGGAAAATTTAGGTACCAATTTTATTATTTTTGGATTTTTAATTTATTTACTAGAATTTTTATGGGTTTTTAAGTGTTGTTAAGTTTTTAGTGATTTTTAGCAACGAAAAATATCCAGAATTGGCTAGAAAATCAAACTAAGTAAAACAAACTGTAGACAATTTTTATAGAATTTTTAAGTGAGTTTTTATATTTTTTGTGATTTTTCAAACTAGACAGTGATAAAAATGAAGGTTTTTGAATTTTTTAAAAATACTAAAACTAAATCAAAAATGTCCTCAAAAATCCACAAAAATTCTACACCATGGCAGGAGCCATGTGTCAAATTTTCGTTGGATTTGGAGGTGATTTGATATTTTATTCAAAAATAAAAGAGGGGCACTGTGCACAGGGACCAAAGTGCAAATACCCGAAGTTCTGGGGGGTCTGGTGCAAAATACCCAGCAAAACACGCGCCACGCGCGTGCCTGGGGCACTCAGGGACCCAAATGTAATAAAAATAAGTCCCGAGGACTTATTGGTAACAAGTACCAAAAGTCCAGGGGCTTATCTGCAAAATACCCAAAATATAACGCACATGCTGGAATATATCACGCACAGGGGTATAAATGCAAATAAGAGAAACTTTTCATTCATTCAATAACATCCAGAGCTACAGGGGTATCTACTGCAAATAAACCAAAATATCACGTGTCGATGCACGTGTCCACAACTGGCAGGGGTATAAATGCAAATAGAATAAAGCTAAGGGGTCCACTATGCAAATACACCTAAAACTTAACAACTGACCTTGATATTTACAGGACTAAAACGAAATTAAAATAAAGACAGGGCCTAAGGGTAAATTACCCTTTATTAAGCGGATGGGCTGGATGCGCGCCACGTGGAGATCGGATGGCTGCTGACGGTGGGCGCTCCGGATGTCGCCTCCTCAGATCGGACGATGCTGGACGCTCCGGAGATGAACGGCTCTGATTGAAACTGGAGCGGGAGGGGCGATCGGACGGCGATGGAGGATACCGGAAGAACAAGCCCCCGGCGAGACTCGCCGGGCTCGTGCATGCGTGGTGCTCCTCCTGGGAGCCCTCTGAAGGTCGGAGAAGAATCGTGGAAGGCTCCCGCGTCTGCCGGTGGGCTCCGATGATCGAGCCGAGCTCCGAGGAGCTCGGGCGAGGTCGGCGGAGCTGGGTCTCCTGGCTGGATGACTAAGGGCCTCAGATGGCCCTCTGAAAAGTGAACCAGAAGACTCACGGGTCGAGGGCAAATTGCCTCGACCCGGTTAGGCGAAGTGGGGGTAACTGATGCGTCGGGATGGCGAGCTCCGGCGAAGGTGGTGGACGGAGAAGCTCGGTTCCCAGCTCCTGTGCGAGCTGGGTTGGGCGAATGGGTGAAGAAGGTGCGTCGGGAGGAGGCGGACGTAATGGACGATTCCGATGATAGAAATGGGTGACGGAGTGGTCGGAATCAAAGAAACGCGGTGGCGGAGCGATTTGGGCGTAAACTGAAATTAACAGAAACGGGAAGGCTAAGGGGTTACCTGGGTGGTCGGAGAGACTGGGGAGGAGCTGAGGAAGCTCCCGGTCGTCGCCTCGAGGATCGTCTCGGTCCGAGGCTCGGAGCTCACACTGGTGGCGGAGCTGCGGCGGCTATGCTCGCCGGATCGATGGATTCACCTCCTTTCCTCGCTGCAACAGGCTCAGACGCGAGCTGTCACCTCACGCACTCTCTGGAGCTCACAGGAGAAGAAAGCAAATGGCCAAAGATGGAGAGAGGAGGTGGCGGAGCTGCAGCTTTATACGGCTAGGGGTCCGAGAAAGATGGGTCCGGGCAAGCTCGGGAGCGCGCGGATCCCGAGGGAGCGGCTCCGGCGAGGATGTCGGATGAACGATTAAAGATTCGGACCTGGGGTTTAGGGAAATGGGTGTCGGATCAAGCGGGTATAATTGCGAGAAATCGGGTCGGACACTTGTATCCGCGAAAGGTGGTCCTGGGGGGGGTAGTTGACCGGGCGGTCAACATCCCCAGGACCCAATGGGATTCGGCCACGTGGCTGGATCTTGAAGTGACAAATAAGGGTAGCTAGGGGCCGAATTTGCAAAAACTCAGAACACAAAATATTTTTATTTTATTTTTTTCTATTTTTTAGTGATTTTTAGTTAATTTTTGGAAATAAAAATAAGCTATATACATAGTATGTAATATATAGGTATATGTACACTATTAGGGTTTTTGATTTTTTGATTTTTAATTATTATTTTTATGCAATTTTATTCCTTTTTTATATTTTATTTATTTATATTATAAAATAAGGAATCAAAGGGTGTTTTTATTTTATTTTTCTTATTTATATACATAGGTAAAATAAATATATATGTACATCTATATACATGGTATATGTACAATGTATTTTTGTATTTTTAATTTTGCTCTTTTTATTTTGTTTTTGTTCTAATTCTTTTTATTTTATTTATTTACAATATATAATATAGAATATTAACAAAAAAGTTTGGAAAAAAATTTTATTTATTTACAAGGTTAAATAAATATATAGATGTGGTTTATGTACATGATGAAAGGGGTATTTTAATTCTTTTTTTATTTTTAACTTTTTCTTTTGGTTTTTATATTTTATAAATATATACAAGTATTTACAAGCATATTTTTGGTGAGGAAAATATCTTTATTTTA
Source organism: Ottelia alismoides (assembly GCA_037367405.1). NCBI lineage: Eukaryota > Viridiplantae > Streptophyta > Magnoliopsida > Alismatales > Hydrocharitaceae > Ottelia > Ottelia alismoides. The sequence continues at coordinate 123,418 of JAZKJV010005150.1, read as the reverse complement.
TTTACATAAATATTTACACATGAGCCCCTATCTCCCTCTACTTTGGCTTTTATGCGGTCAGGCCCATGCTGAGCCCTCCCTTGGGTTAGGTTGCTCAATATTTATTCTAAATATTTCCCTCTTTTTCTTTTTAATCTTTATTCTTTTATTTTTGCACAAAAACATGCTAATTATAAGTTTTTACACAATGCATGCTTTTGGTAATTATTTGTATTTACATGAATATACATGCATTTGCAAAGGTTTTTGTAGCTAAAATATAAGAATAAAGAGTGATGAATGGGTATTCATCACCCCGCTATACTTAACTTTTGCTAGTCCCTTAGCAAACACTTATTTGAAAAAGAAGTGAAAAAGAAAGAAAGAAAAAGAAAAAGAGGGGAATGTACATGGATCAATGTTGAATATTAAACTTTCCTTCATTAAATTGAATTATGGAGCTTGATCAGATCTTTGGATTGTTAATGTGTCGGAACCTTATTTAGACTTAGGCTTAAAACTCAACAGTCTCTAAGTTCCACCAATCTATGGACAAGACTCCTCAATAAACCAGATCAGAACAAGTCTACAAACACAAACTCTAATGACTATGAATCTTTCCATGCAGTGTAAGTGATATGTAGCTCCCCACCTCAGAAGTAACAAAGAAACAACCTCCCTCAACCTGGTAACTCTAATGCCTCGGTCTAGCAACTCTTTCCTCGAGAAGCGGGGTATTCCCTTCTAAGTTCAAGTGCAACCGGCTCAAGAAGAGGGGGAAGAAGTATAGACTTTTGGAAGCTCAGCCAGTGTAGCCAAGTCTCCCGCTGCAAACTTCATGAGATGTAACATGATACCATAAGCTTTTGCTTTATTTGACTATATACACTCCGGTGGGGTTATTAAATTTTCAATCCGACCCACCACTTTTTTGGAGTTCTTTTTTGCATTTTGCTTTTTTTTTCAAGTGCTTCTATACAACATATCTATATGGTGCAGCATATATACAAGAAATTTTCCTCTTGAGCCAGTAGACTATCCCTCTTTTGAAGCTTTATTGCAACCCACAGCTTCTGTCTTTAGCCTTCATCACCACTAGACCAAGTTGAGACGCACTTCCTTCACTAGAAGAAGAAGAGAGGTTCCGCCTAGAAGTACTACCCTCATATGCTACCCCAAGCCAAAGGAAGCTGCCTCCTCACCACCTCATCCGTGGAGAGCCATGTGTAAAGTGCTGGTGCAAGTCAAGCCATTGTCTCTAAGAGTCATGCGTGTGTTGTTAAGTGCTCTACTTAGGCTCATCAAGATGACATATGCTCATAGCCTAGTGGACTCAAAGAATTAAGTCTTTATGGACCTGAAAAGCCTTAACCCTAAGCCCTAAAAATGTTTGTAAAAATGTTTGTAAACTCTTTTGTAAAAAGTTTTGTAAAATATTTTGGAAAACATTTTGTAATATGATTTGTAAAAATTATTTGTAAAAACCTTTGTAAAATTATTTTTGTACAAATGATTTGTAAAATGTTTGTAAAAATTGTTTTGTTTGTAAAATGTTTGTAACTTATTTTTGTATCAAAAGTATGTATATTGTACAAATGTTTGTAAAATGTGTGAAAATAAAATATTTGCAAAAACCGTTTGTAAAATAATTTTGAAAATAATTTTACAAATCATTTTACAAAAATTTTACAAATCATTTTACAAACAATTTTACAAACGGTTTTTGCAAATATTTTATTTTCACACATTTTACAAATCATTTTGATTAGACCGGAGATCTCACTTGGGTTGTAGTTGATTAATGGATAATGTCGTTGTACCCAAAGAAAAACCGACTGAATCAAACAATTATTAAATCCAAGTCAAAGAAATCAATGAAGATGATGGATTTTTGCTATTTAGTTATTAACCTTGTATAGCTCCCAGGGTCGAACTCAAGGAGGCAACAGTTATTTAAGCAAGGGTTATTCAATTCAAAGACAAGCAATGAAATAAAAGAGGAAAACTAAGCAAGCTACTCTCGTATTTTTGTGAATTTAATGTTATTTTTATTTTTATTTTATGGAAGGCAATGTTTTTTTATGAGTTTTTGAACTATTAAAAATAGCAAATCAAAGAATTTATGCAATGGAAAAAGAAATGATGAAGAACAACACAACAAGAACTTGATCTAATTTGTATAGAATTTTTGGAGACAATAATTGATTTTTATTCCATGCAATATAGACAAGAAAATAAAATGCAATTCAACAGGGACTAAACTGTAATTTCCGTGAATGTATGGTCAAATATAATATGGAAATCACGCATGGGTAGTGGTGTAAAATTCACAGTAAGGCATATGCAGAATTACGTGACTAAGCAGCTGGAGGTTTATTTGCAATTACAAAGATATCCGGGAAGGTTCTAGCAATTTACCCAGAAAAAGTATATTGCACGCACAGATCACGCGCAACCTTATGCGGTGGGCGACAATGTGCTTCTGGACTCGACGCGTGTCTTGAATATGGCCGCCGGATGCGCGGTTGATCGGAGGGCAGAGGTATAATCTGGATGAAGTGTTCGTTCGTCCCTCTTTTTAACAAATTTCTCCAGGCGGCGGACGACGATTTGTGCTCGAGGCGTCGGAATCAGCTGCTGAAGTTCGATCTGCAGGTTCAGGTGCTGCAACGGAAGTCTTGGAGGTGGAAGGTTGTGCGTTCAGAGGGTGATTGCGGCTACAGGTTTTGGAAGTACCTACAGATTTAGAAAATTTGTTCTTCGATTCGAAGGAATCGAGAGCAGGTCAGTCAGTTTGCACATATCTCACCAAATCAAAATCTTGTATTTGTATAGGTCAGATTCAACCATATAATCTCATGCCTAAATCGATTCCAATTGCAACAAATAACTTGTGAATCAATTTGGATTTTACAGTTTCACGTTATCAGATCAGCACCACTAATAATTCAACCAAATTTTCCGATTAAAATAAAGTTTCAACACATCTACACAGTAGTCTGATTTAGATATCAAAGCAAATGTAATGGAAGTATCTTATTATATGATAAAAAATGTGGATGGAGATACTCAACGTAATGGGAAGAAATGGAATCAATCTGAGGGACATGTGCATGTGCGTATTCAAATGCTGCAATGATATGTAACTACTCCAATGCTTAATCTTCGTTCACGGCTCCAGATGCCTAATGGTACTGATGTTCCTCAGGATCGACCTGCAAGAGAGTGAACGACTCGAGGTTGGAACCTCGGTCCAAAATCAAACATAGAATGGGTGAGTGAGGAGGTTCTCGATGATGGAAGATGAACCTCGATCTCCGGCCACCGTACGTGGCCGAAGGCGGACAGATCTGTTAGGTAGAACAGAAGGTGAAGGGATCCAGAAGATGGAGATGATAATCGGCAAGGTGTGCGTGATCAAGATGAAGGCGGTGAATCTCCGATCGTGACGATCGGAGGGTGCTAGCTACTGCAATGAAATCAACACTTGACAGGAATTAAAAACAAACTACAAGACTACGGTTACCTAGATGGAATGAAATGCCTGGGCTGAAGCTCCGAGAAGCTTCGGGTCGTTGCCTCGACGGCTCGGCGGTGCCGGAGGCTCAAGCTCGCCGGAGGCAGAACACGGCGACGGAACGCCGGATCAGAGGCCCTCGCGTCCTCTCCTCACTGCAACGAAGGCCGGCTGTCACTCACGATGATCGGAGCTCCTTGGAGGAGGATGAAATGGCCAAAGATGGGAGGAGGAAGAAGATGGAGTCTTATTTATAAGATGAGAAATGTCGAAATTCAAATGAAAATTCGGCGCACGAATCGAGGCGGGAATTTTAAAATTTAATATGGGCGAAAATTAGAGTTGTGAGATCGTTATTTTGGTGAAGAAATCAAGTCGATCCGATCAACAAGCCGATCTAGAAAATTTGGAGAAAACGACTTGGTTGAACAGATTATTTGGGCTGAAGGAGGAAAAAGACGAAACAGGGAAAAGGACGAAACAACAGATTAAATAAAAGATAAATACAATAAATAGATAAATAAATGGTTTTAAATTACAAAATAATGAAAATAAATAATATTAATAATTTATTAAATAATTTTATGGTTATTTTTCATAAATAAAATTAATTAATTAATTACGGTAAAATAAATAAGAACCTTTATTAATAGGTATAAAATACCTATGTGGAACATAATTTATTTTTTGATTATTTTCAGATTTTATAATTTTTTTATTTTATATAATTAAAAGAAATATATACAAAACATTTAAAAATACAATATGAGCACAAATAAATAATAAAATAAATAAATAAAAGTATATACAATGTATACATATATACAAGTATACCCATAAGGTCCCAAAACCTACTTTTTGCATATTAACTCTAATTTCAGTGAAACCACTTTTATTTGATAGATATCTTTTATAAAATGAACTTTAAAAGTGAGTACACTCAAATCGGAGTTCATATGGCTTAGTTATGAGGTTCGGAAGTTAGGCTTTACGGCTTTTAGATTTTGAGATTTATTGGTATTTATTCATAATTATTTTTAAATTATATTTTTGTATTTTTTTATATATTTTTATGAACATTTCAGAAAAAGAATTAAGTTATTTGGAGTTACAAATAAATAGATAGAAAATAAAGAAGTTTTATACACATAATGCACATATATGCAAAGGGGTCCAAATGCCAAAACTCACGCCTTTTATTCCTGATTTTTTTGGTATTTTTAATAATTAGTATTAATTATAAAATGAAGTTTAAAAGTGAGTTTGGTCAATTTGGAGTTTTCTATAAATAGTTCTGAACCTGAGAAGTTAGACTTTTAGGCTTTTTGGGTTTATTGTATTTATTTATTTATTGGTTAAATAATTTTTCTGATATTTTTATAAATTAGTATACATTATTACACACAACTTTCAAGAAGGAAATATTTTTATTTGAAGTTGTTTTATTGATAAATAAAATAGGTGGAAATATGTACAAGGTGGAAAATAATGAATATATACAAGTGAGAATTGGTTTTCTTGATTTTTATAAGTTATGGACCCTATCTCCCCCTACTTTATTCCTGGTCGATCAAGTCAATTCTTGACCTTCTCTCGGGGTTCGGGTCAGTCTGCATTTATTCCATAAATACATCCTTCTTTATTTCTTTTCTTTTTCTTTTCTTCTTTATTCTTTTATTTTTGTTAAAAAGAATGATAAATATACATTATTAACAAATAGATGGTGAATGATAAATAATGATAATTAATGAATATGTACATGTGTTTTACTAAGGATTTTAAGCTAAAATAAAAGAATAAAGATGATGAATCATGGATTCATCACCCACCACTTTTTTGGAGTTCTTTTTTGCATTTTGCTTTTTTTTCAAGTGCTTCTATACAACATATCTACATGGTGCAGCATATATACAAGAAATTTTCCTCTTGAGCCAGTAGACTATCCCTCTTTTGAAGCTTTATTGCAACCCACAACTTCTGTCTTTAGCCTTCATCACCACTAGACCAAGTTGAGACGCACTTCCTTCACTAGAAGAAGAAGAAGAGAGGTTCCGCCTAGAAGTACTACCCTCATATGCTACCCCAAGCCAAAGGAAGCTACCTCCTCACCACCTCATCCGTGGAGAGCCATGTGTAAAGTGCTGGTGCAAGTCAAGCCATTGTCTCTAAGAGTCATGCGTGTGTTGTTAAGTGCTCTACTTAGGCTCATCAAGATGACATATGCTCATAGCCTAGTGGACTCAAAGAATTAAGTCTTTATGGACCTGAAAAGCCTTAACCCTAAGCCCTATAAGGTTCCTCTTAAAGTTAGGTGGATTAAGATCTTATTCAAGCTCCATTTCTCAATTTAATTCCAGGCTTAGTTTAGATGTCAACTCTCATCCAGGAAAAACTATATATAAATATATATACAAAAGATGCTATTTACAAATATTTACAATCGTGCAAAATTTTTGAAAAATGTTTTGAAATCATGGATGAATGTATGCATGAAGTGCAAGTTTTTGCAAAAGTATTTACAAACATTTACACAAGATTTTTGCAATTTTTTGATTTTCAAAACATTTTGGAAAAATTTTGTACTATATACATAATTTTGATAAGAAAATATTTACACAAACTTTACACAAAAGATTTTTGAAAACATTTTTACAAAAATACTTTGTACACTAGCTATGTATGTGCAAATAAAAGAAGTTTATGTACATGAAAAATTTTTAATTTTTGTGATTTTTAGCCATTTTATTTATTAACACACTCACACAAAGTACGAGTTATGGCTAAAGTATATATGAAATATATACACACCCCCCTATACTTAGCTCGAACGATGTCCTCAGAGTGATCAAGAGCGATGAAGAAGACATAACTCGTGCTTAGTAAAAGGGAAGTGAAAAGGAATGGTTAAGTACAAGAACGAATAAATGAATAGAATGAGAGGGACTCGGTGGTTTCCCCCTATACTTAGGATTAACTAATCCTAAGTATAGCAAGTTGTACATGAAGGGAAATCCGAGTGGAGAAGATACAGAGTCTGCCCCCCCCCTATACTTAGGGTAAAATATCCCTAAGTATAGGCAGCAAAACAGGAGCAGAAAGAATGAAAAGAATGCCCGCAGATCCTACATCCCCCCTATACTTAGGGTAAAATACACCCTAAGTATAGCATAATCATAAGATGAGAAAAGGGATGTGGGACTAAAGAATGGAATGATATGGACAACTGGATCTATACAAGTCGGAAGAACGGTGATACTCAGGCGTGAGATGCATTAGATGTGAGTCAAAGACCACATCTCACGCAAAATGAATCGGGGCAAGATCAGCGACCCGCGGCCCGTGATCTAGAAATGGCTTGAGCCGCTGGCCGTTCACTCGAAAGGTACTCTCAGAAGACAACTCGGATATATCAATGCTACCGTTGTCGTGTACCTTTCTGACCAAGTAGGGTCCTTCCATTTGCTCTGCAGCTTCCCTGGAAACAAACGAAGCCTCGCATCAAACAACCATACTCTCTGTCCAATCTCAAAATGCTTGTGGCTGATATGAGAATCATGCCACTCCTTCACTTTCTCCTTATACTGTAGGTTGTTTGAGAAAGCTTTATCTCTAAGCTCCTCCAGGGCAGCTAACTCTGCCCTCCTCTGGTCTCCTACACCATCTGGATCCATAAGAATATCTGTAACTACCCAAAGTGACTTGTGCCTCAGCTCAACAGGTAAATGGCACGGCTTGCCATATACGAGGCGAAAGGGAGATGTGCCCAATGGTGTCTTGAAAGAAGTCCTATATGCCCACAAGACCGAGTCCAAAAGCTGTGACCAATCCTTTTGGTCAGGGCGGACGACTTTCTGCAAAATAGTCTTGATCTCCCTGTTCGAGACCTCGGTTAGACCATTCGTCTGTGGATGATAAGGTGTAGCAACACGATGGTCTATACCGAACTCTCTAGCAAGGGCCTTCACCTGGTCGTTGATGAAGTGAGATCCCCCATCAGAAATCAGAACTCGTGGAACCCCGAACCGCGTGATGATGTGCTTCCTTAAGAATCTGCAAACTGTCCTCGCATCAGCGGCTCGGGCGAGGATAGCCTCCACCCAATGACTAACATAATCAACGGCCAACAGAATGTACTCAAATCCCTGACTCTTAGGGAATGGACCCATGAAATCGATGCCCCATGCGTCAAAAACCTCACAGAAGTGAATGGGCTGCATCGGCATCATATCACGTTGTCCACAAGTGCCCATCCTCTGACAGTCAGTACACCTCTTCACGAACTCATCTGAGTCCTTGAAGAGGGTAGGCCACCACAAGCCGGATTGGAGTACTTTTTGTGCCGTTCTCCTCCCAGAATGATGTCCTCCTGCCTCAAGCTTGTGGCAGTAAGTGAGGACGCTATGGTGTTACTCCTGAGGAATACACCGACGCCAGACGCTATCCCCTCCTTCGTGGTAAAGGATGGGATCCTCCCAGTGGTAGGACTTGGCCTTCGCAAGGAAGGTCTCAAGCCTCTGCCTGGTCCAATCTTGTGGGACTTTCCCAGCAACGAGAAAGTTCACAATATCGGCGTACCACGGGAGTAAGGCGATAGCAAGGATCGCCTCATCTGGGAAGGGATCTCGAATGGGATCAATCTGCTCAGACTCCTCAGGCTGCTCTAAACGGGAGAGGTGATCCGCCACTACATTTTTGACTCCAGGCTTATCCTTAATCTCAATGTCGAACTCCTGGAGTAGAAGGATCCATCTAGTCAATCTGGCCTTGGCATCCTTCTTTGTCATGAGGTACCTGATGGCGGTGTGATCGGTGTACAAAGTCACTCTAGATCCAATGATATAAGATCGAAACTTATCTAGGGCAAACACTACGGCTAGCATCTCCTTCTCTGTGACCGTGTAATTCCGCTGGGCGGAATCCAATGTGCGGCTAGCGTAGTGGATAGCAAACGGAATTCCATCCCTCCTCTATCCCAGCACTGCCCCCACGGCAAAATCGGAGGCGTCCGTCATGATCTCGAATGGGAGAGACCAATCAGGCGGCTGGAGGACAGGAGCCTCAATCACGCACTGCTGGAGAGTCGCAAAGGACGAAAGACACTTGTCATCGATAAGGAACTCGGTGTCTTTCGTCAAGAGGTCAGACAACGGTCGAGCAATCCTGTTGAAATCCTGAATAAATCTCCTATAAAATCCAACGTGCCCCAGGAATGATCGTAGTTGCCTCAAATTGGACGGTGGTGCGAGTTTTCTAATGACATCAACCTTGGCCGGATCAACCTCCATGCCCCTGTTGGAGATGATATGGCCAAGCACCGTCCCTTGAGTCACCATGAAGTGACTCTTCTCCCATGATAGAACCAAATGGTACTCAATACATCGCTGGAGTACTCGGTCTAGGCAGTCAAGACAGGAGTCGAATCCGTCGCCGTAGACCGAGAAATCGTCCATGAAGACCTCCAAACACTCCCCTACCATGTCCGAGAAGATCGACAGCATGCACCTCTGAAAAGTCGCAGGGGCATTGCATAGCCCAAATGGCATGCGTCGAAAGGCATATGTACCAAAAGGGACAGGTAAAGGTGGTCTTATCCTGATCCTCAGGAGCGATGGCCACCTGGTTGTAGCCCGAGTACCCATCCAGGAAGCAATAATGGCTCTTCCCTGCCAGTCTCTCAATGATCTGGTCAATAAAAGGCAGGGGGAAATGGTCCTTCTTGGTGGCCTGGTTGAGTCTCCTGTAGTCAACACAGACCCTCCAAGAGGTGGGTACTCGTGTAGCAATCTCCTCTCCCGACTCACTGATCACAGTCGTGATGCCCGTCTTCTTGGGTACCACATGCAAGGGGCTAACCCACTTGGAGTCGGAAATGGGATAAATGAAATCTGCACTCCACCATTTTGATATTTCCTTCATCACAACCTCTCTCAGGTTGGGGTTCAGCCGCCGCTGGAACTCACGCGACGGCTTCGCCCCCTCCTCGAGATAGATATGGTGGGAGCACACTGATGGACTAATCCCATGGAGATCTGCTACGCTCCATCCGATTGCCTTGCGGTTCTTTTCAAGAACCCCCTTCAAACGGGATTCCTGCTCTCCAGTCAGATCGGCAAAGATGATGACTGGGTACATCTCAGGCTCGCCCGCAAGGAACCGATACTTCAGCGAAGTAGGGAGCGGCTTCAGCTCTGGACAGCTGGGCGCTGGCAATTCTGGCTTCGGAAGAAAGTGTGTCAATGCTGCTAAGTCTGCCAAATCTGCCTGGGAGAAAGAAAGCGAACTCTTGCAAACTGGATCTGGAGGAGGCTGCTCAACTGTGCTGTCTCTGATCTGCTCTGCCTCTACCTCCTCCTCATCTGTAGGCTCTGGGGGAATCAGGTCTGGCATCTGATCATCACAATCTGCCCAATCAGACTCTGAATCCGAGGGATCTGCATCAAACAAGGTGGCATCAGTACCACCATCACTAACAACCGTGTCGCGGTCGAGAATCGGCTCTGCTGCCTCTATAGTATCCTGGACCAGGGCTGTGCTCTCCAAGCTCTCCTCTGCTATCATCTCGGCATCAGTGGTGTCTGGAAATGAGAGGATGTCCTGTACCGCAGGGTCTGCCCAAGCTGCCTCGTCGTCTGTGATCACAAAGTCACAGTCCTGGTGGATGTCTGGCTCTGCGTCTGTCAGCTGCTCTGAGTCTGTGCTAGCCTCTGAGCGTACTCTCTCTCTCTGGCTCTGTAGTCCTCGACCGTCTCTATTTGTATACTCTCGCCCTCGACGCGAAAGTATACCTTCCCGCTATCATGATCAGTCACCGCCTTGGCTGTGGCCAAGAACGGATGACCAAGGATGATGGGGGTCTCGGCCACTGAATCAGGGATCTCCATGTCCAACACTACGAAGTCCACGGGGAATTTCAGGCCCTGAATCGTGACGATAACGTCTCGCAACAACCCCTTCGGCCTCTTGATAGATCGATCAGCAAACTGAAGGACTGTCCTGCTCTGTCGAAGAGTGCCCAACTCGAAGCGGTCGAGAAGGGCTGTCGGAAGGAGGTTGATCGACGATCCGCTATCCAATAGAGTCCGGTCGAACCTCTGCTCACTAATCTGACATCTGACATACGGTGCCCCTGAATCTGGCCTCTTGGTCGGCAGACGGTTCTAAATCACGAAATACGTGGCTTTCGTCAGCACATGAATCTCTGAAGTGTGGTTCCTCCTCCTCCTCCTGACTGTGGTCCTGTCTCTCAAAGATCGCTGAAGAAGGGGGATGTGCTGCAAAGCCTCCTGGAGGGTCAGCTGGATGTGAAATCTGTCGATCATGCTCTGGCTGAATTCCTCCTACTCTCTCTTTTTTGGGTCTTTTTCTTTTTTCTTCCCCTTCCCCATCTGGAGGGCTCTAGGGAAGGGGATCACAGGGTCCTTCTCAGATGAAGGACTAGGAAAAGGTCTAGACGGCTCGACGGCCGGATCCGCACATACATCAAGCACCACAGTGGGACCAGAAGAAACTAAACCTTTTCCTTTATTCAAAATAGAGTTCTGAGATACATCAACACGAGGAAAGACAACATCTCAATCAAAATGAACACTGGTGGCCTCAGTACCACCTCTGGCTGGCTCTGTAACTGGACGTCTCACGGCCTCAGTACCGCGGGCTGGCTCGGCTCCTCTAGTGGCATTAGCACCACCTCCTCGAACTGGTGAAGCGGCGGCCTCAGTACCGCCGGTGGAATCAGCATCCTTGGTGGCATCAGTACCACCATCATCATCATGTGCGGCCTTAGTACCGCTCTCCTCCTCCTCATCTGGCGCCCTGGGTGGATCCTCGAGTCGTCGCTCAGATGAGGCACCGCCTGTTGGTGGAGATCACTCCTAAGTGTAACAAAATCAGCATCAAATAGATCCGAAGACATATCATCAAATGGATCACTAGGAGTGGCATGCTCAGTGTGAACTACCTGCTCAGATTTCCTCTTCAGGCTATTCGAATTCGGCTCTATCTGTGCAGGGATGGCAGCCTTCCCTCTCATCAGGTCCCACATCTCTTGGCGGAACTCGTCCATCTCCCGTCTGAAGGTAGCCTGCTGGTCCGTAAGGAGGCGGGCTATGTCATCCAAAGCGGGGCCCTCATGGGAGCCCGACGGGTAGCCTCTCTGGTGCTGAGGCTGCTGGAACTGGTGTTGCTGGTAAGAGGGGTAGGAGGAAGGATGCTGCTGCTGGTGTGCCTGGTGAGCCTGTTGCTCACGTCTCCAAGACTGTCCCTGTTGCTGATAGGGACGAGGAACGAAGGATGACTGCTGCTGTGGCTGGTGGGCTGGGGGCTGCTGCTGGTGATCTCTCTGCTGGCTATACTGCCTTCCCTGACCGAATGACTGCTGCTGGGGCTGGGTACCTCCACTCCCCCACCTGAATCCGGGATGGTCTCGTCGGATCCCAGGCTGGGGGCGGTCATACCAAATCCCGTTGACATCCATCAACGGCTCTGCATCGTAAGGGGCTGGCGGGAGTACTGCCAGAGGCTGATCCGGCTGGTATACCACCATCTGCATGTCTGGAGATGGTAGTGACTGGTAGGAGGGCTGCTGTGGCTGGTACGGCTCCGCCTGTACAAGATGAACCTGTCTAGGCTGCTGTAGGGAGCTGGAGCGCTGGGAAGAGCTGCTGCTGCCGGAGTCGCCTCGCGACTGAAGACGGGGCTGTGAAGCCGTCTGTGCCTCCTGGAGACACATGAGCTGGGTCTTCATGTCTCTCAGAGTCTGTGCCATCTGCTCCATCTGCGTGATACCCTGGCACTGCTTCTTCTCAATCAGCTCCATGCGGTCCAACTTCTCCACTGATGATACCCATGTCCGCAGCGGACGACTCTGCCTGTGCTGCTGCGACTGCGGACAAACTAGATGGGCCTGCATCGACCCGTGCTATCCTCTGGTACTGCACGGATCCTAGCTGCTGCTGGGTCTCCCCTGTGTGTACAACCGGGTCTGGGACATCACCATGTAATTCTCAGCCATCTCCTCGAAAATGGCCCAGACCTGGTCGTGATCCTTGGCGAAATAGGACCCGCCGCAAGAAGCATTCACCAGGCCCTGGAGCTCTGGTGTCAACCCGCTGAAGAAGCTCTGAACTAGGTTCGACTTGGAAATGTCGTGGTGCGGGCATCGGTCTATGAGCTCTCGGAACCTCTCCATGCCTCGTGGAATTGCTCGTTGGGGAGCATGGAGAAGTTGCTGATCAGGGCCCTCGCTGCATTGGTCCGCCTGAGTGGATAGTACTTGTTCAAGTACTCGGTGCGAAACTGCTCCCAGGTGTAAACAAACTTCCCCATATGCTTCAGCCAGGTGGCTGCTCTGTCTGCTAGGGAGAAGGGGAAGGCGATCATCCGAATCGTATCCTGGTCCACATGGCGGTCGTGGACAGTACTGCAGATCATCAAGATCTCCTGGAGGTAAAGATGGGGCTCCTCGGTGGCAAGTCCGTGAAAACGGGGAAGCATCTGCAGGGTGTTCGGGGGGAACTTGAAGTCCCCCACGATAGCAGGCACCACCACCCAATGATGCATCAGTGTAGATCCGGGGTTGTGCAACTCCCGCATCGGTCTCGGTGGTCCTCCTGCCGCAGCGGCTGCCGCTGCGGCGGCTGCGGCTGCTGCTGCTGCTGCTGCGGCTCGTGCCTCTGCATCTGGTCCGTCCTCAGGCTCGCTCTGATCTCTCTCTGCTCTGAGTCGCTCCAACTCTCTCCTCATCTCAATCATAAAAGCTCCCTGATCTCTCAACTGCTGTTGAACTGTCTCTAAAGAGGCGATCAGGGTGGAGTTGATCGCTCCCTGGTCCAGGACAAAATGCTGATCTCCTCGTGGACCTCTGGGGTGATCCTCAGAACTGTCGGCCATGACGTCTGCAAAATCAAATGAGCCCAACTCAGGTGCTGTCAAATCTGCTAATCTCTCCTCGGGCTCATGTCTCTCAGTACCAAAAGAAAGGGGATCGAGGGGAACAGGCGGAGTCGTACTCGGGCTCGGAGAGCTGGTCTCGGCTCTCGCGGGCCAACTTAGATGATCGGGTAGACGTGCCCGAAAGCGGTGCAGCCAGAGGCTACCTAAGAGAGCGTCTACCCATCATCTTGATCTGGCGAGTAGGGCGGATGAGATCTGGAGAAACTATGATCACAAAACAAACCCCCGGTTCACCAACGCGATGCGAGCTGAAGATCGTGAAAGTTCGGTCAAATTATCTTGTCGATTTTATTAGGTGAACACACAAAATATCAGAGCGCTTACGTGACCTGTTAGGATACCCGATGCTACCCCAACCGACTGGCCCGCACGGAAGAGTCGGTAATCAGTCGGACTAGCACCGGGGGCTCTACCTATGGGGCGGGTCACTCTCTCGCGCATCCAAACCATACAATGAGGGGGTTGCTCTCCCCAAGAAAAATTTTAGGGTGAGCATCTTTAAGATCAATAGTGTTAACCAGTCCCAATTTTATGGTTTTTCTTTTTAATATTTTTCAAATAAAAACAAACAGCCTAACGAATTTTTCGGTTCTCCTGATTATTTAATCCAAAACAGGGGGGGGGAAGACGAAAAAGCGATGCGCGATGAAATCAATGATGCATGCTGAGTCAGAATGTGTACCTTGTCTCCAGCACTCTGCATGCAAGTGATCCGCGCAGAATTTAAAGACTGAAAATAAACTACCTAAATGATGCAGGCGGAAAACCGAGGCCCTAAACAGCAGTGCTACTCGAAAGAACGGCTAGCCGACCACCAGTCTCCAATCCAAAGGGTCCGGTCTAGACCCACCCCTCCTCTTCTCGACAGGTCGAGTTCAGGAGTAGCGCTTGACGGGGTGGGCTCGCGGCGCGTAGGTTCGGAGGTGATGGAACGGCTATTTTCTTATTATTTTTATTATAGGTCCAATTACCGCACTATAGGAATAGGCAATTATATTAGGGTGTTTGGATCCTATGAGTTACGTCACAATCAAGCAGAAAATCCTACGGCTAGGGGCTCGATCAAAAACCGCGTAAACACCGGAAAAGGCAGTAAAAAGAGAAAAATAAAACCGCGTCAAAAGCCGCGAAAAACTCCTAAGGGTCCCCCGAGCACACCGGTGCTCGGCGAAACAGACCCGCTAAGTGTTCAAGCAAAGTCCAAGTCCAGTCTCTGGGTCTCCCTGTATTATTACAACAATAATGATCAAATAAAACCTAATCTAACCTCACCCACTAAACTCTCTCTCTCTCTCTCGCTCTCTCCTGCGGCTCCGTGCAGAAGGGAGCCGCCTCCGAGTCTCGCGGTTGCGTCGGCTTCTCGAAATCGGCCGCCTCGGTCCTCGGGCCCTCGCAAGAAAAGAGACAAGTGGTCAGTCCAAATTATTATAAAAATGTCAGGAAAAATGTGTTTATCTACAGAAATCTATACAAAAAGCCGCGAAAAGGAAAGCCACGGAAAAACTCGGAAAGTAACTACTAAGTCGTGCTCCCTGGCAACGGCGCCATTCTGACAAGCAATCTGAACGACTAAGGTAAAGGTACTAAATAGGTCGTTGCGACCTCGGTCACTCAGATGCACTTGATCAAGAAAAATTGAACCACTAATGAAAATAAAATCGATCAAAACACGAATAGCGGTCCTGCTATGGGTTTAACCCGGTATAGCACCCAGGGTCGAACTCAAGGAGCACGGGTTGGCCGAGAGGCCTACGAAGTAGTAAAAAGAAAGAAAATAAAAGAACAAAATATTTTTAGTGGTTTTTAATTTGTTTTATATTTTTTTAGATTTTTAAGTAATTGGGAAAATAAAGAAAAACAAGGAAAAGCACACTTCAACAATTTATTCAAAGCATCAAAAATCAACCAAAAATTGGAATAAAAATATTTTTATGTATTTTATATTTTGTAGTGTTTTTGGTGAATTTTTGAGAATTTTCTGATGTTTATTTTATTTTCTAAAAATCAAAAAGTGAAGCAAACAGTGGGTACTGTCCAACCGAGCCAAAAAGCCCTAGATAAAATATCTAACGGCCTTAAAATGGCCTGGAGGTAATTGTCCTATAAAGATGATAAAACAATGAAAATTTAGGTACCAATTTTATTATTTTTGGATTTTTAATTTATTTACTAGAATTTTTATGGGTTTTTAAGTGTTTTTAAGTTTTTAATGATTTTTAGCAACGCAAAATAGCCAAAATTGGCTAGAAAATCAAACTAGATAAAACAAACAGTAGACAATTTTTATAGAATTTTTAAGTGAGTTTTTATATTTTTTTGTGATTTTTCAAACTAGACAGTGACAAAAATGAAGGTTTTTGAATTTTTAAAAATATCAAACTAAATCAAAAATGTCCTCAAAAATCCACAAAAATCCTACACCATGGCAGGAGCCATGTATCAAATTTTCGTTGGATTTGGAGGTGATTTGATATTTTATTCAAAAATAAAAGAGGGGCACTGTGCACAGGGACCAAAGTGCAAATACCCGAAGTTCTGGGGGGTCTGGTGCAAAATACCCAGCAAAACACGTGCCACGCACGTGCCTGGGGCACTCAGGGACCCAAATGTAATAAAAATAAGTCCCGAGGACTTATTGGTAACAAGTACCAAAAGTCCAGGGGCTTATCTGCAAAATACCCAAAATATAACGCACATGCTGGAATATATCACGCACAGGGGTATAAATGCAAATAAGAGAAACTTTTCATTCATTCAATAACATCCAGAACTACAGGGGTATCTACTGCAAATAAACCAAAATATCACGTGTCGATGCACGTGTCCACAACTGGCAGGGGTATAAATGCAAATAGAATAAAGCTAAGGGGTCCACTATGCAAATACACCTAAAACTTAATAACTGACCTTGATATTTACAGGACTAAAACGAAATTAAAATAAAGACAGGGCCTAAGGGTAAATTACCCTTTATTAAGCGGATGGGCTGGATGCACGCCACGTGGAGATCGGACGGCTGCTGACGGTGGGCGCTCCGGATGTCGCCTCCTCAGATCGGACGATACTGGACGCTCCGAAGATGAACGGCTCTGATTGAAACTGGAGCGGGAGGGGCGATCGGACGGCGATGGAGGATGCTGGAAGAACAAGCCCCCGGCGAGACTCGCCGGGCTCGTGCGTGCGCGGTGCTCCTCCTGGGAGCCCTCTGAAGGTCGGAGAAGAATCGTGGAAGGCTCCCGCGTCTGCCGGTGGGCTCCGATGATCGAGCCGAGCTCCGAGGAGCTCGGGCGAGGTCGGCGGAGCTGGGTCTCCTGGCTGGATGACTAAGGGCCTCAGATGGCCCTCGTTTCGACCTGAAAAGTGAACCAGAAGACTCACGGGTCGAGGGCAAATTGCCTCGACCTGGTTAGGCGAAGTGGGGGTAACTGATGCGCCGGGATGGCGAGCTCCGGCGAAGGTGGTGGACGGAGAAGCTCGGTTCCCAGCTCCTGTGCGAGCTGGGTTGGGCGAATGGGTGAAGAAGGTGCGTCGGGAGGAGGCGGACGTAATGGACGATTCCGATGATCGAAATGGGTGACGGAGTGGTCGGAATCAAAGAAACGCGGCGGCGGAGCGATTTGGGCGTAAACTGAAATTAACGGAAACGGGAAGGCTAAGGGGTTACCTGGGTGGTCGGAGAGACTGGGGAGGAGCTGAGGAAGCTCCCGGTCGTCACCTCGAGGATCGTCTCGGTCCGAGGCTCGGAGCTTACGCTGGTGGCGGAGATGCGGCGGCTATGCTCGCCGGATCGATGGATTCACCTCCTTTCCTCGCTGCAACAGGCTTAGACGCGAGCTATCACCTCACGCACTCTCTGGAGCTCACAGGAGAAGAAAGCAAATGGCCAAAGATGGAGAGAGGAGGTGGCGGAGCTGCAGCTTTATACGGCTAGGGGTCCGAGAAAGATGGGTCCGGGCAAGCTCGGGAGCGCGCGGATCCCGAGGGAGCGGCTCCGGCGAGGATGTCGGATGAACGATTAAAGATTCGGACCCGGGGTTTAGGGAAATGGGTGTCGGATCAAGCGGGTATAATTGCGAGAAATCGGGTCGGGCGCTTGTATCCGCGGAAGGTGGTCCTGGGGGGGGGGGGGGGGTAGTTGACTGGGCGGTCAACATCCCCAGGACCCAATGGGATTCGGCCACGTGGCTGGATCTTGAAGTGACAAATAAGGGTAGCTAGGGGCCGAATTTGCAAAAACTCAGAACACAAAATATTTTTATTTTATTTTTTCTATTTTTTAGTGATTTTTTGTTAATTTTTGGAAATAAAAATAAGCTATATACATAGTATGTAATATATAGGTATATGTACACTATTAGGGTTTTTGATTTTTTGATTTTTAATTATTATTTTTATGCAATTTTATTCCTATTTTATATTTTATTTATTTATATTATAAAATAAGGAATAAAAGGGTGTTTTTATTTTATTTTTCTTATTTATATACATAGGTAAAATAAATATATATGTACATCTATATACATGGTATATGTACAATGTATTTTTGTATTTTTAATTTTGCTCTTTTTATTTTGTTTTTGTTCTAATTCTTTTTATTTTATTTATTTACAATATATAATATAGAATATTGACAAAAAGTTTGGAAAATAATTTTATTTATTTACAAGGTTAAATAAATATATAGATGTGGTTTATGTACATGATGAAAGGGGTATTTTAATTCTTTTTGATTTTTAACTTTTTCTTTTGGTTTTTATATTTTATAAATATATACAAGTATTTACAAGCATATTTTTGGTGAGGAAAATATCTTTATTTTATTTACATAAATATTTACACATGAGCCCCTATCTCTCTCTACTTTGGCTTTTATGCGGTCAGGCCCATGCTGAGCCCTCCCTTGGGTTAGGTTGCTCAATATTTATTCTAAATATTTCCCTCTTTTTCTTTTTAATCTTTATTCTTTTATTTTTGCACAAAAACATGCTAATTATAGGTTTTTACACAATGCATGCTTTTGGTAATTATTTGTATTTACATGAATATACATGCATTTGCAAAGGTTTTTGTAGCTAAAATATAAGAATAAAGAGTGATGAATGGGTATTCATCAGCTGCTGGTGTGAGCTGGAGCACTGGAACGAGCTGCTGCTGCTGCCGGTATCGCCTCGCGATTGAAGACGGGGCTGTGAAGCCGTCTGTGCCTCCTGGAGACACATGAGCTGGGTCTTCATGTCGCTCAGAGTCTGTGCCATCTGCTTCATCTGAGTGATGCCCTGGCACTGCTTCTTCTCGATCAGCTCCATCCGATCCAACTTCTCACTGATGATACCCATATCCGCAGCGGATGACTCTGCCTGTGCTGCTGCTACTACGGATGAACTGGAAGGACCGGCGTCGCCTGTGCTATCCTCTGGTACTGTACGGGTCCTGGCTGCTGGGGTCTACCCTGAGTGTACAACCTGGTCTGGGACATCACCATGTAGTTCTTGGCCATCTCCTCGTAGATGGCCCAGACCTGGTCGTGATCCTTGGCGAAGTAAGACCCGCCACAAGAAGCGTTCACCAAGCCCTGAAGCTCTGGTGTCAGCCCGCTGAAGAAGCTCTGAACAAGGTTCGGCTTCGAGATGTCGTGGTGCGGGCATCGATCAGTCAGCTCACGGAACCTCTCCCATGCCTCATGGAATTGCTCGTTGGGGAGCATGGAGAAGTTGCTGATGAGGGCTCTCGCTGCATTGGTCCGCCCGAGTGGATAGTACTTGTTCAAGTACTCGGTGCGGAGCTGCTCCCAGGTGTAAACGAACTTCCCCAAGTGCTTCAGCCAGGTGGCTGCTCTGTCTGCTAAGGAAAAGGGGAAGGCAATCATCCTGATAGTGTCCTGGTCCACCTGACGATCGTGGACAGTGCTGCATATCATCTCAAACTCCTGCAGGTGGAGATGAGGCTCCTCTGTCGCCAAACTGTGAAATCGAGGTAGGAGCTGCAAGGTGTTCGGGGGGAACTTGAAGTCCCCCATGATCGCCGGAAGTACCACCCAGCGGTGTGTCAAGGTCGACCCGGGATTGTGGTTCTCCCGCATCGATCTAAGTGGTGGTGGTGCTCCTCCTGCTCCTGCTGCTGCGGCTGCTGCCGCTGCGGCTGCGGCGGCAGCTGCCGCATCGTCGGGTCCTCCTCCTCCTCCGCGATTCTCGCGGTTGGCTCTCATCTGCTCGAGCTCTCTCCTCATGTCCATCACGAATGCTCCCTGATCCCTCAGTGCTGCTGCACTGACTCGAGGGAGGCGATCAGGGTGGAGTTGATCGAACCCTGGTCCAAAACGAAATGCTGCTCTCCCTTTGGACCTCTGGTGCGATCATCAGAACTGTCGGCCATCTTCTTTAAAAAACCAAAACAACCGAACTCAGGTGCCGATAAATCATCTGTCTGTCTCTCCTCTGGCACTGGTGTCTCTGAATCAGAAGAAGGGTGGTCGAGGGGGAATAGGGTGGAATCATACTCGGGTTCGGAGAGCGGGTCTGAGCTCCCACGAACCGACCTAGATGAATGGTTAGGAGTTCTGAAAAGCGGTGCAGCCAGAGGCTGCCTAAGAGACCTCCTGCCCATCATCGTGATCTGGCGAGTAAGGCGGATGAGATCTGGAAAAACTATGATCGGCAACCAAACCCTCTGTTCACCAACGCAATACGAGCTGAAGACCGTAAAGGCTCGGTCAAATTATCTTGTCAACTTTTATTAGGTGAACAATCTATCAGAGCGCTTACGTGACATGTTGGGATTCCCGATACTACCCCAACCGACTGGCCCGCACGGAAGAGTCGGTAGTCAGTCAGGAATAGCACCGGAGGGCTCTACCTAGTGAACGGGTCACTCTCTCGTGCAAGCAAACCAAACAATGAGGGGGTTGCTCTCCCCAAGACAGATTTTTAGGTGAGGTGTCTTTTAGGGTCGATAGTTTTAGCAGTCTCAATTTTATGGTTTTTCTTTATTTAGATTTTTTTAATGCAAGCAAAAGGCCTAACGAATTTTTCGGTTCTCCTGGTTATTAAGTCCAAAACAGGGGGAGAAGACGAAAAATCCGATGCGCAATAAATCAATGATGCATGCAGAGATAGAAATGCGTACCTGACTCCAGCAGTCTATATGCAAGATGATCCGTGCATAAATGTAAAGACTGAAAAGAAACTACCTATATGGTGCAGCGGTGAAAACCGAGTCCTAAATAGGCAATTTCTACTCGACAGAACCGTCTAGCTTAGTTACTCGCCCTCGATCCAAAGAGTCCGGTCTAGACCCACCCCTCCTCTTATCGACAGGTCGAGTTCAGGAGTAGCGCTTGACGGGGCAGGCTCGCGGCGCGTAGGCTCTCAGAAAAGAACTAAGCTATTTTTATTAGTGAATTATTAGTAGGTCCAATTATCGTTCTATAGGAGCAGGCAAGCAATTAAGTGTGGGGATCCTACTAATTACGGCACAGTCAAGAAGAAAATCCTAAATCTAGGGGCTCGAGAAAAACCGCTGAAAACCGTAAAAGGCAACTAAAAAGCTAAAACCGCGAAAAAGCCGCGAAAAATCTAAATGGGTCCCCCGAGCACACCGGTGCTCGGCAAAACAGACCCCAGAGTTCAAGTGTCTCTGAGTACCTGTATTATTACAACAGTTCAAATTATACGGGAAATAAAACTAATCTAAGCTCCTCTCTCACTCAGCTCCTCTCTCGCTCTCTCCTGCGGCTCCGTGCAGAAAGGAGCCGCCTCCGAATCCCGCGGTTGCGCCGGCTCCTCGAAAGTCGCCTCCGCGGTCCTCGGGCCCTCGCAAGAAAGAAGACAAGTGTCAGACCAGATTATTGTAAAAAATAATGTCAGAAAAATATATCTACAGGAATCTATACAAAAAGCCGCGAAAAGAAAAACCGCGGAAAAACTCAAAAACTGACTACTAAGCCGTGCTCCCCGGCAATAGCGCCATTCTGATGACACGCCAAGCGACTAAGGTAAAGGTACTAAATGGTCGTTGTGACCGCAATCACTCGGTTGTGTCAACCAAGAAAAATAGACCACCAAACAAAATCAACTCGAAAGCACGATAGCGGTCTTGCTATTAATTTAACCTGGTATAGCGAGCAGGGTCGAACTCAAGGAGCACGTAATGGCCTTGCGGCCAACGAAGTAGTCAAGAATAAAATAAAAGAAAAGAAAAGGGTATTTTTGGTGGGTTTTTAGGATTTTTATATTTTTTTGGATTTATAATTAATTAAGAAACTAAGGAAGACAAGGAAAGCAAGCACTTCAATGATTTATTTAATGCATCAAAACTCAAGCAAAAATTCCAGAAAAAATATTTTTGTGTGTTTTATAATTTTTACTATTTTTAGTGAATTTTTGAGATTTTTCTGATGTTTATTTAATTTTTTAAAAATCAAACAGTGGAAGGAAAAGAAGGTACTGTCCAGCCAAGCTTAAGGGACTTAGATAAAATATCTAAAAATCCCCAATAAGCCTGGAGGTATTTTTCTTGTATAGAGAAGAAAACAAGGAAAATTTGAGCAACTAAATTATTATTTTTGGATTTCAAATTATTTATTAGAGTTTTTATGAGTTTTAGAGTGTTTTCAATTTTTAGGTTTTTTTAGATAATGAAAAATAGCCAAAATAGGGCAAGAAAATCAAGCAAACCAAAACAAACAGCAGGTAATTTTTTGTAATTTTTAGATGAGTTTTAATATTTTTTGTGATTTTCAAAGTTCAACAGTAAAGAAAATACGTGTTTTTGAATTTTTAAAAATATAAAATCAACACAAAAATGTCTCCAAGAATCCTCGAAAATTTTACACTATGGCAGGAGCCATATGTCCAATTTTCATCAAATTTGGAGGTGATTTGTTATTTTATTCAAAAATCAAAAGAGGGTACTGTGCACAGGGACCAAAGTGCAAATACCCGAAGTCCTGAGGGGTCTGGTGCAAAATACCCAGGAAGTCACGCGCGTCGCGCGTGCCTGGGGCACTCAGGGACCCCAATGTAATAAAAACTACTTCCGAGGACTATTTGGTAACAGGTACCAAAAGTCCAAGGGTTGTCTGCAAATAACCCACGAATATACGCACGTGCACTAATAAATCACGCACAGGGGTATAAATGCAATATCCAAAAAGATTTCATTTAATCCATAACATTCAGAACTACAGGGTATAAGATGCAAATACACCAGAAAACCACGTGACGAAGCACGTGTCACACCATACACAGGGGCATAAATGCAAAGGAAATAAGGTGCAGGGTCCTCTATGCAATTTTACCAAAAACTAAACAACTATACTAAATATTTACAAGACTAAATACTAAATAAAATAAACGAGGGGGCCTAAGGGTAAATTACCCTTTATTAATGCGGGTCGCTGGATGGACGCTACGTGGAGAATCGGATGGTCTGGATCGGGTGGCACTCCAACGCTGAGGTCCTCGCAGTGATCGGACGGCTGAGGCTACGCCACGTGGGGGATCGAAAGGTGGAGGCTCTCGGTGGCTAAACCTCGCTGGACCGACAGCTGGGATCAGTCCTCCACTGATCTGATGGTGGCTGCTGCTCCTGGAATGGACGGCCCAGATGAAAACTGGAGCTGGAGGCTGATCGGACGATCGATGGGGATCCTCGAAGAACAGGTGGCCGGCGAACTTCGCCGGCCCAGTACGCTCGCTGAGAACCTCCCCTGCTGCTTCTGAAGATCGGAGAAGCTCTGCGATGACGCTCCGCAACTGATGGTGGTCCCCGATGACCCAGCCGAGCTCTGCGGAGCTGCGGCGAGGTCGGCGGAGGTAGAGCTCCTGGACCGAATGGTCCAAGCCCTCAGATGGGCTTGGATGTACCTGCAAAATAGGTCAAAAGACTCGCGGGTCGAGGGCAAACTGCCTCGACCCGGTTAGGCGAGGTGAAGGTGGACGGTGGTGCGATATGGGCGAGCTCCGGCGAGGGTGGGAACGGAGGAGCTCGAGCCCCAGCTCTTGTGCGAGCTGGGTTGAATGGGAGTGTGAAGAACGTGCGTGGGAAGAAGGCGGAGGCTATGGCGAAGCCTGATGGTCGAACGGAGGTCGGACGTGATCGGAATCGGCGGTGAACGGCGGCGGAGCGAAATGGGGAAATCGAAAAATAGAGAAAAAGAAAAGGCTACAGGTCTACCTGGGTGAAGGAATGGGTTGTGGTCGAGCTTGCGCAACTCTGGGTCTTTGCCTCACGGAGCGCCGACGTCCGAAGCTCGAGCTCCAGCTCAGGGCGGAGCACGGCGGTGATACTCGCCGGATCAGTGGTATCCGCTCCCTCTCCACGCTTCGACAGCACCTGGAGTGAGTTGTCACTCTCACGCACGCAGTGGAGCTCACTGGGGGGTGGAACGAATGGCCAAAGATGGAGAAATCGTGCAGCGGAGCTGGGTATTTAAGTGGGTGCAGGTCCGGCTAGGGCTGGTCGGGTAGGGCTGTGTGAAGCGCGGATCCCGATGTGGATACCCCGGCGGGGGTCTCGGATGCAAGGAGAAGAGATAGGACCCGGGGTTTGCGGAGATGGCAAGCGGATCGAGCGCGGAAAAAGAGGAGAAGTCGGGTCGGGCGCAAGATCCGCTGGAGAAGGAGGTCCGCGGAGGGAGTTGACCGGAGGTTAACATCTCCGTGGGCCAATGAGAAGCTGCCAAAAGATTTGAAAAATCAATTATAAATAATAAATGGCAGAATTATTAAAAAGTCAAAACATGGAATATTTTTGTTTTAATATTTTCTATTTTTTGTGATTTTTTAATTAATTTTTCAAAATAAAAATAGGGTATTTACATTATATGGCTATACATAGGTATATGTACAATATGTATTTTTAATTATTTTTTTATTTTTAATTTGTTATTTTTGTGCATTTTTATTCCCATTTTGTATTTTGTTTATTTATAGTATATTATTAGGAATAAAAATATATTTTCATTTTATTTTTATTGTTTATATACATAGGTGAAATAAATATATGTGTACATGTATATACATGGTATATTTACAAAGTATTTTTGGATTTTTTATTTTTTTTATTTTTATTTTGTTTTTTGTTTTAATTGTTTTTATTTTATTTATTTACACCATATCATATTAGAATATTTACAAAATTTTTGGAAATTAATTTTATTTATTTATAAAGCTAAATAAATAGGGATGAGTGGACTATATACCAGGTGACTATGTACATGAGTGATGTTTTTGTTTTCTTTTTAATTTTTTTCTATTTTTATCTTGTTTTTATATATATACAAATATTTACAAATATATTTTTGGGAGGAAAATATTTTTATTTTATTTACATAAATATCTACACACATGAGTCCCTATCTCCCTCTACTTTGGTTTTTATGCGGTCAGGCCAATGCTGAGCCCTCCCTTGGGTTAGGTTGCTCAATATTTATTCTAAATATTTCCCTCTTTTTCTTTTTACTCTTTATTCTTTTAGTTTTGCACAAAAACATGCTAATTATTAAACTTTATACAATGCATGCTTTTGATAATTATTTGTATTTACATGAATATGCATGCATTTGCGAAGGTTTTTGTAGCTAAAATATAAGAATAAAGAGTGATGAATGGGTATTCATCAGTCTCATCTTCTTATTTTTCTTCATCCCTTCTCCACTCTCACTTACATTCCTCGAAACCATCTCCCTTCTTCATGTCATGATCGAATATATCCCCTCACATTAATTTCACCCTCCTCCTCCAATCTCCCTCATCGATTATGTTATATCTTCAATCAGATCTCCCACCTCATGTTTGAGTGAAGAAGGAGCACCAAGCTCCACTCTTCTGCCATCAATGGAGTCCTACGTCCCTCTTCCTTTTCTAGGGTTGATTGATTTATAACACATGTAGGTACAACACTGAGCACATCTGGACCATAAGGGATATATACCTTGACGTACAATCATGTGCTAGTCATTAGCTCTTTAATCGATGCTGACAGAAAGAACGAACTTCTGGAGCCATCTAAGTCCTTCGGTGAAAGAAGAAGAACCTCAAAGAGGAGACTTCCAAGTCCAAGCTACAATCTCCACTTGATAAAGAACAAGGAAGATCAAGTCCATCAATTTACGCCCAATTTTAGTTCCTTGGATCGATCTTCATCAACTCTTCTGGACTATACATCAAAGAGCATCTGATCCTCAATCCTCGGGTGGATGCGAAGCTCCAAGAAGCATGCATGTGGAGAACCAACTCCCAAACCTAGCATGCCTCCCGAGCCAAACTAGGATACATATGCTACGTATGTGATCCGGGCATTTTACGCCTGATCCCCCCACGCTTCCAAGCATTTGTGGAAAGTTCCATCACAATTTTTATACATGTGACTTGAGTATTTTATAGGAGGCGACCTCTGAATATTACCCCTACCTAGGGGTAAATTTCAAGGAACATACCAACAACTTTTGAGAATCACAGATAAGCTCCCCAAGACTATTTGAAGATATAAACTTTGTTTTATTTGCATTCTAGTCTATGAATCTTCATCTTTTCATAACCCTATCATTTTTAGTCCATTTATTGTGTACTTCATGTTATTTTGAAGTCAGTTTATGCTCTTTCATATTACAAATTTGTTGAACATGCCAGAGCTTTATTTTGAAATATTATTCGAGGATTTCTTTGATCGGCTTAAATTTGACATGTTTGTGCAATTATAATTTGATGATATTTAAACTTGTTGTAGGATAACTTGGATAGACTTTGGATATCATTTCCTTTGTTATTATTAATCATTATTCTTTGAAGGATTAACCTTGGCAGACAACGAAGAAGCTTGAGAGATATTCTGATTTATTCCTGATCATTCTATGTCTGGATTGAATTAAATCCATCCTTTAGACCGTCGTTGGATTTATATTGATAAGTGTTTTTTTTCAAATCTATTTCTTTGCATCTATGAATTACTTTGAGTATTAACTTACTATTCTGTTGAGAATTATCAATGATCTCGGAAATTGTAAGGATAGATAAATTGATCTTGCAGTCTACAGCTTTGAATTAAATCAAAAATATTCCTTGGATATATCTCTATAGATATATGATTCATTTTGGAGTTAACTAATCAGTTTATTGAGGATTAAAGATAGACGAAAATTATATATCATTTTCTTTCTTTCTTTGTAATTCATTTATTTTCTCTACATCTTTTTGTCTTAGCTTTATTTTTTTTGACACTAAAATTCATTACTTAAATAATTAATTATTTAAATTAACTTAAAATCATGCAACTAAAAAGCATTATTTCTTGAGTTCGACCTAGGTACACTTACTAAGTTAAAATATCCCACAATATTTAAATTTTGTGATTTTGTTGATCTGATTTCCACCTCCTATACTACACTTATCTACTCTTAAAGAGGTGGGATTGCAGATAATCAGCCTCCCAACCATGCTGGATTAGAGGAGTCACTACCTGCATGGGATGCAAGCAGTGCATCCCTAAAACATCTCCAGTGTAGAGCCATATCAGCATAAATAAATAAACATTGGAAATGATATAATAAGAATTTAATATTAGATCGAATATAACATCAAATAAATATGGAAAAAATATTTATGAACTTCCATTTTAAGGATTTAGGTTGTTATCACAAAATCTTCAAGTATGTATCATTACATCTATATCTAACACACCAGACAGATCTTCTTGGACCTCAGTTTGATATGCATCATATATATTTAATAACTCGTCATCATCGTTAACATCATAGAAGTTTCATGATACTGTCCTCACGGGTATAATCCACCCATCGCTTAAGTTGTCTAGGACGTATAATACATGTTCAACTTGACTAGCAAATGTAAAAGGCTCATTTGTCTATAACTTCCTTTATTATTTTAATTAGATAATTCCATCCCTATCTTTTCAGTATCACGTACCCTAACGACCAACATCGAAGCAATTACACTTAAAAATAACACATCGATACTCATGAGTAAAGTCGATCTCTATTATATCAAGAATTTCTCCATAGTAGTTGTCTAAACCAGAAGGTAAGTCGGTTTTCACAATAACACCGAACATTTGCGTTGATTTCATCTCGTCAGCTAATTTTGTTCTAAATTTGTAGCCATTTACAATACATCCGGTTGATTTTTTTTTGAATTAGCGGTTCATATTCAGTCACCTCAATGATGGTGTTCTTGCCTTGTGTAGAATATCGGACCACTCAAAACTCTGTTCAATTGGTTGTACATGTTTCGTACACCGTGTATTGATAGTTCTCACGTCGATCTGATGATCAAATCATCAGAGATCGTGCATGTATAGTCAGATTTCGGATCGGATCGTCGAGATCCATCATAATTTTTTAGATATCTGGTGATCCATACACACACGTAATTTGGTTCAAACTCGGAGATGAAAAGTCAGACACAAAATCGGACCATCCATCGCATTCAAATGAGATTTATGAGCGATCTGACGATCTTAAAAATATATAACTTAGACCAGATTTATCTGTTTTCCATCATCTATGCACACATGTAATTTATTTCGAAATCGAAGATGAAAAATCAGACACAAAATCGAACAACCCATTGCATTCACTTACAATTTTCGAGAGATCCGATGATCCAAAAATAATGAAACATAGTTTAGATTTCTCCTTTTCATGATATATACATACATGTAATTTATTTCGAAATCGGAGACAAAAAATCAGAAACGAAATAGGACCACCCACCACATTCAACTGTGATTTTCAAGAGATCCAACTATCTGAAAAATATGAAAGTTAGGTTAGATTTATCCTTATTATATGATCTATACACACATGTAATATGTTTTGAAATTAGAGACAAAATATTGGATACGAAATCAGACCACCCACCGCATTCAACTATTCTTTCCAAGAGTTTTGTAATCAAAAATATATGAAATATAAGTCAGATTTCTCCATATTGAATGCTCTATCCATGAATTTGATTTATTTTGAAATCTGAAACAAAAAATTGAACACCAAATCGTATCACCAACTCATGGTCTACAACTTTTATCGACCATAGAAGTGGCCTCATCGATGTAATAAGTCGTTATTTTAGCAAATGTTAGTCATCTAAATAAGTTATTTACCTAACTATAGTGAGATATTTTACATCTAAATCCTAAGTGAGTAAATGATGAATAATTGTAGATGATATGGATGCTAATAGGATAAGAAAGGAAACTGGATAACTAAGAGCAAGCCTTAATAAATGTTAAATCTATTTGAATATGAGTACTTCGATCCATATGACAGTTGGTTGTGTCATGGTTGGAACCCTTTCCCTGCATGCCTTGTGCTTCGATGGTCTCTATGGTCGAGGTACT
The DNA here is from genome assembly GCA_037367405.1 of Ottelia alismoides. NCBI lineage: Eukaryota > Viridiplantae > Streptophyta > Magnoliopsida > Alismatales > Hydrocharitaceae > Ottelia > Ottelia alismoides. The sequence continues at coordinate 94,617 of JAZKJV010005150.1, read as the reverse complement.
CTCTCATGTTGAGGATTGGGGTGCGCACATTGTGGTTTCCCATGTCACCCTAGGTAGAGGAGTAGATGACGCCAGGGGATGGGCAAGCACCCTTGGGGCCCCGAGTAGAAGACTAGATGGACACGACACTAGTTGCATTGACTAGGTGACATGTAATTCTTGACACTGCCGCAAGGTTCTTATCGGGTTGCCATGAGACGTCGCCTTTCAAAATGCGCACTTGGTAGTCTCTAGTCTTTGTTTTGTGTCATAGTATTAACATGAGTTGCTAGTGGGGCCCGATCATTCGAGTTGGTTAGTTGACTTGGTCTATGAGGGGAGTTCCATGATGTGGTTAGCGAAGTAGGTGTTCTTATCGGTTTGCCCCGTATATGAAGAAAAAAGGAAGGTGTTCGCAGATCCGACTACAATTTGAGTTAAAAATCATATCTTATAATCTCATATCTCAAATTGAGTTGTGCCTACGATCAGGGACTCTTACCGATGTATAGTAGTTATCAAATGAGTTGCTTCGATTAGTCTCACTGTACTACTTTTAGATTACTTGATAGAGAATCTGGTTGGACATTAGATCGATAACGTTGAAATGTGAATAATTATGGAAGATAAGAGAACTATTAATGAAATAAGAATGATAATCTACAAGGAAAGTGGGGAGGTTAGTAAAGGAAAATGTTGAAAACTTAGTTAGAGAGCATCTACTATACTCATGCCTACGAACGCCCCCCAACCCTACGATACGATGTATCTTGGAGTCATGGTGTGAGACCCTCGTGGTCAAGATCACAGACTATTGGTGTTACAAATAGATATTTAGAAGGAATAAAGAAATACAAGAAAAAGATGGAAATATTTAGAATAAATATTGAGGTACCTAATCCCAAGGAAGGGCTCAACATGGGCCTGACCGCAAAAGAACCCAAGTAGAGAGAGATAAGGTCATTCATACATGCACATGCCCCTATATATTTAAATAAATTTATTTTCCTCAAAATAAAAATTAAAAAGTGTTTCTTATATTTTGTACATATTTATAAAAAAATTAAAATACAAATGAGAAAAAAATAAATTAAAAATTAAAAAGACATAAAAGTCTCTCTCACCAGTGTATATAAACCATGTATATACAATAAAATACCTATTTATTTTCTCCCTGTAAATAATAAATAAATTCAATAAAAATTATATTTTTATATTCCATATGTTATGTTGTAAATAAAATAAAATAAAAATCAGAAAATAAAAACAAAAATAAAAATCATCTTCCACCTTGTATATATACCATGTACATATGTATATACACATATTTATTTAACCCATGTAAATACGTCATAAAAATAAAATAAAAATACCTTATTATTCCAAATTTTATGTTGTAAATAAATAAAATATAAAATTGGAATAAATTTACAAAAATAAACAATTAAAAATCAAAAATAAAAAATACACATATGTATATACATATATATAATAATAATATATTGTAAATATGTTATTTAATTTTCAAAAAAATAAATAAAAATCAGTAAAAAAATAATTTGAATATAATAAACATTTTTCATGTTTTGACTTTTTCGAAATAAAATCATTTAATAATTTCAATTGAATTTTCAAAGAATTAATAAATAGTGGATTCTGATTGGTCCACGGGGGATTGTTGACCCCCGGTCAACTCTCCCCCGTGGACCCTTTTCCCTCGAATCGGGCGACCGACCCGACTTCTCTGAATTTTCCCCATCTGACCCGACCACTATCTTCTGAAACCCCGGGCTCCATTTGAAGATCACACACCCGAGACCCTCGCCCGGAGATTTTCCTAGGGATCCGTGCTTCACGCGTCCATGCCCGACTCCAATTAGCTGGACCCTTCACATGTATATAGGTCTCCTCCGTCGCACCTTCTCACTCATCTTTGGCTACACCTTCCCATCCCAGGACCTCCACTGCCTTCCCTAGAGTGACAGCTAGCCGAGGGTCGTGTCGCAGTGAAGAGGAGGTGCCTCCAGCCACTTATCCGAGGAATCCATCATCGTGCGCCGCCGTGAGGTGCGCCGAGCCTCGGAACCTGACGATTACTTGAGGCCAAGACCCCCAGGAGCTCCGTCAGCTCCAGCCTAGTCGACATCCTCCATCAGGTAGCTTCGCCTAATTTCCCTTTACGCCCAAATCGCTCCTCCGCCGTCATCGGCCAATCCATGCCTGCTCAGTCACCCATTCGATCATCGGACCACCTATTACGATCACGAGACTTCCCTCCATCTTCTTCGCCCATTCGTTTAACTTGGTTCGCCCAGTAACCAAGAATCGGACCTCCCTCGTCGTCGCTTCGCCGGAGGTCCCCGCTTCGACGCACCCGACCACCCATTCCACCCCCTGACGGGTCGAGACAATTTGCCCTCGACCCAGGAGCCTTTCTGTGTTGTTTTGCAGGTCTAAGGGACCCATCTGAGGGATGAGTCGTTCGAGCACAGAGGCTCAGCTCCTCCCTTGTCGCCGGAGCTCCTCGGAGCTTCCCGGTTTCATCGTAGGAGCCCACCAACTGCGGACCACCTCGGCGAAGCGTTTCCACATCCCAACAGCATCATCGGAGGTCTCCACCGTGTGCACTGAGCCAACGAAGTTCGTCGGCGGGCTGTTCTTGGAGCATCTCCAGTTGCCGTCTGATCTTACCTCATCCGCCAGATTAGATCGTGACCCTTCATCTGCGGAGCGTTCCCAGTCGTCGATCCATCCAAGGAGTTGATCTGGACCATCCATCCCGCTGAAGAGGCGTGCGTGCACCACAGCCGTCGATAATCCACGTGGCACGTCCTCGACCATTGATCCCTGATAAAGGGGTAATTTACACTTAGGCCCCTCCTTTTATTGCATTTACGGTTTAGTCTTGTAAATATTTTAGCACGTTGTTTTTATTAGGATAAATTGCACTGAGGACCTCTATGCTTCCTTTATATGCATTTCAGTCCATGTTTATGTGAGCCACGTGCATCGACACGTGAGGTTTTGGAACATTTGCACCTATTATCCTGTAGTTTTGTGGTGTTACTCTTTGAACTTTTACAAATAGGAATTACAGTTAAACCCCTCCGTATTTGATTCACATGTTGTGCGTGTGATATTGTGGACTTTTTGCACAAGGGCCACTGGACTTTCTAATTTTGTTACTGTTTGGTCCTCGAACTATGTTTTCTTGCATTTAGGTCCCTGACTGTTGTGTGCCTTGTTTTGATTGAATAAAATAGTAAATTAAATCCAAATTAGGTGAAATTTGGACACGTGGCTCATGCCACTGTGTAAAAATTTCCCTAAATTTTTGGGACATTTTTTAGGCTTTTTGATATTTTAAAAATTCATAAACAGTGATTTTTGGTACTGTCTGAATTAGAAAATCAAATAAAAATATAAAAACTCCTTTAAAAATTCTAAAAAAATTAGGGTTAATTAGTTTTAGTGTATCTTAGTCTAACCAATTTTCGTGCTTTTTAGATTTATAAAAACCTTAAAAATTGAAAAACCCTAAAAATTTTATAAAAATTCTATAAAAATAAAAAAATATATATAAACTCTTTTCCTTTAGCTTAGTTTTTACATATACTTTTCATAACAATTGCCTCCAGACTTTTATAAATCAATTTTATATTTTTAATTGATCTTTCAAGTCTGGCTGCACAGTAGCTCTTATTTTTCCTCTTTCTTGATTTTTATAAAATCAAATAAAAATTGGAAAATTCTGAAAAATTCACCAAAAGCACTAAAAAATATAACAAACACAAAAATAATTTTATTTGAATTTTTGGATCATTTTTGTGTGCTTGAATAATTTGTTGAGCTTGCTTGTTTTCTCCTTTTTCTTATAGAATTAAAAATACAAAACATTTAAAAACCCTAAATATCCACCAAAAATATTTTCGCCTTTTATTTTCGATTTTTGACTACTTCGTAGGCCGCAAGGCCATCACGTGGTCCTTGAGTTTGACCCTGGTCGCTATACCATGTTAATAAAAATAGCAATGACCGCTTCTTATTTTTAATGATTGATTCCCTGTTTGGTGGTTCCTCATTTTCTTGATCGATAGATTCTGCTCGATCCGGGTTGCAATGACCCGAGTGTGATTTTTTTACCTAGCCCGGATCTTGAGCATTGGACTTTTCGGTCATCAGAATGGCGCAGTTGCTGGGGAGCACAGCTTAGTAGTCGATTTCGATTTTTCCGCGGCTTTTCTTTTTCGCGGCTTTTTGTAGATATTTTTGTAGATATATTTTTTCTGTTTTATTTACACATTCTTCTGGACTGACACTTTTGTTCTGTTTCTTGCGAGGGCCCGAGGACCGAGGCAGCTTCTTCGGAAGCCAAAGCAACCGCGGGAGTCGGAGGTGGCTTCCTTCTTTACGAAGCCGCAAGAGAGCGCGAGGAGTAGAACCAAAGTTTGGAAGCCACGGAATAGCCGCAAAATAACCGTAGCTCAGTTTAGCTTATTTTATTTTTCAGAATTATTTTATTGTACTAATACAGGGACAGAGACTTGGACACTTGACATTTTGGGGTCTGTTTCGCCGAGCACCGGTTTGCTCGGGGGACCTCACCGAGTTTTTCGCGGTTTTTCGTGGTTTTGATCGTTTATTTACTGCTATTTGTTTTACGCGGTTTTCACCCCTAGCTTAGGATTTTCATTGATTGTGATGTAATTAATTAGGATCCAAATACCTAACTATCTTCCTGTACCTATAGCTCGAATAATTGGATCTAATAAATTAAATTACAAAGAAAAAGTCGGCTTATTTCAGCTCTGGTCCACGTGCCTTGAGGAATCATATACAGTGCGTGCAGGATCTGTTGTGGCAGACACCGAGTGGCTCCCAAGATAGGACTACGGACCTATGCTCGAGTACCCGGCTACTATTCTCTCGTGTAAAAACTGCTCTGCTAGGATCGGTTTTCCGCATGCATCATATAGGTAGTTTATATTCAGTCTTTTATTTATGTGCAGATCACCCTGCATGTAAACTGTTGGAGTCAGGTACGCATTTCTTACTCTGCATGCATCATTGATTCCCGTGCTTCGGCTTTTTTGTCTTCTCCCCCCGTTTTTGGACTTAAAATAATCAGGAGAACCGAAAAATTCGTTAGATGTTGTTTTATTTGAAAAATACTTAAAAAAGAAAACCTATAAAATTGGGACTGCTGAACAAACTTGACCCTAAAAGACACTTCACTTAAAAATCAATCTTGGGGAGAGCAACCCCCTCATTGTCTGGTTTGATTGCGCGAGAGAGTGACCCGCACACTAGGCTAAAGCCACATCCGAGCCATGATCAGACTACCGGCCTTTTATACGGGACAGTCTGGTTGGCGGATTGGATTCCTACCAGGTCACATAACTGCTATGATATCCTGACATGATCACCTAAATAAAATAGACAAGATAATTGACTGAATTCTTACGGTCTTCAGCTCAGGGTGGAGTAGGTGAATTCGGGGTTTGTATTGCTCATCTTATTTGTTTCCAGATCTCATCCGCCAGACTCGCCAGATCGAGATGATGGGCAGGAGGTCCCTTAGGCAGCCACTGGCTGCACCGCTTAACCGCACTCCAACCCTTTCATCTAGGTTGGTTCGTGAGAGCTCAGACCCGCTCTCCGAACCTGAGTTCGATTCCACCCTGTTCCCCCTTGACCACCCTTCTTCTTGTCTTGAGATGCCAGTGCCAGATGTGAGTCAACAAACAGATGATATTTTGGCACCTGAGTTTGGGTCTTTTGCCTTTGCAGAGACCATGTCCAGCAATGAGGATCACACCGAGGGTCAGAGGCCAGAGACGACTACTTATGTTCTGTACCACGGTGCGATCAACACCACCATGTTAGCCTCTCTCGAGACGATGCAGAGACAGATACGGGACCAGGGGGCATTCATGGTGGAGATGAGGAGAGAGATGGAGCAGCTCCGAGAGCAGAGAGATCAGCCGCGAGACGAGGGACGGAGAGACCCTAAGCAGCCAGCAGCAGTAGATCCGCTGAGACCGACGCGGGAGTTGCACAACCCCGGATCGACTCAGACACACAGCTGGGTGGTACTTCCTGCGATCGTGGGGGACTTCAAGTTCCCCCCGAACACACTTCAGCTTCTCCCCCGCTTCCACGATCTCGTCACTGAGGAGCCCCATCTTCATCTCCAGGAGTTTCTGATGATCTACAGCACCGTCCACGACCGACAGGTGGACGAGGACACCATCCGGATGATCGTCTTCCCCCTTTTCACTGGCAAATAGAGCAGCCACTTGGCTGAAGCATTTGGGGAAGTTTGTTTACACCTGGGAGCAGCTCCGTACTGAGTACTTGCACAAGTACTATCCACTTGGGCGGACGAATGCAGCGAGGGCCCTGATTAGCAACTTCTCCATGCTCCTCAACGAGCAGTTTCACGAGGCATGGGAGAGGTTCAGAGAGCTGACCGACAGATGCCCGCACCACGATATCACAAAGCCGAACCTAGTTCAGAGCTTCTTCTGCGGTTGACACCAGAGCTGCAGGGTCTGGTGAACGCTTCTTGTAGCGGTTCCTACTTCGCCAAGGATGAGGATCAAGTCTGGGCCTTCTACGAGGAGATGGCCGAGAACTATACAGTGATGTCCCAGACCCGACTCTACACTCAGGGACGCCCTCAGCCACAGACCATGCAGTTTCAGAGGATAGCATGGGTTGACGTCGGTCCTTCCACTTCGTCAGTGGCAGCCATGCAGGCTGAGTCCACAGCCGCCAACATGGGCATTATCAGCGAGAAGCTGGACCGGGTGGAGCTGATCGAGAAGAAGCAGTGCCAGTGCATATCTCAGATGGAGCAGATGGCACAGTTGTTGAATGATCTGAAGACACATGTCATGTGTCTCCAAGAGGCATAGACGGCTTCTCAGCCCCATCTTCAGACACGAGGAGATCCGAGCAGTAGCAGCAGCTTGTCCCAACACTCCTCTCAGCCTAGACAGGTTCACTTTGTACAGGCAAAGCTGTACCAACAGTCGCAGCCGTACTACCAGACACCACCATCCCCAGAGACTCAGATGGTGGTATACAAGCCGGATCAGCCTCTGGCAGTACTCCTGCCACCCCCCTACGAGTCGGAGTCGTTGATGGATGTCAACGGGATTTGGTACGACTGACCCCAGCCCGGTATTCGACGAGACCATCCTGGATTCTGTTGGTCGGCCGAAGGTGCCAGTTCCCAACAGCAGCCTCCAGTTCAGGGTGGCCAGTACGACCATCAGCATGAGCAGCACCAGCAGCCCCAGCCCCCAGTACAGCAGCAGTAGCAGCAGTCATCCCAGTATGGTCCTCATCCCTATCAGCAGGGACATTCTTGGAGGCGTGATCAGCCTCCTCAGCAGCAATAGCATCCACAGCAGTACCCCTCTCACGCCTCAGCAGCAGCAGCCTCACTACCAGCGAGGCCCCCGTCAGGTTCTCATGGGCCAGCTTATGAGAACCCTGCCTTAGACGACTTATCCCGCCTCATGACTGAGCAGCAAGCTACATTCAGACGGGAGATGGATGATTTCCACCAGGAGATGCGAGAGATAGTGAGAGGGAAGGCCGCCATCCCAACCCAGATTGAGTCGAATCTGAACAACCTGAAGAGGAAGTCTGAGCATGTAGAGTTTACAGAGATTACCACTCCTAGTGATTCTTTTGGTGATTTGTCTGCATACATGTTTGATGTTGATTTTGTCACACTTGGTAGCGGTAGGATGCCAGTAGGCGGTGCCTCGTCTGAGCGACAATCCCACGCCACACCAGGAGCGCCAGATGAGGAGGAGCACAGTACTGACGCCGCAAGAGATGATGACGGTGGTACTTATGCCACCATGGACGTAGATCCAGCCGATGGTACGGAGGCCGTCGCTTCACCAGTTCGAGGAGGTGGTACTGACACCACCACAGTTGCCGAGCCAGAGCGCGGTACTGATGCAGCGAGACAACATGCCGAGGACGGTACTGAGGCCACCGTTTTCACTTCTGCTAGTCATGTTGTCTTTCCGTCTGTACATATATCTCAGGATATTTCTGGAAGTAAAGGAAAGGGTATGTTATTTTCGGATCCACATGTGTTGATTGATGATGTTTGTGTGGATTCTGTTGTTCATAAGCATGCCATATCCTCTCCTAGTCCTTCATCTGAGAAGGACCCTGTGATCCCCTTTCCACGAGCACTTCACATGGCAAAGGGGAAGAAAATAGAAAATCCCAAAAAGAATCACCAGATAGAGTTCATCCAGCAGATGATAGATCGATTCCATATCCAGCTGACTCTTCAGGAGGCCTTGGAGCACATCCCTCTACTCCAGAGATCACTCAAAGATAGGACCACATTTAAAAGGAAGAGGAGGAACCATCATTCTGAGATCCATGTGCTTACTCGTGCCACTTGTTTCATGATACAGAACCGTCTGCCAGCCAAGAGGCCAGATGCAGGAGCCACGTATGTCAGATGCCACATTCATGAGCAGAGGTTTGACCGCACTCTATTAGACAGCGGTTCTTTGATCAACCTACTTCCGGCAGCCCTTCTCGACCGCTTCGAGTTGGGCACTCTCTGACAGAGCAGGACGATCCTTCAGTTTGCCGATCGATCTGTCAAGAGGCCGAAGGGGTTGCTGAAGGACGTTGTTGTCATGATTCAGGGCATAAAATTCCCCGTGGACTTCGTTGTGTTGGACATGGAGATCCCTGAGTCAGTGACCGGTACCCCCATCATTTTAGGATGCCCGTTCTTGGCCACAGCCAAGGCAGTGTCCGACCATGATAGCGGGAAGGTGTACTTTCGCATCGAGGGTGAGAGTATACAAATAGAGACGGTCGAGGAGACTAGAGCTAGAGATTCAGATTGCTTAGAGCCGATCACAGATTCAGAGCAGATGACAAAGGCAGGGAGAGACATCCACTAGGACTGCGACTCTGTGATTACAGATGACGAGGCAGTTTGGGAAGATCCAGTCGCCCAGGCCATCCTCTCACCTTCAGAGTTCGTTGATGCAGAGACGCCAGCAGAGGAGAGCTTGGAGAGCGCATCCTTGTCCAGGATACTTTTCTGGCCGAGATTCGGTTCTTGACCGTGATACAGATTTTTATGAGTACAATCCCTTGGAGTTAGATAATTATTGGGCAGAGTTTGATGATTTCACACTGTGTCTGACTTCTACTGAGCCTACAGCTAGAGAGGAGGTTGATTCTGAGCAGAGCAGAGGCAGACCAGTCGAGCAGCCTTCTCCAGATCCAGTTTGTGAGCGAGAGTTCTCATTCTCCCGTGCAGATTTGGCAGCATACACTTGGATTCTTCAGAAGCCAGATTTTCCAGCACCTACTTGTCCAGAGCTAAAGTCGCTACCAGCATCGCTGAAGTATAGGTTCCTTGCGGCGAGCATGAGATGTACCCAGTCATTATCTCTGCTGATTTTACTGGAGAGCAAGAATCCCGTCTGATGGGAGTTCTTGAAAAGAACCGCAAGGTGATAGGATGGACTGTAGCCAATCTCCAGGGGATCAATCTAGCTCTGTGCTCCCACCATATATATCTCGAGGATGAGGCGAAGCCGTCGCGTGAGTTCCAGCGGCGGCTGAACCCGAATCTTCGAGAGGTTGTCATGAAGGAGATCTCGAAATGGTGGAGCGCCGATTTTATCTACCCCATCTCCGACTCCAAGTGGGTTAGTCCATTGCATGTGTTGCCCAAGAAGACGGGCATCACTACAGTTTTCACGGAGTCTGGAGATGAGATCGCTACCCGGCTATCCACTTCTTGGCGGGTCTGTGTGGATTACAGACGATTGAACCAGGACACCAAGAAGGATCATTTCCCCTGTCCTTTATTGATTAGATTATTGAGAGGCTGGCAGGGAAGAGCCATTATTGTTTCTTGGATGGGTACTCCGACTATAATCAGGTGGCCATCGTGCCCGAGGACCAGGACAAGACTACCTTCATCTGTCTTTTTGGGACATATGCTTTCAGAAACATGCCATTTGGATTGTGCAATGCTCCGGCGACATTCCAGAGATGCATGTTGTCCATCTTTTCGGACATGGTGGAGGAGTGCTTGGAGGTCTTCATGGATGATTTCTCGGTCTACGGCGACGAATTCGACTCTTGTCTTGACTGCCTAGACCGAGTCCTTCAGCGATGCATAGAGGTTCACCTTGTGTTTTCTTGGGAGAAGAGTCACTTCATGGTGACTCAAGGGACGGTGCTTGGCCACATCATCTCCAACAGGGGCATGGAGGTTGATTCGGCCAAGGTGGATGTCATTAGAAAACTCGATCCACCGTCCAACTTGCGGCAGTTACGGTCTTTTCTGGGGCACGTCGGTTTCTATCGATGCTTCATTCATGATTTTAGCAGGATTGCCCGACCATTGACTGATCTGCTGACGAAAGATACCGAGTTCCTTGTTGATGATAAGTGTCTATTGTCATTTGAGACTCTCAAGAGTTGTGTCATAGAGGCTCCTGTTCTCCAGCCACCTGATTGGTCTCTCCCATTCGAGATCAAGACGGACGCCTCCGATTTTGCCATAGGGGCCATGTTGGGATAGAGGAGGGATGGAGTCCCATTTTCCATTCACTACGCTAGCCGTGCATGGGATGCCGCGCAGCGGAACTATACCGTCACAGAGAAGGAGATGCTAGCCTCAGTCTTCACCCTAGATAAGTTCAGATCTTACATCATTGGATCTAGAATGATCATATACACTGATCATACCGCCATCAGGTACCTCATGGCAAAGAAGGATGCCAAAGCTAGATTAACCAGATGGATCCTTCTACTCCAGGAGTTTGACATAGAGATTAAGGATAAGCCTGGAGTTAAGAATGTGGTGGCGGATCATCTCTCCCGATTGGAGTATCTTGAGGATTCTGAGAAGATTGAGCCTGTATGTGAGACCTTCCCAGATGAGGCGATCCTTGCTATCGCCTCACTCCCATGGTATGCCGATATTGTGAACTATCTTGTCGCCAAGAAAGTTCCACAAGATTGGCCCAGTCAGAAACTTGAGACCTTCCTCGCGAAGACCAAGTTTTACCATTGGAAGGATCTCGTCCTTTACCACGAGGGAGGGGATAGTATCTGGTGTAGGTGCATTCCTCAGGAGGAGCACCACAGCATCCTTACTTACTGCCACAAGCTTGAGGCAGGAGGACATCACTCAGGGGGAGAACGGCATAGAAAGTGCTCCGATCCGGCCTATGGTGGCCTACTCTCTTCAAGGACTCTGATGAGTTCGTGAAGAGGTGCACTGACTGTCAGAGGATGGGCACTTGTGGACAGCGTGATATGATGTCGATGCAGCCCATACACTTTTGTGAGGTTTTTGACGCATGGGGCATCAATTTCATGGGTCCATTCCCTAGGAATCAGGGATTTGAGTACATTCTGTTGGACGTGGATTATGTGAATCGTTGGGTTGAGGCCATCCCCACCCGAATGGCAGATGCTAGGACTGTTTGCAGATTTTTGAGGAAGAATATCATTTCACGATTCGAGGTTCCTAGAGTGCTGATATCTGACGGGGGGTCTCATTTCGTCAACGACAAGGTAAAGGCCCTTGCTAGCAAGTTCAGCATAGACCATCGAGTTGCCACTCCATACCATCCTCAGACGAATGGTCTTGCTGAAGTGTCGAACAGGGAGATCAAGACTATATTGCAGAAAGTCGTCTGCCCTGACTGAAAGGATTGGTCACAGCTTTTGGACTCGATCTTGTGGGCATATCGGATGTCTTTCAAGACACCTTTGGGTACATCTCCCTTTCGCCTCGTTTATGGCAAGCCGTTCCATTTACCTGTTGAGCTGAGACATAGGTCGCTTTGGGCAGTCACTGATATACTTTTGGATCCAGAGAGTGTAGGAGATCAGAGGAGGGTAGAGTTAGCAGCCCTGGAGGAGCTTCATGATACCGCCTTTTCAAACATCCTACATTATAAGGAGAGAGTGAAGGAGTGGCATGATTCTCATATCAGCCACAAGCAATTTGAGCCAGGACAAAGAGTATGGTTGTTTGATGCTAGGCTTCGTCTATTTCCAGGGAAGCTACAGAGCAAATGGAAGGGACCCTATTTGGTTAGAAAGGTGCATGACAATGGGAGTATTGATATATCTGAGTTGTCTTCTGATTCTACCTTTCGAGTGAACGACCAGCGGCTCAAGTCATATCTAGACCATGAGCCGCGGGTTGTTGTTGTTGCCCCGATTCACTTTGCTTGAGATGTGGTCTCTTGACTCACGTCTATTGCATCTCATGCCTGATTATCACTATTCTTCCGACTTGTATAGATTTAGTTGTCCATATCACTCTATTCTTTAGTCCCACATCCCTTTTCTCATCTTATGATTATGCTATACTTAGGGTGTACTTTACCCTAAGTATAGGGGGGATGTGGGATCTTCGGGTATTCTATTGATTCTTTCTACCCTTGTTTTGCTGCCTATACTTAGGGATATTTCACCCTAAGTATAGGGGGGTAGACCCTGTACATCCTTCCACTCGGATTTCCCTTCATGTACATCTTGTTATACTTAGGATTACTTGATCCTAAGTATGGGGGAACACCGAGTCCTCTTCATTCTATTCTTTGATTCATCTTTGTATATACCATTCCTTTTCACTTCCCTATACTAAGCACGAGTTATGTCTTCTTCATCGCTCTTGATTACTCTGAGGACATCGTTCGAGCTAAGTATAGGGGGGTGTCGTATATATTCCATATATACTTTAGCCATAACTCGTACTTTCTGTGAGTGTGTTTATAAATAAAAATGGCTAAAAACCATAAAATTTAAAAAATTTCCCTTGTAAATAAAATCCATCTTGCACATACCTATTTATTTATAAAATTATTTTTGTACAAATGATTGTAAAATCTTTTTGTGTAAATAGCTTGTAAATATTTTCATATCAAAATTTATGTATATAATACAAAATTTTTGTAAAATGTTTAAAAAACAAAAGGCTTGCAAAAACCTTGTGTAAATTTTTGTAAATATTTTGAAAAACTTCGCATTCATGCATACATCCATGTTTTCAAACATTTTTCAAAAATTTTGCACAATTGTAAATATTTGTAAATTAGCATCTTTGTAAATATTTGAACAGTTTTTCCAAATCATAGTTGACATTTAAACTGGCCTGGAATTAAATTGGCAAATAGAGCTTGGTTAAGACCTAAATCCACCTAATAATAAGAGGAACCTTATAGGGCTTAGGATTGAGACTTTTCAGGTCTATTGGGACTTAATTCTTTGAATCCACTAGGCTATGAGCATATGTCATCTTGATGAGCCTAAGTAGAGCACTTAACAACGCACGCATGACTCTCAGAGACAATGGCTTTACTTGCACCAGCACTTTACACATAGCTCTCCACGGATGAGGCGGTGAGGAGGCAGTTTCCTTTGGCTTGGGGTAGCATATGAGGGTAGTACTTCTAGGCGGAACCTCTCTTCTTCTTCTAGTGAAGGAAGTGCGTCTCAACTTGGTATGGTGGTTATGAAGTCTAAAGACAGAAGCTGTGGGTTGCAATAAAGCTTCGAAAGAGGGATAGTCTACTGGCTCAAGAGGAAAAACTCCTTGTATATATGTTGCACCATGTAGATATGTTGTACACATGCACATGAAAAAAATGTGTGCAAAAAGAAAAGAACTCCAAAAAAGTGGTGGGTTGGATTGAAAATTTAATAATCCCACTGGAGTGTATATAGTCAAATAAAGCAAAAGCTTATGTTATACATGTTCCAATATCATGAAGCTTGCAGCGGGAGACTCAGCTACACTGGTTAGAGCTCCCAAGGATACATGGCTACACTAGTCATGGTCCATTCTCTTCTTCCCCCTCTTCTTGAGCCGGTTGCACTTGAACTTAGAAGGGAATACCCCGCTTCACGAGGAAAGAGTTGCTAGACCGAGGCATTAGAGTTACCGGGTTAAGGGAGGTTGTTTCTTTATTACTTCTGAGGTGGGGAGCTACATATTACTTACACCGTACAAGGAAAGATTCATGGTCATTAGAGTTTGTGTATGTAGACTTGTTCTGATCCGGTTTATTGAGGAGTCTTGACCACAGATTGGTGGAACTTAGAGGCTGTTAAGTTTTAAGCTTAAGTCCAATTAAGGTTCCGACAAATTAACAATTCAAAGGTCTGACTGAGCTCCATATTTCAATTTAATGAAGGAAAGTTTAATACTCAACCTTGATTTCCTCTCTTTTTCTTTTTCTTTCTCTTTTGCACTTCTTTTTCAAATAAGTGTTTGCTAAGGGACTAGCAAAAGTAAAGTATATGGGGTGATGAATCCCAATTCATCACTATTTATTCCTTTATTTTAGCTAGAAACTTGAGCAAAACATCATGTAAATGTGTGTAAATATCATAAATTGCCAAAATACATGCATCTTGTAAATATGCATAATTAGCATGTTTTTGCCAAAATAAAGGAATAAAGAAACACAAGAAAAAGAGGGAAATATTTAGAATAAATATAGAGTGACCTAATCCCAAGGGAGGGCTCAACATGGGCCTGACCGCAAAAGAACCCAAGTAGAGAGAGATAAGGTCATTCATACATGTACATACGCCTATATATTTAAATAAATTTATTTTCCCAAAATAAAAATTAAAAATGTTTCTTATATTTTGTACATATTTATAAAAATAAAAATAAAATCAAAATGAGAAAAAACAAAATAAAAATAAAAAGACATAAAAGTCTCTCTCACTAGCGTACATAAACCATGTATATACAATAAAATACCTATTTATTTTCTCCCTGTAAATAATTAATAAATTCAATAAAAATTATATTTTTATATTCCATATGTTATGGTGTAAATAAAATAAAATAAAAATCAGAAAATAAAAACAAAATAAAAATCATCTTCCACCTTGTATATATACTATGTACATATGTATATACACATATTTACTTAACCCATGTAAATACATCATAAAAATAAAATAAAAATACCTTATTATTCCAAATGTTATGTTGTAAATAAATAAAATATAAAATTGGAATAAATTTACAAAAATAAACAATTAAAAATCAAAAATCAAAAATACACATATGTATATACCTATATATAATAATAATATATTGTAAATATGTTATTTAATTTTCAAAAAAATAAATAAAAATCACTAAAAAATAATTTGAATATAATAAACATTTTTCATGTTTTGACTTTTTCGAAATAAAATCATTTAATAATTTTAATTGAATTTTCAAAGAATTAATAAATAGTGGATTCTGATTGGTCCACGGGGGATTGTTGACCCACGGTCAACTCTCCCCCGTGGACCCTTTTCCCTCGAATCGGGCGACCGACCCGACTTCTCTAAATTTTCCCCATCTGACCCGACCACCATCTTCTGAAACCCCGGGCTCCATTTGAAGATCACACACCCGAGACCCTCGCCCGGAGATTTTCCTAGGGATCCGTGCTTCACGCGTCCATGCCTGACTCCAATTAGCTGGACCCTTTGCATGTATATAGGTCTCCTCCGTCGCACCTTCTCACTCATCTTTGGCTACACCTTCCCATCCCAGGACCTCCACTGCCTTCCCTAGAGTGACAGCTAGCCGAGGGTCGTGTCGCAGTGAAGAGGAGGTGCCTCCAGCCACTTATCCGACGAATCCATCGTCGTGCGCCGCCGTGAGGTGCGTCGAGCCTCAGAACCCGACGATTCCTTGAGGCCAAGACCCCCAGGAGCTCCGCCAGCTCCAGCCTAGTCGACATCCTCCATTAGGTAGCTTCGATAACCTCTAGCTTCACCAAATTTCCTTTTACGCCCAAATCGCTCCTCCGCCGTCACCGGCCAATCCACGCCTGCTCAGTCACCCATTCGATCATAGGACCACCTATTCACGATCACGAGACTTCCCTCCATCTTCTTCGCGGATTCGTTCAACTTGGTTCGCCCAGGAACCAAGAATCGGACCTCCCTCGTCGTCGCTTCGCCGGAGGTCCCCGCTTCGACGCACCTGACCACCCATTCTACCCCCTGACGGGTAGAGGCAATTTGCCCTCGACCCAGGAGCTTTTCTGTGTTGTTTTGTAGGTCTAAGGGACCCATATGAGGGATGAGTCGTTCGAGCACAGAGGCTCAGCTCCTCCCTTATTGCTGGAGCTCCTCGGAGCTTCCCGGTTTCATCGGAGGAGCCCACCAGCTGCGGACCACCTCGGCGAAGCGTTTCCACATCCAGCAGCATCATCAGAGGCCTCCACGACACGCACTGAGCCGGCGAAGTTCACCAGCGGGCTGTTCTTGGAGCATCTCCCGTTGCCGTCCGATCTCACCTCATCCGTCAGATTAGATCGTGACCCTTCATCTGTATAGCGTTCCCAGCCATCGATCCATCCGAGGAGTTGATATGGACCATCCATCCCGCTGAAGAGGCGTGCGTGCACCACAGCCGTCGATCATCCACGTAGTGTGTCCTAGACCATCGATCCCTAATAAAGGGGTAATTTACACTTAGGCCCCTCCTTTTATTGCATTTACGGTTTAGTCTTTAAATATTTTAGCACGTTGTTTTTATTACGATAAATTGCACTGAGGACCTCTATGTTTCCATTATTTGCATTTCAGTCCCTGGTTATGTGAGCCACGTGCATCGACACGTGAGGTTTTGGAACATTTGCACCTTTTATCCTTTAGTTTCGTGGTGTTACTATTTGATCTTTTATAAATAGGAATTACAGTTATACCCCTTCGTGTCTGATTCACGTGATGTGTGTGTGATTTTGTGGACTTTTTGCACAAGGGCTCCTGGACTTTCTGATTTTGTTACTGTTTGGTCCTTGAACTATGTTTTCTTGCATTTAGGTCCCTGACTGCTATGTGCCTTGTTTTGATTGACTAAAATAGTAATCCAAATTAGGTGAAATTTGGACATGTGTCTCCTGCCACTGTGTATATTTTTCCGTAAATTTTTGGGACATTTTTTAGACTTTTTGATATTTTTGAAAATTCATAAATAGTGATTTTTGGTACTGTATGAATTAGAAAATCAAAGAAGAATATAAAAACTCCTTTAAAAATTCTAAAAAATTTGGGTTAGTTTGTTTTAGTGTATTTTAGTTTCTATCCAATTTTCGTACTTTTTGGATTTATAAAAACCTAAAAAATTGAAAAACCCTAAAAAGATTATAAAAATTCAAAATAATTCTATAAAAATCAAAAAAAAATATAAACTCTTTTCCGGTAGCTTATTTTTTACATATACTTTTCATACAAATTGCCTCCAAACTTTTATAGATCAATTTTATATTTTTAATTAATATTTCAAGTCTGGCTGCACATCAGCTCTTATTTTTCCTCTTTCTTGATTTTTATAAAATCAAATAAAAATTGAAAAATTCACCAAAAACACTAAAAACCCTAATAAACACAAAAATAATTTTATTTGAATTTTTGGATCATTTTTGTGTGCTTGAATAATTTGTTGAGCTTGCTTGTTTTCTCTTTTTTCTTATAAAATTAAAAATACAAAAACATTTAAAACCCTAAAAATCCCCCAAAAATATTTTCCCCTTTTATTTTCGATTTTTGACTACTTCGTAGGCCGCAAGGCCATCACATGCTCAATGAGTTCGACCCTGGTCGCTATACCAGGTTAATAAAAATAGCAAGGACCGCTTCTTGTTTTTAGTGATTGATTCCCTGTTTGGTGGTTCCTCATTTTCTTGATCGACCGATTCTACTCGATCTGGGTTGCAACGACCCGAGTGTGATTATTTTTACCTAGCTTGGATCTTGAGCGTTGGATTTTTCGATCATCAACTGGTTAAGCTCCAATTGATATGTGGCTACATTGGTCACGATCCATTCTCTTATTTCCAATTCTTCTTGAGCTGGTTCAACTTGAACTTAGTAGGAAATACCCCGCTCCTCGAGGAAAGAGATGCTAGACTAGGGAATTAGAGTCACCTTGTTGAGAGAGGTTGTTTCTTTGTCATTTTTTAGGTGGGGAGCTACATATCACTTACACCGTACAAGGCAAGATGCATAGTCATTAGAGTTTGCGTATGTAGACTTATTCTAACCAAGTTTATTGAGGAGTCTTAACCAAAGAATTATGGAACTTAGAGGTTGTTCAGTCTTAAACCTATTTCTCAATAAGGTTCTGACAAAATAATAATCTAAAGGTCTGATTGAGCTCCATGCTCTAATTTAATGAAGATGAGTTCAATAATCAACATTGATTCTTTTTCTTTTCATTTCTTGTTATTTCCACTTCTTTTTCAATTAAGTGTTTGCTAAGGGATTAGCAAAGGTAAAGTATAAGGAGGTGATAAATCCATGATTCTCACTTTTTGTTCTTTTATTTTAGCTCTTCTTTTTGGCAAAACTTTTTGCAAATACCTGTAAATTCAGTAACTTAGCATGCTCGATAGTAATGCATAATTAGCACTTATTTTACAAAAATAAAAGAATAAAGGAAAAGGAAAAAAGAATGATGTATTTAGAATAAATACAGAGTGACCCCCAAGAGAAGGCCAAGACTTGACCTGATCGCAAAAGAAAACAAGTAGAGAGAGATAAGCTATATTACGTACTATACATATCACCTATACTTGTAGATAATATTTATGTATTGATTTTTGACCTAATAAATTATTTTATTCCTATATATAGCTTTAATAATAATATAAAAATAATATAAAAATCAGAATTAAAATAAAAATAAAAATAAAATCATCAAACCATTATATAAATACACATGCACATATTGCATTCACTATTTATTTTATACCCTTAAATAATTTATAAAAATAAAATAAAAATTATTTTATACTCTCAAAATCATGTTGTAAATAAATAAAATACAAAATAAAATTATTTTTGTAATAATAATAAAATAAAAATACTTGTGCATAATACATAGGTAAATTATACTTATATATAATACTATATATACTTTAAATACATTAATTTATTTTTCATAAAAATAATTGAAATTCACAGAAAAATGGTTTATAAAATAAAAAAATATTTATACAATTTTAATTTAAATTCATTTGCTATTTTTTATTGAATTTCCTTTTATTTTGTAAATGTTAAATTTCTATTGGTCCATCTGGGTTTGTTTCCCCCAGTCAACGTCACCCTCCAGACCAGGTCGGATCTCATTCCTCTCACTTAAGCTTCTTCTCCGACTTTTCATGCTCAAACCCGAATGCCTCTTTCCTCGATATCCGGACTCAAGATTCCTTGTACACCCGAGATACTCGCAGATCCCTAGAATCACTCGGATCCTCCTATGATTGCACTCCACCTCTCGAACTTTCCATACCCTTGGACACACCTATAAATCATCTTTTCTGCCTCCAGATCTCGCCAGCTTGTCCCTCGCACCACCATAGACCCTTAGTCCCGAACTGTTGGAGGAACAGCTTAGGACTTGCCGAACGTGTTTGGAGACTCGTAATCCATCACGTCACCAGAGAGCCACGAGAAGCTTCTCAGCCTGTTGCAGCTCGATCGAGGCCATAACGTAGCCGACCACCTTCTCCTGAAGCACAGGAGCTCATCTGAAGCTTTAGGTATCACTTTTATCCTCCGTATTTCTACATTTGATTCCATCTTTGCATTTCACGTCATCGCCAGTTCCTCTACTCCGACCACTCGATCGGAGCTCCATCTTAACCATCTATCCGCTCCGATCGATGCTACATCGTGCACCGCACCTTCTTACGCTACCTATCCACCCTACATCTCACTCACCAGAGTAAGATTCGATCTGAAACTTCCTTCCCCCATCTCCGCCAGAAGTCGAGCGTCATCCCCATTGTTTCACTTCTCTTCTTATGCAATAACATGGACCAGAGCATCGCCCCAAGTCCCTCTATCTCCTACAGGTGCTGGTTCGCGCAAAGGAGCCCAATTGAATCACCAGCTGACGAGGTGGAGTACCTCCAGGTGGTGCGATGCAGCCACGTACTCCCAGTCGTTCGTCACTCAACCAGAGCCCACCACAAGATGTGGAGGAGCTTCATAATTGTGCTAGACCTCTCAACGAAGTCATCGAGGTTGTGGATCTCCCTCCACATATGAATGAAGGTCACCGAAAGTCGAGTTCATCCAACACCTTCAATCGCCATCTGATCTAGACCCCATCTTCTAGATTGCATCTCCACTGTCTATCCTCCCCCTTTTTCAGAGGCGTCAGATCCACGTTTAACGGCCATCAAGGCCGACATTCTTTGTGTCGTTTGATCTCATCAGAAGCCATAAGACTCATACGCCTACTCCACTCTCCTGAGCCATCAGATCCTTAGTAGAGTAGATCAGAACTGTCAGCAGCCGCCTTCATGAGAGCATGACATGCATCCCACGTGCTCTGCACACGCCTGCAAGGGTATCTTTCACTCTTAACCCTACATGTTTAGCTATTTTGCTTTAGTTCATTAAATAAAAGTTGTAGCTAAAATCTTTTACATTTGGACCCTCACAATTTTTGAGATTTGGACCTTAGTTGTGTTTATTTGAACTCATGTGTCTCTCCACGTGCTCCTTGGGTTATTTGAAATTTTTTGTATGAACTTTTATGATGTTATGGAATGAATGAGTTTTTCTCGAAATTGCATTTATATCCCTATGCGTAGATTATTAAGCATGTGTGGGAATTTGATGGGCTTTTTGCAGATTAGACCATGAGAACTTTCCACTGTATTATCAATTTGGCTCGTACATGTAAATTGTGTTTAATTACTTGTTGTTTTTTGGACTTATGAAATATTAAATTTATTCAAAAAATTACATTAAAATTACCATTTTCTCCTCTTAGTGTATAATATTTACTGTAATTTTATTGGATTTATTTATTTTCATTTTCTATTTTTGAAAAATCAAAAACCCTTAAAAACATCCCTCAACGCCTTTTAAAAATCCTAAAAATTCGAAAAAATGATTTTAAAAATCCATAATATTTAATATGTGCGACCTTTTATTGTATTTTAATTTATGTATTAATTTTGATTTAAATTTCATTATAAAAACCCTAAAAATATTAAAACATTGAAAATATTTTAAAAATCATATAAAATCAAGAAAATGTCCAAAAATTACAATTTTGGTTTATGTTTGTAGATTTTATTTATATTTATCACGAAATCGCTAATTAGGACTTTAGGGCATTTTAATTCTTTGTACTTTGCAATTTAGTCCTAAGTGTGCACTTTTTTTATTTTTGAGCCTTTTTTATTTTTATAAAATCACAAAAACATCAGAAAAATCAAGAAAAATTACCAAAAATATTTTAAAACCTAGAAAATAAAAAATACCTGAATTTTCTGAGCATTTTTTACTATATTGAAAAAAATACAAAAAGAGTGTTTTGTGTGTGCTTTGTGGCAATACCAAGTAAATAAAATAGCGAATCGCTTACATGCTTTGATTGTTTGATTGATCTTTCTCGAGTGGTTTTTATTTTCTTATTGAGTGATCAGGTTGATTCAGAGTAATCACCCTTTTATTATTTCCCGACTTAGTCATTCATGATTATAACGATGATCAACTTCTTAACGACACCATCAGCCACGGAGGAGCTGAAGCTCCATTTTGCGACTCTCGGGAGCTTTCTAGGTTGACGCTCAATTTTACAGATTGCAACCACCCAGTTCAGGTGTTCGTCCTAGTTTGTCTAGGACACCCCTACAATGCATGATTAGCAACACACCTCGAAGAGCAGCAACATATGTTCGATCAAAGCCCACATCCATCATCTGATCTCTCGTGGGATCTAATCATGGTCGTTCATCGATGTAGGAGTGGCGAGTAACGAGGAGCCACCACATGAACAAGTGAACTCAAGAGTGTCATTGGATCACGTGCATTAGTGGATTTATTACTATTTGCATGTCTGTTCCAGCTCACATCAAGTGACGGTCCACATGAGGGGGTGTTTTGCAAGGATACCATGTTGTGTTCCTTTATTTGTATTTAGTCCTAAAAAATTGTAAAATATTGTTAAACTTTTGGGTATTATGCAAGAAGAACCTTGGATATTACTTTTAGTGCAAATATACCTAGACACACATTTAATTTTATTTATGCATTTCTACTTTGTTTAAATAAATCATGTGCTTGTAAAATTCTAGAAAAATCAAGCAACAATTTTATGAAAAACTAGAAATAAAATACTAACTACAGAAACTGAAATTGCATTTTTTTTTGGTAACTGGAAATAATTCAATGCTCGTATTCCTCTGAACAAAACAACAACACATGTTATGAGCCTAACGCTCAGTATGTGTCGAGTTGGGGTCAAGTCGATTAGAGCGGAAAAACGAGTCTCCCTATGCTAAATTTAAATCCGTTAGAAACATAACCTCTAACGTGCAATTACTTTCAATACAGCTAATAAATTTGCATGATTTCCTTATAGCATATAATACTAACTTATTCTCACACACTTTTGTTATGCAACTCATTTTCACATAAACATGCGCACGACAGGTATTCCTTCTGAAAACGTTCATTGAAGCCATAATTATATATATATACCCTTAAAGTTTGACTTATTTGCAAATAAGCCTTAACTTTTTCATAATTTTCACTTATACCCTCCGTATTTTTCAAAATTGCATATATGCCCCCATTACAATCATAACACTTGCATAATGCCATTACTTTGCCATAGTGGCACACATATGCCTTAGCAATTTCAGAAACTGTACACATACCCTTGATTTATTTAGTGGTTAAAGTTGCCTTGGTTATTAAATCCTTAAATGACTTTGGTGGCTTTGCTGGCTTTGGTGGCTTTACCGCTGGCACAAGCAGTCCATGAACATGACATACATGACAGTGTAGCTACAATTGTAGATGACTTATCTTTCACCTCTACGGTCCCTTGCAACCATACGCCCTTACGGTGTTGCCCCTTGGGCCTACGATAACTGGACTCTAGAGGTGGCTCCCACCATTAGGTGTAGCACTTAGCTCCGCTTATCTTCATCATGCCATTATTCAAGATAAAGAAATTGTATTCCTCTTATTGCTATTTCCTTTTTCACAATTTAGGGGTTCATGTGAACATTCAATTCCAATACTTTACAGCCGATTTTTTTATGATTGATATCTTCGATAATCTTCATCAAATATTGTCACTTACAGAGATAGAAAATAAGAACACGTGTATAACAGGATTTGCAAAGAACGTTATCATTATCCTTCCAATACTTTGCAAGCTTTATGTTTATCTTGAATTGCGGATATTTAGTATCCAAAATTAAATTATATGCATAACAGAAACAAAACAAGTAGCACAAAATCAATAAATAATAATAATCTATGGTTTCTTATGTAAGCTATAAAAATTTTGACGTTTATTTGGTTTTAGTGACTTTTAGGGGAATAATTTACCTCACTAACTAATTTCCTATTTTAGAAATCGTTACTCAATAATTCATGCGAAATTAAGGTGAACTTAAATGTGATGAGCAACCGATATTTATGGTAAATACAATGTAGTCTTTTTGTCATTGTTTATCCAATACCAACACTGACACTGTTAGTGAAACCCCTGACTCGTACTTAATACCAAGATAAATAACTTTGTTTAGGCACAAAATATATTGCTACAAATTTAATCAAAAAAATATCAGGTCAATACCTTTTTTAAAAAAACGATAATGTGTTATGATGTAAGTTCGTCTGACATAATATTCTCATTTTTTACAGTCATAAAAAAATTTAGTTACTTTTCTAATGAGTAATCATCAATAACAAACCAATGGTGAACCATAAATAAAGTACATTGTAGAGAATAATTAGTATGGTTCTCAAATCCACCCCATACATATTTCTTGTTTTCGCAAACTACGACAAATTAATTCGTGAATCATGCACGCACAGTAAAATTTAAGAATAAGGATTTCGGATGGCATAACATCCCAGTCACCACAATGATTGCTTCTTACCAAAAGTATGGTATGAAAAATTGATTTGAATATGATATACATTTTTTCTATTTTCATACTACTTTGTTTCAAATGAAACGTGGTAGGTATACGCATACCATTGATTTCAAATAATTCAAATCTTACGTAGTGTTCCTACATGTTCGACACATACATGTAGATGATCAATATTTATACGAAAATCTAAACAGAACATACATTTATAATTCATATTCCGAATTTGATCTTTGTTCATACGGACAAAACCTAAGCCGATCAAACATTCTGAGATTGTATTTTGTGCAACTAAGTAATTATTTATCACACTTAATGGCGGGCGGCATATATCCATTCCATATAGTATTCCTAAGGGATCGACGCATACCTCAAGGCCGACGAAACGTATCTACGAGATATGCACATCCTTCTCCTTGCTCCTGAGTCGAGGTGCTACTCCTCGGATCGGCACCGATGTCTCCTGCGGCGATAATAAATCTCTCAGTGATAATCTTTTTCTCTAACTCTCCCTCTCTCTCCTTCTCCCTCTCTCTCTCTCTCTTGATTTTTGCTAAGAACAAGTGACGTGGGAGGGAAGATCCATTGGATTTTTAAGCCTCTAAATAGGATAATAAGTTGGCTAATAATATCATTAATTCTAGAAATAAATCTATGCCATTAATTGGGAAAATAAAAAAAGAAATATGGCTAAAAAATTTCCAGTCGTTACAATCTACCACCCTTAAAAATCTGTCCTCAGAATTTCTGTAAAGGGGCATGCTGAAAAGCTGTGAATGCTTCTCCCGTATTTCACTTTTCAGCTCCCAGGTGGCCTCTTCCTTCTGGTAATACTGCCAGAGGACCTTGACCATCGGAACTATACATCTACAAAGCTGATGGTCTTTACGATCTACTATGCAGACAAGTTTCTCTTCGAAAGTAAGATTGGGCTGAATGTCGAGGACCTCATGTTCGATGACATGTGAAGGATCAGGAGTGTACTTCCTTAGCAAAGATACATGGAATATATTGCGTAGCTTTGAATATTGAGTGGTAATGCAATACGATACGTCACCTCTCCGATTCGTTGTAGAATCTCAAAAGGTCCTATATATCTAGGAGTAAGTTTCCCCTTCTTGTCAAATCGCAATACACCCTTGGTTGGGGAAATCTTTAGAAATACTCGTTCTCCTACTATGAAACTCAACTCCCTTTTATGATGATTTGCATATGACTTCTGCCTACTTTGAGCTGCCAACAATCTCTTCCTGATTAGTTCAACCCCTTGCTTGCTGATCTGGATTAGCTCCGATCCCAAAATATGCTTCTCACCAACATCACTCTGACATGAAGGTGATCTGCATGGTCTCCCATACAATACCTCATAGGGAACCATCTTGATGCTTGAATGATAACTATTATTATAAGCAAATTCTACTAATAGAAGATGTTTGTCCCAGCTACCTGAAAAATCCAGAGCACAAGCTCTTAACATATCTTCCAACGTCTGGATGGTCCTTTCTAGTTGACCATCAGTCTGCGAATGAAATTAAGTGCTAAACTTCAATTGAGTTCCCATAGCATCCTGAAAGTTTTTCCATAAGAGAGATGTGAATCTAGTATCCTGATCTGACATGATTGATGTAGGGACGTCATGTAATCTGATAATTTCATTTACGTACAATTCAGCTAGGCTATCTGTCAGTTGATCCAGGCAGATGGGTATGAAATGCGCCGACTTGGTCAATCGATCAACCATCACCCATATGGTGTCATAACAATGTTTCTTGGTCTTGGATAGACTTATAACAAAGTCCATAGTTATGTGCTCCCACTTCCATTCAGGTATCTCTAAGGGTTGAACAGGGCATGCTGGTCTCTGATGTCCAATCTTGATATGCTGACATACCAAGCATTTAGAACAAAACCGTGATGTCATTCTTCATCTTCGGCCACCAGAAATTTCGTTGCAGATCCTTGTACATTTTCATTGTACATGGATGGAGGGTGTATATCGATCTGTGAGCTTCGTCGAGAATCTCCTGCCTCAACTCAACATCATTTGGAACCTATGACCTATTGCGATACCTTATAACGCTATCGATTCCACTTTTTAAATCAGAGCCTTCTTTCTTAGATGCCTCTATCATTTTAGGAAGATCAACATATGTTTTCTGTGCTGTCATCATCTTCCCAATTACCTCGGGTTGGATTCTAAGGCCTGCAAAAGATATCTTCCTCTCTTCACTTAAGAAAGGTTTCCAGTCTTAAAAATCTTTCATCATCTTCCACTGAAGTTTCAAGCTAACTAGTTTGCCTTCCCACTTACTACTTAATGTATCCGCAACAACGTTTGCTTTTCCAGAATGATAATTGATGGAAAAGTCAGAGTCTTTTAGGAACTCTAGCCTGTGTCGCTGTCTCAAATTAAGTTCCTTCTGGGAGAAAATATATTTGAGGCTCTTATGATCAATTAGCACCTCAAATTGTTCACCATAAAGGTAATGACGCCTAATTTTTAGAGCAAAGACTATCGCTGCCAACTCCAGATCATGAGTAGGGTAGTTTCTCTCTTACGGTAATTGTCGTGAGGCATAAACAAGGACTTTCTCATTCTGCATAAGGGCACACCCGAGTCTCGTGCCTGATGGATCTGTATACACCAGAAATCCTCCACTACCTGATGGTAAAGCTAAGATTGGAGCCGTAGTCAATTTCTTCTTCAATTCCTGAAAACTCCGTTCACACTCCTGAGACCATACAAACTTCACATCCTTTCGAGTGATCTTTGTTAACGGCAGTGAGATCCTAGAAAAATTCTAAATGAATCGTCGATAGTATCTGGCCAAGCCAAGGAAGCTACGGATCTCAAGAACATTTTTAGGCTGACTCCAATTCATCACAGCTTCTACCTTAGCTGGATCTACCTCAATGCCATCTTTGGATACCACATGACCAAGGAATGCAACTTTATCCAGCCAAAAATTGCACTTAGAAAATTTTGTATAAAGTTGGTGTTGTCGCAGAGTTTCGAACACAATCTGCAAGTGCACTCGATGCTGCTCCAGATCAGGTGAGTATATCAAAATGTCATCCACAAACATGATGAAAAACTTGTCAAGGTATTCTCGTAATACCCTATTCATTAGCTCCATAAAGGCTGCAGGTGTGTTAGTAAGATCAAACAACGTGACCAAGAATTCATAATGGTTGTACCTTATTCTGAAAGCGTCTTTGATATATCTTCCTCCTTTATACGGAGTTGATGGTAACCTGTACGAAGATCAATTTTTGAGAAGATTGTTGCTCCCTGCAACTGATCAAACAAATCCTCGATGCGAGGTAACGGGTATTTGTTCTTCACAGTCACTTTATTCGGACGTCGATAATCGATGAAGAGTCTAAGAGACCCATCTTTCTTTTTCACGAAGAGGACTAGTGCTCCCCATGGGGAAACACTAGGATGTAAAAATCCCTTAACCAGTTGCTCTTGTAGTTCCTTTTTAAGCTCCTCAAGTTTTGCAGGAGCCATTCTATACAGAGCTTTGGATATCAGTATCGTTACCGGAATAACATCAATTGAGAAAACCACCTCTCTATGAGGAGGTAGTCGAGGAAGATCGTTTGGGAATACATCAGCAAAATCTTGTACCACATCTAAATCTTCAAGACGTGCATGACGATCCAGTGCTAATTATACTAGCTAGGTATGCGGTGCAACCATCAGCAACTAGTTGGCTTGCTTGCAAAGATGAGATAACCAATCGACCGCTCTTACTAGTGCCTCAATTGATTATCTCCTTAAGATTTGGACTTCTCATGATCACCTTTTTCTCTCTACAATAAACTGCAACAAAATTTTCCCATAACCAATCCATGCCCAAGATGACATCATAGGTTGTAATAGGCAGTAGGATCAAATTAGTAGTGAGGGAGTCTTCTCCTATCATGATCGGTATGTCCTTTAAGTAAATACCCATTGCACTAATATCACCCATTTGTGAAGAAACAGTAAGTGTGTATGGAAGCTCAACAGCTTCAAAGTTCAGTTTTCTTACAAATTACTTGAAATAAATGAATGTGTGGCTCCAGAATCAAAAAGAACATGGCATAAATGACTTGCAATGAGAAGGGTACCTTCCACGGTTGTGTAAGCATATTTTGCATCCTCGTGTGTAATGGCAAATACCCTTCCTGGTACCGTCTTCTTATGCTCGAATGGTTTCCTCTGATACTTGAACTCTTTCTTGCAATCTTTAATGAAGTCACCCTTTTCTCCACACCTCAAGCATGCTCCTGTCAATTTGTAGCACTCACCTGGATGTCTTCTGTCACAGTATGGACATACATCCAATGTGTACTTCTTATTGTTGGAGCGTCAGCATTCCTTGTTTTCTTCATCTTTACCACAACAAGACGCCTCTTGTCATTGTAGCTTGGCTTGTGAGGATGCTTCTGAGGGTTTACTTGATGTAATCTCCGATAAGTTGCGTCAATCTCCACAACTGCTGCAACCTCCTCAGAGAGGGTTGTGGGCCCCCTAGTGAGCACTTTAATGCTCAATCCTGCATTCAAGCCTTCTACGAACTTCCTATCTCATTGCTTTTCATTTATGCAAATGTCTTTCCCATATTTCTCTAATTCTCAAAATTTAGCACCAAACTCATCAACTAGCATACTTCCCTACCGGAGATTTATGAACTCTTGACGTTTAGCATCCCTATCATGCTCAGGGATGTAATGCTCAGAAAAACGCTCCACAAAGTCACTCCAACTGATATCAGAGTCTCCGAGGAGTGAATTCCCTTGCATGAAGTCACCACTCCTTAGCACTATCTCACAAACAAAAAGTCCCAAAATAACTTTCTTTTCTTCTGGGCATTCAGTTGCTTCAAAATTTATCTCCATCTCCCTTAGCCAGAGTTCGGTTTTCTCCAGCTCACGCTCACCCTTGAAGGTCGGTGGGTCACGATGGATGAATGTTTTTAAAGTAAGTCCTCCAGAGCTCGATGGGTGGGTCTGCTATCGCTGAGCCATTATGCCATTAGCTCCAACATCTGTCGTTGCATGTCCACAATGGTCTCCTGACTCGTCGACGACTCGCGGTCTCGGTTGGCTTCAATTGCATGACGAGGAGCCATCTGAATCAAATCCGACAGTGTCAATGAGTTACTGTGTGAGGCTAATTCTCTTTAAACATCTCAATCTATGTCACTACAAATTGTGGATATCTTATACCCAGAGGAACTCTAGCTTTGATACCATTTGTAATGGAATGGATCGGCCAACATTAGGTCGCACGATCGAACCGTTACCAGAAACTTGCATGGTAATCAATGAACAGAGAAGATAATAATTTAAATCAAAGTCCAGTCGACTTAAAGTTATTTATTACAACTCCAACATAAACAGCATTACAAAAGGACCAACAATAAAATTAGCAGATCAAAGTTCCAGTAGGCATAATGACATCCTTCCGTAAATAATCCATCCATGATCTGTACCTGTTCAACTTTACGTAGACGGAAGTCCTCGTTGAACTGGAAATAATTCAATGCTCGTATTCCCCTCAAAAAAAATATAACACATGTTATGAATCTAACACTCAAAATGTGCCGAGTTGGGGTAAGTCGGCTAGTGCGGAAAATGAGTCTCCCTATGCTAAATTTAAACCCGTTAGAAACATAACCTCTTACGTACAATTACTTACTAATACAACTAATCAATTTGCATGATTTCCTTGTAGCATATAGTACTAAATTATTCTCACATACTTTCATTATGAAACTCATTTTCACATAAACATGCGCATGACAGACATTCCCTCTGAAAATGTTCGTTGAAGCCATAATTACATATATACCCTTAAAGTTTGCCTTATTTGCAAATATTCCTTAACATTTTCATGATTTTTACTTATACCCTCAGAATTTTCCATAATTGCATATATGCCCCATTACAATCATAACACTTGTATAATGTCATTACTTTGCCATAGTGGCACACATATGCCTTAGCAATTTCAGAAACTGTACACATATCCTTGATTTGTTTAGTGGTTGAAGTTTTCTTGATTTTTAAATCCTTAAACGGCTTTGGTGGCTTTGCTGGCTTTGGTGGCTTTACCGCTGGCACAAGCGGTCTATGAACATGACATACATGACAGTGTAGCTACAACTATAAAGGACTTATCTTTCGCCTCTGTGGTCCCTTGCAACCATAAGTCACTTGCGGCGTTGCCCCTTGGGCCTGCGATAATTGAACTTTAGAGGTGGCTCCCACCATAAGGTGTAGCACTTAGCTCCGATTATCGTCATCATACCACTATTCAAGATAAAGAAATTGTATTCCTCTAATTGTTATTTCCTTTTTCACAATGTAGGGATTCATGTGAACATTTATTTCCAATACTTTACTGTCAATTTTTTTTATGATCGATATCTTCGGTAATCTTTATCAAATATTACCACTTAGAGATAGAAAATAATACCACTTGTACAACGGGATTTGCAAGGAACATTATCATTATCCTTCCAATACTTTGCAAGCTTTATATTTATCTTGATTTGCAGATATTTAGTATCCAAAATTAAATTATATGCATAATAGAAATAAAACAAGTAGCACAAAATCAATAACTAATAATAATCTATGGTTTCTTATGTAAGCTATAAAAATTTTGACGTTTATTTGATTTTAGTGACTTTTTGGGGAATAATTTACCTCAAAATGCAAGCTCTCTGACTAATTTCCTATTTTACAAATCGTTATTCAATAATTCATGTGAAATTAAGGCGAACTTAAATGTGATGAGCAACCGATATTTATGGTAAATACAATGTAGTCTTGTTGTCATTGTTTATCCAATACCAACACCGACACCGCTAGTGAAACCCCTGATTCGTACTTAACACCAAGATAAATAATTCTGTTTAGGCGCAAAATATATTGCTACTAATTTAATCAAAAAAATCTCAGGTCAATAACTTTTTAAAAAAAACGATAATGTGTTATGATGTAAGTACGTCTAACATAATATTCTCACTTTTCTACTTTTGTAAAAAATATTTAGTTACTTTTCTAATGAGTAATCATAATTCTTTTCTTGCAATAACAAACTAATGGTGAACCATAAATAGAGTAAATTCTAGAGAATAATTAGTATGGTTCTCAAATCCACCCCATACATATTTCTTGTTTTCGCAAACTACGACAAATTAATTCGTGAATCATGCACGCACAGTAAAATTTAAGAATAAGGATATCGGATGGCATAACATCCCTATCACCACAATGATTGCTTCTTACCAAAAGTATGGTATGAAAAACTGATTTGAATATGATACATATCTTCCTATTTTTGTACTACTTTATTTCAAATGAAACGTGGTAGGTATTCGCATACCGTAGATTTAAAATAGGGATTTTATCACTTGTGCCCCTCCGAGATGTTGCAATATCAGTTATGCCCCTATCTTTTTGGTAATATCAGTTGTGCCCCTCAAAAGTTGCTCCGTCATCAGTTGTGCCCTTCCGTCAGATTGACTGTCTATGAGTTGACTTAACCATGGTTTTTTCAAACCTTGGTGCAGTTAAGAGGGGTATTATTGTCCAGTCCTCTTCTTCATCTTCTTCCTCCATTTGTTCTTCTTTCTTTTTCTTCATAATTTCTCTCTCTTAGTGACACATTCATACATCCATGGAATCTCTAAATTTTTTGCATTTTCACGGATATATCATTCATTACGGATCAAACGGCAAATTTTATTGAATTTTTTGATGATTTTTCATGAATCAAATTGTCAAAAATTTATCAAAATTTAACAAAAAAAAGTAACTCCAGTTCCACCCACAGCACAGGCGGAGGAGGAGGGCGGAAGGGGGCAAGGGGGAGGCATAGGCGGCGGGGGCGGCGGAGCGACCTGGGGGCAAGGGCGGCGGGGCGACCTGGAGGCGGGGCGGTGGGGGGAGGTGGGAGGGGCGGAGGCGACGGGGGGGCGAGGGGGAGGTACGGAGGGTGAGGGCGCCTTCATCCACCGACAGTCGTACCTCGCACGGCCCGACCTCTGCGATTCCTGGCCACACGGCGCATCCCCTCCGCGCGGACCCCTCCTCGCGCGTGCTTTCCCCACTGCCCAGCGGCGGCCCCCTTCGCGTGGCCGCCTGCGGCACTGCCATCCCACGTCACCTGCGAGCTCCTCCTCCTCGTCCTCGGCTCCCGGGAGGGGCTTCCGTGGGAGAACGCCATGGTCGTAGTCGGAGTCCGACTCGGACTCCTCTTCTTCTTCGAGCTCTTGTTCTTCGTCGTCGGGGAAGGTGTCTATGTCGGAGTCAGAGTCGAGGTGGAGCTCCTTAGCGAGGTCGGAGGTGGCGGTGGGGTCCGACGGGGTTGGTATTGGGGATACGGCGTCTTCCATGGGGGGCATGAGGAACGCGGACTGGAAGAGGCAGGGGGTGCAGGGCTGGGAGGGGGTGCAGCCCAGGGAGAGGGGGAGCAGGGGGCGGCGCCGGCAAGGGGAGGAGGTGCGGGGGGGAGGAGGTGCGGCGCCGGGGAGGGGAGGGGCTGCGAGGAGCTCGGGGCGGAGAGGGAGGAGGAGGAGGTCGGAGGAGGAGGAAGAAGATGGGAAGAGGAGGAAGAAGAAGAGGTTGGGGAAGAGGAGGAAGAAATGACCATATAACCTTTTAAAAAAAATAATTCCGCTTATGTCCTCAAAGTTAACGTCCGTTTGCACTGTAGATGGACGGTCACTAACCCGAGGGGCACAAGTGATAAAATAGCAAGTTTTGAGGGGCACAACTGATATTACCAAAAAGATAGGGGCATAACTGATATTGCAACATCTCGGAGGGGCACAAGTGATAAAATCCCTTTAAAATAATTCAAATCTTACATAATGTTCGTACGTGTTCAACACATACATGTAGATGATCATTATTTATACAAAAATCTAAACAGAACATACATTTATAAATTATATTCCGGATTTGATCTTTGTTCATACAGATAAAACCTAAGCCGATCATACATTCTGAGATTGTCTTTTATGCAACTAAGTAATTACCTATCACACTTAATGAAGGGAGGCATATATCGATTCATCATATAGTATTCCTAAGGAATCGACACATACCTCAAGGCCGACGAAATGTATCTACGAGATCTCTACGTCCTTCTCCTTACTCCAGAGCCGAGGTGCTCCTCCCTCGGATCGGCATCGATGTCTCCTGTGACGAGAATAAATCTCTCGGTGATAATCTCTTTCTCTAACTCTCCCTCTCTCCATCTCTCTCTCTCTCTTTATTTTTGTCAAGAACAAGTGACGTGGGAGGGAAGATCCATTGGATTTTTAAGCCCCTAAATAGGACAATCAATTAACTAATAATATCATTAATTCTAGAAATAAATCTATGCCATTAATTGGGAAAATAAAAAAAGAAATATGGCTAAAAAAAACTCCAGCCGTTATAGATTCTTATTTCACATTCTAAATGAACTACTATATGCACAATTACATCAGAAAAATGGGAGGAAATAGTTATTTTAATTTTCAAAATGTGATAATAATATCCTTTCCCAATCTTTTAAGATCAATGGATCTAAAATATTCAAGCATAACACTTTCAAAATTTTGCTCAATTTTGTTAAAGGTTGTAGAACAACATATTCAATGATCTTGTGAATAGCTAAATATACTTTCATATAAACACGACAGACATCACTTTTTAATCCATATATCTTTATTCTCTCTCATTTGCACACCCACCAATTATGATGGGATCACATCTGATACTTTCATATTTTTTTAAGAAACTCATAATTTTATCATGTTCTCCATTCGTTAATGTATGTATAGATCCAGTTAAGGTAATCAGTTCATTGTCTAGTTCAGTTGGTTGTATATCTTCACATATACTGAATTGAATTAAATCACGTCTCATCCTTAAAGTATCTTTTGAGTTACCAGAAAGATATAGCATCCCCAATATATTCTCCAAGACATTCTTCTCAATATGCATCGCGTCCATATTATGACGAATTTGTAAATATTTTCAGTAAGATAACTCTTTGATAAAAATAAGTCCCTTCCTACATCCACCTGACATATTTTTCTTCATCCCAAGTAATTACTTCCTACAAGCAATTGTTGTGTCATATAGTACTGTAATTCACACAACTTAATACAATTTGACGTTCCAATGGTGAACCATCAAATTTCTTATTCCTAATCGTCCCCTGCCATCTATATTTCGATGGCATGAATGAATGATGACTTAAATAGCAATATTTCATATTAGTTATAAACTTGTAAGAAGGCAGACGATGTTTTTTCAAGATATACATGATACGCAAGTTTGCTTTTGGTACTCAACCAGACAAATTTAAATACGTTAGGAAGTCGTTTATGGTCCACAATAGTGCATCATGCATTATAAATGCCTCTTTCCTAAAGGTATCATATGTCAATATTCCAGTATTCCATAACATTTTCAATTCATCTAATAGTGGTTGCATGTATACATCAATTGCATTTACATGATCTTTAAGACTCAGGAATCAACACTGTCACCATAAATAAAGAGCTTATTGACATCCGTGGTGGTAGACTATACAGGTCAAATACTATAACTAATACTCATGTTACCAAACGGATTGAAATCGTATGAAGATAGTCCCAACCTTATATTCATCTCATATTCTGAGAAATGAGGATATCACTTGTCAAATTTCATCCATTCTTCTGCATCAGATGGATGCCACATAATTCCATTAGCATCACTTTTTTAACGAGCATGCCACGTCTTCCACTTCGTGATCTTTTCTGGCATAAAAAGATGTTTTAATCTTGGAATCAAAGGGAAGTGATGTAAGGTTTTCATCGACTTCTTCTTCTTCTGTGTATTGCCTATATCTTATTTATATCAAAAAGTATCACAAAGGATAATATTCTAAATGTGAATTTTTCTCTCCAGAAAATTATAAAATCAGTAGCAAATGCGTCAATTTTCTTGTATTTTAGATCCAACGATTGAAATCATTGATGCACACCTTTCCAATTCTTTGGAATCTTCTCGGTGTTATTCAATAACTTCTTAATCAAAGATAATACATCTGTCATCATTGAAGTGGTTGATCAATTCCTTGCTTTCATTTTAAACATCCCTAGTAAAGATTTTAATCGAGACATTTCAATGTCGGAAGCCAACATGAATTTTACATCTATCAGACTATATTCAAACCTACCAGATGAACTGAAGTCTTATGTTTTAGGTCTTCTTAAGCCATCCATCAAATCAAATAACCCATTATCAATGTTCTTAGTTTGCCTAGAAGTTCCTACACCAACATATATATATCTTCATCCATTCTTGTCTTCTCTATGACTTCTCCATGTGCGGTCCAAATGGAGTAATGCAACTAAAATCCATTCAGTATAAGATGATTCTAAACTTCCTCTCTATTGTTACATTTAATATTCTTACATCTCATATATGGATAATAAATTTTATCATCGACAAATCTTTTATTTACAGTCTCCAAGTGAAATGCCCAATCCAAACACCAATACTCCTCTCTTATATTTCTGAAAATCATCAAATCTCTTATCCATCCATGTCTTATCCATTTTGCTTCACTAATAGAGCACTAGAATTTAGTCAGCTTTATAGCCTAGTTTGTTTGCATTCTAAAGATAAACTTTAATTATTTGTCTCTCAAATGAATCGATCTAAGATCAATTACATGTATAAGAGTACATATAAGTCAATCTCGTACATCCACATACATATAACATTATAAGAGTAAGATTAAGTCAATCTCATACATCTGCATACATATCACATGAAAGGGTACAACTAAGATCAGTTACATGAAATTTTATCCCTGCATAACCAATTCAATGCATGCATGCATGCATGCATGCATGCATGTATGTATGTATGTATGTATGTATATGCCCCTTGAGCTCTCGAGCGCCCAATAATCATCTAGAGAGGGGGGAGACACAACTATAGAAGTCATTAGCAATCGTCCCCTCTGCTCAAAGCCATTAGCCCTCAACTATTCTGTGACATAGATAGATCACGGAGGGGACGAGCGAAATCATCCCCTCAGGCTCTCGAGCACGCAACAATCGCCTAGAGAGTGGGGTACAAAGGGCACAGTCGTTAGCAATTGTCCCATCTGCTTAACAACTGGAAGAGACATCGGCTCTTGGTCAGTTACCTAGATTGATGGAATATGGGACGATCATATAAAGACCGTCCCTTATAGATTGTAAAGGGGACGGTTGTTGGTCGACTGTCTCATGTTCTCGTCCCGAAAGGTCTTATTTTGTGTAATGAAAATAAACTTCTCGACCTGAAAATCCCATGGTCTCATCCTTAACCCAAAACACCACCATTGTGCTCCAAATTAAAATATACCAATAAAGCAAAAACTTTATTAATTTGACGAGAAATATTTAAAATGTAGACTTGCTTTTTATAATCTTATTTTGATTTAGGATTTCGATAGTCAAGACAGTGTATTTTTTTATCATGGACTTTTAAGTTTCAACATTTAAGGATTACTATTTGATTTTGCTTTAATATAAGTGAGCCATGCATAAGGTCTTATTTAGAATTGTTCTTTGTAGGATTATGGTCAAGGGCTCTACTAAATTTGCTAAGTCGTGACGGTGCAACTGTGTGGCACTATTTGATTTTTTTACCATGTGATTTTGTTCTTTTTCTAGATTTATTTATAATTTTATTTGTTTTTAATAAGTTGCTAAAAAGTATTATGTGGCAATGCAGAACATATGATTAATATGAAAAATGGAGTGAATTCATAAAACATAGAGAAAAATCAAACAATTGATAAAAATTTGCAAGAAGAGATTCGAAAAGAAAAAAAGTTGGAGATATGTTTTATTTAGGATTGTTTTTGCTATAAATTATCCTTCTAAACATAACTTGGCTTTTTGAGTATTGAATCAAGATAACAATGCTATTTTTTAGGCTAAATTTAAATTATAGTTGAATTTGATTTTGTAATGTGAGATCATGAAAATCATTATCATTATATTGAACATAAAATTTAAATGAATTGAATTTACTTTTGGCCCTTAATATTAAAAAGTTATCATTAAGATTATTAAGAGGCTAGTTATTTTTCTATAGTTCTTGATTGTACTACAGATATTAGTCATCAAGAACAAATGACTCTAATATTAAGACATGTGAATTTGTCCAATCTTTAGATTGAGGAATACGTTTTAGAATTTTTGAATGTGGATGATATATCTAGACTGGGTCTTTTTTCTATATTATTAGATGTTTTAGAACTTTATGATCTTAGTGTGTATGATGCGATGGGTCAAGGATGCGACAATGGTTCTAATATGAAAGGCAAACACCAAGGAGTTCAAAGACAATTTCTTGAAATAAATCATGGATCATTATATATGTCATGTGCTTGTCATAGTTTGAATATTATTGTTAGTGATACAACATGTGACACCCCGTCCCGCTGGGAGAAGCGTCGGACCTAATTCCCTCTGATCTAGATACTCAGTAATAGTCACATTCACACATCATCACTAACATTCGGAATGTAAAAGCAGGATAAGTAGATAATAAAATGCTCAAAGGACATTTATATATTGATGGTTCCTGAAATTTTACAAATTTGCAATATAGTCATAATTGTTTTTACATGACTAACAACTTAATAAGTAGAAGCTACAAAAGTATAACAACAAGTATATTTCTACAAGTTAAACTATACCCTGAGTCTGGTACAAAATACATAAGCTCAAGTTATCACTGCTGCTCGATGACCTGCAAATCTGGATGGAT
This sequence comes from Ottelia alismoides, assembly GCA_037367405.1. Taxonomy (NCBI): domain Eukaryota; kingdom Viridiplantae; phylum Streptophyta; class Magnoliopsida; order Alismatales; family Hydrocharitaceae; genus Ottelia; species Ottelia alismoides. Next base: position 56,833 of record JAZKJV010005150.1, on the reverse strand, counting down.
TTCCAAAGAAGTACTTATGAGCAAAAAGCTCAATACAGCTAAAACATGCTAACACTAAACTAAGAGAAGTGAAAAAGAATAAAGAGAGGGATGTTCATGTACCATTATTATTCTTGTAATTTATGTTTACTACCCCAACCATTTGTAAATAGGTTATTAGAAGTTACATATGATCTACTACTTGCACTCTACAAGTGCTAATATTATTATTCATATCATGAGTTCGTAATTGCACATCTATCTGCATGTATGGTTTGGGATCATTATATACATAGAAGCACATAGGTATACTCTTCAAAGCATCTTTTCATCATTTAGTTTTTGAGATCAAACAATAAAAACATCATCCTAACAATTACATCATATACACTGGAGCAACCAACTCAAGCAACCAACTCCAATTCCAACTTCAACCCATTTCTCCCAGCTTACCCACCACAAGGGGAATACCCGGGAATGAGTACACCACAGCCAAACGGGACCGCACCGGATACACCCTTGTGATGAAGTACGAGTCTTCGACGAGTATCGTACTAGGGATGCAGACACACCGAATGTACCCATAGCACTACGATCAAACGACAGTCGCAGAACACACCGACAGACCTGCAGAATTAGAACTAACACTCCATTTAGGACTTACTGGGATCACGAGAGTTGCGCCCCACTCTCGGGTATGCTAACTTCTCTAAGTATAACACGTGCAAACAAACATTGACAAAGTGGTTCCCCATGATTTCATTTAGCCATATTTTAGCCATTTATATTTCATTCCCACTTTGAGTCACTATCAAATATTACCCACGGAAGTATAATCACTCTCAACATAATCAAGGCTAGTGATTTAATGGAAATTTTGGATTTGCTGCATAATCACAATGTCATTGTAAGGAGACCATTCGTGACTTGACCTATTCCCACTAAATGATCATATCTCACTCATCCTATACCCGCTTTACAAAATTTCAAATGCGTTGGATTCCTAACGATGATACACATCCAACAAGTCATAATATACTACCATCAGATCGAAATTTTATTTTTCATAAATTTCTTATTGGACCACAACTATTTCATTATCATCAACTTGACCAATTTGCGGGACTAAAACCAGGAGTTTCACATCAAAAACTCCCCTCCCCCAATTATATTGTAGTATTTCGACCTTTGAGCATACTCTTTTAATTTTTGAAATACACATATTAATTCACAAGGTGTACTTGCATTTGATTCTTGATTGTTTATGGAAGAATATATATATATATATATATATATATATGAGGATAGGCAGTATGCACCCAGGTGCATGTAATTCTTTATGCACCCAGGCCTATAACTCCCACATTTTTTACTTTTCTGAAAAATACCGCCATGTGTATTCATCTATACATCCCTCCTATATGTCATTCCAATTTCATCAGAAACAGAGACCCCTACGTCCTCCATCTAGAACACATTATTTTAACGGTCTTAGAATTGTTGTAATCGACATGTTCTGGATGGAGGACGTAGGGGTCTCTATTTCTGACGAAATTGGAATGACATACAGGAGGGATATATAGATGAATATACATTGCGGTATTTTTTGGAAAAGAAAAAAAATGTTGGAGATATAAGCCCGGGTGCATGTAGAATTACATGCACGTGGATGCATACTCCCTATCCTTTCTCTCTCTCTCTCTCTCTCTCTCTATATATATATATATATATAGTAAACTATCCAACAATTTAGAACGGAGAAATATTATATGATCCACATGTAAAATTGACTTTTATAAGTGTTGCTTTTCAACATGGAAATCTTTGGAATGTCACTAATAATTATTATATGGAGTCACTAGTATAAAATAATGCATCGGTTCAAACAGTGGACAATGTCCATTGGAATCTATAATGATGTAATCCGCCAAGCATCATCATATCCTTCCATACACAATAACCCACATCACATGTATCTTCATTCATATTCTATAATGTTATCTGGTAAGCATATTTGTATTCTACTATAATTTATAAGAAATCCATGTAAAAGATACTTATCGAGTCGATTTCGTTTCTTGGAAATGAACATAAAATGATCATTTTCATATGATCCCTTAAAGGGTCAGAAACTTGTCTAGATGTATTTTTTTGTTAAAGAGATATAGTAATTACGACCCATAATCCCATCCATGAATTTATTATTCGTGATACATTAGTTTTATATTATCAGTTTCAAATCATTGCCAATTTGGCATGTCAATGATCACCTAATCACTGTGGCTACTCTCCTCGTTGTTTTTTCTGCTTTCTGTAGTTAATTCCTGAAATAACACTACGTGATAGTTATCAACCACCACATCAATACATACAATGAATTTAGCATTATTGATGGGTAGTAATTAAGATCATGCAAATGACATAATATGCATCTCACTAATTTGACACAATTAATGTATTTGACTTGCAATCAATCCTCAAATAATTATCATACTTAAGAATGCATGTAATTATTAATCACGATAAAGATTCATTCTAATGGATAGATAGATATTGTATTGTATTCGTATTTTGTAACGTAGAGTACATATGATCAACTATAGTTATCTGACATTAGATGAATTAATCCCCAATACAATACCTTTCATCTTTATATAATAACTAAAGTATCACTCAGTATCAAATATTGGCATCTCCATAATGTTATGATATCACAGTTAGATTACTATGACATAAAGGGCAAACCCTTAATAATCGTGCATGATGAAATTTATTATTCCCACGACTCAACCTCCTATATACGTTATTGTTTTAAAAAATTTTAGGGTTGTCTCTACTATGTCCTTTACCCCAATTTAATGTTTGTGTATACTTAGTTGCTATCACTTATTTGGTTAACTACCTTACTTGTCGATGCATATTCTTAGCACATATATTGGTACAAGGGATTGAGGATGTCAATACCGAATTTATTTAATGTCATATGTGAATAATACAACGAGTAACATTAATACCAACGTGATAGTATGTAACTATAAGTATGACCATCTAGACTTTTTTATCAAAATCAAAATAATTGCATCTCAAAGTATGATCGAGGTATACACGTTAATCATGAATGTTCTACATGAGAAATCAAGCTATCTCCTCCAATTTAACGATGGAATTAACGATTAAATGGATGTCATTCCAATTCCATTATGGATGAAAAACTGACGTTGGAACTAATAATATACCAAGTACTATTATAACCCATTTAATTGATAACAATAATGGATAATCAAGCAGGTAATAATTGCTAACAATAATGGACAATCAAGCATGCAACCTATTCGATTAAACTTTTTGAAACGCATGTATCTAAAAAAAGACAAGAATTATAATATCTATCTTACATGTATATGATATTGGGAAATCTGAAATTAGAAAGAAACGACAAGGTAATGTCGATTATCCATTCTTCTTCTTCTTTCATACATGTTGATTTATCAACAATTTGTTTAACATTTTTATTTTTATTTTAGGAACATGAACAACAAAAATCACTGCATCAAAGGTGGAAGCTCATCCAACAAGAGGGATATGAAGGTCCATAGGATATATGCAAAATAAAAATTCACAAGTATAAGGGGAGGGGATCGTACCTATATGATGCTCATGCATGCAACGATAAACTTATGTTCTAAGTCATTATTGTGCATCATCATGACCACAACAACCTCTAAAAATACAATAAACCCTTCTTTCAGTCTAACTTGTAAACAAAACCACAAAATACATGAAGTGGGAGGGTTCATCTTACATTTCTAGTGCTAGATCCATGTAAAGGATGACGAGGGCAAGCTCCTCTCCAAAAATGATGGTGATTTGCCACCTCCACGATGCTCTGATGGAGTTACAACAAGTTGGAGCTGGGAGATGGTATGTAGTGGTTAGGGTTTGCAAATGAGAGGAGAGAGCAATCTAATGGATCTTTTATATCTTTAGGAATCGGGCTTGGGCGGATCCTTGGGTGGATCTCGTTCAAATCTCGTATTATCATTTTACACTTGACCCATTCCCACTAAAATGATCATATCTCACTCATCCGATACCCGATTTACAAAATTTCAGATGCATTAGATTCCTAACGATAATACGCATCCAACAAGTCATAATATACTACAATCAGATCGAAATTGAATTTTTCATAAATTTCTTATTGGACCACAACTATTCCATTATCATCAACTTGACCAATTTGCGGGACTAAAACTAGGGGTTTCAAACAACACATGCTTGTATTAAAGTCATCTCATTTTTGGAAGTATTCAATGCATATATTCATTATTTTTGAGTTCTACTAAAAGATGAAAAATTTTGCTTGACGATAATTTTGGGTTAATTGTAAAGTCTTTGTGTACTACTCGTTGGGCAAGTAGGATCAAAAGTGTTAAAGTAATCAAATTTGAAACTCCACAAATTAGAGATGGCTTGTTAATGCTATATGAATCTTATGATGATGCAAATCAAAGAGTGAAATTGATCAAGCTAATGCAATCAATTTCGAATTTCTTCATGGTATGGTAAATTTGGTATGACATTTTTTATGTGAACATGGGAAGCAAAAAATTATAATCTAAATCAATTTGCATTATCTCTAGCAAAAAATTAGTAGGAGGTGTTTTGTCATTTTTACTAATTATAGAGAAGAAGGTTTTGCTACTAGTTAAAAAATTACTAAAAGTATTGCACTTCAGAAGGGTATAGAACCAAATATTCTTGTAAAATATTGTATTACTAGAAAAAAATAGTAATTTGATAAGAATGATGAGGGCGAAGAGATTCAATCCGTCGATGAGTTATTTATAGTTGGTTACTTTTTAGTTTTATAGATATGGCAATTACATCTTTAAAAAATAGATTTGAGCAACTAAGGGAATCTGAAAATATTTTTGCATTTTTATTTGATTCAAACACATTCAAGACATTGGATGATAAAGAGTTAAGAAAACCTGGTGCTAATTTTCACTCTAAATTTTCTCATGATGATTCATGTAATGTCGATTTCAATGATTTTTACTATGAATTTTAAGTATTGCAAATGGCCTTGCCAAATGAGTCCATGTTTGTTATTGAAATCCTTAAGTTTCTAAAGTTCACATATTGTTATCAGATATTTTCATTACATACAGATTTCTTTTACTATGCATGTGACTGTGACATCAGATGAAATAAGTTTTTCAAAACTAAAATGGATAAAAACCTACTTGAGATCATCAATGTCATAAGAAAGATTGGATGATTTGACAAATTTATCAATTGAGACAGATTTATTAGAAAATATTGACGTGGATGTTATTATTAATTATTTTGCTTTCCAAATGCTCATAGAAATCATTTTTTGTGATTTTTAGTTCATGACTTGTTTGATACTCGTCGGTTATAAAAAAATCAGGAACTTTTTTTATAAGAAGCTTAGGAATTTGAGAAAATTATATTAAGGCAACTTTTATAAGAGCCTGATTTTTTTTGTTTGCCCGGGGACTATGAAATGTTAGGATTGACACTTCTTTCAGTTATTATCATGTTGTTAATCTGCTATATCCAGAATCTGTTGAGATCATAATAGGATAACTTGACATCCTCTTTTCCTTCTAGGTACATGTCGTAAAAATTGACACACTCATCACTCAAATAACCCTCAAAAACACAACCCTTGATGAGAATCTTATTAAATACTATGTAATAAATAATGTTTAATTGGAGAGATTCATTGATATCGAACATGTCCACATATTCTAGCTTCGTTTGTTAGTTGTGCAATTAGATGCACCATTATATCAAAAATATGTTGCAACTTATATAATTCAATCACAATATCACCTTCTAATGTAAATATAGCATGGTACAATATATTTGAACATGTACTCTTTTCAATTAATGGTTGTATAACATCATTTCCATAACATCATCTTCAACGACACCACACATAGTTAAAGACAAAAGAAGTTGTATGCGTACATGACAATCAGTAGTTTTTAGTCCATTGATCTTTCTTTCTAGTTCATTTATGCATTTAGATAGTTACAAAAAAACTCTCTAGAACTTTAATATTTTTCAGAAATCTATATATATTGTCACATTCATCATTTAACATCGTACAAATAGCTCCAAACAACTGATAAAGAGCATAACCGAATAAAATAGAATTAGTTCGTTGCAGCATCAAACTGATCAAAAAATTTATTTATTTCAAATTTATTTACTAGATAAATGTCCTAGGTTGAATACAAGGAAGCGATTACGATATCTTAAGTAATTTCATACTACATCAATTTGATTGATGTTTCTTTTTTCCCACATATTTATATTTTATTTTATATTTAAATTATTTTTAGATTTTCTTATTACACCTACAATAAGTTAATAAAATAGGAATAATATTTTTATTTTTAAAATTTTAACTAATTTAACTTCTTTTAATTTTAGGAAAGTATCTCTAAAAACAAAATTGAAAAAAATCACAACATATAGAAGCAGTGAAAGTGGATGGATTTTGAATATTTACAAAGATGGTAAAATTATGACAAAATAAAAATAAAGTTTTTTGGATTTATATTTTTTAAATATTTTTAGAATTAATAAAAGGAAATATAAAATAAATAGTAAAGAAAATAAATTTTGAAACTATTATAAAAAGGAAATAAGGGCAACTCTAACTGAGTTTAAAAATAAATATAGGGGATAAAAATACTGCAACATATATTGCACATAAAATGTAGATTTCGTAATTCCATTTTTGCAATTTTTGATTTAGTACGAATTTTTATTAAATTTAGGATTTTTTTTGTTCTTGGCATTTTAAGGTGTAATGATAATGTTTTTATATGAGACTAATATATCTTATATTCCACTACAAGAGGCGTCTAACCTTTTTAATTGTTTTTGGCAATAGCCGCAATTAGATAACAATAACTAGTAGCATGCACAAAAATCGATTTTTCTAAAAAACGAACAATTCATAAAAAGTATACAAAAAATCACCAATGAAGCACAAAGCAAGTCCATCACATGATATTTTATATTTTGTTAGGATTGCAAAATGAGCCAAAAATAATTCAAACAAGCTCAGCACCAAATTAATTCTCCAGACTTCAAACTTAATATTTCTCAATAGATTTTGGCTAGTAATAAGATGCATATTAAAGCTATATCATACCCAATAAATGCCAAATTCAATAACTATGAATTATAATGAATTAAACACTCCAAATAGGTCAAACTCCATTCAAAAATTCGTAGAGCATACATCGTAGAGTCTAGAAAATTTTAGTTCAACCTAAAATTAGCTAGGCCCAAAATGATATTTGTTCCAAATGAAAGGTTCGTGCAATTTTTATAAAATTAAAGTGAACTAGAAATAGGGATGTCAACAGGTTGAGTTTGAGGCGGGTATTAATTAATACCAAATATGTACTCATTTATAAAACCAATACTCAAACCCAACTATTTATCAAACTGGTAGTTTTAAGTGGATATTCATATAATCATTGGGTATCCATGTACAAATGGATATATGCATATCCAATATAAAATCAATAGTTAACTAACCATTTATACAATATATTCTCGCAATAAAATAATAAGAGTATGGTATATATATAGAAATCTAATATACGCATCTAGTATAGCGAAAATTCTCAACTAGTTTAGCGCATAAATTACTTGAAGATGTTGACGGTATATAAGATTATTGAACATGCACAACACATTACCATTTAGTTCATTAGAAACATATAATGTGAGAAATCAATGTAGGGACATCAAATATATGCAACACAAGTGCATGAAATTGAAATATCATAAACTTATATTAATTGGATGGTTTGTCTCTGTTGGATCAAAAATATATGTATGAAAGAGAGAGAAAAACATAATTGACTCCGAATTAGTGAATGAATAAGAAGGAATGTAGCGAGATCCTATATAGGTGACTTGAAATTGATTAAACATGGATTAGGTTTGACTACTAGAGTGAATAATGTGAAACACAAACATACACACACATGTATATGTATATGTATGTGTGTGTATATATATGGACATGTATATGTATTTGGGATTGGGTGCCCACAAGGGAATCTTAAACCTAAACCCGTACACGTATGGGAAGTAAGTTCTATACCCAAACCCATCAAAAAATAATCAAGACAGGTTTTGGATCATTACATGGAGCGGGTTCATGTCAATACCCAAAGGATACACCTATTTTTACATCCTTAAGTAGAAAGCACAGAAGGATGATTAGCCGTATTTAGGATTTGATAGGGGTAGGGTGCAAGTTATCCATATCACACGTGCAACGCGCGTGCTTCCAGCTCAACGAGGATCTCATGCATGATTCCCAGAAGTACAGACAGCATCAGTGCAATTTTCATGTCACATACGGATATGCACGTGACTTTTCCCTTTGATTGTATGTGTGTAAACTTGTCAAAAGTGCATTGATCGGATGGTTGAGCATCAAGGTGCATTAACGGTGGATATGTTTAGCCCTTCTCGATTTGATGGCTTGGATGTTTCCATGTTGCACAGCTTTCGACATTTGGGATGAGGTCGAGCCTTTGATCAAGCATTGAATACTCCTACACATGACGAACTAGAGGTTATAAATGGTGGGATATCAGATGGTCTCTAATGAACCATATATCCACCTCTTTAAAAGGATCTAATAGTAGTATAGGAGATGGAAAATTGTTCTTCAAAAATCGTAATTTTGAATATGTGACAAAATTTTCTTGGTAAGTGTATCAAGGCCAAATTTAAGGAGCAACGATTCTTTAGTTTCATAGTTTAAAATAATCTATATATTCAATTATCAGTAATGTTAATTTCTATGTAAAAAAATAATGCAAAATGAAAGAGTTAAAAATAAACAAAAAAATAAAATAAAATAGAGAGAGAAAGTGGTAGAAATAGATAGATCTGTGATGATAAACTTTAACCCCTAATAACATCATCAATCAAATCAGTAAATAATTCACAGATCTAAGATGGATTTCAAGAAATATTGTTCAATTTAATTCCAAGCTGTGAGTCAAAAGATCAACAATCAATTCGATGCATAAAATTATTAAGATCAAATCAATTCTGAATAATTCCCAAGCTCCTTGTTATAATAAATTCCTCAAAAAATAATTTTAAATCAAAAAAAGATTAGGGGTCTAAATAATCAAGCTTCATTGAAAAGTCCCTACATAGAAATAAATTTTCTCAAATGTGATTATGATAATATGTCCAATAAAGCCTATAGAGGTCAATTTAGTCATCAGATAATAATTTGACTCAATAGGCCTCCGATCTATTCATAAATGATATATAATGAAAAGTTCATAAAACAAGCTTTAAAATGACATTAAATATGTAAATTTCATAAATAACCTTTAAAATGACATGAAATGTGGAAATTTCAGGTATAAAATGTAAAAGATATTTATTGAAGAAGGTCAGGAATCGGAATGTAATAAAATATAAAGTTTTATAATGAAATAGTCATGATCAGGGCTTATTTGTGAATACCAAATGTCATTGTGGCCACTACTGTAATTTACCCTAGGCAAGGGTGTATCTGTTATTTCTGGAAGGCGAAGGGGAGTTGGTGTAAAATGCTCACCTCATGTGTGTGAAGCACGTGGTGGGTTTCTCTGTAGATCTTGGAAGAGATGGGGTGTAGCTGCAAAAAGATCAAGCTTGTGTGCATGCACGTCGAGCTTGGAGGTTCGATCTGCAGCTCGGAAGAAAAACCTCCATGTGGCACTCTACTACACACTAAGGACCACCTGAGGCTGGGAGGATGAGGAATCGCTAAGTTGCTATATTAATATGTATTACAATGCGATCAATTAACAACTTATCAAAACTAAGTCGATTAATCTTTGTGAAGAAGACTTGCTCAATTTATCATAGATAAGTCCAAAGTCAAACACAAGGACAGGAGCAATTAGATTTATTAAGCCTAGGTGTTAAATATTCAACTCAATGAATTATTAATGAAATCTAGGTCAAGAATGCAAACATTATTCAATGTTCCTTTTATTTGATTTTTAAATGCACACACATACACATATATAGAATGATACAACGACGGTAATGCACACAAAATGAGTCACACAACAATAAATACAACAAAGATATCATTAATTTAATAAGTCAAAAAACGTTTTTAAATCAATGACCTTTAAATCCAAATCAATATTGATCAATTGATCCATTATTTCATTCAAGTAAATAACTCACTTAATACATGCATATAACTTCACTGGATAAACAATCAAGTGATCAATTACGAGTAATTCTAGTAAAGTTCTGATTAGTTAAGTACTTACTATGGAGTAAGCAGATTAAGTGATTAAGCTCTCATGTGATTAAGTGAAATAAATAAATCAATCAAGAAGAACAAGAATTCTTCTCTGATTTTTATTGCTATGCAGGCAAATTATTTTTATAAACTATGCACATAGAATTAAAGAGAATTTTATTGGCTTTAAAACAAGACCAATTTCAAAGAAGATGGATTTAAAGATCTCAATATATTAAGGCTCTAATACAGGGGCCTTTTACAAAAGAAAATAAAATTAAACCACACAATCAACACATCTAGGTTCAAAATAGGGACTTCGTTGCAATTACAAAAATATATAAGGTCAATGAATAAAAAATACAAAGGTGGAAGCATTATCTTTGGAATAGAGAAAACCCATGGGTCCTCTCTGTAAAATGTCCAAGAACACATGCAACGGGCGCACACTCACTAGACTGAAAGGTAATATCATGAAGATCCGCAGGTTCTACTACAATTTCCTCCGCTCCACTTGTTGTGGTGCACATGCTTCTAGGCTCGAACGACACATGCAGGTTCATGGTGCGTGGTGCACTCGCGTGCTTCGGGAAAAGGTCGGACGAGTGGCTCAAAGTGAATAACAGTCGTGTGATCTAAGTCTAAGTCTCTGATCGGAAAGGCACTTGTACGCTCTGATCTTCTTCTGTGTCGTACGTGATGGATGCAAGAGTGGGATTCAATGATGAGGCTACCCCTCCTCCTTCAACTTCTCAAACGGATCAGTTCAACAGAGCTCGACCAAAATTTTGATCACTAAGTCTTGTCATCGCACCAAACGTTAACACAATCAGCCGAGGGGAATCTAATGAAGGTAAAATGAGGTGGAATGGAGGCTCATCAGAGGTAATAGAAATGAGCCCTAATTGGAGAAAGGATCAATGTGGAGACAACCATGGAGCAGCGGTTAAAGATCACTAAGATACACACATGAATATGGGGTGCATGGCAATGGTGATGAAGTAATTTGGTATATGAAATAGTGACAAAGGTGTTCGTAGAAATACGAGAAAGAAGAAGAAAGTGAGATCACAAGTTTACTTGGGAGTGAATGATGATGAACAAATGAATCGGAGTTGAATCTTAAGTCTAACGAAGCTTTGGAAGCTTCCCATGTCGTCGCTTGACCACCTTAGCTGGAGTGGAAGCTCGAGCAAACTTGATCAGCACCACAGCACGGATTGAATGGTTGTGGATTTCGCCAGAGAAAAATCCCTCCGTCGTGGTTTCTCTCAAGTCCTCCTTACTATCACCAGAAGGTGGAGACGCTAGGGGTTTCTCGCTTGAATGGGAAATAGCCGTTGCAGAAGGCGGAGAAAGGGTTTTGATCGAGAGGAAGAAGGTAATTGCATGAGGTTTCTGTGGAAGTTTCAACCTCCCAAGGAATTTCAAGTAAGAGAGAGACATGAGATTAGGGAGTTGGTGAAGGTAAGGATTGGAAGAGATGTTGATTGGCGGTGGAATCGACGGAGGAGGTTGCCTGAGGAGGTTAGGGAAATTGGTTGAAGTAGGGTGATTGAAGATGTTCACGCCTCTTGGAAGAGGTGGTTGGAGGTTGGGGACAGCGCCCCAACCATTGGATGAGGTGATCCAAGGGCGGAAGATGGAGCAGGAGCAAGGGGTCATGATCTTCCTGATCAAACAAATCATATGGCTTAGATAGGGAACACAAATTAGCCGTCTGATCGATTGATTAGACGGTTTGTAGTTGCACATAGGATGAAATGAAAGAGTTGCAGAGGTGGAGGAATAGGATTGGGCTACACAACTCAATCAGAAATCATGAACTAGAAAACAATTTTAAAAATAAAAATAGTTAATAAATGATGTTAAATTAAAAAGCTCCCTTTATAATTTTTAATTCTCTACAACTTATATTAAGAAACCAAAGTCATAAGTCATGTGTACATAGATATTTTTTGTAAGTATTTTTATATGTATAAATACTTATGTTATTTTTTATTTTATTTTTATTTTTATTTTTATTTTTATTTAATAAGTAATATACATACTATTGTTCACATGGGGAAATGGGGTTGCCTGGAGGAGCTAACTTGGCTCTCCCTTCTCATTTTCTCCGTATTTTTTATTTTTTTGAAAAATGAATCCATGGAAATTCATCACTATGTGCCTATATTATGTCATTTAAGTTCCGTGAGAAATAGAGGTTCTTACGACCTCCATCTGGACAATCATTATTTAATGATCGCAGAATTGTTAAAATCTAGTCTGTATGGATGGAGGTTGTATGAGTCTCTCTTTCACACAAAATTTGAATGACATGATATAGATATATAATAATGAAAAGCCATGGAAGTATTTAAAAAAATAAAAAAAACACAAGGAAAATGGGGTGGGGGAAGCAAGTTAACTCCCCTCGGACATGCCTATTTTACCCTATTCACAATATTATGTTATCTTTATGGGATTCTATTAATTACAAAAACACATGAAATAAATAAAATACATAGATGACTGTATATAATACATAGAGATGTTATTTAAAAATAATAATTATGGTTAATTATTTACAAAGTTATAATTATTAATTAGGCTTAATTGAGGGTTAGTTGATTAGATTTGTTTAATCTAGATGAATAATAAATACATAATAAGATGATAAAATCATGGATTTATTAGAGGCTCAGGTGGGATGATCTAATGGCTGAGGTGGCTTCATGATCGAGATCAGATAGCTTGAAGAGATCTTATCAAGAGTCGTAAGATCAGGGTGATGACACCTACATGCTGGGAAGGATGGGTGTCTTCTTCTACCTCGAGCTGCTCTGTGAGGTGAAAGCGACGGAGGTCTGCGCAAAGCTCGACCTCAGTCCTTAAGACTAGAGTGAGGAGGAATGAGGCAGATGCTCCGATGAAGTGTGGGGTTGCTGTGGAGTGGAGAATCCAGCTGGCTAGGGTTAGAAATCAAAGAAGCTTGGAGAAGGTAGTGCCCTTGTTATGGGTCTTAGGAGTACAGATTGGAGCTCGAGATCTGACCTCTTGTGAAAGCTCAAGAGCTCGTAGCTCATGTATCTGCAGTCAGGAAAGAGGTTGCTCTTGTAGGAGGGATCATGGAACTCTAGCCGAGACAGAAGATTGGATCTTGAGCTCCGGCCTTTGCAAGGATGGAGGTGGGGAGGATCTGGAAGTGGAAAAAGAGAAGCGAAGGATTATGTTGATCAGGGTGAGTCGATCGAGGGGATGGAGATGTGCAACTAAATCTTTAGGTCCTATGCAAGGACCTGAAGATGGATTGGGTTTGATGTGGGTTGAGATGTTGTGGAGATGGTTCCTCTCTCCTAGAGGAAAAGGATCTATGTAGAGTAAAACAAATGAAGGGTGAAGGGATTACATGAGAGGAAGACTCTGATCGGAGAAGGATAGTGTGACGGGCTTGAAGGAGAGATGGAAACGGAGAGGAGTTGAGGTTCCTAGAGGTGAAGATGGGGTGATAATGAGCGGAGTATCGCATGGACAGGAGTTGAAGCTCCTAGAGATCCTCACTCAAGAGATCTGGCGAGGAGGAGGTCAAGCTTTGCAGCTTGGAGGAGCCTCTACACAGCTGTGGAAAGGAGCAGTTGGTGATCACACCTCCTTATCGTCTTTGCATGGAGTAGGCCTCACGTCTGCTGTTGTCACCGAAGTGGAGTTTCTAGGCTAGAGGAAGAAGGATGGGTGGTGGATGAAGGGAAATAGAGAGGATCATGGGGACTTTATAGGGGTTGATTGATGGTTTTTTTTAGAGATTGATGAGGGGTTTGAAGGTTCGATGAAGGAGGAGGACGTGGGGAAGTTACATGCAAGCGGTGATGAAGGCGGATAATGGCGATGAGTGAGGGGAATATGAGGGAGAAATGGGTTTGATGTGACTTGGGGATGTAACGACTGAAGGAAGGGGGTAGTTGATAGAGGTCAACGGTGGGCTTGCTTTGATTGGCTGGCAGGGGAGGAGAGGTGCCGGAGAGAATGCTGACCGGATGGCTTGCATGAACCAGTGAGGGAACAACTAAGGAGTTGAATGTTGACTAAGAAATAAAAGAGAAGAAATAAAGAAATTAAATAAAAAAGGGGTCGAATAAAAAAGTAGTCAACATGAAAAGGATTGGTCTCAATGAGATATACAACTTTCATGAAGGACCCAAAAGTAAAAGAAGACATCTATTCAAAATATAGTTTTGTTTTGGTATTAATTTGACAATTAATCCCCATAATTTATGCTTTATAATCTTTTTGTATTTTTAATTTGGTGTTAATTAAGGATTAATGTATATTCAATATATGCATCATTAATCTAATTTGTATAGATTTTTAGAGGTTAGGAAAAAGGTGAAATAAAAATATCAAAGGCAAAATATGTATAATACATACAAAGTCAGATTTTTTGTTTCCTTTGATTTTATAATTTTATGGATTTTGTTTCATTATGTCAAGTTAGTAAATGATTTAAAGAATATAAATAAAAAATAACTAATTTAAATTAGTTAGTTTTTATATATAAAATAATAAGCTTAAGTCAACTATATATTCATGTTTATTTATACATAATAATTAGCCCGGATTTCATACCATATTATTGGAGTTAATTAAGTCAATTTAGAGGGTTTATTTGGTGAATTATTAAGATTTTTTTGAGATCATCATATAAAGTAGATGAGCCATGGATTCATCAATCTCTCATGTGAGAACAAATGATTAAGATCGAGCCTAAATGGGTCGATCGACAGATGCAATTGCTGTTGAGCTTCATATTCTTCCTTATGAGGCTCAACTCCAAGTGAACCTACAACTTCTCTAATGGCCTTCATATGATGCTTCTCTTATGCCTCATTGATGCTCAGTGATAAGGTCCTACAATTGAAAGGCTCACCTCGATTCGCAGAGAATTAGATCGTTGATTATCGCTCAAAGCTCAGGTGTAAGGGGATAATAGAAGATATGGGATAATCCCTTATCGGACGTGGAAGAATGAAGGAGGCTACCTTCGGACATGATTGATCTGAGGCTGGTAGTTTATGTAGGGTATATGTATGGTAGATGAGAAATGGAGATACATGTGATGACATGGACTCAAATTGATTGGGAACGGATTGATGGGCGATACATGGTCAAATAGAGTAGAAAATTAAGAGTAGATGAATGAGGAAGAAACAACAAGAATAAGATGTAAGAATAAGTATAGAATTACGATGAAGAGGGTTTACATATAAATAACACAATCGCTTAGAAGTGGTTAGTTCTCTAAAGTGTAAGTTTTTTGTTTCTTCGATGTTTTAAAGATGACATACACACTTGAATACATCGTAGTCGCTCACTTTTTCGTTGTAATTGCAAGATTATAAGTGTGTGTTTAGTCTACAATTCTATGAAGAGTCGTCGTCTTTAAGAAAAGCAGAAGCTTAGTTTGTTGCCTAACTTTGTTCAAAACTTGTTGCATTATTTATTTGTATTATTTTGGGAAGTTGTAATATATGGAAAACTTCAATAGATAATTTTTAAATTGAGATATCGAACATTCTAGTTATGTTTGACCATTTAATCTTAGTGATCCACCATCACTTATCGATCATCCTTTATAGACTGATCGATCATGTGTGATCGACCATCACCATTTGACATGATTGACCATAATTTGAATTCATTCCCAACGATCAAAATTGGTCGATCATTTGTTGTGATCGACCATACTTGTTATATCTATCGATCATTTTAGCAAATCTCTTCTAATTGTTGTTTATTGTGTTTACAACGACCATATTTCTTGGAGCCTTGTATAAGGATCCCATATCCATTGTTGGAAGACATACAACTCGAGCAATCACTCCTATTCTCTTCAGAAAAGCAAGAAATCATTTCTGAGTGATTTCCTCGATAGTTCTTTCTCTTATTATTCAATTCATTAGATTATATCGAGCAAAATATTGCCATTTGATAGCTGTGAAACATCTCTATCAAATCCGCAAGTTCAATCAATTGTCATCGCTCAAGTTCTTTTGATAGAAGTCATAACACTTTTGGAAACCCTCATTACCTCAGTGATATTTATATTGTTTCATATTGCTTATTAATTATGTTAATTGTTGTACGATATTTGTGAATCATGTGCAGTTATACTGTGTTGATTATATTTTATATTTAGATATCATTTTTCTATATCGGAGAATATATTTTGACGCCTTTTAAGATAAGTTCCTCTGGAATAGTTTATTGTGAATATATATTTTATTTCTAGTTAACATCTTTCTATAGGACTTTAGGTGTTTGATCGAAGTGTGCAGATTAGCTCTTGGACGTAATATCTCTACCAAAGCAAGAAGAAAGTCGAAGCTCATTTATTCTTCTATTTTGGATACAATATGTGATTTGTAGTGTTGATCTTGGTGTCTGGTCCAAGGTTGTGAAGTGTGATCTTTGTAAAGAGTTGAGATATCCATGTAGTATCTAGGGCTTTAGTGAACTAGTTGATTAGCTCAGCTAATCAGAAATTCCTGAGTCAGGATGACTCAGGTCATGGTTTTTATCTGATGGGTTTCCATAAATAAGTATTGTACAAGTGTGTTGATTAGATTACTTGACTGATTATGTATCTGTTTGTTGAATCTTCTGCATAATGTTTTAAAATTACTTCGAACCACTGTTCACTCCCTATAGCGATAACATGATCCCCGAACTCACATTTGGCTATAGAGCTTGGATTGGTAACCCTAAGTTACTCCTCGACAATACATCGGACAACTATTTCAAGCAAAAGTTTTGAAAGTTGATCCATAATTAGGCCACCATACTTCAACAACACAAACTACAAACAACCGAAATGTACACATGTAGATATTTCTAAAGTCTATAGATATTTATGTTTGGAATACCATAGATGCTAGATAGGCAAGACCACTTGCTGGAACCATTCTATCTAATGTCGACAAGAAGAAAGCTACTTACAATTCCAAGGCTATGAACACAACTTTCTACGCAATCATAGTCGATGAGTTCAATCGTGTCTCAACTTGTAAGACAACATATGAGATCTATATTAAACTCATTATTACCTATGAAGGTACTACGAAGCTACAAGAATCTCAAGCCAGTCTCCAGAGATATGACCTGTTCAAGATAAAAAGTGGGGAGCCTATCCGTGACACGTACAAAAGGTTCTCGACCATCATAAACAACCTTAAAAGCCTCAAGGTTGATAATGCTGAGTCGGAACATGTGGAAGTGATATTGAGATCTCTCATACCTATATGGAGCACGGAGCGATTGTGATTAAGGAAGTTAATTATGTCAAGACCCACCCAGTTCATGAGCTCATAGGTAAACTTCTATCCTATGAAGTTGAGATGACTCAGATTGTCAATATGGAAGTTGAAATGAAGAAGAAAAAAGAAAATGCACTTCAGGATATAGAGTTCACCTTGGAGGACAACTCAGATGAAGACATGGCCATGCTAATTAGGAGACACAAAAAGTTAATTGAAAGAGTGACGTGAGGGGATGAAGTGACCTCAAACTCTTCAACTGTAAGAAGAAACGACATCTAAGAAAGTTTATCCTCTTCTCAAGAGAAACAGTACTCAAGAATCAAGAAGTCACGAATCAATCAAAGGCAAGATCGTAAAGGAAGAAAGGAGAAAAGGTCACCGACACCATCGCAATTACCCAAAGAGAAAATCTTTCCAAGCTACTTAGGACTCTCCCGACTCCGACTGTGACACATCAACATCTTTCGAGAGCAACTCTGACTACTCCAGTAAAGAATAAGCCTTGCTCAAATCATGGCTTTCGATAATGAAGAGGTAATTTCCAAAGAACCCTCTCTTGATAAATTACAAGAAGTTGTTACTTAATTACATAACATGAAATCAAACTAAACAGATAAAACAAAATGCTAAAATAACTACATGCACCACTTCAGAGGATAATTCAAAAGAGACTATCTCTTCGAATGAGCATATTAGAGAACTAACCTTCAGTTGTCTCTTTCTGAAAAACAACATAAATATGAAATTAAGGTGCTTAAGACAATCATGTATGACAAAGATTCCATCATAGGTAAGCTAAAACAAATGGCACGCAACTTAGTTAATGATCTAGCTAAATTCAGTAAGGGAAAATAAGAACCTAAATAAACTATTAGGAGCTAATTATCAAAGTAAACCATGTATGGGATAGAGTAAAACCCATAAAAAGGTAATAGCTCTAAGTCTGTTCAAATTAACAAACCTGCTTTACCTGCAAAGAAAGTTCCTAGCCAAGTTGAAGCCAAGAAGGTCATGGAATTAAAGAGAAATCCAAGGAACCATCCTAACCCTCCAAGGACTCGTAAGCAATGAGTACCGAAGAAACCTATCGATTGTTTTATATAATCCATGGTTAATTACATAAGACCAATTAAGCTTTGATTCATGACTAGATTGTATTTTGCAGGGCCTCATGCAAGATAATACTGGAAAATGGATCATGGACATCGAATGCTCCAGACACATGACTATAGACAAGGGTCTAGTCCTCAACCTCAAGGCCAAAACTTGTGGAACTATCACTTGTTTCAACAACCATGAATTTATAATAGTTGGTGAAGGTATGATCAGAAACTCTTTAGATTTTGTTGGAAGAAAAGAGCAATCTGGTTATTCCATATAACCCTGGGCTCTCTTATATAGAGAGGACCCATGGGTAAATTACATAAGAGGATATCAGGAAAATAAAAATAGAACAAACAATACACTAACTACATAATTATCTCTACACTCCCCCTCAAGACGGGGCATATATATCAATCATGCTCAGCTTGGAAGAACATCTCTGGAATGGTCCTTTGAGCAATGGCTTGGTGAAGATGTCGGCAGTCTGCTCACCTGAACTAACATGTGAAGTAGATATCAGACCCTTCTGGATCATATCTCTAGTGTAGTGGCAGCCTACCTCAATATGTTTTTTCTTTCATGAAAGGCTGGATTATTGGCAATGAACAAAGAATCTTGATTGTCACACTGTAGCTGCATGGGTAGAGGTACATCTATGCAAGTCTTTTAGTACAACTCGAACCCACATCACCTTCGTGCTTGCTTGTGCCATGGCCCTATATTCAAATTCAGCACAAGATCTAGCCACAACAGTTTGTTTCTTGCTTTTCTAAGAAACCAGAGAGCTGCCCACAAAAACTACAAAGCATGAAGTCTACTTGCGATCTTAGGACATCTTGCATAGTCTTCATCTGCACATGCCGAAATAGATAAATCTGTGTTCTTTATAAATAAAAATCCTGATCCTGGAGCAGACTTTAGATACCTTATGGCATCCATATGTATCTGTCTTGGATGCTCCATGAATTGGCTCACTCGACTTACCGCAAAGCAATATCAGGTCAAGTTATAATGATGTAAAGAAGCTTACCCACAAATTCTCTATGTCTTCTCCAGTCAACCTCCTCAGTATCGTTATCATATAATTTCATACTTGGATCCATAGGAGTGCTCGAGGGACTACATCCAACCATGCCCATTTCAACCAGCAAATCAGTAATATATTTCCTTTGGGTCATCACAAGACCCTATACATTCCTAGAAAACTTCAGCCCTAGAAAGTATCATAGGGTATCAAGATCCATCGTGACAAATTGACGACCAAAAAAATCTTTTGCCATCTCTATCCCCTGAGCATCATCTTCTGTAACCAGAATATCATCAACATATACCATGATGATAACCATACTCTAGAAGTCTTCTGAATGAACAACGAGTGGTCCGCATTTGATCTTTTGAATCCATGTTGTTCAATTAGATGGGAAAGCTTCTGGAACCATGCCTTGGACTTTATTTAAGGCCATATATCGCCTTGTGATGTCTATACACCATATGATTCTCCCCCTCAACAACAAACCCCGGTAGCTATTGCATGTAGAATTCTTCCTACAGATCGCCATACAAGAATGCATTCTTTACATCAAGTTGAAATATGGACCAATCACGTACCACAACAATAGATAGAAGAATGCGAAGAGTAGAGTGACGAGCCACTGGAGAGAATGTATCCATATAATCCACACTATATGTTTGAGTGAAGCCTCTCGCCACTAGCCTTGCCTTCTATCTGTCAAGGCTCCCATCTGCGTGGTACTTTATTGTGAATACCCATTTGCAGCTAACAATAGATGAATCGGAGGGAGCGGGAACCAAGCTCCATGTACCCTGTGACAGTAGAGCAGCCATTTCTTCTTCCATAGCCAACCGCCAGCAGTCAATTTTCATAGCATCCTAATAATTCCGTGGTATCTCCATGGAAGACAAAGCCACAACAAATATCTGGAAGTCTCCTGTGAGACGGTGAAAGGAAACCTGGGGAAGCAAGGGGATAAGATGCGCAAGAACATTTCTGCTTCTGAAGCAATAGGGATATCAAGATCATCATCCACTGTACTCGTCGGTGCACATTCCTCCTTCAAAGAAGACTCCTGCACAGGCACACTATCCGACCCATCGTTAGTAATAGAATCTGAACATACCTGAGGTATGATGGATGATTGGCGTACAGCCTGAGCAGGACCTGATCGATGTATATAGTATTTAGGTAATGGCATGATAGGTAGTTGTTGTTCTGATGGTGATGGGGATGACGTTAACATGACGACCGGGATAGGAATGGACAAAGGTGGACTCAGACGAGGAGGAGGAGGAATATAGACGTCAGCATTAGATGGGGAGGAGGCCAACCTATCACCTGCAGGGGAGAAGTACATAACTAACTCAAAAATGTAACATTAGCACTGATGAAATATTTCCTATTTACAATATCATAACAACGGTACCCCTTCTGAGTCCGAGATTAACCCACAAAGACACACTTGACATCTCTAGGTGAGAGTTTGTCAAGTCCAGGAGACAACTGGTGAACAAAAGCAACAACACCAAAGACACGAGGGGTAAGAGAACATAATTCCTTCTCTGGAAAATAATAGAAAGAGGAATTTTCTCACCAAGAACGGAGGATGGCATACGATTCAAAAGGTAGCATGCCATAAGAACATCATCCTCCCAAAAAGAGATAGGCGCACAACTCTGGATAAGCAGGGTTGGAGTAATATCAAGGAGATGACGATGTTTCTGCTCTGCCACTCCATTCTGTTGAGATGTGTAAGCACAAGTGGTTTGATGAATAATACCTTTGGATGAGAAGAAGTGGGAGAGAGAAAGCAAGTGCACAAATCCAATGCATTGTCTATACGAACATATTTGACATGAGAGGAAAAAACATTCTGCACTTCAATTATAAGATTTTAATAACATCGCCTGCTTCAGATTTATTCTTTAATAGAAATACCCACGACATACGAGAGAAGTCATCAACTACGATAAGGTAGAACAAGTGTCCCTGATGATCAGGAATACGACTCGGACCCCAAATATCAACATGAAATGGTTCAAAGGGAGAGATATTGCTCCGACACTAACTACTAGGGAAGCTAGCTCGATGGTGCTTTCCCAACTAACATGCTTCACATCGAAAAGAAGAACTTGGAGAAATCTGAGGAAAGATATGACGCATCTTCTGAAGCGGGAGGGGACCAAATCGTAGACGCTAGGTGTACGAAGAGACTGATCCAGCTGAGTAGGAAGAGACGCCAGCATAGGAATTCCAGACTAGACAATAGAGACCATCCTGCTAAAAGCCATAGCCAATCACCCTGCCCATTAGCATGTCCTTAAAAATAAGCGAAGATGGGTCAAATATAGCGCGACGGTGCATATCCTTTGTAATCTAACTAATAGCCAGTAGATTCATGGAAAAATCAAGGGCATGAAGAACATTCTGTAAATGCATGGACGGTGACAAGGTAATCTCCCCCTATCCAACGATGGGGGAATGAGTTTCATCATCTATGATCATTATCCATCCTAGTGGAATGTCTCTATATGACTCAAGTCTATCTCTGTCGCGATAGAGATGATGGGTTGCATCGGAGTCCATAATCCAATCTGAGATATTATGACAGGATGTAAAAGCAGAAGTACTACCTGAGGTGCTAGCAGAGGCAGAAGTACTGGCAGATGTTGAAGCAACAATATCTGAAGAATCTCCTGGAGAATCTGTAGATGTTTGAGGCATAATATCGCACAATCACGCCACAAACTCCTCAAACCTGTGATGTGAAGTGGATGCTGACAGAGATGCAACATGCTCAGCTACGCGCGCAGATGCTGGAAACCCATGCTTTGAATAGCATGTATCCTCAGAGTGACCTGTGCGATGGCAGAAAGTGCATGGTTGGCGAAAACGACCTCCTCGATTATGAGGTCCACATCCATGGAATGAATACTGGCCACCTCTCCCTCGTGACACAGCCATCGCCGAAAGTGGTGGAGTAGAAGTACTGGAAGAGACATAGATGCAGCTAAGCCTCTGGTAAACTTCCTCCATAGGAGGAATGGTAGCATCAGCAAGTATCTAAGATCGGGTTGCATCATACTTAGGATCAAGTGCCATGAGCAATACCCCCACCATGCTAGCATTTTGGAAAGTCTTCTGCTGCTCAGGGGTAGCCGTGAGAGGTATAGTACTGTAGAGTTTCTCAAACATACCCCGAAAGGATGTATACAAGGAATGTAGTGGCCGGCCATTCCGCTTCATGGTGAATATATCATGTTGGAGCTGTAATCTTTGTTTCATTTCACACATGTGAATAAGTGACCGCCAGGATGTCCTACATTGACTTAGCGGTGGGTTGATGGAGAACATCATTTGCAATCTCCATCGTCAATGTGTTCGAGAGCCAGACTTTGGCATATGAATCATCAGCCTCCCATGAGGTATAGATCCCAGTTTTCGCTGCCGGTTCTTTCTTGGTAAGAATGTGCTTCTTACCGTTTGACTTCATGAAGCTCATGAACTACATCGCCCAGAGCTCATAATTCATCCCATCCATCTTGACTATTGGTGTGGGACCTTTGAACGCGCCTATGAAGGGCATATCTACTTTGTTTTCTAACATGATGTCGGAGTCAAAGAACTAGAATCTGTAGAGCAAACGAGAATTATCTACATAAACTGGATAGGATTTGAGTGCATATGTAGACGTTATACACTCAAATCCATGGAGAGAGAAGATGCGACGGAGGAGGAGACGAAGATGTCGGAGAGAGAAGACGGCAGTGTAAGGCCACTACGATGGAGAGGTCGACAGTGAAGAGAGAACCTTGCGGTAGAGGGCTCGACGGTGGAGAAGGGGAGGGGGCAGCGACGGCGGCCTGGGAGAAGGAGAGGGGAGGGGTGGGTCGATGGTGGTGCCGAGAGAGGGGGTGGTATTGGAAGGGTTAGGGTTTTAGGGTTAGGGTTTTGGCTCTGATATCATGTTGGAAGAAAAGAGCAATCTATTTATTCCATAGAATCCTAGGCTCTCTTATATAGAGAGGACCCACAGGTAAATTACATAAGAGGATATCATGAAAATAAAAATAGAACAAACAATACACTGACTACATGATTATCTCTACAGATTCTATTGATCATGCAAGCCTTGTTGACGGTCTAAAGAACAATCTTTTGAGCATGTCTTAGATTTGCGATAAGGGTTTTAAAGTTGTGTTTTATTCTTCTGGTTTTGAAGTTCTTAAGGAAGAAACATTAGACTTGTTGTTTATGGGGATAAGAAGAAATATACACACACTTAGATCTACGAGCGTTCATAGCTAGACTGCCTCTCTGGAGGCACAAGAAAAATCCTTACTCTAGCATAAAAGAATACATCACATTCATAGTTTATTAATCCATAGGATTGGTAAAATTGGCTTAGTAAAAAAACCTACCTAAGCTATCCTAAAATTGGGTTAGTAAAAAAACCTACCTAAGTTATCCTATAAGAATCTAATCATGTGTTCATTATGTGAACTAGGAAAACTCCATAGAAAATCCTTGAAGTCCAAAAAACATATTAGGTCTGTCCAACCTTTAGAGCTTTTACATCTAGATCTATTTGGACCCACAAATTCCGAAAGTTTAAGTGGTTGTCGCTATTGTTTTGTCATAGTAGATGACTACTCACGTTATCCTTAGGTTTTGCTCGTTTCTTCCAAGAACTTAGCTTTCTCTGAATTTAAGAAGCTAGCAAAGAGGATTCAGGACAAGCAAGGATCTATCATCACTAAGTTAAGAAAGTGATCATAGTGGAGAGTTTAAGAATGAGAATTTTTCTGATTATTATGCTAAGATTACGATCAGGTCTGAGTTTTATGTACCCATAGAAGCATTTAAGAATGACATGGTTGAATGAGAAATCACACTTTTCAAGAATGCGTCCATATAATGCTATGTGAATCAAATCTACTTAGATATTGTTGGGAAAAGGCCATAAACACAGTTTGCTATGTCTTTAGACATGATTTTGATTTGACCATGATCAAAGAATACACCTTTTGAGCTTTATTTGGATGCTCACTAAGGATTAGGTTATTTCCATGTTTAACCCTTGATAAGTTTGATCTGATAAGTGAAGAAGGAATCTTTTTAGGTTATTCCACATGAAGCAAAGCTTACATGCTACTCATTAAGAAAACAATGATGGTTATGGAAGCAGTTAATGTTTCCTTTGATCAAAACTTTGGTCGGACTCCTCTTCTACATGAATTAAAATTTGAGGAAGATGCTCAAACGGATCCTTCCCATGTCTCTGAGAATAGTAATTCTTATTGGTTACACAGGGATGTTAGCGTTGTAAGAGATCACCCGAAGGAGTTATTTCTAAAGGATTCAGACAATATCACACTAAGTTCATTTACGGTATATGCATTTGTATCCTCAGTGGAGTTGAAGTATGTTGACGAGGCTTAGAACATCGATTCTTGGTTAATGGAAACGCAAGATGAACTTGTTCATTTTGAGAGAAATCAGGTATAGGAGCTTATTCCTAAAATTGAATCTACAAGGTTATTGGAACTGAGTGGGTTTTTTAAACAAATTAGATGAATCAGAGACAATTGTCATACTTAGGGATATACTCAACATGAGGCATCAATTTCGATGAAACCTATGCACATGTTACAAGGATTGAGTCAATCATAATGCTATTAACATTTGCTAGTTTTAAGGAAATCAAGCTTTATCAAATGGATGTTAAAACACATTCTTAAGGCTCTGTTGAAGTTGAAGTTTATGTCAAGAAACCACCAAGTTTTTTGAAGACCCATCGAGATTAAAACATGTCTTTAAGCTTGGGAAATCCCTTTACAGGATTAAATAGGCTCCTCAAGCATGGTACGATCGACGTAGAACATTTCTACTCACCTCAGGTTTCATAGTATGTAAGTAGACTGCACCTTGTTTTTTAAGTTTGTTTTGTCTTATTTAGTGATTATATAGGTTTATGTCAATGACATTGTGTTTGGATCTGCTAATGCAAGTCTTTGCAAGGATTTTTATCAAGCTATGTAGGACCAGTTCGAGATGAACATGATAGGAGAACTGGAGATCTTTCTAAGGTTGCGGAACAACCCGATAGAGTTTAATACTTTCTTCTCACAATAAAACTGTATAAAGGAGGTGTCCACAAAGTTTGGTTTTGACAAAGTTCTGGGGAAGTCTACTCTGATTGCTCTAGTGACTCACCTTGACCTAGACGAGTCTGGAAAGCATGTCGACCAAAGGTTGTACAAAGGTATGATTAGTTCTTTACTTTATCTAACTGCGAGTAGACATGATTTACTCTTTAACACTTGTTTACATGCACATTTTCAGTTAAAACCAAAAGAAACTCACCTAAAAGCAGTGAAAAATCCGTCATTACTATTTTTATTATAGATTTAGGTTTGTTTTATCCGAAGATGCATTTCGTTGATTTACTTGCATACAACAACACATATTATGCTTGTAATTACACAAATAAAAAAAGGTACAAGCGATACTTGCCAATTCATATGGAATACCCTTATTCTTTGTTTTCCAAAAATAAAACTTGTGTAGATCTTTCAACTAAAGAGGTGGAGTATATTGCCACATCACTAGCATGGATGAAAAATGCTCTTTCATAAATTGGTTTGACCTTCAACAAGAATAGGATTCTTTGTGACAACACTAAATCAATCAACCTTGTTAAGAATCCTACTAATCACTCTATGACAAAACACATTGATGTTAGGCATAATTTTCATAGAGAAAATGGTCTGAAAGGCGAGATTTGTTTAGAATACATTCTAACATGCGTGTACTTAGAAACATTTGACTAAACCCTTAGCTACATCTCAATTTGAAAGGATTAGAAAAGACTTGGGGTTATGCAAATTGTGTGATATTTATAGTATATTAAATTCACAAAAAGGATTTCAATTAAAGAACATATGATCAATCATCAGGTTTTGCATGGTCGATCATCATATATGATCGGTCATTAGTATTACATTAATTGGTCATTCCTAATCATCGTAATCGATCATGTTACGTGATCGACCGTTTGGGCGAAATTCAAATTTTGAAATTTTATTTTTTTGCAAGAAGACAAGTTTGGAAATAGAATCTCTGATGTCGCCCACCCTAACATTCAGACCCTATTTGTCCTAGCACATTCCATTCATCGACACATCAAATGCGATCTCTTTTTTGAATTTGGAAAGGATGCATCTAAATCCCTAAAATGTTGTGATTTAAACTCATCCCACACCCATAGAACCTCTTTAATTAGACATCCAAATCACCCTTTCTTCTCACTCATCCACAAAGCAAGAGAGACCACAAAAAATACGAGTTCTTTCTCTCAACGGAGCAAAGGACTGATCAATCACTCTCTCAGGTTGATTAATCATCCATGGTCAATCACCATGTTCCCCTGATTGATCATCTATAAGTTTAGAACACTTCTTTTTTGTTTTTTTTCATATTTTATTAGATCCTACTCATTTCTTGGTTACTCTACTATTATAGGAGGCTTCCAGGATGTTCCCATGGCCCCCAAGCACTCAAAGATGGCATCTTCATCCCAATCTACATCTACCCTTGACCCGATCCAAGCCTTCTTTCGCCTACACATGATGATTTGTCGACCTATCTCATGGTCTGTCTACCATGACTACTTCTTGGCCTTCACTTGGATCTTCAACTTAAGCCGAATCCACAACTTGTTCGACCATATCATCTTTCCAATGTTTGGAGTCACTCATACACTCCATCTCTCCGGTGTCATTGTTGAGTTTTACACCAACCTAGGGGACATAGGTGACTCGACCACCTATACGCTTAGGTCTACCGTCAACAAACAAACCTTTGTTGTCGACACCCCTGCCACATCCTTGATGAATCCATAATTCATCATCTCAATATCTTGATCTTAGCAAAATCCCTGAGTAAAATCTTAAATAAATGTATATAAAATCAATAAATTGACAAAATGACTCTTGTAAATAAAACACACTAATTAATGTGTATTATATTGTACAAAATAAATTAACAATAAAAAGGCGTAAAAATAAAGGAGTTTTTCACTTGTAAATTGCCCAAAGCTTCATATATTTTTAATAATTTCATCTCAACTCCTTTTTGACTAATTCTTTATCTAACTTGTTCATAAAAATGTATATAAAAATATAAAAATACACAATAAATTTCACCTCAAATAAATGCTCCTAGATCCCAAAGAGAAAAAAACCGTAAAGTCCAACTTTCTAGCCAAATTCCCGCTCCGTATGAACTCAAAATTCACCAAACTCACTTTTAAAGCTCAAGTTAGAAAATTATCTATCCAACGGAAGTGGTTTCATTAAAATCTTGTATATTATGTATATATTCATTCTTTCTTTATTTTTAATTTTATCTCTCTCAATTACTAAAAATACAAAAAAAAATCATCGCTGTGTTGTATTTTGATTCTAGTACTTTATTGTGTTTTTCTGTTGTAAATATGTCTTATTAAAAAGACAAAAAACATATATATTAGAAAAGCAAATAAAAAATGTACACGTTGTATGTCTCCCTTTGTAAATTCTCCACTATTTTTCTTCTTTATATTTTTGTTGTATTTTAGTAGCCAACTTTATTGCAGTATTTATTTTATTATTTAATTCCCTTTCTCTACAATAACCACCATTCAACTCCATCATTCCACCATATTTTCTAACTTCTAATTCAACCCCATTATTTTATTAACCTCCCATACACCACTTCAATAACTTCTCATGTTTTCTCTTTATATACATCTCATCCTTCTCATTTTGCACTTGATCCATATTTATGTGAGGAGAGTCTAGTTCCCAGAGTTGAATCGGTGACAGCGACGCAACCACGGTTGAGCGACAACAGCCCTCTCTCTGGTGAGATTCGTTGGCTTTTTGGCCAACATCGCAGCCACATCCATACGCTGTCCGAGCTCATCGCTCACCGGTGTCGACCGGAGACCGAGCTCTCGTGAGCACATCACAGGCGACCCTCTCCATCGTAGGTATTTTTCCCTTCATCTTGTCATCAATTTTTAATCTTTACATTTTTAGCACATCACATTTCATATAATCCTCATTCATCATTATTATCACCATCACCACCATCCTCCTCTTCTTCATCATCCTCCTCTACCATTTTTCCCTTTTTGCATATATCCACATTTGTTCCCTGTTTAAGAAATCAAAATTAGTGCAGGCTACGCAGCAGGTGGTCGGTCCCCCAGCAGCCGTCGGCCACTGCCGCTCGGCCCCCCCAACCGCCACTGCGATGCCCACTGCAGCCGCCCTCCACCGCGCCTCCACCTGTGCGGTTCGCACGTCAAGCGTGACAGTGCATCTCCGCCCAGAGCCTCCAGTTGCTTCCTCCTCCGTTCCAGCCGCAACGCGGCCCCGCCACAAGCCTCCAGGTCACCAGCCACACGCTCCTGCGCCACCCACCATGGTCGCCCTCCGCCACGCCGCCGAGCTCCTCCCGCCCACGGCCATGCACTCTGCCCTGCGAGGCCGCCACCCCACCTCCCCTCAAGTCATCCCCCTCCTGCTAATAAGAAGAAGGTTAATTTATTTAAAATTTTTATTGTGACATTTGTAGTTTCATCCCTATAAGTTTCTGTATTTCCAAAAGTGCCCATGTGCACAGTTTATATTATCAAATTGAAAATTTGCTTTGCATAGACAGCCCTGTGTTTGCATCTAAATTTGGACATTTGTATAGCGCCATTTTATTTAATGAAAAATATCATTATGTTGAGCAACTAATGTTCTACCGTCTAGATATTTATTTATATTTTTGTGAGCTCTGATGAATTAATTAAAATTTTTCAAGTGAAATTTTGTGTATTTTACCCAATCAGTGATCTTAAATTCATATCTAACTCAGGTTGCTCCAAAAATTCCTAAAAAACCAGAAATGATGTCTTCAAGTGTGTTTTAATTACTATCGAAATTTCACTTTAATTGGAGATGACCTATGCTTTAAATAATTATGGAGTGTTTTAGTAAATGATTTTTAATTGAATCCACACATCTTATTTTTGCAAAATTTCAATCTCATGGATTCCTTGTATAAATACCATTTTGAGATAATTCGCACTCTGTATAAATTGCTATTGTGGATCTATTACAAATTAATTACTCACTGTCACTCTATTTTCATTAAAAGTCCATAAAAATTCATATCTTGTCAAAAAAATTCCAAAAATATTACTGTAGCTTCCTTACATCATATTTTCATTCTAGCACATTTTTCATAATTTTTGCATTCTGTTTGTGTGAAAAATTGTGAAAAAAGCCCATAAAAAGTGTGCATTTTTAATTGTTGCATTTCAACCCCTAAAATTCTAAAAAATTGTGTTCTGCATTCATCACTGGATTAGGATCTTAGGAAAAATATAATTTGGCTAAATTGAACTGATTTGACATTAAAATTAATTAGGCCTAGTTTTGTGTTTTCTTATTGTCTTAATGCACTTGCATTGTTCAGTTTGCTTTCTTTTTTCATAAAAAAAATATTAAAAAAATATGCATTGGAAATCTAGATCTAAGTTTTTGAATTAACCCGACGTTGTTCCTTTGCCTCCATGTGTTCGACCCCGGACTTGTCCGGGATATAAATTAAAGTCGAGACACTCTTTACGGAGATCTTCTCTCGGTTTTGACTGATTCGCTAAGTACACATACTACAACGTGCTCAAATTATATCACGTATTCAGCGACTCATCAATCCTCCATCTTAGGTTTCCCGAAAACTGGTCATATCCTCACCGAAGTGATACGAACTTAGGGAAGCCCTAATCCCATCCAGCGCATAGGAAAATCCTTTATCATATCAAACCTTAGGCCCATTCCTAGATTCTTAAATTGTTTTCTCTCGATGCTCTAGGAACAACAAGCCAAACCTGATCCACGTCAATATAGAGATTGAAGCATTGAGTTACGTCTTTGTCTAGGTCAAGCTGTTCAACTGGTCGCACTACCTATGCTACCACCTCTCTCAGCCACCAGTGTGCCATCTCTCCTTAGGTTTCCTTTGACTCACATTTTGTCACAATTATCTATGCCCACATTTCATGACCTCACCCACATTACTAGAGTCCGAGCCTTTGGAATCGAAGCTATGAGATTCATAACTGATTCCAAGGAACCTGAGACTGAGCCCTTGGCCACCTCTAGACCCACTTCATCCTCATTACTATGACTCTTATTTTCGTGGGTTTGTACCCGTGCCCATCTGTCCCCTCCCCTTCCCTTCCATACCTTACAATCTACCTTCAACATTGCTTGGGTTACATGGACTACTGTCTTGCTCCTAGAGAGGAACTACCACACTAGGCCATCATCGACGCCCACTCTTTGGAGCTCTAATAGATCCGAGAGACCACGTACGCCATAATGAGTTACCATCGGGAGATGGCTATGTACGTGAATGACTATGCTCAGTAAAATATTAACAAGACCAAATCCCTCTAAAGCCCAAACTTCCATTTCTCCCACTTGTTGCCCCCCTCGTGAACAATCAGTTCGAGATGATTTACCTTTTCAACGAGATGCATCATATGTACATCTTTAGGAACCATGTTGCTCCAACACCTAGAGCATGTGCACCCTGTTCCCGTTCTCGTAGCACTATACCCTATAGAGCTCCAACCCCTTCTCAGTCCTCACCCTGCCCTTCTACCCTAGGCGCCTCTTCATTTGACCGAGGAAAGGATCCTCATATGCCTGAACCAGGAAATGAAGCAAAGACTGAGTCCATTGAAGAAGAAGAAGATGATGAAGAAGAAGAAGAAGATATTGGTACCCCTGAACATGAGTATAGTTTTGACATATGTGGAACTATCAAACATGGCAAGAAGGCCCAACACTCTACACGTGACTCAGAGGACATAGAATAATCTCCTTCTGAGTAGTATTAGTTCTAATTGCAGTTCTTTGTTTCCTTCATGGTCTTTAGTTTCTTTCCTTGACTTTATTTTCCATTATGTCTTGAAAAATTCTGAACTTAATTTGTTGCTAGAGACAATTTTGTAATAGTTTTTTATTAACATAAGATGCATGTTTTCTTTCCTCCTTTTTAATTGATCACAAAAATGGGGAGAGAAATTGTCACGACCCCGTTTCCCGGGTTATCGAATCCTCTCATATTCGGATCTGATTACTCACCAATAATTTATTCAGCAATCACAACTAACATTCAGAAACAGACTGCAATTAAAAATACTCAAAAAAAGTATTTTAATACTTTTCCAATCACAAAATAAGGTTCACATAAAACATTGTTCCACTATAACCATTTACATGTACATCAGCTTGAAAAGAAAATACACAAAAGATTACTAACTACCTTACAGAGAAGAGCTATTGTGGCTGGTTGGATGACTATGTTAACTGGCTGGATTACTAAAGTTCTTGCGCTTGCTCACCGACATCTGTTGGGTTTTTCATCAATCATAGGATAAAAATAGCGAATGCTAAGTAACGAAGAAGAGAAAAGCTAACACAAATTGTGTAATTTTTTTCAAAACGTGTTATTACAAAAGGTTTTATTCCTTCCCGTTAAATTAAGTCATATTCCTTTCTATTCCACGTCAGGGATTGGTACATGGGAATCCCACCATTCTTGGACTCCGAAGCTATGGACACTTCGGGATTGGAGATTGTGTTGATCTTGGTAAGCTTATGCCACTGCACGTCACCTCAACCAATCTTCCAATACTACCCTGACAATTTCCTTTTCTTTTATTAATCATGGTCTCAAACCCTCATCCTGGAAAAAACGAGCACACCATCCTCGAGGACTCGGTTGCCTAAAACCTCAGGCTAACATTATAACCTAGTGGCTTAAATACGTATTATCGTGACCCAGACGCTATTGAACCACCCCTGCCTCCACATGGCATGACCACATCTACCGCCGTTCAACCCGAAGATATTGGCTCCCGATACCACGCATTGCAAATCACATTCATTTCGTAAGCACTTATCATAACAGGGCAACCGTGTACCACCTAGGCAGGGAAACGCCAATACATGTTCCTTCTGAAAAACCTACAGGTTGCATGCCCGACATGTAGTTCTACTCCCAATCATCCTAAACGTAACATACGATCCTTTTCAAGATCCAAATCAAACCACATCAATTCCTATCATGTAATTCTTTATTTAGATCTTTGATTTGCATAATCAGCAACACTTAGTATAGACTCACATATATATTACTAATATGCATATATACTCGTATTTATGCCTATTTTAACTCCCAAGCCCTAAATTTCCAAGCCACTGCATCAATTTTATGCATAAAATTTATTTTAGTGGGAATCACAAAGCAACTCTTCAGACTTTTTCAAAAATAGCCAGAATTATGATTCTTCATAGCAAAGAGTATAAAATCAAGAATTTCAATAATCTCGTATGAAAACCCAACATCAAAAGGAAGGATTTCGTTACCTAATCGTGCTCTCTCTCGCGTATGCAATGCTTTATCGTGTTTCCTTTTCAAAAAGAATGCTTTAAGGCTCCTGAAAAGATCGAATTTCATTTTCGTATCAAAACTGCTAAGAACGTGTCAAGAACGCGAAGAATAAACGAAGAACGCGAAGAACACGAAGAATGTCAAGAACATATTTTCTCTTGAAATTTCAGCAGAATTTCCCCTTATACAGGGAGATATTTCTACGAAAATTTCGGTAAAGTTTTCCCTTATATCGGGACATATTTCTCGGAAAATTTCGGCAGAGTTTCCCCTTATATCGGGACATATTTCAAAATAAAAATGAAAAGAGTTTCCTCTATAAAATCAATCGAGAGGAAAATAACCGCGAAACTGAAATAATATAATTAAACTGCAAGCGATGGAGAATCGGTAGACACCACACATCTTGGGTGAGTGAATGTGTAACGAATCACAGAGTTCACTGACGTACATAGACTCGCACCTTAAGTAGGATATTACACGGATTTCTCCATCAAAATAACTAAAAAAATAGAAAAGAAAGAACAATAAGTACTGGAGAATCGGTAGACACCACATGTCTAGGTGAATGAATGTTTGACGAATCACAGGGTTCACTGACGTGCATAGCCGCCTGCACCTAAGTAGGGTGTTACATAAATTTCTCCTCGAATCACAACAGGAAACGAATCGGAAAGAAAGATGAATCAAGAACAAAACTTGGAAGAAAAAAGGATGAATTGAAAGTCTAGCTTACGAAGCAAACTAAGAGAGGATCATACCTTCCTCCTCCTCATTCTCCCGGCGGTGCTTCGCTAGTATTCTTTCCCCGCCTCCCACTCCTCCTCCTGACCTCTCAACCCTAGCCCTTGGGTGATGGTGGTAGTGGAAATCATAGAGAATGAATGGGTATGGGGTATTTATAGGCTTCAGAAAACCGTTAACCATGGTTAGTAAATCATGGTTAAGCCCTTAACTACGGTTAGCAGCATGTGGTTTTGGCCCATGGTTTTGGCCAAAACTTATCCAAAACATAGGGCTCAAGTTAAAACATTCCAGAGGATTCTATATTGTCTAATAACGCTTAATTAATATTGATCGTGATTAACCTTCACTAATCGCGATTTAACTTTCACAGCTTACGCTTATCTTTTGCTGACTATTGATTAGTGTTTGCTAATGATCATTAGCAGTTTTCAATCCGTCATTAGTTTCTTTAATCATGCTTAATTAGTCTTAATGACAGTTATTACGGGTTAATGACGTCTTAACCCTCCTTACTTCTCTTTCTTCAGAAAATCATAACAAATTGAAACGAATTCTGATTCACATGAAACAAATTCCATTGGTTTTATCTTGACGAGTCGGATCTTATGATATAGGATCCGAGAGATGCTAAGTTAATGGCTTTACAATTCTAACAACCTGAAAGGAAGTCTTGTCCTCGAGACTAGAGATACATGCATAACAGCCTCAAAGAGGATTGAGACTATAACAACCTTAAAGAGATAAACGTCCTTTTATTTATAATGAACGCATACCAAGTATATAGTTTTACCATTCAAACAAGTACGGGTACTTTTCTTTCATTTCTACCTCAGATTCCCATGTTGCTTCTTCAAACTCTTAGTTACGCCAACACTTTAATTAGAGGCACCTCTTTGTTTCTCAACTTCTTGATATTCCTGTCAACTATTTGCACAGGTATCTCTTGGTATGTCAAGTTTGGAAAACCATGTAAGTCATCATAACTTATCTTATGCTCTGGATCCTTAACGTAGTTTATCAGATTTGATACATGAAAAACATCATGTATTGCCGAAAGATGTGGAGGAAGTGCAAGTCTATATGCCACTTTTTCAATGCGTTGAATAATTTCAAAGGGACCCACGAACATGGGTGCTAACTTCCCATGCACACCAAACCTCTGAATTCCCTTCATAGGTGATACTTTGAGAAATACAAAGTCACCTACCTCAAACTCAAGGTCTCTTCGCCTAGTATCACTATAGCTTTTTCTGGCAACTTTGAGCAATCAATAGTCTTTTTCGAGCAAGCTCTACAGCTTCCCGTGTCTCTTGCAGTCTATCCAAATCATAAAGGTTCTTTATCCCCACCTCTTGCCAGCACAAAGGAGTAGTACACCTTCATCCATAAAGTGCTTCAAATGGTGTCATGCCAATACTTGTATGGTAATTGTTGTTGTATGTGAATTCTGCAAGAGGCAAATGTTTCAATCATGATCCTTTCCATTCTAAGGCACATGCTCGTAACATATCCTCTAAAGTCTGAATAGTACGTTCTGATTGACCACCTGTTTGTGGATGATATGTTGTGCTCAAGCATAGTTGTATGCCTAAGGCTTTCATGAAGTTCTCCCAATAGTGTGAGGTGAACGTGAATCTCGATCGGAAACTACTTCCTTTGGGATACCATGGAGGCGAATCACATGTGTAATATATAACTCAGCAAGCTGGTCTGGAGTGAAAGATAAGCTTATTGGAATAAAGTGTGCTACCTTCGTCAGACAATCTATTATAACTCAGATACTATCTTTACTACCAGTCGTCTGAGGTAAGCCAATAACAAAATCCATGGAAATACTTTCCCATTCCCATTCAGGTATAGGGAGGGGTTGCAATAATCCCGGTGGCTTTTGGTGTAAAGCCTTTACATGCTGACAAGTGAAACATGAATTCACAAACTTAGCAACATCTTTCTTCATTCCTCGCCACCAAAAGTATGAATGAAGATCCTTATACATCTTTGTAATTCCTGGATGAATAGATAATCTTGAGCAGTGCACTTCTCGTAAGATGTCTTTCCTTAATTCAGGTGTGTTTGGTACACAAACGCTGTGATGGTTATACAATAACCCATCTTGTATCTGGAATCCCTCTATCTCATTCTTCTCGAATTGTTGTCTCAAATCTTTAAGGACTGGATCATCCTCTTGTCCTTTCTTTCTTCTATCCCAGATCTATGGTTTGTATTGGTGAGTAATAGTTATAGTATCGGCACTACTATCGAATAGTTTCCATTCACATAATGTTGATAGTAAACCCCAAAAGTGGATAGCACTCACCAACCCAGGTGAATAAGTTCTTCTGCCAAGGGCATCTTCTACGATGTTCCCCTTACCAGGGTGGTAGGACATGGTGCAATCATAGTCTTTCAACAAGACACCGTCTTTGTCTCATGTTGAGTTCCTTCTGATCAAATAGATATTTCAAGCTTTTATGATGAGTGAAGATTTCAAAAGTAATACTATAGAGGTAATGTCTCCATATCTTTAAAGCAAAAACTATAGCAGCTAATTCAAGATCATGTGTTGGATAGTTCTTTTCATGTGTCCTGAGCTGTCGTGGTGCATACACAACTACCTTACCATGTTGCATAAGGATTGTCCCAAGTCCTTCTTTAGACGCGTCAGTGTACACTGTAAACCCTTCACTCCCGGAGGGTAGAGTAAGGATAGGTGCAGATGTTAGGCATTCTTTTAGTGTATGAAAACTAGCTTCACATGTGTCAAACCATATAAATGGGACTTCCTTCTGAGTTGGCTTAGTCATTGGCAATGCTATTCGTGAAAAGTCCTTCACGAATCTTCTATAATATCCAGCTAAACCCAGAAAAGATCGTATTTCTGAGACAGTCTTCAGGCGTTCCCAACTCATCACCGCACTAACCTTTGTAGGATCAACTGATATACCTTCTCTAGAAATAACATGGCCTAAGAAAGACACTTCAGATAACCAGAAGTCACATTTGCTATATTTAGCATATAATTTGTTTTTCATTAATGTTTCAAGTGCTCACCTTAGATGGTATTCATGCAGATACTTATCCTTGGAGTAAATAAGCACATCATCAATAAAGACTACTATAAAGTGATCTAAGAACTCATTGAATACTCTATTCATGAGATCCATGAAAGATGTTGGGGCATTTGTTAGTCCAAAAGGCATAACTAAGAATTCATAATGTCCATAACTAGTGTGAAAGGTTGTCTTGGGGATATCTGCATCTTTTATCTTCAACTGATGGCATCCAGATCTTAAGTCAATCTTGGAATACACAATCGAACCCTGTAACTGGTCAAAGAGATCATCTATTCTTGATAGAGGATACTTATTCTTTATTGTCCTCTCGTTTAACTGTCTATAGTCAATGCACAATCGCATTGACCTATCCTTTTTTCTGACAAATAAGACAGGTGCTCCCCATGGTGAAGTACTAAGACGAATGAATCCCTTATCTAACAGTTCTTGCAACTGTACCTTTGACTCTCGTAAATCAGTTGATGCCATCCTATATGGAGGGATAAAGATAGGCTGAGTATCAGATATGAGAGAGATTTCAAATTCAATCTCTCGCTCAGGTGGTAATCCAGTTAGTTCCTCTGGAAATACATTAAGAAATTCGCACACTATACGTATATCTTCCATCATTCTGTCTGACCCTGATGTAGTGGTTACATAAGCTAAATAGCATTGGCACCCTTGTTCTAACAATTGTTGAGCCTTTAGAGTAGATATGTATTTGACACTATCATTGGATGTCTTTCCAATGAATTAGAACTCAATCGAGTTAGGTACGTGAAACGTTACTGTCTTCTGAAAACAATTAAGACATGTGTGATGGCTTTCTAGCCAATTCATCCCAAGGATGAGATTAAAGTCATCCATTTCAATAAGTAATAGGGAAACAGGTAACTGATGTCCTACTATCAGTACTACACAATCATCCAGGATTTCTCGGATTATAATTACTTGTCCTCCTGGTCTCTTGATCAGATAGGACTGTTGTACTTCTATTGGTATCTTACCCAAAGTGGGTACTAACCGTCGAGCAATAAATGAATGTGAAGCACCAGAATCAAATAAGGCATGTACTGAAAAGCCATGAATAGTAATGGTACCTCGTACGACCGTGCCTGAATTGTAGGCTTGTTCTTCAGTGATTGCATTGAGCTGGCCATTAGAAATAGGCAAGATAGAACCCGCAAAACTTTGTGGTGGTTGCTGTGTAGGAGACGCTCCTTGTGAGCCACAACCTCTACCATGTCTTCCTCCGCGTGTTGTTCCATTGCTCGAGGTGGATGTTATACTGTTAATTGGGGTTGGCTTAAACCCTGACCCTCTCAACTTCGGATAATCTCTCTTGATGTGGCCTTCCTGATGACAGTATAAATACACACGTGCTCTTGTTTGAGCTGAAGGCCCAGCCACATAGGTGCTAGCTCCTATTGTTGAGTCGTGAGGATACATTGGAGGTCTAGAGAAACCCCTTCTTCCAGATAATTCATGTCCCAAAGTCTGTGGCAAACTTATATTAGACCCGACTGTATGATAACAATTGTCTCTTCGGTTATAATTCGCCTTACGTTTGGATGGTCCACCAGCAAAGTGAAAGCTTCTTCTTTGACAGTTTTCATCCCTCTCCATCTCAATACGAGAGGCGATGTCCATGGCTTCATCTACAGTGGTGGCTCTAAAACCTATAACCTTCTCTCTCAAATCTCCCTGAAGACCGCTGATAAATTTGGTAAGACACTCTTGCATGAAGCTTCTAAAGCTAGGGAGTAACGTAGCAGCTTCGTAAAGTGAATATGATAATCTAGTACATTCTTTTCTCTTTGGGTCAAAGAGGCTAACTCCCTCCTCTTCAATTCTTTCCAATGGGAGGGACATAAGTGAGCTTGGAACCTTTCTTCAAAAACATCCTATGGAACAGGATCTACTAATTTCTTAGAAATGGCTCTCCACCACCGTCTTGCATAGTCTGCAAAGGAGTAATCAACGAAGTGCACCCAAGTATCTGTTGGTACGTGTATTATTCTCAACATCCTCCTGACATCATCAAGCCATAGTTCTGCCTCAGCATGTGTCTCTATGCCTTTAAATCGAGGAATCTTTCCCTTTCGCTAATTGTCTAGTAATGTTTGGTGCCTAAGAAGGGACTTCTCCATTGCTCCTTCAATTGGGGTAGGAGCAGACTCAGTTGAAGGATGGTAACCAGATTCTTCCTCAAAAGGATGGACAGAACCTTCAATCTTAGCATCCGCAGGCTTAGATGCCTCGGGTCTCTCAGCTTGTGCATTGAGTCTCTCCTCCAATGCTTGTTGCCTTTGCCCCATGTCTTGGAGCATTGTTATCATAGACGTTAATTGTCTAGACACATTTTAGTCTGCCATGATCCTGAGAGGAGTCAAGGTTAAAGGTCAGATCCTATATGTCTTAGCTCGATGTACATAATAGACAATGCCTTGTGAATGGTATTGCAGTCAATTATTAAGATCAAAGGATCTTAATACAACCTTAGTTTCTAAATATCTCTCATAATTTTTTATTGTTAGATAAATTACTGGAGTAACCGGGCTCTGATTCCAATTTATCACGACCCAGTTTCCCGGGTCCTCAAATCCTCCCATATTCGAATCTGGTTATTCAGCAATAATTTATTCAGCAATCACAACTAACATTTAGAAACAGTCTGCAACTAAAAAAACTCAGAAGAAAGTATTTTAATACTTTTCCATTCACAAAATAACGTTCACATAAAACATTGTTCCACTATAACCATTTACATGGTACGTTAGCTTGAAAGGAAAATACATAAAAGATTACTAACTACCTTACAGAGAAGAGCTATTGTGGCTAGTTGGATGACTATGTTAACTTGTTGGATTACTAAAGTCCTTGCGCTTGATCACCGACACCTGTTGGGTTTTCCATCAATCATAGGATAAAAATTAGCGAATGTTAATTAACGAAGAAGAGAAAAGCAAACAAATTGTGTATTTTTTCAAAACTTGTTATCACAAAAGGTTTCATTCCTTCTCGTTAATTTAAGTCATATTCCTTTCTATTCCACATCAGGGATTAGTCAAGGGGAACCCCACCATTCTTGGACTCCGAAGCTGTAGATACTTAGGGATTGGAGATTGTGTTGATCTTGATAAGCTCATGCCACTGCACGTCGCCTCAACCAATCCTCCAATACTACCCTGACAATTTCCTTTTCTTTTTTTAATCAGGATCTTAAATCCTCAGCCTGGAAAACAAACGAGCATACCATCCTCGAGGACTCGGTTGCTTAAAACCTCAGGCTAACATTATAACCTAGCGGCTTAAATACATATTATCGTGACCCAGCTGCTATCGAACCACCTGTGCCTCCATATGGCACGACCACATCTTCCGTCGTTCAACCCGAAGATATTGGCTTCCGGTACCACGCGTTGTAAATCATTCATTTCGTGGACACTTATCATAACAGGGCAACCATGTACCACCTAGGTAGGGTAACACCAATATGAGTTACTTCCGACAAACCTAAAGGTTGCATACCCGATCTATAGTTCTACTCCCAGTCATCCTTAACGTGACACACGATCCTTTTCAAGATCCAACTCAAACCACATCAATTCCCATGATGTAATTCTTTCGTTAAATCTTCAATTTGCATAATCAGTAACACTTAGTATAGACTTACATATATATTATTCATATGCATATATACTCATATTTATGCCTATTTTAACTTCCAAACCCTAACTTTCCAAACCACTGCATCAATTCGATGCTTAAACCTTATTTTAGTGGGAATTACAAAGCAACTCTTCAGACTTTTTCAAAAATAGCCAAAATTAGGGTTCTTCATAGCAAAGAATATAAAATCAAGAATTTCAATAATCTCGTATGAAAACCCAACATCAAAAGGAAGGATTTCGTTACCTAATCGTGCTCTCTCTCGCGTATGCAATGCTTTATCGTGTTTCATTTTCAGAAAGGATGTTTTAAGGCTCCTGAAAAGATCGAATTTCATTTTCGTATCAAAACCGCTAAGAATGTATCAAGAACGCGAAGAACAAATGAAGAACACGAAGAACGTGAAGAAAACGAAGAATGCCAAGAACATATTTTCTCTTGAAATTTCAGCAAAGCTTCCCCTTATACGGGGAGATATTTCTAGGAAAACTTTGGCAGAGTTTCCCTTTATATCGGGACATATTTCTCGGAAAATTTCGATAGAGTTTCCCATTATGTAGAGACATATTTCTCGGAAAATTGTGGTAGAGTTTCCCCTTATATCAGGACATATTTTAAAATAAAAATGAAAAGAGTTTCCTCTATAAAATCAATCGAGAGTAAAATAACAACAAAACTGAAATAATATAATCAAACTGCAAGTGATGGAGAATCGGTAGATACCATGCATCTTAGGTGAGTGAATGTGTGATGAATCACAGGGTTTATTGACGTGCATAGCCGCCCGCACCTAAATAGGGTATTACACGAATGTGTCCATGAAAATAACTAAAAAATGGAAAAGAAAGAACGATAAGCACTGGAGAATCGATAGACACCACGTGTCTTAGGTGAGTGAATGTGTGACGAATCACACGGTTCACTGACGTGCATAGCCGCCTGCATCTAAGTAGGGTAATACACGGATTTCTCCATCAAAATAACTTAAAAAACAGAAAAGAAAGAATAATAAGCACTGGAGAATCGGTAGACACTGCACATCTTAAGTGAGTGAATGTGTGACGAATCACAGGGTTCACTGACATGCATTGTCGCACGCACCTAAGTAGGGTGTTACACAGATTTCTGTTGGACATGCGAGCCCACGGCGAGCCATTATGCAATAAATGTTATTGCAAATATCATTCCCTAATCTGATATGAAGAATAAATAATTTACATAATAGGTCCCTTAGTACAATTAGGGTTATCTACCATGGCCATCTTGATGATCATACAGCTGTTGAATCATAAAGGTTGGTGCTTGGATGAATATATAAAGAGTTAGATTGAGGACTCATCAAGCACCGTCAAATGATTGTTAAGATATGATCTCCAGCCAGAGTAGGAGATGGCAATCCTTATCTCTGAAGGCTGATATCTGACTGACCTCTTGATGCAGGTCCTCTGCATAGGAATAGAGATTCAGAGGTGTCAGATTAGTTAGGTCAAAGAGTTGACTTAACTAGATCGAGATAACCAAAGTCCTATATCGTATGCTGTCATGATATAGGCACTCATCCTCTGACCGGAGAAAGATGTGTTACTATATGTCTGACTATGTACATTTGGCAGACCAATAGGTTGATGACCTAACCAAGGTCTATACATCGGCGCGTTGGTGTGCATATAAGGGCATATGAGTAGTACGATCTCTCAAAGGGATCGTACAGGTTCATTACTGAACCGGAAGGCATGAGCTCACTCATAAAATGTTGGGAAAAATCAAATTCCGTGCACGGTCGTCTCGCTTTGGAAGCTTGACTGAATTTGTAGGTTTGATATATACTTTTGGAAAGTATATGATCAATACCAAGGTATGATATATGCTTTTGGAAAGTATATGATCGATACCGACCCCCAATTATTGAATGAGAAACTTACTGATAAAACCATGAAGTAGACAGTATAAAGTTGATCCAATACTTCGGGTTTATTCTGAGTCTTCCAGTATGCAGGATGTATAGGTATTGGGAATACATGAGGGTGATGTGATCATAAACGATTGTATAACCATGATGCTTCCACTCCTAGGGAGTGATGAAACGGGTCTGGATTTTAGTGACTCCTCTCAGTAGAGAAGTGATCTAATTTTGGTCTAAATGTTAGACATTGATCTGAATGTGATTCAGATACAATAAGAAGATTGGATTTGCAGTCTTGATTTAATCAAGCATCTATGGGTGGCCCACGATCTGGATTTGAGATATGATCTCAATATCCAAGTCACTATACGTGGAACAATACAATCGCCATGTCCTTATCTCCAAATATCTGCGGAGAAAGCGCATTATCCTTGAATGGGTTCAGGATTATTTCATTGTTGATAATA
The DNA here is from genome assembly GCA_037367405.1 of Ottelia alismoides. Lineage (NCBI taxonomy): Eukaryota > Viridiplantae > Streptophyta > Magnoliopsida > Alismatales > Hydrocharitaceae > Ottelia > Ottelia alismoides. The sequence continues at coordinate 13,753 of JAZKJV010005150.1, read as the reverse complement.
TGTATCCGAGCATTGAGAAAATGGATAATTAAATGTGATTTAATTATCATGAGTAATATGAATTTGATTCATATTATAAAGAGAGTTATCTTAGATAATTAAATGAGATTTAATTATCAAAGATGTAAATAATGTGAATGTGATTCATATTATTTTGGCACAAGAGAATAGAGATCCAAGATGATTAAATGTGATTTAATTATCATGGGTATAAATAATGTGGATAGCAATATCCATATTAGTCATATATATTATAAATATGATTTATAATATATAAGAGAGAGTTAGTTGTAATTTACATTTGTTAATTAAATGTCAATGTGAATTGGATTCACATTGGACATTAAATTGAAAATGTAATTTTAATTTTATTTTGGGTTGTGAATCACAAGTTTCCAATGGCATGATTCCAATGTTCATAAAATAAATTGGATTTATTTTTGTAAATTAATTTGCAACAAAAGTTGTTGCAAATATTGGAGAGAATCATGAGATAATGCAATCTCATGTAATAGGGAAAGGAGGCTCCCTTCCTAATAAGGAGAGGGGATAGCCACCAAGTCCTTATAGGACTCATAGCCGTCCACCCCTTTATGGAAGGAGGCTTGCCTCCTTCCTATTTCTCCAGTAGAGATTGATTTTATATAAATCAAATTATATTTATTATATATTTGATTTTTATTAAATTAATTATTGTTGGATTTTTTCGACAAAATCTTAGCCACTGAAAGAAATACAATCAATGAGTACCATTGGATTTGTGTTGCCCCATGGATTGAGATCCATGGATCCCACAAAGCTATAAAAGGAGAGGCACCCCTTTGCTCTTCTTTACACAATAGTTGAGATAACAAATCTCTCTCTCTCTTTCTCTCTCTCTCCCTCTCATGGCCGTCCACCATGGATGCCCTAGAGAGGTTCTCCATCACCGCAGCGTCGTCGTTATGCTGCCCGACTCTTTGCTCGTGGATCTCCGTCCTTCGGTGCGTCTCACTCATGAAGAAGACGTTGGATCTCGTGTGTCGAGATCAGGAGATCCGCCACTTGGATCACAACATGGATTGCGAGAAGCACGCGGTTCATCCCCGCGCTCGCAAGCGTCTCCTCCGTCGGATCGGACTTGAGACAGGAGGTCTTTTCATTTAGAGACTCGATCACAACCAAGCTTTAAGAGGTAATCCTAATACTTTTTTGTGGTTTAGACGAAACGATCCGAGAAATGTTCTTGGATCATGCGGTTTCATCGCATAAAAATTTTAATTTCCGCTGCATAGAACAACTAGTACGACTAGTCGTTCTTCGTCGTATTCGATACGATGCTCATGCTTCCGTGATGCACTTGAGGATCTAATCATATCCTTCAAGTGGTATCAGAGCCTTATTTCGGTGGTTTTGGATACGATCCATAAATCGAGAACGACTTGGGTTCATTAGGGTTTGCGAAAGTTTTCTTGCATTTCATTTTCGCATCTCTGTTTTGAGATTATTTTCAGCTCTGTTTAAATTTTTTAAACGCGAAAATAATAATTAGATTTTGTTTTCCATTAAATAAGGAAATTGTAGGATCTGAGTTTGCGTGATTTGGATTCTGTATGCTCAAGTTATGTTCATTTTAGTGAACATATATCCACTATTTCGGGGACTGCGTATCATGACGTAATTAAAGAGTTAATTGCGGATTTGAGACGCCTTGAAATGCGTGAAAATCACTTAGTAAATCAAATTAGCAAACTTTAGGAACTTACTTTGCTTAATTTGGATTTAAATTGATTGAGATATGGTGTTTTTAGTAAGTGAGGGTCACTGCTGGAAATACTTTCCTAATCAAGAACCTAGTGATTATCATTTAATCAATTAGTGAAATTAAATTGTTTAATTTCCTGGAATAATTGTGTATAAATATTTGTGAAATATTTGATGATAATCATTTCCTTAAATGGCATTGCCTTAACCAATATTTGATTAGATGTGATCTAGATCACTAATTGATTACATGATCTACATTCCAACAAACATGTTGCTTGAATAAGACTTGGGATTTGTTTAGCAAATCTCATTATAATGTTAATCAAAATTGTTTTGATTATTATTATATGGTATAATTTCGGTTGAAGAACCGATGATCATCTCAAGTACAATGTGATCTATTTTGCATTATCATTTCCCGAGGTGGATATGGTGTCTAGTCGGAGAGCATTGGGGTTACGGATTGCAGCATATGTGGTTTGTCCCACTCTCATCGGTACTGGCCATGACAGCGGGTAGGGTTAGTATAATGCTTAAGAAATCATGATGTATTTCTAATTATCAAAATTCAAAATAATACGTATTTGAGATAATACCATAATTCAAGTAACAATAAAATGTTTGTTGGATATTAATTGGATCATTAATTTAACATGATTAGATTAATTGGATTCCAATTAAAATTAAAATACTCTATTATGAATAGAGATGTTATTTCCCTTGGAAGAATTAATCATAATGAATATGATTCATAATGATTAATTAAAATTTGAATATGATATGGAGGATCACATAAGTGACATCCATGGTCTCCCGTCAAGGCGAAGAGTTCCGTCGCTAGATATTGTATGTAGGAGACGCATGTCCGAAGTGACAGCTCCTGCATATGATCCATTTGGATCAGGCTCTTTGCTTCTCGAAAGAGTAAGGACGTATGCGTAGTGACCCCAATATCGGATCCTCATATTATTGGGGCGATATTGGATTGCGCATAGCGAGTTGTATTCCTGTTGACGGTTGGTTCAATTAATGACGAGTCAACATCGCCTTAGGGGTGGTGGGCTCGGGTGTTAAAGACCGAATTGAGAAATGCAAGTTGGACTTGCAAGGCGGAATGTGTTCCCCTTCTTTTTATCAGAGTTGCAGATTCTCATATTATTGGGATGTAACAAAAATAAGGAAGGAGATCCCAGATCTTGCTTGAGATATAATGGTAAGTATATCTCTGACATTGAAAGTGATTAAGGGAATGAACTTTCACTGTTGAGAAGGCAAGACAACTTTGATATAAAAATATTCCTAAATCAAAGTAAAATATGTATATATATACACTTATGCAAATTTCTTATTTCAGATAATCCTTCATTAAACCCACTCAATGATATACTCAATGATAACCACTAAAATATCATGGATTGGACTCATGATCCAGATATTGTACTTGCAGTTGGACACATGATGTATGTGGTTGCAATGTGCAAGTTTCCTCATAATATTGAGGAATGACAAATTATATAGATAATAGGACTACAACCCTAGGGTTTGTATGTCTCTATAGTCTTGATCTCATCGAAAGTACTTTGGAAGTGACATGTCGATGATGATCGCAATTGTCAATTAATCCTTATAAAATCTAAGAAGATATTCTGGCATAACTGCTCTTGACATTTATCAAGAATGACATGGTTCTCTGCATCATGCGGAATGGTGGCTCTTTAAGAGATGATGTATTCAAATTTTTTGAATACCTACCTAAACCAATTATTTAAGAGTTTAGATGGATGTAGATACGATGAGTGTCATCATTCTACTGTCTATACTCTAGTCATTCATGAAGCTTCATAATATTCATATTGTATGAATTTAATGAAGCTCGTATAAATGTGGAAATGCTCTTACATTGAATTCTTTTTTGAATTTAACGTAAGAGATCCGTAGTCTTAAGCAATGGTTGCTTATAGATAAAGGGAGTGCAGTGGAAGCATGGGTTGGACCCGAGTAAGAAGTATGGTCAAAGAGTTGACTGTACATCTATGACTTCCATATGTCATCCGAAGAGTTGGATGAATGCCAACTGCAATAAGTTGATGTGTTAATATATCAAGTCTGTCTAGAATCCTTAGAGAAGGACTCGGATGGAGCATCAGATAATCTGCATAAATCATTGATATTGACTTGCTTAAAGTCTTGTAATTGTATCTCAATCTTCAACAACACTTGCAATGGGTTGCATATGTTTTGGAAGAATAGAAAATTTGATATTAAGGCTTATAGTAATCCACTTGGATATTGATGCAATTGTTGCAACAATCTCTATTGGATTGAAAGTTTTCATAATTTCAGTGGGAGAGCCCTTAGTCTTAGAGAATGTCTCTATGACCTAGATATTAGAGTACACTCATTGTTTTCTTCTAAATGTTGGAAATAAACATGAATTCTGGAATGAACCTATCATAAAGAGTTATGATGAAAATATTTCAGATAGTAATCTAAAATCTAGTGAACTCCACTAAATTAGAAAATTAATGAATGGTTCATTAAGATTTCTAATACTGAAATTAAACCTTAAGATCAATAGGAGGATGAAGATCATTTGACAATTATCTAGCATCAAGCCTTGGACATTTGTCTATTGATATGATCAATAGACTAGTAAGAGATGAAACTTTAGAATGTCTAAAATTTCAAAACTTACATAATTCTGAATATTGTATTCAAAGTAAAATATCCAAGACACCCTTCTTTGGAAATGGTGTAAGATGTCAAGGTATTCAGGATCCCATACATATTGATGTATACGGATCATCTATATCATAGTAAACATTATGGATATATGATATCTACTGATGATTATGTATGATATGAGATTTCTTCTCTTCACTTAGAAACCTTTGAAATGTTCAAAGATTTCATAATTTTTGGTTTGCAACCAAAGCTTGAAGGAAGATAAAATGAATTTGATCTAATCTAAGTATCATGTACCTATTAGATGAATTCAAAGGATACCTTATCAAGATATGAATATCATTTCTATCTCAATCCTCCTAACACACCTTAACTCAATAGAGTTATAGGGAGATACAACTGGATCATGTGTGACATGATCTTATCAATGATGATTTTTTAGCATAATTTTCCCTTAGTTTCCAGGTATATATGTGTAGTAGATACTACAATATATATCCTTAAAAAGATTCCATGCATGCTGGAATCTAGCACTTGAGAGTGCTGCTTCATTAGGAAAATAAAGGATGGTATTGGATACCTACTTTTATGACCTTGAGATTCTTAAAATATCTCATCTCTGAGAATGTGATTCTTAGAGGTAGAGACTCTTAAGAATCAAGATGAAAATGAAGTGTAGGAACTCATTTAATCTTGAAAAGATAATGAGGCTCCTGAAATTGGAAACTAAAAGGACAATTAAAGATGAAACACTAAAACCTCTTCAAATGAGTTTGAGGATGGATTCCATGTGTCAGAGAAATCTGACAATGATCGAACTTCATGTTTGAAGCTTCTGAAGATCATAGCATGGATAGATGGATGTTAGCAATAAAAGTCTAATGTAGACTTCATATACAAGTGTTGTATATGGACCCTCGAGGATCCACCTATATGGGTAAGACCTGTAAAGGTGTAAATGGATCCTCAAGAGAAAGGGAACCTGATGAGAAGGTAGAGACCTTCAAAGCATGGTTCATAGCCATGAGCTACACACCAGAAGAGAAGACATTGCTTGCAATGAGATTTGCTCTTCAGTGACTATGCTTAAAACCATCAGAATATTGCTAACCTTAGCTACACAACTTGACTATTGCATCTTCAAGATGTAAGTCAAGATTGTATTCCTCTATGAATATCTCTTTGAGGATATTCACATGAAGTAGCCCCAGGGCTTTCATGGTTATGGAAAGCAAGGTGTGCATGCTAAGGAATCCATCTATGGACTCAAATAAGCTTCTTGAAGTTGGAACATAAGATTTGATGAAATTATAAATGTTATGATTTCAGATAGAATCTTAATGAGCCATGTGAAGCTTAGTGGGAGTGCCTTTTGTGTTCATCGTGCTAAATGTAGATGATATCCTCATCATTTAAAATGATATAAGGATAATAATAAGTGTTTTCTAATCTGGTTGTTCCATAACTTGAGATATGATCTCAAGGATACCTCTTGATCTTAGTTCTGAAGGTGTTCGGAAGCAAAGAGAAAAGGGTATTGGGACTGCCACATTAATGGTACACCTTGGACATATTCCATTTTCTGAACAAATCCAAGAAAGGACTCCATTCCTTAAGATATGGTACTGACCTATCCAAAGGGATGGCACCTCAAAGAGTTGAGGAAGTAAATGCTAGAACTGCTTGCACTTGTGCATCAGTTACAAGAAGCTGAGTGTATACCAAATGTGTACAAAAGCCAGATATCTGCCTTGCAGTGGGAGTAGTAAAGTGTTGCTAATCCTACTATGGAGAGAAAACACTTCATTGAAGTAATAACAAAATCTTCATAGATGACAAGATTTTTTGAGATAGTGATCTCAAAAGTCTTATCTTCAAAAGCTTAAGACTTTATAGATAGAGATCTAAAAGGTCTTAACTGTGGATACCTTAAGAGATAGTGATCTCCAGGAATAAGGGTATTCTGATAAGGATTATGGAAATACTGGTTATGATAATTGTTAAGCAGTAGTGTTAAGGACACTGTAACTAACAAAATTGAGTATTGGTTGCATGAGATGCAACATTCGCATTAAATGCGAGCACTGTTACTGGGGATATGCAAGTGCCGTAAAAGGACTTGGCATTGTTTCTCAGGAACAGAGTGACTGATCAGCTTACCTAGCTATTTTCTAGATAACCTATGATTGTCACATGAGTGTGGGTTTAAATGATTAGCCCATTAATGGCTCTTTGGGCTAGTAGGAGATTGTTGAACATGCGAGCCCACGGCAAGCCATTATGCAATAAATGTTATTGCAAATATCATTTCCTAATCTGATATGAAGAATAAATAATTTGCATAATAGATCCTTAGTACAATTAGGGTTATGTACCATGGCCATCTTGATGATCATACAGTTGTTGATTCAACTGTTGAATCATAAAGACTGGTGCTTGGATGAATATCTAAAGAGTTAGATTGAGGATTCATCAAGCACCGTCAAATGATTGTTAAGATATGATCTCCAGCCTGAGTAGGAGATGGCAATCCTTATCTCTGAAGGCTAATATCTGACCGACCTCTTGATGCAGGTCCTCTGCATAGGAATAGAGATTCGGAGGTGTTAGATTAGTTAGGTCAAAGAGTTGACTTAACGAGATTGAGATAACCAAAGTCCTATATCGTATGCTGACATGATATAGGCACGCATCCTCTGACCGGAGACAGATGTGTTACTATATGTCTGAGTATGTACATTTGGCAGACCAATAGGTTGATTACCTAACCAAGGTCTATACACCGGCGCGTTGGTGTGCATATAAGGGCATATGAGTAATACGATCTCTCAAAGGGATCATACAGGTTCATTACTGAACCGGAAGGCTTGATCTCACTCATGAGATGTTGGGAAGAATCAAATTCCGTGCACGGTCGTCTCGCTTTGGAAGCTTGACTGAATTTGTACGTTTGATATATACTTTTGGAAAGTATATGATCAAGACCTAGGTATGATATATGCTTTTGTAAAGTATATGATCGATACCGACTCCCAATGATCGAATGAGAAACTTACTGATAAAACCATGAAGTAGACAATATAAAGTTGATCCAATACTTTGGGTTTATTCTGAGTCTTCCAGTATGCAGGATGTATAGGTATTGGGAATACCTGAGGGTGATGTGATCATAAACGACTGTATAACCATGACGCTTCCACTCCTAGGGAGTGATGAAACGGGTCTGGATTTTAGTGACTCCTCTCAGTAGAGAAGTGATCTAATCTTGGTCCAAATGTTGGACATTGATTTGAATGTGATTCAGATGCAATAAGAAGATTAGATTTGCGGTCTTGATTTAATCAAGCATCTATGGGAGGCTCACGATCTGGATTTGAGATATGATCTCAATATCCAAGTCACTATACGTGGAACAATACAATCGCCCTGTCCTTATCTCCAAGTATCTGCGGAGAAAGCGCATTATCCTTGAATGGGTTCCGGATAATTTCATTGTTGATAATATGTATCCGAGCATAAAGAGAGTTATCTTAGATAATTAAATGAGATTTAATTATCAAAGATGTAAATAATGTGAATGTGATTCATATTATTTGGGCACAAGAGAATAGAGATCCAAGATGATTAAATGTGATTTAATTATCATGGATATGAATAATGTGGATAGCAATATCCATATTAGTCATATATATTATAAATATGATTTATAATATATAAGAGAGAGCAATTTGTAATTTACATTTATTAATTAAATGTCAATGTTAATTGGATTCACATTGGACATTAAATTGAAAATGTAATTTACATTTTATTTTGAGTTGTGAATGAGATTCACAAGTTTCCAATGGCATGATTGCAATGTTGACAAAATAAATTGGATTTATTTTTATGAAATAATTTGCAACAAAAGTTGTTGCAAATATTGGAGAGAATCATGAGATAATGCAATCTCATGTAATAGGGAAATGAGACTCCCTTCCTAATAAGGAGAGGGGACAGTCACCAAGTCCTTATAGGACTCATGACCGTCCACCCCCCTTTATGGAAGGAGGCTTGCCTCCTTCCTATTTCTTTATATAGAGATTGATTTGATATAAATCAAATTATATTTATTATATACTTGATTTTTATTAAATTAATTGTTGTTGGATTTTTTTCAGCAAAATCTTAGCCATTGAAAGAAACACAATCAATGAGGACCATTGGATTTGTGTTGTCCCATGGATTGAGATCCATGGATCCCAAAAAGCTATAAAAGGATAGGCACCCCTTTGCTCTTCTTTACACAATAGTTGAGACAACAAATCTCTCTCTCTCTCTCTCTCTCTCTCTCTCTCTCTTTCTCTCTCTCCCTCTCATGGCCGTCCACCATGGATGCCCTAGAGAGGTTCTCCATCACCGCAGTGTCGTCGTTATGCTACCCGACTCTTTGCTCGTGGATCTCCGTCTCCTTCGGTGCGCCTCACTCGTGAAGAAGACGTCGGATATCGTGTGTCGAGATCAGGAGATCTGCCACTTGGATCATCAACATGGATTGCGAGAAGCATGCGGTTCATCTCCGCGCTCGCAAGCGTCTCCTCCGTCGGATTGGACTTGAGACAGGAGGTCTTTTCGTTTAGAGACTCGATCACAACCACGCTTCAAGAGGTAACCCTAATACTTGTTTGTGGTTTAGACGAAACGATCCGAGAAGTGTTCTTGGATCATGAGGTTTCGCCGCATAAAAAATTTTAATTTCTGATGCATAGAACAACTAGTACGACTAGTCGTTCTTCGTCGTACTCGAGACGATGCTCACGCTTCCGTGATGCGCTTGAGGATCTAACCATATCCTTCAATTTCTCCTTGAACCACAAATAGCAAATGAATCGGAAAGAAAGATGAATCAAGAACAAAACCTGGAAGAAAAGAGGATGAATTCAAAATCTAGCTTACGAAGCAAACTAAGAAAGAATCATACCTTCCTCCTCGTTCTCCCGGCAGCGCTTCGCTAGCGTTCTTTCCCCGTCTCATACTCCTCCTCCTGACCTCTCAACCCTAGCCCTTGGGTGGTGGTGGTGGTAGTGGAAATTTAGAAGAATGAATGGGTAGGGGGTATTTATAGGCTCCAGAAAACCGCTAACCATGGGTAGTAAACCATTGTTTAGCCCTTAACCGCGGTTAGCAGCTCGTGGTTTTGGCCCATGGTTTTGGCCAAAACTTATTCGAAACTTAGGGTTCAAGTTAGAACATTCCAGAGTATTCTAGATTCGCTAATGACGTTTAATTAATACTAAACGTGATTAACTTTCACTAATCGTGATTTAACTTTCGCGGCTTACGCTTATCTTTTGCTAACTATTGATTAGTGTTTGCTAATGATCATTAGTAGTTTTCATTCCGTCATTAGTTATTTAATCATGCTCAATTAGTATTAATGACATTCATTACGGATTAATGACGTCTTAACCCTCCTTACTTCTCTTTCTTCCGAAAATCATAACAAATCGAAACGAAGTCCGATTCACACGAAACAAATTCTGATGATTTTCTCTTAACGAGTCGGATCTTATGATATAGGATCCGAGAGATGCTAAGTTCATGGCTTTACAGAAATTCAATCTTAAAAAGACTTGAAGGATTAAAAGCCTTAATGGGGAGACAAGAAGATAAAAACCTAATTTTTCATTGCTCACTTACACTCTTAAAACTAATTTAAAGAAAGTTTTATGATTCTTTTAGTAGGGTCTAATTAAAATCAAAGTTCAAACTTTATTTCATGATTTATTTTAATATACTTTGATTAAGTCAAGATCGATTTGAAATTGTTATGCCTAGGTGATTACATTTCATTAATATTTTGAATTTTTTGTCAATACTAAAAAGGAGAGATTGTTAGTTTGTTGTTTCTCGATGTTCTAAAGATGACACCACACTTGAAGATATCATAATCACTCACTTCTTCATTGTGATTGCAGAATTATAAGTATGGATTCAACTCAAAAAGTCCATGAAAATTCATCAGCCTAAAGCGAAGCAGAAAACTTTGTTTGGTGCTTACAAAAGATGTTGCACTATTTATTTATATTGTTTTGGAAAGTAGTAATCTCTAGTAATCTTCAACATATAATTTCCAAATCGAGATACATTGCAATTCTGATTGACCATTTAATCTCAATGATCGATCATCATTGATTGACATCCTTATTGATTGATCAATCATATGCTTGATCGACCACCACCTTTTGATCTAATTGATCATAATTTGAATTCCATCCCAACAATCAAACCTGATTGATTATACTTTTTGATATGATCGGTCATAATTATTATATTAATCAATCATTTCAGCAGATCTCTTCTAACTTGCTGCTTATTTTAATTCCAACGGTCATATTTCTTAGGTCCCTATATAAAGGACCCCATATCCATTGTTGGAAGACATACAACTTGACTAATCACTCATATTCTTTATGAAATCAAGAAGCTCTTTTGAGTGATCTCTTTGATAGTTTTTTCTCACATTCTTCGATTCGTTCTATTATTTCCAAAAGAATATTTTCAGTTGATAGCTGTAAGCATCACTATCAAATCAGTAGAATTTGGCCGGTCACCATCTCTCAAATTTTTTTGATAACAATCAAAACACTTTTGACATCCCTCCCTAGCTCGGCGATATTTGTATTTGTTTTATATTACTTATTGACATGTGCTATATGTGATATAATTGATGCGCGATATCAGAGAATCTTGTGCAATTATATTTTGTCGATTATCTTTAAGTATCACTTTTTTATATTAGAGAATATCTTTCGATAACTTTTAAGATAAGTTCCTCTTGAAAAATTTATTGCAAATATATTTTTTATTTCTAATTAACATCTTTTTGCAACACTATAGTTGTCTCATCCTAAGTGTGCAGAGAAGCTCTTGGATGATCTCCAAGGAAGCAAGAAGAAAGTCGAAGCTCATCTGTTCTTCTGCTTAGGATATAGTGTGTGATCTGTAGTGTTGATCTTGGTGTATGATTCAAGATTGTAAAGCATCATCTTTATAAATGATTGAGATATCCGCGTAAATATCTTGATCATAGTAAAGTAGTTGATTATCTCGGTTAACTGGGAAATACTGAGTCAGGAAGACTCATGTTGTAGTTTTTACATAGGTGGGTTTCCACAAAAAAAAATATTGTGCTTGGCTGATTGTTTCTATGATTGTTGATTATTTCGCATATTAAAATTAGCTCAACCTTACTCTAGTGGTATCGCGATTCATGAACTCACATACAGCACTAGATTCTTACCTCCACTTGCCAATAATAGATGTGGAAGATAAAAAAACCCAAGGAGCTATAACGATGACAATGAGCCATCAGATAACACCATGCCTGAGATCTTTTTTTTCTTCGCTTGATAATGACAAGAGGAGGTGTCACCTCCTCATATGATTGGTGTTGGAGGTGGAGTTCATGGAATTGGAAGATATGACAAATGTCTTCAATGAAATCATTCTTGGCAAAGAATGGTTAAGAGATCAAGATTGAACCAAAACAGGTCAATCAATAATGGTAGGCCTTCATGCTTTTGTCTTCTTATTAACCTTGAACTGACAAGTAAAGGGAAGTGATTCTCTAGTGAAGGGGAAAAGAGCATCTCTAGATGAGCTCGTTGACAACTGCTTCAATGGTCTCTGGCTATCTCGGATGGCCTCTAGTGGTGGTTCTTCAAGCTAATGGTGATACCGCAAGATAGCTTCTGATTCGAGTTGTATGAATCAATCCTAAGGTGATGGATAATGTTCAGCTCGGATCTTCATACATGAACTAGGGATGCATCTATTTAATGTGATTCTTATATTATCATTTGCTCAAAAGGTTGATGGGGACGGGGCTCTGATGGGAGTAAAATAATCAAGGGGCGAGCCTCCGATCAACGTGGCTAACCATGGGTGGGAGGTTTAAGAAGATATGGTAGAAAACATGGCATCGAAGGTGTGGAATAGTTAGAGTCATCGAAGGGATGTGGAATAGTTAGAGTCAGTTGAGTGATTGGTTGATAAGGCAAAAAAGGATAGAAATTAAGAAGAACAAAGAATGCAAAGAAAAAACACAAAGGGACAATGAGGGGGATTGAATGAAGAAGAAAATAAAAGGAAGAAAAGAAGAAAGAAGAAATGGAATGAATGTATACTTGGAATGAATGTTTGTTCCACCAACAAGTTGGTGCTCCTATGAGCACCAATGATCGCTTTGAGGGGCCTAGAGATTCGGTCATGAAGCTTGATCAGGTTGGGCTCCACTTTGTAAACTCATTCCATGGATCATGTTGAAAGATCGTACTCAAGCTTGTCATCGCTCAATGCTGAGAGTAGTTGTCACCTCCTCAACTCTCCATGGTTCAAGGTGGCATGAAACCTATTTGTCTTTAGGCTAGGTCTTATTGGTAAACTTTATATTCATCAACAAACACCGTTGATTTACGGGCATTCTTCATGTAGGCTTGATAAACACAGAAATCGACCGGTCTTGTATTCCACACAAGGCGGGAACACAGTCGAAGTGTCGACCAATCAAAATCTGAATTTAATCAACAATTAACCCACAATAAAGATCAATAAATTAGAACTAATGTGGAGTTAAAATTTATTTTTAACTCTGCACAAATGGTGTATAGTGACAAGTATGCAGAGAGTTCGAACACAGGGAGCAAGCAGGGTAATTCACAGAGATGATGCACAAGTGAGTGTGTGTGTGTGATGTGTCTACACTAAGCAAGCAAGGAAATTTTTGTGGGTTTTTAATTTTTAAATTTTTTTTATTTATTTAATTTTTAATTTTGTATTTTGATTTTTAATTTTCTGGTTTTTATATTTTATATTTTATACTTTTTTTTCAATATTGGAATTTCAAAGCAATGTAATAAAAGACAAGATGAAATATTTATAAAAATGTGCAAAAATAACCAAAAATTCAAACATAAAATGTTTTTGATATTTTTAGGATTTTCTACTATTTTTGTAATTTTGGGGGTTTTTTAAGGTGTTTTTGGTATTTTTAATTACTGAAATAACTCAAAACAGTGAAACAAGAGCTGGCTGTGAGTAAAATGGGATTTAAAAACAGCAGCCAGTAACCAAATTTTTTCACACTATTTTTCAAATAAAAGGAACAAAATAAGGAACACACAGAACCTGAGTTTGTATTTTTTAGAGTTTTCCTTGATTTTATAAATTTTTTTGAAGTTTTTTGAGTGTTTTTAAATTTTTAGTGTTTTTCTTTTGAGATTTTTAGTGATTTTTGGACTGACACTAGAATAGAATAAAATAGACACTAGGGAATTTTTTA